>OZ035874.1:85529520-87929520 GCA_964034865.1 Eristalis intricaria
TCCACATCGGCTATACCCTCTGCCGTTTTGTGTGAGCGCCTGAAACCATTCGCTAACAACCTGATAGGTCCTTATCAGTGCGGTTTGTGCAAGGCCGCATATGACGGCGAGCATAGCGACGAGCTATACAACTCCATGTCTAGTTTTGACATTCCTGCCAAACTCGTCAGGTTGTGCAGGATGACGATGGAGAACTCTCGCTGCTCCAACAAGGTCGGTAACGAGCTCACAGTGTTTTTTTCACTGTTTTTTCAGTCTCAAAAAAGGTTACTATTCTTGAGAAGATCGTGCAGAACTCACACGGTAACACAAGAGGCACGATCTTCCAGAAGTCCGTACAAGTGCTAGCATACGCAAAGGACATTGACGTGATTGGCAGAACACAGCTAGCCGTCAATGCGGCGTTTGCTGGTATTAAAGCGGAGGCGGCTAAAATGGGTTTAGCGGTGAACGAGGGCAAAACGAAGTATAAGCTGCCATCGAGAAAGGACGCACAACATCGACGAATTGGCCAAAACGTCACCATAGGCAGCTATAACTTAGAGGTGGTGAAGGACTTCATCTACCTCGGCTTCCAAGTAAACAGTACGAACAACACCCAGTACCGAGATGAAACGTATAATTACTCTTGCCAACCGCTGTTTCTTTGGACTCAAGAGGCAATTGAGTAGTAGAGTCCGCTCTCGAAGGATCAAGCTGTCTTTATACAAAACCTTGATCCTCCCAGTCTTACTGTACGGCACGGAGGCATGGACAATGTCAAACTTCAAGAGAAGAGCTCTGCGTGCGATCTTTGGTCCTGTTTACGTTGATGGTTCTTGAAGAAGAAGATGCAACCACGACCTGTTTGGGCTGTACAGCGACATGAACCGTCGAACTACGAATTCAACGCCTACGATGGCTGGCCCATATAGAGCGCATGGGCAACTCAGCCCCAGCCGGCCCGAAGAGTCTTCGACTCCGAACCAGTGGAACAACGCAATAGAGGACGCCCACGGAACCGATGGCGCACCCAGGAAGAGAAGGACCACTTGGTGTGCGCAGTTGGAGCTGGCTAAAGATCGTGCCGGCTGGAGAGGTTTGCTGGTTGAGGCCCAGGTCCATCTTGGACTGTATTGCCACCAGAAGAAGAAGAAGAAGAAGTGGAAGCGTGGTGCCCGGTGGATCCCCGGGATCCCGAATTGGGCAATCGCTTCGAATAGTTGAGATGAATGCTGTCGTAAGTGTATTGATCTGAAACTCGGTAGTCTTCTCCACGAACTGCCTAAGAGCGAAAATTTGGTCCATAGTCGATTTGCCGGGCCGGAAACCACACTGTTACGTGCCGATTCCTTGGCTGGAGCTACAGTCTGGGGTGGACTTGAGCGTCAGATAATATGCCTATCCATCTCGCTCGGTCTAGTGGTAGTTGCTTCCAGACGCGCACGTTCAGCTGATTGAGGCCCTTTTCCAGCTGCGTGCGCCACCGGATTCGTAGTCTTCCTTTACCGCGACGGCTAGGTCATGTAGAGCGAATAGACACCAAAGAAAAGTTATCGACCCCAATCAGGAGCATTGGTGTATATTCGCTCTACATGGCCTAGCCATCTGAGACAAGAGACTCGAACTCGTTTGACCAGATCGACATCGCTGTACAGTTCGTCGTTCAGTCACCTCCTCCAAACTTCATCAGCACATACGGGACCAAGGATAATACGAAGACTTTTCCTCTCGAAAGGACCAAGAATCTTCTCGTCCGCTTTGGTTAGTGTCCATGCTTTTGCGCAATACAGCAGGACTGGGGCTACCAAGGTGGCTTGGTTCTTCGAAAGCGGGCTTTTTTCCTCAATTGCTCTCCAAGCCCAAAAACACAGCGATTGGCGAGGATCCTTCATTTTATCTCCTCGGTGGTGTCATTGTTCGCGTTAACTTCGGAGCCTAGGTAGGCAAAGTGTTTCACTACTTGGAATTTATAGCTGTCTATAGTAACTTTTAGTGCAAGACGTTGGTGTTGGTGGACCTTTTTCGGAGACAGAACCTTTTGTCTTTTCTTCGTTGACCGCAAGATCCATCTTCGCCGCTTGCTTCTCGATGCTCACAAACGTCCCACTGAAAGCTCGTTATTTTCTTCCGATGATGTCAATGTCATCGGCCTATGCGAGCAGTTGTACAGATTTGTGGGAGATCGTGCCTCTGGTGATGTTTGAGTTATGTACGATCTTCTCGATAATAATGTTAAAAAATCGCATTGTCTAAATCATTTTTGACATCAAAGGTCTCGGTAAAACCTTGACGGGCAACGCGCAGTCTCTATATTCATTCTGCAAAACGGACCAGTTTGGGATGCCAAAACTAGACAATGCGCTGTACAGCTCGTGTCTGTAAATACAGCCACACGCGGCCTTAAAGTCGATAAATAGATGGTGTGTATCGACTTGGAACTCTTGGGTCTTTTCCAAGATCTGCCGTAATGTGAGTATTTGGTCAATAGAGGATCGCACTGACCTGAACCCGCACTGATATTGACCAATCAGGCTGTTGACGTAGGGTTCTTATGCGCTTACACAAGACTCTGAATTCAGTCACCTTTAAATCCAAGACTACCCTAAGTTACCGCCTATCTACTATCTCTTAACGAGATGGCCAAGTATTTTAACATCCAACTTATGTGGGTGCCGGGACACTGTGAAATTCCAGAGAAAACTCTGTACTCCTTTTGGGTGGAAACCCACCCTCCACGCCTACCGCTACCATAAAACATCTGCTAAATCTAAGAACGCTTGCTCAAAGAAATCGCGGATGGATATCTGGCACAGGGTGCCTCTTTGCCAAACCACTATGGCCTATGATCGATCCCAAGCGATCGCTTAGCTTGATCAGATTAAGCAGGCCAAACCTCAGATCTCTTATTGGCGTTTTAAAAGAGCATTGTGCCACGCCTCCAGACTGGTCCTTCCCTATAATGATTTATGAAAAAGCTGCATGGACGAGGATAAGGAAGAAACCATTGAACACCTGCAGTGCTCTCTCATCGCGTAGATTCAGGCATCTGGGGGCCCATTTCTTTGTTAATGTGGCTGAATTGACTGCAACATCAGAATCAGCCATCTTCTTCGCCTTGTCAAAAGCACAAATTAGTTTGCGGAATAGGTACCTTTGATCCGCGTGGTAACACAAAGGGCCATCGCTTGGCCTAAGTGTGTTTGCTGTCCGTATGCGCGGCAGTCAGCCACCTCGACCTAACCTAACCTACACAAGACGGCAGACAAGATCCTATACGATATATTCAGGAGACTTACCCCTCTATAATTGGCACAGTTTAGAAGGTCTCCTTATTTTTAGGATCAGCAAACGATGCTGACATTCCATCCGTCGGAAATACTTTCATACGAGCAGATTTTACAGATCATCAAATCATTGCCAGCTGCTTTTAAAAGTTCGGCAGGCAGTCCATCGGCCGCAACCTTCTTAGACTTTAGTTTGACGATTTCTGTAACTTCACTGAGGTCGGGAGGGGCAGAGTGCTTGTCCACCACCGCCTATATTGGATGGATTATTCTATCGTGCCGATTAGTGCGGTTCTAAACATTCACACAGTACGCTGGACCGGATCTTGTAGGCGACGTTGAGCAGGGATATTCCTCTGTAGTTGTTGCAAGAGTTAGGATCGCCTTTTTTGGGGATGGGACAGGTACGATTTCCTTAAGATCGTAATTCACTCTTCCACCACTGTGGCAGCCAGTCCTATCACTCGCACAAGAGTGGTTTGCTGCAAAAGCCAGCTCAAGGCTCACCTCAGAATGTAACATCATCCAAATTATTATTTCGTTGCCGTGGAAAAATTCACAATATTCACTTGGCATCATCACAACGCTACGCCAGTATTTCTTGCTAATGAATCTTTCCATTGACGGAGGAAGATATTCATGGATGTCGTCATATGTATAAGTGCACGCTCCGTCATTGCTAAGGCACCAACTTCACTTTGCAAGGGTTAACGAGATAAGAGCAATCTGCCTAGAAAGTTGAATTGACTTGAGCGGAGGAACAAACACTCGTTTCAATGTTAACCTTGCAATTTGTCAGCCTTACCCCGTGGATACCCCTGAGCTGAACTACTCTCACAACAAGCACTTGTCGGCTGCTAGTAGATAAGACATGATCCAGCACTCAACTAACCCCCTGCACTTAAAGCACCCTTCCACGTTTGCTTACCTTCCACTGCGCCATGCACAATCAAAATGACCACCGGAAACCACAGGACAGACCACATTTTTAACAATAAATTGACGCGAACTTGCAACCTTAATCTAGACTGCTGCGGCTCGACGATGCCCTAAACTGTCGATTAATTTATTGCACATTTCTTGGAAGTGCTTCATATTCTTATAGGCACTCCCTCCTACAGTCACGCACTGCGCCGAAGATTATTAAGTCTAATCTACTCCCGCGATAAGATGGTTGATTAAAAGAGTCGCGATAGGTGCGCTTTGTTTTCACTAGGCTCCCGTAGGCACATCCGCATGCACCCGATAAGCTTTCGAATGGCCGGCGCTTTTGGATGGACGGTGCCTAGATGTGTGACAAATCAGTCGAAGGCGATAAGAAGTATTTTGACAGTTGATATCTGGAGGAGGAAATTTGAGCTTTACTTCCGGAAACACTTCGTATTGCGCGAGAAGTCTTTTGTGGCCACGTACCTAGCGGGTCTGATGGTTGATAAGCGATAAGAAAATGTAGCTCAATCGGATGTGCGTTATCTGAAGTGTCATTTGGAATTCTTGGGAATTCTTTGAAATTTACTTGTTCCCTAAAGAAGGGGGTAAGTACCGAGGCGAATTACGATTGGGTTTTGAAGTAGCACGCAAATGAAGAGGGCAGGCAAAGGTACTTTAAAAAGGACCTTTTTGGATCGTTTCGTCGCACTTTTTCGTTGAGATGAATCCAATTTGATAACAAAGAGGCACTACTTACTCAACGGCCTTCACATTCCAATCCCTTGGTTTTCAAGCTTTATTTATTCACTAGCTTGTCCCCGCGCCTTCACGTCATTCACGTGAATATCAGTTATCGTGGTTGGATAAATAATATTGGGTTATAGCGAAGATAGCCATATGCTATCACGGATTTTTTTTTATAGAACCTATAAAAAGGAATAATTCAACCGTACGTGATTTTTACGTAACTTAAACCATTTACGCAGCGCACGCAAGGCTCTCAAAAAGGAATATTCTTTTTCCGTTTTTGCAACATTTTTCATTGATCCTTCGCTCCTAGTGATCGCAGTTATAAAACCTAAATCCTTCATCGATCAATGAACTACCCAACACAAAAATAATTTTCCAATTCAATCCAGTAGTTCCTGAGATTGGTGCGTTCAACCAAACTAACTCTCAGCTTTATATATGAACTTGTATAGATTATGAATAGAAGACAGAGAGTTATCTCATTTCATAATCATCTTCTAGAGAGGATCGCAGAGGGAAGGCACGGACAACAGTTCTCTAGGACACTCGAACAAGTGTGTTCTTTGATTTAATTTCTCCTTCTCTTGTTTTTATTTGTATTTCGGATGCTGCATCCGATACAATAATATAAATATATAATTCACGCGGCTTTCCTGGATGAAGTTGATAATGCACTTGATAGGGTAGCGGAGATTGATCCTTATATCCTGATGAGTGACTGCACGTTGCATCTGCACGCGATGTTTGTGGAGTAAAGCGGCTTGGAGTGGCGGGTTGTGATGAGAAAAAAACTTCAAGAAGCCATCAAAAAGAAGAAGAAGACCTACAGAGACTAGATCATCTTGGAGGACTGTGCTTCTCATGGTCGGTACACTGAGGCGCGAAGAACTTGCAAATTGCCTGTGCGAGCAGCTAAAGATCTGGTCTTGGAAGGAGTTCGGCGAGAAGTTGGAAGGCGACCATAGATCTGCGAAAAAGGTGTTCTGGCAAACCAGTCGCCGACTCAGAGGAAGGAAATTCAACATCATCGAAGGAATCACTTCCAGTAATGGTGTGGGGCTTTTAAATGAGGAAGACTTTTCGGAGCTGCTCAATCCCAAACACGGCGCTGAGGATGGCAGACCCGTAGTCTTGAGTGAGACGGAAAATAGTCCAACGATGGAGGAAGTCATTTTAGCTATAGATTCGCTAAAAGTTGGCAAATCCGCCGGTGTGGATGAAATCCGGCCAGAAATGCTTAAGGCAGCTTAAGGTAAGGTAATGACGGAGTTTTATGACTCTCTCGTGTTAATAAAGTGGCCTGGGAACGCGGTAAGACACCTGGCGATTGGCAAACTGGGGTGATTGTCTCTCTTAAGAATGTGCCCCTTCAGAGACTGCTCCAACTACAGGGGCAAATCCCTCTTAAGTCTCCCCGGGAAAGTCTACGCTACGTTTTGGAAGCGCGTTCTAGAGTTATGGTCGAGCCAAGGATGGGGGATGAACTGCCACACTGCTTTCGTCCCGGCAGAAGTACAACCGACCACTTTAAGAATAGTACTTGAGAAAGCTTGGGAGTATGCCAAGCCCATCTACAGCTATTTTGTTTCCGCGACCCCTTCAGTGGATCATGCGGGTCAGAAGATGATGATGATGATGATAGTGCGCTGATTGCTGATTGCAGTGATGTGTCCGCTTCGCCGTTGCTCGTTCCCTGCTATTGAGCTGTGGCCCGCACCCTAGCAGAGTTTGACCTTTTAGTGACTGATGGACCTTAGTGAGTCGCGGCAAATCATAACAGCATTGATCTCATCGTTCAGCAATCTATTTACTTCAGTGCCGCCTAGCTGTCAACAAAGATGGGATATATGATGCTGTGATATCGGTTGTATCTGCTTTGCCGGCTTATAAGCCTGCCTTGTATCTGCCATCCCGGCTTATAAGACACTGCACATGTCAGGGAGTCTAAATGATTCCTCTTTGGCCAAGGTGTGCTAGTAGAATCCTGCGATAGTACCTCGAACGCCACTTGACCCTATCGGGGAACAGAATTGTTCTTTTGAGGTTTTAGGCTACTGGAACCATGTCTCTTTCCTAGGTCATCTATTATTTTGATTATGTCACATGTCTATAGATGGCTTATTTCCACCAAGCAGTGGTCCAGCCTCTTGTGGATAGGGATGGTGAGATACCATGTCAAACCCTGCTTGTTGGGCATGCGTGCTCCTTATAGCTCCCGTTGTGCAAACAGCGGCTAGCCGTTGTACTTTGTTGACCAGACTAGGTCTAATGATTGACGTGTACATCATATGAATGATGTACGGTTCCAAGAACCATCTTATCATTTTTCCATCGAATCAAAAACAATCTCGCCACGCAATACAGGTTTTGAAGAGGAAGAACGGGAGATGAAGGCACAAGCATAAACACTCAACAACTCCGCCAAATCAGGCATTTTATTGGTATCGAAATGTTCAATTGGCTTTCTTATCGATTGCGAAACCTCCACCATATCAGATAGTTAGATCGAACGCAACCACCGTTATGCAGCGCAAAATGGAATTGGGTGTGGCTTGCGGACGTCTGCTCTTTTCCCTTTTTTTTGTTCTCGGTCCGCTCTCGCCGATATCCTTATTGAGGATTAATCCGTAGGAGTCTAGCTTTTTCTGTGTCTTAGGTGTAGGCCGCCGTTGACTCGCTCAGAACAGTCGTTCTCGCTGAAAGCGCTTGTTTGGCTAATACCCTCCTCCATCACGGATTGCAGCGCCTCACACAAAAGACGACTTTAGAATGAAATCTGATGAATCAGGAAAAAAAAACCGAATAGAGCTGGATTCAAAGCAATTTGCAGCAAACCACTTCTGAGTGCTCTAAAACAAGCACTTCATAAATATTTTCCGACACTTGTCAATCCAGAGGTGACTGTCAATATCGTGAAGTGCAGGGCTCATTGTTTGCAATGAATTCGTCACTAAACCTCGAGACAATCATTCTAGAAGTTTTACCACTCGACGGTATTTGAAGGAAAAAAAAATACAAATTTACAACCATTCGCAATTAGCACGCTCGTAAATTTCAAATGGCTCATTTCATATAGCCCGTATCTTATCTGAAAGGTGACCAGGCGACCAACACATGCAAAAAGCACGTAAGTCTTAAGGTCGATATCAGTTACAATATCTACATAATTGCAAGTTCCCGATAAAAACAGGGTCTATAAATGATTTCTAATCGAACTGTGGCTAGTCTGAAGAAACGAAACGCGCTAACGTTCAGTTTAAGAGCTTGGACAGCGCGAGTTAGTAGCTAGTAGGCCTTCTAAGTGCTTCCCTTTCACAATGAAACTGCTTGGGATACTTCTATTTTTATCCGCGACGTGCCTATTTGCAAGAGGTAAGGCGGTGAGTGTGAAAAAAAAAAACAATTTGAATCTGAAAACCGTGGATTATAATTTCAGCACAAATAAATGGAGTGCGATGTTACTCCTGTGAGGACTGTGAGGATGCGGACCAGCTGAGTATGGATGATTATGAATGGTGCTCAATTGATCCGGAGCCTACAACGACAGTGCCCACAGATCAGCCTTCAACTCCAACAAATCCTACTGAAACGACCACGAAACGACCTCCAAATCCAACCAACCCTACGAGTCCTACGGATACTACAACGGAAGCACCTCTAACTCCAACGAATCCTACGGATACTACAACGGAAGCGCCTCTAACTCCAACGAATCCTACGGATACGACCACGGAACCACCTCTAACTCCAACAAACCCAACGAATCCTACGGATACTACAACGGAAGCGCCTCTAACTCCAACGAATCCTACGGATACTACAACGGAAGCGCCTCTAACTCCAACGAATCCTACGGATACCACAACGGAGGCGCCTCTAACTCCAACGAATCCTACGGATACTACAACGGAAGCACCTCTAACTCCAACGAATCCTACGGATACTACAACGGAAGCGCCTCTAACTCCAACGAATCCTACGGATACTACAACGGAAGCGCCTCTAACTCCAACGAATCCTACGGATACGACCACGGAACCACCTCTAACTCCAACAAACCCAACGAATCCTACGGATACTACAACGGAAGCGCCTCTAACTCCAACGAATCCTACGGATACTACAACGGAAGCGCCTCTAACTCCAACGAATCCTACGGATACCACAACGGAGGCGCCTCTAACTCCAACGAATCCTACGGATACTACAACGGAAGCGCCTCTAACTCCAACGAATCCTACGGATACTACAACGGAAGCGCCTCTAACTCCAACGAATCCTACGGATACGACCACGGAACAACTTCTAACTCCAACAAACCCAACGAATCCTACGGATACGACAACGGAACCGCCTCTAACTCCAACAAGCCCAACTAATCCTACTGATACTACAACGGATGCGCCTCTAACTCCAACGAATCCTACGGATACTACAACGGAAGCACCTCTAACTCCAACGAATCCTACGGATACGACCACGGAACCGCCTCTAACTCCAACAAACCCAACGAATCCTACGGATACGACAACGGAACCGCCTCTAACTCCAACAAACCCAACGAATCCTACGGATACTACAACGGAAGCGCCTCTAACTCCAACGAATCCTACGGATACTACAACGGAACCCCCTCTAACTCCAACGAATCCTACGGATACTACAACGGAAGCGCCTCTAACTCCAACGAATCCTACGGATACGACCACGGAACCACCTCTAACTCCAACAAACCCAACGAATCCTACGGATACTACAACGGAAGCGCCTCTAACTCCAACGAATCCTACGGATACTACAACGGAACCCCCTCTAACTCCAACGAATCCTACGGATACTACAACGGAAGCGCCTCTGACTCCAACGAATCCTACGGATACTACAACGGAAGCGCCTCTAACTCCAACGAATCCTACGGATACGACAACGGAACCACCTCTAACTCCAACAAACCCAACGAATCCTACGGATACTACAACGGAAGCGCCTCTGACTCCAACGAATCCTACGGATACTACAACGGAAGCACCTCTAACTCCAACGAATCCTACGGATACGACCACGGAACCGCCTCTAACTCCAACAAACCCAACGAATCCTACGGATACGACAACGGAACCGCCTCTAACTCCAACAAACCCAACGAATCCTACGGATACGACAACAGAACCGCCTCTAACTCCAACAAACCCAACGAATCCTACGGATACTACAACGGAACCGCCTCTAACTCCAACAAACCCAACGAATCCTACGGATACGACAACAGAACCGCCTCTAACTCCAACAAACCCAACGAATCCTACAGATACGACAACGGAACCGCCTCTAACTCCAACAAACCCAACGAATCCTACGGATACGACAACAGAACCGCCTCTAACTCCAACAAACCCAACGAATCCTACGGATACGACAACGGAACCGCCTCTAACTCCAACAAACCCAACGAATCCTACGGATACTACAACGGAAGCGCCTCTAACTCCAACGAATCCTACGGATACTACAACGGAACCCCCTCTAACTCCAACGAATCCTACGGATACTACAACGGAAGCGCCTCTAACTCCAACGAATCCTACGGATACGACCACGGAACCACCTCTAACTCCAACAAACCCAACGAATCCTACGGATACTACAACGGAAGCGCCTCTAACTCCAACGAATCCTACGGATACTACAACGGAACCCCCTCTAACTCCAACGAATCCTACGGATACTACAACGGAAGCGCCTCTAACTCCAACGAATCCTACGGATACTACAACGGAACCCCCTCTAACTCCAACGAATCCTACGGATACGACCACGGAACCGCCTCTAACTCCAACAAACCCAACGAATCCTACGGATACGACAACGGAACCGCCTCTAACTCCAACAAACCCAACGAATCCTACGGATACGACAACAGAACCGCCTCTTACTCCAACAAACCCAACGAATCCTACGGATACGACAACGGAACCGCCTCTAACTCCACCAAACCCAACGAATCCTACGGATACTACAACGGAAGCGCCTCTAACTCCAACGAATCCTACGGATACGACCACGGAACCACCTCTAACTCCAACAAACCCAACGAATCCTACGGATACTACAACGGAAGCGCCTCTAACTCCAACGAATCCTACTTATACTACAACGGAACCCCCTCTAACTCCAACGAATCCTACGGATACTACAACGGAAGCGCCTCTAACTCCAACGAATCCTACTTATACTACAACGGAACCCCCTCTAACTCCAACGAATCCTACGGATACGACCACGGAACCGCCTCTAACTCCAACAAACCCAACGAATCCTACGGATACGACAACGGAACCGCCTCTAACTCCAACAAACCCTACGAGTCCTACGGATACGACAACAGAACCGCCTCTTACTCCAACAAACCCAACGAATCCTACAGATACGACAACAGAACCGCCTCTAACTCCAACAAACCCAACGAATCCTACGGATACGACAACGGAACCGCCTCTAACTCCAACAAACCCTACGAGTCCTACGGATACTACAACGGAAGCACCTCTAACTCCAACGAATCCTACGGATACTACAACGGAACCGCCTCTAACTCCAACAAACCCAACGAATCCTACGGATACTTCGACGGAAGCGCCTCTAACTCCAACAAACCCAACGAATCCTACGGATACGACAACAGAACCGCCTCTAACTCCAACAAACCCAACGAATCCTACGGATACGACAACAGAACCGCCTCTAACTCCAACGAATCCTACGGATACGACCACGGAACCGCCTCTAACTCCAACAAACCCAACGAATCCTACGGATACGACAACGGAACCGCCTCTAACTCCAACAAACCCAACGAATCCTACGGATACGACGACAGAACCGCCTCTAACTCCAACGAATCCTACGGATACATCAACGGAAGCGCCTCTTACTCCAACGAATCCTACGGATACGACCACGGAACCGCCTCTAACTCCAACAAACCCAACGAATCCTACGGATACGACAACGGAACCGCCTCTAACTCCAACAAACCCAACGAATCCTACGGATACGACGACAGAACCGCCTCTAACTCCAACGAATCCTACGGATACTTCAACGGAAGCGCCTCTTACTCCAACGAATCCTACGGATACGACCACGGAACCGCCTCTAACTCCAACAAACCCAACGAATCCTACGGATACGACCACGGAACCGCCTCTAACTCCAACAAACCCAACGAACCCTACGGATACAACCACGGAACCGCCTCTAACTCCAACAAACCCAACGAATCCTACGGATACTACAACGGAACCGCCTCTAACTCCAACGAATCCTACGGATACTACAACGGAAGCGCCTCTAACTCCAACGAATCCTACGGATACGACAACAGAACCGCCTCTAACTCCAACAAACCCAACGAATCCTACGGATACGACAACAGAACCCCCTCTAACTCCAACGAATCCTACGGATACTACAACGGAAGCGCCTCTAACTCCAACGAATCCTACGGATACTACAACGGAACCGCCTCTAACTCCAACAAACCCAACGAATCCTACGGATACGACCACAGAACGACCTCCCGTAGAAGAACTTCCGAGGGCCTTCATCCCACCCGAAGACAGATTCCAGTCAAGGCGGCTCACAGCACGATCTGTGGACACGCTGTTGCGGAACTACAAGCCGCGCAAGGTGCGGGCAGTCGATCAACCTTCTTTTCACTGTTACAGAATCGTTAAAAATGGTAAGTTGCCATCTTAATTGTCTGCTATCTTTTCTCATTCGATGCTCCTTACAGGCGATGATGGCAAATCGGTGGTGAAGCGAGGATGTGTGCAGGTCCCCGTTGACAAGGGCGCCTGCGAGGTGCTGGGAGAAAGGAATGGACCTCTCGAAAAATGCAAAATCTGCACCTCGGACTGGTGCAACAGCGGCACACTGGCCCAGGTCAGCTCGCTCCTGCTGGTAGCCGCAGTCGTGTTGATGAAACTTTTGTAGATAGTTTAACGTTAGGTACACAATAAAGTGAAATATTTTTAAGACTGAATGTGGTGTCTGAAACGTTTTCCCTCACCGGGTAGTAAGGATTCTAGAGTCCCAACTTTGGCCCAGACAGTTAATGGAGACTGAAATGTTTAGGGGTTTCTGTGTCCGTTGGTCTATTTACTAGATGCCTTTGAGCTTGATAACTATCGGATAGGAACCTTCTTTCAGATCAAGTCGATGAGTCATGGCGATCAACTGCAGTGAGATCAAGAACAGATCAGCGTCTGACAAGCTAAGGGAAATCCTAGCCAAGACACGACGGTTGCACACAAGGTGATGACGGCAAATTGGAGACTCTACCCTACGTCAAGTGAAACACTACGTCCACCTGGGTGTAAACAGGAAAATGACACTTCAGCGGAAGAGGAGCTCTCAAGCTCGGGTTCACTATTCTAAAGCTGCCTTCAAGACCAAGCTGTCTTGCATAAGCTTCGTCCACATACAGGAGGTTTGGTCTTCCTCTCCTTCTCGAACCAGGAGACTCGGATTCGAAGACCCTCTTAAGAAGACCCATGCGCTCGATGTGGCCAAGCCAGTAAAGTCGTCGAATTTTTGCCTTTTGGACTACATCCACGTCCGGGTACAGTTTGTTGAGTTCGCGGTTACGCGTTCTCCTCCATTCGACTTCTTGGAATTTTTCTTTCGAAGGCATCACGAATCACCAACGCAGTCTTGCGTCAGCTCAATTTAGCGGGATTGGTAATATAAGAGTTTTTTAGAGCATAATTTTGGTCCTTCGAGGCAGGATTTTTGAGCCCAGTTGGTGTGATAAATCGAAGTAACACCGATAGCCAAGGGAGGTTCTACATCGGATCTCCACTGTGATGTCATTCGTGGAGCTTACATTTGCCACGATGTTCAGCTTAGCCTCTTCTTCACTTACTGTAAAAGCTTCTACAACGGCACGTTGGGAACGCGCTACGATGTCGATGGGATCTGCGTATCCGACAGTTGAACTGAATTTTAGAAGATAATTCCTTCCGTGTTACGGCAGTCAAACGACAGCGCATCTTTTTGCCGATATCCGGTGCAGTTTTTAAACGGCTCGGAAGTCCTTGAGCCGAACTGCGAGGTGCATCGCTTGTTCGTTAGCGTATTGCGACACAACTTGATTCATTTTTCCCGGGATGCCGATATAGGTCATCGCTTCCTTGCGTCAAATGCTGCCGTATGCGGCTTTAAAATCGACGAAAAGGTGATGTGTACGGATCGTCTCAAACTCGCTGGTCTTCTTCGGGATTTGTGTGAAATTTTGGTCCATAGTCGACTTGCCGGGCTGGAAGCTGCACTGGTACGTGCCGATAACTGCGCAGTGTGGTATTTTGCAAATCCAGCCGAACTTAATTCACAAATCAAAGTCGTCAGAATGGCAAAAGATTGATATCAAACGACAGGTAAAAGCTCTTGTCCTAATGTTCTGCAAAAAAATGTCATTTTTAGCAAGAGAAATGTAAAACATCGGTTTCATTACGTGAGTCAAATTCATCGTGTTCGTGTGAAGTAAGTAGCAACGCTATCCTTCTAATTTTTTTTTTCATTTCTTGTCCCTTATTTGAAGAGTATTTTAGGTAAGTTTGTACCTTGTGCAACCTCAGCAAGCGATAGTAATTATTCCTTGAATTGAAGGCCTTAGGCTTTCCCGATTTTTTGCATATTGCGACTTTTAAAAATGTACCCACCGGGAGATGAGGCTTAAAATGCTCTTCTGGATTTTGCCTTTCGGAATCCGTTTTCACTTTTTGCCCACAATTTTTTTGAACGGACCTACAGTACCGAGCAAAACAAATGCCAACGGGTACAACATCAGAAATAATGCTGCGTAGCTTCTTGTAACGGTATCCAGTCTGGTTCTTCTTTTGAAATGTTTCTTTCCTTTGTGAAACCATTTGATTTTGAGTAACAGTTTGTGATTGGTCTCGTGGAGGTGTTAAAGTCATTTAAATAAGTGGTATAAGGCTCCGGCACATAGAATACTTTACTTGCGTAGCGTCAGAGCATACGTACACGGTGAAGTATCTGACGCAAGGGGATGGTAACGCAACAGCTGATTCCACTTGACAGTTTGAATTGAAAATTAAAGTTGTTTTGTTTATTTATGCACAATTAAAACATGTGTTCTAATATTACAAACATTCATTTATATTTTTATCTATTTTGAACGTTGCTTCAACGAGATCCAACTCCCTAACTTTAACATAAAATTCCAATTCCCTTGAAATGCCACAATGTGAGGATTGTCAACGCTGAAGGAGAGAGAAAATATAAAAGTTGAGTAACTATATCCGTCGCGTGAGCGTCAGCGTTGGTCTATGTGTCACCTCCCATAAGAACAGGTGTATTTTATGTATCTGTCAAAGTTCTGCTGAAGCTCACGCAAAACAAAAAAATGCAAATAGAGAATATGTCTACTAAGGTAGGTCTATAAAATAGGTTATTCCATAATTAGAAACAACTCGCTACTGGATGCATCAGAAGCAATCAGAAGCAATCATTGCAGCTTTTAACAATGGCAGGCTAATGAAGGATATTGCTCCCGGGTTTGGTGTTGCAACTTCAACCATTTTGAAGATGGCGATGTTAATCGAAAAGTTGGTAGTGGGCATCCTCGCAAAACAACTCCCCGATAATATCGTGAAATCGTCAAGCAAGTCAAAGTCGATTCTTTTAAGACTGCCGTTGAAGTTACAGACTACGTCAATGAACATCTTGACATTAGTGGAGGCGTTCACACTGTTAGGCGTCGACTAAGGGAGTCAGAACTGTTTGCAAGGAAACCATTCATCAGTGCAGTAAATAGAAAGAAACGACTGGATTTTGCGAAACGCCACATGCATTGGACGAGCAAGCAATGGGCTAAAGTTTTATGGAATGACGAGAGCATGTTTAACTTCTTCTCGTCAAGCGGTATATGTTCGAAGAACTCCGGGACAAAGTTATTGTCAAGATATCAAGTTCCAACCATCAAACATGGGGTAGGAGCTGTAATGGTGTGGGGAAAGCAATCTAAAAGGTTCTTCAAGTTAGATTTCTAGTAAAACTTTATTTAATGTTCATTCTCTCGTCAAGGAGTTGGTTAGTTGGTTGAATGAAATGGTCGGATGAATGCCGAAATGTATCGGGGAATATTAGAAAACCACATGCTTCCACATTTAAGGTCAAATATGCCTTGAGACTGCCTGTTTCAACAAGACAACGACGGTTTTTGGACAGCGAAAATGTTGATGTTCTAGCATGGCCGCCCCACTCCACTGATCTCAATCCCATAGAAAATTAATGGGACCTTGTAGATCGAGAGATAAGGAAATGGAGGACATCCAAAAGAAATGAGCTATGGGAAGGAATAAGAGAAGAAGAATGGGAAAAGATCTCACCGGACCTACTGATTTCCCCGGTACACTCAATGTCCTCAAGATTGCGGGCCGTTATTGCTAACAAGGGTTATGCAACGAAATATTAAGTTTTTGATGTTATTTTACTTATTTATTATATCCAAAAAATTAATAAATTGGTTATTTTTGTATTTTCTTAAGCATTCGCATTTTTTTGCTGGTCCAAATTTTCGTCTTATAGCTTTCGGCACATAGATCACTTTTTATGCTCGATCGTCTTCCGGACAATCGATTCGGTTTCAAGGCGGGGCATGATACAATACATGCCGCGTCGAAATTGCTTTCCGACATTCAATGGAACTGAAACAAAAAACACTGCACCGGTGCCCTGCTTGTCGACTTGGAAAAGGCCTTTGATACAGTTTGGCTGGAAGGGCTCTTTTACGAACTGAGCAGGCTAGGTGTTAGTAAATCACTATTGTACATATTGCTTAATATGTTCACCAACAGAAAGTTTGTGGTTAAGAATAGAAACGTAACTTCTGTTGGTACGTTCAAAATTAAAAAAGGTCTGCAACAGGGAGCGGTTAACTCATCGATACTCTTCAACATTTACACAGCGGACCTGATAGGATCTCTTCAGCACGCGATAGCGTACGCAGATGATCTGATTGCGTACAGATCAGGTCCTACCATCGAGGGCATTGTAGCACTATTGCAACGTGACTACGAGACGATTCATCGATTTTGCGACGACTAGATGTTGATCATCAACCTTGGGAAGTCGGAAACAATCTTGATCAGAACGCCGTTATATAGGGCTTCGGCGGACACCAAAAATAAAGTTTTCAGTTGTTGGACAGCACGGCCAACCACTGTCGCAAAGAAGTGTAGTCAAATACCTGCGGATCTGTCTAGATCAGTATCTATATTTTAACAAACATGTAGATGCTGCTCTGTCCAGAGCTCGAGGTGCTTTCGCTCTTACAAAGAGACTGTTTCGCAACAGCCAACTCGATGCGAGGGTGAAGATGATCTGCTACATGGCCCTTATTCGGCCGATGCTTGCCTATGGTTGTCCTGTGTGGTTCAACGTGAGAGCCAGCTTGATGGAAAAGATTCGGGTGTTTGAGAGGGCTTGTCTTAGGGCCTGCCTATTCTTCGTAATGAAGTCCTATATAACAGGGCGAACTTGATAAGAGTGGATAATTTCCTAATCAAGGTGATTCGCAGACATGTTGCAAGGTCTATGCTGTCGGCAAACAACCTGATCTCTGGGGCTTACTACCCTAATTACAGGTACCATGAAAAGGTGCGCCATAACGGCTTCATCCCCCCGGAAGCATTCGTTTATTTAGACCAGACAGGTCTGATCCAGGATAAATTGGCAGTTCCGTTAATCTTCCACTTTGCTCGGACAGCCGCGGATACGCGACTCAACTACAGTCGAGACGTAGCACTGAGCACTGAGGAGCTTCTCCGATTCAGCAGATCGGTATCCATCCGAGATGGTAAAGACGTGAATAAGCAACACCAGACATGCTGGTGGTTTAAAGAAAGAGCTCCCTCATCGATCGCTCTCGACCCTGGCTAGACTTCTGGCTAGAAGTCGGCAGAAATATTAGGTCCTATGGCCGACTTTCATCATTTCCTAGGTTTTAAGGTAGCACTAAGAAAAAGAAAAATTAAAAAAAAAGTACATACATGCATATTTAGATCTATATATAAGTATGACTAAAATACAATGGAATGCATGTGTGTAAAGATTACTTACGTATTGTGAAATATATATAAATCAAATCATGCATATATGCCTTCCACTTTGCGTTAAGTAGTTTAATATTTACTTTTAAGGTATGCTTAGGTTTAATTCTTCACGGAATCGTGATTCAATTCGTGAAATGGTTGAAGTTGCAGCACCAAACCTGGGAGCAATATCCTTCATGAGCCTGCCATTGTTAAAAGCTGCAATTATTGTGTCTTTGCATCCAGTAGCCAGTTGTTCCTAATTATGGAATAACCTATTATATAGACCTACCTTAGTAGACATATTCTGTATTTGCATTTTTTTGCGTGAGCTCCAGCAGTACTTTGACAGATACATAAAATACATCTGTTCTTATGGGAGGTGACACATAGACCAACGCTGACGCTCACGCGACGGATATAGTTACTCAACTTTTATATTTTCTCTCTCCTTCACCGTTGACAATCCTCACATTGTGGCATTTCAAGGGAATTGGAATTTTATGTTAAAGTTTGGGAGTTGGATCTCGTTGAAGCAACGTTCAAAATAGATAAAAATATAAATGAATGTTTGTAATATTAGAACACATGTTTTAATTGTGCATAAATAAACAAAACAACTTTAATTTTCAATTCAAACTTGAAACTGTCAAATGAAATCAGCTGTGCGTTGAAGTATTCTTTTTGCCATCCCCTTGTGTCAGATACTTCACCCTGTACGTATGCTCTGACGTATGCTCACCGTATACCACTTATTTAAATGACTTTAACTTCTGCACGAGACCAATCACAAACTGATACTCAAATTCATATGGTTTCCTAAAGGAAAGAAACATTTCAAAAGAAGAACCAGATTGGATACCGTTACAAGAAGCTACGCAGCATTATTTCTGATGCTGTACCCGTTTGCATTTTTTGCTTGGTACAGTACCTCGCGCTCTTGCAATCAGCCTCATTTATTTTTTTCTTTTGCTGTGATTGTTAGGCCCCATTGTTGCAACGCTTTGAAAGGGTAATTATTTTCTAACAGACCTACAGTGGTGCTTAACAAATTTGGCCATTTCCTCAAATCGGGGACTACCTTCGAAGACATTCGAGGAATGTGCTGCTAAGACTCAAAAACGAAACTTTCATGAACTTCTAAGCACTAAAACATCATTCTTGCGGTGTCTTTGCAGTCGTCAGGTAAAATGGATGCAGTAAGCCTGGTAAAAGAGCTTGTAAATAGTTCAGCTGTAAGAGGTACCAGGCTAAAGAAGGCTATATTGAGTCAACATAAGAAGATAGAACCATCACCCCAGAGGAAGCTCTTCTGATTATGGTAAATACAAAATTAAGTACTTTTCAATACAACAGCATGCGTCAGCAACTTAAAAAATAGAAAACGCGAATACGTACCCGGCTTATTATTTAGTTCGGGAAAGTTTGTTAACTGGAAGAGGAAGCTTTTAATGTGACTGATGTGGGTGCTGAAATAAAATTACAAGCTTTTCTGGACAGAACAATAAAACGAATCGTCAAAGCAGGAGACAACTTAGTTGGACCTTTAACATCTCTAGATACCAATGCCTTATCCTTGCGGATTGTATCTAAATAGGGCTGTGATGGTAGCTCAGCACAAACCCGGTAGAAAATGTGTATGAATGATGAACAGTACAATGATGAGCATTTTTTCTCAGTAACTTTCGTGGGCTGAGATTCAGGGTAAAGTTGTTGACTGCTCTCAATTTAGCAAGATGCCAGCAATGATACCTCTTGATAAAATTGATAAATTTATTCCCGGAAGACAAAGAACACGATTTTAATTCAAGCTTAATATTTTACAATCCAAATAATTAACCGGGTCACAGCAAAACGTTAACTTTCTTAGTGTCATTAAACGCATAAAGACTTACTTAGGAAAAATGAATAACAGATCTTATGTACATAATGAAGAGATGAAAAGAGATGAGCGTAGAACATTAGATTAAGATGAGATTTAGTAAGAAATGAGATGTAAGTGATGCCAAATGGCTCAATACAAAAGAACATACAAATATTTATTTAATTTCGCTTAAATCGCTTGCAACTAATGAGGCGGCACATCGCATTAGCGTTAGAAAACCCAAAAACATCAAAATATATATTTTCTCAGATAGCCTAGATAAGGAGTTCAAGATGTCCGCATTCAATCTAAGGCAGTCTGGGAATTTCAGAAGACTCAATAAGCTGGCAGAATGTAACAAACTCTAAACCGGTGTGAACCATGAAGGTAATGAAAAGGCTGATAAACAAGCTAAGGCAGATGCTTAGGTAGGTACACTTTTTCGGACTCCCCTCCTTTATGGATTTCATTTAATCATTTAGCATTTAATCACTCTCTTACCGATAAGTTTAAGAGGCTGGATAAAAGTAGAACGGAGGAGATCGTCAAATCGACAAGTGACAAAACTCACAAAGCCAACGATGCCGCTATGTGTATTCGTACCGACCTCATCGTTCTTGTCCAATCATCCTCTTCTCGGCACCAAAACTCTTCCCAACTCACTTGAATAACGTAGTTGCGTTCGAATCTGTGCACGAGCGACTGTCAACCTCTTTTGCAATCATGAACAAAGCAATCGCGTCACTTAGAGATGAAACCCAACTTCCGTCAATGAAGAATACTAAAACCAACATCACTCCAACAATAGAAACAAATAACAACAAATCCGTATTGCAGAAACTTCGTGGTGACACTATCTCTCCTGCAGCACCAGATCCAGCCGCCCCTTCATGTGATATCTCCGCCACCGACTCACTTACTGAATGATCCCTCACCCGAGCCTCTTACCACCAAACTCAACTTGTTTGGCGCAACATTGACAAAATCGGAGTTAAACTCAAGAATACTTCAGGAGAACAATGACCTCCCTGCACTTATGACGTCCCAGCATTTATCGCAAGTGATGTTCCACGTAACTGTCCAATCAAGACCTTCTTTAAGATGAGGCTCAACCTTAACATCACTCAATGAAACAAGTCGAGAAATGGACGAATCGTGATATTCATTCCCACGCAATATGCATGGCTTATTATTATTACTAACCCTTTCGGAGGCGACTTTTATTTAGGAACCATAACTATAAAGACCACCTAATCCCCGTTAAGCTTCCGCTACTCATCAAGTCCCTTTCCCATACCAATTTCCCTCGATCACTCCATGAGATGTGCCTACATGATTGTTTTTCGTCTTTCCCCCACTTGTTTATTCTACGTGCGCCTAAAAGTATTCTTCGTCTACTATGAATTCTTCTGTTGCGAGCACAAGCACGGTGAAGTCATGGTGCCGTGGGAGTTTTAAAACAAAAGGAATGGAATAATAATGTAAATATAGGCGACGCTAAAGCCCGTAGGATTTAATCTACTTTTTTCACAAACCACTCGTCTTTGCGTGCTCTCACGAGTGGAGGATACCTAATTTTGTCTACTAACTCCGAAGTGACAAGTATGAGATTCGTTTTCTTGACAACTATACTCTTTGAAATTTATTGTCAATTCTAGCCACCATAGGAACAGCTACGTATGAGTCGATGAACAAACGCACAGAACTGCGGCGACCATAAGGCAGGGAATGTAATTGGTTGATTAAGAAAAGCAATGCTTTACAAAATGTTCGAAGTGATGAAGCGGCGCGCCACGGCGTCTCATGCAGACACAAGGGTCAGAACTTAACAGCTGTCAACGAACTCCTATTCGCTGACATTTAGAAGCCGATCATCTTCGATCAGTGGTGGTGTACTCAATTTCCGTGGTAGCAGGCGCTTCTGGGACGCACCACTCTTAGAGCTATTCCGAGACATTCGATGTGCGAAGTTCGTCATAGGCCGGATCCAGTCCATGGAATTCTAACGGGGCAGAACCAGTTTCTACCTAACATGGGTTTCGCACACATCCAATATCCAATAAAAAATAGGCAGCCCCGTGATCAATTAACTTTAACCACTCCTGCAGTATTCTTGATGTCCGAAACTTCCAAGTAAAAAGGAATCGAGAAAGAACACCACGAACTAACCTCCGACCTCCGAGTCGCGCAGATACACTCTGTTATGAAGATAGAAGATTGGGGTTCTATACGAAAATTTGTTGATCTGGTGATGAAAATTTAACCAAGATCTGCACGAGGTTTCAAGCGACAAAAGCCTAGCCAGACGTCGACATGGATTCAACATATTTGGCGACCGCCTGTATAACTTTAGTGACCATACCGTTTGAGGTCCCTTTCCCGCGGCAATAACTAACCGGGCAAATGTCCCGCTTTTCCTAAGTTTGTGAAAATCTGTCTAGTTCTCTAAAATTCTCAAAATTAAGCAAAATACAAGAACACTTTTTTCCATCACTGTACATCAAAGTTTGCAGATATAAAACAAACGTTAGAATTGTTAAAAGAAGAAAATGAGCCCATGTATATTCCATGTAACATTAAACAGTCTTTGGATCGGGTCGGATGTTCTGCCCATATTATACACAATGCAATACAGACTGCAGTAGATTCCACTTCTATACACACACGGATCGTTTGGAAATACTTATTCTCTGCTCCTATGTCAAAGTGGAATACAATCACATATTGGGGTTTTGCAAAACAAGATGGGTAGCGTTATTGCCCGCTATTGAGGGTGTGCTCAAGTTGTACGGGCCCCTGAATTCATGTTTTCCCTGAATTGATAAGTGCCCCATTGTTCTTCAGACGATTTTGGAGGACCCAAGTTCAGAACTTTGGTTGATGCTTCTTCATAATCTGCCTTCCAAGATTCATAAGACAATTTTAGCAATTGAAGGGGATAAAAACTACATAATGGAGGTGTACAATGAATGAATAAAATTGATTTGAATGGATGTACTTTCGTTCTTATATCTAAATTGGAGAAGAGGTTGGCAGCCGGTTTCATTTCCACCCCATTCAAACAAATTTTAAATAATTTAGCAGAGTCCGAACAGATACATAAAAAACTGTCTGCAGTACTTAGATAAATGGACATCTCTATACGCCAAGATTTTAAGTAGGCCGGATATTAAATGGGAAGATGTTGAATTAAAAAAAAGTTTTGTATTTGTGTCGCAGAAAACTGACCAAACAGTTTCGGTAAACCTTGACGAAGTTCGATGTATAAATAAATATCTTCTTCTTCTTCTAGTTCAGTCCGGGGTGAACTTGGGTCTCAACCAAAAAGCCTCTTAAGCAGGCATGATCTTTAGCCAGCTGTCTCCAACTGCGCACACCAAGTTGATTGGGGTCCTTCTCCAACTGGGTGCGCTTGCGTTGACTCGTTCGGAGTCGAAGACTCTTCGGGCTGGAGCAGTGTTGTCCATGCGCACTACATGGCCCAGCCATCTTCGGCGTTGAAGTCATAGACGAATGGCTAGGGTAACGTCGCTGTACAGTCCTACAGATCGTGGTTCAATCGTCCACTCCAATAACCGTCAACGCAAACAGGACCAAAGATCTCACGCAGAACTTTTCTCCCGAAGAGACCAAGGAATTCCCCATACGCTTTTGAGATTGTCCATGCTGCAGGACTGGGACTGGGATGATCAAGGTTTTATATAAGGTCAGATTGGTCCTTCGAGAAATGGCTCAACTACCCAATTGCCCCTTGAGCCCAAAGAAACAGCATTTGCCAAGAGTATTCGGCGTTTAATCTCGGTACTGGTGTTGTTCGTACTGTTCACTTGCGAGCCGAGGTAGACGAAGTCCTTCACTACCTCGAAGTTACAGCTGCATATGGTACGTTTTGGCGAAGTCGTCGATGTTGTGCGTCCTTTCTCGATGACAGCATATACTTCGTTTTGCCCTCGTTCTCCGCTAAACCCATTTTGGCCGCTTCCGACAGCCCGCTGTGTTCTGCCAATCACGTCAATGTCGTCCGCGTATGCTAGCAGTTGTACGGACTTCTGGAAGATCGTGCCTTTTATGTCAGCTTGTGAGTTCTGCACGACCTTCTCAAGAATAATGTTGAAAAAGTCACAGGACAGCGAGTCCCCTTGTCTAAGACCTTTTTTGTCATTGAAGGTCTCGGTGAGTTCGAGTTCGATGATGGATCAGCGAGAATTCTCCATCGTCATCCTGCACAACCTGATGAGCTTGGTAGGAATGTCAAAACTAGACTAGATAAATAAATATATTGACAATATAAAAATAACAGAATGGAAAGAGCTAAATGTTTCTGCTGATTTGCAGTGGGCAGACATTTTCAAGATTTGCCAACTACAGCAGTTCCCTTTAAAAACTAGTAGTTTATCATCATTATCATCATCTTCTGACCCACATGATCCACTACGCACGAGAGATCTCCAGGCAACTCGATCCTCCGCCATCGACTCTGACTTATCAGGGGTTATGCCCAATCGTAACCAGGTGAGCTTATGGACCTGGTCCAACCACATCATCCTGGGTCTGCCAAGTGGTCGCCTACCTGATGGAATCGCATTCAAGGCCCGGCTGGAGATAACGCCAAATGGTCGTCCACGCCATCGTGCACTGCAAACAAAGGGCGCGAGTTTAAACAAGCCTCGATTCGCACTATCAGGGATTGTAGTTAATCTAATGTCTGGCCACCAACGGCGCACATCAAATGCTTCTCCGCCGATTTCACTGCGGCTTCCCATAAGCCACCTGGATGCGAAGTCGCTGCGGAGATGAAATGCTATCGAGTATTCTGATTCGCCAACTGCTGTTGGCACAGTGAACACACACTGTGCCATTCCGCCAAGTCTGCTTGTAGAAGTTTGTTCCCCTTGGAAGTCGTGATGGTGGGGGGCCTTGGAAGTCGTGACGGTGAGAGTTGGAACAAATACTGAGTTGATAACTGCTAACTTGGCTTTCACACTAAGCTCGGCATTCTTGATTACAGATCTCTCAAGCTGTGTCAAAACTGACCCAGTTTGACCAAACCTACAGCAAAGTTCAGTATTACTCCTCCCATCCCTCGTGAATAGGACTCCGAGATACTTGAACTTCTCCACCTGCTGCAATGGGACTCCACATACATGTAGAGTGCAATGAACAGGAGTTCTGGAAATTACCATCACCTCTGATTTGTCCACGTTAACCTTCATCCCAGAATCAGCACATACAGCCACAAACCTATCGAGTGCGCGCTGGCGTTCCATCTGGGAAGATGTGAGGATAACTCAGTCACCTGCAAAAATTAGATGACTGGCCTTCAACTTTCCCAATGTGAAACATTCCTCGCCTCGGCTGCGCTGCAACATCCAATCCATATAAACAATGAAAAGGAGATGTGACAAGACGCACCCTTGGCGTCCAGTCCAACGCCCACGGTGAAATGTGTTGATTTAGCACCGTTACCGAACACAGTGGCTACAGTTTCTGTATAGAGACTGAATGGCATCCAAAAGAGGACCATCAATCCCATACTCCTGCAGGACACTCCGGAGTTTACCTCGAGGAAGTCGGTCAAATGCCTTTTTTAAATCTACAAAACAGCTGTAAATGGATTTGGCATACTCCCAAGCCTTCTCAAGTCTCTCACCATTCTTAGAGTGAAAAGCTGGTGGGTTGTACTTCTGCCGGGACGAAAGCCACACTGTTCATCCCCCTTCCTTGACTCGACCACAGCTCTAGAACGCGTTTTCAAAACCTTAGCGTGGACTTTCCCGGGGAGACTTAAGGATATGCCCTTGTTGTTGGAACAGTCTCTCTTAAAAAGAGGGACAATCACAGCAGTTTGCCAATTGCCAGGTGTCTTACCGCGTTCCCATGCCACCTTAATAACACGAGAGAGCACTAATACTCCCTCTTTACCCATTGCCTTACGCATTTCTGGCCGGATTTCATCCACACCGGCGGATTTGCTAACTTATTATTATTTTTTTAAATAAATATGTCACTTGTCGTTTATTTGAAAATGTGACCCGCTTTTGCTTGAAATAAAGGTCTGGTCTGGTCACAGTAACTTACACCTTCCCGAAGAACTTTCTTCGAATGTTTCAAGTACGCGTCCTGAAAAGACGTGCCCCTCCACTGACCCGACGTGTTCTACACGCACTTCCCTTAGACCACCTAACGAACAATCACAACCACGCCTCAGACTGCAAGACCAAACACACACATATGTAACACTTTATATTTAACACATAAACATTGTATATGAAACCTATAGTCGATCTTTTTAGTAGTTTATCATATACAATGACGTAACCTAAAAGTTCTACAATGCAAATCTAGTGAACAGGACCAGGGCCACTAGAACTAGTGAGCCGCGGATGGCGTTGCTCTCGTTGCAACGGTCAGTGGTGCAGATCTTGCACTTCTCCATGGTGTTGTCAGGGTCCTTGACAAGGTCGCAGGCCGCAGCCTCCTCGGGCACCATTACGCAGCCACGCTTCACGTGCTGGTCACCAGACGAATCTAAAAACAGCAGAGGATCAGTTAACTGGGAAAGGCCATATTCTGGACTTACCTTTCTGAATGGTCATGTAGCAATGATAGCTGACACCTTCGGACACGGCCCTGTTGTTGCCGGTTGTGTAGCTCTGAAGCAGCCTCATAACAGCCCGCTTCATTCGGCGCTTATTCTGTAGTGAGGCAGGTTCGTTTTCCGAGATTCCCAAGAGCTTTCGGGAGCGGGGAGCTCTAGGTGCGAGCATTTCTGACTGTGTCCCTTCATTTGAAATGAGGCGTCCAGTTTTCTCTTCAGGTGCCAGAGTGGTGGTCTCTCCAGGTGCCAGAGTGGTGGTCTCTCCAGGTGCCAGAGTGGTGGTCTCTCCAGGTGCCAGAGTGGTGGTCTCTCCAGTTGCCAGAGTGGTGGTCTCTCCAGGTGCCAGAGTGGTGGTCTCTCCAGGTGCCAGAGTGGTGGTCTCTCCAGGTGCCAGAGTGGTGGTCTCTCCAGGTGCCAGAGTGGTGGTCTCTCCAGGTGCTATCGTGGTGGTCTCCCCAGGTGCCAGAGTGGTGGTCTCTCCAGGTGCCAGAGTGGTGGTCTCTCCAGGTGCCAGAGTTGTGGTCTCTCCAGGTGCTATGGTGGTGGTCTCCCCAGGTGCCAGAGTGGTGGTCTCTCCAGGTGCCAGAGTGGTGGTCTCTCCAGTTGCCAGAGTGGTGGTCTCTCCAGGTGCCAGAGTGGTGGTCTCTCCAGGTGCCAGAGTGGTGGTCTCTCCAGGTGCCAGAGTGGTGGTCTCTCCAGTTGCCAGAGTGGTGGTCTCTCCAGGTGCCAGAGTGGTGGTCTCTCCAGGTGCCAGAGTGGTGGTCTCTCCAGGTGCCAGAGTGGTGGTCTCTCCAGGTGCCAGAGTGGTGGTCTCTCCAGGTGCTATCGTGGTGGTCTCTGCAGGTGCCAGAGTGGTGGTCTCTCCAGGTGCCAGAGTGGTGGTCTCTCCAGGTGCCAGAGTGGTGGTCTCTCCAGGTGCCAGAGTGGTGGTCTCTCCAGGTGCTATCGTGGTGGTCTCCCCAGGTGCCAGAGTGGTGGTCTCTCCAGGTGCCAGAGTGGTGGTCTCTCCAGTTGTGGATGTCACTCCTCCTGTTGTGGAGTCGATCGGCTCTGGCGTCGTTGTCGTTGGTTTCGCCGTGGTCGTCGTTGTCGTCGTTGTCGTCGTTGTGGTTTCCTCATCTGGGCCACACCAAACCAAGGCTTCGTCTCCCGGCACATCTTCGCAGTCATCGCAATTATAGCAGAAAACTCCCTCAGATTTCCCTGAAACAATGAAAATGCTTTCGTTACTAACTGGGATCGACTATTTGACTCTTTGACTCTGCCGCCCTTGTGGGGTGTTGATTCATGAGGGCTTGGACATCGACTTGTAGAATGGCTGCAAGTTTGATCTTGCAACGCATGCCCTCGGGAGTAAACAAGCTCGAGGCTGACTTACCGTGAGTTGAGAGGAGGATTAGTATGATCGCTCTTCTGCACGAAACGCGTTTAGCATTCGTTCTGCGGAAGTTTGGGTCGTGAGCGACTCCATCAAACGCTGACAACGACAAGTGGAACCGATTGTTATCGCATTGCATTCATAAAACCGTCCAAACAATGTTTCAACACCCCAACGACAGGCAATAGAGCAATTCCAGATAAAGCCACATTCCCAGTGCGAAATCAGGGCTGTCTGCTCGACGATCTAAATGCCGCGATTAGCTGGCGATAGTAGATTCGCATATCTGCAACAATCACAGTTATCTCGTCTCGGAATTCAAAGTCAACATCCGTGGTGGACTTCAAAGGGGTGCTCCGCCAGAATGACTCACGAGCTAGTCACAGTCTTCATTGTCTTCGCGATAAGATATTGTCGAAATCTTGCTTATCACGCCGATGAAGGCGGTTTCATTGCCGACTGAGCCCTTGACGCGATCATCATCACACACTTGAGATTAGATTGACAACTTGTTACGCCGATAAGTGGTATTACGACCGGACATCGATTGGTTTACGTCGAATCGATTAGACAAGCACTTTGTACTTAATCAGGTTCGATAAATGGGAGATGGTTTTAGGGGGGTTTTTTCCCAAACAGACAGCTTGGATCGGTTTCGTTACGGACTCAAAATTTCGAAGTCGCTTTCTGAGACGACAACGGAGATGCCACAGGCATGCAGCCTTTGTCGGACAGATGTCAATGTGGACAGCTGACAGCAGATTCACTTAGTTAGTCTTTCACATGACGAAAACCAGCGCTCTATGAAAAAGTATCTTCATGCACTTCCGGCGGCATATATTGTACATCACCGACGTTCCGAGTTCGTTATTGCCTCTGTTGCAGCGGCCAATCTGTGGACTTATCATATTCGACTACTTGGAGAATTTTACACGGCGATCTTGGTTGGAAGTCTTATAAAATTCCAACACGTTCAAGAATTGACGCGTAAATTTCAGTCAATCACCTCTGCAACAAATCAATGACCGGGGTTAACAGGAGGATACCCAGGATACAAGAACCCTTAAAGCTGCCAAAAGCATGTGAAGTGATCGACATTTTTAAATCGAAAAGTTTATACCCTTGAAAGACCGAAGGAATTTTGATTCTCCAGATAAAATGGCCGAAATGAGCCCACCTGAATGCAAAAAGTGGGGTTTTATGCATTCGCCTTCAAGAGCAGGACGTTAACAAGCGAACGACAATGGAAAACAATTTACGTATGTATAGGTGTGCAGGATTGGTGCAAGCAGATGACATCCCTGGAGCGGAGCATACGAACACCGCCAAGAACATCCCTGCATTCGACGAGCGCTTAGCCACACTGCTGATCACCGCGTGGCATGGGCGAACACTCAAAGGATAACGGCATCGTGCCCAACGGTGCCTGCCTGTCGCTAATTACCAGTGACCCTTTGTTTAGCGATAACGGAGGAGACGACGTGCTTGGCTCTAGTGATGTGGGTCATTCTATTTGTCTCGACTCGTCACACCAGATGGATCGGTGATATATTTGTTTTCCGTATTTAAATATTATTTCTTACACTCCAGATTGTGTTAATAAAGTGGTTTCGATTCAATCATATTGTGTGTGTTGTTTGAACGTTTACCCCCGTACAACGTATCTTCATTCATTGACTTCAAAAGTTTGCAATTTCCAATACGTCTTGCGTTTGCTATAATAATAAACAAGGCGCAAGGATAAGCATTGGAATTGTGAGGAATTGACTTTAAATATACAGTCTGATCGCGTGCGGACAATTACGGGTAGTTAAGCTATTAATTCTGCTTATTTACAACAAAACAAAAAATGTAGTTCACGAAAGGGCTCTGCGATAATTTAAGTATAAACACAGCTTTAATTAAAAAGAAGATATAAAATAAATATAGGAAAAAACCGGCAGTAAGACCAGTGTGCCTGTACCAGGGATCACCTCTCTTTATTCATGGCGGCGGAGGAGCTGGAAAACTGTCTGGCCAAGGGCGGCATCCGAAACTCCAGTCAGAACAAGCTACCTGCTGCGCAGTCGTTCTAGAGCTACTTCGATATTTTCGGATCACAGGTCTAGAAGGTTCTTTCAAGGCCAGGTCGGGGCATTGGAATTGAGATGGCTGCGGCAGATCCCTATAGTTTTAGGGACAACGACGGCACTCACAGCCTCAGCGGGAACATGTACAGCGCAATATCAACAATGGGAGCAAGCGTCCAAATAAAGTACCACAGCATTGGTAAACATGCTGTTTTCACCAATCGAGCCGCAATCCACATGCTTCCTCGCGCGACAGCATGGTAACAGAACACACTCCAACGAATGCTGTGACAGAATGCTATCAGCCGCATGCATGTTGTTCACCAGTTATGGTAAAGTCCCAACCTGCAACCACTAGTCCACCTGTTGGCTTGGCTTGATGTGCTGCACTTGTCGCATGATCGTTTCCTTCTTTTTTTTCTCTGGTCGCTTTCTGTTTGTGTAGTGTTATATTTTTCTGTACAACGTATGTTAGATGCAAGCTAAAATCAAGTTGTGCATTCACTTTTGTATTGGCAGTCGAAAATAAAACACGTTTAAAGAAAAGTTGCGTTTAATTTTTATATATATGTATACATTACTCCTGGTGAACGTGTCCTTACTGTTACGGGCATAGTTAAGGCTAATTTAGTTTATAGTAGTTTAACTCTTTGTTGACTTACAGTACTACTAAGTACAGCCATATTTTACTTCGTATAAAAGCTAAGACCAAAATAGGGTACCCGAAAATATGTAAGCCCCATGAAACTTTTAACGAACATTCTTTTTTTTTTTGAGAGCAAAACTGATGTACAATATGTTGTCGCACAATTTACACATTCTTATTTCTTTACAGAGATTTAATATACTTGCATCTTTCTTCATTTCGCAATAAAAACCCAAGTTGAAAAAAAAAGTCGTTACGTTAATTGATCAGAAAGAGGTGAACTAATCAACCAATGAATGCATTAAGAAAGAGCTAAATAAATAAATAAGTAACCAAAGAGCAACTAGATACAAAAATAAAGAATAGTTATATATAAATAAAGAGTGTTCTACATATTTATATATATATGTATATACAATCATTAAGGTGATCAAAAATGAGTAGCGCGCAAATAAGTTATGGTACAAACTTCAGAAACTTCAGGTAGTTTGCGAATGTGGTTAGCTGCATAACATCTTAACTTGAAAGTTCGAGTAAGTTTACTTATACCGTATGAGATCAATTCACACACATTCGCTTTGCCATGAAGATCTAATGTGGAGGGACGCCAGGGCATATTAAGCATCGTTTTATGAATTTTGTTTTACGATATTTAGCACAGCTACGTCATGAAATATTTGATTGATTAATTGATTCTTTATTGTAGCTAAAAAGTACATTTATCTTAAAACTACATTGCACAATTTACAGAGATACGGTATACACTACCTTACTACTGACAACTTATTATAAATAGGGTTTTAGAAGGAAAAGCTACCGAAAAACCTTCATTCAAACAAAAACAAAAAACGAAATAATATATATCCTAGATACTAGGGATGACGGAAGGGGAGGCGATGGCCGACTTTCTGAACTTATATTTGATTTCCATTACAATTTATTTATTTAGTCTTCCGTCTTTCAAGTACAGAGCTTTTTCAAGACTACTGATAATATTAATAACATTTCATTTCTTTTTAATAATAATGCCTAGTATAAGCAGAATTTAACATACAATTATAATGTAATTTAGAGTAAATTGCTACTCAAAAAATTTAAGATTTCATTTTTACATTTATCTCTACTCATATTAAAGTCTATAACATTTGCAACTAAGTTGAATTTTATGCAAGCATTAGTTATAGGATCATTTTGCCCATAGTTTGTACTATGCCTCGAAACATAAAAGAAATCTCTAGGCCTCAGATAACGAGACGAGGTGCAAACACTGAACATGGAAAGCAGCACCGGACAATCAATGTGAGCAGTAATGACGTCATGAGCGAAAAGAACTGAATAATAAGTCCTTCTTACATGCAGTTGCTTTAGATCGATAAGCTGACATCTTGCATTATAATCTGGCATATTTGAATTCCACGACATCTTTCGCAGAGCAAACCTAGTAAATCTTTTTTGTATTCTCTCAATACGAAAAGCGCTATTGTTATATAAAGGATTCCATATTAAACAACAGTATTCTAATATAGAGCGAATTAACGAAACATACACAGACTTAAGAGTTTAAGGGTCTTGAAAATCTTTTGAATTTCGAAACAAGAATCCTAGCATGGAGTTGGCCTTTGAAATAAAATAGTCTATGTGAATAGAAGAATTCAGTTGAATGTCGAATATAACCCCTAGATCTTTATGCGAACATACTCTTGTTATGATTGTATTATCAATCTTATAATTATAGATTATAGGAGATAAAATTCTAAAATATGTCATAACTGAGCATTTACTAATATTGAAATGTAGTCCATTCAAATCGCACCAATTCTGTACTGATGAGATATCATTTTGCAACTCCATTGCATCGGCCAATGATCGCACTGATTTAAAATTGTTTAAATCGTCAGCGTATAAAAGGCAGTCGGAATGGGAAACATAGGAAGGCAAATCGTTAATAAAAAGAAGAAATAGAAGAGGGCCGAGGTGACTACCTTGAGGTACCCCAGAGAAATTGAAAATTACTCGTGCCAGATCATTACCTATTTTTACAAACTGTCTGCGATTTGTAAGGTAGCTAGTTATCCATTTCAAGATTTTAGAATGAAAACCAATTATCTCTTGCTTTTTTTTGAGCACATTATGTCGAACACGGTCAAATGCCTTCGAGAAGTCAGTGTATATGGAGTCAACTTGAAGTCTCGCTTCCATGGAACTTAGGCAAAAGTTTGTAAATACAACCAAATTGGTCGAAGTTGATCTTCCACTCACAAAGCCATGTTGAAATTGGGATATTTGGTTTCGAACTTCAGCATATATTTTTTTCTTAACAACAGCTTTGAATAATTTCGGTATTAATTGGAGTTTAGCTATTGGTCTGTAGTTGACAACATAACTTTTAGGTCCAGATTTATGAATTGGGGTGATGAGAGAATCCTTCCAGCAATCCAAAAATTCGCCGCGAGCCAGTGACATATTAAAAATGATAGCCAGGGGCTTGACTAATCCGTCCTTAGACATTTTTAAAAAAAGCGGGGGAAGATTATCAGGCGCTAGGCTTGCACTAGAATCCAGTGAGGACAGCTCAGAAAGAATATCAATATTCGTCAATTCAAATCGCCCTATGTCTGCGATTGTATTTGCTCTAAGTTCTGACCTGCAACCCATGCCTAAGTGAACAAAGTTTGACTGGAAATGTGATGCAAACATATCACATATAACCTTACGGTCATCAGTAGATACATTATCGTAGGACATATTCGATGGAATTCCAACAGAATTACGTTTAGTATTGATAAACGTCCAGAAAGTTTTTGAGTTCTGTTTGATCCTTGACTCAAGAGAAATTATGTATTGCCTGTAAACAAATCTCTTCAGGAATTCATATTCTTTCCGCATTCGAATTGTCTTTAGCATACCTCTTAAATATCTTGTTTAAAGCATTTTTGAGTCTGCATAAGCTTCGGTTGAACCAGATGGGTTTTTTGGAATTAGTAGATATCTTAATAGGAACAGACCTGGATATGGCATCTTCTAATATGTTTCGAAACTTAGTATAAACTATGTTTAAACTTGGGAAGTCAAAAGTTTTATCCCAGTCGACTGAACGGAAATAGTTATTTAATAAATTGTAATCAGCTTTAATGAAATCTAACTTAGGCTTATCTTCGGGAGGACCAGATTCAAATGAATTAAATACAATCATATTAAATTAAACTAGCAGTGCTTTATGATACATACTATTATTCAGTAAAGGATGATCAGCTTCCAAGACAACAGCCTTTAGAACAACAATCTTTTAACAAAAATTAAATCTAAAATTCTTTCCAATGAATTACAAATTGTATTAGCCTGCCTAAAGTACATAGCATTCATTGAGTCGATGACTTCAAATTCGAAATTTTGAGTAACAAACATAAGCAAACATACATTTGTCTTCTTCAGAGAAAATCCATTTTAAATTAGGTAAATTAAAATCACCAAGCACAATAGTATAAGAATTCTCAGGTAGATGATCGACAATATTTTTAATGTTAGTTATATGAGCTTGATAAATTGCATTATTAGAGCAAACAAAAACATAAATGTTTGACAAAGTACAATTACTAGCATTAAAATATTCAATGCACACACACAATTGATCAATAGCAGCCGATAAATCTGATAATGCAATTTGTCTGCTCTTAAAACATGAACGAACAGCTAGTACCAAACTTGATACAGATAACAAACATATTAAATATAATAAATAATAAGTAATAAATAATAACTAATATATAATATATAATATATAATAGCTGCGTTTTTTTGCAAGCGTATATACGGTTAAATTTCGATTTGCATGTAAAATATACTAACAACGAGTCCTATAACTTACTCATCATATCTATCTCCGCTTAAGGAATAAGCGCGGATAAAAACAATGCTTCCAATCATTAATTTCTGTGTGTTCATTCCTGAATTCATTCATTCATTGTTTAGGTTGCTGTATGTGGCTTACATCTGCAGGTTTGGTTGATGTATTAGATCATTTTTCAATTTTTTGGCATCCATAAGTATGCAATTTTTTGGTATATCCAGAGTCTCTGCTATACATTGCTATTATGTGTCGTAATCGATTCTTTTCATTTGATGAACATTTTTTTATTTTATAATTATTAAGTGTTTTTGCTTTTAAAATGATGGTCACGTACGTGGTTTAAAGTACACAGTCACAAAACGAAGATTGTGACCATCAAAGATCAGAAATCACCTTCCACGACTACACCCCTGAATGCTTAGCAAATGTCATAAGTGTCGTCGGTGCTGCCAAGATTTTATGATGAATCATTAAGCGCCGATGATCGTTTTTTTGTGCATTTATAAATTAAGCGTACATAATATATAATATATAATATATAATATATATAACCAAGATCGTTCTAGGAGATTTCAATGCAAAGCTGGGTAAGTCATCGGGAAACACAGCCTGCACGACACTACATCCGATAACGGACTCAGGCTGGTGGACTTTGTCACGGGACGTAATGCGGTTCCCACACGTCAACATCCATAAAGGGACCTGGCGGTCCCCCGATCAATCAACCGTCAACCAGATTGATCATGTTGCGATCGACGTCAGACACTCCTCCAGCATTCTTGATGTCCGAACGTTCCGAGGAGCCAACATCGACTCGGACCATTTCCTTGTTGTAGCCAAGGTAAGAACTCGGATATCAAGAGATCAACGGAGTCGAGAAAGGACACCACGGTTTGATGTCGGAAAGCTACAATCGCAACGGACTGCTAGGATCTTTGCCGATCGAGTCTCCCGGAATCTCTCTCTAAGTTCGTCGCCACCTGCGCAAACAATCGAAGAAGATTGAAGGCGTTGTCAAGAAGCCATCAAAGATGCTGCCACTGATGTGCTGGGTTTTACGGCACCACCTAGAAAAAACCCATGGTTTGACAACGAGTGTAGGCTGGCACATGCAGCGAAGCTGGAAGCCTACAAAGCAACGCTGCAACGAACGACGAGAGCTGTTCGTGAGTTCTACGAACAGAGACGAAGGGGAAGAGACCCGGCTTCTCAGAAGAAAGAAGAAAGAGCACGAGAAGCGCGCGATCGAGGAGATGGAGAGGTGCTACGGTAGGAACGATGTCCGAAAGTTTTACCAGAGGGTGAAACAGTTATCCAGTGGATATAAGGTTCGGACAGAAGCCTGCCGGGACGAGAATGGACAACTAGTAGTAGAATCGCAGTCGATACTGAGAATTTGGAAGAACCACTTCTGCAGACTGCTAAACGGCGATGATGACACCAATACCGCTGACAGGCAGAATGTTCCACTCAATATGGACGATGATCGACGAGAATTCCGTCCCCCGACTTAGACGAGGTCAAGATAGCAATATCAAGACTGAAGTCTAGCAAAGCTGCCGGTGCGGACGGACTGTCCGCTGAAATCTTTAAGGCAGCTGGAGATGATCTGGTTGGGCGTATGCACCAGCTCATCTGTAAGATATGGTCGGAGGAGAGCATGCCCGATGAGGGGAATCTCAGTATCGTTTGCCCGATCCACAAGAAAGAAGACCCCTTTGACTGCGCCAACTATAGAGGGATAAGTCTCCTGAACATCGCCTACAAGATTTTCTCTGCCGTTTTGTGTACTCGCCTGAAGCCGTTTATAAATAACCTGATAGGTCCATATCAGTGTGGCTTCAGGCCAGGGAAGTCCACCATTGACCAGATTTTCACACTTCGGCAGATCCTGGAAAAGACCCAAGAAATGCAAATCGACACCCACCACCTTTTTGTCGATTTCAAGGCCGCATAGGGACGAGCTATACAACGCCATGTCTAGTTTTGACATTCCTGCCAAACTCGTCAGGTTGTGCAGGATGACGATGGAGAATTCTCGCTGCTCCATCAAGGTCGGTAACGAACTCACCGAGACCTTCAATGTCAAAAAAGGATTTAGACAAAGTGACACGCTGTCATGTGATTTCTTTAACATCATCCTGGAGAAGATCGTGCACGACTCACACGCCAACACTAGAGGCACGATCTTCCAGAAGTCCGTACAACTGCTAGCATACGCGGATGACATTGACGTGATTGGTAGAACACAGCGAGCCGTCAATGAGGCGTTTGCTGGCATTAAGGCGGAGGCGGGTAAAAGGGGCCAGCGGTGGAAAATGAGGAAAAAACGAAGTATATGCTGTCATCAAGAAAGGACACACAACATCGACGTTTTGGACAGAGCGTCACAATGGGCAGCTATAACTTCGAGGTAGTCAAGGACTTCGTCTACCTCGGCTCCGCAGTAAACAGTACAAACAACATCAGTACCGAGATCAAACGCAGAGTAACTCTTGCCAACCGCTGTTTCTATGGGCTCAAGAGGCAATTGAGTAGTAGAGCCATCTCTCGAAGTACCAAGCTGACCCTATACAAGACCTTGATCATCCCAGTCCTACTGTACGGCGCGGAGGCATGGACAATCTCAAAAGCGGATGAGGAAGTCCTTGGTATTTTCGAGAGAAAAGCTCTGCGTGCGATCTTTGGTCCTGTTTGCGTTGACGGTTTCTGGAGGAGAAGATTCAACCACGAACTGTACGGGCTGTACAGCGACATGAGTCTAGTCAGGCGTCTTCGGATCCAACGGCTAGGATGGCTAGGCCATGTAGAGCGTATGGACAACTCAGCTCCGTCCCGGAGAGTCTTCGACTCCGAACCCGTGGGACAACGCAACAGAGGACGCCCGCGTTTAAGGTGGCGCACCCAGGTGGAGAAGGACCTCAACCAACTTGGCGTGCGACACTGGAGACAGCTAGCCAGAGACCGTGCTAGCTGGAGAGGCTTGTTGGTTGAGGCCCAGGTCCACCACGGACTGTAGCGCCAAATGAAGAAGAAGAAGAATAAATAATAAGTAATAAAATAAATAATAAGTAATATATAACAAATAATAAAAAAATAGTAAATAGAACAAAAAACCAATATTAACAAGAGTAATGAGATATAAATAGTAATCTGTGATATTAAATAAAGTGGCATTCAAGTGACTAGATTGGTAATCAAAGGATTATCAGACAAACTACAAGACATATTGTAATGATTTGATAGTTTTAAGATCTTAGCTTGGACTTTTTCAACATTTGCCAACAAATGTAACTCTTCAGTAGAGAAATGCCATGGGAGATCAAATATCATTTTCAGCAGTTTATTTTGACAAATTTGCAGTTTGCGTATATGGCTGATTGCACATTTTCCCCAAACGGGACATCCGTAGAACAATATTGCCTGGAAAATTACCTTGAAAATTATCAATTTATTTTCAATACTAAGCTTTGATTTGCGATTTATAAACGGATAGAGAATTATAATGTTAGCATTTAACTTACGTATCGTTTGTTGGATATGTAAGCCAAATGTTAATGTTTTATCGAGGTGTACACCAAGATAATTGGCACTGTCTTTCCACTCAGTCTGAGTTCTGTTAATTTGAAGTTTGTTGCTTGGTAAGAAACAGGCTTTTCTTTTTCTAGTAAAAAAGACAGCCTGAGTCTTTGAAGCATTTATTTTAATCTTATTGTTACTGAGATACGTTAGTACAACGTCCAAAGCAGATTGCAGATTGGTTACAATATTTGAACCAAAGGCATCTGATGAGAAAATGCAGGTATCATCAGCAAACATAGCAGATTGACAATTATTAAGTTGTGGGAAGTCAGAAATATAAATAGTGTATAAGATAGGGCCAAGCACTGATCCTTGAGGAACACCTGCAACGTTATTAACGGACACCTTAAAAAACGCTCAGATAAAAATGAATCTATGATCTTGACAAGGTAAATAGGAAAATTAAAAGACATAAGCTTGTGCAGCACAGTGTCAAACGCTTTCTCAACATCAAGTAATATCATACCTGTACTTCTACCTTCAATTAAGTTTCTTTTTATGTGATTCGAGATACGGTGAACCTGTTGGGTTGTGTTATGGTGTGCCCTAAATCCGAATTGCTCAGGAGGCAAAATATTGTGTGAATTCATGAACGTCACTAATTTATTTTTAATTACTTTCTCGAAGCATTTGCTAAAGGAGCTGTTATGAAATATCATCTTGTGCAATAGTACTCAACTATTTCCTGTTTATAAAAGTGTATAGCATGTGTATGGCAGCATCTACTTTATTTAGAGTTTCTGATATATATTTATTGAATGTACATTTTTGATCAAGGAATATGCCACTGTACTTTACGAATGGTTTGCATGTTGTTGAGTGACCATTGATTGATAACAAATTAGCCGGAAGAAAGCAACGACTCCATTTTGGGGTAAAGGAGATGGCTTGAATTTTTTCGACACTCGACATAAATACCAATTCAATATTTCAACCGCGTTTATTAAATTCGTCTCATTGTTTAGTCAGAAAATGAAACAGAAAGACAAAAACTTAAGCCGTTAATACCAAACCAAATTTTTCAGACTTTCTGACTTATCTTAGGAACTAAATCACTACGATGCGAAGCAGTTGTGAAAGAATTATGTCCTTTATAACAAACGAACGATTTTTGGCAGAGAAAATTGAGTTCAAACCAAGCAAAAACAATGAATTAAGACCTTTTTAACGTCAAAGAATTGTTAAGTTAGTTGAGCTAGGTTAGGTTAGGTTAGGTTGAAGTGGCCGACTGCCGCGCATACAAGCAGCAGACACACTTAGGCCAAACATAGAACCATTGTGTTACCAAGCGGATCTTAGGGTACCTATTTCGCAAACCAATCTGTGATAAAGCGAAGAAGAGGGCTGATTCTGATGCTGCTCAGTTCAGCCAGATTAACAAAGAAACGGGCCGGGCCCCCAGAAGTTGAATCTACGGAATGAGAGAGCACTGCAACTACATAGCAAGTGTTCGATGGATTCTTCCTCATCCTCGTTCATGCAGCTTCTACAGGAATCGTATCAGGAGAGGCCTAGTCTAGAGACGTGGATTCCGATGGCACAATGGTTTAGTAAGCGATCGCTTGGGATCGATCATAGGCCATAGTTGTTTTTTTTTTTTTTTTTAGTGGCACAAATTTTACAATGTATTGCATACAATTAGTTGTACAGAGATTTGGTTTACATCACGTTACTACTAAAATATTCATATAATCTTTATATAATTTATCACAGAAGTATTGGATTTTAGTCTGAAGGAAAAGCCACTTAAAAAACCTTCATGGCAAAAAAAATTCTAATTCCGTTGGAGGGAAGGAGAAGTGGTTAGTCTTGATTTCAAATTTCTGACTAGAATATATATATGTTGTTATATATTCTATATATTATAAGGATAATATATTCTATATATTATAAGGATATTGAAGGACAGTATTTATCCCAGATTGCAGATTGGTTTCAATAATGGAACCAGTTGCATCAGAGGAGTAAATACATGTATCATCTGCATATAAGGCAATATTGCAATTATTAAGATTTGGAAAATCAGAGGTGTATATATTATATAGAACAGGCGCTAGGACAGAGCCTTGTGGGACACCAGCGCTAATTATTTTGTTCTCCGAGAGGCTTTGATTTACGGACACTTTGAAAGTACGGAGAGATAGAAACGACTGAACGATTTTAATAAGATACAGTGGAAGGTTATAATTCAACAGCTTGTGTATCAAACCATCATGCCAGACGGTATCGAATGCTTTCTCAGCGTCCAAGATCAACATGCCAGTGCTTTTCCCTTCTGAAAGATTGATTCTGATGTCATTTGTTATACGATGCACTGGATGAGTAGTGCTATGACGAGCCCTAAATCCAAATTGTTCTTTAGGTAAGATTCCGTTTTCGTCAATGAAAGAAACAACCCTATTCTTTATGATCTTTTCTAAGCATTTGCTTAGAGAGCTGAGCAAACTAATAGGTCTGTAACTACCAAGTAGATTCGCACTTTTTCCGGGTTTTAAAATGGGCACTAGCTTGGCGGCTTTCCATCTATTAGGGAAATATCCCAACCTGAGACAGTTATTGAAGATGTCTTGCAAATGTTTGAGGGCAGATACGGGTAGATTTTTAAGGAATACATTTTTAATACCATCAAAACCGGATGACTTCCTTGCCTTTAAATTATGTATTATGCCTTTTAGCTCACTTAGGGGTATAGGATTGGGATTGCTCACAAGTGGGTGTGAACTGACGAAATTGACTGACTGTTGGACTGAGTGTCTAACATGCATGGTTGGGATAATGTTACTAGCAATTGAGTGATTATTCAAAAAACTATTTGCTAGAGCGTTAGCTTTATCACATGAGGAATGAAAGACAGAGTTGTCACACTTAAGAGGAGGAATATAAGTGTTTTTTTTTTTCGTTATTTTGATAATGTTCCAAAATGGTTTGGAACCGTTATCTAACGATAGAAGTCTATCGTTCCAAGATTGGTTTCTATAGTTTGCAATTGCAAATTTCAGCAGAGCATTCATTTTCTTGTATTCCGTGAGATAGAATTCATTTTTTGTACGTCTCCATCTAGATCTGCAGGTGTTTCTTAACTTGATTATGTCAAGGATGAACTGCGGAAGGGTATTTGCCTCATGTCTGTATACCGTCTTCTTTGGAACCGACTGTTCAACGCTTGCAATAACGGCGGAAGTGAAGGTGTCTATATTTTTATCAATTTGAGGTTGACTAATGTTTGGCTCAAATGCGTTTTCAAGTTTTTCTCGAATTAGTCGTCTGAATAAGTTCCAGTTAGCATTTTTGAAGTCAAAAAATTGGTTTGTACATGATATTGGGGCCATAGTTGTTTGGTAATGAGGCATCCTGTGCCAAGTACAACGGCTTAGTAAGGATTTAGGAGATGGATTGGACGGAAAGAAAAGGAGTTCGAATCTAAGAATCGCTATCTTTCTCTGAACAATTTGCTTCTTTTTAACTTCCCGAACCCATTTACCTATTACTTTTGAATTGACTGCTTAGGAATGTGACTAGTGATTAGTTCAGCGTTCTATATCTACTCTACCACAGAAACGCTCGACCGATATAGAAAGCTATAGATTTTGTTTGATTGTGTGTTTCCCCTTTTATAAGGAACTACCAGCTCGATTTGAAAAGGTCGTTTTCGTTTAGTGGGATAAGTTGTATGAATTAATTGTGTGATTGAATTTATAATTTCTATTTTAACCGGCATGACCTATTTCAGCACCTCTGCGATTAAAACGTTTCTGAATGGGACACAAATCTGAACAGAAAGAGAGTTGTCGCAAGAGAGCACACACCTAAAGTATGATTTCAATGAGAAGTATCACGTTGCGTGGTTAACTGAAAAGAATGTAGCTATTTGCACGAAATTTATTAAAGATTAACAATGCCTCGAATCAATTGAAGCAAATTATATACTCCAAAATTAAGGCAAGTGAAACCGCTGAGTGCAGCTAGTTGATATATAACGAGTATCGACGATCCATGGAAGGTCTGAGCTTGAGCTTATGCTGCCTTCCATTCAAGCAATCTTACGTCTGCGATAACTTTGTCTGTATACCGGTGAGACAGTCTTCCCCTCTTTCTTGAACCAGAAGGCTAGGATTCATTCCCTAGATGTTCGGCTTCACGGCTACATCTCTTCACCTGCTTCGCAGCCAAGACCATATATGCAATGCAGAATTTTTTTTTCTTGAAGGGACCAAGATTTAGGTCTCCTGGTTTGTCCTGGTCCTGCTTTCTTTTTTCCATTACCATTTCCTGGTAATATATTTTTGCCGAGAATGGTTTTAGTCGTTCCAGTCAAAAGTGTTAAGGCTAGTTGTTCCTAAAAACCGAAGCAGAAACAGTTGCCGTGGTCGATTCTATGTCAAATTGAACTTGGTATTAACTGGCGTATCTTTTTCTTCTCGACAGCATTGGTTTTTCGTCATTATCCTTAAGACCACCAAGATTCAAGTAGCTTTACCTGTCTGACCGTATCGGTAAGGGAAAATCCGGCTGCCAGTCCCATAGGCTCTCACATAACAATCCTCGATAGTATAGTGGTCAGTATCCCCGCCTGTCACGCGGGAGACCGGGGTTCAATTCCCCGTCGGGGAGGGCAGGCATGTCGACTGGCTTTCTTTTTTTTTTTTTTGTGATGCGAAAGGTCATCCTTGAGACGCGCATATCCGATTGAGGCTCGATAATAAAACCCCTCCCAAAATATTCACCAATGAGTCAAGCCTCATAAAAGAAAGAATATCAAGATATCGGTTACATTTCACATATCGTTGTACAAGTCACTTAAGTGGTTTCATGTGGGAACAATTTGCACTTCGCTTAAAGATAAGCTCGATTACTTTATGACACCCAAAAAAGGGAACGTCGGAATTCTACACACACAGACGACCTCCGTCCGCAAAGTACTAGTTCAATGTCAAAGACAGCAATCGACACTGATTTTCCGCCAACAAAATTGACCGCTTTATTAACTCAAAATATCCGATATAGCACTGCTCGATTTCTAAGAATCACAGATGTGTCCACTTCCAAATCAAGTGTAATGAGAGAGAAAAAAAGAAAAAAATAACCTTACCTTTAGCCAAGATGCACAGCAACAAAACTATTCCAATAAGGATACGCATCCTTTCTTCCGAGAGTGTGCTTGGTCTAATTTTGCGTAGTTTCAAAATTTCTTTTCGATAACCGCTAGAAGTCACTGTAACCAACCGAGCGAATGGATGACTTTTAACTAACCAAAGAACGCCGAAGAGCCGCCCAATTTAAAAGCCTCGCCGTAGACAAGTGTTATATGCGAGTAACGACGAAAAGCCCAAGACGAAGTGGTATTGGTTAGCGAGGTCTCAACCAACTCTGTCGGTGATTGGGGGTGCATTCGGCGGATGTTGATTGTGATTCTAAGTTCAATTGTCGTGTGCGTCCGAGATAAGATTGACAATCTGGGTAGTAAAAATTTTGCGTGAATGAATTCGGAGCCCTATCTCTAGAGGAACTGAATGGTGAAAGGGAAAGAGGTCTGTTGCTCGTGTGCATTTGGAAATATTCGCTTTCTTGGGCTGTGTCAGAGAAGCTCTTTCCGTTCCTTTTTAACGGATTGTAACGATTTGTATCCGTACGACTGACCGGTAATTGATGAAAAGGAGCAACAAACTTGGCCAGTTTTTGAAACGAAATAAAGCCAAGTTGCACATTTGGAGTTATTTTCAGAAATAAGGTCAACATTTTCGTTTATGCCAACTTTATATGTGCCCCCGGCAGCTGACCTCCTCGTGGTGACGGCGGGCAGCAGGTTTCGGTCGTACGCATTTATTTTCAGCCCAAACCTGGCTAAGGAGGCACAACCCCCTTAATGACAAAAAGAAAAAGATTAGCCGCGAATATTGCCTACCCTGGTGCGCCAGGGCCCCATTTGGAACTAGCCCTGAATGGTGACAGTATGCGACTGTCTGGTGGCCGGACTCGCGGACTGTCCCGGTTGGGCTTAGCCCGAAGGAACTACGAGCAACCTTTACGAGGGAGGGGGGAAGTCACGCCATGCTATAACCAGTGCGTGCGGGGATCAAACGGCAACGGACAACGGAAACGTCTCATCGCTCACAGGAAAGGATCTCGAGTTAGTTGAGGTAGCTGCCAGGTATCTTTTGGATATCGTGGGTCCACGACGATCACTTCGACGAAGCACAGTGGATCTAGAACTGCGAACCTTTGGAAACTCTTCCTGTCGGAAGTTCCACCTCAAATGTCTGCACAGGCGGGAGTGGGTATGCTCACAAGTCCTAGACTGGCAGACAGGGTATTGGAGTCGATTACGTTAAGAGGAAGAGTCGAGATCTTAAAGCTCAGGCTTGAAAGGTCAACTTTGGCTCTGGAGCGGGTGTGTGCACCTAATTCGAAGACAGACTACTCGGCTTTCCTGGATGAAGTTGATGCTGCACTTGATAGGCTAGCGGCGATGTATTCCTATATCCTGACTAATGCTCATGTGGGTGTTGATGTAACAACATGGGGGAGCATAATTGGGAGGAACGGTGATCCTCACCACAACCCGAACGAATGAAGAGAAGCTGTTGGACTTTAGCTTTCCGCACAGTGACATCCATAAATACATGTCGTACCGTCAGAGTCTTCAACAGAAGTCGTTGATAGATCTCTTTGTGGTACCAGCGTGTAGGAAACGGATGGTTTGTGACGTTCGTGTGATGACAAGCAGAAATGAAGAAGAATACAGAGATGCCCGACTTTTACCTCTCTTGCCCCTTAAGACTTTTGACAACTGTTTTTTATAACGTGTTCATAAACCAAATTGACCAATCAGAGAATCCGTCAAAAATTCATGAATATCTGTCAAAAAAGCAAATTCAAATTCGTCGATAGACTAGGGGGCAATCAGCTGTGAAGTCGGCTATCTCTGTAATACTTCATTTCTGATGAGAGGGGCTAAACTGTCAACTGATCATGACCTGGTGTTATGTACGCTGTACCTCACTGATAAAGTACCTCTTCTGACAAGACGGAAAGCGAGATTGGTTACACGCATACGGTGGGAGAAACTACGGATCAGTGAGTTCCGGCTAAATTGTGCACGGTACATGTCTGAAAGGTCTGAAAGGAAAGGACGGAATTCCAACTGTTCCATCACATGTAGAAGAAGAATGGCGACTGTTTTAAACAGCTGTCATTGCCTGTGCACGGGATGTTTGCGGCTGTTGGTGAGAAAAGAACTTCTTCTTCTTCTGGTGGCGCTACAGTCCGGGGTGGACCTGGGCCTCAACCAGTAAGCCTCTCCAGCCGGCACGATCTTTGGCCAGCTGTCTCCAACTGCGCACACCAAGTCGATTGAGGTCCTCCTCCACCTGGATCCGCCATCGGTTTCGTGGGCGTCTCTTATTGCGTTGTCTCACTGGTTCTGAGTCGAAGACTCTTCGTGCTGGAGCAGTGTTGTCCATGCGCTCTGAGAAAAGAACTGCGTGGTAAAAAACACCCGGAGTTCAAGAAGCTATCAAAGAGAAGAAGAAGACCTACTGAGACTGTATTCTCTTGAGGGAGTCTGCTTCTAGTGGCCGGTACACTGAGACGCGAAGAACTTGTTGGCTGTACGAGCACATAAGGGGCGGTTTTGTTAAGGAGTTCGGTGAAAAGTTGGAAAGCGCCAAGAGATCTGCCAAAAAGGTGTTCTGGCGGAAGAAAATTCAACATCATCGAAGGAGTGAAATCCAAAGATGATGTGGGCTTTCCATCTTTCGAAGCTGCTCAATCCCGAACAGGGCTCTAAAGATGGCAGACCCGTATTCTTGAATGGGGCGGAAAATAGCCCATCGGTGGAGGAAGTCATTTTGGCGATAGATTCGCTATAAGTTGGCAAACCCGAAGGTGTGGATGAAATCCGGCCAGAAATGCTGAAGGCAATGGATAAAGAGGGAGTTTTATGGCTCTCTCGTGTTATTAAGGTGCCCTGGGAACGCGGGAAGACACTTGGCGACTGGACTGGACTGATTGTCCCTCTTTTTAAGAAGGTGAACAAAAGAGACTGCTCCAACTAGAGGGGCATATCCCTCTTAAGTCTCCCCGGGAAAGTCCACGCTAAGGTTTTGGAATCGCGTTCTAGAGCTTTTTTTTTTCTGGAGGGGGTGGAAACCTTGCATAGGCACCAATGGTCCGACGTCCATTGGTAGTGTCAGATTCTTACTGACTAAAACCACCTGCCGTAGAAACTTTCTAGGTATTACTCCACGAGGGACGGATCCGAGCTTTTTGCTTCGTCACGTATCGTTTAGCGAATTCGCTTTCCGCTGCCGTTCTAAATTCCTTAAATCGCACATTATTCGTACTGCTGTGTCGTTCACAGCAGACCAAAAGTCTTCAGAGCTCAACAAATGTTGGACAATGTTTTCTGGTGTTGGCGGTTCACCCAAAGCGTCCCGCAAAACAGCTCGTTCGTTTGATTATCGAGCACATTCGAAGAAGACGTGTTCCACGTTCTCTACCGCGTTTTCGCAGTGAGGACAGGCCGGACTCAAGTTACGGTTTCGCTTGAATAAATATTCCCGGAAACCACCGTGACCACTCAAGAACTGTGTAAGATAATAGTTAAGTTCGCCGTGTTTTCGATTTACCCAACTTTCTATCCGTGGGATTAGCCGGTACGTCCATCTCCCTTTTTGGGACTCCTTCCATTGTTGTTGCCACGTTTCAATACTAAGGCTTCTTACGAATTTCTTCGCATGATTTGTGTTTGGCCCGGCTTGCGCGCGATTGTCATAGAGCCGTCTAGCTTCTAAAGCTAGGATATCGATTGGTACCATAGAGGATAGTACCAATATCGCGTGGGATACCGTTCGAAATGCACTGCTAACTCGCAGTGCACACAGTCTGTACACAGATTTGATTTCCTTCATGACCATATTTGTTGTATTTGTATGGAAGCCACAACTTTCGCAAGCATTTATCGTTTGCCTTGCTTCGGGCCGCCGATATTCGACATGAGTTTTGAAAGAGCGCCTATCGCTTTTGACGATTTCTCGCAAGCGTATGCGAGGTGATGCTTGAAATTTAGCCGAGCATCAATCATCACTCCCAGGTATTTTATAAATGGGCTGGAAATAATGGTGTGGTCTCCGACTTTTATCGTCATGGTCTCTGGCACTTTTCTACTAGTAATGAGAACGGACTCCGTTTTGTGATCCGCAAGGTCTAAACTCATATCTTGGCGATAGAGCCAAGGATGGGGTGTGAACAATGGGCAGAAGTACAACCCACCAGCTTTTCACTCTAAGAATGGTGAGAGACTTGAGAAGGCTTGGGAGTATGCCAAATCCATTTACAGCTGTTTTGTAGATTTAAAAAAGGCAAATGACCGACTTCCTCGAGGTAAACTCCGGAGTGTCTGCAGGAGTATGGGATTGATGGTCCTCTTTTGGATGCCATTCAGTCTCTATACAGAAACTGTAGCCACTGTGTTCGGTAACGGTGCTAAATCAACACATTTCACCGTGGGCGTTGGACTGGACGCCAAGGGTGCGTCTTGTCACATCTCCTTTTCATTGTTTATATGGATTGGATGTTGCAGCGCAGCCGAGGCGAGGAATGTTTCACATGGGGAAAGTTGAAGGCCAGTCATCTTATTTTTGCAGGTGACTGATTTATCCTCACATCTTCCCAGATGGAACGCCAGCGCGCACTCGATAGGTTTGTGGCTGTATTTGCTGATTCTGGGATGAAGGTTAGCGTGGACAAATCAGAGGTGATGGTAATTTCCAGAACTCCTGTTCAATGCACTCTACATGTGAGTGGAGTCCCATTGCAGCAGGTGGAGAAGTTTAAGTATCTCGGAGTCCTATTCACGAGGGATGGGAGGAGTAATACTGAACTTTCCTGTAGGTTTGGTCAAACTGGTTCAGTTTTGACACAGCTTGAGAGATCTGTAATCAAGAATGCCGAGCTTAGTGTGAAAGCCAAGTTAGCAGTTATCAACTCAGTATTTGTTGCAACTCTCACCGTCACGACTTCCAAGGCCCCCCACCATCACGACTTCCAAGGGGAACAAACTTCTACAAGCAGACTTGGCGGAATGGCACAGTGTGTGTTCACTGTGCCAACAGCAGTTGGCGAATCAGAATACTCGATAGCATTTCATCTCCGCAGCGACTTCGCATCCAGGTGGCTTTTGGGAAGCCGCAGTGAAATCGGCGAAGAAGCATTTGATGTGCGTGGTTGGTGGCCGGACATTAGACTAACTACAAACCCTGCTAGTGCGAATCGAGGCTTGTTTAAGCTCGCGCCCTTTGTTTGCAGTGCACGATGGACGACCATTTGGCGTTATCTCCAGCCGGGCCTTGAATGCGATTCCATCAGGTAGGCGCCCACTTGGCAGACCCAGGATGAGGTGGTTGGACCAAGTTCATAAGCTCGCCTGGTTGCGCTTGGGCATAGTAACCCCTGATGAGTTAGAGTTGATGGCGATCGAGTTGCCTGGAGATCTCTCGTGCGTGGTTTACCCCCGCGACTCTTTTAGTGGATCATGCGGGTCAGAAGATGATTATGATGATGATGACAGTGAGACAGAGCATTAGGAAAATAGAATAAGAAAGAAAGTTTTATTGCCTATTAAAAATAAAAAGGATAAATTGATTCTACCCGGATTCGTACGCACGGAATCGCGAGCAACGCACCAACCAACTCCGCCAAAGAACTACATTAGTTTCGGAGTTTTTTCTCCAAGCACATTCATTACATATGTACTTACATACATAGCGCTTTATTGTAGTAGATTCTTCAAGGATACATGTGTTCCCTTAGCCACGGTCCCAGTACGACTGAATCATAATAAAAACAAAAATGAAAAAAATATAGTCTTTCGTTTTTGCCCCAATTTTCCATTCTATGTGCGCCTAAGTGTATACCTCGTCTATTAACAAATCATCTGTTGAGAGCACAACCATGGTGCAGAAATGATGCGCAAGGTTTTTAGGCTACGAGCTCCAAGCAGTAAGAATGGAACTGCTGGTGGGCACCACTTATTTTTGACTTTTTGCGACGGCTGGGGAGGAATTCAATTCCGTGAAAGCCAACGGAGTGTCAATGCAATGAAGGCTAACACCCTCACGACGAAAAAAAGTGTAGCTTCAGAGACGAAGTACGCCTCATACAAGAACGATTGTCGTTTCTGCACATCGAACGTGAGGTCCCTTAACAGACCATGTGCAAGGGAGAAACTCCTAGAGGCCAAAGGCTGCTACTGTAAGGCGCATACATCTCCAGGAAGTGCGGTGGAATTGGACGGCCAAAACCACAGCTTCTGCCGTGCTCTAGTTAACCTAGCTGCTTCCAATTACACGCAGCAAGTGGGTCTATGTACTTCTCCATTAGTGAGCTTCATCTTAGACACGGCCATTCTCAGCTGCGTGAACATACGCCACTCATCGAGGGGACAATAAGCCCCATTGGTTAAACAGTATTAAATGGGTCGCGGCAGTAGAAGCAACTCCTCAACCCACCCAGACCATCGATCATCTCGGTGCACACCCCTACCGAGGTGGATCCCCCAGATCAAAAACTACCGACATGCACTCCTCACCTAACAAACAATCAAAACCACGCCTCAGACTCCAAGACGAAAGCCACATCTAACAAATATTTAACATTTTATATTTAACACATAACCTAAAAGTTCCACAATGCAAATCTAATGAACAGGACCAGGGCCACTAGAACTACTGAGCCGCGGATTGCGTTACTCTCGTTGCACCGATCCGTAGTGCAGATCTTGCACTTTTCCATGGTGCTGCCGGGTTCTTTTACAAGGTCGCAGGCTGCAGCCTCCTCGGGAACCATTACGCAGCCACGCTTCACGTACCGGTAGCCAGCCGAATCTGAAAGCAATATAGGAACGGTAAATTGGCAAAAGACGACAGAGATATTCTGCTCTTACCTTTCTGAATGGTCTTGTAGCAATGGTAGCTGTCGCCTTCGCCCACAGCCCTGCTCCTGCCAGTTCTATAGTTGCGCAGCAACCTTGTAACAGCCCGCTTCGTTCGCCGGTTCTCCTCTAGAGAGGCAGGTTCGTCCTCCTCGATTGTCAATAGCTTTCGAACGCGGAAAGCTCTATTTGCAAACATGTCTGGTTGTGTCTCCTCATTCGAAATGACGGGTCCTGTTGTCCGTACATCCTTTGCGGGAGTGATGGTCTCATCAGTTGAAAGGGTGGTGGTCTCTCCAGTTGCCGGGGTGGTGGTCTCTAAAGTTGCCGCAGTGGTGGCCTCACCAGTTGCCGGATTGGTGGTCTCTCCAGTTGCCGGAGTGTTGGTTTCACCAGTTGCCGGAGTGGTGGTCACACCAGGTGTCGTTGTTGTGGTCTCTCCAGTTGCCGGAGTGGTGGTCACACGAGGTGTCGTTGTTGTGGTCTCTCTAGCTGTTGGAGTGGTGGTCTCCCCAGTTGCCGGAGTGGTGGTCTCACCAGGTGTCGTTGTTGTGGTCTCTCCAGTTGCCGGAGTGGTGGTCACACCAGTTGCCGGAGTGGTGGTCACACCAGGTGTCGTTGTTGTGGTCTCTCCAGCTATTGGAGTGGTGGTCTCACCGGTTGCCGGAGTGGTGGTCTCTCCAGTTGCCGGTGTGGTGGTCTCACCAGATGTCGTTGTTGTGGTCTCACCAGTTGCCGGAGTGGTGGTCACACCAGTTGCCGGAGTGGTGGTCACACCAGGTGTCGTTGTTGTGGTCTCTCCAGTTGCCGGAGTGGTGGTCACACGAGGTGTCGTTGTTGTGGTCTCTCCAGTTGCTGGAGTGGTGGTCTCACCAGGTGTCGTTGTTGTGGTCTCGACAGTGTCCGGAGTGGCGGTCTCTCCAGTTGCCGGAGTGGCGGTATCCCTAGTTGCCGGAGTGGTGGTCTCTCCAGTTGCCGGTGTGGTGGTGTCGACAGTTGCCAGAGTGGTGGTCTCACCGGGTGTCGTTGTTGTGGTCTCATCAGTTGCCGGAGTGGCGGTATCCCCAGTTGCCGGAGTGGTGGTCTCACCAGGTGTCGTTGTTGTGGTCTCTCCAGTTGCCGGAGTGGTGGTCACACCAGGTGTCGTTGTTGTGGTCTCTCCAGCTATTGGAGTGGTGGTCTCACCGGTTGCCGGAGTGGTGGTCTCTCCAGTTGCCGGAGTGGTGGTCACACGAGGTGTCGTTGTTGTGGTCTCTCTAGCTGTTGGAGTGGTGGTCTCCCCAGTTGCCGGAGTGGTGGTCACACGAGGTGTCGTTGTTGTGGTCTCTCTAGCTGTTGGAGTGGTGGTCTCCCCAGTTGCCGGAGTGGTGGTCTCACCAGGTGTCGTTGTTGTGGTCTCTCCAGTTGCTGGAGTGGTGGTCTCACCAGGTGTCGTTTTTGTGGTATCTCCAGTTGCCGGAGTGGTGGTCTCTCCAGTTGCCGGTTTGGTGGTCTCTCCAGTAACCAGAGTGGTGGTCACACCAGGTGTCGTTTTTGTGGTCTCTCCAGTTGCCGGAGTGGTGGTCTCTCCAGTTGCCGGAGTGGAGGTCTCCCCAGTTGCCGAGGTGGTGGTCTCACCAGATGTCGTTGTCGTGGTCTCACCAGTTGCCGGAGTGGTGGTCACACCAGTTGCCGGAGTGGTGGTCACACCAGGTGTCGTTGTTGTGGTCTCTCCAGTTGCCGGAGTGGTGGTCACACGAGGTGTCGTTGTTGTGGTCTCTCTAGCTGTTGGAGTGGTGGTCTCCCCAGTTGCCGGAGTGGTGGTCTCACCAGGTGTCGTTGTTGTGGTCTCTCCAGTTTCTGGAGTGGTGGTCTCACCAGGTGTCGTTTTTGTGGTATCTCCAGTTGCCGGAGTGGTGGTCTCACCAGTTACCGGGGTGGTGGTCTCTCCAGTTGCCGGAGTGGTGGTCTCTCCAGTTGCCGGTTTGGTGGTCTCTCCAGTTACCAGAGTGGTGGTCACACCAGGTGTCGTTTTTGTGGTCTCTCCAGTTGCCGGAGTGGTGGTCTCTCCAGTTGCCGGAGTGGAGGTCTCCCCAGTTGCCGAGGTGGTGGTCTCACCGGGTGTCGTTGTTGTGGTCTCATCAGTTGCCGGAGTGGCGGTATCCCCAGTTGCCGGAGTGGTGGTCTCTCCAGTTGCCGGTGTGGTGGTGTCGACAGTTGCCAGAGTGGTGGTCTCACCGGGTGTCGTTGTTGTGGTCTCATCAGTTGCCGGAGTGGCGGTATCCCCAGTTGCCGGAGTGGTGGTCTCTCCAGTTGCCGGTGTGGTGGTGTCGACAGTTGCCGGAGTGGCGGTATCCCCAGTTGCCGGAGTGGTGGTCTTTCCAGTTGCCGGTGTGGTGGTGTCGACAGTTGCCGGAGTGGTGGTCTCACCGGGTGTCGTTGTTGTGGTCTCTCCAGTTGCCGGAGTGGTGGTCTCGACAGCTGCCGGAGTGGTGGTCTCACCGGCTGTCGTTGTTGTAGTCTCATCAGTTGCCGGAGTGGTGGTCTCACCAGTTGCCGGAGTGGTGGTCTCTCCAGTGGCCGGAGTGTTGGTCTCACCGGGTGTCGTTGTTGTGGTCTCTCCAGTTGCCGGTGTCGTGGTCTCGACAGTTGCCGGAGTGGTGGTCTCTCCAGTTGCTGGAGTGGTGGTCTCACCAGTTGCCGTAGTGGTGGTCTCTCCAGTTGCCGGAGTGGTGGTCTCTCCAGTGGCCGGAGTGTTGGTCTCACCGGGTGTCGTTGTTGTGGTCTCTCCAGTTGCCGGATAGGTGGTCTCACCAGTTGCCAGAGTGGTGGTCTCTCCAGTTGCCGGAGTGGTGGTCTCTCCAGTTGCCGGAGTGGTGGTCTCTCCAGTGGCCGGAGTGTTGGTCTCACCGGGTGTCGTTGTTGTGGTCTCTCCAGTTGCTGGAGTGGTGCTCTCACCAGTTACCGGAGTGGTGTTCTCACCAGTTGCCGGAGTGGTGGTCTCTCCAGTTGCTGGAGTGGTGCTCTCACCGGGTGTCGTTGTTGTGGTCTCATCAGTTGCCGGTGTGGTGGTCTCACCAGTTGCCGGAGTGGAGGTCTCCCCAGTTGCCGAGGTGGTGGTCTCACCAGTTGCCGGTGTGGTGGTCTCGACAGTTGCCGGAGTGGTGGTCTCACCGGGTGTCGTTGTTGTGGTCTCATCAGTTGCCGGAGTGGTGGTCTCCCCAGTTGCCGGAGTGGTGGTCTCTCCAGTTGCCGGTGTGGTGGTCTCGACAGTTGCTGGAGTGGTGGTCTCACTGGCTGTCGTTGTAGTGGTCTCATCAGTTGCCGGAGTGGCGTAATCCCCAGTTGCCGGAGTGGTGGTCTCGACAGTTGCCGGAGTGGTGGTCTCACCAGGTGTCGTTGTTGTGGTCTCTCCAGTTGCCGGTGTGGTGGTCTCTCCAGTTACCGGAGTAGTGGTCTCACCAGTTGCCGGAGTGGTGGTCTCACCAGGTGTCGTTGTTGTGGTCTCTCCAGTTGCCGGTGTGGTGGTCTCTCCAGTTACCGGAGTAGTGGTCTCACCAGTTGCCGGAGTGGTGGTCTCACCAGTTGCCGGAGTGGTGGTCTCGACAGTTGCCGGAGTGGTGGTCTCACCGGGTGTCGTTGTTGTGGTATCCCCAGTGGCCGGAGTGGTGGTCTCACCAGATGTCGCTGTTGTGGTCTCTCCAGTTGCCGGAGTGGTGGTCACACCAGTTGCCGGTGTGGTGGTCTCGACAGTTGCCGGAGTGGTGGTCTCACCGGGTGTCGTTATTGTGGTATCCCCAGTTGCCGGAGTGGTGGTCTCCCCTGTTGCCGGAGTGGTGGTCTCTCCAGTTGCCGGTGTGGTGGTCTCGACAGTTGCTGGAGTGGTGGTCTCACCGGCTGTCGTTGTAGTGGTCTCATCAGTTGCCGGAGTGGTGGTATCCCCAGTTGCCGGAGTGGTGGTCTCTCCAGTTGCCGGATTGGTGGTCTCGACAGTTGCTGGAGTGGTGGTCTCACCGGCTGTCGTTGTAGTGGTCTCATCAGTTGCCGGAGTGGTGGTATCCCCAGTTGCTGGAGTGGTGGTCTCACCAGGTGTCGTTGTTGTGGTCTCTCCAGTTGCTGGAGTGGTGCTCTCACCAGTTACCGGAGTGGTGGTCTCTCCAGTTGCCAGAGAAGTGGTCTCTCCAGTTGCTGGAGTGGTGGCCTCACCAGTTGCAGGAGTGTTGGTCTCTCCAGTTGCCGGAGCGGTGGTCTCTCCAGTTGCTGGAGTGGTGGTCACACCAGGTTTCGTTGTTGTGGTCTCACCAGATGTCGTTGTTGTGGTCTCTCCAGTTGTTGGAGTGGTGGCCTCACCAGTTGCCGGAGTGGTGGTCTCACCAGTTACCGGAGTGGTGGTCTCACCAGTTGCCGGAGTGGTGGTCTCTCCAGTTGCCGGAGTGGTGGTCTCACCAGTTGCCGGGGTGGTGGTCTCACCAGTTTCCGGGGTGGTGGTCTCTCCAGTTGCCGGTGTGGTGGTCTCTCCAGTTGCTGGAGTGGTGGTCTCACCAGTTGCCGTAGTGGTGGTCACACCAGGTGTCGTTGTTGTGGTCTCACCAGATGTCGTTGTTGTGGTCTCTCCAGTTGTTGGAGTGGTGGCCTCACCAGTTGCCGGAGTGGTGGTCTCACCAGTTGCCGGGGTGGTGGTCTCACCAGTTTCCGGGGTGGTGGTCTCTCCAGTTGCCGGTGTGGTGGTCTCTCCAGTTGCTGGAGTGGTGGTCTCACCAGTTGCCGTAGTGGTGGTCACACCAGGTGTCGTTGTTGTGGTCTCACCAGGTTTCGTTGTTGTGGTCTCACCAGATGTCGTTGTTGTGGTCTCTCCAGATGTCGTTGTTGTGGTCTCACCAGTTGCCGGAGTGGTGGTCTCCCCAGTTTCCGGCGTGGTGGACTCTCCAGTTGCTGGAGTGGTGCTCTCACCAGTTACCGGAGTGGTGGTCTCTCCAGTTGCCGGAGTGGTGGTCTCTCCAGTTGCCGGTGTGGTGGTCTCACCAGTTGCCGGAGTGGTGGTCTCTCCAGTTGCTGGAGTGGTGGTCTCACCAGTTGCCGGAGTGGTGCTCTCACCAGTTACCGGAGTGGTGGTCTCTCCAGTTGCCGGAGTGGTGGTCTCTCCAGTTGCCGGAGTGGTGGTCTCACCAGTTGCCGTAGTGGTGGTCACACCAGGTGTCGTTGTTGTGGTCTCACCAGATGTCGTTGTTGTGGTCTCTCCAGTTGCCGGTGTGGTGGTCTCTCCAGTTACCGGAGTGGTGGTCTCTCCAGTTGCTGGAGTGGTGGTCTCACCAGTTGCCGTAGTGGTGGTCACACCAGGTGTCGTTGTTGTGGTCTCACCAGATGTCGTTGTTGTGGTCTCTCCAGTTGCCGGTGTGGTGGTCTCTCCAGTTGCCATGGTGGTGGTCTCTCCAGTTACCGGAGTGGTGGTCTCTCCAGTTGCCGGAGTGGTGGTCTCTCCAGTTGCCGGAGTGGTGGTCTCACCAGTTGCCGTAGTGGTGGTCACACCAGGTGTCGTTGTTGTGGTCTCACCAGATGTCGTTGTTGTGGTCTCTCCAGTTGCCGGTGTGGTGGTCTCTCCAGTTACCGGAGTGGTGGTCTCTCCAGTTGCTGGAGTGGTGGTCTCACCAGTTGCCGTAGTGGTGGTCACACCAGGTGTCGTTGTTGTGGTCTCACCAGATGTCGTTGTTGTGGTCTCTCCAGTTGCCGGTGTGGTGGTCTCTCCAGTTACCGGAGTGGTGGTCTCTCCAGTTGCCGGTGTGGTGGTCTCTCCAGTTGCCATGGTGGTGGTCTCTCCAGTTACCGGAGTGGTGGTCTCTCCAGTTGCCGGAGTGGTGGTCTCTCCAGTTGCCGGTGTGGTGGTCTCACCAGTTGCCGGAGTGGTGGTCTCTCCAGTTGCTGGAGTGCTGGCCTCACCAGTTGCCGGAGTGGTGGTCTCACCAGTTGCCGGGGTGGTGGTCTCACCAGTTTCCGGGGTGGTGGTCTCACCAGTTGCCGGAGTGTTGGTCTCTTCAGTTGCCGGAGTGGTTGTCTCTCCAGTTGCCGGAGTGGTGGTCTCACCAGTTGCTGGAGTGGTGGTCTCACCAGTTGCCGTAGTGGTGGTCACACCAGGTGTCGTTGTTGTGGTCTCACCAGATGTCGTTGTTGTGGTCTCTCCAGTTGCCGGTGTGGTGGTCTCTCCAGTTACCGGAGTGGTGGTCTCTCCAGTTGCTGGAGTGGTGGTCTCACCAGTTGCCGTAGTGGTGGTCACACCAGGTGTCGTTGTTGTGGTCTCACCAGATGTCGTTGTTGTGGTCTCTCCAGTTGCCATGGTGGTGGTCTCTCCAGTTTCCGGAGTGGTGGCCTCTCCAGTTGCCGGTGTGGTGGTCTCTCCAGTTACCGGAGTGGTGGTCTCTCCAGTTGCTGGAGTGGTGGTCTCACCAGTTGCCGGAGTGGTGGTCTCACCAGTTTCCGGGGTGGTGGTCTCTCCAGTTGCCAGAGTGGTGCTCTCACCAGTTACCGGAGTGGTGGTCTCTCCAGTTTCCGGAGTGGTGGCCTCTCCAGTTGCCGGTGTGGTGGTCTCTCCAGTTACCGGAGTGGTGGTCTCTCCAGTTGCCGGACTGGTGGTCTCTCCAGTTGCTGGAGTGGTTGTCTCATCAGTTGCCGGAGTGGTGGTCTCTCCAGTTGCTGGAGTGGTGGTCTCACCAGTTGCTGGAGTGGTGGCCTCTCCAGTTGCCGGTGTGGTGGTCTCTCCAGTTGCCGGTGTGGTGGTCTCTCCAGTTACCGGAGTGGTGGTCTCTCCAGTTGCTGGAGTGGTGGTCTCACCAGTTGCCGTAGTGGTGGTCACACCAGGTGTCGTTGTTGTGGTCTCACCAGATGTCGTTGTTGTGGTCTCTCCAGTTGCCGGAGTGGTGGTCTCTCCAGTTGCCGGAGTGGTGGTCTCACCAGTTGCCGTAGTGGTGGTCTCTCCAGTTACCGGAGTGGTGCTCTCTCCAGTTGCCGGAGTGGTGGTCTCTCCAGTTGCCGGAGTGGTGGTCTCCCCAGTTGCTGGAGTGGTGGTCTCACCAGTTGCCGGAGTGGTGGTCTCTCCAGATGCCGGTGTGGTGGTCTCGACAGTTGCCGGAGTGGTGCTCTCTCCAGTTGCTGGAGTGGTGGTCTCACCAGTTGCCGTAGTGGTGGTCACACCAGGTGTCGTTGTTGTGGTCTCACCAGATGTCGTTGTTGTGGTCTCTCCAGTTGCCGGTGTGGTGGTCTCTCCAGTTACCGGAGTGGTGGTCTCTCCAGTTGCCGGAGTGGTGGTCTCACCAGTTGCCGTAGTGGTGGTCTCTCCAGTTACCGGAGTGGTGCTCTCTCCAGTTGCCGGAGTGGTGGTCTCTCCAGTTGCCGGAGTGGTGGTCTCTCCAGTTGCCGGAGTGGTCGTCTCTCCAGTTGCCGGAGTGGTGGTCTCCCCAGTTGCTGGAGTGGTGGTCTCACCAGTTGCCGGAGTGGTGGTCTCTCCAGATGCCGGTGTGGTGGTCTCGACAGTTGCCGGTGTGGTGGTCTCTCCAGTTGCCGGAGTGGTCGTCTCTCCAGTTGCCGGAGTGGTGGTCTCTCCAGTTGCCGGTGTGGTGGTCTCTCCAGTTGCCGGAGTGGTGGTCTCTCCAGTTTCCGGACTGGTGGTCTCTCCAGTTGCTGGAGTGGTTGTCTCATCAGTTGCCGGAGTGGTGGTCTCTCCAGTTGCTGGAGTGGTGGTCTCACCAGTTGCCGGAGTGGTGGTCTCTCCAGTTGCTGGAGTGGTGGCCTCTCCAGTTGCCGGAGTGGTGGTCTCTCCAGTTACCGGAGTGGTGGTCTCTCCAGTTGCCGGACTGGTGGTCTCTCCAGTTGCTGGAGTGGTTGTCTCATCAGTTGCCGGAGTGGTGGTCTCTCCAGTTGCTGGAGTGGTGGTCTCTCCAGTTGCCGGTGTGGTGGTCTCTCCAGTTGCCGGAGTGGTGGTCTCTCCAGTTTCCGGACTGGTGGTCTCTCCAGTTGCTGGAGTGGTTGTCTCATCAGTTGCCGGAGTGGTGGTCTCTCCAGTTGCTGGAGTGGTGGTCTCACCAGTTGCCGGAGTGGTGGTCTCTCCAGTTGCTGGAGTGGTGGCCTCTCCAGTTGCCGGTGTGGTGGTCTCTCCAGTTACCGGAGTGGTGGTCTCTCCAGTTGCCGGACTGGTGGTCTCTCCAGTTGCTGGAGTGGTTGTCTCATCAGTTGCCGGAGTGGTGGTCTCTCCAGTTGCTGGAGTGGTGGTCTCACCAGTTGCCGGAGTGGTGGTCTCTCCAGTTGCTGGAGTGGTGGCCTCTCCAGTTGCCGGAGTGGTGGTCTCTCCAGTTGCCGGAGTGGTGGTCTCTCCAGTTGCCGGAGTGGTGGTCTCAACAGTTGCTGGAGTGGTGGTCTCACCAGTTGCCGGAGTGGTGGTCTCACCAGTTGCCGGAGTGGTGGTCTCACCGGGTGTCGTTGTTGTGGTCTGTCCAGTTGCCGGAGTGGTGGTCTCTCCAGTTGCTGGTGTGGTGGTCTCGACAGTTGCCGGGGTGGTGGTCTCACCAGTTACCGGTGTGGTGGTCTCTCCAGATGCCGGTGTGGTGGTCTCGACAGTTGCCGGAGTGGTGGTCTCACCGGGTGTCGTTGTTGTGGTCTCTCCAGTTACCGGAGTGGTGGTCTCTCCAGTTGCCGGAGTGGTGGTCTCTCCAGTTGCCGGTGTGGTGGTCTCATCAGTTGCCGGGGTGGTGGTCTCACCAGTTTCCGGGGTGGTGGTCTCTCCAGTTGCCGGAGTGGTGGTCTCTCCAGATGCCGATGTGGTGGTCTCGACAGGTGCCGGAGTGGTGGTCTCACCGGGTGTCGTTGTTGTGGTCTCTCCAGATGCCGATGTGTTGGTCTCGACAGTTTTCCGGAGTGGTGGTCTCACCGGGTGTCGTTGTTGTGGTCTGTCCAGTTGCCGGAGTGGTGGTCTCTCCAGTTGCTGGTGTGGTGGTCTCGACAGTTGCCGGGGTGGTGGTCTCACCAGTTACCGGTGTGGTGGTCTCTCCAGATGCCGGTGTGGTGGTCTCGACAGTTGCCGGAGTGGTGGTCTCACCGGGTGTCGTTGTTGTGGTCTCTCCAGTTACCGGAGTGGTGGTCTCTCCAGTTGCCGGAGTGGTGGTCTCTCCAGTTGCCGGTGTGGTGGTCTCTCCAGTTACCGGAGTGGTGGTCTCTCCAGTTGCTGGAGTGGTGGTCTCTCCAGTTGCTGGAGTGGTGGTCTCACCAGTTGCCGGAGTGGTGGTCTCTCCAGTTGCCGGAGTGGTGGTCACACCAGGTTTCGTTGTTGTGGTCTCACCAGATGTCGTTGTTGTGGTCTCACCAGTTGCCGGAGTGGTGGTCTCACCAGTTGCCGGGGTGGTGGTCTCACCAGTTTCCGGGGTGGTGGTCTCTCCAGTTGCCAGAGTGGTGCTCTCACCAGTTACCGGAGTGGTGGTCTCTCCAGTTTCCGGAGTGGTGGTCTCTCCAGATGCCGGTGTGGTGGTCTCGACAGTTGCCAGAGTGGTGGTCTCACCGGGTGTCGTTGTTGTGGTCTCACCAGTTACCGGTGTGGTGGTCTCTCCAGATGCCGGTGTGGTGGTCTCGACAGTTGCCGGAGTGGTGGTCTCACCGGGTGTCGTTGTTGTGGTCTGTCCAGTTGCCGGAGTGGTGGTCTCTCCAGTTGCCGGTGTGGTGGTCTCGACAGTTGCCGGGGTGGTGGTCTCACCAGTTACCGGTGTGGTGGTCTCTCCAGTTACCGGAGTGGTGGTCTCTCCAGTTGCTGGAGTGGTGGTCTCTCCAGTTGCTGGAGTGGTGGTCTCACCAGTTGCCGGAGTGGTGGTCTCTCCAGATGCCGATGTGGTGGTCTCGACAGTTGCCGGAGTGGTGGTCTCACCAGTTGCCGGGGTGGTGGTCTCACCAGTTTCCGGGGTGGTGGTCTCTCCAGTTGCCAGAGTGGTGCTCTCACCAGTTACCGGAGTGGTGGTCTCTCCAGTTTCCGGAGTGGTGGTCTCTCCAGTTGCCGGAGTGGTGGTCTCTCCAGTTGCCGGAGTGGTGGTCTCTCCAGTTGCTGGAGTGGTGGTCTCACCAGTTGCCGGAGTGGTGGTCTCACCAGTTGCCGGAGTGGTGGTCTCTCCAGTTGCCGGAGTGGTGGTCACACCAGGTTTCGTTGTTGTGGTCTCGACAGTTGCCGGAGTGGTGGTCTCACCGGGTGTCGTTGTTGTGGTCTGTCCAGTTGCCGGAGTGGTGGTCTCTCCAGTTGCCGGTGTGGTGGTCTCGACAGTTGCCGGGGTGGTGGTCTCACCAGTTACCGGTGTGGTGGTCTCTCCAGATGCCGGTGTGGTGGTCTCGACAGTTGCCGGAGTGGTGGTCTCACCGGGTGTCGTTGTTGTGGTCTCTCCAGTTACCGGAGTGGTGGTCTCTCCAGTTGCCGGAGTAGTGGTCTCTCCAGTTGCCGGAGTGGTGGTCTCTCCAGATGCCGGTGTGGTGGTCTCTCCAGTTGCCGGAGTGGTGGTCTCACCAGTTGACGGAGTGGTGGTCTCACCAGTTGCCGGAGTGGTGGTCTCTCCAGTTGCCGGAGTGGTGGTCACACCAGGTTTCGTTGTTGTGGTCTCACCAGATGTCGTTGTTGTGGTCTCTTCAGTTGCCGGAGTGGTGGTCTCATCAGTTGCCGGGGTGGTGGTCTCACCAGTTTCCGGAGTGGTGGTCTCTCCAGTTGCCGGAGTGGTGGTCTCTCCAGTTGCCGGAGTGGTGGTCTCTCCAGATGCCGATGTGGTGGTCTCGACAGTTGCCGGAGTGGTGGTCTCACCGGGTGTCGTTGTTGTGGTCTCTCCAGATGCCGATGTGTTGGTCTCGACAGTTGCCGGAGTGGTGGTCTCACCGGGTGTCGTTGTTGTGGTCTGTCCAGTTGCCGGAGTGGTGGTCTCTCCAGTTGCCGGTGTGGTGGTCTCGACAGTTGCCGGGGTGGTGGTCTCACCAGTTACCGGTGTGGTGGTCTCTCCAGATGCCGGTGTGGTGGTCTCGACAGTTGCCGGAGTGGTGGTCTCACCGGGTGTCGTTGTTGTGGTCTCTCCAGTTACCGGAGTGGTGGTCTCTCCAGTTGCCGGAGTGGTGGTCTCTCCAGTTGCCGGTGTGGTGGTCTCTCCAGTTACCGGAGTGGTGGTCTCTCCAGTTGCTGGAGTGGTGGTCTCTCCAGTTGCTGGAGTGGTGGTCTCTCCAGTTGCCGGAGTGGTGGTCTCTCCAGTTGCCGGAGTGGTGGTCTCACCAGTTGCCGGGGTGGTGGTCTCACCAGTTTCCGGGGTGGTGGTCTCTCCAGTTGCCAGAGTGGTGCTCTCACCAGTTACCGGAGTGGTGGTCTCTCCAGTTTCCGGAGTGGTGGTCTCTCCAGTTGCCGGTGTGGTGGTCTCGACAGTTGCCGGGGTGGTGGTCTCACCAGTTACCGGTGTGGTGGTCTCTCCAGATGCCAGAGTGGTGCTCTCACCAGTTACCGGAGTGGTGGTCTCTCCAGTTTCCGGAGTGGTGGTCTCTCCAGTTGCCGGTGTGGTGGTCTCACCAGTTGCCGGGGTGGTGGTCTCACCAGTTTCCGGGGTGGTGGTCTCTCCAGTTGCCAGAGTGGTGCTCTCACCAGTTACCGGAGTGGTGGTCTCTCCAGTTTCCGGAGTGGTGGTCTCTCCAGTTGCCGGTGTGGTGGTCTCGACAGTTGCCGGGGTGGTGGTCTCACCAGTTGCCGGAGTGGTGGTCTCTCCAGATGCCGGTGTGGTGGTCTCGACAGTTGCCGGAGTGGTGGTCTCACCGGGTGTCGTTGTTGTGGTCTCTCCAGTTACCGGAGTGGTGGTCTCTCCAGTTGCCGGAGTGGTGGTCTCTCCAGTTGCCGGTGTGGTGGTATCTCCAGTTACCGGAGTGGTGGTCTCTCCAGTTGCTGGAGTGGTGGTCTCACCAGTTGCCGGAGTGGTGGTCTCTCCAGTTGCCGGAGTGGTGGTCTCACCGGGTGTCGTTGTTGTGGTCTGTCCAGTTGCCGGAGTGGTGGTCTCTCCAGTTGCCGGTGTGGTGGTCTCGACAGTTGCCGGGGTGGTGGTCTCACCAGTTACCGGTGTGGTGGTCTCTCCAGATGCCGGTGTGGTGGTCTCGACAGTTGCCGGAGTGGTGGTCTCACCGGGTGTCGTTGTTGTGGTCTCTCCAGTTACCGGAGTGGTGGTCTCTCCAGTTGCCGGTGTGGTGGTCTCTCCAGTTACCGGAGTGGTGGTCTCTCCAGTTGCTGGAGTGGTGGTCTCTCCAGTTGCTGGAGTGATGGTCTCACCAGTTGCCGGAGTGGTGGTCTCTCCAGTTGCCGGAGTGGTGGTCACACCAGGTTTCGTTGTTGTGGTCTCACCAGATGTCGTTGTTGTGGTCTCTCCAGTTGCCGGGGTGCTGGTCTCACCAGTTTCCGGGGTGGTAGTCTCTCCAGTTGCCAGAGTGGTGCTCTCACCAGTTACCGGAGTGGTGGTCTCTCCAGTTTCCGGAGTGGTGGTCTCTCCAGTTGCCGGAGTGGTGGTCTCTCCAGTTGCCGGAGTGGTGGTCTCTCCAGTTGCTGGAGTGGTGGTCTCACCAGTTGCCGGAGTGGTGGTCTCTCCAGATGCCGATGTGGTGGTCTCGACAGTTGCCGGAGTGGTGGTCTCACCGGGTGTCGTTGTTGTGGTCTGTCCAGTTGCCGGAGTGGTGGTCTCTCCAGTTGCCGGTGTGGTGGTCTCGACAGTTGCCGGGGTGGTGGTCTCACCAGTTACCGGTGTGGTGGTCTCTCCAGATGCCGGTGTGGTGGTCTCGACAGTTGCCGGAGTGGTGGTCTCACCGGGTGTCGTTGTTGTGGTCTCTCCAGTTACCGGAGTGGTGGTCTCTCCAGTTGCCGGAGTGGTGGTCTCTCCAGTTGCCGGAGTGGTGGTCTCTCCAGATGCCGGTGTGGTGGTCTCTCCAGTTGCCGGAGTGGTGGTCTCTCCAGTTGCTGGAGTGGTGGTCTCACCAGGTGTCGTTGTTGTGGTCTCTCCAGTTGTCGGAGTGGTGGCCTCACCAGTTGCCGGAGTGGTGGTCTCACCAGTTGCCGGAGTGGTGGTCTCACCAGTTGCCGGAGTGGTGGTCTCTAAAGTTGCTGGAGTGGTGGTCTCACCAGTTGCCGGAGTGGTGGTCTCTCCAGTTGCTGGAGTGGTGGTCTCACCAGGTGTCGTTGTTGTGGTCTCACCAGATGACGTTGTTGTGGTCTCACCAGATGTCGTTGTTGTGGTCTCTCCAGTTTCCGGAGTGGTGGTCTCGACAGTTGCCGGAGTGGTGGTCTCTCCAGTTGCCGGAGTGGTGGTCTCACCAGTTACCGGTGTGGTGGTCTCTCCAGATGCCGGTGTGGTGGTCTCGACAGTTGCCGGAGTGGTGGTCTCACCGGGTGTCGTTGTTGTGGTCTGTCCAGTTGCCGGAGTGGTGGTCTCTCCAGTTGCCGGTGTGGTGGTCTCGACAGTTGCCGGGGTGGTGGTCTCACCAGTTACCGGTGTGGTGGTCTCTCCAGATGCCGGTGTGGTGGTCTCGACAGTTGCCGGAGTGGTGGTCTCACCGGGTGTCGTTGTTGTGGTCTCTCCAGTTGCCGGAGTGGTGGTCTCTCCAGATGCCGATGTGGTGGTCTCGACAGTTGCCGGAGTGGTGGTCTCACCGGGTGTCGTTGTTGTGGTCTCTCCAGATGCCGATGTGGTGGTCTCGACAGTTGCCGGAGTGGTGGTCTCACCGGGTGTCGTTGTTGTGGTCTGTCCAGTTGCCGGAGTGGTGGTCTCTCCAGTTGCCGGTGTGGTGGTCTCGACAGTTGCCGGGGTGGTGGTCTCACCAGTTACCGGTGTGGTGGTCTCTCCAGATGCCGGTGTGGTGGTCTCGACAGTTGCCGGAGTGGTGGTCTCACCGGGTGTCGTTGTTGTGGTCTCTCCAGTTACCGGAGTGGTGGTCTCTCCAGTTGCCGGAGTGGTGGTCTCTCCAGTTGCCGGTGTGGTGGTCTCTCCAGTTACCGGAGTGGTGGTCTCTCCAGTTGCTGGAGTGGTGGTCTCTCCAGTTGCTGGAGTGGTGGTCTCACCAGTTGCCGGAGTGGTGGTCTCTCCAGTTGCCGGAGTGGTGGTCACACCAGGTTTCGTTGTTGTGGTCTCACCAGATGTCGTTGTTGTGGTCTCACCAGTTTCCGGGGTGGTGGTCTCTCCAGTTGCCAGAGTGGTGCTCTCACCAGTTACCGGAGTGGTGGTCTCTCCAGTTTCCGGAGTGGTGGTCTCTCCAGTTGCCGGAGTGGTGGTCTCTCCAGTTGCCGGAGTGGTGGTCTCTCCAGTTGCTGGAGTGGTGGTCTCACCAGTTGCCGGAGTGGTGATCTCTCCAGATGCCGATGTGGTGGTCTCGACAGTTGCCGGAGTGGTGGTCTCACCGGGTGTCGTTGTTGTGGTCTGTCCAGTTGCCGGAGTGGTGGTCTCTCCAGTTGCCGGTGTGGTGGTCTCGACAGTTGCCGGGGTGGTGGTCTCACCAGTTACAGGTGTGGTGGTCTCTCCAGATGCCGGTGTGGTGGTCTCGACAGTTGCCGGAGTGGTGGTCTCACCGGGTGTCGTTGTTGTGGTCTCTCCAGTTACCGGAGTGGTGGTCTCTCCAGTTGCCGGAGTGGTGGTCTCTCCAGTTGCCGGAGTGGTGGTCTCTCCAGATGCCGGTGTGGTGGTCTCTCCAGTTGCCGGAGTGGTGGTCTCACCAGTTGCCGGAGTGGTGGTCTCACCAGTTGCCGGAGTGGTGGTCTCTCCAGTTGCTGGAGTGGTGGTCTCACCAGTTGCCGGAGTGGTGGTCTCTCCAGTTGCTGGAGTGGTGGTCTCACCAGGTGTCGTTGTTGTGGTCTCTCCAGTTGTCGGAGTGGTGGCCTCACCAGTTGCCGGAGTGGTGGTCTCACCAGTTGCCGGAGTGGTGGTCTCACCAGTTGCCGGAGTGGTGGTCTCTAAAGTTGCTGGAGTGGTGGTCTCACCAGTTGCCAGAGTGGTGCTCTCACCAGTTACCGGAGTGGTGGTCTCTCCAGTTTCCGGAGTGGTGGTCTCTCCAGTTGCCGGAGTGGTGGTCTCTCCAGTTGCCGGAGTGGTGGTCTCTCCAGATGCCGGTGTGGTGGTCTCTCCAGTTGCCGGAGTGGTGGTCTCTAAAGTTGCTGGAGTGGTGGTCTCACCAGTTGCCGGAGTGGTGCTCTCACCAGTTACCGGAGTGGTGGTCTCTCCAGTTTCCGGAGTGGTGGTCTCTCCAGTTGCCGGAGTGGTGGTCTCTAAAGTTGCTGGAGTGGTGGTCTCACCAGTTGCCGGAGTGGTGCTCTCACCAGTTACCGGAGTGGTGGTCTCTCCAGTTTCCGGAGTGGTGGTCTCTCCAGTTGCCGGAGTGGTGGTCTCTCCAGTTGCCGGTGTGGTGGTCTCGTCAGTTGCCGGGGTGGTGGTCTCACCAGTTTCCGGGGTGGTGGTCTCTCCAGTTGCCAGAGTGGTGCTCTCACCAGTTACCGGAGTGGTGGTCTCTCCAGTTTCCGGTGTGGTGGTCTCGACAGTTGCCGGGGTGGTGGTCTCACCAGTTTCCGGGGTGGTGGTCTCTCCAGTTGCCGGAGTGGTGGTCTCTAAAGTTGCTGGAGTGGTGGTCTCACCAGTTGCCGGAGTGGTGCTCTCACCAGTTACCGGAGTGGTGGTCTCTCCAGTTTCCGGAGTGGTGGTCTCTCCAGTTGCCGGAGTGGTGGTCTCTCCAGTTGCCGGTGTGGTGGTCTCGTCAGTTGCCGGGGTGGTGGTCTCACCAGTTTCCGGGGTGGTGGTCTCTCCAGTTGCCAGAGTGGTGCTCTCACCAGTTACCGGAGTGGTGGTCTCTCCAGTTTCCGGAGTGGTGGTCTCGACAGTTGCCGGAGTGGTGGTCTCTCCAGTTGCCGGAGTGGTGGTCTCTAAAGTTGCTGGAGTGGTGGTCTCACCAGTTGCCGGAGTGGTGCTCTCACCAGTTACCGGAGTGGTGGTCTCTCCAGTTTCCGGAGTGGTGGTCTCTCCAGTTGCCGGAGTGGTGGTCTCTCCAGTTGCCGGTGTGGTGGTCTCGACAGTTGCCGGGGTGGTGGTCTCACCAGTTTCCGGGGTGGTGGTCTCTCCAGTTGCCGGAGTGGTGGTCTCTCCAGTTGCCGGAGTGGTGGTCTCTCCAGTTGCTGGAGTGGTGGTCTCACCAGTTGCCAGAGTGGTGCTCTCACCAGTTACCGGAGTGGTGGTCTCTCCAGTTTCCGGAGTGGTGGTCTCTCCAGTTGCCGGAGTGGTGGTCTCTCCAGTTGCCGGAGTGGTGGTCTCTCCAGTTGCTGGAGTGGTGGTCTCACCAGTTGCCAGAGTGGTGCTCTCACCAGTTACCGGAGTGGTGGTCTCTCCAGTTTCCGGAGTGGTGGTCTCTCCAGTTGCCGGAGTGGTGGTCTCTCCAGTTGCCGGAGTGGTGGTCTCTCCAGTTGCTGGAGTGGTGGTCTCACCAGTTGCCGGAGTGGTGGTCTCACCAGTTGCCGGAGTGGTGGTCTCACCAGTTACCGGAGTGGTGGTCTCTCCAGTTGCCGGAGTGGTGGTCTCTCCAGATGCCGGTGTGGTGGTCTCTCCAGTTGCCGGAGTGGTGGTCTCACCAGTTGCCGGAGTGGTGGTCTCCCCAGTTGCCGGAGTGGTGGTCTCTCCAGTTGCTGGGGTGGTGGTCTCACCAGTTGCCGGAGTGGTGGTCTCTCCAGTTGCTGGAGTGGTGGTCTCACCAGGTGTCGTTGTTGTGGTCTCACCAGATGACGTTGTTGTGGTCTCACCAGATGTCGTTGTTGTGGTCTCTCCAGTTTCCGGAGTGGTGGTCTCTCCAGTTACCGGAGTGGTGGTCTCTCCAGTTGCCGGAGTGGTGGTCTCTCCAGTTGCCGGTGTGGTGGTCTCACCAGTTGCCGGTGTGGTGGTCTCTCCAGTTGCCGGAGTGGTGGTCTCACCAGTTGCCGGAGTGGTGGTCTCTCCAGTTGCCGGAGTGGTGGTCACACCAGGTTTCGTTGTTGTGGTCTCTCCAGTTGCCGGAGTGGTGGTCTCTCCAGTTGCTGGAGTGGTGGTCTCACCAGTTGCCGGAGTGGTGGTCTCACCAGTTGCCGGAGTGGTGGTCTCTCCAGTTGCCAGAGTGGTGCTCTCACCAGTTACCGGAGTGGTGGTCTCTCCAGTTTCCGGAGTGGTGGTCTCTCCAGTTGCCGGAGTGGTGGTCTCTCCAGTTGCCGGAGTGGTGGTCTCTCCAGTTGCTGGAGTGGTGGTCTCACCAGTTGCCGGAGTGGTGGTCTCACCAGTTGCCGGAGTGGTGGTCTCTCCAGTTGCCGGAGTGGTGGTCACACCAGGTTTCGTTGTTGTGGTCTCGACAGTTGCCGGAGTGGTGGTCTCACCGGGTGTCGTTGTTGTGGTCTGTCCAGTTGCCGGAGTGGTGGTCTCTCCAGTTGCCGGTGTGGTGGTCTCGACAGTTGCCGGGGTGGTGGTCTCACCAGTTACCGGTGTGGTGGTCTCTCCAGATGCCGGTGTGGTGGTCTCTCCAGTTGCTGGAGTGGTGGTCTCACCAGGTGTCGTTGTTGTGGTCTCACCAGATGACGTTGTTGTGGTCTCACCAGATGTCGTTGTTGTGGTCTCTCCAGTTGCCGGAGTGGTGGTCTCACCAGTTGCCGGGGTGGTGGTCTCACCAGTTTTCGGGGTGGTGGTCTCTCCAGTTGCCAGAGTGGTGCTCTCACCAGTTACCGGAGTGGTGGTCTCTCCAGTTTCCGGAGTGGTGGTCTCTCCAGTTGCCGGAGTGGTGGTCTCTCCAGTTGCCGGAGTGGTGGTCTCTCCAGTTGCTGGAGTGGTGGTCTCACCAGTTGCCGGAGTGGTGGTCTCTCCAGATGCCGATGTGGTGGTCTCGACAGTTGACGGAGTGGTGGTCTCACCGGGTGTCGTTGTTGTGGTCTGTCCAGTTGCCGGAGTGGTGGTCTCTCCAGTTGCCGGTGTGGTGGTCTCGACAGTTGCCGGGGTGGTGGTCTCACCAGTTACCGGTGTGGTGGTCTCTCCAGATGCCGGTGTGGTGGTCTCGACAGTTGCCGGAGTGGTGGTCTCACCGGGTGTCGTTGTTGTGGTCTCTCCAGTTACCGGAGTGGTGGTCTCTCCAGTTGCCGGAGTGGTGGTCTCTCCAGTTGCCGGAGTGGTGGTCTCTCCAGATGCCGGTGTGGTGGTCTCTCCAGTTGCCGGAGTGGTGGTCTCACCAGTTGCCGGAGTGGTGGTCTCACCAGTTGCCGGAGTGGTGGTCTCTCCAGTTGCTGGAGTGGTGGTCTCACCAGTTGCCGGAGTGGTGGTCTCTCCAGTTGCTGGAGTGGTGGTCTCACCAGGTGTCGTTGTTGTGGTCTCTCCAGTTGTCGGAGTGGTGGCATCACCAGTTGCCGGAGTGGTGGTCTCACCAGTTGCCGGAGTGGTGGTCTCACCAGTTGCCGGAGTGGTGGTCTCTAAAGTTGCTGGAGTGGTGGTCTCACCAGTTGCCGGAGTGGTGGTCTCTCCAGTTGCTGGAGTGGTGGTCTCACCAGGTGTCGTTGTTGTGGTCTCACCAGATGACGTTGTTGTGGTCTCACCAGATGTCGTTGTTGTGGTCTCTCCAGTTTCCGGAGTGGTGGTCTCGACAGTTGCCGGAGTGGTGGTCTCTCCAGTTGCCGGAGTGGTGGTCTCTAAAGTTGCTGGAGTGGTGGTCTCACCAGTTGCCGGAGTGGTGCTCTCACCAGTTACCGGAGTGGTGGTCTCTCCAGTTTCCGGAGTGGTGGTCTCTCCAGTTGCCGGAGTGGTGGTCTCTCCAGTTGCCGGAGTGGTGGTCTCTCCAGTTGCTGGAGTGGTGGTCTCACCAGTTGCCGGAGTGGTGGTCTCTCCAGATGCCGATGTGGTGGTCTCGACAGTTGCCGGAGTGGTGGTCTCACCGAGTGTCGTTGTTGTGGTCTGTCCAGTTGCCGGAGTGGTAGTCTCTCCAGTTGCCGGTGTGGTGGTCTCGACAGTTGCCGGGGTGGTGGTCTCACCAGTTACCGGTGTGGTGGTCTCTCCAGATGCCGGTGTGGTGGTCTCGACAGTTGCCGGAGTGGTGGTCTCACCGGGTGTCGTTGTTGTGGTCTCTCCAGTTACCGGAGTGGTGGTCTCTCCAGTTGCCGGAGTGGTGGTCTCACCAGTTGCCGGAGTGGTGGTCTCACCAGTTGCCGGAGTGGTGGTCTCTCCAGTTGCTGGAGTGGTGGTCTCACCAGTTGCCGGAGTGGTGGTCTCTCCAGTTGCTGGAGTGGTGGTCTCACCAGGTGTCGTTGTTGTGGTCTCACCAGATGACGTTGTTGTGGTCTCACCAGATGTCGTTGTTGTGGTCTCTCCAGTTTCCGGAGTGGTGGTCTCTCCAGTTGCTGGAGTGGTGGTCTCTCCAGTTGCTGGAGTGGTGGTCTCTCCAGTTGCCGGAGTGGTGGTCTCTCCAGTTGCCGGTGTGGTGGTCTCTCCAGTTACCGGAGTGGTGGTCTCTCCAGTTGCTGGAGTGGTGGTCTCTCCAGTTGCTGGAGTGGTGGTCTCACCAGTTGCCGGAGTGGTGGTCACACCAGGTTTCGTTGTTGTGGTCTCACCAGATGTCGTTGTTGTGGTCTCTCCAGTTGCCGGAGTGGTGGTCTCACCAGTTTCCGGGGTGGTGGTCTCTCCAGTTGCCAGAGTGGTGCTCTCACCAGTTACCGGAGTGGTGGTCTCTCCAGTTTCCGGAGTGGTGGTCTCTCCAGTTGCCGGAGTGGTGGTCTCTCCAGTTGCCGGAGTGGTGGTCTCTCCAGTTGCTGAAGTGGTGGTCTCACCAGTTGCCGGAGTGGTGGTCTCTCCAGATGCCGATGTGGTGGTCTCGACAGTTGCCGGAGTGGTGGTCTCACCGGGTGTCGTTGTTGTGGTCTGTCCAGTTGCCGGAGTGGTGGCCTCTCCAGGTGCCGGTGTGGTGGTCTCGACAGTTGCCGGGGTGGTGGTCTCACCAGGTACCGGTGTGGTGGTCTCTCCAGATGCCGGTGTGGTGGTCTCGACAGTTGCCGGAGTGGTGGTCTCACCGGGTGTCGTTGTTGTGGTCTCTCCAGTTACCGGAGTGGTGGTCTCTCCAGTTGCTGGAGTGGTGGTCTCACCAGTTGCCGGAGTGGTGGTCTCTCCAGTTGCTGGAGTGATGGTCTCACCAGGTGTCGTTGTTGTGGTCTCTCCAGTTGTCGGAGTGGTGGCCTCACCAGTTGCCGGAGTGGTGGTCTCAACAGTTGCCGGAGTGGTGGTCTCACCAGTTGCCGGAGTGGTGGTCTCTAAAGTTGCTGGAGTGGTGGTCTCACCAGTTGCCGGAGTGGTGGTCTCTCCAGTTGCTGGAGTGGTGGTCTCACCAGGTGTCGTTGTTGTGGTCTCACCAGATGACGTTGTTGTGGTCTCACCAGATGTCGTTGTTGTGGTCTCTCCAGTTGCCGGAGTGGTGGTCTCTCCAGTTGCCGGAGTGGTGGTCTCTAAAGTTGCTGGAGTGGTGGTCTCACCAGTTGCCGGAGTGGTGGTCTCACCAGTTACCGGTGTGGTGGTCTCTCCAGATGCCGGTGTGGTGGTCTCGACAGTTGCCGGAGTGGTGGTCTCACCGGGTGTCGTTGTTGTGGTCTCTCCAGTTACCGGAGTGGTGGTCTCTCCAGTTGCCGGAGTGGTGGTCTCTCCAGTTGCCGGAGTGGTGGTCTCTCCAGATGCCGGTGTGGTGGTCTCTCCAGTTGCCGGAGTGGTGGTCTCACCAGTTGCCGGAGTGGTGGTCTCACCAGTTGCCGGAGTGGTGGTCTCTCCAGTTGCTGGAGTGGTGGTCTCACCAGTTGCCGGAGTGGTGGTCTCTCCAGTTGCTGGAGTGGTGGTCTCACCAGGTGTCGTTGTTGTGGTCTCTCCAGTTGTCGGAGTGGTGGCCTCACCAGTTGCCGGAGTGGTGGTCTCACCAGTTGCCGGAGTGGTGGTCTCACCAGTTGCCGGAGTGGTGGTCTCTAAAGTTGCTGGAGTGGTGGTCTCACCAGTTGCCGGAGTGGTGGTCTCTCCACTTGCTGGAGTGGTGGTCTCACCAGGTGTCGTTGTTGTGGTCTCTGCAGTTGCTGGAGTGGTGGTCTCACCAGGTGTCGTTGTTGTGGTCTCTCCAGTTGTCGGAGTGGTGGCCTCACCAGTTGCCGGAGTGGTGGTCTCACCAGTTGCCGGAGTGGTGGTCTCACCAGTTGCCGGAGTGGTGGTCTCTAAAGTTGCTGGAGTGGTGGTCTCACCAGTTGCCGGAGTGGTGGTCTCTCCAGTTGCTGGAGTGGTGGTCTCACCAGGTGTCGTTGTTGTGGTCTCACCAGATGACGTTGTTGTGGTCTCACCAGATGTCGTTGTTGTGGTCTCTCCAGTTTCCGGAGTGGTGGTCTCGACAGTTGCCGGAGTGGTGGTCTCACCAGTTGCCGGAGTGGTGCTCTCACCAGTTACCGGAGTGGTGGTCTCTCCAGATGCCGGTGTGGTGGTCTCTCCAGTTGCCGGAGTGGTGGTCTCACCAGTTGCCGGAGTGGTGGTCTCACCAGTTGCCGGAGTGGTGGTCTCTCCAGTTGCTGGAGTGGTGGTCTCACCAGTTGCCGGAGTGGTGGTCTCTCCAGTTGCTGGAGTGGTGGTCTCACCAGGTGTCGTTGTTGTGGTCTCTCCAGTTGTCGGAGTGGTGGCCTCACCAGTTGCCGGAGTGGTGGTCTCACCAGTTGCCGGAGTGGTGGTCTCACCAGTTGCCGGAGTGGTGGTCTCTAAAGTTACTGGTGTGGTGGTCTCACCAGTTGCCGGAGTAGTGGTCTCTCCAGTTGCTGGAGTGGTGGTCTCACCAGGTGTCGTTGTTGTGGTCTCACCAGATGTCGTTGTTGTGGTCTCTCCAGTTTCCGGAGTGGTGGTCTCGACAGTTGCCGGAGTGGTGGTCTCTCCAGTTGCTGGAGTGGTGGTCTCTCCAGTTGCTGGAGTGGTGGTCTCACCAGGTGTCGTTGTTGTGGTCTCACCAGATGACGTTGTTGTGGTCTCACCAGATATCGTTGTTGTGGTCTCACCAGATGTCGTTGTTGTGGTCTCTCCAGTTTCCGGAGTGGTGGTCTCGACAGTTGCCGGAGTGGTGGTCTCTCCAGTTGCTGGAGTGGTGGTCTCACCAGTTGCCGGAGTGGTGCTCTCACCAGTTACCGGAGTGGTGGTCTCTCCAGTTTCCGGAGTGGTGGTCTCTCCAGTTGCCGGAGTGGTGGTCTCTCCAGTTGCCGGAGTGGTGGTCTCTCCAGTTGCTGGAGTGGTGGTCTCACCAGTTGCCGGAGTGGTGGTCTCTCCAGATGCCGATGAGGTGGTCTCGACAGTTGCCGGAGTGGTGGTCTCACCGAGTGTCGTTGTTGTGGTCTGTCCAGTTGCCGGAGTGGTGGTCTCTCCAGTTGCCGGTGTGGTGGTCTCGACAGTTGCCGGGGTGGTGGTCTCACCAGTTACCGGTGTGGTGGTCTCTCCAGATGCCGGTGTGGTGGTCTCGACAGTTGCCGGAGTGGTGGTCTCACCGGGTGTCGTTGTTGTGGTCTCTCCAGTTACCGGAGTGGTGGTCTCTCCAGTTGCCGGAGTGGTGGTCTCTCCAGATGCCGGTGTGGTGGTCTCTCCAGTTGCCGGAGTGGTGGTCTCACCAGTTGCCGGAGTGGTGGTCTCACCAGTTGCCGGAGTGGTGGTCTCTCCAGTTGCTGGAGTGGTGGTCTCACCAGTTGCCGGAGTGGTGGTCTCTCCAGTTGCTGGAGTGGTGGTCTCACCAGGTGTCGTTGTTGTGGTCTCACCAGATGACGTTGTTGTGGTCTCACCAGGTGTCGTTGTTGTGGTCTCACCAGATGTCGTTGTTGTGGTCTCTCCAGTTTCCGGAGTGGTGGTCTCGACAGTTGCCGGAGTGGTGGTCTCTCCAGTTGCCGGAGTGGTGGTCTCTAAAGTTGCTGGAGTGGTGGTCTCACCAGTTGCCGTAGTGGTGGTCTCTCCAGTTGCTGGAGTGGTGGTCTCGACAGTTGCCGGGGTGGTGGTCTCACCAGTTGCCGTAGTGGTGGTCTCTCCAGTTGCTGGAGTGGTGGTCTCTCCAGTTGCTGGAGTGGTGGTCTCTCCAGATGCCGGTGTGGTGGTCTCGACAGTTGCCGGAGTGGTGGTCTCACCGGGTGTCGTTGTTGTGGTCTCTCCAGTTACCGGAGTGGTGGTCTCTCCAGTTGCCGGTGTGGTGGTCTCTCCAGTTGCCGGAGTGGTGGTCTCTATAGTTGCTGGAGTGGTGGTCTCACCAGTTGCCGTAGTGGTGGTCTCTCCAGTTGCTGGAGTGGTGGTCTCGACAGTTGCCGGAGTGGTGGTCTCTCCAGTTGCCGGTGTGGTGGTCTCTCCAGTTACCGGAGTGGTGGTCTCTCCAGTTGCTGGAGTGGTGGTCTCACCAGGTGTCGTTGTTGTGGTCTCACCAGATGTCGTTGTTGTGGTCTCTCCAGTTGCCGGAGTGGTGGTCTCTCCAGTTTCCGGAGTGGTGGCCTCTCCAGTTGCCGGTGTGGTGGTCTCTCCAGTTACCGGAGTGGTGGTCTCTCCAGTTGCCGGAGTGGTGGTCTCTCCAGTTGCTGGAGTGGTGCTCTCACCAGTTACCGGAGTGGTGGTCTCTCCAGTTTCCGGAGTGGTGGCCTCTCCAGTTGCCGGTGTGGTGGTCTCTCCAGTTACCGGAGTGGTGGTCTCTCCAGTTGCCGGAGTGCTGGTCTCTCCAGTTGCTGGAGTGGTGGTCTCACCAGTTGCCGGAGTGGTGGTCTCTCCAGTTGCTGGAGTAATGGTCTCACCAGTTGCCGTACTGGTGGTCACACCAGGTGTCGTTGTTGTGGTCTCACCAGATGTCGTTGTTGTGGTCTCTCCAGTTGCCGGAGTGGTGGTCTCTCCAGTTGCCGGAGTGGTGGTCTCTCCAGTTGCCATGGTGGTGGTCTCTCCAGTTGCTGGAGTGGTGGTCTCTCCAGTTGCCGGAGTGGTGGTCACACCAGGTGTCGTTGTTGGGGTCTCTCCAGTTGCCGGTGTGGTGGTCTCTCCAGTTACCGGAGTGGTGGTCTCTCCAGTTGCCGGAGTGGTGGTCTCTCCAGTTGCTGGAGTGGTGGTCTCACCAGTTGCCGTAGTGGTGGTCACACCAGGTGTCGTTGTTGTGGTCTCACCAGGTGTCGTTGTTGTGGTCTCTCCAGTTGCTGGAGTGGTGGTCTCACCAGTTGCCGTAGTGGTGGTCACACCAGGTGTCGTTGTTGTGGTCTCACCAGATGTCGTTGTTGTGGTTTCACCAGTTGCCGGAGTGGTGGTCTCTCCAGTTGCCGAAGTGGTGGTCTCACCAGTTGCCGGGGTGGTGGTCTCACCAGTTTCCGGGGTGGTGGTCTCTCCAGTTGCCAGAGTGGTGCTCTCACCAGTTACCGGAGTGGTGGTCTCTCCAGTTTCCGGAGTGGTGGTCTCTCCAGTTGCCGGAGTGGTGGTCTCTCCAGTTGCTGGAGTGGTGGTCTCACCAGTTGCCGGAGTGGTGGCCTCTCCAGATGCCGATGTGGTGGTCTCGACAGTTGCCGGAGTGGTGGTCTCACCGGGTGTCGTTGTTGTGGTCTGTCCAGTTGCCGGAGTGGTGATCTCTCCAGTTGCCGTTGTGGTGGTCTCTCCAGTTGCCGGTGTGGTGGTCTCGACAGTTGCCGGGGTGGTGGTCTCACCAGTTACCGGTGTGGTGGTCGCTCCAGATGCCGGTGTGGTGGTCTCGACAGTTGCCGGAGTGGTGGTCTCTCCAGTTGCCGGAGTGGTGGTCACACCAGGTGTCGTTGTTGTGGTCTCTCCAGTTACCGGAGTGGTGGTCTCTCCAGTTGCCGGAGTGGTGGTCTCTCCAGTTGCCGGAGTGGTGGTCTCTCCAGTTGCCGGAGTGGTGGTCACACCAGGTGTCGTTGTTGTGGTCTCTCCAGTTGCCGGAGTGGTGGTCTCACCAGTTGCCGGTGTGGTGGTCTCGACAGTTGCCGGAGTGGTGGTCTCTCCTGTTGCCGGTGTGGTGGTCTCTCCAGTTGCTGGAGTGGTGGTCTCACCAGGGGTCGTTGTTGTGGTCTCTCCAGTTACCGGAGTGGTGGTCTCTCCAGTTGCCGGAGTGGTGGTCTCTCCAGTTGCCGGAGTGGTGGTCTCTCCAGTTGCCGGAGTGGTGGTCACACCAGGTGTCGTTGTTGTGGTCTCTCCAGTTGCCGGAGTGGTGGCCTCACCAGTTGCCGGAGTGGTGGCCTCACCAGTTGCCGGAGTGGTGGTCTCACCAGTTGCCGGAGTGGTGGTCACACCAGGTGTCGTTGTTGTGGTCTCACCAGATGTCGTTGTTGTGGTCTCGACAGTTGCCGGAGTGGTGGTCTCTCCAGTTGCCGGTGTGGTGGTCTCTCCAGTTACCGGAGTGGTGGTCTCTAAAGTTGCTGGAGTGGTGGTCTCACCAGTTGCCGGAGTGGTGGTCTCTCCAGTTGCCGGAATGGTGGTCTCGCCAGTTGTGGATGTCACGCCTGCTGTTGTGGAGGTGGTCGGGGCTGGCGGCGTTGTCGTTTCTGGCGTTGGTTTCGCCGTAGTCGTTGCCTCTGTCGTTGTGGTTTCGTCATCCGGGCCACACCAGACCAGGGCTTCGTCTCCCGGCTCGTCTTCGCAGTCATCGCACTCATAGCAGTAAACTCCCTCAGATTTCCCTAAAACAATGAAAATGCTTTCGTTACTATTTGAGATCGACTCCTTTGTCGATGGCGTTCATCCTCCGATCCGAAACGCATGTCATTACGATATCATTGTGTGCTGTGGATTCAGAATGCCGTAGGCATTGATTCAAGTGGTTCTAAGCAACATTCTTTCAAGTCTCTATCATTGCCGGAAACCTATCAATTACAGATAACATGTGTTGGATAAGGTATATCGCGTCTTGAGTGGCTTCTAGCTTGACCTTGCAATGCTCCCAGGGGACAGGGGCAAACGAAGCTCGCAGCTCACTCACCGTGGGGTGAGAAGAGGATGACTATGAGAATAGGCAGTAATCTGATCAGTATCGGTAACCCTTTCAAGAGACGATCGCTCTTCAGCACGAAATGCGTCTAACAGTCACTCTGAGGAAGTTTGCGGCGTGAGCGACGCCAGCGTACGCTGACAACGACAAGTGGAAGCGATCGTTATCGCGTTGCATTCATAAAACCACTCAAACAATGTTTCAGCATGCTAACGACACCCAATAAAACCACATTATTAGCGCCAAATCACGGTTTTCTAATCGCCGCTATTAGACGCCGAAAATATGTTCCCATATCTGCGACAAGCACAGTTATCTCATCTCGGAATTCACAGTTAACATCCGTGGTGGACTTCAAACGCGTGTTCCGCATTCAGCCGGAATGACAAACGACCCAGTCACAGTCTTCATTGTCTTCGCGATAAGACATTGTAGTAATCTTTCTTATAACGCCGCTGAAGAGGGTTGCATCTAGCGTTCGTCAATTTCCGAGTGAGCCCTTGACGGGATTGTCATCAAACACTTGATATTAGACTCACAACTTCTAACGCAGTTTACTGTCATTACGAGCGTACGTCGATTAGCTTGCGCCGAATCGATTTGACAATCACCATTCAATTTCCGTTGATTTTATCTGTAAATTAATACTCGACGGAAATGTAACATTTGTGGTGAAGGGTGATGGTCTTGGGGGTTTTTTTTCCCTAAAAAGACGGCTGGTTTGGACACTTGGCATGGTGATCAGCGACCTGGTCTACAATTAAATTGCTATTGATCCTCAATTGAAAGTTGCATTGTGGAGTGGTTGGTTGGTTCAACAGTTGGAAGACTGTATTTGGGTGATTTTGAAATATGCCCACCGAGTGCAAGGGATAAATGGGTTTCTGGAGATGACACCACAGACGATGCAGCCTGACAGATGTCAAAAATGTCAAAGGGGAAGGCTAGAGGGTGATACATTTAAACTTATTTTTCCAAATGGGTTTTTGTTGTTGTTTGACAAAGACCCACACCCAACACCAAAGACATCACAACGTCCCCAAATTACCTGATTTTTACTGAAGGCATTTGACACAGTCTGTTATAAAATTCTGTAAACGAAAACAAAAGTCATTTGAAGTGCATTCCATGCCTTTGAACTGGATTTCAAGTTAACACTCAAATAAGGTTCAATCTGTCAAAGATGGTAGTGTAAAGCGAAATATATTGTGGTACTATCCGGTGTTCTCCAAGGGAGCCATTTAAGACCACTACTTTTTATTATTTTTGTAAATGACATTCCTTCAATGTTTAAATATGTAAATTCGTCTGATCAAAGATTGGTCGAACACAGCGAGCCGTCAATGAAGCGTTTGCTGGTATTGAAGCGGAGGCGGCCATAATGGGTTTAGCGGTGAACGAGGGCAAAACGAAGTATATGCTGTCATCAAGAAAAGACATACAACATCGTGTACCATTAAACTTTCAATTTACTTTTCAATTGCGTAGAAAATTAAGTTGTTCAAACCATTCATTTAACTTTCAATAAAACAGTTGTCATTTTTAACAATCAACCAACAGTGTGTTTCATTAGCTAACCAAACAGCTAAATTAACTAATTAACTAACACGTCAACATAGGCAGCGATAACTTCGAGGTAGTGAAAGACTTCGTCTACCTCGGCTCGCAAGTGAACAGTACGAACAACACCAGTACCGAGAATAAACGCAGAATTGCTCTTGCCCATCGCTGTTTCTTTGGGCTCAAGAGGCAATTGAGTAGTAGTGCCATCTCTCGAAGGACCAAGCTAACGTTATATAACACCTTGATAATCCCAGTTCTGCGGTATGGTGCGGAGGCATGGACAATCTCAAAAGCGGATGAAGAAGCATTTGGCCTTTTCGAGAGAAAAGTTCTGCTTTCAATCTTTAGTCTTGTCTGCGTTGATGGTTATTGGAGAAGAAGATTCAACCACGAACTGTACGGGCTGTACAGCGGCATGAGCCTAGTCAAGCGTCTACGGATTCAACGCCTAAGATGGCTGGGCCATGTAGAGCACATGGACAACACTGCTCCAGCCCGGAGAGTCTTCGACTCCGAACCAGTGGGACAACGCAATAAGGCACGCCCACGACACAGGTGGAGGAGGACCTCAATCGACTTGGTGTGCCCAGTAAGAGACAGCTGGCTAAAGATCGTGCCGGCTGGAGCGGCTAACTGGTTGAGGCCCAAAAATGTACAAAATGATGGTAAAATCGTGCAATCTAATTCATATACCGTTAAATGTAAGCAAATGTCATTTTTTGTCCGTTTACCATTTTTTTTTTCACCACTTGTCTTTGACTATGCTGTACGTTGGGCAACTCTTTGTAGTCTTACTGAAACTAAAGACCTTGAAGTGATTTTTGATACAAAACTGACGTTTCCGTTTCACATAGATTATATGGTTGCTAAAGCTAATTCAATGTTTGGGTTTCTTATGCTAATTTTTCGAATCCATATGCCCTTAAGTCTGTCATCATGTCTCTTGTACATTCGTACCTAGAATACTGTTCTGTTATACAGTCTATATCGGATATAAGAAAGTCCAAAAATGCCAAACATTTCTTTCTTATATAAATCTATGATATATGTTGCAAGTGCCTTGTGACTTTATAACTCACGAACGGTCAAACCGAATTCTATCAAATTCTTAGGGTTTGTTCATATGATGGTGTAGATGGTTCATCTGCACGTTTCGTTTGAGGAGGAGGAAGAAAATACGCCGCACCTCCTCGGCACTTGTCCAGCCCTTGCAAAAACTAGAAAGAATATACTAGGCAACTACAGTTTCAGAAACCTAGAGGAAATATCACATTTAAAGGTGCAAGAAACAGCAAACGAGTTTATCAGGAAATCAAATTGGCTGTAAATCAGCACAGGAGTGAATTCATCGAAGTAGTCTACTAGAATATCATTAGGCGGCCTTCAGGCAATCTTTATCAATCGAAACAGCTTCAAGCATTGTCGCATATTCTCCCCATCGGGAACGATCAGCAACCACAATAACTAGGTCTTCGGCATTACCCATTTCGACATTTTCTCTTGCATCGACTGTTGCATTGTTCTGTACATCTGCTACGTTCATCGCTTCATTTTCACCATTGAAATGGTCTAATGCTCGTCATCTTCAAAGTGTTCATCACGGAAAGGAGCATTAAAATCACAATCTGGGTCACGATCAGTGTCGTCAGAAGCAAAAAACACTATCACCCTCACTTTCAGGTCACGCAAGAGAATTGAAAAACTCGGAAAGTTCTGTTCTAAAATCCCGAATCCTACGCGACATTTCTTGTAAGTAAACGGAGAATAAGAACAACAAAAACGTTGCTATATGATTTTAAATTTGGTAAATTTCGAACTCACGGTGCCTGACGGTTCCGCAAGGGACCAACCAAAAATTTGAAAAAATAGACTACAATAAGAAAATGATATAATTTCACAAGCTCACAATAGCTTCTAGGCATTGTTACGATCATGGAAATATTTTTGTATTCTTCAATTTATACGTAAACATGTTAAAAAATTACAATAATTGCATCTATTAAAATTACAAAATTGTTTGATGGTCCAATTCGGTCTATAAACTAAACTAATGAACGAATAAGAACCACACAACCTATTTTAAAAATTATAAATAATGCCTTAGTAGATTTAACATCTCCATGTACATAAAAACATGTTTTTGAAAGTTTTTGACACCTTACTAAACATACACGAGTCAAATTAAGTAGGTTTCAAGTAGCGATCGGCGCAAATGGTGGCGCTTGTATCAAGACATATTTTTAAAGTGGCAGCAGCAGAATCATTTAACAAAGTTTTAATTATTTTTGGTTGGTTCCTGGCGGTACCAGTGGCATATTAAGGGTTAAGTTTAACTTAGAGTGCTAGCCTAGGGCCAGTAAGTTAAAAGTTGAAACTAGTTTCAAGCATTATTGTCTAGAATCTAAGTCTGTTATGAATTTAAAAAAAAAAAAGTGAATTAAAAAAAGACACTATGTTTTCGATTACGTAAGCATGGCTTAAGCTATTCAAAAAAACTGTGGGGCAACGCAACAGATTTCGCCCAGGTACAAGGTGGCGCACACAAGTCGAGGGGGTCCTCAGCCGGCTTGGTGTGCGAAACTGGAGACAAATGGCGAGAGATCAGAGGCATGTTGAGTGAGAAGAAGAAGACTTAAGCCATTCAGACATATGACCTCTAAGACCAGCATTGCTGATCTTCTAAATTAATAAAATATGATTAACAAGATCAAATGCTTTTCTAAGGTCAAGAAATGGTCCTGCTGCTTTTTGGTGGGTGGCCTGCCCTTGGTTAGAGGGGTCCCCGGTTCGAATCCCAGTCAAAGCAAAGTTAATACGCTTTTTATCTGGTTTTCAAATCTGATCCAGTCACCATCGACCGTTGGGATTAAATTAACGGCACTATCACTGGAGTAGTCAATCAGTGGTAGTAGTCTGACTGTGGGTATCACAATGGACCAACATGGTCTAAGTGCCCTGGTGAATTCACTAGCAGCCCCCCTACCTAACCTAAACAAAGGCGTTATAAAACTCGCTTCAGGAACACAATTGCAAGTGGAATTTTATTCTGCTATCGAATCGTCGCCAATATCAATGATATGAAAAATAATAAAAAAAAATAAATAGAAATTATTTAAACTTACCTAGCGTGCTACATTGGGTGGTGTGAAAAAAAAACTGAGAAAATACTCCGAGTGAGAACACATGAGTCGAGTATGTTCGTTAAAGGAAGTACTCAATTTGGTGTGAATAAAAAATTGCTTCAAAGTAGTACCCTCCGTTCAGTTGACATTTGAAAACTAGAGTTTGTGGTGACCTGGCCACAATCATAAACATCATCTACACACAGATGGAGCTGCATACGGAAAAAAGAAAAACTCCAAATTCAACCCCTATAAAAAGCGACGGCGTGTCTAGCAGAGTTGAAATAATTTGTGCGCTGTTACATAGTCTCCTGTTTCGAGTCATAAGGTTTCAATAATCAATAAAACATTTTATAACGTTTCTACGATCTTATAATAACAATATAATAATAATATTGATGGCGCGACAGTCCGAGGTGGACCTGGGCCTAGCTTCTCAGCAACCACTCGTGTTGTGCGTGCTATTGTTCTTTCACAAGTGGGAGGGACCTACAGTTTAATGCCGACTTCGAACGGCGAATTTGAGAAGCTTCTTCTAGACAGAAAAACTCTTTGAGCATTGTCAGTGACTCGAAAGAGATGGAGCCGTGAATTATGACAGGTGGTAAATTCGGGTATCGAAGCTGGCACCCTCTGCGTAGGAGTCGACGTGTTTTAATTTCAAACTGGCAACAAGTAACGCCAAGAGTTCATGGCGTTTAAGGGTGAGTGCAAAGTCGGGTAAAGGTGGGTGTAAAATATATGCAACAATGTTTTTAAACACACAAACGCGAAAAAAACAAAGAATTATAACTCATGTCTTTTCGGAGACACGGGATAATTTCTAGCACGTGTATAGGTTCGAGTTGATAACGTGGAATGGTTAAGTATTTATTTCCTTTCCGATATTCCTGAAAAAATCCGTGGTGTTGCCATACCTTATGTTGTTTTTGGTCTCTTAATGTAATGAGAAGATTGCCCGTATTTTTCTTATCGCCTTTTGGTTTGACGCGGGGCTTCATGTTATTATTTTTTTTCTTTATTAACCGAGATGTTCAAGTCCAACCCACGGATTTTTTTATTTCTTCTTCCATAACTTCAATTATTTTTCATGTCTGGAGATTGGCCTTTTTCCAGCAAGCACGGAAAATTGCAAAAACTTGATAAAATCGTCATTCCAGATTTCCTTTTTTTTTTGAGGATTAATGTTTAATCCGTCAAAGTATTCCTTCCTTCCTCTTTCGACGCAGTATTTCCCATTATCTTATATTGTTTTATTTTTCTCTCTTCAAGTCACCGCCTATGCAGACTGAACTGCCACAAGTGAGGTGTCTATTCATTCCATCTTTATTCACACCAAAACGGAGGAAAGACTCAGCTGTCAAATTATCTGAGCAGAGAGGATTCGTTAAACTTAACGAAATAAATTTGTATTCACACCAGATAGAGCATTTCCTCCCAAAAGCAAACGAAATGCTCACACTCAATTTTTATTCACACGATCCATTGCTTTAGTCCATCCGCATGCACTACCTGTGTGCAGCCGATACGGGCGTGACTAGTGAAACAATTCATAATGAAATTTCGAAAATATTCACACAAAAAAGGTGATACGAAATTCGCCACCTCAGTTAGTAAAAGACCAAATCCAGATATCGGTTTCCCGATCACAAATCAATTCACAAGTGACAATTTGAGTGGTTTCCTATGGAAACAATCTGCAGATAAGCACGATCACTTTATGACAGCCGAAAGGAAACAATGGAATCGAACAAGCACTAGACCACCTCGCCAGACACCCGGTCACCCCTTGCCCAAAGCACTGGTTCAATGTCAAAGATCGCAATCGGCACTGAATTTCCGCCACCGGAAAAGATCACTTAACGAAGCAAAAAATCAGCGATAAGACGAAGCACTGCTTACTTTCCAAGAACGAGGGATGTGCGCACTTTCGGAACTTTTAACCACTCCTCGCAAAATGAGTAAAAAAGAAAAGCAAAAAAAAATATGTGAATATTACCTTTAGCCACGAGGCACAGTAACAAAAATAATCCAATAAGGATTCGCATCCTTTGCTGCGAGAGTGATCTTGTTCTTGTTTTGCGTATTGTCAAAATCACTTTCCGATAACCGCTAGAAGTCACTGAAACCAACCGAACGAATGGATGAATTTTAACTGACAAAGGCACCGTTGAAGAGCTGGCTGGCCACTTTAAAGACCTCCAGATTTATTATGTATTTGCAAGATACGACGAGAAGTGCAATATCTACACGAGGGTGTATTCGTAATGGAAGTCTTAGCCGATTCTATCGGTGATTGGAGGGCGCATTCGAGGACGTTGTTCGTGCAGTTGACGCTTGCGTCCGCTTACACAGTGAATTCATTGCGAGGAGATAAGTTTGGCGTTCGGGCCGTTGCAAAGTTTGCTGAATAAATTTGGAGTCTCTCTCTCTAGATAGACTGAAGAGAATGGGAGTGTTCTCCTTTCGATAAAGTTGATGGCATGGCAGATAGACTATCAACAGAGCTCTTCAATGCTGGCAAAGCGGTTAGCTTAGCTTGAAGTCACTGACACCTAGGCATAAGCCCTTTGGTCTACGAAACGGATCTGTGAATACTTTTTACATAGCTCGTTTGTTTATTGTGGCAGCAATTTTACTATGGTTATACATTACATTCTTTGTTCACAGAGATTCGGTATTATTAATAATAATAATATAATATGGGTGGCGCTACAGCCCGTAGAGGGCCAGGGCCTAGCTTCTCAGCAACCACTCGTGTTGTGCGTGCTATTGTTCTCTCACGAGTTGAAGGGACCTACAGTTTAATGCCGACTCCGAACGGCGAATTTGAGAAGCATTTTCTAGACAGGCATACTCTTTGAGCATTGTCAGTGACTCGAAAGAGGTGGGGCCGTGAAATATGAAAGGTGGTAAATTCGGGTATCGAACCTGGCGCACTCTGCGTAGGAGTCGACGCACTTAACCACTACGCCACGGCGTCCCACACTCGGTATTATTACCTTACTAATGAAATATTAATAGGAGACCTTAAATAATATATCACATAAGTAATTGGAAGAAAAAGCCACTAAAAAACTTCATTAAAAACACCAGTGTCGCTAGAGGGAAGAGAGAGGCGAATTTTCAACTTGATTTCAAAAGTTTAAAGCAACTATGACACTTAATTCAAAGAAGACAAAGTGAATGAACGAATAAATATATGAAAAAAAAATAAATAAATAAATAAATAGATACACATAAATAAGTAAATAAATAATAAATGTACGAATAAATAAAAAGAGTAATAATCAATAAATAAATAAATACATATAAAAATAGATAAATAGAATATATAAATAAATACGTTTTGTTGATAAATAAATAAGTATTGAAGTATTGCACTTATAACGAAGCCAGATTTGAAACCAAGTTATTTTCAGATGATAAGCATGAGATGTCATATTTGTGATTTAGTTTTCCTAGATGTAACCATTTCTATGCTATCTGTAGAGAAAAACCTTGGTAGGTTAAAAATAATTTTCAAAACTTAGCTTTGAGATATCTGAAGTCTGCAAAGATGACTCTTTGCGCACTTGCCCCTCACGGGAGATCCATAGAATATGATGGCTTGGAAAATAGCTTTAAAAGTTAATTACTTGTTTTGAATGTCCAGGTGTGAGTTTCTACAAGTAAATTGATAAGGAACCCTTCTCATGACATTCACTTTTTTAATGATTTCCTGGACATGTCGATTGAAAGTCAAGCGTTTATCTCAATAGAGGCCTAGATACTTAACACTGGACTTCCACTCAATCTGAACGCCGTTGAGTTGAAGGTTCTTGCTAGAAAGTAAACAAGCCTTTCTTTTACGTGTAAAGAAAATAGCTTGGGTCTTCGGAGCATTAAATTTAATTTTCCAGGTATTACAATGTCCTTCGAAAGTATTTATAGCAGATTGCAAGTTAGTTTCAACACTGAAACCAGTTGAATCGGATGAATAAATCCATGTATCGTCAGCATATATATCACAGTTAGAAAATCCTGGCAGATCACAGGTACATAGCAAATGCCTTGAGAAAGTGGTTAAAAACAGGATAATATCTTTCGTTGATGAGAATGCCATTTTACCACAAGAGCAATTCGGTTTTAGAGCTTTTCATAGCCCTGTTCACCAAGTGCATCGCCTCACAAAACACACATCTTTCAGAAGGCAATATCACTCGTATGATAGTATTGGACTTAGAGAAAGCCTTTGATAATGTCTGGCATTATGGCTTTGCTACATAAGCTACTAAATGTCATTCTCCTAATGTACCTTACAAAGATCATCCAGTCATTCATTTCAACAAGAAATTTCAAGGTGTTTATTAATAAGTATTTTTCAGAAGAAAAACAAATAAATGCAGGCGTTCCACAAGGATCTGTTCTTGCTCCAGTCCTGTTCAAGGAAACACTGGGTACAGCAGTCGTCAGACCAATTCTATCGAATGGTATCCTTGTTTAGTGGCCAGCATTACGAAATACATTCAATCACAGAAAGATAAGCAGTATAAAAAGATCTGCGTGCGTTTGCATTACGAGTGCACTTCGCTCCACACCTTCACCCGCCATGGAATCAATGCTACAGCTACTTCCGATGAATATTTACGGGAAGTTGGCTGCTAACAAGGCAGCGAGGGAATGCAACCGCTGGAGCAAAATGCACAGTTTAGGCCACATGGAAATAATCAAGAATGGGAACATTCCAAAGTCGCAGTCTATACTGAAAATTTGGAAGAACCATTTCAGCAGACTGCTAAACGACGATGATAACACCAATACCGCTGTCAGGCACTCAATATGAACGATTCTAGACGAAAATTCCTTCCCCCCGACTTAGACGAGGTCAAGATAGCAATACTAAGACTAAAGTCTAATAAAGCTGCCGGTGCGGACGGACTGTCCGCTGCAATTTTTAAGGCAGCTGGAGATGATCTGGTTGGGCGCATGCACCTGCTCATGGTCAACATATGCTCGGAGGTAAGCATGCCCGACGAGGGGACTCTCAGTGTCGTTTGCCCGTTCCACTAGAAAGGAGACCCCTTCAACTGCGCCGACTATAGAGGGATAAGTCTCCTCAACATCGCCCATAAGATTCTGGCTGCCGTTTTGTGTGAGCGCCTGAAACCATTCGTCAACAACCTGATAGGTCCTTATCAGTGCGGTTTCAGGCGGGGAGAAGTCAACCATCGACCATATCTTCACATTGCGGCAGATCCTGGAAAAAACCCAAGAAATGCAGATCGACACCCACCACCTATTCGTCGATTTCAAGGCCGCATATGACAGCGTGCATGGGGACGAGCTATACAACGCCATGTCTAGTTTTGACATTCCTGCCAAGCTCGTCAGGTTGTGCAGGATGACGATGGAGAATTCTCGCTGCTCCATCAAGGTCGGAAGCCAACTCACCGAGATCTTCAATGTCAAAAAAGGTTTTGGACAAGGCAACGTGCTGTCACGTGACTTTTTCACTATTATTCTTGAGAAGGTTGTGCAGAACTCACACACTAACAAAAGAGGCACGATCTTCCAGAAGTCTGTACAACTGCTAGCATGAGCGGATGACATTGACGAGATCGGCAGAAAACAGCGAGCCGTCAATGGGGCGTTTGCTGGCATTGAGGCAGAGGCGGAACATGAAATATATGCTGTCACCGAGAAAGGACGCACAACACCGACGACTTGTCCAAAACGTCACCATAGGCAGCTATAACTTCGAGGTAGTGAACGACTTCGACCACCTCGGCTCGCAAGTGAACAGTACGAACAACACCAGTACCGAGATTAAAGGCAGAATTACTATTGCAAATCATTTCTTTGGACTCAAGAGGCAATTGGGTAGTAGAGTCCTGTCTCGAAGGACCATGCTAACATTATATAACACATTGATCAGCCCTGTCCTGCTCTAGGGTGCGGAGGCATGGACAATCTCAAAAGCGGATGAAGAAGCACTTGATCTTGCAGTGAAACAAGACCTCTTATAGAGCAGAAACGGTTTCGTTTCTAAATAATGGAAAAACACATGTGTGAACCGCAACCGAATCACTCAAATTTCCCTTTACAAATACAAAAATTGCATACACTTAGGAGTTTGCAAAACGTTGCCAGAACTTGCAGAGCTTTTTTCACACGATTCGCATCAGAAAATCATTCTCTTTCACTCTGTTCGCTTCAAGCGCTCTAGGTTAGATTTGATTAGCCTGAAATGATGACCTTCGGGAAGCACATGGGCCAATGTAAAGCTTTTTTGATACCACGCGAATTCGATGTTTCCCAAAAGCAGTTGGTACTCGCTTCTTCTTCATCTGGTGGCGCTACAGTCCGGGGTGCACCTGGGCCTCAACCAGTAAGCCTCTCCAGTCGGCACAATCTTTAGCCAGCTGTCTCCAACTACGTACACCAAGTCGATTGAGGTCCTTCTCCACCAGGGTCCGCCATCGGCTCCATGGGCTTCCTCTGGACAACGCAATAGCAGTTCGGAGTCGAAGATTCTTCGGGCTGGAGCAGTGTTGTCCATGCGCTCTACATGGCCCAGCCATCGTAGACTCCTGACTAGACTCATGTCGCTTTATAGCCCGTACAGTTCGTGGTTGAATCTTCTCCTCCAGAAACCGTCAACGTAAACAGTACCAAAGATCGCACGCAGAGCTTTTCTCTCGAAGATACCAAGGACTTCCTCATCCGCTTCGGAGATTGTCCATGCCGCCCCGCCGTACAGCAGGACTGGGATGATCAAGGTCTTGTATAAAGTCAGCTTGGTACTTCGAGAGATGGCTCTACTACCCAATTGCCCATAGAAACAGCTGTTGGCAAGAGTTATTGTGCGTTTGATCTCGGTACTGATGTTGTTTGTACTGTTTACTGTTGAGCCGAGGTAGACGAAGTCCTTGACTACCTCGAAGTTATAGCTGCCCATTGTGACGCTCTGTCCAAGACGTCGATGTTGTGTGTCCTTTCTTGATGACAGCATGTACTTCGTTTTGCCCTCATTCACCGCTATACCCATTTTGGCCGCCTTCGCCTCAATGCCAGCAAACGCCTCATTGACGGCTCGCTGTGTTCTGCCAATCACGTCAATGTCATCCGCGTATACTAGCATTTGTAGGGACTTCTGGATGATCGTGCCTCTATTGTTGGCGTGTGAGTCTTGCACGATCTTCTCCAGGATGATGTTAAAGAAATCACATGACAGCGCGTCACCTTGTCTAAATCCTTTTTTGACATTGAAGGTCTCTGTGAGTTCGTTACCGACCTTGATGGAGCAGCGAGAATTCTCCCTTGTCATCCTGCACAACCTAACGAGCTTGGCAGGAATGTCAAAACTAGACATGGCGTTGTATAGCTCGTCTATATGCGGCCTTGAAATCGACAAAAAGGTGGTGGGTGTCGATTTGCATCTCTTGAGTCTTTTCCAGGATCTGCCGTAGTGTGAAAATCTGGTCGATGTTGTTGGTGGTTGCTGGTGAATGCTTTCAGGCGCTCACACAAAACGGCAGAGAGGATCTTATAGGCGATGTTAGGTAGACTTACCCCTCGGTAGTTAGCGCAATTGAAGGGGTCTCCTTTCTTGTGGATCGGGCAAACGATAGTGAGATTCCACTCGTCGGGCATGCTTTCTTCCGAGCATATCTTACAGATGAGCTGGTGCATTTACCTTACCAGCTCATCTCCAGCTGCCTTAAACAGTTCCGCAGACAAACCGTCTGCACCAGCGAGTTGGTACTCGCTATGAAGTTTTTTTTGTAGATTGCTTACTTACATAGATTAACATTTATTGCAGAAGTAAGCACCCAGGCAGGTTTTCCGACGAATATGAGGACATTTCACGAACACAGTGGGTGATTTATGCTCTTCCCCTCATCCCCGCCTATACAGCTTAAATTCCCCTTAACTGCTGTTCAGTAAAGGCTGTTCAACTCCATAAAAATCCAAGTTTAGAGCCACCAACTGTTGTTAAACAAAAGAAATCCACTATTTGTCAACTTCGATTTTATTTATTGAATTTTTACCAAGATCAAGAAGAGTTACAAATTTAGTTGGCTTGCTCAGATATGTCAGTTGGCGACGCTACGAATCGAATGAGATTAAAAGGAAAAATATACATTTTTGTAGCTTGTTTTGTGTCAAATGAAAGTAAATTCATGATTTAGAGGTTAGGTCACTTTAGAATTTTCGAAAGAATGTCTTTCGAGGTCTAAGACCTTAAAAATTAAGTCGCGAAAGATCATAGTCCGGAAAATATTTAGTTACTCGGTTTTCGAATTATATTATCTACTCATACCGAGCCACAGATTCATGGTGTTCATGGTAACGGGCTTCAGCTTGTTTGAGTATAAACATAAGCCAGCTCTTCCAATTGAAGTCTATGAAGCTAGTAGCCCAACCCATTTCGAGAGGAAAAACAGTCTTGGATGTGATTAGTGATGTTGCAGTTTGTGTTGTAGAATGGCGGGTTTTCTTCAATTTCACATAGGACTTGGAAATCTGCCCGAACAGCTAGGAAATGTTCTTTGAAAGTCTGAGCGGTGAAAAGAGGCAAGGAGCGCTTAAAGATCAAGCAGAAAAGAAAGTCCAGAGTGAAGGAAATGCGCTTTGTCGGTTTGCTCCGGTCATTCTCCTGGCCTACACCGGTACCAAAGATGTAATAAACCCACGTCTCCCATCCGTTTAATCAATCCCCATGTTACCCTTCTACCTTCCCTGTGTCAGATCAAGGTGTTACGCGACCCTGTATCGAGGAGCCCATTCTAAAAATAGTCCATTCGCGAATGGGGAGCATCCGAACACCTGCCAGCCTTCGGATTAGTCTGCCTTACCTGTACACTAAGTAGCTCTGTACAGATCGACCTCCATTCGCCATTAATAGTGGGGCTCAAAATTAATTCTTCCGACAGAAAAGGAAGCCCGAAATAAAAAACAAAACTACTAAGGAAACTGAGACTACTCTCAAATGAAAGGAAATAAAAGGAATTTTTAAAGTTCGTAAGCTGTCTTTGTTTCGTTTCATTTTGTTTCTCGGGAGACGGGCGTTGCCAACAACCAACGTTGTGGTGTTATGTGCGTAAGCATTAAAAGACGGACGTGAAGTTGAATTCAGTAAAGCCTTCTATCAACCTTCGGTTTGGAAGTACATTTGAGGAGGTAACCACAGTTCTGCGTTTGTCAAAGATGAACACCAGCAAAGACTCAAATCTCAAGCCAGGCGTCTGAAAATGGGAAGAGATTTCATGGTCCTGATACTGTAACAGTAAGTCATGCGTAGTTTTGGTTCCGTCGATATCCGTTTCGGTAATGGTGATGTCAAACATGCTCCACACTGTAGAAGGCCAATTGTCGTAACTATCAACAAAATCATGGAAATCGTCGAGGCTGGCCGCCATGTTAGCACTGTATCGATTGCGCAGAGAGAAGTGTTGCACATTGCACCTTTTGAAACCCTTTCAACAGGGCTTGACACGAAAAGAAGCTCGAAGAGTGGGTACTAATCGAGTTAACGCCAATGAACCTCATGGAACGAACAACAATAGTCGACAAGTGGATCACTAACAACAATAGTCGTGTCCAAATTGTGGTGACTCAGTGCAAACGGTGGCCAAGTCAGGATTGACGACCAGGAAGGTCTTGCTGCGTGTTTGGTGGGATTGTTAGGGAATCATCTACCATGAGCTGCTCGTCTATGGCAACACTGTTAATTCAGGCCTGCATTGTCAACAATTGGTCGTAAGGCAGCAAACGCTCAAAAGAGGCCAGCCTTAAGCCGCCGAAGAGGAATTGTATTCCAAATCAAGGCCAAACACATCTTTAGCGACTCGCTAGAAGCTTCGGGAGCTTGGTTTGGAGGCCCTTATGCATCCACCTTGTACACGATTGATGTAATCCGATTATGAGATCCCTGGAGCAGCTGCCTGAAACATCTTTCTACATATGACGAGCGCTTGGCCACACAGATGATTACCGAGTGGCCTGCGCAAACACAGGATAACGCTGTTCTGTGCAACACTTCTCCCGAGACGGTGCGAAGCTTTATTCTTTGTATGTTAGTATAAAACATTTGTCAGAGTCTGGCATCAATCTCTGTGTCGAAATGGTATCGATGAATCTCTTCTACTATGGATAAGAAATTACATTTCGAACCGTTTAATTCAAGTTTTTTTTTCATTTATTCAAGTCTGATATTCTCCCAGTAAATGCTGGTGTTCCTCAAGGCTCAGTACTGTCTACGATACTCTTTCTCATTTCTATAAATGATCCCTTGTCTGCTAATTCTAATCCAATCCATTCCTTCGCTGATGACAGCACCCTCGGCTTTTCATACATTGGTACAGCAGCACATTGAATTCCGATCTTGACAGAGTGATTAACTGGGGAAAAAATAATAGAGTGCAATTCAATGCTGTCTGCTGTCACTTAAGCGAACCCCTGATAATCAGCCATTATCCATGAATGGCGCTTGTCGATGAAACGGAAAAGACTTCCAATCCTTGGTTGAAACACAACATAACACTTAGTTGGAACGATCACACATTTGAGGTCGCCAAAAATGATGCGATGTTTGGGTTTCCTTAATCGATGCCAGTAATATTTCACCCCTTCTGATTTGGCTTTAATTTATAAGGCGTACATCAGCCCCAAGCTAGAGTAAAACGCTCATATCCGGTCTGGTGCCTCCAAGACCACCCTAAACCTACTAGATGTAATCCAAAAACGAGCGATAAAGCTTGTAGGAGACTACTACCTACTTTCAGGCGCACAGTTAAATTTAGAGACTCGTTCTTCAGCCGCAGTACACAAATAGGAAATGCTCTTATCAGTCTAAAATTTCCCACAGACGACGATCCGCAGCTCGACCAGTGCTGCGTCTTGACCCCGGACACATACGGCCGCTTTTGCACACAAAAATTTCGTCTGCGATTTTTCCATCTTGTTGGCAAGGGAGGTGGGACGTGATAGGGGTAGCCCGCGTCTCGTGTGCTCGGGGTTTGCCTTTCGATTTCCTATTCTCTTTTATCTCTCTTCGTTTTTTCTTTCGATGATATCGTCGATGATTTGCTTTATGTAAGACCATCGCTATCGTCTCGCCTATCGTTACAGTTTGAGTGCTCTGAAAATATTAACTCTTACTTAAAAATGACATCCGTGCTCTTATTCCTCTCAAATTTCACTATCCCATTCTCATTTCACAAAACTAATACAAATGCGACCTATCACTCTAAAAGTGTATTAAACGTGTAGAACAAGATATGTATACGCAATTTGTTCTCATTTAACAGGAGAGGATACTGAAATAGGTATCGCCAAAAATCAGTAGTCGAGGCGATAGTTAATGACAGTTTTCAGTCTAGGCGAAGCAGGCAAAACGATATCTCTTTATGCTTACATGAAGCGAAACTATCGTCGAGCAGCGCAAGACGATTGTCGCCTTACGCGATTAGAGCCCTGGCACCAAATGATTTCGACCTCTTCCTGTGGAGCGTGATCGATTTTGTTGGTGAAAAGTTTGCCTCAAGAGAGGCTTGTAAAAGAAGAGATCTTTTCTATGTAAATACCGCCTTAAATTTTGTGCTAAAATAACACCTAACAACACAAAAACACAACACCTAAATATTTATTTCAGATTGACCCCTCTTCTTGCTCAAGGCAGTCACGTCTGGTCGATCGAACTGGTCATCAAACACTCCCATATCCGACTACTGCAACTGCCTTAGGTGGATCTGGTCTTAACTTCTTCACCAACCACCCTGCTCTGGTAACCACTTCTCTTAACCTACCCACTCCGCCATCGGCGTCCACGGCTTTGAGGAGTTAATTGAGTTCTACGAAAAGTAGGCTACTTCTGCACCTTGAAGCTAATACTTGCTTACTTATCACATCTGTTATGCTGGAGCCTCATAGCTGCTGTCCATGCTTCGCCGTCCCGGGCACGATGATTCCAGTCAGCAATTTCAAGCAGTTTAGCTTATGCAATGACTTGGTTTTCAAACCATAGATAACGTCTTCGTCTCCGTCTCAAACCAGGTAGGTCCCAGGAGGAGGCCAGGAGGAGGATTCGAGGGCCCACGTGGCAGGAGCATTGGTAAGAATGTCCAAAATGTGACCGATAAAGTGTTCTCGACGGCTTCTTGTCTTCCGGTCTACATACACACCTTAGTGCAGCTTTTAGAGTTCACGGTTATTTCGTTCCCCCCGTTTACCTTCGTCGCAGAGAGAACCAAATTTCGGGCGCAGAAATTTCTTATCGAAGGCTTGACGAATCAGTTCTGCTGTTTTTGATTATCGAACAGCCTTCGTAGTCGAAGAAGCATGATTGGCTTTCGACAAACCAAAGTAGCACCGGTTTCCAAGCTCGATATCGAATCATCGAATCTCCACTGTGATGTCGTTTATGAAGTTCACACATGCCCCGGTTCCGCTCGGCTTGGATGACTTTGAACCGAACTGCATGTCGCGCCGAATGTTGGTCCCGATTTGCCCATCGGTATAGTCTTCTCCAAGACTTGACTTAGTGCGAATATGGACAGTAGCTGCGCTGATACGTACCGATTCGAGTACGCTAGACAGGAATTTGAGCAGGTATATACCGCTATAGTTCTTGTAGATGGTATACATTTGTTATTAGTGATAAATCATTATTGTCATAAAAGATTTCTCTAGAGAACTTCTCTATAGTGAATTTCTTTCTATAACGAATTTTTTTAAAAACACTTCATCTTCCTGACGTTTTTCACACGTTTTCAGCTCTCTATAACGTAGCTTATTTAACAACACAGCTGGTGTTTTATGTATCAAAATAACCTCTCTATTGCAAATTTTTTTCCAATGACTTTATGTGTGCACAAATATTACGGTAAAATACATTACATTTTGTCTGCCTGTGTATTTCGAGCGGGAAAAACTCATAGACAGTAAGGAAGAAAATCTTAGTGTGTGTCGGAGATTAATGACCTCCCTGTCACCCATAACAACCCTGGTGTGGATAATTGGCAGCCCTGCCTGCTCACTTATTACTGTTATCCTTTTCGGCTCCTTATCTACTATGTATATATAACTGTATGATCACATGACACAGAAATAAAACGCATCAATCGTTTGAAGTGTACGGTTGTTCGATATTCTAATCCCCTACATTTTTTGATGCCTCCTGTGAGGACTTTAACTTAAAAATACATACTGCTGTGCAGATGAATTTGTGTAACTTCGGGAGTGTTAATTTTCAGTTGTGGTTTAGTTCCATAAATTCTCTTCTATTTCAGCGATAACAGCTTTAAATCTACGTGCAGCAGCGTCAAATGCAATTCGACGTGCACACGACCGCGTGGCTGGTGCAAACCTCGACCGTGCTGATAGTGCTCAATTGGAGCAGGAGATGAGGTCCCTAACGGCGCAGTACCAACGGTTCGTCACCCAACACGAGGTACTCGTTGGAGCAGCAGCGAGTGAAGAATTGGAGGAGCACTCAAATCTCTGGGAGCACGCGGACAATACGTATAATACAGCGTTCATAATCCTCAACCGCAAACTGAGACACCTTCAGAAACCTTTTCGAGATGTCCCCCACGTGCCGGCTGACGGTGCCAAGGTCCCAGCGGAGCAGGCCAACGCTTCTGGCAGTAAAGTAGACATGCGGCTCGATCCCGTTACCATCCCCCCCCTTTGACGGGGCTCTCCACAACTGGTTGGCGTTCCGGGATACCTTCGAAACTTTAGTGCACTCCATGGATTACCCAGAAGCTTATAAATTAGGCAAACTATGACAGGCAATCGATCCGGTCAAGGTCCCGTTGGTAGGGGCGATGTATTCTGGCGGCTACGAAGAAGTGTGGGAGGCGCTAAAGAACCGCTTTGACAACCGAAAGCTTCTTGCGGTTGTATACACGTGTCTCGACTTCTGAGCTTATGGATGACACATCAGAAGCGCTTCTAACCATCGTCGACACGGTGCACGAGTCATTGCGCGCTCTCCGCGTGATGGACTAACCAGTGGATCAGTGGGATGCCTTGCTTGTGCCGATTATTGTGGCGAAGCTCCTCCTACAAACTCAGCGTGATTGGTGTATGGACCGTTCATCAAACGAGATCCCCAAATTGGCGGATTTGTTGGCGTTCTTGGAGAAGCGCGTTCAGAGTCTTGCGACGGAGGTGATTCGGACGTCGAATCGAGGTGAGTCAGCAGTTCCACGACCTTCCCGCGCTCAACCGGTAATGCGATCACATGTGGCTGTGCAAAATCTACATGGGTGCCCCTACTGCAAGGGTATGCATCACGCGTTGTCAGCGAATACTAAGCAAAACTCCGGCGCAACGGTATGCTGAGTTGAAGACATCTGGATTGTGCTACAACTGTGTAAGGCCTGGGCACACATCAACACAGTGCCCTGCAGGTGGGTGCCGACACTGTGGCAGGAAACACAACACCATGTTCTACAGAGAATCTGTATGTACAGCTATGGACGGCGCTACTTCCTCATCATCACAACCAACGGTGGGGACCACAACACAGTCAGCATGACTAGCTGACCACACCGTGTTGCTAGCAACAGCGAGAGCCTTCATACAGCGCAATCTGGAGCAGCGCCTAGCTCGAATACTCTGTGACCCTGGATCACAGGTGAGTTTTGTGACCGAACGTCTGGCCAATCAGCTTAGTCTCCCTAGAGTCAAATATGATGTGGCAGTAGAAGGAATCGGTGCTTTCGTGCAAACCCGCACAAATGGTAGAGTGATGCTCAAGATCCAATCGATGTACTCCGATTTTGAAGTGAAGATCGGCGCTCTGGTCATTCTCGCCATAACAGGGATGACCCCCTCGCCGCTTTTGGATACAAGCCAGTGGATACTTCTATTCGGTCTTCAGCTTGCGGACGTGCAATTTGCTTCACCTGGACCCATCGACGTTTTGGTTGGAGCTGACGTCTGGGTCAGATAGTCGAAGGTGGAATCGTCAGTCGCCAACCGAGCCCTGCGCTCAACGCACTCGTTTGGGATGGGTTGTCTATGGACCAGCGTCTACAACCTCCAGTGACATACATCCACCTCATGCATTCTGCGCTCGTGTGAATGATGATGACTTGCAATTGGAAGACTTGGTACGCACCTTTTGGAAGCTGGAAGAGCTGCCTCAATCTCGTTTGGACCAGGATGAATGCAAACGTGTGTTTTTGGAAACACATACACGAGAGGAAGACGGTCGCTACGTCGTACACATCCCTTTCCGTCACGAAGTTCCGGAGCTAGGAGATTCCTACGACAATGCCTTGCGACATCTTTATGGACTCGAGCGGCGCTTGGCTGGCAATGACGTTCTGCGACTGAAGTATATCGGTTTTATGCGCGAGTACAGCGCTCTCAAGCACATGGAGCGGGTTGATCAACCTGGCGATCACCAGCGCTCGTACTATATTCCACACCACGCTGTGCAGAGCAAGTTTCGTGTGGTGTTCAATGCATCGGCACGCACCAGCAACGGAGTTTCACTGAACGACGCTCAATGGCGGGTCCCACTATCCAGGCGACGTTGGTCAACGTGATCTTCCGATTTCGGCGGTTCCCGATTGCGCTTACGGCAGACGTGGAGAAGATGTTTCGGCAGGTGCTGGTGACTCCGGCGCACAGGGACTATCAGCGGATACTCTGGCGGGAATCCAAGGCGGAGGAAGTGGCAGTCTACCGACTTCGTACTGTAACGTACGGAATGGCGTCCAGCCCATTCAACGCGGTGCGCGCCCTACACCAGTGCGCCTACGACAACCACACATGCTTGGCAGATCACGAGCAGGGCAGGAAGGCACGAAACATCATTCTGTCCTCATTCTACGTCGATGACCTGCTGACAAGTTTCTGCAGGACCTCGGAAGCAGTGCTATTGGCTACTAATATTGACACGATACTGTCGAAAGGTTCCTTCAAACTCAAGAAGTGGAATTCCAACCGCGCAGAGGTAGTCCATCAATTAATTGATAATGTTTCTCCTTCCACAGAGCTCTTAAATGATCCGTCCATGGCGACGGTGCTTGGATTACGCTGGGATCCTGTGACTGATGAGCTGTTCTTCAAGGTCGACCGGGCCGATCGAACCAGGGTACCAACCAAACGACGAGTGCTGAGCGAGGTAGCCCGACTGTTCGATCCCAGAGGATTCCTGGCATCAGTGGTCATTACGGGCAAGATCTTCATCCAGACGCTTTGGTCCGCTGGCGTCGCGTAGGACGCTTCCCTTCCTGAAGACCTGAGCAATGTATGGACGCGGTTCCGCAGCACCCTCCATGCTCTCAACGAATTGCGGGTACCCAGGTGGTTGGGTATGCAGAACGAAGCAGCTACCACAATACATGGGTTCTGTGACGCCAGCTCGCACGCTTACGCAGCTCTACATGAGATCTAGTGTCATCGGTGGGCGGGCTACCGTGTCGCTTCGGACAGCTCGCACTAAAGTAGCTCCCTCGCAAGGTTCCACCATTCCCACACTGGAACTATGTGCAGCACATCTCCTTGCGCAATTGTTAGATAGTGTCCGCGTTGTATTGGACCTGAAGGATAACCGGTACTATTTATGGTCCGACTCAGCGATTGTTCTGAGATGGCTACGCAAACACCCTAGTCTGAAACCATACGTCTCCAATGGGGTCCGCGAAATACAAGGACTCACAGCTCCGGATAGATGGTACTACATCCGATCAGCGCAAAATCCAGCTGACTGCGCCAGTCGTGGTTTAGGGGCACCGGAGCTTCTCTGGTGGCAAGGCCCGGAGTGGTTATTGACGGGCGCACTTCATTTAAGGACAGCGGCGTAACTCAACTCGGATGAACTCGTTACAGTGCAGAACGACATCCCTGGTGACGATGACAGCAGTAGTTCAGTTAGAAGAGACGGGCATCCAATAGCCATTACTGAGCGTTTTAGCTCACTGCAGCGACTAGTACGCACTCTGGTTTATGTTTTACGGTGGTGTCCCAAACGGAAACCTCTCTGGGTATCCATCGTCAGCCCTGAAGAAATGGATCGTGCTTTGTCGGCGCTCATTCGAATGGAAGGCAGTGTATTCAACATTGAACTCCATGCTATTCGTAGCGGATCCAATCTACCTAGTTCAAGTCGGTTGCTCCCCTTGAACCCTTTTCTGGACGAGGACGATATCTTACGAGTTGGCGGACGGCTGACTAGGGCATCAACCCCAGACAATCAACGTTTTCCAGCGATTCTCCCGAAAACCGGAGCACTTGTATGGCTGCTTATCAATCAAGCACACAGCAGCACCACCATGAAACCCAGCTCATGCTACAAACTCTTCGTCAGCGCTACTGGGTGCTGAATGGACGACAGGCTGTTCGGAGTTACATTCACCGGTGCGTTACCTGCAGACGGCAACGGCGGCAGACTTTGGTTCAGCAAATGGCATCTCTACCGAGGCAGAGAGTAACGGCGTCTCGGCCTTTGTTGGCATCGGGTGTGGACTATTGTGGACCGTTCATCATACGTGTTGGGACGAAACGGTCACGTGCAACAACGAAGACTTACTTGGCTATCTTCGTTTGTATGGCGACGAAGGCCGTGCATATCGAAGTGGTCGATGATCTGACAGCGAAGGTCTTTTTGGACGCATTCACCAGGTTCGTCTGCCGCAGGGGTCCATGCCTGGACTTGTACAGTGACAACGGTACGGCGTTTGTGGGAGCCAACCGTCTACTCCAAGATGATTTGAGTGCTTGGCACAGCACATACAATCAACAGGATCTTGCCAATCGCGGGACTAAGTGGCATTTCATCACACCGAGCGCCCCGCACCAAGGTGGGCTCTGGGAGGCGGCCGTCAGATCAGGCAAACATCATCTCCTGTGGCTGGTGGGTGCTCAGTCCCTCTGGTACAGTCAACTACAGACATTGGCTGCACGCATTGAAGCTTGTCTGAATTCCCGTCCAATCATCCCGCTTTACGATGACCCGGATGACAAGTTGGCTTTGACGAATGGAGACTTCCTTATCGGAACCCCGCTGATTGCCATACCGGAGCAGAGAGGCGATGACATCCCAATCAGCCACGTCAAACGGGGGCAATGGTTGCGGCAGATACATCAGCTTCACTGGCAGCGTTGGAGTGAAGACTACTTGACAACATTGCAGTTGAGAAGCAAGTGGCAGCGACGACAGCGTAACATACAGGTCGGTGATATCGTGATCGTTCGTCAAGAGAACCTCCCACCAACTCACTGGCGCTTGGGCAGAGTGTCAGAGGTTCACCCGGGCAGCGATGGACTGGTTCGCAACGAGACTCTCAAGACTGCTAGCGGAACGTGTACTCGTCCCATACAGAAGCTGTGCGTACTCCTAGATGCGGAGGATTTCGAACCCAGGGGTTCGACCGGGCAGGATGTCGGAGATTAATGACCTCCCTGTCACCCATAACAACCCTGGTGTGGATAATTGGCAGCCTTTTGGCTCCTTATCTACTATGTATATATAACTGTACGATCACATGACACAGAAATAAAACGCATCAATCGTTTGAAGTGTACGGTTGTTTGACATTCTAATCCTCTAAAAAAAAAAAAAAGACGCATCATATAATTCGATATTCGTATTCATATAGTTCGATATTCTAATCCCCTACAGTGTGAAATAAGTTTTGTGATGCACGGTTGTTTTTAAATTAAGATGTCTAAGCGACAATGTTAATCTTTTAAAAAAGGGGTCTTATAATTGCAAGGAAATAGAAAAAAAATTGCTGAAGAGTTTGGAATTTCCGGAACTACTTTGTCAACAATTTTGGAGAATAAAGTTTCAAGAATCTAGTTCTTCTGGTGTACATAAGAAATTTAAGAAATCTAGATACTGTGAGTGTCCTGATATTGATGAAGCTATGATTAAGTGGATCACCGTTTCAAGGCATAAGAACATTCCACTTTCCGGACATTTAATTAGAGAAAAAGCTGTGGAGTTTGCGGAGGCATTGGGACATTTCGATTTTGTTGCTAGCGCTGGTTGGCTTGATAAATTTAAACGAAGGCATAACATTGTTGGAAAAGTTGTTTGTGGGGAAAGCGGATCAATTGATATCCAAAATAGAGATGATTGGATACAAAATATATTACCTTCCCTTATTGAAGAATTTGACAAAAATTACGCTGACGAAATAAGATCGTTTTTTAAACGTTTGCCATCCAGAACACTTGCTTTTCGAAATGAAAAATGTGTCGGTGGTAAAAAAAAAACAAGGAAAGGATAATGGTCATGGTAGGTTCAAACTGGACTGGAACAGAAAAGCTTAAGCTGCTTGTCATAGGAAAATCAAAAAATCCTCGTTGTTTTAAAGGATTACAATATCTAGAAGTGGATTACGAGAATAACGCAAAATCTAACTTTTTTTTCAACTTCTGGGAATTTGATTTATTTTTTTATTAATTTAAGCTTAAAATGCACCTTTCCAACTTGATTGGTAGCACTGGAGATAGACGACTCCAACGACATCTATTGACAAAATTCGAAAAGACTTTTTCGACTACCCATTACTTTCTTTATTCTCAAGCATGAATACTTGTAATGTGCCTCGCCACATTAAATTTTAATTAAATTTCACTTAAAGCATTTTTTTTAAGACTGCTAAAAACTGCAGATATTTTAAAAATGCTAAAAAATCTGCTGCATCTTACTTTTATTGTCAAATCCTGCTAAAATCGCTGGCAACTGCTAATCTGGTAACGCTGCCCCGGACTGTTGTTATTACATTCCACGAGATCACCTACAAATCATAGTCCTTCTTCGTGCCGCGCAGTTGTTTTTGAATGTCCGTCCGTTGAACCGAGACAGGATTCTCTTTCATGGCTTGATTGTTTTTCCGTGGGCGAGTTTTTAGCCCTACTCATGAAACAGCTTTGTGCAATGAACATCTTTTTCTTCTATATTCTATCATCAAGCGTCCATCCCTGATTTGTGGCGTGGTTAGGCTTTGGCTTATTATTATCTTTTCCTCTGTCTTCTATCCTACCTAGGTATACCAGGCCGCACAAGTGGAGGGCAACACTACGGTAGAGCTCTACTATGTGTGGATAGTATTCATGATGCATCTTAGCTCTTATCTTTGTTATTTTGTGTGCTTGTTCAATCTTGTCTCAGAGTAGTTGTGATCCGACCACCGACAAGTTCGGACGTGCTGGTGAGAGACTGGTATACGCTTGAGGAGACAACAAACGCCCTGTTTGACTAGCTGAGCCGTGTGCAACCCCCATTCTCCTCCTCGATCCTGAAGCTACCCACTTTGCTTGCTGTAACAGCCCTATCTCTTTCCACGTTGAAGAAACAGCCTGTCTTGTCGTGACGCCAGAAAGTCCAAGTATATGAAGAATGCAGCAGTCAACTCTTTTCCGTGCGGCAATCCATACAAAGCTTTATGCTTTTCCAAACAAAAAAAAATGTCTAACAAATGCTTAGAAACACGACACCAAAAAGCTTCATGAACATAATCTCCGAAAGATAACCGCAGTACACTCCATTGAGACGCAATAGCAACTTTAAGAGAAAAGCAAAGCGTCCAACTTCAGTGCTGCCAAACTCCATTTATAGCCCCAGATAAACGACAAATCTGTTGTGGAAGCATGACAAATACCAGAAATCACGGTGTGCGCACACATACATCAAATTCCACGAATGCCGACGACACGGCACGGTACTCTGTCAATCTGACACCGTTAAGAACCGTTAATCCCAAGTAAAATGAATTGGTGAATCTATATTAATTGAGGAAGGAAGGAAGTAGCTATTTGTCAGCATTAATTTGAATAACATATCCCAGCTGTCACTGGGGCTTATTATGTATTGAAACGAATGCAATAGATTGCTATCGACAGCTTTTCGGGGCTTTGCTTATCTAATCTCTTGTTTCACTGGCTATCTTATCGGCGTGTAGGTGATAGGGGTTACTTTTCGAATACTTTGGGTGCGGAATAGGGGCCGGATTAAGGGTAGCGATCAAATTAAATGGATTCCATGGGTTCTCAGAGAAACTGTTGGTGGCTTTGAATGGAGTTAGAGATTGGGATAATAAATTGGAGAGCTTGAATACATGTCATCTCAATGCTTCAATCAGGAGTGAAAATTCAAAAGAATGAATTATGAAAGTTGGTAAATTCCGGAATCGAAACTGATACTCACTACGCCACGGCGATGAGGCCTAATCATAGGCCTCATTACTGTTGACGATTGAGAGAGAGAGGACATCTCAACTTCATCGCAGCCTCTGTAGCTAGCTTGGTGATGGCCGGTGGATGTTGCATCCTTCTTACACACCTTAAGTATGACCCGACTAGATCCATAGTGGATGATAAAGTTGTTTTTGGCGAAGGAGGGCTAGAGACTCCTTTTTGATAATAAACACGGCAACTCTGACATCCGCCCCTTGGTTCATCCAGCTTAACAATCTTCGAATTATCCGCGGGAAGGTGCGGACTCCAAGCTGGGATGAAGCTCAGGACAGAGGTGGCATCGGAGTGTATACCAGGTAAGCTGCCTGGGGATAAAACGACTGGATAGTGCAGTTGGTAGAGTGCCTGCCCCTAGTTAGCGGGGTCCCCGGTTCGAATCCCAGTGAAAACAAAGTTAATACCCATTTATCTGGTGTTCAAATCTGGTCCAGCACCATTTGCCGTTGAGATCAAACTAAAGGCACTATCGCTGGAGTAGTCAATCAGTGGTAGTAGTCTGACTGTGGGTATCACAATGGACCAATATGGTCTAAGTGTGCTGCTGAATGCACTAGCAGCCCCCTTACCAAACCCAACCTTACCTGCCTGGGGATGGATACCTTGTGCCCGACATCTATCTGAGCACCCTCCCATACCTTGGGCACGACATCTATCTGAGCACCCTCCCATACCACTCCCCATCCGAACAGAGTATTCTAATAAAGGCGATGGGCATTTGGTCCTTGAAGGACAGAATCTTGATGTAGCTTAGATGATTAACAATGCTTAGACAATTGGTGTTGATGTCACACTCTATCTTCCTCCAGTTGGAGAACGAAGTGTCGCAGTCGCCATCACGTTTATCTTTAAAGACGTAAGAAAGATCCATTTTTAGAATCTCACTATACCCCCGATGTGGCTCGATGGTGCTTGAAGCACTGTTTGCCTATTTTAACCTCTTTAAGAGGTCGATCTGGCCCGCGAATGTGGATATTTCTTCGCCCACTTCCTGAAGCGCCTTGATGGTCTGCACCATGGGCCTTTTCTGCGATTCGGAGAGTTTATCCTAGAATCCTAGAGGCGGAGCGCAGGTCTTTCCCCGTCTTGTGAGAAGGCCCATTGACCTTCGGGATCTCTGGCTCCTCGCATAGGATTATGATTGGTTTATTTCGTAGAGGTGCGATCCACGCGGTCTTTGGAAGTTCCAGATGCGCAGCTAGCCGCCTTTCAAGGCCACTGCAAGAGCTGGTTTTGGGCTCATACGGGCACTGGGCCTTAGATTATCAGTCGGTAAGGGGGTACCAGTCTCATTTGTGAAGACATTAATTAGAGCTTAAACATGTAGGTAGTCTCATGTGACTGTCCAATCTTCGTGTTCAGAGAAATAAACTCAAACACGAGATCACAAATTTCGGACAAAGAACTCCTCTCGAGAAAAGACCAACAGCCCCTTCAACCGTCCAGAGATGGTTGGATATGGCCGGATTTTCTGTTGACAACTCCAGTAAACAGAAATTATGCATTGCCTCGGCTAACTTAGACCAACGTCTTGAGCCCATCTTGACTTTAATAGATGATATTTTATTACCGTCCGGCCTGACTTATTGACCTTCGTGATATGTTGTAGCGCCATAAGAATACCTTAATGACAGCTTCACTTGGTTTCGTTAAGTTTCGTTCAGTTTTGATTAGCGAAATTAATCTTTCCCTGACAGTTGGTTCTGCAATCCCAGAAGCGAATGTGACCACATTGAAACTCGATTATGCTTCTGGGTATTTTTTCCCTCGGGTTTGACATAAGCCAAAGTCACTATGTGTGGTCCACGTTTCCATTTGGAACCATTAGTATTTTATTTCGCACTGTGAAATACACACGTCAGCTCATCACAATGGACTGTAATAAATCACTGCTCCACTCTGCTCGGTTGACTATCAATAAGTGAAGTAAAAGAATTCATTCCTCTTCGCTGTAGCACTGCAGTCTCCTATGCTCATCGACATCTCCGTTGTAGCCACCGTAATTCCTTCGCACTAAGTAATGACGTGACGGCTGCGTGAGCTCACGCGATCATCTCCCTTGGTTCTCGGTCGCAACCACCGCTACCCGACGCACTATGCTCGTGTTCTGCTCTGTTTTCCATCGCCCCTTAGGCCGCTTTCACACAGACAAATTTTGTCGGCGATTTTTCCATCTTGTCGGAAAAGGGAGGTGAGACGTGCTAGGGGTAGCCCGCGTCTCGTGCGCTCAAGGTTTGCTTTTGGATTTTCTATTCTCTTTTATCTCTCTTCGTTTTTTCTTTGGGTTGCTTTATTCTTATATTCTCAATGTTGGGTATTGGAAGCATGCTGTAAATGTGTGAGAAAGAGATGACGCATGTGTGAGAGAGGGTAGGAAACAGAAAAAGTTCAGTATTGAGATATCAATTGCAGAGACTGTAAGATTTCCTGTGTGAAAGTGGCACAAAAGGGAATTTGAAAGAATCGCCGACGAATCTTAGCGAGTGTGAAAGCAGCCTTACATTTAGGTCGCAACCACCGCTATCCTTCCGGGCACTGTTTCGCGCTGGCTGCTGTGCACATGGTCTGGCTGTCGCCGCTCTGGTTGATGATTATTTGCTTATGTTGATATGATCATGTTCGTACATGATTGTGGTTCCTGATAATTTTGATTCTTAACACACTGAAATTGAGGGAAACATTTTGCAGGAAAAGAAAAACATCGAAATTCCATCGATCATTCCTCAACTCTCTGTATCAAGCACATTTCCGCTGACGAACACCTAAAATGTGCTCATTCACTTCTCAGATATCTGCTATCGATTTAATTATTTATTATACGCCAGATTCCGCCTAAGCAGAGCACCTGTGAGGTGCACAGTGCATTGGCGTTTCAGTAAAGTTGAACCGCTCCAACTAACAAGACTTATTCAAGTGCGCAGTGAGTGAGACAAAGTGAAGTGCATCTGCAAAATGGCGATCCAATGGAAGTTTTTCATTCTTGCCTTAATCTTAGGCATAGTCAGTGCCGCTGACGGTGGGTGGTGGGACAGTCACAAGCTACCGCAGACTAACTGTCGTTCTTATTTTTGTTTCCCTTAGAACCTAAGAAGATTTGCACGCTTTGTGATGATTCCACTTCATCTGAAGAAAAATGTGCCAAGGAACCTGGAAGCTTTACAACTACTTGTGAGGCAACTAGCAAATGCTTCTCAGCAGTGGGTAAGTGTGTCTCAAAGTATTTCACAACCGCATGCCACATCGAATTCGACACTGTGAAGTGTCTATCTCAGCCTCGTCATCTGCTGGACTCTGCTGTCATCGAAGTGTAAGCGAAGACCAACTATCTATCATTTACGAAGTTTGACGAAATAATCGACAAGCCACTGTTTTCTCCTTCGACTTTTCGACCGGGAAACACTATCTGCTGATAAGCAATGGGGCACTTGTCTTGTCGCGAAATACGCTGGATATTGTTTGACAAAAACAATAACCAAAAGCACACCAGTCGGATAGAGCACTATTTGCTGGCATATCGATTGACCGTGTGTTGTGTTGTTAATCTGTATTTGATCGAGATAAACTGGTGAAATTCACTGATTAGACATTGTTGACGGCGCTGGTGATTAATTCTCTATAAATACTCACGCGAAAATATCGTTTTTTTTTCGATTTTTTTGACTGGACTCGTCGTAGAATATCGGCCTTAAGTGGCTCTATTAGGTTTAGACAACATCTTTGATTTCTCTCTGCCTTGACTTACCGTTAATCTGAGCTGATGCCAGTTGGTTGCACATTTCAATGCCAATCAGCTAACGACCTACAGTCAGTCACAAAATTCTGTATTTAGATATAAGAAATATAAAATCAATGCTAATGGAAAACATTTTTAATTTAATTTTGTTGCTTAATCCCAGGGAACTGTTAAAAAAAAACTAGCTGACCCGGCAAATGTTGTTTTGCCATATAAATTATTTCTAGTGGATATTTTTATGGTCAAATAAAAATAATTAACTCATTGTATGTGTGTAACTCATAAGGGATGTGTATATGACTAAAACACTACAGCGAATATTAGACGAATTTTTACACAAACAGTACCACTGTTTGTCTCTTCCAGCAAGCCCAGAGCAAGGCATGCATCTTTATACGATGGATATTATTGTCCATTCAAGACCAAATAAATATGACAGTTGCACTGAGAAAGTAAAACGCTAAGTTAAAAAAAAAACCAAGCCGAAAACGGTTTGGGCCCTTAACTTTAGTGAGTGAGAGAAAGCTTATTGGGTGAGAAAGACACAACCGCGGCTTAATGCCTGAAACAGAATAGTGCGCTGCGCCAGCCGACTTCATGATACGATGACGCACTGCGTTGAAATAAATCAGCTGTTCTCTCTCTCATCTGCGAGATGAAAAATATTGCCGCCATTCTGTATATACTCATTTGAAATGACTTTTGTCGTTAAATTATTTTTAATCTGCTGTTTTCATTTCTCAAATGACAGTTGACACAAAATACTCTCAATTTTGAAGAAAACTCTCAATCTGGGAGAAAATCTGTCTCACAACTGAATAATGACATGCGATGGATTACGTTTCACGTTTTATTACGATCCTCTCATCTCTCTCATTATTCAGTAAGGCAGGTCGACGCTGTATTTTGTGCTTGGCCATTGAATTGTGTGTGTTGAAAGCCAACGTCAGCGCAAACGCACTATTGTGTTTCAGGCATAATTCTCATCCCTACTCTGTGCTGTTTACGGGGTGAGAAGCGGCACCGGTAAACGCCTAGCGGAAATAACTGATCAAGTGGTAACTGATATGATGTTTGAACATTTTTAAAGTACTGGGTCGCCGTGGCGTATTGGGTGAGTGCGTCGACTCCTACGCAGAGGGTGCCAGGTTCGATACCGAATTTACCACCTTTGATAATTCACGGCTCCACCTCTTTCGAGTCACTGACAATGCTCAAAGAGTATATCCTGTCTAGAAAATGCTTCTCAACTACGCCGTTCGGAGTCGGCATTAAACTGTAGGTCCCTTCCACGCGTGAGAGAACAATAGCACGCACAACGCGAGTGGTTGCTGAGAAGCTAGGCCCAGGTCCGCCTCGGACTGCCGCGCCACCTCTCGAACTGCCTACTATTTGAACTATTGACGACACGACTGGACGGTTCGATTGTAGTGTTACACGAAGCAAACTTTTGACGACTCCGTTTAATACAATCGTTTGAACGACGATCGTCTTAAAAGTTACGCGATGAGAGCCCAGGACAAAAACGTTTGCACCAGTTTATTCTCTTGTTTCGGTTTGAATTACATAAGATTCCATCAGAAAAGGCTACACGCTAAAGAGTATATACATCTACGTGATGCAAATAACAATGACGACAACTAACCTGTAGGTCCGATAACGACATTGACCAACCGATAATATTGCCAAGTTCATACATTGGTAGCACGCGTCACGCACAGAATGCGATCACATGTTTTCGTTCTTATAGTCGACCAAACCTATTTATCACTTACACCTGTAATGACATCGGCCAATGCCGCAACGTACTAAATGCGTTGTATCAAGAGTTGAAACGCGAAACCCAGTGCTATTCCAAGTTATTGAGAGAAATCATTCAAAGAAACATTCGTCTTTTCGTTCATGAAAGTATTGAACGATAGAATTGGCGGAATTCTTTTCTTAGACACTGAGGCTGGAGCTTGAAAAACGCATTTTTAATATCAATAATACTGGCAACGATTCGATAACAAAATAGACCGTCACTTTCTTCATCTTGTATTGCAGCGAAATTGTTCGAAAACAGACAGGCGAACAAATTTCGTTTAAAATGGAATCAATTCAATTTCATTCATTTTAAACTGTCATACAATTTGTAAACAATAAATTAACCGTCGTCTAATATAGCCTAAACATCAGCAATGGCCAAAGTTTGCAGTACGCTCGTAAATAAAATACTTCACTGGTGGCACAACACAACATTAGTGTATTTTTTTATGGGATTTTTTGCATCTACCTCATAAAAAGAGAATTGAGTGTATTACAGAGATAGCCGACTTCACAGCTTATTGCCCCGTAGTCCATTGACGAATTTCAGTGCATTTTGGACAAATATTCATGAACTTTTGACGGTTATTCACGAAATAACGTAAATGCCGTCCTCTGATTGGTCAATTTGGTTTAAGAACACGTTAAAAAAACAGTTGTCAAAAATTTTAAGGGACAAGAGAGAGGACAAGATATTCGGGCATCTCAGTAATACTTCATTTCTTCTTAATACCTACATACGTACTTTCAAAAATTATTCCAATCAAGTATCACGTTCTGTTTCAATTGTGAAATACATATCAATGGGGAAGTGATAAAAAAAACCGACAGCATTTTATAAAGTTATTTATCCTCCTTTAAACGAGTTATGAAATTATATGCTATTTTTTTTATATTTTCTTGTATACAAACCTTGCCCTGACAATAACGATCACAACAAACAAAAAAACATCCAATTCTGTGCAGTCGTTCGGAAATTATAGAGCTACATACATTTCGACGCTTCATTTTTATTTATTACTAGCTGTACACTGCGGGCGTTGCAAAGCCACCAACTAAAATAAATTTGAAGTAAAGGTATTACACAAAATACTCAATTCACTGTGAGTAATTTTATTGATTTTGTTCATTCGTGATGTGAGATACACAATATTTCTTGTTTTCATCTGGTGCGTAAACGAATAAATCAGTAGGTTTTCCGACGCGTCAACAGGCCAGCGTTAATTCTCCAAATTTAATCCACACACTTGCAACGATTGTCCTTTTGCTTTGTTGGTAGGCATTGCGAAAGCGAGTCGCACCGAGAACTACAAACCTTTAAATTCGAATGCATATCGCGGCAACAGTACGTCTTCACATTTGAATCGTCCAGTCAAAATTGTTGCCTCGATAACATTGTTCATCATTTTCTTGACGAAGAGTCTGGTTCCGTTGCAAATTCGTGGTAGAGTGGATCGGGTAGTGGATGTAATTCTGACTCATTGGCGCAGCTTATTTCTGGCGTTTCATTCTTAAATTGTGCATACAATACATGCAAATTAAATCAATTTTTTCCAACGACGACACTTGGATGAAAACTGTAATGATTATTACTGTCATAATGGAAGATTTAAATCAGCGTGCAGTCTTCGTCTTGATCGAGCGGTGCTTATTCGAACATTTTGCAGCCTTCGTTTTCGTTGTTCAGTTGTCTCAGATGAACGGGCCTGAATAGGACGTATTCGATTAGTTTCTAACCTCACTTCCCGTTGTTCAGATAATTCCGGCATATACGCCAAGATTTTCCAAACTTAATGCTCGTTGCTCGTCTAATTCTGAGGCTAGTAATGCTCCTTGCTTGTGGTGTAGGTCAGCAAATTGCTTGTCGCTTTGGAGGCATAAATGTACCGGAACGATGCGAAAAATGCGTTTAAATTTATTAGATGTCAATTAGCAATCCGAATCTCAAAATGTTTCCAATCCAATTGAATGAATTTTACAATTTACATACATTTTTATGTCATCCACAACACGAAACGTCATCACTCGCTGTTTTTGTTTCATTTCAAATCAGCAAGAAATGCAGAGATAAGCAATAATAGAGATATCCAACTTCTACCTCCCTTGCCCCTTGATTTCATTTGACAGCGTTTTATTATACGCTTTCTGTCCCGTGTCTGTGAATACGTGTGAGCTCTTGAGAACAGCTGTGGAACAGCACCTTAGTAATGTGCTGAATTAGAGTTCTTATTTGAAAATTCGGTAGTTATTTGAACGTTTTTTCAAATTTCGGTGTTAAATTTTCAACACAGTATGGTGGTAAGGAAATCGTACATAGATTGTGGGCAAATTTAGAAATATTCCACCATTTTTTCCCACTAAATTTCGGAATCTGCAGCCATTTCCCACTAAAATCAACGAATCGGCCGCCATTGCGTGGTGGATCCATGGTTCGTGTAATAGGATTTGTGAAATACAAGAGAATACCAATACTTTTGCATTTTTCTACGGTGTGGACTAGAGGAAAAAATGGCCGAAGTTGGATATCTCTATTATCCCTTAGGTCTTCAAGCCGAACGATTATTTCTTCCACTTGCTGAGGTCGTATAGGCTTCAAACTTACCTAAAAGAGTCAGGCGAGAACACAAGAAACAAACAAGAAATTAAAAAAAAAAGTCGAAGAATAGCGTTGCTACTAACTTCATAAGAACACAATGAACTTGACTCACGTAATGCAACTGATGGTTTGCATTGCTCTTGCTGAAAAGTGTTAAAACTTTCATTTGTACCTGTCGTTTGATACCAAACTTTTGTCATTAGGAAGACTTTTATTTTCTGAATCAAGTTCCGCTAGACTCACAAAATAACATACTTTGCTGAGGTTGGAAGTTGGCATATGGCCTTGTCATTTTAACACAACTAATACCCTTGACAACCTTGAGCAACCAGCATCTGGTGTTTGTTTTTTAATTGGTCAATATTTGGACTCCATTGAACTAGTTGCACTGCGCAGAACCCTCCATTCTTTGCCGGAAGTCTTTGATTAACTTAAGCTAATTCGACTAATCCTAAAATTGTAAGGCTTGTGACTAATGAGCCTTTTGTCTAACGTCAAAATGTCTCTCTTCAGATTTCGCCCAAAATGCGTGTACGTGCCTAAAAATTTGTATTCTGACCTTTCTTTAAACACTCGCTTTGTTCGCCCATATCTCAAGACTTTATCGATATCTTTGAGTGTTTATTTGTTTTTTTTTTTGCCATTCCAATCTCAAATGACACGTCATCAAAAGAGATTGCGAAACTCTCGTATGTGTGGTCATAATATGGGGCCAATTACCGTTATGATTTTTTCCGTCCTGCTTTGGCTTTGACTGTGTGGTTTATTTTAATGATTGTTTTGTTTAACTTGAAATTAGGGCACAGTATTATAAAGTGCATGCATGAAACGTGCGTCATGCACTGCAGCCAGTGAAACGCAGCGGTATCATATCAGTAAGACATTAAAAGCTGTTACGTTGTTTTTCAGATGTGTGTAACTAAACGATGGTGGAGACTAAAGCACGGCAGTTGGGGAGTAGTGGGCAAGAGTTGAGGAACATTGCCAGAAATATTACGAGTATACGTAGTTGAGCCCCTAGGTGTCCGGGGTTAAGACACAGAACGGACCAAACGTATGGAGGTAGAGAGCAAGAGGAGGTACCTGTTTGCATTGGTCTTGAATATCTGCGGATTGTAGTCTATGGCAAATATTCGACTGGGAAGAGCATTCCATATTCGTGTAGTGTGGCGACTGAAGAACGAGTCTCTAAATTTAACAGTGCGCCTGAAAGTAGGCTTAAGGGCAGGCTGTTGGGCATTCCTGTCGAGACGGGTATTGCGGGTGAATTCATGGAGAGGAGGAATGCAGTTGGGCACCTCACTTGCTCTTCGTTTATTAAAATAGCTATGAAATATGGAGAAAAAAGACGGTACGTTGTTGTTCAGGCGAATCTAATGACTCAGGGATATTGTTGTCTCCTATGAGTTGAATCACCCCGAGATAATTAAATTTCTCCACCTACTTCATTGGGACTCTACTAAAGTGGAGAGTGCATTGATCACGCGTATTGGAAATTACCATAACTTCTGATTTGTCCACGTTAACCGTCATTCTAGCATCATCACACACCACCACAAACCGATCGAGTGCGCAATAGAGTTCCGTCTGAGAGGATGTAGATAGATAGATAGCTAGTAAGTGACTTTGGTGCACTTAGGGCAAAGTAGCCCGTTATGCTGTCACGTGGGCTTACTCCAAGAGGAGGTTGAGACGACGTGATCTCTACAACAGCCAGCCAGGTTTGTCAGTGAAATCTAGTAGCGATTTGATTGGTGTTTCTGTCAGATATCTTAGGTTATCAAAGAGGTAGGAGCCTAGAGTGGTTTTCCATCTTTTAGAGCAAGTCATAAGCTACAAAATTGTGTACCGACATTTTGTCGTAGGACGCACCGTTCTCGAGAAATAAGCTGTCAAAACTTAGACACGCAACACCAGAGAAACAAATTTCCCTTATTTTTTCCGAAAAAATTTGCCCAAATAACGGTAAATTGGTGGATTTTCCAATTCCATCTTCTAGAGCTAAGGCGATTGCAAGGCAGCTGCAGAGAAGATGTTGCAAACTTTCCTCCTCTTCTTCATCTAGACAGCTTCTGCAAAAATTATTAGAGAAGGGAGGACGTTAGTATAAGCATGCATAAAGAAGATAAAAGAAGAGAAGTAACAAGACGCTAGCTTGGCGAAAGCCAACGACCACATTGAAAGGTGCTGATTTCGCATCGTTTACCCGAACGCAGCTGCTACAGTTTGTGTATATAATGGTCCTTAAACGAGTACCCTCAATCCCATGCTCCTACAGAGCACTCTACCTCGAGGAACTCCGTAATATGCCTTTTCCAAATCTTGTTTTGGGATTCTTAGATTGAAAAGCTGGTCGGTTGTACTTCTGCTGGGACGAAAGCTGCACTGTTTTTCCCCCAACCTGGGCTCGGCCATAGTTCTAGATTCTAGAGTCTAGACCATGTTTGCAAAACCTTCGTGACTTAAGAGAGACATGCCCCTCTAGTAGGAGTAGTCCCTTTTGTCCCCCTTCATGAAAAGACGGACAATCACCCCAGTTTCCCAATCCCGAGGTAGCTACCATAATGACACAATGGTTCGCTTTATTATTAGATCAACTTTAAACGTAAACATTTATTCCGTAAAAAAAGTTAATAGCTATAAAACAAATTATTTTTCTGTAAATCTAAGTAAAACCAGAAGGACAAAAGTCTACGTACACTTAAAGGTTATAACGTGAATTAAAAAAATGGAATGGTTGTTAATTAGGCGTTGAATTTCCTTTTAAGGATATCACTGCTCTCATTTTTTGGTAACTGAGGGATCAATTTTGGCCCATTCTTCCTCAAGAGTTTTCTTTAAACTTTGCCTGTTTGTGATGGTTCTCTTCTTAAGGCGCCGCTTTAATTCGTCCCATAAATGCTCTATAGGGTTCATATTAGGAGATTCGGGAGGTGCTTTCAATGGTTTAGTGTGGTGTACAAGACATTGTGCTTGGGGTCGTTTTCTTGTTGAAAGACAAACAACAACCAATCCTAGTTTGCCATCAGGTTATTTTTAAGAATATTCAAGTACACGAACTTATCCATTATGGAGTCTATAAAAACTAGGTTTCCAACCCCCGCCTCTGACATACAACCAGAGATAACCTATAATAGAGATATCCAACTTCTACCTCCCTTGCCCCCTTGATTTCATCTTTTTGTCCCCTGTCTGTGAATACGTGTGAGCTCTTGAGAGCAGCTGTGGAACAGCTGATACCCTTGCCCACCTTAGTAATGGGGTGAATCAGGGTTCTTATTTGAAAATTCACTCGTTATCTGAACGTTTTTTTCAAATTTCAGTGTGTAATTTTCAACAAAGTATGGAGGGGTAAACGAACGAACAAAGCTTATGTTCACGAAGTCGATTCAGTAAAACTTTAAAGAAGTTACAATCTGAGATAGTAAGACATAATTAATGAATGTACAACATATTGTGAATTTTTGCATATGAATAAAATTTAATAATACATTCACACGTTCAGTTAACCAATAATAAAAATATTATTGAAGCGTGAATCACAAATAAGATGTTTTGACAACCATTTTTTAGCATTAGTAAAAGTTGCAATATCTTGCCATTGTTCTTATCAAATTGTTTAAATTGAATTCATGAGTATTTAGAATTCATGAATTAGCGTATAAAGCGGACTTAGTTTTTTGAATTAATTTGTCAGGTATGGTTTATGAATAGGCTGTATACACTTAAGAATGAATTCTAGGTTAAATAGTTCCAGTGAATAAAAATGTATTGCAATGCCTATTTACATTGCAATACATTTTTATTCACGAAAGTCCATATTACAGTGTAAGAAAATTCTCTTAAAAATACGAGTCAACTTTTGAACAGCCTCCGAACAACATTCCCATGTATGTTATATGGATCGTATATGGATTGTGGGCGAATTCAGAAATCTTCCGGCATTTTTTTCCCACTAAATTCACGAATATGCAGCAATTTTCCACTAAAATCCACGAATCGGCCGCCATGGATCCATGGTTTGTGTAAGGGTTTTTGTGAAATACTAATGCTTTTGCATTTTTCTCCGGTCTAGACAAGGGGGACAAATGGCCGAAGTTGAATATCTCTATTATCCCTTATCTCTGCATACAACCCCACACGAGAACGCTTCCACCTCCATGCTTCACTGTACCAACGGTGTTTGATTTCTCCAGCTCGGTTTTGGGCTTACGCCATACTCTCACTTTACCGTCATTGTTGTAAGTATTAATTTTACACTCATCGCTGAACATAACCTTTCGCCAGAACTAAGCATAAGGCCAGAATAAAGGGTTTTATTTTTTTTTTTGGCACTCTACTCCGAAAACCTTTTCTTTTGAGAACTCTCCGAACAGTATTTGCATCCCAAGATTTACCCGTTTCCTCCAGCAACTCAGGGGTCGATTCACCGTATCCGTGAACGAATCGTTCATTATACGAACAGAAATTACGTTACTCGGCATACGAACGAACGTACATACAAATGCTGAGGATATATTGTAATAGAGTGAAGCGTAGTAACTGTAATAGTTAAACGTCAAATATGTGTCATTTATGAAATAATTAATGTAAATATTGTAACGATTGTAACAAGCGAGGGATTCTATTTATCAACTTTACTTGAGTTCATCTGATTTAGATGATATTATTATTAAAAAACAAAGATTGTTCCAAAACAGTTAATAGCAGTAATAGAAGTAACCCTATGGAATAATCACGCAAATCGTGAGAATGATTTGAAACACAATAATACGAATATATTAGACTTCGATTTTCAAATTGATCAAACTTTTTCGCATTAAAACATGTTCTCTCTAAACTTGAACTTGAACCACATTTTCTACTGCACCAACTCCTGTGGTGAAGTTAGTATCGAAAATTTCGTTGTCGACATCGACTCATTTTGCAAGGGATTTATTTTAAGTTTATCCCAAAAAATGTAGTACTTATTATATTTTAACTGTTACTCATATGATTTATTAATTTAATAATTCGTAGTTTACTATTCAAATCAATACGTTCACTGTCTACTGATCGAATGACGTTTCGATTAGCTCAATACCTTCACGTGCTTGATAACGTGTTGTATGATCCCAAATCACGTTCACGTGTCCTGTTATCCCAAATGCACGATTTTCGACAGCGATTCACTCGTTCACGGATGCGGTAATTCGACCCCAGCTTTAATTTCCGATGCGGTTATTTTAGGATTTTTGCACACTTTCCTTACATAAGACTCTCTTCACGATTGGTAAATATTTTCGGGCGTCCGGATCGGCGCTTAGGATTAAATGATCCGGTCGTTTTATAATTATTTACTAATGTTTGCACTGTAGAGTGTGGTCTATAAGTTTTTCAATCTCCCGTAATGATTTTCCTTCAGAACTGTATCTTATTATCAGTTTCCGTAGTTCAGTGGGAACTTCCCTGCGTTTCGCGTGCATTTTGTACACAACTCAGTAAAGGCAGAGATAACCTATAATAGAGATATCCAACTTCTACCTCCCTTTCCCCTTGATTTCATCTGACAGCGTTTTTTATACGCTTTTTGTCCCCTGTCTGTGAATACGTGTGAGCTCTTGAAAACAGCTGTGAAGACAGCTGATACCCTTCCCCACCTTAGTAATTGGGTGAATTAGAGTTCTTATTTGAAAATTCGCTCGTTATTTGAACGTTTTTTCAAATTTCGGTGTTCAATTTTCAACACAGAATGGAGGGGTAAACGAACGAACAAAGCTTATGTTCATGAAGTCGATTCATTGAAACTTTGAACAATTTACAATCTGAGATACTAAGACATAATTAATGAATGTACAACATATTGTGAATTTTTGCATATGAATAAAATTTAATAATACATTCACACGTTCAGTTAACCAATAATAAAAATATTATTGAAGCGTGAATCACAAATAAGATGTTTTGACAACCATTTTTTAGCATTAGTAAAAGTTGCAATATCTTGCCATTGTTCTTATCAAATTGTTTAAATTGAATTCATGAGTATTTAGAATTCATGAATTAGCGTATAAAGCGGACTTAGTTTTTTGAATTAATTTGTCAGGTATGGTTTATGAATAGGCTGTATACACTTAAGAATGAATTCTAGGTTAAATAGTTCCAGTGAATAAAAATGTATTGCAATGCCTATTTACATTGCAATACATTTTTATTCACGAAAGTCCATATTACAGTGTAAGAAAATTCTCTTAAAAATACGAGTCAACTTTTGAACAGCCTCCGAACAACATTCCCATGTATGTTATATGGATCGTATATGGATTGTGGGCGAATTCAGAAATCTTCCGGCATTTTTTTCCCACTAAATTCACGAATATGCAGCAATTTTCCACTAAAATCCACGAATCGGCCGCCATGGATCCATGGTTTGTGTAAGGGTTTTTGTGAAATACTAATGCTTTTGCATTTTTCTCCGGTCTAGACAAGGGGGACAAATGGCCGAAGTTGAATATCTCTATTATCCCTTATCTCTGCATACAACCCCACACGAGAACGCTTCCACCTCCATGCTTCACTGTACCAACGGTGTTTGATTTCTCCAGCTCGGTTTTGGGCTTACGCCATACTCTCACTTTACCGTCATTGTTGTAAGTATTAATTTTACACTCATCGCTGAACATAACCTTTCGCCAGAACTAAGCATAAGGCCAGAATAAAGGGTTTTATTTTTTTTTTTTGGCACTCTACTCCGAAAACCTTTTCTTTTGAGAACTCTCCGAACAGTATTTGCATCCCAAGATTTACCCGTTTCCTCCAGCAACTCAGGGGTCGATTCACCGTATCCGTGAACGAATCGTTCATTATACGAACAGAAATTACGTTACTCGGCATACGAACGAACGTACATACAAATGCTGAGGATATATTGTAATAGAGTGAAGCGTAGTAACTGTAATAGTTAAACGTCAAATATGTGTCATTTATGAAATAATTAATGTAAATATTGTAACGATTGTAACAAGCGAGGGATTCTATTTATCAACTTTACTTGAGTTCATCTGATTTAGATGATATTATTATTAAAAAACAAAGATTGTTCCAAAACAGTTAATAGCAGTAATAGAAGTAACCCTATGGAATAATCACGCAAATCGTGAGAATGATTTGAAACACAATAATACGAATATATTAGACTTCGATTTTCAAATTGATCAAACTTTTTCGCATTAAAACATGTTCTCTCTAAACTTGAACTTGAACCACATTTTCTACTGCACCAACTCCTGTGGTGAAGTTAGTATCGAAAATTTCGTTGTCGACATCGACTCATTTTGCAAGGGATTTATTTTAAGTTTATCCCAAAAAATGTAGTACTTATTATATTTTAACTGTTACTCATATGATTTATTAATTTAATAATTCGTAGTTTACTATTCAAATCAATACGTTCACTGTCTACTGATCGAATGACGTTTCGATTAGCTCAATACCTTCACGTGCTTGATAACGTGTTGTATGATCCCAAATCACGTTCACGTGTCCTGTAATCCCAAATGCACGATTTTCGACAGCGATTCACTCGTTCACGGATGCGGTGATTCGACCCCAGCTTTAATTTCCGATGCGGTTATTTTAGGATTTTTGCACACTTTCCTTACTATAAGACTCTCTTCACGATTGGTAAATATTTTCGGGCGTCCGGATCGGCGCTTAGGATTAAATGATCCGGTCGTTTTATAATTATTTACTAATGTTTGCACTGTAGAGTGTGGTCTATAAGTTTTTCAATCTCCCGTAATGATTTTCCTTCAGAACTGTATCTTATTATCAGTTTCCGTAGTTCAGTGGGAACTTCCCTGCGTTTCGCGTGCATTTTGTACACAACTCAGTAAAGGCTTGGCACATAGAATACTTTACAAGCGTAGCGTCAAAGTATCCGTTCACGGTAAAGTACCTGAAGGAAGGGGATAACACAATGAATACTTCAACGCACACCTGATTTCAATTGGCAGTTTCAAGTTTCCATTGAAAATTCAAGTTGTTTTGCTTATTTATTCACAATTAAAATATTTTTTGTTTTATAAATACTCATCTACAAACATTTATTTATATTTTTATGTACTTTAAACTTTGCTGCGACGACAAGTAACTCCCAAACTTTAACAAAAAATTCAAATTCAATGGGAATATCACAATTTGATGATTGTCAACGCTGACGGAGAGAGAAAAGTTAAAAGTCGAGCAAATACATCCGTCGCGTCAGCGGCAGCGTTGGTATATGTGCCACCTCCCATAAGAACACATGTATTTTATGTATCTGTCAAAGTATTGCCGACGCTCACGCATGTAAAGTATTCTATATACCAGAGCCTTAATGCCTGAAACACAATAGCGCGCTGCGCCAGCCGACTTCATGTTACGGAGAGAGGCGATGACGCACTCCGTTGAAATAAATACTCAATTTATCAGCTGTTCTCGCTCTCATCTACTAGATGAAAAATATTGCCGCCTTTCTACATACAATCACTTGAACTGATTTTTTTCGTTAAGTTATTTTTAATCATCGTCTTTCATTTCTCAAATGACAGTTGACACAAAACACTCTCAATTTGCAAGAGAACTCTCAATCTGGGAGAAAATCTCTCTCACAGCGCACACCTCTGTCAAAGGCCGCTTTCACACAGAAAACTTTTGTCGGCGATTTTTCATCTCGTGAGATGTGCTAGGGTCATTCATTCATTTTAATTAATTTTTATTGTGGAATTCATAACAACTTATATACTAGACAAAAATGCTTCAAACTAGTTGTACGTACATTGTTACTACTTCTAACTTACTGACCCTAGGCGGGCACTCTAAGCTAAGATGTGCTAGGGGTAGCCCGCGTCTGGTGTGCTCGGGGTTTGCTTTTGGATTTTCTATTCTCTTTTATCTCTCTTCGTTTTTTTTTCTTTGAATTGCTTTATTCTTATGTTCTCAATGTTGAGTATTGGAAGAATACTGTACATGTGTGAGAAAGACATGACGCATGTGTGAAAGAGGGAAGGAAACAGAAAAAGTTCAGACTTGGGATTTCAATTGCAGAGAGTGAAAGATTTCGTGTGTGAAAGTGGCTTGAGATCACAAAAGGCAATTTGAAAGAATCGCCGACGAATCTTAGCGAGTGTGAAAGCGGCCAAAAAATATCCAACATGTTGAGTAATGACGTGCGATGGACTACGTTTTACGTTTTATTACGATCCTCTCATCTCTCTCATTATTCAGTAAGGCAGGTCGACGCTGTATTTTGTGCTTCGCCGTTGAATTTTGTGCGTTGAAAGCCAACGCCAGCGCAAACGCACTTTTGTGTTTCAGGCATAAATATTTATTTAAAAAAAAACTCACAGTTCCACACTGATTTGTTAGAAGAATGAATAAAATGCAAACAAAAGAAAAATAATTGCAGAACTTTGCCACACAAAAAGGAAACAGCTTTTTTTACTATCCTAATTCCGTTATAGGGGCTTTGATTTTTTACCAAAAAAAACCGGCTTTTCTATGCTTTACACACATATGACCTCAAAACGCCAGAAAAGAAATATGACCTAATTCTTCGGTTAGTACATTTCCTGGCGAAGAGATTGATGTATAAGCAAAAATGTAATTACTTGAGATTTACACATTTTACAGATATGCTTAGATCATTGCAATCAACTACCCACCAGTAGTTATGTTACAGTGGAGAACGGTTAAAAATCAAAACACCAAATTACGTTAAAAAACCAAAGTTGATTTTATTCTTAGTCGTCCAACACTCGAGTTACAAACAAAAGCAATACCGACAAAAAGAGACAAAAAATGACGCTTTACAAAAGGACACAAAAGAGACACGTGCCAATAGTTCGTAGACAACATACATACATGTTTGTACATACTTGTTGCGGCGGCGTCTTTTGTTTGTCAAGCCCGCTAGACAACAGGTTGTTTGTGCTTGGGTTTGGGCTAACTTTGTGGACTAGGAGACACATGTTTGTCTCATCTCCATATGATGCATCCACTTAGAGACCTGTGTCTATGAATGCATGTTTATAAACATATTAGAATGTTGATGTGCTGCTACTGGAGACCATGCCACTCAGTGGAGTTCGTACAAGCACATCCATTCCGAGAACACTTACAACGCCACAAACACACTGCTTGCTTCCACCCAACTTTGACGAAGTTGTGATGTGTCATGTTCTATTCCGTATATTTGAGTGGGATTTGCCTATATACATACGAATATATAGATTTTATCGGTATTTGGTAGCGCACTTTTTAAAAAGGCCCCTATTGCGAGTGTCGACTATCGACTGATAATCGCTCGTTGTCGACTGTCGACTATCGATTCTGGTTTTGGTGTTGCGAATGTCGTTCGCAGTTGATATTTGTCGACTTGACAGGTGCTTATAATAATAATATGAGTGGCGCTACAGTCCGAGGGTGACCTGGGCCTAGCTTCTCAGCAACCACTCGTGTTGTGCGTGCTATTGTTCTCTCACGAGTGGAAGTGAAATATGAAAGGTGGTAAATTCGGGTATCGAACCTGGCACCCTCTGCTTAGGAGTCGACGCACTTACCCACTACGCCACGGCCCACAGTGGTCCCGCAATAAATACCCGAAGTAACGTATTTTTTCCCGGCCAAATGGCTTATGTTTTTCGATTCTACAAATATTAGAACCTAGAAAGACAAAATTTTGTTGACTTTGTATCATCCGTTTGGCTGTACCGTTAGCTCAAAGTTGAGACTTTGAAAATTACAAAAACTGACGCATTTTTAAGCAAATTTGATGTGCCATATTTCTTAAAATTATGTACATTGGAACCTTAAGTATTTTTTTTTTAAAAAAGGTCATACATCTTGCTTTCAAACTGCGTTTTCAGTTTTTTCATATTGCTTACCAATTTTTTAAACCATTTTTGAAACAAAATAAGATCTTGTAGTACTTGCACTATGTTTCAAATTTCATTAAGATCCGTTCACGTGTTCAAAAGCCACTGTGCGGCGACCCACGAATTATCTATTAGTGCTTAAAAATAAAAATTCATTAATTTATGTTTTTTAAGTAATTTGTTGTGCAACATCATTGTTGTACGCAAACTTTTGCGCAACACTGTATGTATTTATGAAAGTAAAGGAACAATTTCTCTTCATAGCATTTTAAAGCAAGCTTGTTAGTACATATGTTTGTAGTTTTTTTTTTTTTGTTTAACTTATTTCTGCAATTTATCTTCGGCATTGATTCCGTTTTATACGCAAATGAAATGTACTTCATTAGATATTTGACCGTAATCTGAGTATTTTTGTGATCAGATTTTTGGCTGACTGTTTTTTTTAAATATGCGCGCCGGGTACAGCTAGTACTCTGATATATTTTCATGTCATCGGCGAATAGTAAGCATTTATTGTGTTTAAGTGCACGAATAATTTCGTCGATAAAAATTATAAAAAGTAGGGGACCTAAATGACTCCCCTGCGGAACTCCTGAGGTACATGTTATTAGTTTGTACACAGAATTCCCCATTTTTACTCTGAGTCAGCTATTTTTAAGAAAGGATCAAACCCAACGGAGGAGCTCCGAGTGAGATCCAAAGATTTCAAGCTTTTTAATTAACAATGCGTGGTAAACAGAATCAAGTGCTGCTACTAAAATCCGTATAGATTGAATCAACTTGCTTATTATATTCCATTTCATTTATTACGAATGATGAGTAAATTGTTTTTGTTTTAGACCACGCAGTATTTTCTCACCACCGCATTGCAACTACCCTACTCACAAGCAACGGTTCCATGCAATTGTTCAACTCACTCAATGCATTTTAAAGTCACTCTCCAGATCAGTTATCTGCCCGCATCCTAACCATCATCTTGGTTTTTTTTTTCAGGAAACAACGGAAGAGTCAAGCGAGGCTGTGTGGACGAAAATAACAAATGTGATGGCGATTATTGCACTTCCTGCGATGCAACAACTACAGCATGTAACAATGAAGCGATCACGTTCTCCTGCAAGCAATGTGACTCAGCCAGCGATGTAAACTGCGCTCAGTGGAACGTTGCTGACTCCATCAAGAGCGCACTCTGCAAAGATGGCGTCACAAAGTGCGTGATGAGGATCAAGGATGACAAGCACATCGAACGGCGATGTGCCACAAGCAATGATGAGAAATGCACCGACCCAAAGTTGTGTGAAGTCTGCGGAACCAGTGGCTGCAACAAGGGCGTGTTCCCAGCGACACGTCGGCGATGCTATCAGTGCTCATCAAGTTCAGATTGTGCCAACCCTTACTATAGTGCCACCGTCAAATCACTTCCGTGCACGCTGTACGTCGAAGCGGATGAGTGCCTAATGTATGGTAAGTCCGACACCGACATGGCACGAGGATGTAGCTCCGACACTGCGCTGAAAACCGCTTGCGACGCTTCCGTGGGAAAGTGCAAGATTTGCAAGACCGACAACTGCAACAGCAGTCCCTTCAAATACAGTCAGTCACTGAAGTGCATCCAGTGCAGTTCCGAGAGCGCCGACTGCGTCTGGGGTCATGCGGTATCAGAAGCAAAGAACTGCGCCAAGCAAATAGCGTTCTACCAGACCGAAGGTTGCTACACAAACAAAGTGGCCGATGGCAAGGCCGAACGAGGCTGTATTCACGACAGGGACAACTTCGACTGCAGCACAACCTCCACTTGCAAGTCGTGCGCCACTGGCGATGGCTGCAACAATGCTGACGAAATGGACTTTACCTGCTACACGTGCCGCAGTGACATGAATCCGGCGTGCGCAAAACCGCTGGAGAAGGAGAGTTTCGGTGCCGAAAAGTGCAGGAACCCAGTGAACGCCGACACTAAGGGCTGTTACGTCGAGAAGTGGAGTAAGTTTGCAAACACAATCAATTTTCCATGCCATCATTTATCACATTCAATCGCATTTCAGATGACATCTACATCAGGAGCTGCCTGGTGGACGCTGACGTGACCACAAGGAAGATGTGCATGGACGATTCATACAAGCTGTGCGACAACTGCCCAGACAAGAACTGCAACGGTGACAAACTGAAGAACTCAGCGGCAACCGCCGCTGCGGGTGGCCTCGTCTTGGCTGCGTCTGTGCTTGTGCTACGATTCTTGTAAGATCGTGTCGATCGGTGGCAATTTTCTTTTGAATTTTAAATAAAAACCTGCACTTTGTGTGATTTGAAAATTACAACAAAAAATTGCGTATGTTTTTTGCGAAATTTTTCTGCAAAGCTCAGGGTTTCTGATAAACCTCGTTGCAGCCCCTGAGAGGTTGATCAGTTCGGTTTCTACTGATAGACAACGAACCAGTTCGAAGCAGATCGATCACATTGCGATAAGTAGTCTCTGTATAAATTGCCTTTTAGACGTCCGAAACGGACGCGGAGCCGACCTCGGGCTCATATACGCCTTTGTACTGCAATCGCTGTAATCTGCTTAATACCAGGTACAATATCTGCTCAAGGTTATCCAAGTACGTCAACAGATTGGGGCCCATCTTGCCGTAGAAGCAGAAGCTATCAGAAAGCGTGGTATTCTATGAAAAATGCTTTTTTGAAACAGAGATCTCGTCTTATCCCAGAAGCGGCTCGTATTTGGATCTCCTGCTGTTAGACGCAAGACTGCAGCTGACAGACACAAACGCACAAACGGTAAACTGTTTGAACACATTCGTGTATCTCCGAAATCAAGATCCCCAGCGACATTGCGGAATTAGGAGAGTCTCTTCAAACGTACAGTACGTACAATTACAATAGGGCTCGATGGACACGCTTCTCAAGACAAATGACACGAGCACTCTCTTCGAACGCACTCCATATACCGTACTTGTCAAACGAAGAGATTGACATGCATCTAATACAATTCGACGAGACAATTAAACGAACGATGGACATTGCCATACCTCGGTATACACGCACAAACAACGAAAACTTGTGCCGCAAAGCCATCCACCAACGAAAAAGTAGACTCCTGTCAAGATTAAAAACCTTGTACAGGCGGTTTACTGACAGACGAGACGAGGAGGTTAGGACACTGAAATCGCTTATCAAAAATATTCAAACTTTAATTGTCCAGAATTACAGGCTTTCCGTTAATTCGTACTGGAATGATAAGATTCGGGCTGTAAGATCTAACAATCCGAGCATATTCCCGCATATATTCAACAAATTCTTTCCAAGTAAATATAGTGATCTTCCGTGTCTTAAACTCCCCAGAACGACGGACAACTAACAAATACTGACTACAGCAGGTATTGATCCAGATAACGCTGTACTCGACGAAAACTTCTTTGTGGTCGAAGATCCGTAAGAAAAAATGGAGGTACTAGGCGCGGTCTTCCAAGAAGTGTACAAGGTGAATGAGAGCGTTCGCCCGAACCACGACTTGGATAACCTCGTAATGGCTAGCAACTCTCAACTTCGAGACGACATACAACAATGGCGATCTGAGAACAATGGCTTTGTCGCGTTCAACGATAATTACGTGGTAGACAATGCCATCGCCGTGGAAGGGGTTCATCCCCTATTCATATCGAAGACAGAACTCAAAGCGGTCTTTGAATCATTAAAGAAGAAGAAGTCAGTGGGTGTCGAAGGGATCTCGAACATTGTGTTAGGACACCTCCCCCTGGAAGTGGTTAATATGTCCACAATCCTATTTACCAATGCTCTGAATAATGCACATTATCCTGAGCATTGGAAAACTGCGATTGTGCAATCCATATCCAAGAGAGGAGAAGATTCTTCGAATCCATGCAACCTCCGGTCAATAAGCCTCCTTCCGAACATCAGCAAGGTATTCGAGAAGGTGATCAATAGAACTCTGATCAACTGGACTAAGAACAAAAATATAATTCCGTATAACCAATTCGGTTTCAAAGCGGGGCATGACACTATACATGCCGTGTCGAAGCTGGAGTCGGATATCCAATGGAACAAGAGCCAGAAACAATGTACGGGTGCCTGCTTGATTGAGCTAGAGAAGGCCTTTGAGACCGTATGTTTAGAAGGTCTTTTCAACAAGCTCCATCGACTAGGCATTAGCAAACCACTGCTGTACCTACTGTGTAACATGCTTACCGGTAGACGGTTCGTCGTCAAAAATGGCAACCTGACCTCCACAAGTATATTCCAAGCTAAAAATGGTCTCCAACAGGGTGCCGTTAATCCGCCGATCCTTTTTTTGAGCGATCTCTTAAGTTCTCTTCCTCATGCAATTGCGTACGCCGATTACTTGATCGTGTACAGATCAGGCAAAAAGATCGATGAAATCACAACTCTCATGCAGGATGACTTCGATTCATTCATGAGAAGTTGCGATGACTGGAAGTTGAGTATCAACTTCCGGAAGTCGGATACCATTCTCTGCAGGACCGCGTTGTATAAGGCCTCGGATGATACGAAAAAGAATTGGGGAAAGTTCTCAATCGATGGAAGACACGGGCAACCACCGACGCAAAGGACTGTAGTCAGATACCTGGCTAGATCAATATCCATATTTTAACAAACATGTTGAAGCTGCTCTGGCCAGAGCCCGAAGTGTTTTTGCCCTTACAAAGAGACTGTTGTACAACAGCAAACTCGATGGGAGGGTGAAGGTTATCTGCTACATGGCCCTCATTCGGCCAATGCTCACCTATGTTTGTCCCGTGTGGTTCAACATTAGTGCAAGCTTAATGGAAAAAATTCGGTTGTTTGCGAGGGCTTGCCTTCGCCTTTATCGAACTCCAGAGTCCCAGTCCATAAAATTCTATTCCAATGAGGTCTTATACAACAGGGCAAACCTGATTAATAATAATAATAATAATAATATGGGTGGCTCGACAGTCCGAGGCGGACCTGAGCCTAGCTTCTGAGCAACCACTCGTGTTGTGCGTGCTATTGTTCTTTCACTAGTGGAAGGGACCTACAGCCGACTCCGAACGGCGAAGTTGAGAAGCTTTTTCTAGACAGGAATACTCTTTGACCATTGTCAGTGACTCGAAAGAGGTGGAGCCGTGAATTATCAAAGGTGGTAAATTCGGTTATCGAACCTGGCACCCTCTGCGTACGAGTCGACGCACTTACCCACTACGCCACGGCGAACCTTATTAGAGTCGATAATTTCCTGCTGTAGTTGATTCGAGGTCACACTGCATCTGCAGATAAGCACGATCACTTTATGACAGCCGAAAGGAAACAATGGAATCGAACAAGCACTAGACCACCTCGCCAGACACCCGGTCACCCCTTGGCCAAAGCACTGGTTCAATGTCAAAGATCGCAATCGGCACTGAATTTCCGCCACCGGAAAAGATCTTAACGAAGTAAAAATCAGCGATAAGACGAAGCACTGCTTACTTTCCAAGAACGAGGGATGTGCGCACTTTCGGAACTTTTAACCACTTCTCGAAAAATGAGTAAAAAAGAAAAGCAAAAAAAAATATGTGAATATTACCTTTAGCCACGAGGCACAGTAACAAAAATAATCCAATAAGGATTCGCATCCTTTGCTGCGAGAGTGATCTTGTTCTTGTTTTGCGTATTGTCAAAATCACTTTCCGATAACCGCTAGAAGTCACTGAAACCAACCGAACGAATGGATGAATTTTAACTGACAAAGGCACCGTTGAAGAGCTGGCTGGCCACTTTAAAGACCTCCAGATTTATTATGTATTTGCAAGATACGACGAGAAGTGCAATATCTACACGAGGGTGTATTCGTAATGGAAGTCTTAGCCGATTCTATCGGTGATTGGAGGTCGCATTCGAGGACGTTGTTCGTGCAGTTGACGCTTGCGTCCGCTTACACAGTGAATTCATTGCGAGGAGATAAGTTTGGCGTTCGGGCCGTTGCAAAGTTTGCTGAATAAATTTGGAGTCTCTCTCTAGATAGACTGAAGAGAATGGGAGTGTTCTCCTTTCGATAAAGCTGATGGCATGGCAGATAGACTATCAACAGAGCTCTTCAATGCTGGCAAAGTGGTTAGCTTAGCTTGAAGTCACTGACACCTAGGCATAAGCCCTTTGGTCTACGAAACGGATCTGTGAATACTTTTTACATAGCTCGTTTGTTTATTGTGGCAGCAATTTTACTATGGTTATACATTACATTCTTTGTTCACAGAGATTCGGTATTATTAATAATAATAATATAATATGGGTGGCGCTACAGCCCGTAGAGGGCCAGGGCCTAGCTTCTCAGCAACCACTCGTGTTGTGCGTGCTATTGTTGTCTCACGAGTTGAAGGGACCTACAGTTTAATGCCGACTCGGAACGGCGAAGTTGAGAAGCTTTTTCTAGACAGGAATACTCTTTGAGCATTGTCAGTGACTCGAAAGAGGTGAATTATCAAAGGTGGTAAATTCGGGTATCGAACCTGGCACCCTCTGCGTAGGAGTCGACGCACATACCCAACACGCCACGGCAACCCACTGGCTTGTTAAGGGACACGTATTTTGTCACCGTTTGAAATTTGAAAAAAGCAAAGTATTCCTGATAATATTATATGATTTTTTGGTCGAAAATCTTGTCATCAAAAAAATATTTATTTTAGTTTAAAAAAAGATCTTTTCGTCTTTAAACGAGCTTAGCTTGCAAACAAGCAACACAGCCAGCACGACAACACGTCCGAGAACGGACTCAGGCTGTTGGACTTCGTAACGGGACAAAACCTCTTTGTAGCCAGTACGCGGTTCCCACACCTCAACATCCATAAAGGGACAAGGCGGTCCCCTGATCAACCAGATTGATCAGGTTGCGATCGACGTCAGGTGCTCCTCCAGCATTCTTGATGTCCGAACGTTCCGAGGAGCCAACATCGACTCGGACCATTTCCTTGTTGTAGCCAAGGTAAGAACTCGGATATCATGAGATCAACGGAGTCAAGAAAGGACACCACGGTTTGACGTCGAAAAGCTACAATCGCAACAGACTGCTAGGATCTTTGCCGATCGAGTCTACCGGAATCTCTCTCTAAGTTTGTCGCCACCTGCGCAAACAATCGAAGAAGATTGGTGGCGTTGTCAAGAAGCCATCAAAGATGCTGCCACTGATGTGCTGGGTTTTACGGCACCACCTAGAAAAAACCCATGGTTTGACAACGAATGTAGGCTGGCACCTGCAGCGAAGCTGGAAGCCTGCAAAGGAACGCTGCAACGAACAACGAGAGCTGTTCGTAAGCTCTACGAACAGAGACTAAGGGACGAGACCCGGCTTCTCAGGAGCAAGAAGAAAGAGCACGAGAAGCGCGCGATTCTCAAGTACCATTCTTAGAGTGAAAAGCTTGTCGGTTGTACTTCTGTCGGGACGAAAGCCGCACTGTTCATCCCCCATCCTTGGCTCGACCGTAACTCACGCTTCCAAAACCTTTGCGTAGACTTTCCCGTGCAGACTTAAGAGGAATATGCCCCTGTAGTTGGAGCAGTCTCCTTTGTCCCCCTTCTTAAAAAGAGGGACAATCATTTTTGTTTTTTTGTTCCCGCATTCAATAACGTTTTTTAAACTTTTTTTCATAAAATACTTTAGTAACTGGACAACAGCAATCATTAAAATCAATTTGGAGGCCTTTCAAATCGGGGCACCTCCCAATTGGTTCGCATTTTCTTCGTCCCTTGGAGTGCCCTATCTAGTAGGTTTCACAGTATCTATAATTTGCAATTCAAGTCCATTCAGTCGCTTCTAGGAACCAAGAGAGACGTCCTAACGAACTAAGATCCCACACAACCACCCACCCAATGACGGCATTCTTGAACTGGTACCGGCGACCCAAATTCCAACTCAAAGCAGTCTATTGAGTCCACTGAGTACATTGACCCCCGATGCCACCGAAGTCCACTTAAAAATACATTCCTGACCCACTTGTGGGCCCATTCATTCATCAGAACTTGAACTTACCAGTCCGCAACATTCCAAGGAACCACAAGGCACACCTGTAGATGCACACCGCACCGCTTATTGGAGAACAAAATGTGCCTTCTGTCCCACGATAAAATATTAAAATTTCACAAGGGAATCACTTTTAATGACTGTTATCGATTTCACTCCACTGGATCATCGCAAGTGACAAATCGCAGAGCCACGTTGACTATAACCCTCGAGAGGGGCACTGTGACATTCAAAAATTTTCAATAAACCCCTCGGGAAGTGTGTGCCGACGCGTCGAGCAAACAAAGCACATCCAGTGTCTGATAAGGAAACTATTGTAGTTCTGAAGTGGCAGTCACTCTTATCTCTCCATCGCAGCGTCCTGCATAAATTAAAATCAATTTTTGTCGCGCAAATCCTTTTTGGCCGACACGGCAAAGAGACGTCGTTTAGTCGAATTCGGTGCTTGTTGAGTGAGGTTTTATGTGAATTTTCGAAGTGCAACCGTTTGTGTCACAAGAAAAAGGAGAAGACTATGAGTTTCACTTGGACGTCGAGGGTCCTCGGGTGCTTGGCGGCACTTGTTCTAATGGCCGGCGTTAGCGGAGGACAGCTGGATGGGGGTGAGTTACCGGTCAGAATTCTTGGCTTCGTTTTGCAATCTCTTACTGGATGGGGGAGAGTTGGATTTTTGAAAAGATGGAGGTTTTTGAGGGTACCTTAAATTGGTGACTTTTAGAGTTTTCCAATTTTCATTTAACTAGTACAAGTTCGTTAAGGCAGTTAACGAACATATGCTAGATACGCGATGTGAGATAACAGAACTGAGATAAGTGCATGTGCGGTCATAGCGGATGTGCTGGCATTTGGCATCTGTCTAAATCAATTGTTTCTATAGCATTAGCCCAGGCATACGACCCATCGAAGGTCCGAGCCTGAGCTGCCTTCCATTGTTGACGGTCCTGGGCCCGATGCTTCGGAGGTTCGGTCTTCCTCTCTTTCTCGAACCAGAAGGCTGAGATTCGAAGAACTTCTTAGCTGGGGCATTGTCGTCCTTGTGCTCGATGTGGCCAAGCCAGTGCAGTCGACGGTTTTTTGACTTCCGGACTATATCCACATCCTGGTACAGTTCGTAGAGCTCCGGGTTGTGACTTCTCCTGCACTCGCCTTCCTCGCAGACGGGACAATATATCCGACGTAAATTGTTTTCTTTCGAAGACAACAAGAGTCAGCTGTGCAGTTTTGCTTAGTGTCCAGCTTTCGGATCCATTCAGCAGGACTGGCAAAATTAGAGTTTTGTAGAGCATGATATTGGTCCTTCAAGTCAGGAGTTTTGAGCTCAGTTGTTTTGACAGACCTAAGTAACACCGGTTGCCGATGGCGAATCTACCTCATATCTCCACTGCGATGTCGTTTGTGGAGTAGACAAACTCCGTCACTACCTCAAAATTGTAGCTGTCGATTCTGATGTTTTGCCCTAGGTGATTTTGGGCGGAAGGTTTCTTGCTCGACAGTATATATTTCGTCTTATCCTCGTTTACCTTAAGACGCCGTAAAGCTTCCACAACGGCGAATTGGGAACGCGCGACGATGTCGATGTCATCTGCGTATCCCAACAGTTGGCCTCACCCTGTTTACAGCTGCCAGTATCCCCAGTACCAGATTGAAGAAATCACATGATGGAGCATGTTCTTGTCAAAGTCCAATTCACGTTTCGAATACTTTTCCTTAATCCACGCACAACTCACACAAATACCAAATGATAAAAGTTGCTAACATCACATTTGTCGATTCGCAACAATTTTAGTAATTAAGAGTCCGCATTTTGTGGTGAGTTTCCGGAGTTCCACAGGTACATATTAATTCAGTGTCATAGATAACAGTCGAAAGTATAATCCCTAAGTCCGTTGACTGAACATTGGCCAAATATTCACTCACTTTTTTAATCGGAATTTTCAATGACCGAATTTTCGAATATTATTGATAATGATTTCTCAGGCTTCCATTTGGTTTGCCTTCTATATGACTTATTTGAGAAGAAGTTTTTACTACTTACAACGGCGGATATGGAGGATCTGAGTCTGAGCTAATGCTGCCTTCCATTTGTTGATGGTCCACACTTTATAACAAAAGTTCAGTCTTTCTCTTCTTCTCCAACAAGGAGACGCGGTTTCGAAGACCCTCCTAGCTGGACAATTTGTACCCATGCACACGAAGTGGTCGAACCGGAGTAGTCTACAATTTGTGTTATTCCGAACGACATCCACATCTTGCAACAGTTCGCGGTTACTGCCAACCGTACCGTATTTTCAAATGGTTGCAGACATACCCAGAGGCTAGAATAAACCTGGACAGCAATTAACTACAAAAAGTCAGTGTCGACTCAATCGATATACACAACATATTCTAAAAATTCTACAGTAGGATATTTCAAACTTAACGGTATCGTTCACCTTAAGGCTGACCGCACATTCTTGCAGGGCTTACATCCTATATTCATGTCAACGATAGCTCTGGCGTTGGCTTTCAACGCACACAATTCAATGGCCAAGCACAAAATACAGCGTCGACCTGAGTCAGTGAATAATGAGAGACATAAGAGGATCGAAATAAACGTAATACGTAGTCCATCACATGTCATTATGCAACATGTTGGATATTTTTTGACAGAGGGGTGCGCTGTGAGAGAGATTTTCTCCCAGATTGAGAGTTTTCTTCCATGTTGAAAGTAGTTTGTGTCAACTGTCATTTGAGAAAAGAAATCAGCTAATTAAAAATAATTTAACGACAAAAGTCATTTCCAATGAGTTTATGCAGAAAGGCGGCAATATTTTTCATCTAGTAGATGATAGAGAGAAAAGCTAATAAATAGAGTAATCCTTTTAACGCAGTGTGTCATCGCACTCTGTCCGTAACATGAAGTCGGCTGGAGCAGCGCACTATTATGTTTCAGGCATAATAATTTTCACGAGATGACGTTAAGTGAACTCAGTCTTGACGCTAACTACAGCTAGGTTTTGCCAAATTGTTTCAAGTTTGAAACGGTTCTTTTATTCCTGTGTCTCTTTTGTCCTACGTTTCGGTTCTAACGAATTTTGAATTTTCCGCTGTAAGACGCGAAAACAAGAAAAATTGTTTGACACAAACGTTTAGTGTCGTCTGTCATTAAAACGGACCCTTGATTATTTTTATATTGATTGTTATTTACTGTCACTTTCGTTGCTCCTACACTTTTAAAGCGATCGACAAGAAATCTTCCATTACTGTGCCCGCAGATAGCCTATTGGACACCAAAGCGGTAAAGTGTCTTCAAACTCTTTTTGACAGAAAATGACATTTGCAGTATAAAGGGTTGACTATAATGCGCATTAGCTAGTGTCAAATGCGCATGGGTGAATGACCGAATACACCTACCCTTATGAGCCAACCTATAATTGTCGCCGACGAATGATTGTGAAAATTTCGTCAAGCATGTGTGAATTTTGTGTGCACAAACCACACAGAAGTTTCGTTAAGCATGAGCTAGTGCGAATTCAATCGCACCGCGCATAAGCAAATTTGACAGATCAAAGGGAAAATATGAAAAATGGGCAAATCAGCTGATATTGAGTTATAATTCTTTATACATTTATATGCATGTATATGAAAACATGTTTTCATAGGTTAGCTAGGTTAAACTAAGTTTTTCACTAAGTTTTCTTGGTAATTCAAATTAATAAAATATTGTCTCTAAAGACTAAAAAAACGTTGTTAAAGCCGAAAGGCACAAATAATTATAAATTAAAATAGCTTAGAGTACTCGCATAGGGTCAATAAGTTAGGATGAAATACAATAAGTTATTTAAGATATTTAAGCTAGTTTTAAGTATATTTTGTCTAGCAAGTAAGTTTCTTTCATTAAAATAAAAACATAATTTACATTGAAAAAAAAGAAATATGAAAACATGAGAAATTGTTTCTTTTTTATAATTAAATGAAAAAAATAAAGCAAATTCGTGAAGAATTTCAGTCACATGGATATGCGCGCGTGTGCTTAATATGGCTACTCATGTGTTTTTCGCAAACATGAAAATGTGAGCTCATGCTCTTCATGCGCGTTATAGTTGGGCCTTACTATAACTGTTCACTACTATAGCTGTAAGCTGTAAGTCTGTTCGCTGTTGTAGTACATTTACACAGCACCTAAATTCAACATTTCGGGACAAATCTTCAGCATTTCGTCATATTCATATTTTCCAAATTTCCAAATGTATGATTTCATCGAAATGTCTAATTTCGCGAGGTTTGAAACCTCTTTACAAATTCACAATGCCATTTAATGTATTTTCAACCCACTTTTAAGAACAAAACAAAAAACACCTGTCAATAAAACAATCAATCATTTCAAGTGAAAATTACAATAGGTAATAAAATCAGTAATCAATTTTGGCACTAGCTGTCATTTCAAATGTTGAAGTCAGAAATGAGTTATTACAGAGATAGCCGACTTCACAGCTGATCGCCCCCTACTCCATCGACGAATTTGAGTGCTTTTTTGACAGATATTCATGAATTTTTAACGCTTATTCACACGTAAATGCCGTCCCCTGATTGGTCAATTTTGTTTAAGAAAACGTTATAAAAATTTCAAGGGGCAAGAGAGGTAAAAACGGGCATCATTCATTTCTGGTTGAAGTGCCAGTGATAACGCACAATTGGATTTCGATTTTTTTCCCGAAATTTAGAACTTAGGTGCGGTGTAAGCTTGCTATTAGGTTAAGTAAGGCAGTTAAAAGTTTATTTTGAGAGCAATTTATACCCCCATTCAATTAAATCAACTTGTGAAGTCTGTGAAAACAGTTTGGTTTTCAGATTCTGCATTTATGACGTTTAAAGCTAAGGTTTAACCTCGTGCGCCACTCCGCCTTAACGCAAGGACCAATTGGTTGAACACTTTGGCTAGTCCAGCTCCAGTGTATATGTACCCTTACACAAATTATAATTTGTCTTACCTTATCCAGCCAATTTTCCTTTCTTTTCAGATCTTCAAGAAATTTGCGGCTACTGCCAAATGTACGACCTACTGGCCTGCAACGACTCCGTGGCAGCTCAAATGGAGGTAACAGTGAACTGTGAATCTTGCATCCTGGGCCTAAGCAATCCGTACGATGATCCTGGGAATCTCACAATGACAACGATAGGCCTGGACCAGGTTTGTTTGTTGAGAAGTGACAACGCCACCGAACCAACGACAAGACGAACTGACACTCTAGAAGCTTCGACTCGCTCTCTTAAGGACCACATGTTTACCGTCACAGATAGCACAACAATCGCAGTTACCACACCGAGTTCTGAAGCACTTGATTACCCAGGTGATCAAGCTGAGGAGTTCGAAGCCTCCTTTCAATCTGAACCCGTTGGCGATGCAGAAAAGGTTTCACCTCCTAAGAGCGAGGCAATCGAGTGTTTCTCTTGTCACAGTTCATCAGAGGCAGCCTGCTTAGGAGACGTCGACAAATTGAAGCCAGTCAAGTGCCCTGTGTCAAGCGAGTGCCTAACAATGTTCAATGGTAAGTTGTTCCCATCGCCAAGCTCCAATGCAGTCACTTCCTCTCCTCCCAGACGGCGACGTGATAAGGAACTGTTCCACGGTTTTCCCAGAAGACACACTTGCTCAATGCCGCGATCCGAACAACACCACCTGCCAGCTATGTCCGACGGCTAAGTGCAATAAAACGCCATGGAAACAGTGCTATCGGTGCTCCTCTAAGGACACACCTAACTGCACCCATCCCACGGAGTCTCCGAACTCAGTACCCATCGAAGTTTGTCCCAACTTCAATGATGTCTGCTCGGTTCGGGTAACAAAGGACGGCTACACAGTCCGGGAGTGCTTGCGCCCTGGCACCAAGTGTCCCCAGGGAGAGATGTGCTCCAGTTGCGAGGACGCGGGCTGCAACGGCGGAGTGTTTCCCGCGAACCGAACGCGCTGCATTCAGTGTCACGACTGCGAAGCGAAAGAGGATCCGAAGACCGCGGTGCCGTGCGCGCGATACATTCCCGAGGAAAAGTGCTTCTCCTACGTCACGGCGAAGAGCAAAATGAACCGCGGCTGTGTGTCAAGCGCCGAGGAGATGCAGCAGTGCCAGGCGAGCGGTCCGAAGTGCGTTACGTGCGGTGACAGAGACGGCTGCAACAGCATGCCGCTGATGAAGGATCCAAGTCTATCGTGCTACAGGTGCAACTCCAAGGAGGACGCAAGCTGTGCGTGGGCTCAGGCTCCAAAGACCGCCGTCAAGTGCCAGAACAAAGTGCTCTACTATCTCCAGGAGACCTGCATGATGGAGTTTGACGCAGAGAGCAAGTTCGCTGTGCGGGCGTGTTCGTTTGACCACGGCGTCTGCACGTCGGACGACAAAAACTGTCGCACATGCACCGGCGATGGCTGCAACGGCGGCAACTTAAAGGTTCAGGAATGCATCCAGTGCAGCAGCGAGGCCCCGGCGCAGGCGAACTGCAGCAAGATAGCCGAGGGCATACCGTCGACCAAGTGCCCGCAGGAGTCTCAGCCGTACCAGAGCAGGGGCTGCTTTACAATGACCAAAGGTTTGTTGATAAATGGTTTGAGATCGCCTTCTGAAAACGCTTCTTTGCAGGAAATGTCACGACGCGAGGGTGTGTCGTGGGCCTGTCGCCAGAAAACATGAAGTTCTGCACGCTGGAGCAGGCTCAATGCAAGATGTGCATGGACGACGGGTGCAACAATCGGCTGGCTCCATCTGGTGGCGGGCGGGCTGCTGTCGTGATGTCACTGCTCATGTGGATCCTGGTCATTTCAGTGGCGGCTTAAACGTGTCGCCATCGTTTTTTTTTTGTGATGTCCCTTAAGTTATTTATGCAATCTAATATATGTGTGTGGAAGGCACTAAGCCTGTCAGCAAAATGGTGGATTGGGAGTTTTTTTTTTTAAGTTGGACTTTAAGCCGTTTGTCGCTGATGTGCGGGTGTAATCTCAACTTATAAGTGTTTCCGTTGGCTGATCGTTCGCTGTGTCCCTTTCAAGATATGGAAGAAGTAGATATTCAGCTTTATCATGAATCTCGCCCGAACTGCATATCACCCGAATTATTTTTGTTCGTCCGAAATACTGCTTTTTCGCCCGAACTACAAAAACGCTATGAATTTCGCCCGTACAAAATTCCACTTCGAATCAGCTGTGACATTCGAAGAAGTGTCATTGTGACATTTGATTCGTGGAGAAAGAAAATTAAAATCGTTAATGGTGATACTTAAACTTGTATTAATTATTATTGAGGCTTTTTTGCTTGTGTGTTCTGCAGGAGTATGGGATTGAGGGTCCTCTTTTGAGGGCCATTCAGTCTCTATACACAGACTGTATTCGCTTCACCGTGGGCGTTGGACTTCGCCAAGGGTGAGTCTTGTCCTCTCCTTTCCATTGTTTATATGGATTAGATGTTTCAGCTACACATTCGCAAACCGAAGATTGTGCCCATTAACGATCAACTATCACCTTACACGATTCTACCCCCTGACTGTCAAAATTGTCATTAATATAATCGGTGATGCCAATATTTTATGATGCGCACATATAATTTAAGCGTACACACGCTTGTAAAAAAAACACAGCTATCATGTATGCGTTTGGAACAAATGCTTAGAAAACAAATCAGTAAATTTATTTTCTGTCTGCGTTTTAGACTGGGCCACAAAAGTTTTCGGCATTTGTTCACTCTCTCTATTCGTTGCGTATAATTTGGAAAAATTGTTTAGAATACCATCTGAATTTATGTCACTTAAGAATTCAAGGGCCCGAGCTGAAGACACTGCAGGATGTTCGTCGTCGGACTTCCAGATCCAATTTCGGAGTTATCTTCAATTTTTGGGTTCGCAATGGATGTAAAAAAAATCTTCTTCCCAACTGGATGCTAATTGCTCATATACCTGAACTTCATAATCGAATGGGTAGGGGTACGATTAGGTACGGGAGCTACCAATGCATTCATGGTTGGTTTTCTCACCAATGTTACACCAAGCTGTCTGTTTAACCACCGACAACCGTCAAGTACAATTATGGATATTAGATGATCCAACATAAGCTTTCTGCAGTTTACCTTCAGATTACGAATAATTCCTCTTCTGTAATTGGGAAGTAAAATTAGGTGGTAGAAACTTCAGCTCGATGTTCTTCAGACGACATGTTATGGCATGGTGCGTTATCCAAGAAGAGAAGACCTTTTCTCTTTGTAAAATTTGGTCAAATGCATGAATCCAGCTGGGAAATAAGTGCGATGTCATTCATGATGTTTTATGAACTCTCCAATCGATCTTTAGAAGCAGAACTTAAGAATTACAGAGATGACACACTTTAGCCTCCCTTGCCCCTTAACATTTTTGACAACAGTTTTTTATAACATATTCTTAAATCAAATTTACCAATTTACCAAATAACCGTCAAAAATGTATGAATATCTGTCAAAAAGGCACTCAAATTCGTCGATAGACTACGGGACAATCAGCTGTGAAGTCGGCTGATTATATCTGTAATATTTCATTTCTGTTTAGAAGCTGCTGAATATCAGACTTTCTTGTCACTATAAATTAGCCGTGTTTTTTTTTCAAAAATCTATAAATAGTGAAGTAGGATTTTGCACGTAAAGCAAATACAACAACCAACTGCCTATATCGGCAGTGAAAAGTGACTGCCGACTCGAGTGACAGCGATTCGAACATATAAATTGTTTTCTTCATATATTTTGACAAATAAAAATCAAAGACACTGCGAATCGTTTTTTTGCATCTTACTTCACTTCACTATCGATAGCGGTGTAAAAAAAACCGGCTATTTTCTTCTTTTCTTTCCAAAGCGTTGCAAGGGAGCGTGACCGTAAGAATTTTCTTGGTATGTTTACCTCCAAGCACATTTCAGATTTTAATGCCAAAGACTAAGATGTTGTTATACGGAAGAATAAACCAGTTTCGTCCAAATTGTAGATGTTTTCAGGCTTATAATGTTTGCACAACGCATTAAGTGTTCCTCTATTTTATTTTATCCTTCGATTTTATTGCTACAGAAAATCTGAGACAAACCAGTACAAGCAATAAATTTAGTTCACTCACCAGAGTCAAAGCTGAAACCAATAATCAATGCAACTGCTGCCTATTTAAGATACACTACTAAAAAGAACTAGTGCTTTGTGTCAATAACAGAACAAGACTAGGGAATTTTTATTTCCGACATTTCGGAGAAATCCCCTATTTTATGCACTATAGCAAGTAAAGGGTTTTCGAATGAGGACTTGACAACTTTATTTTAAAATAAAACGCAACCCATTTGAGATATTTCAAACACTTTATTATGGGCTTAAAGAACAATCAACTCGACTTCCTTCAAATGGCCACCGCGGGAACGTTTGCAACTGTCGATTCGTTCATTCATCTATTTCGTGTTCAATGTTGGCTCTGAGTTCTGCCAACGTCGTCGGCTAAGCAAATGACTTAACGTATGTAGCCCCACACAAAATAGTCAAACGACATTAAATCGCACTAACGGCGATTGTAAAATGTGCTGTGTGGTTTGTTGTCATCCAAGTCAATGTCTTCCAATTCGGGCCAAAAATAATCGGTAATCATGGCGCGATAACGCTGACTATTCACAGTTACGTGACGATTGTTATGCGTACCGGCATGCAAACCGCACCAAACAGTTATTCTTTGTAGATGAAGTGGTGATTCATGAAGCACATTTTGCTTTTCACCCGACCAATAACGCATATTTTGCTTATTGACGAACCCATTGAGCCAAAAATGTCCTTCGTCGAAAAATGTGCTGTCACCGACTCCGAATTTCGGTAAAATTATACAATTCGGTAAATTATACAAATAATTTGCAGACGTTGCTCGGTAGTGTACTTTACCATGATGAAAATGTTGAGTTTACTGAATAAATTAACAATGACAGTTTGAATTGAAAGTAGTCAAGTTCCTATTGGAAAACCCTTTATAATGATTCTGAATCATTGTTTTTATCCGCGCTTATTTCACAAGCGTCGGTAAATATCCCGTTGACTTAATCGGATGAAGGATTTGTTGTTAGTGTACTTTACATACAAATAACATGCATATTATATCATTCTAATTTCTGTTACTGAATAAACAAAACTGAACTGAACTTTAATCAGCAAGGTTTTGAACTCTAGAACTAGGGACGATATGATATGAAACTGTCGCATTTCTCTGGGAATCGACTTCGATTTGAACCAGAAATGAATTATTACAGACATGCCAGACTTCTACCTCTGTTACCCCTTAAGATTTTTCACAACTGTTTTTTATAACGTGTTCATAAACCAAATTGACCAATCAGAGAATGGCATTTACGTTACCTCAAAAATTCATGAATATCTATCAAAAAGGTACTCAAATTCGTCGATACACTAGGGGCCAATCGGCTGTGAAGTCGGCTATCTCTGCAATACCTCATTTCTGATTCTGATGTTCGACGTGTCTCACAAATCTCTGCTTAACTAAGGGAAAAGCATTCGCTCTGGCTGCGAATCTCCCGACTAGGAAGGCGTGTGTGAGAGAGCTCTTATGTAGAGAACATGAAGGCAATCGATTGACAAGTGGTGTCAAGGCTTCAAGCTAAGTATCTGAAACTTTGCACGCGTAGCTCATACGATTCCATTAAATATGATTTAAGTCCACTGACGCATAGACCTGCTCCAAGTGCACACACTCATCACAAGATACTTGAAACTGAACGCGACCGATGTCAAGAACACTCGTGCCACTTGAGGGTGTTTTATGTTCCTCGAGTGTTGAAGGGAATCGACCTAAGATTAGCGAAGATAAACTTAATCTAGTTAGAGAATGCAAATAATGAAGTCGCGATATGTGTTGATAAAGACGAGAGAAGTGTGTGTCTTTATTTCGGACAAACGTCACCAGCGCAATGCATCTTTGTGACTAGTTCCATTGGCTTCCTTTGGTGACAAATATCACACGTCATTCGATGTGAAAAGGAATGCAATCGATTTGGAATTTCTCATTCACTCACTCAACCATTCACTCAAACTGCGTGGGGGCTACATGAGCCTACACTTGTTACCCTCCCCACTTTCTAAGAAACCGTGAAGGAACAGCCAGGCCCATCATCACCCACAACATGATAAAGGAAACTAAAGCAGAAGCAATTAACAACAACCTTGCAAAGAATGTGAACACGAATAGCCCATCCACCCGTCAGCCGCTCTCTCCCAAAATAGACGCTCACCCACTCAAAGCAAATTGAAGCACCAAAGCCAACTTAATACACGGGCCCCAGTTATCTAGCACCAAACACAACAAAGCTCACCAAAATCCCACATACCTAGCATTATCTATCCGAGATATAGTTCTCAAGACCGTACAAACAATACGCAAAACCGCGTTTCGGTTGTTCTATCTGCTACAGTATCTAAGGCCCTGCTATCTGATTGCACTGGAGTGCTCGATAAGCAGCAGACCTCAACCAGAACACCTACTAACCGTCGCGGTCTGTGATCGCTTCAGTAATTTACAACCGCTGCTGAGATTCAAGCTATGTGGTCCTTCCGGGAACTTCTCGCAGTCACTCTGGTGACGATCAACGGTGAGTGTCAAACCAACTATCACCCCAAGCCGATCTGACTGTCACCTAACAACAACATCTTTCAGTTGGACGATGTCTGGGGATAATCTGCTACAAGTGCGACTCTGTCACGTTTCCGGACTGTGCCACCAGTCTGGACAGCAACACTCTGCCGACGGAGGAGTGCAAGAGCGCCTATTCGTGCGCCATGACAATTGGTGAGTTAAAACGTCACACATGACAGGTCTCCTTGAACAACCATCGCATTCTCACAGTTGACTCCGTGACGTACAGAGGCTGTAGCACGAATACACCGCAGGGTACGGACTACTACAAGTTGTGCTCGGCGAACCTCTGCAACAAGGGAGTGTACCCGCCGGGAAGACTCAAGTGTCATCACTGCAACGAGACGAGCTGTATCCCGGCCCAGACGGAAAAACCCACGCCCTGCCTGTACTTTCACGAGGAGGACTACTGCTACACGGACGTGATCGACGAGACGGAGGTCCACAGAGGCTGTAAGTCGGACACAGACTGGATACCCAACGACATGGCCGAGTACTGTGAGATAAACGGATGCAACGACCTGCCTGGAGTGAGAACGCTGACGTGTACGAAGTGTGACTCAGCCGATGGCAGGGGGTGCAAGATGGACCTCTTCGAAATCTACAATGACGCTTGCAACGTCACAATCGAGAGCACGTGCAGTGTCAACTCACTGCTGGGCCATAAAGAGGAGACCTGTTTCCTGTACCACAACCTGGACCGCGTCATTCGAGGCTGCACGTTTGACAGCGGGGAACTGTCACTGGACGAGGAGCATTTCGACACCTGCGACGACGACTTGTGCAACAAGAAGTGTCTGCAGCGTCAGAAGTGCGTTGTCTGCGACTCGAGTGCCGACGAGCACTGCAGAACTGATCCTTCATCGCTGACAGCTGCCACCTGTCAAAGCCCAGAAGCCTCGTCGTGCAATGCCTGCAACTTGGCCGACGGGTCGGTGCAAAGAGGATGCGGAGCGCCATCGTCAGCCGCGGGCTCACAATGCTACCAATGTGAAGGCGAAGGCTGCAATGTGGTCCCTTTCCGGAAGTGCTACAAGTGCTCCTCATCCGAGGGCGCGAACTGTGCGCAGTGGTTGACTCCAAGTGCGATTCCAGTAGAAACTTGCGAAGTGGCCGGCGCGGACTGCATCAGCGCCATCACCATGGACGGCGATACCCTGAGGGGTTGTAGGGGGCCTCAACTAGCATGCAACACGACTCTGGCGTTATGCGTTGGTTGTGGCGGAGACATGTGCAATGACGGGGTATTTCCGCCCATAAGACTGGAGTGCTTTCAGTGTGACGGTCGGGAGGAGTGTAGTGACGTGAACGATAAGAAGAACTTGCGAGTGTGCCCGCAGTACGCGAAGGACGATGCGTGCTTCGAGTTCCTCACCGCACGAGGTGTCGTTCGAGGATGCAAGTCAGACCACACAATGTTCTATGAGTGCCTCCTGGCAGGAGCTGATTGCAAGCTCTGCTCTGGGTCTGGCTGCAACAGCAATTCGGCGACCCGTTCAGCTAGCCTGTGGTGTCACAAATGTTCTAGGGACGACGAAGCTTGTAGTTGGCAACAGACCAACGAAACCCTTCAAGCGTGTCAGCAGCCTGTTGGCTTTGGCGATGTCGAAAGTTGCTTCATTCGCCGGTACGTGGACGGTTCCACTAGCCGCGGATGCAGGTTGGACGATGACGAAGAGGGTTCTGGAAGCGAAGAGGTGAACTTCCTTGGCCAGGCCTGCATGACAGACAGCTGCAACAACAAGACGACCACAGTCCAAACGTGTAAGCATTGCCGAGGCAATCGTACAACGGAAAACATCTGCACCACAGACATCAGCAAGTCTGAGAGCACCTTGTGCAAGAACGGAAACCTAACCTACGAGCGGAGGGGATGTTACACATGGATTGACGGTAAGTTAACAAAGCCTGCACTGGGGGACTTAATCACTTTTTTCTTCGAGCAGGCGATGTCATTGAAAGAGGATGTGCTGTGGACTTGCAGATCGACGACCTTTTGAAATGTAAGACCAACGGTGACTGTCATTATTGCACGGGAATGGATTGTAACGAGGTGAAAGATCTCAAAATGCCGGACTCAAAGGGTGATGGGAGCAAATTGCATCAAGTATTGATGGGATACGTAGTCATAGCTATAATTTTAATCGTTATGTAAGAGACGACAGAAAATATATGAAAAATTCTATTTTTGGTTGTTTTATTGCCCGAAGCGAAAAATGTGCTACTAGAACTCTTCCCACGCTCTGCTCTCACTCACAATTCATGCAGCAAATACACAAACCAGGTGTCCTACAACTGTCATCTGTCAAACTAAGCACTGACTTTTCCTCATTTAATTTAATTCTTTTTTTCATCGCGTTGTCCACATCGATTTCATATCACTCATTCTGCGAAAATCCAAAATAATTAAAGAAAATGTCCTTCAAACTGGTGAATAAATTGTCCCTTTTGGCTGGTTTTGCATCGTTGGCCCATGCAGCATTCTCTGCGGCACATCGTAAGTTAATCTTTCCCAAATTCAAAGCAAAACATCTACATACACATTCATTCCAATTGCAGACCGCACGTATCTTCGAGTGACTGAACAGGATTGGAATCAATTGCCTCTCGATGTAGGAAACCATTTGAACGTCTCTCTTTCCGCAAGGAGTAACAATCGATTGTTTTTATTTCACAGATTGTAATTCAGACAGTCATCAGCTTAATGGTGGTCATATACAACATCATTCAGATTGTGGCTGATTTTAAGGAAATCCGTGCTGCTGTTGACTTACAAGGCAAATCCTGGGACACTCTTGGTAATCTTCCGTCGTTCTATTCATTCAATCATCGTGGCAAAGCACTCCATCCATCGTACGAACCGCCGATGGGGGGAAAAAGTGACTTGCTGCTGAACAACTAGACGGGATCTTTAGGGGAATTAGCTTAATTTACGATTACTGGGTTGTAAGATTACTTTTTTGTTTATTTTATTGTGAAATAATGAACGATTAAATGTGATTTGAATAGAAATGCGATGGTTTTTTTCTGTGTAGGGTGGAGGTGGGTGTGATTGATATTGGCAAGTTTCCATTTCCATCTATGAGGGAATTTCATTAAAGGGAAATTGTTCCAGCATGAAGTACTTTTAAGAAGAAACTTACTTAATTTGCCCTTGCCTCAACGGGAGCTGGTTTCGGTGCATTCGCTTCCACAATGTATGGTCGGCGGCATTGATTTCAACGTATGCATCCACAGCGGTGCATGGTGGCAGGCGGCGTTGTGCATGGTGGCAGGCGGCGTTGTGCATAGTGGCGGGCAACATTCTTAAAACATCTTATTCATTATTTACAGTGTTCAAGGCTGCAGACGAGGGGCGGCTGAGAACTATGAAGGAGAAAGAGAGAGACGAGACTTGTTGGGGGGTACTATTAGCCGAAGGTAAGGCGACATTTAGAGAACTTTGTGATCTAGTCCACAAGGCGTATTACATCGTGGACCTGAATGGGAATACCTACCTACTGAGAACAAGGTACAGACGGGGAAGCTAAAATCATGGACAATGGTCGAAAGGATTGTAGGAATTGAATGTACTCTCGATTCTGTCTACGAATCTAAATGTATTTGCTGCACAATTGGCGAATGATACTTTATGATCAGGCATGCGCCACGGTAGGTCTAAGCATGAGCCGAGTCTCTGCCGAATGCAATAAACCATTTCAAAAATCCGCTATATGGTATATCAAGGATAATGGCTGTCTGTCATCTCGCTTATGTCTCGAAGTTTACTTAAAATAGAATAGAAATATTGACTAAAATACAAAGGGCTAGGCCATGTAGAGCGCATGGAAAACATTGTTTCCAGCCCGAAAAGTCTTCGACTCTGAAACAGTGGGCCAACGCAATAGAGGACGTCCACGGAAACGATGGCGCACCCAGGTGAAGAGGGACCTCAACCAACTTGGCATGCGCAGTTGGACACAGGTGGCTAAAGAGAGTGCCAGTTGGGGAGGCTTGTTGGTTGAGGCCCAGGTTCACCCCGGACTGTAGAGCCACCATAAGAAAAAGGGTTTCCAAGTCTGTAGTACATGTCTATCTGCACTTCAATCTTCCTCTTCGATTGACATACCTTCTCTGTATGTAGGAAAGCCAGTCGTCCAACATGCGAACCATGTTTGACAGCCATAATGAGCAGGGCAATGAACGAAGTATGCGGTATCCTAAAGAAAGCACATGCAACATGAACGTCTTGGACAAAGTGTCACAATGGGCAGTCTCTTCTGGAGTAGAAGATTCAACCACTACCTGTCCGAGTTATTCAGCAATATGATCCGGGAGTCTAAAGAACTGACACCTAAGGTAAGTGGCCATGTGCAGCGCGTGAACAACTTAGCCCCGGTCCAAATAGTCTCAGACTCCGAAGCTATGAGGCAATACAACAGACGACGCCAACGTCTAAGACGGCGATTACAATTGCAGAAGAATATCAATAGAATCTTGGGCGCAATTGAAAACAAGGCTTGTTGGTTGGTTTCCACGTCCATCCGGACTGTAGCTCAACACCAAGACGCACTGTTGATTGCGTTAGCTGGAGAGACTTGTTAAGCCAGCAGGCTTATACGAAAAAATATACATACATATATTTGTATGGACATACTTACACGCTAGATGATCGTGGTATTGCTGATTCCTACAGAAGAACAGAATAGCGTAGAATGTGTTTACCACACACTCCGGGAAGTAACCGATACTTTTGCTACTCGCAATTCTAAGAACTCAGATCCACTCTGATTACTTAATTATACACATCCGCTGCTTGCTTGGTATTTCACAACGATAGCTGCAATCATTGCCTGTATGTCAACGGAAACAAAGTTCGTATTCCATATCTCCTCTGCGCGTATGTCTTCAGTTCAGCATTATGATACTAGTGCTGGAGGTTTTGACGGTCAACTTTGATGGGAGCCCCCAAGCAGAAGCAGAGGGTTAAAGAGTTCCCTTGTAATTGACACTACAACAGATTTGTCACGGGGCGGACGCCGGACCGTATCGCAACAGAATGAAAAGAAAAATTACGTTTGAACAAAGAACGTTGGTTGCAGTGCTTTAGCCGCAACTAACATTTAATAGATCACGCGTAGCCATTCTCCTATTCGGCCATAATCAATATTGAGCTATATTTTCCTTGCAATTCATTTCTCCAGGTACATGTTTCTCTTGAGTTTACTGATCTCCAGGCAATTGATTGTCAGCAATTGTTCAAGTTCAGCGGCTAAATTCAAACTTCTCTTGCGTTTTCTGTTACAATTGACAACTTTTTAAGAGCTTTTCCACTGTTTTCGGAATCAATCAATTATAACAAATTCTGCAATCATGCCCACACATCAACTAAGACGAAGTAGCTTCAAGAAAGTAGTTTATTTCAAATTCCAACCCAAAATCTTACAGCAACTGAACGAATAACAATCAAAATGCATTTTTTTTTTTGCAAAAGATATTCGAAACACCCTGCATTTGTGATGACATCCCAGGTGAAAGACAATCAATCCACCAACTGAGCATGCTCACATCTCTGCCATCATCTTTCTCTATTCCTCAGAATTTCACTCAATTAAAAAGCGACAGATACTTTCACACATTTCGACTCGTTGTGGATTTTCATTGCTCAGCTCATCAGTTGACTTGAGTACTTCGTGACGAGCATAGAAGATTTCGTTCAATTGACACTACCTGCAGAGGGCAAGCAGACAAATTTCCAAAACAATTGGTCCATGTAAGTTTAATTAAATCACTTGTATTCAAATCACATTTCAGCAAGCCAAAAAGTAAAGTCTTGAATGTGTAACCAAAAGCGAGTGCCAATCGATAACGCAAGGTGTTCAGTTCGTGTACACAAATTTCGCGCATGAACAAGAGTCTGCTGTCTTCTTCGATTGTGAGAAAATTTTCGCAGAGAGGTGGAGATTTTCCCTTCCTTACACATCCCGACCGAGATTCAACGATTAGAGCAAGTGTCAAAAAAACAAAAGAGGAAAATTCGGGCACGACTTGGGCCGAGTAAAAAGTAAATTTATTGAATTTCACGGGAGCATTCGTTGCCAGAAAGGATTCAAATCGTGTCGTAGATCGGTGCAGGAGGGGAACTTGCAAAATCAATTGGGTGCCGTCAATTGGGTAAGAGGAAGACGTCTCTGAAAAGTAGTCTGCCTGGGCATGTCATGTGATTACTTCTGGGTTAAATCAATTGAGTGAGGTCGTTCTGTGTTTTCAACCGAATGCAATTTCACTCGTTTTCGTGCTGAGAATTTGTTGTATCCTTTTGCTGACGGTGAAATCCTTTCGTTTGCAGATACGCATTATATAAACCATGTCTAACTTGAAGAGATTTGACCAAGAGGCCAGGGAGAGCCAATACGGACGTGTCTACGCCGTTTCTGGACCTGGTAAGTTCACTTCACAGATTTTCAAACTTTGCCAAGCATCACCCTCTCGTTTTCACAGTCGTCACGGCCGAACTGATGTCCGGATCGGCTATGTACGAATTGGTTCGTGTGGGCTACTACGAGCTGGTGGGCGAGATTATTCGTCTGGAGGGTGACATGGCGACCATCCAGGTGTACGAAGATACCTCCGGAGTCACCGTCGGCGATCCAGTCTTGCGCACTGGCAAACCCCTGTCCGTGGAACTCGGTCCTGGCATAATGAGCAGTATCTTCGACGGTATCCAGCGTCCACTCAAGGATATTAACGAGTTGACCAGCTCCATCTACATCCCCAAGGGTGTCAACGTGCCATCATTGTCGCGCACCCAGGCTTGGGACTTCACTCCCATGAATGTTCGGGTTGGATCACACATTACTGGAGGAGACTTGTACGGCATGGTCTTTGAGAATTCCCTGGTGAAGCACAAAATGATCGTCTCACCTCGGGCAAAGGGTACCGTCCGCTACATTGCCCCAGCTGGCAACTACACAGTTGAAGATGTCGTCCTGGAGACGGAGTTTGATGGTGAGATCACCAAGCACACCATGTTGCAAGTGTGGCCTGTGCGTCAGCCACGGCCAGTCACCGAGAAGCTGCCCGCCAACCACCCACTGCTCACCGGTCAGCGTGTGTTGGACGCGCTCTTCCCTAGCGTTCAGGGCGGTACCACTGCCATTCCCGGAGCTTTCGGTTGCGGCAAGACTGTCATCTCGCAGGCTCTGTCCAAGTACTCCAACTCCGATGTCATCATCTACGTCGGTTGCGGTGAACGTGGTAACGAGATGTCTGAGGTACTCCGGGACTTCCCCGAGTTGTCCGTCGAAATCGACGGTGTCACCGAATCCATCATGAAGCGTACCGCCCTCGTCGCTAACACATCCAACATGCCCGTCGCTGCCCGTGAAGCCTCCATCTACACCGGCATCACCCTCTCCGAGTACTTCCGTGATATGGGTTACAACGTCTCCATGATGGCCGATTCCACCTCCCGTTGGGCCGAAGCTCTTCGTGAAATTTCAGGTCGTCTCGCTGAGATGCCCGCCGATTCCGGCTACCCAGCCTACTTGGGTGCGCGTTTGGCCTCCTTCTACGAGCGTGCCGGTCGCGTCAAATGCTTGGGCAACCCAGAGCGCGAAGGCTCCGTGTCCATTGTCGGCGCCGTATCCCCTCCTGGTGGTGATTTCTCCGATCCCGTCACATCGGCCACCCTCGGCATCGTACAGGTGTTCTGGGGCTTGGACAAGAAGCTCGCCCAACGCAAGCACTTCCCCTCCATTAACTGGCTCATCTCATACAGTAAATACACCCGTGCCCTGGACGACTTCTACGACAAGAACTTCCCCGAATTCGTTCCATTGAGGACCAAGGTCAAGGAGATCCTACAGGAGGAGGAGGATCTCTCCGAAATTGTGCAACTCGTTGGCAAGGCTTCTCTGGCTGAAACCGATAAAATCACCCTCGAGGTGGCGAAGCTCCTCAAGGATGACTTCCTCCAGCAGAATTCATACTCATCGTACGATCGCTTCTGTCCGTTCTACAAGACCGTGGGTATGCTTAAAAACATGATTGCCTTCTACGACATGGCTCGTCATTCGGTGGAATCAACCGCTCAGTCCGACAATAAAATCACATGGAATATAATCAGAGATTCTATGGGTGGTATCTTGTACCAGCTTTCTTCAATGAAATTCAAGGTAAGTGCAAAGGGAGGGGGACTTGCTTTATTCTGTGCACATTCCATTGTTAGTCGTTTGAACTTCATCTCGCTACCCACATGTCCGATAATCATTATTCAGATGTGTGAACAACAACAAGGCACATTCAATCCAATGCGCATTGTTGTTTGTTATGCTCTGACCATCTCTAGTCATCTCATTAGACGTTCATGTGCGTGTCTACCATTTTGGTTGCTTTGACATTTTCCTCACCAAATTCATCAGTCGATGACGTGCTTCTCGGGATACTTTGTGAATGATCCATTCAAAATTTAGCTGCTGAACAAATTGGTTGTAATTAGTCGCACTGGTGGTAGGAAGATCATATTTTTGGAATCATTCTCTCTGGCCAAGTAAGGTTTTGACAAATGTTTAGATTTAATCGAGAGATACGCAGGAAGCTAAACTAACGCTTTTAAAGGGTGCAGCGTGCATTGGTAGCTGGTGGTGGTGGTAGTTTCTGTGATGAGAGTGTGTGATTTGACCTTGATGATTTTTATTCCAGTGAGAGAGAGTGACTCTGACTGACTTTGTTTGTCTGAGGTTCTTACATCTGACTCTGGTCACATTTCGATGCATGCAAGTGATTCTGCACGGGTCTTAAGTGCGCAACCAGGAAGCGGTGAGTATGCATTTAGTTTAAAGGGTGAAGGACTCTTTTGCAATCGTTTGATATTATTAAATTGATCGGGGAAGTAAGGATACAATTCTAGTAGTCACAGTCCAAAAATTGGGGGGGTTGATTGTGAATGATGATGACGTTGTGTAAAAATGATGAGGGCCTTTAAATATGGTGTTAATTCCGGATGAGGGTGCAGAGTTGTTCATAATCGATAATCCATTCTGGATTCCATATCTGGAGTGGCATTTTGAATTTGACGAATATTAAGCTGACTCCTTGCTTGCCATCGTCGCCACCTTTCTAACAAAATCTAAGGAAGTTATCTAATTTTATGTAAGTAACTTTTCAGCTGATCAGTCAGTGTATATCATATTCTTAAATTCGAGGGCCTTTTAATGTTACAGGTCGATGTTTTATCGTGTCGCTTTTGGATTTTTTTTTTTTGCCATTCAAGTCATTGTTTTTATAATATTGCGTCCCAATTGAGTAACTTGTAGCCGTGTGCCATTACACAGCCTCGGTGCGTCAAGGTTTCTCATTAACAGGACCGGAACACCAACTTTTAATCTCAACTTATGAGAAGGCACTCCTGATAATTCTAGGGAATTCAACAATTCTAATGGGTACGACGTTACTTGGTCAGTGTCCATAACATTGTCTACCGAGAGATACTCGACAACATCCCCCTCCACGTATTACATTTGTTCGTTTATCTGCCACGCTGTCTCATTTGCCGGCGCTAAAATTGCCCTTTCACAGAACCATTCTCGATTGCCCATATGATATTTGCAGATCGGGATAGACATTATTATTAACATCATTTATCGACAATTTGACAGAATTCACGGCTCAGTGTAATCATGCCGTTACTGTCTGTCACCATACGATCTTTTCCGATTTTTAGAAGAACCGTCTCATATTGCCCTGATTGTGCATCATTATGCAGTTGAACTCGCATATTTATAGTCAAACGGAACTTTTTTACGTGGACCCATAATATATGTAGACGCTTTCAAATAGGCATTTATTTCATCTGCTGGTGTGCCCCTAGTAATCACTGGCAGTATCTGTCTAATGTTACCACCTAAAAGTACCACCATGCCTCCCATAATACTCTGGTTCCTTTTAATATCTTTCATAGTGCGATCTAGTGCTTCGATTGATCGTTTATGAGACGTCGTACATTCATCCCAAACCAACAGTTTACACTCTTGCAACATTCGTCCACGCTCACTGTTTTTGCTAATGTTACAAACAGACATTTCCTCATGAGCTTCCTCATGAGCCTCAAAGGCAATTTAAGAACTGAGTGCGCCGTTCAACAATCAATCAGCAGTGGCGACCATTGGCATGGTGTGTTTGTGTAGTTTTAAGCACGCAGTGACATGTTCAATTTGTGTATTTCGCAGAAGGGTGGTTTCTGTTTTTTTACGATTTATAAGTAGTCGCCACTGCTAGTTGATTGTTGCCGATGGTGTCCAATGATGGAAATTTTTAAATGATAATTAGTTGTATTCTTTTGAGCATTGCTCAGATTCAGGGCATGCAAAAGGAATAAGGGATAAATTTACTAAAAAGGATTTTTTTTAGTTTTTCAATCCGATAAGCCATTAATGAGGCAGGACTATGCGAACATAAAAAAATGCGGTTTTTCATTTCCTCCTTAGACCCGCAGTTACTTGCGCATTTATACATAATACTAGTAAGGATTGCAAACGCTTCGAGTTGAGTATCTAGAGATTAATGAAATGTTGTGAGCATAATGCAGTAGAGCTGAATATTTCTAATTGTATAACTTTTACAGCAAATTCTTTCACTCTGTATGATTATTGTATTAACGATCTTAACATTATTCGCCTTGAAGATGTGAAAGGGATTGTTGCATGCAAGTGACTGAAACAGAATAGCAAATATATTTACTGGCCGTTTGACATAATTTATATTTAATATTATATATAAATATTAAATATAAATTTCATTCATAATTTCATTTTCTGGTTTTTAATCAATCAAATTGTTCCCTCACCTTCAGTTTCACAGCTGTTCTCAAGAGCTCACACGTATTCACAGACACGCGACAAAAGGCGTATAAAAAACGCTGTCACATGAAATCAAGGGGCAAGGGAGGTAGAAGTTGGATATATCTATTATAGATTATCTCTGGTAGTGAGGTAAAATTCAGAAAAACCAGAAATGAAGTATTACAGAGATGCCCGACTTCTACCTCTCTTTCCCCTTAAGATTTTTGACAACTGTTTTTTATAACGTGTTCATAAACTAAATTGACCAATTCGACATTTTCGTTATTTCGTGAATAACGGTCAAAAATTCATGAATCATGGACTAGGGGGCAATCAGCTGTGAACTCGACTATCTCTATAATACTTCATTTCTAAGAAAAACGATTCGCAGTGGCTTTGATTTTTATCTGTAAAAATATATGAAAAAGAAATTTATTTGTTCGAAATTGATGTCAAAATGTATGAAAAAAAATTCGAAGTCGAATTTTTATCAGCAGCCACTTTTCACTGCCGATAATAATTATAAACAGTTATAGACAGTAGGTTGTTGTATGTGCTTTACGTGCAAAATCCTACATCACTATTTATCGATTTTTGAAAAAAACTCGGCTATTGTTTTTCTGTCTCCCGTTGCGTACATAAGACTAAATTCGCGTTGCGAACGTCTTGTGTTGCTTTCTCCCGCAATTTTCGACTCGCTTGTGTTGTGCGTGCTATTCTTCTCTCCCGAATGGAGAAGACCTGAAGTTTTATGTCGACTTTAAACGGTACTGTATTGAGAAGGCTTTTTCTAAACTAATTTATCGGCTCCCTGTTCCCATTGCCAGTGACCGAAGAAATGTGGAGCAATGAATTATGCAAATTGAGTCGAACACCCAGGCATCGACCTACTACACCACGGCGGCCACATTCTCAAATACTGCCAGCACTTATGTACGTCGACGTAAAACATTGTGTGAATACATTTGCTTCTTTTGATATTCACAAATTCCACAGTAGTCCACTCTATCTATATCCAAACGTCATTAGTTGCTCACTATTATCGTTTTATCTATCCGCACCCACTTTGAATCTGTAATCGGCATGCCAGTCCATTGTACCTGCACACGCACGTGGCTAAATTTAGATTGCGATTCCCATGGGGACGTTTGACGCACGCATTCGGGAACTTCTGATGACACCGCACTGCCATGGAATTTTTTCACATTCTAATAGCATTCATGACTAACTCCATGGAAATTGGGAGATTCGTGCACATACTTTCAGCTGTCTGAATTCGAATTCAACTTCAATTTAATCAAATTAGTGAGTTCTACTTCTTGATTAGTTTATCGCAAAGGATGGTGATGTTGGAGTGCTCTTTCCCCTTCTTTCTCTTTATTTGCCACACGTATGAGATGTCTTTATCTTGCGTGGTTCCTAATAGAGCCTGCATGGCTTTCATCAATTAAATAGAAATCGTCGACACTTGTGGCCGTTTATCGATAATAATTTGTTTTTCTCTTTTCATTGGTGTCTTGCTCAATCAATAGATCTTTCAAAAAACTGTGGTGCTAGTGGCTAACATTCGTACTCAACGGTCCAAGGTTACATACTTTTCCTGATCACAGTAAAGACTGAATAGTGCATGGAATTGTTTCTAAATCATGTCGTGAAAAGTTGCTCAACTTGAGATAGTGTTCTCGGTTCCACCAAAAACTGGGAGATCCTTCACCCCTTTCAGTCTGCACTCGAACTGTGTTTCCAGCGAGAACTATTCTTCGCGTCTAAAGTTTAGAGCTCTTACTCCTGATCTGAAGTCTATTCTAACTTACTTGCTTCCTTAGATGGCGCTACAGTTCGGGTGACCCTAAACCGAAACTAACAAGCCTCTCCAATTGACACGGTCCTTAGCTAACTGCATCCAATCGCGCACTCCAAGCCGGTTAAGACCCACTTCAACTTGAGCGCGGCACCTAGGGCTATGTCTCCCTAACGGCGTTTTTCCTCTAAGTTAGTTTCGAAGACTGAATGAATGGGTGTGTACAGTCCGAAGCGGACCTGACCCTAGCTTTTCAGAACCACTCCTGCTGTGCGTGCTATTGTTCTTTCACGAGTGGAAGCGACCTACAGTTTAAAGCCGACTCCGAACGGCGAATTTGAGAAGCTTTTTCTAGACAGGAATACTCTTTGAGCATTGTCAGTGTCTCGAAGTGAATTATCAAAGGTGGTAAATTCGCGTATCGAACCTGGCACCCTCTGCGTAGGAGTCGACGCACTTACCCACTACGCCACGGCGACCAGCATTTTAAGCGATTAATGCGCAGTTTTCTGACTAGTTTTTTTTTTAATCTCTCCCCTTCAAGGCTCGTCAACGCATATGGGACCCTATATATTACGAAGAATTTTTCTCTCGTGCCGACTGAGTGTATCCTCAACCGCTTTAGACGCAAGCAAATACATTGCATCAGCGACGTAAAGCATCACTGGGATGGTCAAGGTCTTATATAGAATCTTCTTAGTTGTTCGGGTTGCAGCTTTACTCAATTGCTTTCCCAGAATTATTCCTCGTTTAATTTCTGCCGAGGTGTTTTTGTAAGACATTGTACCAAAGCCAAGGTGAAAGTCCTTTACGAATAGACTTATTTAGTTACTTTTCTGTGCATATTTATTTGAGGTTTGGCACTTCCTAAGAACCTTACTTCCTGCTTTCAAGTCGTTAAGTAAGAAAATCTCGCGTCAGATGATTTTGGAGACTTTTCTTATCTCTCCTGCTCGAAGTATGAATGACTGAAGGCTATGTCTGGAAAACGATTATAGCCTACTGAATTCTGTTCAATCTTTGAATGTGCCCTTGTCAGTATTGTCCTCGCCTACAATTTGATATCCAAATCGTTGTAGAGACGTATAATATTCTATATATCCGAAAAAAATTGTATAAAAGTCAAACAATAATGGACGTAAGTCAACTTACGTCAACATAATCAATCGAGCGGATACGCAGAAATGACACAAAGCCCTTTCGGTCGGTTTCGTTAAGTTTCGTTAATTTTTGCTTACTTAAGTGGGAGCGAAATCAATAGTTATTCACGTACACAGATGTCAGTTGGTATTTGGTATTGGAATTCTGCGTCACTCCTCAGAAGCAAAATACTCGGTATGACAATGATTCTAGATATAAGTTCTGACATAAGGGCCAACTATAATAGGCATGAGTGTGCATAAGCAAAAGCTTAAGCTACGATATTCACGTGATTACGAGTCGTACTAAATGCCGTGCTCTGTATTTAAAACCATCGCTTTTGATTGATATGGAAGGCTCTAATTAACAACAGTACAGTACATTGTAGAGTTCACGTTAACCTCGTGTTAAACAAGACAATTTGTTACTTGACAGTGTGCGCACTCTGCTCTCAGTCTACACGATAAAGTTAGTCCTTATCAAACAGGGTGCGATGTGCGTGAAACGGTCTAGTTCAACCTCCCAGCAGCTCAGACGTGTTTATTATTTCTCCCTGTCATACTTTTACATTCTTCTCAGTTTTGTCAATTTACAGTTTTTCGGTTTTTCGCTTTTATTTATTTTTAATTTTTCTCTTTAATGACCCACCCCAACACCCTGTAAAATGCGAAGCTCTGTGGGTGCTCGAATTGCTACACTGTATACATACTTTCTTACGACGTGTATTGGGCATTGGACTTAGCAACCGATCTGTCGGGTTTGCCAAGGACGTTTTTTGTTTTTGCACTGAATTTAAAAATGCTTTCCTGTCTCATTTAATGCACACTATAAATCGGTACCCCACACTTCCTTGGTAAATCTTGACGAAGATATCCATGGTCTTCGTTGGCCCATAAATCACATTCACCTCGGCAATCTGACCCACTACTTGAGGACATAGCGTGCAATATAAACAACGAGTTTTCTGCGAATCTGTTTGTAATCGACGATATAATGACGGCTATCAACAAAATTGATAACATAACTGATCAATTCCAACCGATCCGTTCCATGTTAAAGACATCATTACAGGCTAAAATACTTAAATGTACTGCCAATACGCTTCCGCCTGTTCATCGACCTACTCCTCTTCCGTCTTCTCCGGACGCGCAGTTTCTCGCAACAGCATAAATAACCAATCAATTGTCCTACCTCCACGTCACCGAAGTTATCCATGGAGACTCAAAAAGTTAAGAAGCACCAAGGCTAGTCTCAACACCATCGTCATCAAAGGCGCTCCTCAAAAGGGTCATCCTTACTGTGTACGGAAACTTTTCCAACAGAAGTTTTTTAATGAAATCCCAGTTCTGGGGCCTGCACATCCAGAAACTTCGGTTCAAGGTTGACATTCCATTTAAATAAAAATCGACTGCTATCTACGTTCCTTATAATTATCTCACCAGGATTCTCTCTATTTCTACACGCAGAGCTGTACTCTGCGCAAGGGGCATTATTCCACTCTCCTCCACTTATGTAAAAAGTTCTACCACAATACCTACAGACAGTATTCTGAATCATCTTCTGAAGTCTGCACAGTCAAAGTGACATGACATTTCATGAATAGTTCACTAGGTAGGTAGGTAATTGAGTGCCGTGGTTCACTTAAGCCAATGTTTTGGGTCCATTGTGACCATCGGAATGTTAAAACTACCGTGAGACCTACTGTAGTCCTAAAACCAAAATTCATGTGGGAACCTTAGGAGGTATTTGATAAACCTCCTAAGCTTCCCAACATTGTTTACGTCTTATAGGTCTATGAATAAGTGCTTTCTTAGAAGATGCCTTCTTTTCCTGGCTAGGGCTAAGCATTCAGAGACAGATCTTGGATAGATTCTGTTTCCTCCTTATCTCTGCGCAAAAGTCGTTGTGTGGTATGTTCAGTCGCATTGCGTGTGTATTAATGGCGCAGTGCCCGATAAGGACGGTGTTTAGCGTGCGTTGATTTCTTCCTCAGCACCGACCATAGCCCCTTACTGTAGCTCCAATATTCAGGGCAAGCCAGGGCATGTAGGCGCTGTTCACAGCCTCGTCATCTAGGTTTTTCTTCATGGTGTTTAGCAGCGTGTGTGCGTACGGTATTGCCAGCTCCGAGCCCTTCCTTAGATTCCAGCGATACCCAGCATAGGGTCCCCAAATTCTCGAGGTTATCTCATTGACGCACTGTCTACATCGCCTACCATCTTCTATATCAGATTGTCTGATGTTCTGGCATTTATTGCTGCGTGGTTATCAGCCTGTAACGTTTTGGTCTTCTAGCGCGAGTGGTGCTTCATGTATGGCAGCCACTTCGGCTAGAATAACGCTGTAGTCGTCCCAAGTGCCAAAGACCTTCGAAGAGATCACAGAAGACCCAGTATCAGAGATCACAGTACCTGCGTTCGTCCTCGAGCCGTCGGTGTATAGGTCGCCCCATTTGCTACTGCCACTTGTTCCATTCCTTCCAAACTCTTCTCCGTGTTGAGGGTTGGTGGAAGGTAGTCAGTTTAGCGTTTGTTCTGGGTTGGTTTACAACTCTTTTTATTATGGCAGCGTGACCGTGTCTGAGTCCCAAGCCAGAAGAGGCACTGATACACAGTTTAAATCGAGAGGAGGACCATGGAGTACAAGCATCAAAAGAACTACATAGGAAACATCACTTCTAGACTTTCCTCTTCATTTATCACCATGAAGTCCTGCAGTCTGGTCTTAAACTCGTTAAAAACTTACATTACATCAAATTTACATCATTACCTTGAGAAATGGTCTTATAAATTCCCAATTCTTTATCATTTCAGGATCCCGTCAAAGATGGTGAGGCAAAGATCAAAGCAGACTTCGATCAACTCTACGAAGACCTGCACCAGTCATTCAGGAACCTGGAAGATTAAGCCCCCGGCGCATAGCTCTCTATCATCCCAGTTTACGTTTATCGTTATTTAGTTATAATTACAAAATGAAAACTAATACTAATAAAACAAATTATGATAATAATATACAATGAATGAATCCCAAACCTACCAATTTAGGACAACCTACTACATATATGCATGTATTCATATACAAACACACATAATATTGTAACTACTATTTTACGTGTAAATTTGAGTGTTTTACATTTTCAACGAGTGAACATCCTTGGAAGTGAAATAAAAAGACGCAACAATTGTAAAAAACCAGAAACTTTCAAATGCAAGCGTTGCGTTACGCCAACGAAACTACGCATGACTACGATTGAGATTAAATTGTTCTTGTTGCTGTTGCCAGCGCTTTGAGAGAATTTTTAAATAAAATTGATTGTTTTTTTTTCTTTGTAAAGTATTATTGTAAAAAATAAATATTTAAATCATATGTATGTATCTATGTATTAAACATATTCAAGATAATTGAATCGTTGTGTTGTTTGATAGATAAAGTGAGAAACATGAATGACACTGGAGGTAGGATGGACTGGACGGAAGTGCACCCCTGAATGAGAGGTGTCGACCGATAGAGTTGATGAACTATTTGAACAGCTTATGTTCCTTTTCCGTGGTTTTTGACAATCAAGTGGGTCACCAAAGAAATTAAGTATAACTGCGAAGCCGGACTTCTACCCCTTTAACCAATTTAAATTTTTGATACCTGTTTTTTTATGCCTTTTTCTCAAACCAAAATGACCAATCAGAGGACGGCATACATGTTATTTCGTGAATAACCGTCAAAAATGAATATCTGTCAAAAAGGCACTCAAATTCGTGGATGGACTAGAAGGCAATCAGCTGTGAAGTCGGCCATCTCTGTAATACGTCACTTCTGGATCACACCAGTGTTGACTGGATTTTCTCTTACAATCTAGACAAGGTATAGAATACCAATGCCGAAACTGAATTCTAACAAAGTTCCTGGTGCCGTTAGTCCACTGTAGTCTTTAAGGCAACTGGAGATTTAGGCCCCTATTGCGAGTGGCGACTATCGACTGAAAATCGCTCGTTGTCGACTGTCGACTATCGATTCTGAAGTTTGGTATTGCGAATGTCGTTCGTAGTCGATATTTGTCGACTTCACAGCAGTTTTTTAGCGATTGTAAATTCGTGGTCGCTGGTTGTCGACTAAGAATTTTAGACGGCAAATCGTTTCTGTTTTTGTAATGTGAAGCCATTTTATGTCACTGCAAGTTACAAATATGAAGAAATTGAAGATTTTAGTGGAAAATCCAGACATCGGTGTCTCCTAGAATGTAAACAACGTATCTCAATTTTTTTAGTTTGCAGATAACAAAGAACGTTTTGACAGATGATTTATTTTATTTTAATACAAAAAATACAGTTGCTTGGACTAAACTATCGCGAAACTCATTGCCGACACTTTTTGGGAAGTCATCAGAAATGAAGTATCACAGAGATAGCCGACTTCATAGCTGATTGCTGATAAACTATATCACGAAATAACGTAAATGCCGTCTTCTGATTGGTCAATTTGCTTTATGAACACGTTATAAAAAGCAGTTGCAAAAATCTTAAGGGGAAAGAGAGGTAGATGTCGGGCATCTCTGTAATACTTCATTTCTGGTAGTAATCTCGAGCACATAATCGCTGAGTTTTCGCAAGTTTGATGATATTAGGTACATATGTGTTGATCTGGACGTTTTTCATCATAGGTTATTTTTCATCGAGGTCTTTGAATGCCTATTTAGACAGTAATTGAGAAAGTTGTAACGAATATATACTTAGTAAATAAACGGTATTTTTAATGAAACTTCTTACAGTTTGGAAGATATTAGGATAGAAGTACCCCTTAGACGGCTCCTTTTACTTGCAATTTTAAGGAAATCACTTGAAATTTCTTCTTCCGATTCACAACACAACTGATGCCATTAAATGTTTTGTTTTATTACTCCACACTATTCTATATTTTATTCATATTGAATATTCACACAAACAAAAAATGTACAAACAATTGTAGCTTTAGCTATCAAATTGTAAAATATTAACAATATCAACTTTTTCATTCACAGTAATAGAACTATCTATCGACTGAGTTACACAATACCAAAAGTGATATCAGTCGATAAATTTGTCAACAAGCGATTCGGTCGATAGTCGACACTCACAATAGGGGCCCTAGTTGGGCAGCTTATCTGTCAGATTTGTTCAGAGGAAAGCATATCTGACGAGTGGAACAAGAAATGAGATCGCCATGACTGCGCCAACTAGGGACGAGGGATAAGCTAACTTAACATCAATTTCAAGACCTTATCTCGGGTTTTTTGTGCCCGGCTAAAGCCGTTTAAGAATCTCCCTCATTCAGTGTAACTTCAAAGTAGAGAAGTCCATAATAGAGTGAATCTTCATACTGAGGCAGGTGAAAAATTCCAAGAAATGTTAATCGGCATTCTACCGATTCTGAATGATCGAACACTTATTCGTCGATTTTAAGGCGCTATATATGCATAAAGACGAGCTGCGCACGCCTTGTTAATTTCGACACTTCTGCCAAACTCGTTAGGTCGTGTAGAATGACAATGGTTGCTACATCAAGGGCAGCAACAAACTTTTTGAACAAAGCGCCACTATGAGCATGGCAGTTGTGATTTCGTCTGCTGCTCCTACTCCGCGGAGTACAGTACCGAGATGGAACGAGTAACTATTGGCAACCACTTTCTTAGAGTCAGGAGCCGAATGAAATTCCGGCTGAGTAAAAATCGTCAAAAAATGCGCATCACAAAAGCAATACAAAAGATGCTTTAATTTTGTTGACGTTTTTGAACGGCTCGTTTTCATAAAAAAAAGATGTTGAAGAAATCAGCAGCAATGATTCATTTAATGAATTTGCTTAATAATTCCGGCGGAAAGTAAAATATTCATTATAACTTCATATTTTCAAAGTACATGCCCAAAAGAGGATTCTTCGAAGTATTACAATAGAAAAGGTGCTGCTTTAACTTTAACTTTAAAATTAATTTTTATGTGAAAATTCATGATCCTTAAAACTAGACAAAAATGATTAAATCTATCTTAATATCTAAACAATGCATTTTCTTAAAATCTATCCTACTGGACCTTCGCAGGTACTCTAAAATAATCTAAACTTACTTATCTATTTGCCTTTTGGCGTCTACACTAGCCTCTGTTTTTGTCCAGTCCATATGGACAATCTTCATTGTCTGTTCCTACTAACCAAGAAAACTTAGAAACAACTTGGCGCTCTAAACAAAACTACCAAAAAACTAACCCTAATAAAACTTAAACTACCTTACACAATGTCCATGACATTGCGGACGTGTGTACAGGGCCGTGTACGTTATTTATATGCTTGACATATATAATCTACACGCCTTTACACTTTTTTTTTTGTTTAATCTATTAATATAATAATGTAAGTGGGCTGTTGACCAACTATCATATCATGCGCTGGCGGAGACTGGTTCTGGTGTAACCACCAAAAGAAGTGCCACTCCATTGCACTCTCTCTCCTATCTCGAGCGGGGATCGCTCTACTGAACTGGAGTGTTGTTCACGAGCGATATCCAATTCATTGTGGAGTCGCCTGTCAACTGTTCGGCATACAGCGTGCAAGATTATAGGACATCCACTCATGCCCTGAATCAGATTGAACGAATCTAAACAGAGAAAAACCTCAGGTGGAGTAAAGCCGGTGGCGCACCCTCTCATGATACAGCAATGTGTCGTCGCGTTAATGAAATTATAACATTTTCTACTATTTTCACTTTCTTCTCGTACTCGGACTCAGGTGTCCGATACAACCGCAGACTGGTCCTGACACCTCTCTCGAACACCCTCATCTTTTTCCATCTAGGAAGGGCTCACGTTGAACCAAAGGGGACAACCATTAACCATGACTGGCCTTATGAGGGCCATGTAGCAGATTACCTTCACCCTGGTATCAAGTTGGCTGCTGTAAAACAGCTTACTTGTCACAGCAAACGCTTTTGCAGCATTGGTCAAAGCCTTCTCTATATGTTAGTCAAAATACAGAAAATTATCGAACCAAATGCTGAGGTATCTGACTACACGGTGCACGATTAACGGCTGGCCCTGAGGGTCAACAATGCAGAACTATTTCCATTTCTTACGCGTATCACTTGAAGCCCTGTGCACCGGGCACGGAAAAGAACAGTTTCACTTTTAAAGAACTTGATAAGTAACTTCCAGTCACAACCAAATCCAGTTATTTTATTTGCATCCCGTTGCGACAGCGTGCTTATGAGTACTACCTTCGGTGTTGATCTGTAAGCCACTAGGTCTTCGGCATACGCGATTAGGTACGGCATAGACCTTAGAAGAACTTCAGTAAATATAGCAAACAATAATGGGGATCCTACAGCCCCCTGTTATAGACCGTTATCTATACTAAATACTCTACTTCAAGTTACGCCGTCACATTTCACGACAAACTTCCTACCTGTTATCATATCATAATTTCATGATAAAACGATGAGAATATGTACTCCAATTATATACAAACAATGAAGCTAAAGTCACAAGGGGACAGTTAACTGCACTCTTTTCAGACTGATTTTTCAATAAAAAAATATATTTTTTATAACCTTCAAAATACATCCTATCGCCATCAATCTATGATGAATACGTTTGCGAAGCGATTGCTTTCATATAATGTTTTAAGATGCAATGCGAAATGTTCGCAATTAAGAACATTTGACGTTGCAGTACTGCGCTAAAACTGCTATTACGAACTCAGCCGCCTTCTCGAACTACTTTATGCAATACGGTGAACAGACCAGACTTCTGATATGTAGGTATGTGCGTCGTTCTGGAGTATGATTAAATATAAAACAATAGCCGGGGAAGACGGAGGTACTCTTAGATCCTGAACAATGGAACGATTTTTCCTTTTCCTTTCTAACATAGTCAACAATACGGAGTTTCCCAATAAGAGAAAAATTCGTAGAGGAAATTTATTCAAAATAAGCATGATTGTCATTTTCTCTGTCGCGCTTTTAAGGATGAATCGTAACGGCGCGTTCGCACGGCCTGTCTCTGACAGGCTTTGGTTCGCGTTTTATCGAGTTTACGAGAATGTTGTGTCAGAACAAAGAAACCTTAGTTTTCTATATCGACAAGTACGCGCGCGTTTGACAACTCGATTATCGCGCACAACATAATTACAGTAAAAATATTTAATGAATATACTAAATTCAATGTTAGAAAAACGAATTTTAATTCTATACAATTGATGATTCGTTACAATTTTCCTACGTGGATTCTTGAGACCGGGAGGGTTTATTGTACGCATACTTGCTGCAGCAGCAAGTATTATGAACAACCGATTGACTTCTTAAATATATTATTTCGAACGAAAAAAATCGTTTCATCAGTGTAAGCAGAAATAAATGAAAAACGCTCTCTTATTTCTCCCAGTAACTCTTCGGTAATGGGAAAGAATTAAATCGTACGAACCAAAATTTAATTTCTCCCTTTATTTAGCTCATAATTATCATTTGATTTCGTAATAACGGGCAATATGCATTTAAAATTTTGATTCAAAAAAATAAAAACAATGATAATACTTGCCACACAACTTTCGAAATTGGTGTACCTAACGAACATAGCTAAAGCAAGCGAATGCACAAACCAACTCTTAGCTGTCACTTTCGTTTACGTGGACTACGGCGGTGAAATGTCAAATCTGAGTGAATTTTGTTTTTTCGATGTGAATTTCGTTTAACTCTCTATTTCAATTAAATGTGTGCAAATATTCAAATTAACGCGAATTAATAGTAAAATTGCACCAAGCAATCTTTGATTTACTTTAAGAACAATTAACATTAAGCAAATATTTACCAAGGTAAGCGTGGTGACATCAAACAGACGGCACTTGATCCCACTGACCTTTGTGCAGGCAATTGTGTAGTTTCTGTTGAATTTCAATAGTTTAAGAGGTCATTCATCTGTTAAAATCAAGGAAAACGAAACAAAAATCTAAATGTATTTACCTTTTACAGAAACACACCGGTGTCATCAAGAAATCAATTGCAAATTAGACATGGCATTCCCACCACAACAAAACGACTACCAGTGGAATGCAGCTCCAAGTGGCGAATACGGTTTTGAAGTACCCGAATTTGGAGATGAGCTGTAAGGAGATACAACAAGAAATCAATGTCACTCATGTATTTTAATCCATTTTCATTTGTATAGAAACTTCCAAACATTCGACAACACACAATCTTCTGTTCCACCAAACTACAATGCCAACTACAGTGATGTCCGCCCCGGTGTGGGATCATTCTACGACCCAACTGCATACGATGACAGCGCCTATGGCCAAGACCAATCCTTTAAGCCACCAGGTACAACAGAATTTGATGACGAACCACCACTGCTGGAGGGTAAGTTCAAACAAAACCAGATTACCGTGAGTCTTGCTAATCATGTCCTCTCTCCTTTTCAGAACTTGGAATCAATCCAAACCACATATTCCAAAAGGTAAGAAAAAGTTCCTTCAAATACTGTACTAAAGGCAGGCACCGACGAAAAGCCCATCACATTTCGGTATGTTTGCTTGAACTTGGGGTCTCGCTTCCCGTTGCCCACAAGCAAGGCAAAGAGCATGGAGGACAAAATGCAGAGGGTTAGCATTCTTTCAATTACCTATGGCTGGATGAACGCCTTATCTACGATGTCCTTCAAAAGGATACTTTTAAAATTAAATTTGAGACTTTTTTCCAAGCCTTTCGCTTGCATTGTCTGAGTATTTCCTTCAAAGTATAAAGGCACCCGCCTCGCTACAGAGAGGCATGCAATTCTCTGTGCAAAGCGAAAAACAAAAAACGCAAGTGGAAATTTGCTCATTAACTCTTTCGTAAGCATTTCGTATTGGTTTTTGTGTCACGCTCCTTTGTTGGACATCCGATGGAAAATGCTGCAGTTGTGTGTAACCGGAAGACGAGTAAAAGTTTCAGAGAAGACAGATGGCTATCTATGTCTGTGCTGCCATTCACGGTGCTTGCCTTGTGTACTTTAATTGTCATTTTTTTGTGCTGTTGTTTCTCAAGCCGAGGAAGAGAAAAGTAATCAGGGGCATGAAAGAGCAATGGGAGTAAAGTGCATTTAATTTTCCGGAGTATTAATGGGGATGTCATTAGAACAATGGAAATCCTATTGAGCAAAGGAACAGAGAGATAATGCTAAGTAATTACAAAGGATAGCTTGCAACAGGAGAAATTAAGCTGAAAATGAACTAGATACGGTCAAATTGGGCGGAAGGATTATAAAAAATTGTTTTATTTAAATAAGATTTAAGGTTGTTGTAGGAAATTTGACATGGATACAGAATTGTACTTGTATGGCCATCCGTCATATACACACTAACATCTCTTTTAGTTCGTATTCAGGCGTTCGTGCGTAAGGCGATAACTGATAATTTTTGTTAAAAGCACATCGTTGCTCAGAGTAATAAATCGCAAGATCGATGAGGACGAAGTCAAAATGTCCAAGTCTAAGCGAATGACTTAAAATCATGTCTTCAATGCTTCTCAATGCAACAAGATAAGGAAAAGCTAGGTTTGGAAGTTAATTTTTGACAGCGAGTGCAAACCGTACCGCGATTGTGCGAATTTTGTTGTTAACTAAAAATGCAGCGATGGTTTTCTGGTGAATATTAACCTCTGGCTGCTGTGGGGTCGTAGTGCGTGTGTCGATTCCAACGATCTCGCTCCCTGGGTTCGGTACGATGTACCAGGATGTGGATGTAGTCCGGTAGGCGCAAATCTTCGACTGCACTGGCTGGGCCACATCGAGCGCATTGACCCTTAGCAAAGAAGATCCTCGAATCCGAGTCATCTTATGCCAAAAGGAGATATAGACCCAACCCCTGGTGTAAATACCAAGCCATCGAATACAGCTTGGTTTGACGACAAGATCCTCCATGGGCGTAGCCTTAAAAAGTAAGAAAGTAACCAAGTACCGCAAAAACTAAATATTCTCTATAATTCCGGGCTTAAATCACACCCCTCATACATACTTTATATGGTGTCCTCTTTAATGTGAATAAAAAACTTCCCCTTTCTCGAAAGGACATTTTTGAGCAGGGTTATCGGCCTTAACTAACCCTATCTATAACCTAAAACACAGAGTGAGAAAATAGCTTGCAAGTAACATCTGGGAGAATCTAAATCTGGTAGAGCAAAATAAATGAAAAACAAGAAAGGGATCTTCGACTTCTCATGTTATGTGTACATTTATAAAGACAATTACTTCGTCCTACCGGCTTCGGTGGCATACCTCTATCCAATGGTTCATATTTTCAGTGACTCTGAGACATAATTGATGTTCAATGCCGTTAATGTGCCGAATTATCCCATTCTTTAGATCTTGAATTGATTTTGGCTTATTGACGTACACTTTTCTTATTACATATCCCCACCATTCACGCTAACTGCTTGGCCGACCTCATTTTCGAAAAAGTACGGCCCGATGACGCCGCCAGCCCATACACCGCACCAAACAGTCACTCCATGTAGATGCATCGACTTTTCAGCAATTACTCGTGGATTCTCATTTGCCCAAATATCACAATCGACAGTTAAAATTTCGAGGTAGTAAAGGAGTTTGTCTACCTCGGGGGAAACGTAAACTCCACAAACGACATCACTGTAGAGATCCGATGTAGAACTGCCTTTGGCAACCGGTGTTACTTCGGTTTGTTAAAACAACTGAGCTCAAAACTCCTGACTTGAAGGACCAAGATCATGCTCTTCAAAACTCTAATTTTGCCAGTCCTGCTAAATGGATCCGAAAGCTGGACACTAAGCAAAACTGCAGAGCTGATTCTTGGTGCATTTAAAAGAAAAATTCTACGTCGGGTATATGGTCCCGTCTGCGAGGAAGGCGATTGGAGGAGAAGACACAACCGCGAACTCTACGAGCTGTACCAGGATGTGGATGTAGTCCGTAAGGCAAAGATCCGTCGACTGCACTTGCTCGGCCCCATCGAGGTCAGGGACAACAATTCGAGAAGGAGAGAAAGACCAAGCAAGCAAGAGAGCTTGGTCTTTATGACTGGAAGCAGCGTGACCGTCAACAATGGAAAGCAGCTATCGCTCAGGCTAGGACCCTGCAGGGGTCGTCAGCCTGATAAGTAAGCAAGTATTCTCATTTGCCCAAATACTGCAATTCTGCTTGTTAACGAATCCACTGAGGTGAAAGTTTGCCTCGTCACTGAAGATGATTTTCTTTGTAAAGTCACCATTCATTCGATTATGCTTATGAAAAAAATCACGAAGTATCTGAAATGTATTTTGATTTGAACGCCAAAGCTTCAACAATTTTGACGCGCTGCTCGATTGTGTACCTCTCCATGGTTCAATTTGTCAAACACTGAAACAAAGAAATGTCAAATCAAGATGGGCAAGAAAACTTGACGTTAAGGTGTGACTCACAATTAACATCGTGCATTATGGTTGGACCACCCTTTACAAATATCCCTTGTGCGACCTTTCCGTTAATATACTATCGTAGTTTGGAACCTAGCTTCCTTCACATTCTTCGAACGTTTTGAACCAGTTCAAAATCAATTCAACAAGTACATTTTTAAAAAAATGCATTGGGCATCTTGCTCTAAAGCAATGTGCCAACTGTACGGTTTAAAATCTCTATCAACTAGACGCACCATTCATGATGTTGTGTTTGTTGGGGATATACCCTGCAATTTTTATCTCTTATTCAAGATTAAATTTCATGTGCAAATTTCTAGGTCACTCCGTAGTTGGGAAAGTTTCCACAATACCGATTACGGTAAAAACGAACCACTAACCAGAAAAATTCGAGTTTTCAATGAACATGCGCAACATTTGGACTCATACCAAACCGCTCTTTAAAAGCACTATTTCAATTATTTATTAAACTATAAAACTATTTATTATTACATTGTACGCGTTATAGTAAGAGCAGTGCTACTTCAATAAATCTATTAACACGTATGTAGTTTTTACATTTAGATAAATAAAAAAAAAATGCCTCGTGGCGGGAATACTAGGTTGGGTGAAAAGTAACCTGCGTGACCGTCAACAATGGAAAGCAGCTATCGCTCAGGCTAGGACCCTGCAGGGGTCGTCAGCCTGATAAATAAGCAAGTATTCTCATTTGCCCAAATACTGCAATTCTGCTTGTTAACGAATCCACTGAGGTGAAAGTTTGCCTCGTCACTGAAGATGATTTTCTTTGTAAAGTCACCATTCATTCGATTATGCTTATGAAAAAAATCACGAAGTATCTGAAATGTATTTTGATTTGAACGCCAAAGCTTCAACAATTTTGACGCGCTGCTCGATTGTGTACCTCTCCATGGTTCAATTTGTCAAACACTGAAAGAAAGAAATGTCATATCAAGATGGGCAAGAAAACTTGACGTTAAGGTGTGACTCACAATTAACATCGTGCATTATGGTTGGACCACCCTTTACAAATATCCCTTGTGCGACCTTTCCGTTAATATACTATCGTAGTTTGGAACCTAGCTTCCTTCACATTCTTCGAACGTTTTGAACCAGTTCAAAATCAATTCAACAAGTACATTTTTAAAAAAATGCATTGGGCATCTTGCTCTAAAGCAATGTGCCAACTGTACGGTTTAAAATCTCTATCAACTAGACGCACCATTCATGATGTTGTGTTTGTTGGGGATATACCCTGCAATTTTTATCTCTTATTCAAGATTAAATTTCATGTGCAAATTTCTAGGTCACTCCGTAGTTGGGAAAGTTTCCACAATACCGATTACGGTAAAAACGAACCACTAACCAGAAAAATTCGAGTTTTCAATGAACATGCGCAACATTTGGACTCATACCAAACCGCTCTTTAAAAGCACTATTTCAATTATTTATTAAACTATAAAACTATTTATTATTACATTGTACGCGTTATAGTAAGAGCAGTGCTACTTCAATAAATCTATTAACACGTATGTAGTTTGTACATTTAGATAAATAAAAAAAAAAATTGCCTCGTGGCTGGAATACTAGGTCGGGTGAAAAGTAACCTGCGTGACCGTCAGAATGTGCTGCTACTGCAAAAAAGATTATGGTGCTTTGAAGTCCGTTCCTATTTAGAAATGCAAATTTCAGTGCGATACTGGGTGGTGTGAATAAAAACTGAGTGTGAGCACTTCCTTAGCATTTTATAGGAAAAGCTCCATCTGGTGTGAATAAAAATTTATTTCGTTAAGTTTAACGAATTTTCTCCACTCACATATTTTGTCAGCTGAGTCTTTCCTCCGTTTTCGTGTGAATAAAGGTGAAATGAATGGAGAACTCACTTGTGAAAGTTGAGTGTGCATAGGAGGTGACTTCAAAAGAGAAAAAAGTCAAAACAATTTAAAATAATGGAAAATACTGCGTCCGAAGAGGAATACTTTGGCGGATTAAACCTTAATCCTCAAAAATAAAAGGGAATCTGGAATGGACGATGACGATTTCATCAAGTGTTTGCAATTTTGCGTGTTTGCTGGAAAAAAGCCAAACTCCAGACATGAAAAATAAAAGGCAATCTGCGTTGAAATCTATGGAAGAAGAAATAAAAAAAATCCATGGGTTTAATTTGAACATCTCGGTTAATAAAGAAATACAAAATGATAACATGAAGGCTAGCGTCAAATCAAAAGGCGATAAGAAAAAGACAATCTTCCCATTACATTAAAAGACCAACAACAATCAAAAGTATGGCACCACCACCCTTGTGTCCCCGAAAGGACATGAGTTATAATTCTTTGTTTTTGGCGGTTGAGTGTTTAAAAACATTATTGCATATATTTTGCACCCACCTTTACCCGTCTTTGCACTCACCCTTAAACGCCAAGAACTCTAGTTTTTAAAAGTCAACTGAGAGGAAGGTACCTACTGTGAGGCAATTTTCCTTTAACGAAAATGCTCGACTCATGTGGTCTTACTCGGAGTGTTTTCTCAGGTTTTAATCACACCACCCACTGTCTTTAGTTTTGTTTTGACAGCTGATTGTTGACGTGTTTGGCACCATGTTGAGTAAAAAAACCGATTTACATTCTCTTATAAAACATTATTCACCGTCAAATATTGGTTTCGAGAGCTATCAGATTCCACAAAGATTAGTATTGAGCGCAAACAACATATTTTGGGAAATGTTGTGCATATGAAAAAGTTATCCTGCCGCTAGGTGCCGCGCATGCACAGTCCGGACCAAAAACACGAACTCGAGAACACTTCGAAAGAGTGTTTGGTATTACTGATGCGGAATCGGGCGGACTTTTGGCGTCGATTGGTAACTGTTGATGAAACCTATTGCACACCAGAGAACAGAATGAGTGCCCAGCAGTGGACTGAAGCCGGCACAAGTGCTCCGAAGCGACCGAGGGAGGCTCAATGGAAAATCGCTTCAAAACGGCCTCGCATGAACATTTTGTTTTTGCAAGACAATGCGCCGGCGCACAAGAGCGTCGCAACCACGGCTAAAATCAATGACTACGGTTCCAATTGCTGTCACATCCACCGTATTCGCCGGATTTGGTTCCCTCGGACTATTATCTCTTCCCAAACCTCAAAAGATGGCTAATCAATTAAAAAAATCAACTCACGCGAGGAAATCATCGACGCGACGGAGGAGTGTTTTGCAGACCTTCCGAAAAATTTCCTTTCGGACGGGATCAAGAATTGGAAAATCGCAGGAGTAAGTGTATCAAGCTAAAAGGGGACTATATTGAATAAAATAAAAAAAAAAACATTTACAAAAGAATTGTTTCATTCCCATGGAGGTTACTTTTCACCCCACCTAGTATTGCTGATTTGTGTACGGATTACATAAATGCTGTCCGTTACTGTTCCAAACAATGGAACCTGAAATCTAAATCAAACCTGACGTCAAGTCCTAACGCCTAAGGATCAACTTAAGACTAATCTTCAAGCACTCCTGTCAATGAATAACTCATTGTCATATATCAGAAGTGCTAGCGTCCACAACCCACAAAAGTTGTGATGATTTAATAAAACATGCCTCTACTTAATGACGTATATTTTTGTGCTGTCATTTTTCACGCTGCCACAAAACCCCTTTGGCCTTTCCCCCTTGAGCCTGTGTACAAGCGTTGGATATTTAATTTCATGTTTTACAGTTTATTTCATTTGTTTCAAGTGGATAGAGGGGAGGCTGTTCGTTTTATGCCGCGCACACCAGCTTGTTATCGAGGTGATGAATGTATTCAAATGTTTGCTTATCAAAATGAAAAATTGTCTCGTGTTTATTTGAACCAATGCATTTTAAGTTTACTGCTTACATAATCGATTATTTTTTGTGTATGCTTTACTTGACATGTTCCTGTGTTAAGAGATGATTTCCTGTGGATCGAATCTGTATGTGAGTACACTGTGGTTGATAAGTCAAGAGTCATCACTCTTTTAAGTGGATTTCGATGTGTCAGGCCTGCCTGATTTTTGGAATGGAAGGCAGCAGAATACTGCATAAATTTTGGGTATGAGTGTGAGCTACGCTGGACTGATAGAAAGCTTACGTCTTCGTTAGAGCTATGGCTATGATTGGCAGCTAGCGATCATTAGACTCCCTTGATGACTGGAAACTTTCAAGCGTTAGTGTATCTGTTTCACTGACAATGTTAGGATATTAACATTGCGAGTCTCATGAAAATTATTTTCCCGATGTGGCAAAAAAACGACTAGGTGCATGTTAAAATATGATTTAATGTAACAATAAATCAATGCAAGTGTTCTGGGAAAAGAATACATTTCAACCAACTGAATTTATCCGGAACACAGTAATCTATACGCAGGACGAAACCATTGTAGTTTCGCAAAATTCCAATCGAAACAAAAAACAAAGTGGACAATAACGCTTTTTCTCCATTTCGTGGAATGCATCCCACTGGAAGCACTAGTTTTCCTGTAACACCCACAGAGTAGCATCGAGTCTTTATTTTACACGGACTGACGAATTGAGTTCACTGCACGGGGCTAAATGATATTTCGGGCACCAAATATTTACTGCCTGATAATTGATTGCATGGCTGGATTCATTGATAAATTGTAAATCAACACGAAGCGAGATTATTTGGCGAAAATTGTGCCAAAAGAAAAACAATGCTGGCATCGAGAGAATTTCGGGGATATTTCTGATTGTTTCATGATTAATTCGACGTTTGTTTAACACACTTGTCCATGGAGATGTGTTGAAATTCTGGTTACGATGTCATATCCTTTCATCTGTTCATCTGGACACAGACGGGAGGTGATCAAATATTTGTGTAGTTTATAGGTTATGACGTGTAGTGTAACACCTTTCGGTTTATTGTTGCATCGTGAATATTTTGTAAACTTCATCAGATGGTGTACGGTTCTCCTTTTTTGTATGGCGCTATAGGGCGATATTGATCTGGAAATCGAACAACAAGCATTTTCAAACCGAACTGCACCCTGTTAGCTGTTTCCATCTGCGTACACTTAGTGGATTGGACACCTAAAATTGTAGCTTGTGATATTGACACTTGTTTCAATATATAGGGAACCTGTTCAAGTTCAATGCGTCACCTAATGGACGTCCTGTTTGATATCATGAAGGCTCATAGTCGTTGTATCTTCGTGCTGTCCATGTGTTCCTCTACAAAACCTAGTCCTGATAGCGATTTAATCCACAGAGATCTGTCTATCTAAGGCTTAAAGACTACAATGTCATCCCAAAAACAATCAACATCGTAGCTTCACGAAAGCGCCTATTGGAGCAGGCTTAATAATGCTTGTAGATGCTAAGTCATGAGCAAAGTTTTGGGAAAAGACCTATAATTTCCCAAGAGTAGCAAAAATGTTGTCGAAAACATGAAAAGTTCTGCTTTGTCTTGAATTCAAACTGCAAATCTTGGTCACCTTTCTCTTATCGATCAAAGTATAAGACTTTTTTTCAAATTTGATACAACAAATCCCAATACACTATTTTGATCGACTTAAATCACAAGCTGTTGCTTGAACTACAGTCCGAGGTGATCATGGGGCTCAACCAACGATGCCCTTAAATTAGCGCTATCTCTGGCTAGCTCCCTTCAGTTCCACCCGCGAAAATGGTTGAAATCCTTCTCCAACTCTGTTGCGTTGTACCACAGGCTCGGATTCGAAAACTCTTCGGGCCGGAGCTGAGTTGTAAAAACCGCTCTACATGGTCCAGCCACGTTAGACGATGGTTCCGTAGACGCATGTCTAGGCTCGTGGTTATAATATTCTTCTCCAAGTACCATCATCGGAAACAGGACCAAAGATTAAACTTTTCTCTCGATAACCTCAAGAACTTCTTCATCTGCTCTTGCCATTGCCAATGCAAGTCAGAAAACTTGCTGACGGCACATTTGTGCTACTTCGCAACCAACACTAAAGTGTCAATTTAGTTTGAAGTCAGTTGTTAATGGAGTTGAGGACCAATAAAGTGAAGATTTTACAACTACAACCCTGCACCACCCGACCAGTTTAGCAGGAATTTCAAAAGTAGACTTAGCTTTTATGGCTCGTCGCGATGCACGAACGGTCTTGGGTGTCGATTTGAATTTCTTTGGTGTAGTATCTACTGTTTTTAGATACAAAATGGATCGTTGTTCGCTTTATCTACAGACCACCATTTTCGACTTCTAGTACAAACTATTCTTAATTACTCGGCGAGAAATCTTCAACACTTGACAATTTCCTAATTTCTCGGCGAGAAATCTTCAACACTTGACAATTTCCTAAACAAATGATGACTTTATTCCTGTTTGGCAGGCGTATCTTCACACTAAATACGTCAATTCAACTCAAAGAAAAAGACGAATTTTATTGAAAAAACGCATTGCTATTAGTAACTAACAAAAGGTGTATTTAGATTTAGAAAATTCGATGATTTCATTCTTCTACTAGGAATACGGAAGATTTGAAGTTCTATTTAAAATTAGAAAAAATTGAATTTTAAGATGTCGTCACAAAGCATAAATCGCCGGCTTTTTTAGGGTGTGGCGATATACCGATCTTTGTGTCTGGTGAGAGGGGGCATCTCTATGCACTCTTCTGTAGTTGGTGAGCATATTGTGGTAGTGCGTCTAATCCGCTTCAGTTTCCTGGATTGTCTCTGTAGTCTGCTATCCAGCACATTCGTATTTTTCTCGTAAACCGCAATTCTCATCGAGAATTGATGGATTATTTACCAACTTATAGTTAAGAGACTCAATCTCCACAGGCCTGATGGCAGCCTGGATATCTATGCTATTTCTATTTATGTGCTATCTCTATTTATATTTTAGCTATGTTATATACTTCGCCATGATCTTCCTTGAATGAGAACTTGAGCGAGTTAATGCATGGAGTGGTTCTAAGAGAGTCATATATGCAGTCTTGGAGTTGTACTTGCTCACTGTGTGCAAACAACTAGCCAGAAATGTGTTACGAGCTAATGTTATTATCTTAACTATAAAGCAGAAAGTTTGTGTGTCTGACCGACAAAGGCCGAAGCTAAACGTCGCAGAGCTCTGAAATTTTCAACAAAAATCATTCTAAAATTTAGACGGGAATAAAATTCTCATAATAAGTGTTGCATCAATCCGGTATGAAACCATTTCAAGTTGCGTAGTCGAGGATATCAACCATCCCCAAGTGTTTTGTAACTTCCATATATACACACACATTTTTCATATTTTGCTTTGGTGCAACCATTCAATCGAACATATACGAACGACTGCTTGAGTCACCAAACGAAAAGGAAACAATAACCAAACTATCTATGCTTGTACATATACATATATACACAGAACGGATTAGCCGATTTAGATAAAATTTCAGAGCTAGACTAATTACATAATGTGTTACAAGATAAGCTTTTTTTCATGGTGCACGGTTTGACTTCAATTTGCACAAAAAGTGAACATCGCGCGCAGGTACATAGATGGGATTTCCAAAAACTTTTTTTTATGAATCACTTGATACCCCTCCACGTTGTGTGTAAATGGTTGAGAAAAAACCGTAATTTCCGTCCGTTTTGCTGCAGCACACATTGATAATTCAAACTTCAACATTAATGCACGTAGTCAACGAATTGTACTTATTATGAGTAGGGATGTGAATGAGAGATTGGGATAGGCATCAATGACAAAAGAAAATTCAAATTCTTCTCTGAGTTCTGCTTCGAGCAGTCTTATTATTGTTTTAAATTAAAAAGTGTGGTAATAATGCAGGTAAAGTACCGGTTGAAGAAACAAGCCCGGGCAAAGCCGGGTACGAAATCTAGTAATCTCATAAATTTAAAAAAAAAATTTTCTTGAAAACCGGCCGTTTCGGGTAAATTTAAATAATCTGCATTCATTTTTAAAACACATATCTTCGGGTGTTCCCCAAGGATCAGTGTTGGGCCTATTTATTTATATAATGTATGTCGCTGATTTTCTTGAAACAGTGACGCGAAATAGCAATGTTTGCGGATGACACATCTATTTACAGCACAAACGAATCTGGACAATTTATTGAAAATTACTTGCAACAAAAGTTTTGATTTTTCCAAAACATGGAAAATAAAACCAAACGCTAACAAAACTCAAGCCATCTTTTTCACCAAGAAACGGAAAACTTGTTTTTTGTTTTTTTTTTCACTTTGTCAACTGAATATAAATGGTCGTGGTATCCCATAGGTTAATTCTGTTCAATATCTAGGTGTGTATTTAGACAAGACATTACCTTTTCGGGATCATATCAAAAATATCCTCAACAAAATAAGCATTGCTACCAAAATGTTATACCCACTTATATGTAGGAAATAACTCCTGAGTAAAGCTAATAAAATTACAATATTCGAATTTATTTTTCAAGCCATAATACTTTGTGCATGTCCAGTATGGGGGATTTGTCACAACTTGTGACAATTTCACAAAACCTTAAGAGGGGTTCCCATTTGTCGATTTCATATTTTGACGATTTTCAATCTGCTGGTAAATCAACATAAATTATTTTTTTGGCTTGTAACTGCATACATTTATTTGAAGACTTAAAAAACAAGAAAAAATATTTACATATTTTTTTGTTGTTTATTGTGATTAAACAAAAGCCCTACTTGACCTACACTATGCAGGTCATTTCCGCTCACTGGAACATTTGAAACCAAAAATTCCAACGGGATTAGAAAGAGTACATGTTTGGCTCTGGTATAACCTAAGATTATTAATTTCGCACAAAAATTAACAAAATGGCGGACTTTTGATTGTTTTTTTGAAAATCGCCTTTTTTCCAGCCTTATATCAAGTTAAAAAGTAAAGAAGATCTTCACCGAACCGATGGGATTAATAGTTTTTGAGTAACCTCATGCTCCGGTCATAAAAACATTGTTTCGAGAAAAACGCGTTTAAAGTCTTAAGAAGCAAATTCTTCGGTATTAAACCTATCTACGTTCATAAATCGGCTATATTTTCAAGAGTTTTGGCTGGCTTTATTCCACCCAACTTTTACATGAACAAATTGGAGTACTTCAAATTGCAAGAAAAATTTAAATTCTCAACCAAAGATTTGTTCTAAGACCTCTTGATTCCAAGAACAAATTAATACAACTAATACCTTGCTAATGTGTGATAACTCTTTTGTACCTATTTATTCATTAATTATTTACTTTTTTATTTATTTATTTATATACTTGTTTATTTATTTATTCATTTACATATTTGGCTAGTTGTTAATACTTAAGTACCTGTTCGTATAAATATTCATACGTTTTCTCTTTTTAAATTGTTTTATACAAAATATCAAAATATTAGATGAAAGTTTTTTGTTCGTAGTTTTTCATTCGAAATAATAGATAACTATTTTATAAAAAGTACATTTCACTTGTAAGACGAAGATAGTTGTGAGATATTAATTATATATAAAATATCGCTGTGCAAGCTTCGTATTTCATAAAAACTGTTGTAAATCCTGTAACTATGAACGAAGTGAATGTCAAATGTGAATGAACTAATGTTCTTAAATTTACCATGTCTCTTGTGACTCCCTGTGAATGTATTCGTCCAAGGACTGGATTAGATATATTTCACAATCTCAATATTTCAGTGGACGGAGTCATAGTTAAACCATATAAATCCGTAATTTAAAGGATTCCTAAACAATCACTTTAAATGGATTACAGTCGACATCATCAATTGTTAAGAACGACAAGCCTTTTCCATTTCAAACCACTATCCCAGTTCTATGCCTCCAATCGAAACCTTATGGTTACTTCGATGTGCCTTATAGGTTATCAATTTTAATAGAAATTCCCTCCATCGCATTCCAGAACATCAAACAAAAGCCAATCCATTAATTTCACATTTTCATTTTTATTTACAGACCTTGGCTGTGCTAAATCCACTCCGTGGTGCGGATCAGAGCATTCTTCAGGACACAGACATGGCTGGACCACTGGCATTCTGCTTAGCACTCGGTGGCTTCCTCCTATTGGTGAGCATACAATGTGGAATCTACCATCATTTCCACCATCAAATCGATTGGGAAACGCGTATTAATATTGCTTTTTATTTCTATCTGAATTTTGCAGAGTGGCAAAGTGACTTTCTCCTACATCTATGGTATCGGAGTGATGGGATGCATCGCATTCTACTGCCTCCTCTCAGTGATGGCCACACAGGCCCAGGTCACATTCGGAGCCGTTGTATCTGTGCTGGGTTATTGCCTGCTTCCGATGGTCGTATTGTCCGGCATTAACGTTTTAATCACCATTCAGTTAGTATGCTTTTGTTTGAATTACTTGCTTTTTTGTTCTTATTTTTATTTTCTCTGGCATTATGTTTTGTGTTCATGCCCGCTCTTGTGTATTTCTTTTCTGTGCGATTGTTGTTTTCTTTTATGGCCGCACCACCATTGCCACCACCAACAAGTGCATTGTGCAAACAATGAATGCGTTGATTAAAAACAACTGCGGGCGCTCCCGCAACTAACCAACGGGAAAAGAAAGATTTTTTTACCACACTAAACCACCGTCCCTTACTTCGATTTCAATTGATTTTGTTTGGGGCTGGGTTCTGTGTTCGCTTTTTGCGAAAGACAAACACACACCATCATTGTGCATAGGGTATCCTTCGTTTTGTTGCGAGCAATTAATGTGCTTAAAGTTTTAGTCGGAATGATATGTAGAAACAGAAAGGTGGGACCGAGTGATAGTGTTCTAAATAAATTATAAGATGAGGATGGGTGATCATGGTTCACACAAGACACAAGAAATATCTTTGATTATGCAAGCAACTTGTCTATATCCTATTTCAGTCAAGCCAGTTCTTAAGGTTATTAGTGTTTCTCAATGGGGTATATGAGTTGTCTTGCATGGCCACAGTGGCGTATATGTAACATTTTTCATAGGGTCGAGGAGGCATTCTTAATATTGGCCATGCAAGACACCACAATATAAATTGCTTATATTCCTTCTTGAGATGCCGTTCTTAAGCGATGACTCTAGGGTGTAATTGACATCAATAAAATAAGCAGTGCCGTCTCTGAAAGGGCTCAACATGACCGACATTTCGACGACAGAAAAATTTAAACTAGGCGTTGTACAAAGACTCACTGGAATGAATTCTAGTCAATCCGAATCTGGGAACGACAGCATATACTGCGCTTTACCCTCCTTCACCGCTAGTAACATTTAACCCACATCCGCCTCATTGACGGCTCGCTATGTTCTGCCAATCACGTCAATGTCATTTGCGTATGCTAACAGTTGTGCAGGCTCTTGGAAGATCGTACCACTAGTGTTGGCGTGTGACACGATCTTGTTCAGGATGAGTCTTGTTAAAAGATCAATTGACAGTGATTCGCCTTGTCTTCTCTGGCCTGATGCCACACGGATCTTTCAAACCTATCAGATGATTTATAAACGGAAGATCACGTCTTGTAGGCGATGTTAAGTAGATTTATACTTCTGTAGTTAACTGTGCCAATTAAAAGGGTAATTTTTTTGTGCAAACGAAGATTCCACTCGTGAAGCATGCTTTCAGCTGGTGCATGTGGCCAACCAGTTCATCTCTAGCTGACATAAAGATTTCAGCGGACAGACCGCTGGCACCGGCTGCTTTTTTAGACTCCAGTCTTGATATTGCCACCTTGGCGTCGTCTAGGTCTGGTATTTGCACGATATTTACACGACGTCAGCCGGGGTGGGTGGGTTAAACCCCTGATACGAAAACTCTTTCGATTCACCGACAATGCTTAAGAAGTGTCTTCTAATAAGAGAAATATTCCTCAAACTTTCCCTTTTCTTTGGAGTCAGTCGAAAAATGCAGGTCCTCTTCACTCGTGGGAAAATAATAGTACACAGAGCACTATTGGTTGCCTATAATCTAGGCTGATCTCCATTTCAGAATGTACGAATTCCTCTATGATACAAGTATTACAGTTCCTCGCTACGTTTCATTAAAACGTTCGTCAAAAGAAGCTCCTAACTTACAACACGTTCCTTGAAAAGATCTATCTTTACGCTAACTCCTGCTCCCTCAAAACGTTTCCCCTCCTTCACGGACAATTGTAACCTACACGGAGAGTCAAAAATGTTAAATCTCGTCAACAATACTCGTTTTCTAACCATTTGTACATGATGTTATCCATTCGGTGCAAACATTCTCTCAGAAAGTCCCCTGAACCCCCAAACACACAATTATAGCTTGTTCAAGTTAAGGGTCAAGTACAATGAAGCTTCAACATTTGCAGCATTCCTATGCAACCGCTGTCGCCCCTATTTCATTTGTCCATTTTCGTATTTCTTGCTATTAAGTTTTTAATCACGAAAATCCAATCAGGCAGCACGAAGTCCAAAGGAGACATAGCAGAGGGGCACGAGCGCAAAATGATTCCCCCCACACCCACTCCCATTCCCACCGAACGATCAGTTGTTGTTCTGTTTGCCTGACCATCGCATAAAATGTGCGAGTATTCATATTGTGTTGCGATGCGCTCACTCTGTGAACTAGTTATGAAGGATTTTCTTTTTATCCTTTTTGTGCCCCCTCGTCGATTGGTGTTGTAATATTCTCCGCTGCAACCTCGCTTCGTTTCAGATTTGTTTTTGTTTTTATTTGTTTTTGTATATTGTTTATACTTATGACCATTAAAATGTGATTTTTTCTGATCGTTTCTTTTTTCATTGCAGAGGTCCTTTGGGTTTAATCGTTGCCGGGATTAGTATCCTCTGGTGTGCAATATCTGCATCGAAACTGTTCGTGACTGCATATTCGATGGACCATCAACAAGTGCTGATTGCATATCCGTGTGCCCTGCTTTATGGAGTGTTCGCATTAATTACGATTTTTTAAATATTCCGCAAGCGTAACTGCAAAAAGATGAAAGGAGGTATGAAGGCAACAAGATGACCGAAGGCCAATAAGTTGCTAACGAGAGCTTTGAACGAGTTTATTTAGTTTTATTGTAAATTGTTAAAATTTCTCAGCTTTTCATTTTCTCAATTTTTCTATATTGACATTAATTTGAAGTAAATATTTGAATACTCCAAAAGAAGAAAATAAACGTGTGGAGAAGGAGCTCCTTAAATATACATACATATTTGGTTTTTGAAATGACTATACAATAGAAGCTTCCCAATCTTATTCCTTGTCTCTACAAATTTTTGGCGGATGCTACAGTCGCGCAAAATACATTTATCATTTATCTTAACTACGAAAGGACTGGACACAGTCCACATATTGAGCAGCAGTCGGTTCAAGAACTGATGAAGGGGCAGGGGTATTTAGACCACGGACAAAGTATTTCGAATGAAAGAATATGTTCGGTTAAATGAAACCGAGAATCTCTGTATTCTAACAGGGCAGTGCAGACTCAGGGAGTACCTAAGGATATATCCGCATTCGCTAAGTGCGCAGTCTCTTTGAAGAATCTTTGGCCCAGGGATGGCAGGCGCCGATTCTGGAGAGCTGGGCAGTAGCAAAGCGTGGATCTTTTTGGTCTCCTCGGCGGAGATCGCTGGATTAAGCATTCCATTTCCGAGCATTGCTCCGATGGGGCAGTGTCCTGTAATCACTCCAACGAGCACACGGATCGGGTTGCGGTCCAACGCCAGAAGCTTCTTTGTTCTGCCGTTGTTAAGCTCTGGCCTCGTTGATCTTGTCGTGTGACAGTAATATATATATCACGCTCGCATTCCAAATCATTTCCCTCTAGCTTTCATCATCTGGGGGGTACTTTCGACATTTATTCACTTAGTTGTGGACAAAAATCTCTGAACCTCTGAACTGTATTAGCACACCGAAATTAGCGACACTATTTTATTCACTCATCCTTGAGGGTGGAAACACTTTAAATGGAGCAACGAGATATGCACCAAACTGACACGCAAATTGTGCTCCGACCAACCAATCACGGGCAAGGATCCTACTTGTTGTTCATAAACTCTGCTCCAGAGGTATCCACGGCGAGTTCGTAAACGTAAAGCGAGCAGAAAACCCAGCACAGCGTCGCGGATTCCCATTAGGGGATTAATAAATTCATTAGCCCCAATGAACCGAAAGAGAATCCGGTACTTTCCGCCGTTCAACATTACTCGCAGCCTAATTAAGGCCACGCGTTTTTCAAATACCCTCATGAGGGGAGAAAACAAATCAGAGCTGCACCCAGGAGCAGCAGTGTAGCAAGAGATAACATCGAAATCCTTTTCGACTTCCATCTGACTCAGAATTGATGGGGTTCAGGGCCAGAGAGTCAATGCATGCAAGCCTGGATGAGTGGTGGCGAACGCTTTTCGCTGAGATAATCGAAACGTTCGTAATTATTCCGTTTGTGACCTCGTCGGATTTGCTTTTTTTTTTGCGTCCGCCTGGGGCCTCCTTGAGCATGGGGGAGCTAAATTAATATTGTTAATTAATATAATCATTTGTTATTCAAATGCAGATGGCCCTTGTACACTCGGCAGCAGATAATTGCGGCGAGGGACTGGGACAAGTGACTGTGTGCGATATGATTTACATATCTCTCGGGGAGGGCATGGCATTTTATTAAGGATAATTAATCAACTCGAGGCGTTAAATCAGTTGCCCTTTTTTACGCAGTCATGCATTTTTAATTGTGTACGTAGCCGCAGTGAGCGGGGAGATGAGATTGCTTTCGTTTCACTTTCGGATTTGAATATTTCTCGAGAGCGGAAAGGAGTACGGGAATGCGGTAGTTTCACTTTGAATTCTATTGTTCCTTCGCGAAATTAACATGTGATTATAAATATTTTGTGCAATATAAAATACAATACTGCTAAAGTTAACAAAGTGCAAAGGAGGGCATGCATAGGGACTACAGGTGCACCAAGGACAACTCCGTAGGAAGTAGACAGCCATGTATTGCGGATAACAGCGCCAAATCAAACAAGTTTTGAAAAATACGATGACGTAGTACTTCCGACAAGAGAGGATTGGGATAGTGGCCCCATTAATTTCATCTTCGATGTGAGAATCTACACAGAAGTCTCAAAGATGGAATTGCGATAGGTATATTTTAAGAAGATCTTAACATCTGTACAGCCTTAACGCTAGTATCTTCCAGGCAGACTACCGAATGACGCCAGTATCTTCCAGGCAGACTACCGAATGACGCCAGTATCTTCCAGGCAGAAATTTTCGCGATTAAGTAAGCATGTGATCTAATCAGATCAATCGAATACACGACCTCGATATATAGAATAGCAATCCAAAGTTGATAGCCGAGCAGCCATTAAAGCCACAGTATCTACCCCCATATCCTCAAAAATAGTTCAAGTTTGCCGCGCAGAGCTTGCTAGTTTAGCAGAAAGATCTAGGGCAACTATTGTCTGGGTTCCTGCTCACAGAAACATCCCAGGTAATGAAAGAGCTGACGAACTAGGTTCCGCACTCGACAGCTCGTATGCCATGGCATATAGCATTAGTGCTCTCATACAACTCATATACAACATACTTCGGGAAAATTGTTGGTCTTAGGTGGTCTCATCTAACCACTTGTGCAAAATCCATGAAGACATGGCCGGTATATAATATTACATGAACTGCGGATTTTCTAAGTCGAACCAGCCCTGACATCGCAAGAATAATAGCGTTCATGACGGGGCACTGGCCGAGAGGAGACCACGCAATCAGACTAAACATTCCATACAACACACATTGTAGCAGCTGCAACGACACTTCAGAAAATTAAATATTAACTGATTTTCTGTGCAGCTGCTAGGATCAGACAGCGTACACACTCCCTTTTCGAATCCATCGATGAAATATCCAACAACACCGTTGATGTACTAAGTGGTTTTCTAAATGCAACACGATGGTTGTCAGAAAATATTTATTAACCGACAAAATCATGTACTACAGGGAGCACTCGAGAACGAGTGCATGCTAGCTAGAAGCATTTCATTCTCGTTTCTTAAATTATTTAGAAAGAAAAATTGTAGCACTTTTAGAACTCTTTACGGAACTATGCAATGCAAAAAAACTACATTACGAAAATATAGCCTTGATAAATGGATCGAGATTATCAGGTGAATTTTGGAAAGCGGTTAAGCTTATTAAAAGAGAAATCAATTCAATTTCATTAGGACTGCAGGCATAGCAATTAAGAGACCATTTTAAAACACTTCCCAATGCACAGCAAATATCCCTCCTATTTCTTCTGATCGTGGATGAATTCCTTGACTTACCATTTACCACCCCAGAACTAAAAGTTGCCATCGAGAACTCGAAGAAAAAGAAAGCGTCAGGAATTGACCGTATGCCTTTTGAGTACTACACAAATTGTTCACCAGATTTCTTCGTTCAGTGGAATTCAGTAGAATATTTGCAACTGCTGATGTGCCCGAATGTTTTCAGAAAGCTATAATTGAGAGAGGAAACTCTCCACAAGAAAGGTGACTAGGGTGATCCGGCAAACTGCTCTTCAATAGAATCACGAAGTGGGTGGAAAATAGAAACATTTAAATGAATCTCAAGCTGGTTTTTGTAGAAACTATTCTACCATAGACCAGATATTCTCGCTGGTAAATATTGCAGAGATATACAAATATAATAATTTAATATGGGTGGCACGACAGTCCGAGGTGGACCTAGGCCTAGCTTCTCAGCATCCACTCGTGTTGTGCGTGCTATTGTTCTCTCACGAGTTGAAGGGACCTACAGTTAAATGCCGACTCCGAACGGCGAATTTGAGACGCACTTACCCACTACGCCACGGCGACCACAGAGATATACAAACTGAAACGTAAAGCTTTCTTCGTGCATTTTCGTGTGGCTTTTGACCGCGAGAAATGCTTTTCTACAAGTTATATAAGTACGGGATCTCGTCGCAAGTCATTAATGTTTTAAGAGCTATGTATAGTAATAATAAATCATGTATCTGGGATGGTTGCCATTTATCTGAGGACTTTGAGGTCTCAATGGGCGTCAAACAAGGTTGCGTGCTTAGTACATTGCTGTTTATCCTAGCATAAACGATATAACGGATGAAGTCAGAGATGGAATAAATCTCCGTGGAACCAATATTCCGTCACAAATGTTTGCAGATGATATAGTTTTTCTCGCCGACTCAATAGATACCATGCAGTTAATGATCAACAGGGTAGATACCTACTGCAAAATATGGAATTTACCTGTTAATTTAGAAAAATCGAAGATGATGATCTTTAGAGATGGAGGAGGAAGGTACGCTCGAGGTGAAAAAAATTGAGATTTCAAGCCCAACATATTGAGATAGTTAAGCTGTACAAGCATCTTGGTGTTTTGATAATATATATAAAATATAAACCTAAATAAATATGAACCTAAATAATAATGATCAAGCACTTATAAGTTAAACTTGCTGAAGCTAAGCAATTGATCTGTGCGGTTTGGGGAAATTGTATTCAGAATAAAAATGTTTCGCATGAGTCAAAAGTTAAAATATTCCGTGTCTCTTCCATCCTATTGTATGCAGCACAAGTTTGGGGTTACGACGCTTTCGAAAATGTGGAAAAGATCCTCAGATATTTTCTTAGGCGGATTTTTAAGCTTCCTAGGGATTCACCTAATTACATGCTGCATTTAGAGACTAAACGAAGTCCAGTCATCCCAATACACAGCAAAATTAACCACAACCTACAAGAAAGGACTTTTTTCTTGAATAGCTACTCAGTAGAAAAAATGAGTATGAAAAATAGGCTTCCAATCTTATGCGACCTGTGCAGTCTTAGAGAACGTGAGGTGTTGTACTTCATTGCGAAATACCCTATACTATAGGAGTTCCGCATTAATTTTTTTGGTGCTCAGACACTTAATTTGGAGGAAGCAATAAATATCTTGAATGGTGGCAGAGGTTGGGACACTACAACTCTACTCTACAACTACACAGTCAACGCATTGCGCTACAGGAACTGCATAATTTATGAAAGTTTTTAAGTAATTTGAGCATTATATAATGACACAAACAGCATATATTTTTTGGTTTATATAAGTATTTAACGTGTTTTTTCCTTTTAATGTCAATCTGGTAGACGGCCTCTAGGCCAAACCATATAGACTGTTATAATAATGAATATTGCAAGCGATAACTTTTTTTTGAAATAAAATAGTCTAATTAACTAACAGAGAGCTGTGCTATCAAAACGGCACATATTGCTAATTGGGTTGTCCTAGAACCGGCACCACAAACCAATGTCTCCAATCCGAGTGGCAATTGTTTACGGCAATAATCAACCATATTTTGAACTCTTGAGCGACATTACTCGAATTATTTTATCGCTGAACTCGTTTTAGGTTTTGTGTTAGCGTCAACGCTTTGAAAAAAAGGTAAATTTTATTTATTTATTTATTGATTCCATGTACCGAGTTTAACTCTTACAGATTTCGGAAATATAGATCTTATATTGTACAAACGATTTTTTTGATTTACAAATTGTTTTGTAAATTGATTAAGAAAAAATATAAATTTGAATTTAAGAATAATATAATAAATAAATAACATAATAATAATATAAATAATATTTACATAGAATAACAAATGAAATAACAGAGAGCAAAATTGAATTTATAGAATTTGTCAGATATTTGGGATAGGCAGTTTAAATTTTTGTCTTTCATCACACAAGTATATTTCTAAACATACAGAATTAAATTTACTGATACATTTACTTAGCGGTTCATTAAAGCCGTAATTATGAACGTGTCGTGGTTGGACTAAGAAATTTTCTTTCCGGTGCATAAAACTTATAATAACTTTGAAGTAACTGAGGACGTCTCGTTGGATATGGAGGCATATTGTCGAGATTCCATTCCATTTTTTTTTACTAACAAATGTTTTAAATGATTTTTGAACTTTTTCGAGACGTTGCACAGTATTCCTGTGCGTCGGACACCATATAACAGAACAGTATTCAAGATATGGGCGAACGATAAACATATAGACAGATTTAAAGGCAAATGGATTCGAAAATTCTGAACACGTCCTTTTAAGGAATCCAAGCACAGAGTTAGCTTTAGCAACTATATAGTCAATATGCAGGGAGAACGTCAGTTTCGGATCAAAAATCACGCCAAGGTTTTTCACTTTCTTAAAAAGAAAAACTCCAAAAATGTAATAGTCAAATATTACAGGTAGAACAACATGATAAAAAGAGAGTTAATAACATTTATTTATATTTAACTTAAATTTATTGACATAACACCATTTGAATAATATATTTAAGTCATTTTGAATTTTAACACAATCTTGAGAGTAATTCACACGCAGGGAAATCTTGAGGTTGTCTGCATACATCAAACAGTTGACATGATTAAGGATTGGAGGAATCTATTTGACAAATATATTGAACAGTAATGGACCTATATGGCTACCTTGGGGAACACCGGAAAGGACTTTAATGGGTCTGGATTTACAGTTATCAATTTTAACCATTTGAATTCTATTTGATAAATAACCCGAGATCCAGTTAAGAAGTACTGTGTATACCAAATGATCTTAATTTATTTAAAATAATGGGATGACAACCTGTAGCAAATGCTTTGGCAAAGTCGGTAAAAATAACATCGACTTGATGCCCTGACTCTATCGAATCAAATAGATACTTTGTGAACAACGTTAAGTTGGTAAGAGTGGATCTACCAGTGTTGATATTTGCTCTTTGACTACAAAACATACTTAGTAACAATTAACTCTAAAAGTTTTGGGATAGCTGAAAGTTTCGAGATGCCTCTATAATTTTCAATTTTCTGTCGGGATCCAGCTTTGTGTATCGGTGCTATATATGAAATTTTCCATTCGTCTAGGAACGTACCCGAAGACAAGAACATATTAAACATTGGTTTTAAAGGCAAAGACAGAGAAGAACTACATTGTTTTAGAACAATAGACGGAATACTGTCAGGACCAGGACTTAAACAAGACTTCAGGGATTGAATTCATTGAAGTATGTCTTCAATTGAGAGATCGACCCAAGATTCACATATACATCCTTCTTCATTGACAAAAGGTGGATTTTTGTCGTCACTTGGGCATCGTTTGTTGAAATAGCGATAAAATACGGACAAAAAAGAGACGGTACGTCGATATTCGAATCGAATGAATCTGCGTTTATTATTGCCTCCTATAAGTTTTACCGCTCGCTTTTGGATTCTTTCTATAACGTGAAGTTTGGTCTTGGAGGCACCAGACCAGATATGAGCGCTGTACACAAGCTTGGGCGGAAGTAAGCCTTATAAATTAAAGCCAAATCAGAGGGATCTAAATATTTCTTGCATCGATTGAGGAAACCTAAGCATTTCGCAGTATTTTTGGCGACCTCAAATATGTGATTGTACCAACTGTTGTGTTGATACACATACCAAGGATGGAGAGCTTTCCGGTTTCATCGACACAAGCGCCATGTGCGGATAATGGCTGATTGTCAAGGGCTCACTTGAGTGAGAGCAGACAGCATTGAATTCAACTCTATTGTGCTTTTTTTGCGTAACAGTTAATTATGCTAAGATCGGAATTCAATGTGCTTAACACACGCTGCCGGTCCAGTTCTACGGCCGAAGGGCAGGGTCGTGAGTTGAGAACGAGTATGAAAAGCTGAGGGTGCTGTCATCAGCGAAGGAATGGATTGGATTAGATTAGAAGTAGCAGACAAGAGATCATTTATAAAAATGAGAAAGAGCGTCGGCGACAGAACTCAGCCTTGGGGAACACCATATAATATGAGACTTGAACACATCCAAAAATCAATTTGAATTGAACGGTTCGAAAGGTAATTTCTAATCCATAGAAGAAGAGATTCGTCGATACCATAAGGCATTTTCGACAAGAGAGCTTGATGCCAAGGTCTGATAAATAACTTAGAAATATCAAGCGCAACGATCTTGCTTTCGCCTGCATTGTGCAAACATTGGTTCCACTTTTCGGTGAGGTAAGCTATCAGGTCACCAGTGGACCTGTCGCTGCGGAAACCATTTTGTCGATCATTAAGAAGCTGCCGCGATTCAAGATATTTCATAAGCTGGCGTTTTATCAGTGTTTCCATGACTTTAGAAAAAAGGGACGTAAGTGCTAAAGGTCGGTACAATATGTGTGATGAAGATTCGAACTTTTTAGGGACAGGCTGGACAAATGCTGTTTGCCATCTGCTCGGAAAGCGACCTAAAAAGTAGGATGGATGAAAAAGCTTACGCAGTGGATTTGCGAGCGCAGAAGAACACCTGTTCAAAAGTATAAGGGGAATACCATCCGGGCCAGCGGATTTCTGCACGTCGTGATCTTTAAGGCTTCGGCACATAGAATACGAAAGAATGCATGAGCGTCAGCAATACTTTGACAAATACATAAAATACATGTGTTTTTATGGGAGGTGTCACATAGACCAACGCTACCGCTAACGCGACGGATGTATTTGCTCAACTTTTAACTTTTCTCTTTCCGTCAGCGTTGACAATCATCAAATTGTTTCTTTCCCATTTTTTTTGTTAAAGTTTAGGAGTTGGTTCTCGTCGCAGCAAAGTTCAAAATACATAAAAATATAAATAAATGTTTGTAATTAAGTATTTATAAAAGAATACATATTCTTATTGTGAATAAATAAGCAAAACAACTTGAATTTTCAATGAAAACTTGACTGCCAACTGCCAACTGCCAACTGCCAATTGAAATCAGCTGTGCGTTGAAGTATTCATTGTGTCATCCCCTTCCTTCAGGTTCTTCACCGTGAACGGATACTTTGACGCTACACATGTAAAGTATTCTATGTGCCTGAGCCGTTAGGTACTCTTGCAATTGTGCGTATTTAATGTGCCTTTCGGCGTAAACTAAGTTTATTTTTTTTATTTATTTTAAGTATTTAAAGACAATCAAAGTTTTAATTTCAAAGTTCAATTTATTTGTAGTTCGATTTAAACAGTTTTAGTTACATCTAACATCTATTATTTTAGAGATACAGAACAAAAGTTCTTTACAACTAAGATAGTTCGAAGTATATATAATAAGAAAAATTTAATATATTAATGGGAAAAGTTAAGGGAAAAAACACTACAATCAAAACCCCTATTATGAGTCATAAAACTTATGATTCTAATAGCATAATTGCACCTAGGCTCAACTATGCAACATGCATGAAGGATATAACTATGTAAAGCTTTAAGATATGACTGATTTTTCCTTAATTTAAGATGTTACGAATAAGCTCACTCTCAGAATGAGAGCATTTGCTTAAAAAATTCTGGTGTAATTTATCAATGCGATGTGACATGGTATTTACATTTGCTTTTTCATGGAGCCTCATAGTAGAGAAATGACAGGGCAGATATAACATAAGCCTTAGCATCTTGTTTTGACATACTTGTGATATTTTTAATGTGAGATTTGCCACAATCGGCAAACACAGGTGCACCGTACGTTAAGACTGGTTGAAAAATCGTTTTAAAAATTAGTAGTCTGTTATCAATACTATGTTTTGATTTACGATTGACAAAGGGATATAGGATTTTAATGAGTAGGTTTGCTTTCTGAACCGTTCTCGATATGTTCTTCAAATGTGGGTTTTTTTTTATCGAAAGTAACTCCTAAATATTTACAGCTTTCAGACCACTCGATGCTGGTCGAGTTTAAAGACAATCATTATTGAATTGTAATACCTACCAAGAAAACTCTGAAAAACTTGGCTTTGCAAAAAAAATGTGTACTTCTTTGTAAACTTAAAAGTTGTACATATGATTGTCGAATTTTTTAATCGAGAGAAATGTTCACAGAATCCCTTATATAATCTACGGCCATCGGTTTTTTTCTTGTCGGCTCAAACCAATGGCAACTGCTTAACACTGTCTGCTCTGCAAAGTCCTTGAATTTAAAGTTTTCAAAAACAACAAAGTTAAGTGAATGAAAGCTTGTAGCTAACAATGTAATATGTACTCCATTTCCTCTGTCCGCTGTCCACTTCACAATGACTGGGAAATAATTAGCTCTTAAAGTTGAAAGAGAAACAAGCAAACAAAAACCGAAAACAAGCGAATAATAAACTTTGAAGTGCAGTTTGTGAAGGAATTTTTGAATTTCTTGAAAGTAATCAGTTGACATGATATTTATCGAAAGGGATTTGGTGAATAATGTTGATACAATAAGTAGGAAAAAAGGAGATTTTAAATTATATTAAATCAATGTTTAACGACGGGATCTGTAATAAAACACATTACGGCGCATTGCTGGAGAATTCGTCAGCTCTCCTTGGTCGTTTGTTTAGTTATAGAGCTAAGCTGAATAAGCTGAATTAAGTTCTGACGCACTATGACACTAGCCTTGATGAGAAATGCTCGAGGAAAAGAAAACGAAAATGAAACACTTTACGCACGTACTTGAATAGATGCGGCTTATTCATTTTGTACAGAGTGATTGATAATCATGTATAAGCTGACATAAATATGCAAAAGATAGTTAGTATGAGCAAGAGTACATACTTAGTGACTTACTTATCAGGCTGATGACCCATGCAGGGTCCGAGCCTGAGCGATAGCTGCTTTTCATTCCTGACGGTCCTGGGCACGCTGCTTCCAGTCATGAAGACCAAGCTGGCTGGCATCCGCTATTACTTGGTCTTTATACCGGAGTTTCGGTCTTCCTTTCCTTCTCGAACCAGGACGCTCGATTCTTAGTTGGAGCATTGTTGTCGAGCCAGTGCAGTCGACGGATCTTTATCTTCTGGACTACATCCACATCCTGGACAGCTCGTAGAGTTCGCGGTTGTGTATTCTCCTCCATTCGCCTTCCTCGCAAACGGGACCATATATCTGACGTAGAATTTTTTTTTCCGAAGGCACCAAGTATCAGCTCTGCAGTTTTGCTTAGTGTGCAGCGTTCGGCACCATATAGCAGGACTGGCAAAATAAGGGTTTTAGAGCATGACCTTAGTCCTTCGAGTCAGGAGTTTTTACGCCAGTTGTTTTGGCAAACCGAAGTAACACCGGTTGCCAAAGGCGGTTCTACGTCGGATCTCCACAGTGATGTCGTTTGTGGAGTTTACGTTTGCCCCGATAGCATATACTTAGTTTTGTCCTCGTTGACCTTAAGACCAGCTCGCTTAGCCTCTTCTTCAATTGCCGCAAATGCTTCCACTACAACACGCTGGGAACGCGCGACCATGTCGATGTCGTCTGCATATCCCAACAGTTGGACTGACTTATAGACGATAGTGCCTTCCGTGTTTACAGCTGCCCGTCGTACTATCTTCTCCAGTACCAAATTCAAGAAATCACATGACAACGCATCTTCTTGCCGAAATCCGGTGCAGGTTTTAAACGGCTCGGAAGTCCTTAAGCTGAACTGCACGGTGCATCGCGTATTTGTTACCGAATCAGTTTTTCCCGGGATCCCGAATTCGGCCATCACACCAAATAACTCCTTGCGATGAATGCTGTCGTATGCGGTTTTAAAATGATAAAGGAGGAGGAGGTGATGCGTATCGATTTGAAACTCGCTGGTATTTTCCAGGATTTGCTTTAGTGTAAAGATTTGGTCTATTCTCGATTTGCCGGGCCGGAAGCCGCGCTGGTACGTGCCGATTAGTGCTGTGCAAAAAAGATTTAGACGTTCACACAGTACGCTGGAGAGGGTTTTGTAGGCGACGTTGAGCAGGTATATACCTCTGTAGTTGGATCGCATTTTTTGTGGATGTGGATGCGGATGCAAGAGTACATACAAGAGTACAAATCTGAAATGAAGTATTACAGAAGTATTACAGATTATTAAGATTTTTGACAACTGTTTTTTATAACGTGTTCATAAACCAAATTGACCAATCAGAGGACGGCATTTACATTATTTCATGAATAACCGTTAAAAATTCATGAATAACTGTCAAAAAGGTACTTTAATTCGTCGATGGACTAGGGGGCAATCAGCTGTGAAGTCGGCTATCTCTGTAATACTTCATTTCTTGTACAAATCAAGAAAAACCTAGAAACTGAGTAAGAGAGAGTACACCTGTATAAGAGACCTCTTTCGAGTCACTGACAATGCTCAAAGTGTATTCCTGTCTAGAAAAAGCTTCTCAACTTTGCCGTTCGGAGTCGGCATTAAACTGTAAGTCCCTTCCACTTGTGAAAGAACGCACAACACGGTGAGAAACTAGGCCCAGGTCCGCCTTGGACTGTCACCCATATTATTATATTACTATTATTATTATATAGTGCAACTCAACCGAAGAGCGGAGGTAAACTCAATCGATCACTGCCTTGACTGACTCCTCATTACGATGCTGAAACATTCCTAATGCAACTAATTCCAACGCCAAATATATAAATCCCGAGTGCACACCCATGCCTAATCCTTAATCCCAAATTAAGACTCCTTGCATTCACATCCTCTGAGGTATTAGAAAATAAACAAAATAACCACCGAGTCTCTGGAGTCTCCATTAAAACACATTCAGACCAGCAAAAGACTCTCGTGAAAAGGAAAAGGAAAAAAACGAAGAATTGAGAGTTTCGCTCAATGGCCAGTTTACTCCTTTTCGAACAATGGCCACAATTAAGCTGAGCAGAATTTTAAAATTTCGCTCTCTGTTCATAATTCTCCACTAAAAGGGATTCAGGATAAAGGGAATGGATAAAATAAGCAAAAATTATTGTTGTATTATCCCTCATCCGCGTACAACGGGGGCGATTATAATGAGTCTCTACTCTATTGCCTCGCAGAGCATCCCATTAGGAAAGGTTGCGTTTATCCTGTGTTCAGTTATCAGCGCAAAAAAAAAGCCGAAAAGAAAATGATGACTTTTTTGCTCATCCCTTTTCCTTCCTTCCTTCAGCGCACCACACACCGGCCACCGCGAGACGCTTTGTTGAATGAATTGTTGTGCTCTTGCAATCCTTTTCGCTCATTATGTAAGTGTTAATTACCACAGCTTTTTGATATTTTACATTTTAATTAGCCTGATTATTTGGCCACAGGAAATGAGGAAAAAACGGAGAGAAAAATAAAACAGCGGAATCATAATGACGGCGCACAAGGTGTGTGGCTGGGCGAACGCCTGTTTCGGTCAGCGTTTAGTTAGTAGCCGCGAAACACAAAAAACTGAAACAAAATGATTGTTCTGCAGTCATTTTCGAGCAACAAAAGCATCCTGCGGGATAAATGAATCTTCGTTATGCGCCCGGGGATATCCTCGGACATGGGGGTGCGCTTGAATCGTTGAAACGTAAGCATATTCTCCGACAGGAAGGCCTGCTAGATTTGAAATGACTTTGTTCATCTGTCTAGACGAATCATCATCTGATTGTTCTTTTTTAAGCTTGAGGGCATATCCTTCTTCATTGTGATCAAATGCTGTCGGCAAGGCGTCCACTGGAGTTTAAGGAGCAATCCGCGTTTTTCTCGTCTGTCTCCTGTTCGCAGAGATGTCTCAAAGTGACTCCGAAAGTGTATAGAATAATCCAATTAGTGGTGCGGATTTAGCATCCCTTTTCCAATCACATACCTTAAACTGAACTGTAACCTGAGACCGTGTTTGTTCAGCTAAAGGATTGCTATATCTACCGTTAAGCATGTTGACATTGTGGAACCTTGCCATAAAATAGTAATTCTGTGTTAGGCCCGGTGCGGGCACCAAGAGCAGGTTATGGCCGATGCAATCATCCTCCTAAGCAATTGAGTCACCAAATCGCACAAGCCAAGCATGAAGTGTGTAGAAAATACGTCAATTGGGTGCCACCGTTTGGATAACAATTTTTTAGACACCAATTTCTTTTTTGAACTATTTTGGAAACGGTCTAAAACGACAAGATTCGCCTTCTAGGCCACATAGCACTGAAGAGAGGGTATTTCGCACGAGTTGGAACACATACATATGTCCCATTTAATGTCCGCAATGTCCCGACATTTGTTTGCTAGGTCATTTGAACAGTAAGCCTAAAATTAAGGAAGTAAGCTCACTGACTGCATTCTGGGTCGACGGGGTTAACTCCGAGTCCTGGCTTTAAAAGAAGATAAAGACCGAACATATGGCTTAAAGACATGCATAGAGCAAATCACATTTCCTTTTTCTCATCAGAAGAGAAAACAAAATATGGAAACCACAAAGATTTAGTTATTTTTACATTTTAAAACTGAATATGTATGACTAGGGTTCGACTACGTAAACTAAAAATCTTCAGTGCTAATTCGAAAGGCCCAAGCCCATAGAATCCGTTGTGCGTTGCGTTCTGTCGAAAAATTGACAACTCAAAGGCCCTAATGAAGAAGGAGAGACACATCAAATGCGATCCACAAGTGGAACACATCACAAACGCTGAAGTTGGTTAACTTTCAACCAGAAATGAAGTATTACAGAGATAGCCGACTTCAAAGCTGATTGCCCCCTAGTCCATCGACGAATTTGAGTACTTTTTTGACAGATATTCATGAATTTTTGACGGGTATTCACGAAATAACGTAAATGCCATCCTCTGATTGGTCAATTTGGTTTATGAATACGTTATAAAAAACTGTTATCAAAAATCTTAAGGGGAAAGAGAGGTAGAAGTCGGGCATCTCTGTAATACTTCATTTCTGCTTTCAACTTTCTGTGCGTTTGACATATGTTTCCATGGAAATTCATTTCGGTGCTCTTTATATGTCTGTCTTTAAGATATTTTATGAATGAAAGAACACGTTTTGTTCTGTTTAGTTTCTGTTTAGTTCTAATAAATCGGGAACTTTAAAATTTGGATATTCTTAAAGTTATACAAGAGTGGATTGCACACGCAACGTACGTCATTTGGCACCTCTTTGCAATCCGGAAAACTATGATTTTCGTTGATGCCAAACGGAAAGCACGCGAGTTAAGTATTGGTCGTAATTCTTAAAAATAAAAATATACAATGTGTCACCATACTTGCTTGTGTTTGCATTCTTCAATTGCACACCATAAATTCTTATCGTCATCACTTTTATGTGACCCATAAAAGTAACGATGACCGAAAGAGTAAACAAGGAAAGTGAACCAATGCATTCGGTTAACCTATTGAGAAATAGGGAGAATAAAACCAATACATTCGGCTGACCTCTTGAAGAATGTAAGCCCAATCAAGTCAATTGGGGGACCGTGTTGAAATATTAAAAATAACAAAACCTTCTTCGGGCATTCGATTCGATCTGAGTGGTAGTTCATAGTAAACTCTCATCCGGATAGTACGGTGCAGCCCTGCTTAAGACAGCGGCCGTATTATTAATAGTAAATAAAGAACTAAAACCGTAATTATAATAGAATATATATAATAAAGAGAATATATTAAAAAAAAATTACGAAGTTCAGTTATTTATTTGGCGCAGTCGGTAGGATCAGGTACAACTATCCTGATCCACATTGAGAAAGTTCAATTCGCATTTCCTTAACCGCAATTTTCGACGAACGAAAAAAAAAAAAAAAAAAAAAAAAACACGGGAAAAGATTGTGTATAGTGAAACCCTTCTAAAACCGTAGTGGAAGTTGTTGGCATATAGTAATAGTGAAACGGGAAATATGGCAGAAAATCCAAACGTCATCCCTGAGGTATCCAACCGGGATATCCTAAATAGTATAATGGCTATAGTGGCGAGAATACCACAGCCGAGTCATGGGAGCAACGTGTTACGGGAAATTCAATACTTACCCGAATTCGATGGGGATAGCGAATCCCTAATGCACTTCATCGTAATGATAGAGAACCACCTTCGGAATACTATTGGAGATTACCAAGCCACCTGGAACATCATACAACAAGTGAAAATCAAAGGTCGAGCTATGGACCTACTGATCATCAATGGAGTCACTTCGTGGGAACAGGCGAAGGAGTTATTTAAACAACACTATCGACCGGTCATCAGCAGCAGCGATCTTACGAAGGAAATCAGCAATATGAAAGTGAGTTCAATATATGATTTGACCAATAAATTAGAATACCTTTTAAGCAAAGTAAATACATATGTAGTATTCTGTGACAATCAGGAACAAGAAAAACTATTGTACTATAATATTATAATAAACAAAATACGAGAATTAACAATAGGGAATTTAGCCAGAGAAATTAGGAATCTGTATGATTTACATGAAATAAAGAGTATTTTATTCTCCTACATAGGATACGATAATGGAAATTTAAGGAATAGTGAAATAGTTAGAACCACGGCAAATTACAATAACCAAAACAAAAATCATAGGTTTAGTCTCCCCGACAAGAAACGACGACCCAGTTACAATAATGGTCACAATAATAATTTTGGTGGACAAAATCATTCGGGAAGGTTTAGACAAAATGAGTATCGTTACCAAAATCACACTACTTCACAGAGACCTTTCCAGAACCACTCCATACAGAATAGACAGAATAGACTAGAACCAATGGATACCAATAATATCCAAACAAGTCAGGAACCGATCCGTCAGGACATTAACTCAGTAGAACCGCCGGTTTTTCTGAACTGAGCCTCGGACAATTAATGACAGTCGCCACTGAAATTCAGAACCAACGACACTATATTTTAGTAGACACTGGCAGTGCTATGACTATCATAAATACTAGTAAACTCGACATGACACCGTATAAAATTCTAGACACCCGACAGCTAGAGATAAAGACCATTAATAGTAGCGTAATCAGGAATACTGCAATAATTCAGTTTCCAATACCAAAAGAATTCGGTTACAGCGATAATACTTTTATTAAAGCTTACGCTCAGGCTTTAGAAAATAAAAACTATACGATACTCCTAGGAATGGATGTCCTTAAAAATATCATTGAAACCATTGATTTTGAGAAAGGAACTATAACTTTAAAAAATCAGACCATTCTAAAGATAGAACGAGGACACGAGTTGGCATGCAACTACCTAGAGGAAGGCAACCCTGACTTCGGCAGCCTTAATCGCGAAGAAACGACAGCATTGACCTCACTGCTAGACGAATTTAGAAACATCCAATATAAGGAAGGCGACATGTTAACTCATACCTCGGAAATAAAACATGAAATTCACCTTAAAGAAGACAAACCACTACATGCAAAAAGTTACCGATTACCAAAGAAACACGAAGAAGAAGTAGCTAAGCAAATCAAAGAGATGGAAAAACAAGGTATCATAAGAAGAAGCATGAGTAGACATGCTTCTCCGATCGTTGTAGTTGCTAAAAAGCCAGACAAAGATGGTCAAGTACAGTACCGCATTTGTGTTGACTATAGGGCTTTAAATGAAATTACTGAAGATGACAGATTTCCTCTGCCAAATATAGAAAACCTCTTCGATAAGTTAGGAAAAGCGGTCTATTTCTCGACGCTTGACTTAGCAAAAGGTTACCATCAAATTTTGATGCACCCAGCTGACATAGCGAAAACTGCGTTTATTACTCCACAAGGATTATACGAGTATGTCCGTATGCCTTTTGGACTTAAAAATGCACCAGCCACTTTTCAGCGACTAATGAACCACATACTAAGAGAATATATAAACAAAATTTGTGTCGTTTATTTAGATGACATTTTGATATTCTCCACGTCCCTAAAAGAACATATGAAAAACCTCAGAGACATCCTTCGAGTTTTGCAGAAACATAATTTAAAACTACAAATTAGCAAATGTTCATTCCTCAAGAAGGAAACCGAATTCCTAGGTCACATATTAACACCAAAGGGAATAATGCCTAATGGTAATAAGATCAGTATAATCAGAAACCTCCCACTACCCCACACAGAAAAACAACTTAGAAGTTTTTTAGGAGCCTCTGGCTACTACAGGAAATTCATTCAGGATTATGCAAAAATTGCATATCCAATGACTAGGTATCTCAAAAAGGACACCAAAATAAATATTAGTGATCCTGAATACGTGAATGCGTTTGAAACACTCCGAAACAAATTGATAACACAACCAATCCTAAAATTTCCAGAATTCGAAAAACCATTTCATTTATACACCGATGCCAGTAACTTTGCCATCGGATCTGTCCTAACACAGGACAAACAACCGGTTTGCTATATCTCTAGGACTCTGAACGAGCATGAAAGAAATTATTCCGTAACCGATAAAGAATTTCTAGCCATTGTCTGGAGTGTATCCAAACTAAGACCCTATCTGTGGGGAAATAAATTCAAGATCACAACTGATCATCTCCCCATAAAATATTTGAATAAAAAATATAATGGTGCAGAGTTCTCACAACGCAACCAACGATGGTTACTTAAATTACAAGAATTTGATTACGATATTGAATATCTCAAAGGTCAAGAAAATCGAGTGGCCGACTTTTTAAGTAGAATTGAGAAAGAAAACAATGAAGTGAATCAAATTTCTGATAGCAGAACGGGTCAATCGACAGCGGAAGGACAATCTGATCACATACCTATTAAAGAAGGTATTGTCAATATATATAAACAACAAATTATTGTGAGTTATGACAAAGAACCAAAAGTGGAAACACTAAATGGTAAAAGAATTTTATATATCAGAGCCTCGGACCCTATTGAGACGATAACAGAACAACTCAAAGAAATTGCCCCAGGAGTTAGCGGTATTTATTCTGAAGTACAAGAATCTGACTTTAACAAAATTCAACGGTTACTCATGAACTTGCAGTCAGGAAATAGAAAGGTTAAATTGATTAAACTAACACGGAGAGTTAGAGACTTAAGGACGGAGGAGGAAGTTAGGAAACAGGTCTCCATATACCATATCAGGGAAAGTCAACACTCAGGAATCATAGAGACCTACAATACGTTAAAACAACAGATTTACTACCCTAAACTTACAAGGATAATTACACAAATTATAAACAATTGCGACGTATGTCAAAAGGCTAAATACGAGAGGAAACCTATTCAAGGGAAATTCAAAGTAACAGAAACACCTAGTAAACCTAACGAAATAGTTCACATAGATATCTACCATTTTCATAAACACATTTTTTTGACAATGATTGACAAGCTGACAAAGAAAGGGTATGTATACAGACTTGAAAGTAAAAATCACATTCACAAAACAGACGCTATCACAGAACATTTAACTAGAGAAGGTCCACCCTATAAAATAATTACGGATAACGAGTTTAATACAACATACATCAGAGAATTTCTTAGGGAACGAAATATCGAAGTGCATTTCACTAAACCGAACTCACATACAGGCAATGCAGACGTTGAACGCTTACATAGTACTATAGCTGAGATACTACTTAGCATGAACCAGGCAGAATCAGTAAATACCAAAATGTTTAGAGCTTTTCAAATCTATAACAAAAGGTATCATACTACGATAGGTATGTCACCAGAACAGGCTCAACATACAAATATAGAAGCATTAGTAACCAAGCTAAAAATGAAAAAAACCAAGGTTATAAACAAAAGGAACCAAGATAGGGAAGATTATATAGAAAGAAGATCATTTGGTTATATAAAGAATTATAAACATGTGAGACACAAAAATGAACCCAATTTTCGATTTAAAAACCTAGATAGAGTACATACATCAAATATTAAACGACCAAGACAATTTGTAGGTACTCACACTGATGCTGCTACTCCTGATGACACCAATGAACCTAGTACAAGCAGCACTTGTAATAACACCAATCGAAAGTGACAACGGATTCACAACGATAAGCATGGGTGAAGGAGAAATCATCAACCAAACCCAAACCATCATCCACATAGTAAAAATAAAAATGTTGATAGACACCTTACAGGAAATAAAAAAATTTGAAATTGTAGGACAAGACTCAGAAATAAGAAAGGAATGTAATACAATTTTTACAAAAATACATAGTATCATGCCTCATAAGACAAGATCAAAAAGAGGTCTCGTAAATATAGTAGGAACGGCTCAGAAATGGTTGTTCGGTATTATGGACAACTCAGATAGGGAAGAAATAGAAGAACACATAAAAGCTACTGACACTAACAATCAGAATGCAATTCAGGAACTAAACAAGCAAATCAAAATTAATACTCAATTAAACGGAAACATAAAAAACATAAGAGACTTAGTTTTGAGAGATAGGGAAGAAATAGAACGCTATCAGAATGAAAACCAACAGTTACAAAATACGATACTTAAACGCCTACAACGAACCGAAATACTAACTAGATTACAGATGTTAGAAAGAGTAATTGATAATTTGTTAGACACGATAGCTGCAGCGAAAATGGGAATAACCCACCCTAGCTTACTCACTAAGGACGAACTAATCATGACAGATATGAATTGGAGCAAATTAAGAAATATTAAGTCAGGGGTAATGAAATATACAGATGATGCCATTATTATAGCTTTGAAAATACCAGAAGAGATTATAACACGTCCAATTAAAATAATCGTACCAATACCAAATCGAGAAAAACAAGAAGTTGACTTAGAACCCTTTGTTGTAATTGTAAACGAAGGAAAAGAGTATAAATATAACGAGGAGAAAATTAATGTTAACGAATTAAAAGAGAGAAATGATTGTATTAGTAAGCAAAATTGTTTAATGAGGATCAATAATAATTTTGAAATTATTAATCTGAACGAAAGAACTTATATTATTAAAAACGCTAAAAATGTAACCGTACAAAATAATTGTGACTCTAGAAATTTAACTTTTGCTGGAAATCTTATTGTTAATATTCAGAATTGTAATATTAAAATCAATGACGCTATAATTAAGAACAAAGAAACTAATTATACATTTCAATTCTATTATGAAGAAATAATGAAAGAAAATGCCACCATCAATACGGTGTTTACAAAATTTAAGGAACTACAAGAAATTGAAAATAGACATAACCTAGAATTAGTTCAATACCACAAAGTAAAAACCTATTTAATCTCTGGTACATCCATGTTAATAATTATTATTGGTATAAGTATCATTGGAATCGTAATGTACAAGAATGTCAGAAGTACCGGTAAAATTAAAATTAAAATTGATAGCTTAACAGAAGAGCAAGGAAAAAAAAAACAAACGAAACCCTCAAATCAAAATTTCCAGGAGAAAACTTTCTCTAAGGAAGGAGGAGTTAAGTATTGGTCGTAATTCTTAAAAATAAAAATATACAATGTGTCACCATACTTGCTTGTGTTTGCATTCTTCAATTGCACACCATAAATTCTTATCGTCATCACTTTTATGTGACCCATAAAAGTAACGATGACCGAAAGAGTAAACAAGGAAAGTGAACCAATGCATTCGGTTAACCTATTGAGAAATAGGGAGAATAAAACCAATACATTCGGCTGACCTCTTGAAGAATGTAAGCCCAATCAAGTCAATTGGGGGACCGTGTTGAAATATTAAAAATAACAAAACCTTCTTCGGGCATTCGATTCGATCTGAGTGGTAGTTCATAGTAAACTCTCATCCGGATAGTACGGTGCAGCCCTGCTTAAGACAGCGGCCGTATTATTAATAGTAAATAAAGAACTAAAACCGTAATTATAATAGAATATATATAATAAAGAGAATATATTAAAAAAAAATTACGAAGTTCAGTTATTTATTTCGCGTTCATTAGTTTTGGGCCTCAAGGCCTCATCATAAGTTACGGAGTACATATAATAATGAATAACAGGTTCAAATAAAACACTTTTTCAATTATTAAAACATTTATTACACATTAAACATGATTCAGTTAAAACTCGCGTCTGAACTCCTTGACGATCCCAGAAAAGCTAATCTAAACTTTCTTCCTGAAGAAGAAGAAGAAAGTGAGTCTCATTCATAAATAAGAGCAAGAGCGCGCTAAGTGAGTGAGGGAGTGGGACAATGATTTTCTGTGTATAACAATATGCATTTAAAAGAATCCAACTATGAAAAAAAAAGTACTGGATGGTGCAGTTAGCAGAGTGCCTACCCCTGGTTAGCGGGGTTCCCGGTTCGAATCCCAGTGAACGCAAAGTAAATACGCTTTTATCTGATTTTCAAATCTGGTCCAGTCACTATTTTCCGTTTGGATCAAAATAACGGCACTGTCACTGGAGTAGTCAATCAGTGGTAGTAGTCTGACTGTGGGTATCACAATGGACCAACATGGTCTATGTGTGCTGGTGAATTCACTAGCAGCCCAACTACCTAACCTAACTATGAAAAAGATACGGATAACATTGACTACAACTACTCTCATCTCGTTTTAATTTCGGCATTTCTCTGAAAACAGTCAAATAGCTCTGCTTGGCTCCCTCTAATCCACCGATGACACTTTCACATCACAAGCCTAACATCATGTCACTAAGGATTAAGAACTTCTGATAAAATTCCATCAAAACTTTTTGTTCTTGCCTTCAAAGAGTGCTTAATGAAACCAGGAAAAGTGAATGTTTTTCGCGGAATTCGACGATGTGACAAGGTGAAGCTGCCCTTCAATCATCAGAAGGATTTTAATCCAACGAAATTAAAAGCAATTCGAGTATGTTGAGAAATTTGAAGGAACGAGTAATTTCAAATTCCTTTGGAACGAGTTGTGAAGTATGTCGGAAGTAATAAAGAGAAGTAAGGGATTAGTTTAACAGTTCCCCTTACCAGTAAGAAGTGAAGCGAATCATAACATTGGAACGAATTTGAACTATTTATTAATCACATATAATTGAAGTTGTACATTTATGTAAGTTGATTGACAATTCAAAAAAATCGTTGTATCGCTGTAGATGACAGTTAATTAGTCAAAAATTACTAGTGCCGTATTGAGTTTCACATAACGTACGCATCAAATGAGAAACGTGAAGAAACAATTATTTGATAATTACAAAAAAACAACGAAAAAACGTCTAATCTTTTAAATAAAATATAAAGGGTTTTTCATTGATCTTCAAATTTTTTTTGAAATAAAACAAAAACGGTTTAAGATGTTAAGAAAAAATGTTCAAGAACATTTAATGGCAATTATGTTTGAAATTCAGTTTCCTTCCCACAACAACCACGGTCACGTTTGCAGAAGTCCAATCCGTTTTCGATCACTTTTTCGAATAAATTGGCCGAAATTCCAGCTATTTCACGTTCAATATTGGCTCTGAGCTCATCTTTCGTTGCCGGCTTGTTGGTATAGACCAATTACATGCAAATAGTCTAAAAGCGTTAAATCTCATGAACGGGCCGGCCATGGGACGGGTACTTTTTTTGAAATAACAAGCTCGTCACAGAGATGCGTGAGTGATTGACTTGGGTCGTCTTGAACGGAAGCGCTAACTTTCACTAGACGTTTGAATTGTTTATGTGGCAGGCAAATGATGGCGTCTAAAAAATGGTCTTAATTCTTTTAAATTTGCGGTGACTGAACGCGAATTTTGGTAATAGATTTTAAAAAATTGCAAACTTTGTTCAGTTGTGTACTGCTCCATGATTTGCCAACTTAATAAAATACTTAAAAAAATGGCGTCGTTTACTGTTCCTATCGAAAGAAAGTTAGAGTGTTCCTTTTGAAACCCTGTATATGTATCAGCCAACTACACAGCCAGATAAAAAATGTCATGCTAGTAGAATTGTTTTCATGTTTGATTCTTTAGTGTTTACGTTGATAAAATAATCGAATAAGATCTGCGCTGTAAATATCTGACATTTAGATATATTAAGCTTTAATCCATTGTTTACATCATTTGAACGAATTATACATGTAATCGTTTCTTCAGTCTCCACAATTTTGTCATTTACTTATAATTGCCTACATTTCAATTTCTCGCTGACACCATGCGCCAAGGCGTCATTTCGATAGTTGCAACATTGACTCCAGGCGCTGGGTCAGCATTAATTTGTAATCACGAATCAGTATAAAAAGACGAAGCAAATAAAATATGAGGGAGTTCGAAGAACTAACACTAACTAAACACTTGAATATATTTTTTCTGATCAACTTTATTGAAGGTACGACCGTATCGCTTCGCAAACTACACAAGAGTGATCTTTATTCATCTTCACTGCTCTCACACCGGTAGTCCCTTTTACATGTTTATCTTTTTTTTTTTAGAAGAGTACCTGAGCTCATTATAAGGGCTGCTACATTACTTAAATTTTTTCTTTACTTATTGTATAGCAGCGATATACCGCAGGACGTAGTCCCATTTGCTGACGACACCGCCATTTTGGTAACTGCCAAAACGGTCGAAGAATCAACTAGAAAATTGCAATGTGCCTTCGACCGGATACACGATGGACGAACACCCAGCGAATTGAGCTTAACGAAGGTAAATCTGTTCATATAAATTTTACTTATAAGAACGTGAATAACTTTACCCCGTTTTTATAAATAATGTTCAAATACCCTTCGGCAATGAAGCGAAGTACCTAGCAATGACTCCCGATGTGTACTGGCAACAAATTGCTTCTATAAATTAAGTAATACTCGTTACACAATTTATTTAATTTTATTTTTTATTCATTAGTTCATAACTTCATTTAACATTGCTTATTTAACTTAATAAGAATATTTTCCTTCATAGGGAAGTTATTTGCTAGCAATCGATTAGCCGAGGAGAACTCCAAGTCTTTACTCTCAGCAGCAAATCCCTTCAAAGAGTGCCGTTGCCACTAAGGTTTTGGTAAACAAGATACCGCTGATTCAAGGCATAGTACAGTCAACGATCATATTTGTCAATATGCTTGTTTACACATTTGGCAATTATTTGTGGTAAACGCTGATGCAATTGGGTACAATCAACTTCCAAACCACTAAATTGGCTTGTTGTTTGTGCTGATCCGTAACTTATACAAGCAAGTGCTAAAACCCGTCTGGACGAATGGTATACAACTATGGGGTTGTACCAAAGAAAGTAATAGAAACATACTACAAACTTTTTAAAATAAAGTGCTACGTGCCATCGTCAATGCACCTTGGTATATACGAAACATCGACACACACAGAGATTTTGGAATTTCATCAGTCCAAGACGAAATTACGAATTTTACTCGTAAGCATAAGTGTCGCCTGGAAGAGCACATAAACTCTGCTGTCCTTCCAATTCTCTCTCTTTTCGCCGTCTTCAAAGGACTAAGACCCTTGACCAAGAACTCTCAGTGGAGAATCTCTTGCCAAATGCGTCTAAACCAAGAAAGGAAAACTGCTGGATAAGTGTAAAACTATGTTGTAGTGGAAAAATATTTTATTTGAAGGGAGGTGTTTTTACTGGGTAAAAATCCCTTTCGTTATGTGGGAACTGTCCCCATAGTGTCTTTTGAAGATTTTCACGTACTCTCGCAAAAAAAAAAAATTCTTAAATCATTCGAAAACCACATCAGCATAGAGGAGTGGAATCCTAATGATTCAAGCTAGCCAAAAGTAAAGTGTGATGTACTCTATCAAAAGCTTTCGAAAAGTCGGTGTAGAGTACATCAACTTGTAAACTACTCTCAAAACTATTAACTACATAGTTTGTTAATAAAGCTATTTGGACGGTACGATCGTGCAATTTGTAGCTATTTGACTATGGTTTTATGGAGATACCTAAGACTCATCTATGCAGATAAGCTCGAGCAAATATATGAAGATACCATGGCGAAGCTTCAAGAGGACATCGATACTATGACTAAGCCAAAAACAGACGATGGAAATGGGGTGTCACAGAAAGGTATTAAATTCCCCACAATTAAACTGACAACGTTTGGAGAAGACAATCAACAATGGAAATCATTCATAGATTTGTTCGAGCAAACAATCCACAAAACAAACAACTTGGCTTATTTAAAGACAAACCTTGCCGGAGAAGCGCCGAAAGTTGTTCAGCATCTTCAGATAGTAGACAACAACTATCTAACTGCGAGCTAGATGCTGATAAACAGATACGTAAACACCAGGCTGTTAGTAAATGCCCAGATCCAGGCAATGTTCCCATGAATCGGCTGGGCAATTAAAACAACTGCACGACAGAACGTTAGAATGCGTTAACGCGTTAAAGGGATTAAACATAAATATCGAAAAAGGGATTCAATGACTGTCTTCATAGTTTCCCAAAAATTAGACAACGGAAGTGGAAAGTTTATGAGCAATCATTGAGCAATCGAAAGAGCCTGCAATCGCTCGACGAATTCCTTAAGTTGTTGGAGAAGAAATTTCCGGCACCTGAAAATTTGCAGGAAAGAAGCAACGGAGAATAACATCCTAAAGATCAAAGGCAACACAGATCTCAGAACAGAGAAGGTAAAATACCACCAAACAGAGCGCACCATTCTGTAATGACTCCTAATTGCAAGTTGTGCAAATTATATAGATACCTAAGACTCGTCTATGCAGATAAGCTAGAGTCATTTTTATCCTCGGCAGACATAAAATTAATCGTATTTTTAACGAGATACCAGTCTAGCCAATATGCTCCAAAATGTAACATATAATAGGGAGAGTCCATGGGTCCATGCTGAGAAGCTAGGCCTCGGACTGTCGCGCCACCCATATTATTATTATTATGGGTCCGTACGGATGGCTTAAAACGTAATCGTGGTCAACACTTGCATGAAATATTCTTGGAAAGGTAAATAACAAGCACTAACTTTAGAATTTAAATAATATTATACACTACCGGTGTTTTTTCGTCGCTGTCGATAGTGAAGTGAAGTACGATTCAGAAAAACGATTCACAGTGGTTTTAATTTTTATCTGTCAAAATATATGAAATAGAAATTTATTTGTTCGAAACTGATGTCAAAATGTATGAAAAAACTTCGAAATCAAATTTTATCGGCAGCCACTTTTCACTATAGGCAGTTATAGGCAGTAGGTTGTTGTATGCGCTTTAAATGCAAAATCCTACTTTACTATTTATAGATTTTTGAAAAAAAAACGGCTACTATTGTAAAATTATCAGTCTTTTTGTTTATTAATACAGTACCTTACGCTTATAAGAAACACGCTTTTAGGAAAACCTTCCAATATAATAATAATAATAATAATATTGATGGCGCGACAGTCCGAGGCGGGCCTGGGTCTAGCTTCTCAACAACCACTCGTGTTATGCGTGCTATTGTTCTATGACGAGTGGAAAGGACCTTCAGTTTTATGCCGACTCCGAACGGCAAAGTTGAGAAGCTTTTTCTAGACAGGAATACTGTTTGAGCATTGTCAGTGACTCGAAAGAGGTGAAGCCGTGAACTATGAAAGTTGGTAGAATGGGGACTCGAACCTGGCACTCTCTGCGTAGGAGTCGACGCACTAACCCAATACGGCACGACGGCTCATAAACCTTCCTTCCAATATAAACCAATGCAAAATAAATCGTTTACAAGAAAAACACAGATAAAAGACAGTTCTTATATCACAAACCTTCAGTATTTCATACTAAGTTGGAATGATATGAGAAAAATATTTGAAATAAAAAATGTTCAATAAATGGAAACCAGCCCTTAAGAAAATTGTTAATAGAGAAAATGATAACGTCAGTTTGACATTTATTGGGTAATTCCGTTAGTGCTTAGTTTGAATTTGGATACATTGTACTTTTGCAGCAAAAGGTCTGGACCAGCGACAAGGAATAACATTGCATTAAAGGAAAAAATGATTAATTTTAGAGGAAATGAAAAGTGGAAGAAACAGAAAAGAAATTTGGGGACATTAAAATATAGCTCCAAACACTTTGTGTAAGATAAAAAAATCCAAAGAAGAATTGATTAGTATTTCGAAGTGCAACAGTAGATAAATACATATATATATATACAGTACATCACAAAATTGAGCGTACACTCATGAAACAGCCGTAATTATTCCCTTTTCAATGGGAAGGACTGTTTTAAAAATAAAAATTTAAATGCAGTTTAGATTATTATCAATTTCATAGTAATAATAGAAGAAAAAAACAAACAAAAATAATTAATTCATTCTTAACATAAAAAAAAATAAAATTAACTACATTTAAGCGTTTAAAAAACTCTAAAACGGACTTCAAAATTACAGATACATATTTTTTTTAATTTTATTTATATTTGGATCTTTATCGTCTATAACCGCCTACAAGCGTCGTGGTATAGAATCTACCAATTTGTTAGTAAAAGAAGGGGGGATACTGTTCCATGCCTCCATTAGTTTTTTTAATCTGGTTTTAATCTCCTGCCACAAATGCTCAATATTATGCATATCCGGTGATTGTGGAGGAGTTCTGAGTTATTTTGGAGCATGATAGAGGAACCACTGTAGTTAGAACTACATGTGAGGTATGCTTCGGATCATTAACCTGTTGGAACCAAAAATCTGTGGGCAAACCTAGTTTCCTCGCAGAGGCGATCGTGTTTCTTTTTAAAAGGTTTAAGTATATAATTTTGCGCATATTTGTGTCAATAATTTCAAAATTGGCGGCGCCACTAGCTGCCATCATAATACATCCTCCTCCGTGTTTTATTGTTGGGCACATATTTTTTGTTTTCAGCGCCGTATTAGGCTCACGCCGCGCAATTTGCCTACCATCTGAGCCAAATAAGTTTATTTGTGTCTCATGAGTAAACATGAGAGTTTCCCAAAATTCTGGAGGCATGCTTAAATATTTTTGCGCAAACTCTAATCTCTTCTTTTTGTTGGCATCTGAAATAAAAGGTTCTTTAAGAGCAACTCTTCCATTTAAATTTTTTCTTCGTAGCATACGACGAACGGTTTCTACTGGCAAAGGCTTCTGTATCGTTGTAGAAACTTCTGACGCTAGCTTTGATATACTAATTTTTGGGCTACACTTAACTTTACGAACAATTAAATGTTCGTCTTGCTCCGATAAAATTTTGTTCCTACCACTTTCAGGAGCATTTTTAAGTGTACCTTCGGTTCCATATTTTGTTATAATTTTCTGTACAGTCGAATGAGTTCGCTCTACAGTCCCACCAATCTTTCGTAAAGATTCTCCCTCACAAAATAGCTTAATGATAAGCTTTCGTGTTGAAATATCACTTTCTGTCCTTTTTTTCTCCATGCTAGAAAGAAAATGATTTCGAGTACTTTTTAACACAAAAGTCGCAACACAAATGATCAATAAACACATTTTTCTCCTTTCTTTAACTTGACTTAACAGTAAACATTGTTTTTTTCATAGGATTCATGTGTTTCCCAAGTATTTTTATTTTTGTACGCTCAATTTTGTGTGAGTGAAAGGGGTTCCATTGTTGTTTTTGGAAGGATAATGCTTTAAAATGTTGGATTTTATTTCATATAATAATAATGAATATGTGGATAAATCGAATTGCATTTCTAAATTATATTTAAAAACATTTCTTCGCATCGAAAAAAGCGAAATTACATCCATGCAAAGGGTGTACGCTCAATTTTTGTGAGGTACTGTATGTACATATTTTAAAGCTCTGTGAATATAGTTTTTTTTGTTTTGAAATAAAGTTTATTTATTTACTTTTAATTGTTATGAAACAAAATTCCTTATGAGTTTCAATTCGGATAAGAAAGATTTTTCTAATATTCGTTTTTTCCTAAAAGAAACTTTTTTCTGGTATCCGTTCTCTGAATATAAGAAAAGCTCGGTTAAAAGAAAAAAAGTTCGGGCATTTTGGAGCCTCTTATAAGCGTAATGTACTCTACCAAGCTTCTACCGAACGAAATTATGAGATTTCATAAGATTTCTTAAAATCTACTAGGTTTTGCCACACATTTCGAAATCGCTTGACTGAGATCTAGTTAATGCACCCATCCTTCGGTTGTCAAACCGAACCACCTAACCGAACTAGTATATTTATTTTGGTCATTTCGGTGTTCATTTTCTCTTTGATGTTTCTCTATTTTCTAGTGTTCATACCTGTCAACAGACATTTATTTACTATTTTTACATTTGAAAACTGAGAGCTAATGACTTACAAATTGAGAGCTTATGACATTTGAAATCACTTCCACTAGGTGAAAGCGGCCGATTGAGGTTTCGAAAGAATTCATCCAAATCACTCGATTTCGGTTCGGTGAAAAATTTGTTTTAGACTCACACCCTCACAAAATCACTCGTTAGTTTCGAATGGTTCATAGCTTAGAAAAGGGCTTGTCAATTCGCACAGTTAATTTTTAATAACACAAAAAGCCTGCATGCCGCTTACAATCCTTAAAATGTGGAATTCATTTGGTTCTCTGAAAATTTAAGACCCTCTCGTCATCCATCATATTCAAAATTTTGGATTTTGTTCCTCGGACAATTCTAAAAAAAAGTCATATCAAGCTTAGTTTCTCCTTATAAGCTCTAAAAGATGGCTACTCTTAGGATAGGTTAGTTAATGGGGCTGCTAGTGCATTCACCAGCACACATAGACCATGTTGGTCCATTGTGATACCCACAGTCAGACTACTACCACTGATTGACTACTCCAGTGATAGTGCCGTTAATTTGATCGCAACGGCAATTGGTGGCTGGACCAGATTTGAAAACCAGATAAAAGCGCATTACTTTTGCTTTCACTGGGACTCGAACCGGGCACCCCGCTAACCAGGGGCAGGCCCTCTACCAACTGCGCCATCCAGTCGTTGCTTGTTTTGTAGATGTCTTCACTTCCTCTTGAATAATTCAAGCGGAGTTGAATAATTTGCTTAAGAATGTATTCAACCGCAACTTCCCTGACTGTTCTTTTCAACAAAACCGCGTTCATCTTCAATCTCAGAAGAATCAAGGGCTCACAATTTGTTGTTTTCCCCTCCAACCACAAATCAATTTGAGTCCCATACACCGTAGCTGATACCAAACAGTCTTTTCATTCGTATCAATCAGCCGATGAACTATCCCCCCCCACAGCAGGGGTGCGCCTGTCATCTCACACCTACCCCCAGTCCAGCATCGATAACAGGAAACTTCAGTCATCTCTCGAGAGGATGTGGTACGAGACCAAAACTTATGCAAGTCCCCGAGACTTTGTAACCGAGCATGTTGTATACGTCCAATGGAATATCCTTTCAAATATCGACGAAACTCTCCGGCCCAACATGATTCCTCACAAGTGAAACCCTTGTTCGACCTTTCATGTCCTGGGGGGTATTGGCAAAACAAAACTTTTTTCCTTCAAAGCAGCAAAGGCAGAAAAAAAACAAGAGACCGAGAGAAACGAGTTAAGAGACAGTGAAAACAAACAAGCAAGCTGGGAGGTTCGCCCCGTGTCCTGTTTCGGGAAAAAACAAAACTTTAAGGACGAACTGCTGGATTTGTGTGATTTTCGTTTTCTCGGAAGGCACTGAAAGGAAACCATACACGAGGTGAGGGATTTCTTAGAATTTACCAGAGACAAGATAAAAATGAGAAAGGATTAACATAATCCTCCGCAAGTCGAGGGGATATCCTGGAATTTTGTCGGAAATCACTTTGAGTTTATAAATTTAAAGGTCAGCTCCGGTGGCCACGCGATGATGGGGCAAATCAGTGCTAGGCGACCGACCGGGTCGAGCGGAGGAGGCCTGAAGGCCTTTAGTCTAGTATTGATTTTGTTCCGAGAGATTTTCTGGCTTTGCTTTGTGTAATGGAGTCGGCGGCTGGTGAGGCTGAGATCGATATCAGGTGTATGGAGCTCGTGTCAATGTTGCAGTGATCATGGCTTTGACACGGCAATGGTTGGTCTTTTCCGGATTCGGAAATGGTGTGTCCGTCTGAACTCTTTTGAACAAATGAAGCTGACCCGTACTCCGAGGCGCGAAGAACTTGCAAATTGGCTGTGCATGGAAGAGTCTTGGAAGGGGTTCGGCGATTAATTTGAAAGCAACCACAGATCTGCGAAGAAGGTGTTCTGACTCAGAGGAGGGAACTGTAACATCATCGAAGAAGTCAAATCAAATCATCTTGTTCAGGTGGAGCGAGCACATCTTGGAACTCCCCAATCCCTAACAAGGCACTGAGGATGACAGACCCGTAGTTTTGAGTGTGGCAGAGAATAGTCCAAAGGTCTAGAACGTAATTTTGGTGAATGAATCGCAAAAAGTGGACAACTCCGTCGGTGTGGATGAAATTCAGCTAGAAATGCTAAGGGAAATGGGTGAAAAGGGAGTTTTGTGAATTTAAGGTGGCCTGGGAACGCGGTGAGATACCTGGCGATTGGCAAACTAGGGTGTTTTTTTTTTGTTTTTTATAATTTGCGCGTGCTCAAGGGATTGCTAATACCCTTATGTGCCCGGGGTCAAGACACAGCACGGGCCGAAGGTATAGAGGGAGAAAGGGAGAGGAGGTACCTGTGCACATTGGTCTTAAATATCTGCGGGTTGTAGTCCGTGGGAAATATTAGGCTGGGAAGAGCATTCCATATTCGTGCAGTGCGGCTGAAAAACGAGTCTCTGAATTTAACTGTGCGTCCGAAAGTAGGCTTGGGTATACCGATCGGCATTCCTGGCGAGACGAGTATTGCGGGTGAATTCATGGAGAGGAGGAAAGTAGTTGGCTAGCTCTCTTGAGCATCGTTTGTTGAAATAACGATAAAACACGGACAAAGAAGAGACGGTACGTCGATGTTCGAGCGAGTCTAAAGACTCTGCGATATTACTGTCTCCTACAAGTTTTATCGCTTGCTTTTGGATTCTATCAAGTAGGTGCAGTGTGGTCTTGGGGGCACCAGACCAGATATGAGCGTTGTACTCAAGCTTGGGGTGGTTGTACGCCTTATAGGGTGAAAGAATATTCCATTTCTTATAGGGAACAGAAGGGGTGAAATATTTCTTGCATCGATTAAGGAAACCTAAACATTTCGCAGCATTTTTGGCGACCTCAAATATATGATCGTTCCAACTAAGGGTTGTGTTGATACACATACCAAGGATGGAAAGTTTTACGGTTTCATCGACACAAGCGCCATTCATGGATAATGGCTGATTATCAAGTTTAAACTTGTTCCGGTTTTCCTCAGTAGGATTGGCTTTGTATGTCCGGAAATTCAACTCTCTCATCCTAATAGCCTCTTTACAGCTCGAGTCATACTATGCGTTTGTTTGGGCTTGATACTCTTCACTCTGTGAGGATTGAAGTTTCTCATGCCCAGCAGAAGAATATTTGTGATCATATCAGCAGCGGCATCCACGTCATTATCGAAGAAGCAAAGTGACCAGTTAAAATTCCTAAAGAAGTTGTTAAGTTCGTTCCAATCGGCTTTCTCGTACAGCCAAACTGTTCTTTTAGGAATTTTTTCTCCAACTGTGTGTGGTGATAACGAGAATTTTGCTGATACGACACAATGGTTCGACGAGCCTAGAGGTGACAGTATGTCAACAGAATATTTATCAGGATGAGAGGTGAGAAACAGGTGCAGGGTGTTGGAGGAATGATCTGCAATGTCAGGTATTCGTGTGGGCTCATTTACTAGCTGGGTCAGATTGTTTACCTCAGCAAAGATTTCGACGTACCTTCCTTCGGGTGTTGTCTGGCCTTAATGCCGAAGCCAATTAGAATTGTGTACATTGAAATCGCCCGCAATGGCAATTTCAGTGCGAGGATACAGGGATACAATTCTTGAGATGGAATCGGATAGCGCATCAAATTCGTTAAAAGCTGAATTGCTATCCAAGCTTGGACTTCTATAAATAAAGCAGTAGTGGATTAAATGCTTATGGACTTGGAGTTTTAACTACAGAAAATTAAATTCCGGATTGGAAGAGAGGCCGTATTGTGGTTGAATTTGGTAAGCTACATCACTACGCACGTAAACGGCGAGACCGCGATGTAAAAAGAAGAGCGGCACCAAGCTATATCCAGGCAGGTTCAAATCCGATAATTCGGTATTCTCACCTGCCTGTGTTTCACTCAGCGCCAAGACAGCTGGTTGGGATAGGTGGACATACACAGCGAAGAGATTCGCTCTAAGCCCACGCACATTGCTCACATCAACTCCAAAACATCCCATAAAGGACAAAACGAAGATATGAAAAAACCAACTCCGACTGCAAGTGGCGAAGCAGAAATGAGAAGTGCAAATTCAAAATTAGCTTCCCAACAACAATCGATGTAGGTGTTAGGCCCATACATCGATTCGAGTTGGTCCACCAACAAATTCACACTTTTAAGATCCGCTATGTCAGATGCTACGCACTCTCAGTCATTGCATCAGCCCGCCTGATGGAATCAAACGGGAGTTGCGACCGAGGAATGCGCAACAGTGGCTTGTGAGGGAAAGGGGCGAGAGGGAGCGGACCGGACGCACTCGACAGCGAAAGACTTCTCTAGCACTTTTTTTTATTTTATTTATTATTTTTTTCGGGCACTCGCGGAGCTTTTTATTGTGCAGGGACCGCGGGGTTTTATTTTGTTTGTTTGTTGATGTTGCATTCGCGTAATGCACGGATGGAGGCAAGTGGGATGACACAGAACTATTACAAGGTGTATACAAATTTAAATGAGCTTTGCAACGAAATTGATTTTAGCTTGTCTCGATCGGAGTTTAAAAAATGTATTAATACATTCTTAATTAATATTAGGTGTGTTTTTTTGCAAGCGTATTTACGCTTAAATTTCAATTTGCAAGTAAAATACATTAACAACAAGTCCTATATCCGTTTAAGCTACTCATGATATCTATGGCGGCTTATGTAATAAGCGCGGATAAAAACAATGCTTCCAAACATTATTTGTGTGTGTGTTCATTCCTGAATTTATGCCTGAAACACAATAGTGCTTTTGAGCTGGCTTTATCTTTCAGCGCACACAATTCAATGGCCATGCACAAAATACAGCGTCGGCCTGCGTTGGTGAAAATTGAGAGAGATGAGAGGATCGTAATAAAACGTACAACTTAAGTCCATCGCACGTCATTATTCAACATGTTGGATATTTTTTGACAAAGAGGTGCGCTGTGAGAGAGATTTTCTCCCAAATTGGGAGTTTTCATCCACATTGAGAGAATTTTGTGTCAACTGTCACTTAAGAAATGAAAACAGCTGATTAAAAATAATTTAACGACAAAAGTCATTTCAAATGAGTGTATGCAGAAAGACGGCAATATTTTTCATCTGGTAGATGAGAGAGAGAAAGAGTAATCATTTCATCGCAGTGCGTCATCGCACTCTCTCCGTAAAGTGAAGTTGGCTGGCGCAGCTCACTATTGTGTTTCAGGCATTATTCATTCATCGTTTAGGTTGCTGTATGAGGTTTACGATATTAGCCCCTGATCGCTTCGGTTCACGCATTTGTAGGTGTGGTTGATGTAGAAGATCATTTTTAAATGTTTTTGCACCCATAAGTATGCAAATTTTGTCTGTGCTCTACTTTCCGTTTATGTTTCGTTAGCGATTCATTTCATTGTGATGGTCACGCTACACAATCGCAAAGCGAATATTATGCCCAGTAACGCTCAACTATCACCTTAAACGACTCCACCACTGACTACATAAATGTCAGCTGTGTTTTTTCGCAAGAGTTTAATTTTCAATTTGCATGTAAGATACACTAACGACGAGTCCTATATCCGCTTAAGTTACTCATCATATCTATCGCCGCTTAAGAAATATGCGCGGATAAAAACAATGCTTCCAATCATTAATTTCTGTGTGTTCATTCCTGAATTCATTCATTCCTTGTTTAGGTTGCTGTATGTGGCTTACATTTTCAAGTGTGGTTGATGTATTAGATCATTTTGAATTCTTTTGGCATCCATAGTGTCTCTGCTATACATTCCGTTTAGGTTTCGTAAACTATTCTTTTCATTTGATGATTCTTTTTTTATTTTATAATTATTAAGGGCTTTTGCTCTTAAAGTGATAGTCAGGCTACACAGTCACAAAACGAAGATTGTGACCATCAACGTTCAACCATCACCTTTCACGACTACACCCCTGACTGCGAAAATGTCATAAATGTCGTCGGTGCTGCCAATTTTTTCTTATGAAGCGCCGATGGTCGTTTTTTTGTGAACATATAATTTGAGCGTATATACGCTTGCAAAAAACACACCTATTGTTTATTTGATGTAATCTATGAGATGCAGAATCGGTAGATGAGCCTAAGCCGCGCAGGAAACATCTGTTGTGTAAAGCGCTACTGAGGGCATGCATACACTAAGAGAACGTGTTAGTGTAATTGAAGCAGGTGTAGAATAATACTACTTAGGCCATATTGATCCATTATGATATCCACAGTCAAACTGTGATACTCACTGTTACTAATTCGATCGCAACGGAAAATGGTGACTGAACCAGATTTAAAAACCAGATGAAAGCGTATTAACTTTGTCATCACTGGGATTCGAACCGGGGACCCCGCTAACCAGGGGCAGGCACTCTACCAATTGCGCCATCCAGTCGCAAGCATAGGCTTAATGTTGCATTTAATGATGCTCCTAGGGCCAGTAGTGTGTCCTGATTTTCATCCTCACTATTTAAACTTCCGCAATATATTTAAAACGATGCAAACAAACAATGATTAGAGGAAGAAAATTAATTGTACCTTAATTCACATGTTGCGTTGGCTAGCGATCCTTTTTGTATCAATAAGTCGAGGTCGCCGTGGCGTAGTGGGTTAGTGCGTCGACTCCTACGCAGAGGGTTCCAGGTTCGATACCCGAATTTACCACCTTTCATAGTTCACGGCTTCACCTCTTTCGAGTCACTGACAATGCTCAAAGAGTATTCCAAAGAGCTTCTCGACTTCGCCGTTCGGAGTCGGCATTAAACTGTAGGTCCCTTCCACTCGTGAATGAACAATAGCACGCACAACACGAGTGGTTGCTGAGAAGCTAGGCCCAGGTCCACCTCGGACTGTCGCGCCACCCATATTATTATTATTATTATTAAGTCGAGGATGGAACTATCTTCCTCATGAATTATAGGTAATCAACTCATATGCCAGTTTTCAGATAACCGCATTCTAACTTAGACTTGACTTTTCCTTTATTTTCTGCATGGACGAGGATGAGAAAGAAACCATCGAACACTGGCTATGTAGCTGCAGTGCTCTCTCATCCCGTAGATTCAGACTTCTGGGGGCTCATTCCTTTGATAATCTGGCTGAACTGAGCAGCATCAAATCAGCCTTCTTCTTCGCTTTATGAAAAGCACTAATTGGTTTGCGGAATAAGAACCCTCGATCCGCGTGGTAACACAATGGGCCTTCGTTTATCCTAAATGTGTCTGCTGCTCGTATGCGCGGCATTCAGCCAGCACAACCTATCCTAACCTATTCTTCTGGGCGGATCTGAGTTGTTCATATCTTCCACATGCCACCTAGAATTGTGCTGACTTAAAGGGCTTGCGGATTCAGATTCATATCTCGCACACACGCTCTTAACCGGTTCAAGATCAAAGAAGCTACGCTGCAGTCGTAAAGTTCTACCAGACCTACGTGACGGGTCCAACACTGCATGCATTCCAGATATGATTCCTTCCTTTTGATCAACGCCTCGTAACTAAATCAATTCAAAATCAGTTCAAACATTTAAAGAATACACAAAAAAATCGAGTCTGAATAACCATATCCTTTGCAGCATTATATCTCCAGTTTGGAATTCCTATTGGAGCGGCATAGAACTGCTGCAGCATTCCTTGACACTTATCTAGCCCCTCAAGGGGAGCTTTTAAGGTTGACATTGCGTCCCTCTTTGCTAGTTGATAAGTAGTAAACTAATAAAAACTCCTTGATTTCCACATACATCTGCATGCTGTCAATTTGCCAACGACACACACGCTCGACGCTCGCCTCCTCTGCAGTTGCATTAAAGTTCAAAACCCGCTTAGCAGGACAAAGTCAGGACAACAGAAATAAAAATGGAATAAAATTTGAAAAAAAAGAAAGGAACTAGAAATGGATGAGTATACTCAAAACAAGCAGCAGAGAAATCGAATACGGAACAATTTTAAATCACTGAAAGGAAACGAGAGCAACAGAGCACCACAGCAGCAGAGCAGCAGAACATCGGAGCATCGGAGAGCCAGCAACACCAGCAGCACTTAGATTCCCTCATAGACCTTGGTATTTGTATTCCCATCGTTTTGGCAATATCGCCAAGGAAGCGCTCTTAAGCTCAATCAAGCGTTTTATTCGTATATTTGCAGACACATTAAATGTGCATAGCAAATCGGTAAACATTAGCTTTGCTTATACGTATGCTCGAAGGCGAAATGGATTTGCCTGCGATATGCAGTCATCCTTCTCGTCGTTGTCGTTGTCGTTGTCGTTGTCACATGGGAGGACGTGGAGGAGGAGTGCTTGGTTCGGTCCCTTCGCCAACAAGGTGGGACGGATGAGGAACGCTCTTCCTCTTTGTTTGGCTGTGTGAGAGCAATGCCATGTTCGAGAGAAAATCCGAGATTCCCAGCTCCTTTGCTGGCAGAGAGCAATGCCGTCGTACATGCTCAGCCAGCCATGCCATGCACATATGCAGAATAAACGTGTTTATGTGCTCCAAACACTGGGTGGCTCCACCACCGCCACCCGCCACCCTCCCCCCGTCGGTCACACAATCACAATCACTGCATCTCAATAAAGGATTATAAATATCCTGCAGAAATAGATTTAAAATATCGATGCCAATGCCTGTGCCGGGGGTTTGGGTCTTGTTGGATTTCACTTTCTCCTTGCATGTGCATGGTATGCGCCGTATACTCGTACAGCCGGCTGCCGGCTGGGTGAACGTAATCGTGCATGCGACGAGTAGTCATGTGTCATATGCAGTTCCTTGAAGGACGCTCAACGTTCGCCTGGCAAGGGGAATTTCAATAATCTAAATCACATGCAGTCGATTGAAAGTGGGAAATCTACCGAGAATCGAATGAATTCCAGTCCGGCCCACTCCAGCTCCGACTTCAGTGCCATCTCTGCATCTGTGGATGGATGCAGGAATAAGCAGCAGTGCACAAGGAGACTCTACACACACACACATGGAATTGATGGGATTAATTAGAAAGGCAAACAGACTCTCGGAATCCTGACGAATAAGTTACTCATCGATGTGGACAACCATTTCACCTGGACTTGGACCCTCTGCTCGTTTTGATTGCTCCACGGGGAGCACGAGGGAGACGAGAGTCTGAAGAAGACAGTGATACGGATAACAATCCATGTCCTGTCTGGTTATTGCATGGAATATAATTTTAATGAATTTTGAATAACCATTCGGAAATGTTTTTACAACGATGATGAGTGAACGATTGTGCAGGACTCCCAGGGCAGTGCATTCAGTCTGGGGATGAAAATCGAACATTTTAATTCATTCAATTCGATTGAGAAGACAATTTTAACGGAAGTCCAATTCAATTACACGTCAGAGATTGGATTGTCTCATTTCCGGATTGCAAATTGATTTCGGGAATTGGTTGCTATTTTTTTTCCTGCTCTTTTTCAAGATTTAACAGAAATGGGTTGATTTTTGTTTTTGGCTGCAATCGATTGGGCGGGATTTTTGAGAAGAATGTTCTTTCTTTTTGCGTATGTTTTCTGGGTCTAGTAACAAAGAGCAGTCAATGTGATTGTAGGCGACAGCTGCGGAAGGGACCTTACATTCAAGAGAGTATGGCTAGTCACCCTCGTCGTGTATTCTCAAACTCTGCGGAGAAGTTGTGGTCATTTAGTGGCAGAGGTTGACCTGCACAATGATACTGGTTCCAAAATCTGCGTGGTCTTAGGCAATTCCAAGAAGAATCAAAAAGTGAAGCCGCTGATATTCGACAAGGATGCAGCCACAATTTTTCAAGACAAATTTTAGAAAATTTACGACGCCACGTAATTTTGTACAGATTTAGTACTATTTTAGAACTAATTAGCATTATTTTAGTACTAGTTTAGAACTCACTTTGCATTTTAGTACAGATTTAATTCTATATACATTTTGCAAAATGAGTATGTCCAACCTACTTTTCAACAACCTCCCGAAGAACTTTGTGTTGTGATGAGGACTTTGTGGCATGAAGGGCGATATTTCTAGTGATTTCTAGACAAGTATTGCGGGACGATAATTGCAAGGAGGGGAGGAATTGCTCAGATCACATGAGCTTCGTTTTTTTATATAGCGATGAAGAAAAGGCAAATAAGACAGCTTGTCGGTTTGGAAGCGAGCTTATATCTTATAACTATTGTCTGATAATATCTAGAAGGTGAAGGGATATCCAGTGGGCGTCTGACCAGATATGAGTCATATAGGCACATTAAGGCTAAGCCCAGGGAAGCCGAAATCCAAGCAGACGCCTCAGTGATGGCTTTATTAAGGAAGTGTACACATTTTATGCCAGCTGGAACCGTTGATGTCTCGCATCCATCTGCACTCTTCCCCTTGTGTTCGCCTTTGGTGGTGACAATAGAAGAGGTAGCGACAGCTCATCTCCAATGTGCGCAATCAGCTACAGCATGTTGAGGTTCTTTTGGGCAGATTTCGGAATGTTGTGTCGCCGTGTAGATGATTGTTTGTCATTCCGTCAAAAACGGTCTTCTTCTGTCAAAAAGGTAATGAAATGTGGAATGCCTGGGACATGTTGTTAATCCCTCATTGACCCTTATCCTAAGTGCGCTAGCGTCTTGGTTGCGCTGCTTTCTCGTGATCCGTTCAGTTGTCAGTCACTTCCTCAGTTTCCATTTTTGCCATCATGTTCGCCGTCCAGCGGGAGTTTGACGTAAACGACGGCGGTGCATTGCCTGTATTTGGAAATCGGTAACTGATGATACCATAAATGGATGACTTTATGAAAAGTAGAAGTCGAGGTCATGTGGAGAATCAAAACAGAAATTGGAGTCGACTCTGCTTGACTGGTTCTCTTCGTTGTTGTGGGGTAGATTAATTGGTTTAAGTGTGTGTGTAACAAGAACAATCAAATAGAGGTTGCACCAAATGCACATTACTGGAAATGGAGTTGCATTCTCTTCTTGCTCTTGTAACTTTCTTGAGATGGAGTGGCTAAAGATACTCCGTTGACAGGCGGAACTAGGTCGACGCAAATTCCCCCTCTTCATCGCCGTCCCTTTTCTAGGACCGGGTAGAGCGGGGCCAACGCACAGTTCTAGACAACTGCGCGGAGCTGGGCCAATGCATGGTTTTCACGTATTATGGCTTTATTATTAAGAACAAATATTCCCAATGTACTGAAATATAACATCGTTCAAATGCCTCGGCTGGGTTCTCAGTAGATCATTCTGTCATCCCAACTTACCAAGACTTTTTTGATGGTTTCGGGCTGTCCCTCATGGATTGTTTGGATGATATTGTCTGTAACTGCGTGAATCGTTTACTGATTGTTGGTATAACATCGGTTCCTCACGGTTCCCCACATGTCAAATCACCATGAGTGTTGTCCAACTGTTCACAAATTTTCGTACATCAGTCGCGTACCTCAGTTAATTTCGGACAAAAATTTCTTTTCAAAAAACTCACTGTTTGGCCTACAAGTTAACGGCAGCAACTCGGCGTAACACCAACTTGAACTTCCCCTGCACACTCCCTTTACAGCTTACATTGCACTTCCGACACACACTCCAGTACATTTACTCTAAGCACATTCACCCTGTACTTCCGTCAAACGATACACAATCAGCACTTTTTGGCAACTCATTCACAACACACAACATTTCCCCGAGTAAACATTTTATTGTTAAGACAGGTCAGTTAAAGATTAACGATTGAAAATAAAATCAGTCAAAGACTGGAAGGCAAACGAAATGAATCGTTTTATTTAACTTACTTAGCACTCTCATTGGAAATAGGTTTTCAATATTACCCAATGTTGTTGATGCGTAAAGCAACTAATTTTTTTTTTCGAGGAGGTATTTTACTGACTTTCGGTCAAGATTTCAAGCGGGAAACAACTGTATGTCAACGGCAACCCTGCCGTCGATGGTCCAACACCCATGATGACAAGGTCAAGGCAGTTCGAGCTGAACCATCGTACCAGTCGTGTCGTTTGTCTTCGTGTTAAACTCAATGTTCGTATAATAATAAATGTTGTAGCAAAGTTTGGGTCATTTTATTTAGTCTGATATGTATGACTGTTGCATAATTATAAGAGTGGGAGTGCTGAGTGATTTATAATATGAACTTTCATTCTCATTTCATACAATGTATAACACTTTTCTTATTCCATTTAATGAAGCTTTTATTTAGTCCTTGTACAGTACTCAAAGCGATGGCATTAGTGTTTTCGTCTTCATTAAGTCAACGAATAATAATTTTAAAAAGTAAATTATCAATCGTTATACAAACTTTGTGAACACCGCTGCATATCGGTAGATTTTAAATCAGTCCATGGTGACACATGAAGAAGGTCCGAGAATTGCGTCCGCGACTCAGACGAAATCTTTCATTAAAATGTAATATTCGCAGTCGAAAAAATCATCGCTTTTCCCCTTCTCACTACTACTACCCCGCCGCCATGGAATGTTTCCTTTATTTTGAAAACGCAAAAAAATCTTATACCGTAAGGTAGGCGGGCTGCTAGTGAATTCACCAGAACAGTTAGACCATGGTCCATTGTTATACCCACACTCAGACTGCTGCCACTGATTGATCACTGAGTGATAATGGTGACTGGACCAGATTTGAAAACCAGATGAAAGCGCTTAAGTTTGCTTTCACTGGGATTCGAACCGGGGACTCCGCTAACCAGGGGCACGCACTTAACCAACTGGGCCATCAAGTTGCACTTGTACCATAAATCACACGTCAATTTGTTGGTGGAGAAGTGCAATGCTGCTTCAATTACAGTTGCGAGGCGTATGTGCTAACTTATATTACAGCTACAAATCACTTTTGGTGAAACGAAAATAGGGGTAATTCTACAAGTATCCTTTTGTAGATTACATGTTCAAATTTGTATCACCAAAACAATTTGGTGAAACGACAAAAATCAAAAAAATTACAAATTTTGTTAGAAAACACTTGCAAATACAGTTCATTCTCGATTATCGCTACTAACAGAAACTGGGGTGGTTGCATTTAACGAGTAGTTTCGATTAAAAATTACAAAATTAAATTTAGTTGTTGCAAAAATCGCGGAGGTGAGTGAATCGGGAGTGCTTTACGTACAAATTTTTAAGTTCGTGAAACAGGCCACTATTGACAAAAAGTGCATCACTTACGACAACGTTAACTGAAAACGATCGTGGTCGAATCACAGTGTGTCGGCGCAAACGGTGGAGAAGCCAGGAGTGACGCCAGAAAAGTCTTGCTGTGTATTTGGTGGGATTGGCAGGGAATCATCTACTATGGGCCGGAACTGTATTGTAAACAATTTAACCAACCGAAGGAAGCATTCGCTCAGAAGCAGCCAATTTGAATTGTGTTCCATCAGGGGAAAGCCAGGCCACACATCGGCACCGACTTTTTTTTTAGAACAGAAGCTTATTGGAAGGTCCTTATGCATGTACAGTATAGTCCAGATCTAGCATCAAGTGATTACCACATACTCCTGCCCATTGCGAACGATTTTGCGGGTGAAAAGTTCGCCTGAAGAGAGGCTTGTGTGAGAGAATTCTCTCAATTTTTGGCCACTAGAGACGACGGCTTTTACGAGAGAGAGATACCCCCATTACCATCAAAATGGTGGCAGATAATCCAGCAGAACAGCTTATATTTGAACTACATCGGAAGATTGTTGCCATTGTGAATACAGCCTTAACCCATTTACTACCACTGTACCCGCTTGGGTACAAGAAAAACATCTTAGTTCTTAGGTACAGTGGTAGTAAATGGATCAAATCTCGTCAAAAAATAATGGGTTTCATTTTACTACAGCAATATTTATATCATTTAATTATACAAAAAATGATAAAAAACCAAGTTAATTGGACATTGTTTTCCTTCAGAATCCATTCCCAACTTAATCAAACTCTTCAAAATCGATTGAATCAATCCGAATAAGTGGGTCATGCCAGCGCCCATCATCACAGCGGAACAGTCCCCCCATCCCTAAGACACTCGCACCTAAAATTGTAAACGCCAGCATTTAAAGTATGCGCAAATATGAGTGGTATCCTTGTCCAGAAAAGGGTCGAACTCCACACGCATTTATCATTTGAGTAAACAATTGCGCTCGATAGAATGTAAAAGTTTTCCCTCGAAACTGCAAGCCAAAATATTCAAGCCAGCCACTAGTCGAATAGTCACTCGACTCACACACCCATCCTCCTCCACCTGCCCACTGAACAGTGAACTGATGGTGGTGCATGAGCGAGAAGGAGTTGCCAGCAGGAGGGGCGCGGGTTGCTGGGGCAAGTGTTTGCCTAATCTCTCAATTATCGGATTACTGCGGATCGGTATAATGGAGGGCAAATATTTTCGCTTTCCATTAAACTTTTGTGCAAAAATGTATCACCTCTTCAGTTGATCCCTTCGCAAAGTGATGACGGCAAATGGGGTGGGGGGTTGGGTTGATGAGTGCTGACGGCTTCGTTATGCCTTGGGTGCTCCTCGTCTCCGGTGGAGCGGTGCCTCTCAATCACATTTCATATTGGCAGCATTTCACATTTCGAAGAGTTGTAATCGAATTTTCTATGATGTGTTAAAACAAAGAGATAGAGAGAGATGGAAAAGAGCATCTATTTGTGACCGGTTGGAGTTGACATCGTGGTGGGGATCCAGGCGCTGGCTAGAGTGGGCCCTTTTTTGGTTTAGCCTTATAAGAACTACTTTGAGTTCACGTTGCTACAAGGAGAGGAGGATAATAGTGAGATCTGTTTATAAGTCACTGTCGCACAGTGTGACAATTCGCTGATTTTGCGGGATTAAATTAATAGTGCTCATGAATTAATTGAACAAACAGCTCAAGTTTTTTGGTTTTCTGAACCGAAAAAAGAAATTCTTCACATGTAAAATAACACATAAAACAGGCAACTTTACATTTTTTCCTCAGTTAGTTTATCTAAAAGTTGCAGGACTTTATGTATTTTATGTTTATATTTATTTTCTTTTAGAAAACATGTTCAACTTGCTAAAAATGGATCGAGGTTTTGAAAAATCTATTTAGAAGGGCAGTTTTAGTATCTATACGAGAAGATTTGACGGTTTCCAATAATAATTCACGCTGTTAACTGTGAGTCACACCTTTACGTCAAGTTTTCTTGCCTAACTTAATCGACATTTCTTTGTTTCAGTATTTGACAAATTCAACCATGGAGAGGTACCTCTCTGGCAACAAGTTGAGCAGCGCGTTAAGATTGTTGAAGCCTTTTACGAAAATTCAAATCAGGTTCAAATGAAAATGCAGTTCGTGATTTTTTTGGTCAAACTAATCGACCAAATGTGTCCACAATCGGTGCACAATTTCAGCAAACCGGGTCTGTAGGAAATGTGAAAACACTTGTGCAAGCTCGTCCAGTTCGTTCTGCTGAAAACATTGCTGTTGTTCGCGATAGTGTGGCAGAAGAGCCGTAAACATCGACTCGTCGTCGTGCCCAACAATTAAACATCACTGATGCGAACTTTGAATAAAGATCTGAATTTCAAGAGCTTCAAGACCTGAAGCTTAATGACCAGTTCAAGCGTTGTCAATACTCAGTATAGTTAGTTGAAGACAGAAGACAGAAGTGAATACTGACTTTACAAAGAAAATCATCTTCACCGACGAGGCGCACTTTCAGCTCAGTGGATTCGTTAACAAGCAGAATTGCCGCATTTGAGAAAATGAGTATTCACGAGTGATTGTTGAAAAGCTGATGCATCCACAAAGAGTGACTGTTTGGTGCGGTTTATGGGCTGGCGGCGTCATCGGGCCGTATTTCTTCGAAAATGAGGGCAGTCAAGCAGTTACCGTGAATGGTGTTCGCTATCGCGAGATAATACGGACTTCTTTTGGCCAGATATTGTGCTTCCAACATGACAGTGAAAGTCAATGCCCGTGTTATCTCACGCCCTGGCGATGTGAATTAGGCGCCACGACCATGTGATGACACTATGGGGACCGTTCCCACATAGCAAAAGGGATTTTAAGCAGTAAAAACACCTCCCTTCAAATAAAATATATTTCCACTACAACTAAGTTTTACACTTATCCAGCAGTTTTCCTTTCTTGGTTTAGACGCATTTGGCAAGAGATTCTCCACTGAGAGTTCTTGGTCAAGGGTCTTAGTCCTTTGAAGACGGCGAAAAGAGAGAGAATTGGAAGGACAGCAGAGTTTATGTGCTCTTCCAGGCGACACTTATGCTTACGAGCAAAATTCATAATTTCATCTTGGACTGATGAAGTTCCAAGATCTCTGTGGATATCTTTGTTTCGTATATACCAAGGTGCGTTGACGATGGCACTTTATTTTGAAAAGTTTGTAGTATGTTTCTATTACTTTCTTTGGTACAACCCCATAGTTGTATACAATACGTCCAGACGAATTTTAGCACTTGCTTGTATAAGTTACGGATCAGCACAAACAACAAGCCAATTTAGTGGTTTGGAAGTTGATTGTACCCAATTGCATCAGCCGTACCTTGTTTACCACAAATAATTGCCAAATGTGTAAACAAGCATATTGACAAATATGATCGTTGACTGTACTATGCCTTGAATCAGCGGTATCTTGTTTACCAAAACCTTAGTGGCAACGGCACTCTTTGAAGGGATTTGCTGCTGAGAGTATAGATTTGGAGTTCTTCTCGGCTAATCGATTGCTAGCAAATAACTTTCCTATGAAGGGAAATATTCTTATTAAGTTAAATAAGCAATTTTAAATGAAGTTATGAACTAATGAATAAAAAATAAATTAAAATAAATTGTGTAACGAGTATTACTTAATTTATATAAGCAATTTGTTGCCAGTTCACATCGGGAGTCATTGCGAGGTATATGAGTATTTGAACATTATTTATAAAAACGGGGTAAAGTTATTCACGTTCTTATAAGTAAAATTTATATGAACGGATTTACCTTCGTTAAGCTCAATTCGCTGAGTGTTCGACCATTCCTGTATCCGGTCTTAAGCATTGTAATTTTCTAGTTGATTCCTCGACCGTTTTGGCAGTTACCAAAAGGGCGGTGTCGTCAGCAAATGTGCCTTGCACTCTGTCTACGTCCTGTGGTATATCGCTGCTACACAATAAGTAAAGGAGGGGACCAAGAACACTTCCTTGTGGTACTCAAGCTTGTATAGATTTAAATAGGAAGTAGTCTTTCCCGTATTTTACACGGAAGATTCTATTCGATAGATAGCTCGATAAAATTGTGCAAAGTTTTCTCGGGAGGAATTGTTGAAGCTTGTGTTTCAAGCCTTCGTGTCAAACCCTGTCAAAGACTTGAGAAACGTCGAGAAATACAGCTGAGCAGACTTGCTTTTGTTCAAGCGATTTTTCAATAACATGAGTTATGCGATGTACTTGGTCAATAGTTGAATGCTTACTTCTAAAACCGAACTGGTGGTTAGGAATAAGATATCTCAGATGATAATAATCCGACTACGACCCGGGAGGTCTCACAGGTGGCCAAAGATTTTGTCATCAACTTTCTAGGGCTATCAATACATGGGATCGTCTGGGATGGTTCGGTTACATCCACTTTCCTGGCAAGTTCATCTACTACCTCGTTTCCGGCTATGTCTCGATAAGTCGTCTTCTGCGTACCAATAACCTTAAGTTCTTCCCGGCAAGTAAGCGAACAGCTTAGACTTGGTTGGGTTGATGTAGGTGAATAAATTATTTTTATGTCGACTTCAAATGATTAATTATTTATTATAATATATTACTTGAATTTTTCGTTTTATTTCCCTGTAATATTTACAATTTATATTCAGTAAAAGTCTGCTTAGTCAAAAATGTGCACAGTAGTTACGTTGGAGGTTTAAGCTGCGCGGGGAACTGGGTTTTGATTACTCTTGTGCATGAAATTTTTTTTCTTATTAAATCCCGCTAAAACAGCGATCCATCACACTGTCGGTATTCAAATCCGCGCCACTAAAACAAGGCAACAAGGTGCCTTATTCAAATCGTTGGTATTCACAAGTGAAGAAGAATAACTGCAGACATAGGATTGTGTTTGCTGGAAGTTGGAAGAGACTCAGGTAAATTTCGGAGATTAGGTTAGGTTTGGTTAGGGTGTTTGCCACCACTGTAGCAGTTGTGGCCCACTTAGATCCTAGTTGGATCCTCTGTGCGTTCACTTCCCAAAGGGACTACACTTAAGAAAATATGCCTAAAGGTATTCTAGTGGCCTATTTTGACGAATTCACTCCTGTGCTGATTTACAGCCAATTTGCAAAACTTAGCTATTTCTTGTATCTCTAAGTGTGACATTTCCTTTAGGTTACTGAAAACGTAGTTGCCTAGTATATCTTTTCTAGTTTTTGCAAGGGCTGGACACGTGCCGAGGAGGGGAAGCGTATTTTCGTTCTACTCCTCGTCTCTAGAGCTTCTGCAGTAGTCGTTGTGGGGGCTCTCATTCTTCTGGCATGGATACCGAGAAGGCAGTGGCCGGTGATAATGCCCACTACGTTCCTTATTACATTCCTGCTTAGTTTGCAGAGTGTATTTGTTTTGCGCCAGCAATAGAAGAAGTCAAATGGTAGGTATGACTTAATGTTCCGCCATTCTGTTCATTAATTCCGGATGTCCACTGATTTCATATCATTTCAGCAACACAACCTTTTTCAACTTTTTGATTCACTAATCCAGTTCAGTCGCCCTCAGACAGCTCATGTTCAATTTGACGCATTCACCTCATCATCGCCTTCATGTGAAAACACAAAAAAAAAAAAAAATACATGTTGAAAAATACGAGACGAAAGCGATAAAATGTGTGCTCACTAGTGTGTGGCAGGAGGAATGCCTGCCCTGTGCCTGATGAGGAAGAACAACAGTGCCCAGATGGGTGTTAGGATTCACATTTCCATTTTCTAACGGGAAAAAAACTCACCGATGCGGAATGGAATTGAATGAAGTACTAAACGAAAGTTTTATCCTTACATAATAAAGTTTTCATTGTTAACTTGGTTTTTAGCTTGTTTGTGGGGCTCTTAACTTTTACGCTACATGTTGAGAGTAAGCGGCAGAGAGAGAGAGTGAGAGAGGTGGAAAATTTAAATTTCCCAACCGAGAGAGAAGCTACTCTACCATTGTTCTACAAATTGACGAAGGGGATGCGTTCGGTAGGTGGCGGCGTCGGCGGCGGTGTTGTGCAACGAAGTTGAACTTTTGCATTTGTATGCATTTTCAAATTACTAGTGGTTGTATTCTCTTACCGTAGAAAAATTGTTTATTCAAACTATGAGCGGGTACTTACATTTTATCTGTTGCTGTTCATGGCTGACAGAGAATTTAATTGACAATGAAAAGGAGATGTCGATGCCGGGGACTTTGAGGGCGTGAATGCATGCAGTTATCTCTACTTGGCTGGTGCAGTCAATTGCCGATTTATGGTTAGAATGCTCATCCATCGTTTGGAATATCCCATGTGATACACAAGAGCTCAGATTTGAAATAGTGCAAAAGAACTTCAGGAGATGTGCATGTCCGGCAATTATATTCCTTCTAAGAACTGCCTAAATAAAACGACAGATGGAAGATAAAAGTCTTGCAAATTAAATTAATTGTTGTGTAAATTCACCAGAATTACCTTTTCACATAAATATATATGTTCCCCAAAGATCTATTCGGCTGAGAAATTAACTTTAAGATAAGAGATATAGAAACAACTATGTTTGTAGTGAACCTATTACATAATGTCTAAACACTTTTAGAGACCTTTGCAACGAAATTGATTTTAGCTTGTCTCGGTTAGAGTTTAAAAAATGTTTCATACGCTATTGATATTGATGTAATCAATGAGATGCAAAATCGGTAGATGATCCTTAGTCGCGTAGCTAAAACCTGCTGTGTAAAGCGATACTGAGAGTTAATACTTACAGAACGTAGTGTTTTGTGTGCTCCGTGATGGAACAAATAATAATAATAACAACAATGAATAATAGAAATTTAGCGAGTCACTTACTAAGCACTTTGTATTTCAAGTTTTTAAAGTTTCTGCTAGGTTAGGTAAGAGGGCTGCTACTGAAAATACCACTGATCGACCACTCCAGTGATCGTGCCGTTGATTTGATTCCAACGGCAAATGGTGACTATATGGCGCTATATTGGACCCGATTTGCGAACCAGATAAAAGCGTATTCACTTTGCTTTCACTGAAATTCGAACCAGGGACCCCGCTAACCAGGGCAGGCACTCTACCAACTGCGCCATCCAGTCGTCTAAAAAGTTTCTGCTAACATCGCAACCATATAATGGTTCAGTCCTTTGAAGTCGGTGCAAAACGTCAAGGATCGAAAAAACTGCTCCTCCAAGCGGCGCTTATGTTTACAAGCAAGTTTCTTAATTTCATCCTGAACTGGTTAAATTCCAAGATCTCTGTGGATATCGTCGTTACCATGGTGCAATAAGCACATTATTTTGAAAAGTCTGTATGATGCTCATATTACTTGCTTTGGTACAACCCCAAAATTGTCCCAAAGTTGTTTTGTCAATACTTTGCTTGTAATGTTTACCAATTAACCGGTACATATCTTTGTATTTGATGTAAACTTCTGCACGTTTCGTTATGACGTTCTCTTTCCACTTCAATTCGTCAAGAGTCACCCGAAAGGTTTTTCGCTTCATTGCCAAAAGGTAGGTGGACACGATTTATAAGCAAATAAATATGAACTGATTTGCTTCATCACACAGTACGCTACAAGATCCCATCCAGCGTACTGTGTGAACGTCTAAAGCCGTTTTGCACCGCACTAATCGGCACGTACCAGTGCGGCTTCCGGCCCGGCAAATCGACAATAGACCAAATCTTCACACTAAAGCAAATGCTGGAAAAGACCAGCGAGTTTCAAATCGATGCGAACCACCTTTTTATCTGCGAAAGACAAGATTAATCGCATGGAGCTATTCGGTGCTATGGCCGCAGTCGGGATCGCGGGAAAACTAATACGGTTGCGTCGCACTACGCTAACAAATACGCGATGCACGGTGCAGTTCGGCTCGAGGACTTCCGAGCTGTTTGAAACCGGCACCGGATTTCGGCAAGGAGATCTGTCAAGTGATTTCTTCAATTTTCTACTGGAGAAGATAGTGCTACTACTAATGGGTAGTCGAAAAAGTCTCTTCGTATCTTGTCAATAGATGTAGTTGGAGTCGTCTATCTACAGTGCTACCATATGGTGTTGGAAAGTTGACATTTTAAGCTTAATTTAATCAAAAAAAATTAAAATCGGAGAAGTTGAAAAAAGTGACAGCTGTTCAAAAATGAGTGAAAATAATGAAGAAATTCGCTATATTTTGAAATTTTTGTATAAAAAAGGGCACGCCACCAATGAAATTTGTGAAGTTTACGTAGACGATGCTGTATTAGTTTGTGTAGCATAACAATGGTTCGCTCGCTTCAGTTCTGGAAATTTCGATGTGAAAGATGCACCTCGCTCTGGTCGAACTATCGTTGAAAAAGTCGATGAAATTATGGAAAAGACAAATAAGCAGCCAACTACTAAACATTCATCATCAAACGGTTTTGAACCATTTAGAAAAGGCTGACTACAAAAGGAAGCTCGATGTTTGGGTACCACATGAATTGTCCGTGAAAAAAGTATGATTAGAAATACGAGAAGACATTTTCGACTACCCATTATAACACCATCACTGCTTAAAATCATACATTTGTATTTATTTACATTTTATTTTAGTTTCCATTTAATCAAGTATTTTAATTGTTTAGGTCTTCTTTTAATTCTTTTAAGTTATAACTACTTACAGTGAGTGTGGCAAATATGGCCCACGTGGGTAATGTGGGCCACCCCAATATTTCTTAAAGGCGGAAACGCACAGAGTTGAACTTAATCTCACTACACACAAATTAGAAATGGTTCTGCCCGAGGCTATCGTCGTTGACTTGGTGCGAGAAATGAGCAACACAGTAGTCTAATTGTGTTTCTTCTGTTTTCATTGTTATTTCTTGGTATGTTTTGATAAGTGATTTTGACAGTGACTGTTGATTTCCTGATATCTTTTTAATGTGAAATAATATTCAATGTGCTCTTATTTTAAGTTATATTAGAGTTATCATATGTTATGATTATGAAGGGTGATTAAATTGAACATTAGTGAAAAAAAACATTTTGTGTAAGATGGCTTACCATATTTGCCTACAATGTCGGCTAGTAGGCAAAATTGAACACATAATCTTTGCCCGATTCATCTATTGCTGCTGCTTGCGTACACTGTGTTGTGTGCTCAATGTGGATACATGAAGACTGTGCAGGCAACGAGCATGCAACAATGTTTACTCAATTCTCTTTTTATGCGGTTTTGAAGTAATACAATTTTTCCCGAGAATCTAATGCTGATTTTTTTGCACAAGATTTTGAAGTTATGCGATGTTTTCCTATAGAATTTTCTATGGGATTCGCCTTTTCAATTATTTCTTCTATACAGAGCAAGCAAACAATAGTTACATATGCTCAATACTATTTGTGTAAGAATGAATTAACACTTGAGCTAATCAGAGATAACCTATAATAGAGATATCCAACTTCTACCTCCCTTGCCCCTTGATTTCATCTGACAGCGTTTTTACACGCTTTTTGTCCTCTGTCTGTGAATACGTGTGAGCTCTTGAGAACAGCTGTGGAGACAGCTGATACCCTTCCCCACCTTAGTAATGGGGTGACTTAGAGTTCTTATTTGAAAATTCGCTCGTTATTTGAACGATTTTTCACAGTATGGAGGGGTAAACGAACGAACAAAGCTTATGTTCATGAAGTCGATTCATTGAAACTTTGAGCAATTTACAATCTGAAATACTTGGACATAATTAATGAATGCACAACATATTGTGATATTTTGCATATGAATAAAAATTAATAATACATTCACAAGTTCAGTTAACCAATAATAAAAATATTATTGAAGCGTGAATCACAAATAAGATGTTTTGACAAACATTTTTTAGCATTAGTAAAAGTTGCAATATCTTGCCATTGTTCTTTTCAAATAGTTTAAATTGAATTCATGAGTTTTTCAGAATTCGTGATTTAAGTGTATAAAGCGGGCTTCATTTTTTGAGTTAATTTGTCAAGTATGGTTTATGAATAGGCTGTATGTACACTTAAGAATTAATTTTAGGTCAAATAGTTCCAGTTAAATGGACATCGCAATACATTTTATTCACGAAAGTCCATAATAACAAACAAGACAAAACAAGAAAATTCTCTTAAAAATATGAGTCAACTTTTGAACACCCTCCGAAAAACATACCCATGTACGTTACATGGAAAGTACATGGATTCCCACTAAATTCATGAATCTGCCGCTTTTTTTCTCGCAAAATTCACGAATCGGCCGCCATATTGTGGTGAATTGACGAGCGTTGTAAATGTATAAGTGAAATACAAGGGATTACCACTACATGTTCGTTGTGGGCTAGGGGTAAAAATGGCCGAAGTTGGATATCTCTATCATCCATTATCTCTGGAGCTAATGCTTTCGTCGAGTAAAGACGCGTTTGGTTGATTTAGAACTTTAATTTTTTAAATTTTAAAAAAAAAATTTTGGAACGTATCCCTAATTATACAACGTAATCAATGTCTTTTTTCATATGATTTTTTGGTTTTATGCGTTTTTGAAAATAATGGAACACATACCTTTTTTTAAACTACATGAGTGTATTTTTTTGAATTGAGTGTACATGAGTTTTTGTGCAGTTGAACCCAAGTTTTTTGAAAACACAATATGAGGTTACATTGGTTTTTTCAGTATATCTTTTTGTTATAATAATAATAATATGGGTGTCGCTACAGTCCTAGGCGGACTTGGGCCTAGCTTCTCAGCAACCACTCGTGTTGTGCGTGCTATTGTCCTCTCAACCTGGTGGAAGGGACCTACAGTTTAATGCCGACTCCGAGCGGCCAAGTTTGAGAAGCTTTTTCCAGGCAGGAAATACTCTTTGAGCATTGTCAGTGACTCGAAAGAGGTGAAGCCGTGAAATATGAGTGGTGGTAAATTCGTGTATCGAACCTGGCACCCTCTGCGTAGGAGGCGACGCACTAACCCACTACGCCACGGCGAGCACCACCACATATCTTTTTGTTATGTTTTTTAAAAATGTTTGTGATACTTAAGTGTGATGGTAAATTGATTTTAAAGATTATAAGAAAAGAATTCAAAGAATTTGAATAATTTTTGTTAAGGGTGGGTCATATTTACCGAAGTTATCCATACATGACGATACACATACATGAGTGTATCATCAGCAAAAAAAAAAAAACATCATTTTACAAAATTTCTGTACGCTTGATATGTAGTTAACAACACAACACTAAGAATTGATCCCTACGGGACACCTAGCTCTACTAATTTCGTACTTGAGGTTTTCTTAGATAAGTCCTAAGCCGTTCAAGCTCATTGCTTTTAAAACCAAAGTCTTTTTTAAATTGTTTAATGCAGACTCACTGTCCAGTCACGAACCAACTTCATCTACACATTCCATGGAGAGGTTACCGAATTAATCAAAACAAGAAGCACATGTCAAGCCTTCTAGATGATCTGACAAAACCCTGACCCATCTCTATCTCATCGCTCTAAACAGCTGCTCTCTTTTTCTCTGTTATGTTCCAAAAGACTCGGTGTCTTGGCAGAAGCTCGCAAACGAAAAAGAGACACAAAGTGAACAACACTTCCTGTACTCCTGCCCAGCTTTGAAGTCTTAAAGATACAGACACCTCCATCGATCCAAGCAGAATTAACTAACCTCAGCTTCGAATGGTTCCCGGTTCCCCAAACAGTAGATAGAATCGAATCACACCAAAAAGGAACCCTAAATTCCTACAATGACAACGGGCACACGAGACGTATGTACCTACATGCTGTCGTGTGTGCTTTCAAACATACCTCATGGAGGAATAATGCTTTACACAGCCGCCGCACACTCGTTACCGAATAAAATGAAACACAATCCTGTTACTTTTTTAATCCCCTCCAAATTGGTTATGTTACGTCAGACTCGCCCCTCGAGCACTCCCATCTACTCCCAAGTCAAACACAGATAAAATCTCTTCAAGTTCAGTTTCTTTAATTCTCTTCTTAATTACTTCCGATCGTCATTCCACTCAGTTCATAATTAAATCCTGAAATCAACACTCCACACGCTCCTTCCTCCTTTTCATCCCCTCTTCCCACGCAATCACACACGGGTCGTAACGTAAGACAACTGAGCGAGAGCGAGAGGCGACTGGATGTGTTGAAGCCAAACAAGGAATCCGATTATCCCTTGCTCATAAAACTTTTTTAATTTCGTCGACTAATCAAATGGCCCCACTCCCCACTTGACCTGTCAATGGGATTTTATATGTTCCGTCGTCCAACACACACGAACACCCGACTCTTCATCAATAAGCCATCACAATAAGCCAGGATCTGAGAGTGTGTGTGTGTGTACATGGGGGTATCCTTTATCGACACGACCGACGTACGTTTCACCTCCATCTCGCTTGTGTCAGCTTGTGAAAGTTGTTTTATTAAATATTTTGTTAAAAACATGTCCACACCACGATACGATCTGAAGGACAGCATCCTGACAGGGGGTTCGTATTTTCGTAACACGATGACAACAGCACAAACAGTTGGACATGAAATTCGAGTTCTTCATCAAAAGTTGAGAGATACGAGTAAATTTCTTTTAAAACTCGCTTGTCCTTCTTATCCCGCCGACTTACACATGATCCTGTGTACAACTGCACACACACACACACAGTGAGACCGGTCCATCAGGAAGCAATGAGTATAAGGGGCGCTGACGACCAAGACGATGATGATGATTTACTCGCGGAGATAACGTCTTGAGCAGAGCACGAAGCACGAGGCAGGACTGGAAGGATCTGCGCCGAAGGAGCACTGGTTTTGCAATAGCTCGCTATCAGGATTAACTTTGATCCCTTTCTCTGGTTTCTAATTGAATTCGAAGTCGGTCGATGGGCAAGGACTCGAGAGAGAGGAACGTAAAAATTAATAGGACTTCCCCCCTGACTAATGGCTAAGTGCCGATTACCAATTAAAAGGAATTAAAGGCTTTCGCCTGGTTTGCCTCCGCAACCGACTCCGACTTCGGCTCCGACGGACAATGACTGGGAATCGCTGCGATGTTACAGAGGATTTGACTTGTCTTGATGGTGATTCCGATCTTGATGGTTATTGCCTTCGTTTTGACGCAACTTGTTGATGCCAAGTGGTCTCCGTTAGACGCACTGCAAGCCCGTAAACACAAGCTAAACACACACCACAGCCATTAACACCAGCGTGTGACCACAGGACAGTGCAGGAGCAGCAGTAGCAAAAAAAAGGACAGCACTAAGGACATACTTCCCCCATCAACTGTCTGGTGTCTGACCACCCTGTTTAACATGCCATTACAAGCGGTGGGGGAACGTCAACCGTCGCCACCACTATCACCACCACCAGCACCACCAGCTGGCATTGTGGAGCATTAAAAAGGATTCTGTGTAGTTTTTGTGTGCGTTTCTTTTTTAAGTGTCCTGTTGAGTTACACGCCGTGGTGGTTTGGCAATTGGCCGGAACAATAGTCGTAGGCTATTATGACACACTGCTGCGATGACAGTCAGTGGAGACAACTCTCAACAGACGACTCCAGTAGTTCAGCAGTTCAGCAGTCCACTCGTCCAGCATGCCAGTGAATGAAGGACGAGTAAAAAAAAATCAGTCACTCTTCAGTTCTGCATTCTTCCGTGCCGGGAGTGTGTGCTCCGTCCGGCAGGATGTTCGCGGCGGCCCTTGTGTGTGTGTGAGTGTGTGAGTGTCTGACGGTCTGGCTTACCGTCAACTGGTTGGCTAGTATTTTTGTTTCATTAAATTTCCTTTGTCGGGGGGTCTTGCACAGGCTTTCAGCGGCGCGTTAGCGTATTAAATGTTTACGTTGGCGCCTAGATCCGGTGCGGCCACCCAGCGCCACCGCTTGGTCAAGCACTGGGGGCTGTTTCGGAGTTGAACTTAATTAACTGACCCGGCTGGTGAGTATCAACGGCGTTTAAGTACATGCTGCTGGCGTGAAGCTGAATGGAGTTTTATTAAGTGGATCTTCTCGCGTTTTTTTTGTTCTATTTTTTGTGTCACTGTTTTACGTTGTAAGCGGATTTAAAATTTAATTAAGGACACTTGATGGCTAAGCGCTCGTTTGCTTGTGATGGGAATGAACGTTGGAGCTTTAATGGGGGATTTTGAGACATGCTCACTTTGGAAGGTTTGCTTAAGCGTAAGGTTTTCAAGATTTTGAAGAACATTTTTAGTTTTCGGGACTTACGTATTTCGAGTTTTATTCAATTGTTTGTCTTGGTCCGCCGTTTGCGTCGTTTAATTCCTTCTCTGGCTGTTGCAAGCAATGAAATTGGTTCCTTAGTTCTGTGACCCATATCCAAATTCATGCTTCTTTCATTAAGTCGTACAGCAACTACCCATTTGACAAGGGAATCGCAAATAAAAATAAGGGGATTTTGTGCGTACCACGCATACCATCTCTCGTGAAGCGCCAGGGGAGGTTCCTCCTTATTTATCAAGGACTGCATCAAGCATTCTATAAATTCTACGACAGAACTGGACGCAATACAAGCAACTTCAGTTCGAGTAAAAAATAAGACAACGTATATTAATATATCGTCCATTTATTTTCCTCCGCGCTGTAGGCATACAAGCATTGAACTTGTAGATCTCTTCGACTCAATTGGAACTAATTTTATCATTGGCAGTGATTTTAAAGCTAAACGTACGTTCTTGGGTTCCAGAAAAATCTCAACAAAAGGTAGACTTTTGTATAAAGTCGGTATAGACTTCAGAGTAGATTTCCAATTGACAGGCAAACCGACTTTTTGGCCCTCCGACGTAGCGAAATTACCTGACCTGGTAGACTTTTTCGTTACAAAAGGAGTATCTTCCAATTTCGTGAGAATACGGGAAAGCTTTGACCACTCGCCAATATTATTGACTGCGACATAGCAATAATGTCGGACAGCCGTTATCTTGGCAACGGACACCTAGATCTTCCCCCTGAGTCGGTGATCAACTAATCGATGGGAACAAAAAATTGTGAGACGGGTGGAAGGTACTGGGTATAGTTGCATGCGCGATAGTCTAATGAAATCAGAAGGACCACCTGGACTAACTAATAATAAAACAAACTGGGACGGTTTCAAACTTGATTGCGAAACAAAAATTATGTTGACTGTCTCACTGAAAACACCATTTGAGTTAGAAGTGGAACTCGAACTCGAACGCCGCATGGAAAAAAAAAACACTCCAAGAAGAAAACTTGCCAAACGGAGAAGGAACATATTACTCGCAGGAAATTAAACATCTTTTTCGCGAAAAAGGAGGTCGCGCAGGGTATGACAACATTCTCACTACCCCCAACATAAAGCACACCTAAATTTTGTATGCAATAAACTTAAAAAATTCAAATTCATTCAAAATTCGTGAAAAATCACGAGATGTCGGTATATCTTGAAGGTTTAACAGACGAAAAAACTTCAAATTATTCCCTTTGGAAAACAGTGAAAAATATAAAACAAAATTTATCCAAATAACAGTAAATTCGTGAATTTTCCAATTGCATCCTTTTTTCGTAGGACGCACCGTTCCCGAGAGATACGCTTTCAATAGAGCTATGCGAACCACCAGAACCCCTACTGAGTTTTCTGGTGGCCTGGTGTCACAGAAAAATGTTTGCTGCAGAACAACATCGCCGACTTTTTCTTTTCTTGATGGTCGAACAGCATTGATTTTAAAATTTGCAAATATTCAATTTTCCATCTCCGTTTTAACTGCTTCACATGTTTGAATCGATGTCTCCAAGCATTTCTAATAAAGTTGTCATTAAGTTCTGTCTGCGAAGATATGTTATCCGGGCAAGAGTCCGTGTTATCCGTCAAGAGGATTCGATCTAACATAGATTAACCCTCTAACCGTTATAATCGTCTGTAGACGGTCTCTCTTTTCTTGCAGATATATAGAATTCAAGGAAGAGAGAAACATTAAATACCGTTATAGCAAGTTTGAGTAGTAGTGTGCTTTGCAAAATCCAAGTGACATTCGCTTTTTGGTGCATATTGTGCAGAAGTGAAGTATGAAGTATTACAGAGATGCCCGATTTCTACCTCTCTTGCTCCTAAATATTTTTGACAACTGTTTTTTATAACGTGTTCAAAAACCAAATTGACCAAGATGGCGACATTTACGTTATTTCGTGAATAACAGTCAAAAATTCATGAATATCTGTCAAAAGAGCACTCAAATTCGTCGATGGACTAGGGGGCAATCAGCTGTGAAGTCGGCTATCTCTGTAATACTTCATTTCTGATATTGTGAGTAGACATGTCAGTGGAACGTTGTAAGTCAGTGCAAAAAGTGAAATAAATTATTTTGAATAAAAGTGAATTTTGAATTACAGAATTTATTAGTTTATTATTTTTTTAAAGACTTGAACATTTTATGGTAAGTTTGAAATATTATTTATTATCATAATATATTAAAAAACAAATTGACGTATATTTACAATGTTTTCTGATGACCGTTTGTAGACGGTCATAACCAGATTTTGTGTATTCAAGTGCGCGCCATAGCAGGAGACTGTTCAAAGTGTTTTGCTTTATATATATCGACTTTTTAACCGCTTTTAGATGGCAATGAATAGCAAAGAGTGGAATATTCTGAGAATTAAATCGCCAGAAGACAACCGTCGAAAAACTAAGCTATCTAAGATGTCTGATGAAGAGATAACAGCATATATGTTATGTGTTGATGATGAACCGAGTGGTGATGATTTTGACATTGACGATGATATGGATGACCCTGACTTTCAACCTGAGGGTCACCTTGAATGTGGAGAGACCACTGACACATGATGAAATGGAACATTGTGACACAAGTTCAGCATTCTTGAATGATAACAATTTTTCTTTCAATGTCAGCTCTATAGAACAAGGTAACTTTTTTGTGATATGTTCTAACTTCAATATTGAATTTAAAATTTATTAGAAGAACCACTTACCACCATCCACTTCCAATCACCCAAGCGACCTCGATCTCGTGTACCAGAATTTGAAAATGGTGGCCCTAAATCGACTCCATCTACGGGCTGTTTTAATTCTAAAAATTTGACAGAAATTGATATCAAATTATCATTTGTAAATAAAAACAGATGGTTGACAGGCACTACTTGCAAAAACTCCACCGTTTGACCGGACTCAGACTGCTAGACGGTGCTAACACTGAGAAGATCAGTTGCATGGCGAAGACGTATATCGTTGTCATATTTAAATATACATTATCTCCACGTTACCTGTGTGGAGATGATATAATTAACTTATGTTCAGCAAACCTCTTCACTGTCAACGCTCAAAGGGTATTCCAGCCTAACAAAAGCTTCTCAAACTTCGCTGTTCAGAATGGGTGAATTGGAGAAAGCACGCGTCCGTGACATTATATTGAAATTTAAGTGCCATCTGGAAAATGGGTTACAGAGTCATAGATTAGATGAGTCGAGGAACGAATTTAAGGTCCTTAATTTGATGGACTTCATTACAGCTTCATGCCAATGAGGTAGCATTTCGAGGCAATAGTTTCTTTCCAACACCTAAACAAAACTTAGAAACGCCACTACAATGATTCAAATACTTTTTTTTTTCTTATAATTTGCGCGTGCTCAAGGGATTGCTATGCGTTACCCTTATGTGTCCGGGGTCAAGACACAGCACGGGCCGAAGGTATAGAGGAAGAAAGGGATAGGAGGTACCTGTGCACATTGGTCTTAAATATCTGCGGGTTGTAGTCTGCTGGGAAGAGCATTCCATATTCGTGCAGTGCATCTGAAGAACGAGTCTCTGAATTTAACTGTGCGTCCGAAAGTAGGCTTGGGTATACCGATGGGCATTCCTGGCGAGACGAGTATTGCGGGTGAATTCATGGAGAGGAGGAAAGCAGTTGGCTAGCTCTCTTGAGCATCGTTTGTTGAAATAACGATAAAACACGGACAAAGAAGAGACGGTACGTCGATGTTCGAGCGAGTCTAATGACTCTGCGATATTGTTGTCTCCTATAAGTTTTATCGCTCGCTTTTGGATTCTATCAAGTAGGTGCAGTGTGGTCTTAGGGGCACCAGACCTGATATGAGCGTTGTACTCAAGCTTGGGGTGGTTGTACGCCTTATAGGGTGAAAGAATATTCCATTTCTTATAGGGAACAGAAGGGGTGGAATATTTCTTGCATCGATTAAGGAAACCTAAACATTTCGCAGCATTTTTGGCGACCTCAAATATGTGATCGTTCCAACTAAGTGTTGTGTTGATACACATACCAAGAATGGAAAGTTTTCCGGTTTCATCGACACAAGCGCCATTCATGGATAATGGCTGATTATCAAGGGCTCGTTTGAGTGACAGCAGACAGCATTGAGTTTTTGAAGCATTGAAATCCACTCTATTGTTTTTTCCCTAGTTAATTATGCTGTCAAGATCGGAATTCAATGTGCCTAACATATGCTGCCGTTCCAATTCTACGGCCGAAGGGCGGGGTCGTGAGTCTTGGAACGAATATGAAAAGCTAAGGGTGCTGTCATCAGCGAAGGAATGGATTAGATTAGAAGAAGCAGACAAGAGATCATTTATAAAAGAGAAAGAGTGTCGGAGACAGAACTGAGCCTTGGGGAACACCAGCATTTATTTGACTAAACTTTTTAAAACTTGAACCCATCCAACACAACATGAATTGCACGGTTCGAAAGGTAATTTCTAATCCATAGAAGAAGAGATTCATCGATACCATAGGCACGCATTTTCGACAAGAGAGCTTGATGCCATACTCTGTCAAACGCTTTAGAAATATCAAGCGCGACGATTTTTATTTATTTTAATTTTTTCTTTAATTATTACTGCACTTATTTTTACAGATAAATTCAAACTGATGTCATATGATTGCCCAGAAAACTCTAATTATCAAAAACTGAAATCATGGTCGATTTTAAAAAATTATTGCAAAAAAAAAAACGGTTTGAGGGTTAATGGTCGATTATTAACAACGTTCTCTGCTTCCGTTACAATCGTTCTCAGTTCTTCGAAGTTTAATTTTCGTTACCTATAGTGACCTTCAATAGGTTCTTCATGGTCTGTACCATCCGCTCCCGAAATCCACCCCACCAGGGTGCACGCTTCACTATGAATCGCCATTTGATTCTTCTTTGTGATTTTTTTTTTTTCATTTTTGTTTATTCTTTTTTCTTTAAACTCTTACATGCTAGACAAAAATGACTAAAACTAACATAACTAACTTATTGGATCTAACTTACTGGCCCTTTGCAGGCACTATAAACTAAACTTAAAAATCTTAACTATGTCTTTCGGCTTAACCTATCTACTTACAACTTTGCTAGTATGCATTTATGGACATTTGAAAACTTCTATTCTCTGTCATAGGACATCCTGTCTTACCTCTTCGTCCAGGGACTTCGTAGTTTGGGCGACGAACTGTACGCGACATTGATCTGGTCAAACGAGTTCGAGTCTTTCGGCTCAGATGGCTAGGTCAAGTAGAGCGAACCAATGCTAGGGCCCGGAAAGTCTTTGACTCCAACCCCGAGAGATAACGCGATAAAATAAAGACACCACGCCTCCGGTGGCGCATGCAACCGGGAAATGACCTCAATCAGCTGAAAGTGCTTGGCTGGAAGCAACTAGCACCACATCCTGCTAGATGGAGAGGCTTGTTGGCTGAGGCCCAGGTCCACCACGGACTGTAGCGAGAGACAAAGAAAGAAGAAGAACTGGTCTTATTTGAGGGACAAATGACCACAGAAGAGAAGATTCAACGAAGCGTTGTTTTGAAGTCCCACTGGGCATTCTTCATAAAGGCGTCGTCATCACATATCTCTACGTCTCTACTTTTACTTAGCTAGCCTTGTCCTTGACCGTACCCTCTACTCGGTCTTTACTGAAAACTCCGTCTCCCGCAGCCTTAACAGCGATTCTTCATTCCTCTCAACCCTATCTCCACTCAACCGAACAATTACCGACGAAGTTCAACAAATTTGCCACCCGTCACTCATTTGGGCCGCTTAACCGCGCTAAAAGTTGCACTTAATCCCTCAAAAACAAAAAACGAACAAGAAACCCAGTAAATACTATCACTTTCAGGCATAACTCTCAACCCCTCCACCGCCGCCGTCAACAGCGCCACCACATCGGTTTCAAAGCGATTGGGATCAAACCCAGCGCATCACACTCAGCTGTGCGGTAAAGCATCCCGCTTCCGAACCGGCTCCCTTGCAAAAGTTTCCACCTACGTTTTTATTTGCAACTCCCCCTTGGTTCGTGTGTGGATCCTTAAATGCACTGAAAGTAAATTTCCCGTCGAGTCCTTAAATAACTGTAAACTGCAAAATGCATATGAGCCGAACAAGAAGAAGCACAAACCAATATTCCATCGCCCTCTCCTCATCCCCATAATGGCGCAAAAAGTGAGCAACCCGAGTCGGAGTTTTGCGGATAACTGCTTCTGCTGCTGAATTGCAACCCGCCTCAGTGTGTGAGCACCGCACCCATCCAACCGTGCCGTTACTATCAATTTGAATTTCTGCTGAAATGAATGCATAAAAATAACAAAAGCAAGAAAAATTGCAGGCGACCATCCCGCCCCAGCACGAGAGAGTTGAAAGGACTCGTATTCTTTCGCTCAAAATACAAAAGGAAAAGAAAATAAAACAAAAACCCCGCCAAAGAAGTCCTCGGTGAAATGTAATAAAATTGTCAGTTGGCAGTGTGCTGGATTTTGCAGAAGCAGCCACCACACCACACACCAAAGCAACATAACACACATTGAGTCCTCTCGCAAGAAATAAATCGACGAACCCCCAAACCCCCACCGATAGACAAGCGAGATTTATATAATTTTTTTTTTCTTCCAATCATTTTTGCACCAACTCCGGGTGTAGCTGAATATTCGATTTGGTGTTCACTTTTTTGTCAGAATTCATTCCGCAGGAATTCCACTGAAAGGATCCCGGCTCCCGCGTGAAGAGGAGGAGGGAGAGAGACAGAGAGATGCGGTGTGCGGTTGATTTATCCCGGATGGAGAGATCTGAGAGTTGGGATTGGTGGCTTTACATATGCCATTAACCCTTAACAGTGAATCGCTACAAGTTTAATGAAAAAAGAGCGGAGGAAAAATGCAAAAGTGCAACACCGAAAGGACGTGGCCCTGGAGCTGGGGATGACTGCAGGAATATGCGGGCAACGATGCGAATTGATTACCGATTGGCGTTTTATGTTTTCAATTAAAGTTTCAGTCTCTCGCTGTGCTGGAACACTGCAGTCCGTGTGTGGGACGCGCATTCACGCGGGATGCTGCGAGAAGTTATCATTTGCATTGACTTGTGGGTGAAAAGTGAAGAGGGTCAACGATCAGACGAGATAATTTGTTGCTTCGTATTATTTATTTCATGTATGATGCATTATTCAGTTGGGTGCATGAACGGACTGTGGGGGCTAAGATGGATCGTTCATTTTAAGCTAATTGTTATCAAGGTCGTGACAGGAGTAGGTCTGCATCAACTGAAGTCAGGTGCTCAATTGACCTTGACTGGATTTGGATTGGAGGTGGAGATCTTCACTAAAGCCTTCCAGTCTTTCCATTCGACCATTCCACAGTCGACTGTAGTGACAGAGGATGTGTTCAGCAGGTGACCACGTTGCGCAGGTTGTCTTTTCCGATTTTATGACTCGTTTTATTAATCGAGATTAATTTGTTATAAATTCTGCCAGTATTACCAATAAGTGACGATTGAAGTTCAGAAATTTACTTGTACATGTGGTGGTGGTGGTAAGCAGCCTATTGTCTCATATGGCCACCGCGGGCACGTTTGCAGCGATCGATTCGTCGGACCCAACGACTCGGCCACACATTTAGGCGGATACGGCCGCTATTTCACGATCAATGTTGGCTCTGAGTTCTTCCAATGTCGTGGGTTTGTTGGCATAAACCAATGGCTTACTCCTTAAATCATCCTTGCGTAAAACTACGCAAGAGCTATTTTTTGTCATATTTTCTTTTTCAAAAACTATATATTGGAAACTTTCAAAATTTTCTGGCTTTATTACAATCCTTATTTAACTCATTCCCTCTAGTTGAATTCTAAAAAAAGGTTAAAAAAATTTAATTTAATTTTAACTTAAAAATCATGAAAAAACACACTTAAATACCACATGCGTAGAAATCTACGCACAAATTGAGGATGATATGAGGGTTAACGTAGCCCCACAAAAAATTGTAAATCGCACAAACCAAGTATATTTCTTGAGATAACACACTCATCATACTTACTCTTCAATAAATCGATTGTAACGTTTACTGTGTGGCTTGTGGTACCATCCTGTTGAAACCCCCTGTCGTGCAAGTCCCTTTCTTCCAATTCGGGCCAAAAATAGTCGGTAATCATGGCGCGATAACGCTGACCATTCACAGTAACGTGACGGTCGTTATCGTCGACGATAAAATATGGCGGCATGCAAACCGCACATGTGAACTTTCACCCGACCAATAACGCATTCTTTGCTTATTGACGAACCCATTGGGCCAAAAATGAGATTCGTCGAAAATTGGAGTTAACGCTCCTAAAGCTGCGGACAGCGACTTCGAATTTCGGTAGAAAGTGCTTACTATTTGCAAACGCTGCTCGTTCATGTACTTTATCATAAAAATGTTGAGTCTACTGAATAAATTGACAGTGACAGTTTGAAGATTATCGAAAGAGCTTACACAAAATATAAAATAGCTGCTTTCCATTCCTGATGGGCGCTACACGCTGCTTCCAGTCATCAAGACCAAGCCTTAGTTCTTCGAGTCAGGAGTTTTGACAAACCGAAGTAACACCGGTTGCCAAAGGCGGTTCTACGTCGGATCTCCACTCTGATGTCGTTTGTGGAGTTTACGTTTGGCCCGAGGTAGACAAACTCCTTTACTGCCTCGACATTGTAGCTGTCGATTGTAATATTTCGTCCCTCGAAAGAGCGCGTTCACAAATTAAATTCAAAGTTGTCAAGTCCCTATTGGATAACCCTTTATTTATTGTTCGCTTTTGATATTGGCAAACGAGAGTCTCTCCCTCAGATGCTGTTCGAAGTCACCTCAGTGTACTGATGCGATCATTGTTAAACCACCACCATGTTGGCTGGAGCAGCTTTCTGACATTTTGCGGTCCAGCTCTGAATCGTATTCGAATACAAACTCGGATGGGGTTGCTCTTAAGTTCTTGGTGATCCTGGGCCTGGTTTATCCAGCACCCACTCGTGTTTTACGCACTATTGTTCGCTCACTATTGTACTCGACTTAAAGTTTGATGCCGACTTACAACGGCAAAGTTTCAGAACATTTTTTTTGTTACTTTCTATTTCGATATTCTGTGATTGCAGCAAGTTATTCAAGAGATACGGAGCTTATGAAAGGTTGTGCGATTTATGAAAGTTGTTTGATCAGGAAATTGAATTATTCTCTGCTACGGTGCTGTGCAGTCTGTGTTTTGCTAACACTGCATGGAAAATGTTCTCAGGCTCCGTAGGTGTCGTAAAAAAGGTCATAGAAGCCATCTATGACTTGAGCTTAGTCGATGGGGACGTTTGCTGGTGTTGTCTTCGAAACCGAGCATTCTGGTTCGAGAAGGAGAGAAAGACCGATCCGGCTTAATACCGAATATTAAGCCTTTGAGTGACGACTGCATGGCGCAGATGGCAGAGTGCCTGCTCCTGGTCCTCGGTTGGATCTCAGTCAAAGCAAAGTTAATACGGTTTTCAAATCTGGTCCAGTCACCATTTGCCGTTGGGATCAAATTAACTGCACTATCACTGGAGTAGTCAATCAGTGGTAGTAGTCTGACTGTGGGTATCACAATGGGCCACTATGGTCTAAATGTGCTGGTGAATGCACTAGCAGACCCTCTACCTAACCTAACCTAGCCTAAGCCTTTGGGTGACTTCTAGAGCACTCAAAGAACAACAAATAAAGTGTACAATGGTTTCATCCTAGTGCAGACGCAATTTCAAGGCGTAAGTTAAAATTTCGTAGCGAAGGCTCATACAGTAATTATGAGGTAGAGACTGTGTCAACGAAATAGGTACTGTTGTTGGATGTGGGAAGAATATTTAAGACTACTCTCTACATGTAAAGTGGGTTCCATTCAACAAGGTGGAGAAGTTTAAGTCACTCAGGGTATTTTTTACGAGTGGTGGGAGGAGTAATACTGCCTTTCATGTGGTCAAGCTCAGTCAACTTGGAAGATCTGTAATCAGGATGCCCCAGAGACCGCTTTTTGGCTTAAGCGAACCCCCCCGCGCCCCATTCGCGGTTTCAAAACTACCTACCTACCTATGACTATTCAAAAATGTTTCTTAAAAATTTCTTTCTTTTCCTTTCATTTAAAATTTCAAGTGAAAATTTCAAAAAGTCTTGAAGATATAGCCGATTTATGATTGAACGTAGATAGGTCTTATACCCAAGAATTTGCTTCTCAAAACTTTAAACGCGTTTTTCTCGAAACAGTATTTTTACGCCTGGCGCATGAGGTTACTCAGAAACGGCTAGCCAATCGGTTCCAAATTGTAATACGTTATTCAATACTATGCAGCTATGGTATGAACTAGGATACTTAAAATCGGTGAAGATCTTTTTTACTTTTTAACTTGATTGTGGATTTTCAAAAAAAAAAAATAAAAACTTCAAAGGTCCGCCATTTCGTCAATTTTTGTGCGAAATTAATAATCCTAGTTCATAGCAGAGCCTAACATGTGATGTTTCTAATCCCGTTGGAATTTTTGGTTTCAGATGTTCCAGAGAACGGAAATCAAATGCGCCGCCGAAAAGAAGGGCTTTTGTTTGACCACAAAAAACAACAACAAAAAAAAAATGATGTAAACTTTTTTCTTCTTTTTTAAGTCTTCAAATAAATGTATGCAAATTTACAAAAGAGAAAATCCTCAAAATTTGAAATCAAGAATGGTGGGGGGTTCCCCCTAAGGCGGCCATGCACGAACTCACCGAGACCTTCAATGTCAAAAAAGGTTCAAGATACGGCGACGCGGTGTCATGTCACTTCTGGAACATCACTCTTGTAAAGATCGTACAGAACTTACTCGGCAACATAAGTGGCTCGATCTTCGAAAAGTCCGTGCTATTGCTAGCTTACGCGGACGAAATTGACGTCGAACACAGCGACCCGTCAATAATAATAATATAATAATACTGGTGGCGCAACAGTCCGAGGCGGACCTGTGCCTAGCTTCTCAGTTCCTCAGCTACTCCACTCGTGTTGTGCGTGCTATTGATCTTCTTTCACGAGTGGAAGGGACCTATAATTTTATGCCGACTCCGAACGGCAAAGTTGAGAAGCTTTTTCTAGACAACAATACTCTTGTAGATTGTGGATTCGAATCTGGACCCTCTGCGTAGGAGGCGACGCACTAACCCACTACGCCACAGCGACTTACAAGCCTTCAATGCTGAGTTGACACGGAGGCGACCGAAACGGTTATAGCGGTGAACGAGGACAAAACGAAGTATATACTGTCATCGAGAAATGACGTACAACAACGACGACTCGCCCAGAACGTCACGATTAGCAGCTATACCCTCGAGGTAGTGAAGGACTTCATCTACCTCGGCTCCCAAGTAAACAGCACCAACAACCTCAGTACCGAGATCAAACGCAGTGAAACTTTTGCCAATCGCTGTTTTTTTGGGTTCAAGAGGTAATTAAGTAGCAGAGACGCTGTATAAAACCTTGATCATCCCCCACATTCTAGCGATGGGAATGCGACTTATATTTTGTATGCAAGTTCGCGGACGAAGTGACAAGCTCACACACTTTAGCACACCACTCCTCAGACCAGCTCTGTCGTCACTTCACACCCATTCCTCATGTATTGTGTCAAGAACGTGACGGAATTTGTCTGATCTCACGTCCATCCGAGAACTACTGCGTCTGTGCTTTGCGCCTATACTTCAACATTCATTTGTTTCGCCAGTTAACTCTGTATCCAAATAATGTCACGTACAAGCCGCAACGTCAAAGATTTCGAAAATACGTTCAAAATAAAACACAAAACGAAACAAGTCGATTATTTCGAAAACATAGTATATATTAATTAAGTTATTTTCACCTTTCTTCTTCAAGTACAAGTACAATGCGTGTAAACAATTCGATAGATCGTTTTAATTTTTCACTTTCACGGTGCTTTTAATACTGAGCAACATACATTATGATAAAGATCCTTAAGTTTTTCGCTTTTATCTCATTTTTTTTGGAAGGACATTTTGTGACGGACGAATGGAGACGAAATGAAACAAAAATTACAACAAAAAAAAAAGCTTAAAACATCAAAAGTTGCTGCTGCTTCGTCTTCTTGTGAATGTAGGTAAGTAAGGGCGGGGGTGGGCAACAATCTGGACACATTTCATAGATATATATATTTTGTTTCTTTATACAATTTAAGACTTAGGCATTTGTTTGTTTAGGTTAACTACTATTCAACAAGTTACTAGTTACAATCAACAGAGGGCGGCCGGGGTGAATTAATCTTCTAGGTTCCTGAACGCCTGTTGCAAGTCCTCGTAGAGCTGGTCGAAGTCGGCCTTGATCTTGGCCTCACCGTCCTTAACGGGGTCCTGTAAGAACAAAACGAAGATCATTACAGTTTCGTTAAGTTTCAATAAGATGCGTTAAGTCTCATTAAGTTTCGTCAAGTTTCATTAAGTTATGTAAACTCTCATTAAGTTTCGTTAAGTTTCAATAAGATGCGTTAAGTCTCATTAAGTTTCGTTAAGTTTAGTCAAGCCTCACTAAGTTTCGTCAAGTTTCATTAAGTTTTGTCAAGTCTCATTAAGTTTCGTTATGTTTCATTAAGTTTCGTTAAGTTTCGTCAAGTCTCATTAAGTTTTGTCAAGTCTCATTAAGTTTCGTTAAGTTTCTTTTGAGTTTCATCGACTTACCTTGAATTTCATCGACGAAAGCTGGTACATGATGTTGCCCATGGCCTCCCTGATCACGTTCCACGTGATCTTGTTCTCCGACTGAGCGGTGGATTCGACGGAGTGACGGGCCATATCGTAGAAGGAGATGATGTTCCTCAACATGCCGACGGTCTTGTAGAAGGGGCAGAAACGATCGTACGACGAGTAGGAGTTCTGTTGCAGGAAATCGTCCTTGAGCAGCTTGGCCACTTCGAGGGTGATCTTGTCTGTCTCGGCGAGGGAGGCCTTACCGACGAGTTGCACGATTTCGGACAGATCCTCTTCCTCCTGCAGGATCTCCTTGACCTTGGTCCTCAAAGGCACGAATTCAACGAAGTTCTTGTCGTAGAAGTCATCCAGGGCGCGCATGTATTTACTGTATGAGATGAGCCAGTTGATGGAGGGGAAATGCTTGCGCTGAGCGAGCTTCTTGTCCAAGCCCCAGAACACCTGTACGATACCGAGGGTGGCCGATGTGACGGGATCGGAGAAATCACCACCAGGAGGCGATACAGCGCCGACAATAGACACGGAGCCCTCGCGCTCTGGGTTACCCAAGCACTTGACGCGACCGGCACGCTCGTAGAAGGAGGCCAAACGGGCACCCAAGTAGGCTGGGTAGCCGGAATCGGCGGGCATCTCAGCGAGACGACCTGAAATTTCACGAAGAGCTTCGGCCCAACGGGAGGTGGAATCGGCCATCATGGAGACGTTGTAACCCATATCACGGAAGTACTCGGAGAGGGTGATGCCGGTGTAGATGGAGGCTTCACGGGCAGCGACAGGCATGTTGGATGTGTTGGCGACGAGGGCGGTACGCTTCATGATGGATTCGGTGACACCGTCGATTTCGACGGACAACTCGGGGAAGTCCCGGAGTACCTCAGACATCTCGTTACCACGTTCACCGCAACCGACGTAGATGATGACATCGGAGTTGGAGTACTTGGACAGAGCCTGCGAGATGACAGTCTTGCCGCAACCGAAAGCTCCGGGAATGGCAGTGGTACCGCCCTGGACACAGGGGAAGAGCGAGTCCAACACACGTTGACCGGTGAGCAGTGGGTGGTTGGCGGGCAGCTTCTCAGTTACTGGACGTGGCTGACGCACAGGCCACACTTGCAACATGGTGTGCTTGGTGATCTCACCGTCGAACTCGGTCTCCAGGACGACATCAGTCACAGTGTAGTTGCCAGCTGGGGCAATATAGCGCACGGTACCCTTGGAGCGGGGTCCAACGATCATCTTGTGCTTGACCAGGGTGTTCTCGTGCACCAGACCGTAGAGATCTCCTCCGGTGATGTGTGAGCCAACTTTGACGTTGAGGGGATTGAATTCCCAGGCCACGCTGCGCGACAAGGCGGGCACGTTCACACCCTTGGGGATGTAGATGGAGCTGGTCAACTCGTTGATGTCCTTCAACGGACGCTGGATACCGTCGAAAATGCTGCCCATGATACCGGGTCCCAACTCGACTGAGAGGGGTTTGCCTGTCCTCAGCACGGGATCGCCGACAGTGACGCCGGACGTTTCCTCGTATACCTGAATGGTGGCCATGTCACCTTCGAGACGAATGATCTCACCCACCAGCTGGAAGTAGCCGACACGCACCAACTCGTACATAGCTGATCCAGACATGGCTTCGGCTGTTACGACTGTGATGGAGGGAGAGGAAGAGGTGGTTAGTCAGTTGTAACATTAGGTGGGCGGGGGTTGCGAGACTTACCGGGACCGGAGACTGCGAAGACGCGTCCGTACGCGGACTCCTTATCTTCGTCATCGAATTTCTTCAGATTCGACATTGTGGTATTGATTTAGCTGGAAGTCGAAGAAAGGGGTTAAGGGATTAGTCATTTAGGAATTTGAAATTTGTTAGAGATGTGATGGTTTTGGTTTTTGGAGGGGCAGTACAGGACTTAGGGTTCTTGCAAAGTTTTTGCCATAGAGTTTCAACGAGTAGAGACTTTAAGAAATATTAAGTTTGACACGTAAAGATGGAGAGATGTCTGGACAAGTGGTTGTTCTCAGTTTTCGTTGTCTTAGCTGCCACAAATTTTATCTTGGAAATTGATCTACCAAAGTACTCAACTTAACAAAGAACTCAAAAAGGGGTTTTAAATATTGACACTGAACCAATTTGGCGTGCAAAAATGCAGGTAAATGGCCTAAGATGGCTAACACGAGAGGCTTGCTGACTGAGGCCAAGGTCCATACTGGAATGTAGCGCCAAAAGAAGAAGAACTCAGGCGTTCTTACAGCCGAACATGAACGACTGGATGGTGCAGTGGGTTAAGTGCCTGCCCGTGGTTAGCGGGGTCTCCGGTTCGAATCCCAGTGAAAGCAAATTTAACGCTTTTATCTGGTTTTCAAATCTGGTCCAGTCACCATTTGCCGTTGGGATAAAATTAACGGCAATATCACTGGAGTAGTCAATCCGTGGTAGCAGTCTGACTGTGGGTATCACAATGGACCAATATGGTCTAAGTGTGCATTTAGCACAGCAGTCCCTCTACCTAACCTAACCTACAGCCGAACACGCGTGAGTTTCTCGGGAGCCTCCCGAAAGAAAACACAGTTAAAATATCAAAAAATTTCAAAAGGGCCATCTAGTCTTTTTAAGGTTCTATTATAAAACTAGAATATTAATAATTTCTCTAATTCGAACAAATCAAGGTATCCCGTACAAATTTCACTTAGGAGGAGTCCACTGTATTTAATGAATCCCAAGTCTTCATGTTTTAATCAGATGAACTTCATAAAAGAGTGACTTTTGAGACAAGTGTACGAATAGATCGCATAGAACGCTGCTCCAATTTGTTTGTACATTGCATTGGAGCCTATATATTTGATAGGAATATATTTATAAGGAGATTTTCAGAGAAGACTCTGTAGCTGGCTATGATCTCACCCACCGGCTGGGAAGCTTACTGGAAATCTCGAAATGATCGTGAAGATGATCCCCGATTCTTATAGTTTAGAAACTCGATTGGGTTAAGATTGGTTCTGTTCATCTAAACGCCTTTGAAATCTTATGAATTTGCAGTCTTATAAATATTGATTTATTGTTCACTAGTAAAAAAAAAAATTAAGCTCGTTAAGTGAGTAGCAAGGTTAATTTTCATTTATTAATATTAAACAATTTCTGTAAATTAATAAATTTGTAATGACTTCAAACTAACAAGATCGCAATTTGAATTTGTGAAAATGGTTAGATAAACAAATCAAGCACTCCAGTGCGTCTTATAAATAAATCCAATTCAATTTAGCATTCACGCACAACCTAGAGAGACTACATGAAATGTAATGACATGGGGTTTTCTAGTGTTGGGAATACAAAAGCTAATACTGGCTATTTCTCAAAACTCGACGTTCAGAGTTGGCATACAAGTGTGGAATTTTATGACAGTGGGTGCTACAATGCGAGTGGTTGTCTTAGAAGATAGCTCCAACGCTGTTGCGCATTCCATATTATTCTTATTGACAACGACAGTCAGTATAGTTTTGTAAACCGTAATCGAGTCCTTTTGCGAGAGTGAGTGGTGATATGGGGAGTACAGTACCGATTTAGAGAGAGACCAAACATTGGTCAAATTTTTATACAGAATCGTTTCATTTTATTAATAGAACTTTGACTTAATTAAAGACCCTTTGCTTTGGTTCATAAAATGGAGTGTTTGCTCAAGTTTTCGGTAAAAGTTTCCAAACTGCATCTTGAGGTTGCATGCTGCATGCTCATCATCTCGTGCTGCATTCAATTAAAAAAAAATTACAATCAGGATTCAACAACGAAACAATGAAAGTGGTCAACATCGTTTTGCTCAAAAACAAAATGAAATCCAATCAATCACTATTTCAATCTCAGGTGACATCTTATCACGTGAACACAACATGATTACGCAAAGTAATCAGTTCTTCAGAGTTAGTAACAAACCGAACATTTAGGTGAAGTTTACAATTTAAAGGCAAACTCAATTGATCACGACAGAACCATTCCTGAGATCTTCTAGTGACGTTCCAAAACCAGATGAACACAAACCGTGCACAGAAGACGATATTGACTTCAGAGATAGTAGTGAAATCACAAACACTCTAAAAGTGGCAATATATTAGAACATAAGCAATTATACGATTAACTACGTATGCAGGCCACAGCTTGAGATGGGTCCGGACCTACCTTCAACAGCACTCACTCGTGTAGTGCGTTCCATTGTTCTATCACGAGTGGATTGGGCCTATCGTTTTATGCCGACTCCGACCGTTGAAATTTGTGAAGTTTGAGGTGGAGCAGTAAATTATAATGGTAAAGTCGGAGATGGAATCTGGTAGCTACGCCAGCCAACCCACTACATCCCGGCTACAAGATGCAGGCAAAATTTAAGTTTGGTTTAGAGAGACCATTGATGGACGGCCCTAGTGGAGTCACTGCCTTGTGCATGCAATTGTTCTCCCACAAGTCAGACGCGGAGAAAGATGTATTTTCTAGACTATTGCGGTCTCTGATCATTGTCAGTGACTTGAAGCGGTGGGTTATGAAAGATTTTCATATTGTAAAATGAACGTAGATACTGAGAGCCAGAGTCGACGCATAAACCTTCTAAGCCACATCGGCCACGTCTGTTAATCGATTTCTAATGATTTTGTTTGAAGTCTTCGACTCCGAACCAACGGGATAACATATATAATAGAGGATGCCCACGAAACCGATGGCGCATAAAAGTAGAGAAGGAACTTAACCAACTTGGTGTGCGAACTGTGAAGTAGCTGGCTAAAAATAGTGCTAAGCTGAAAAGCATTATTGGGTGAGGCTCCAGGTCCACCTGTGGCCTGGTAGCTGGCTAAAAATAGTGCTATAGCTGGAGAGCCCTATTGGGTGAGGTTCCAAGTCCCCCCATGGCATGTAGGGCAATTAGAAGAAGAAGAATTGTGTATGATATAGGGTTTAATGAATTCGAAATAACAAATGAGAAGGAAGTCGGAATTGACGAACACTTGTCAACAGACACAATCTACGGGAGAAAAAAAGAGAAAATGACATTCAGAATATTCCGACCAGAAATGAAATGAGATGCCCAACTTCTACCTCTCTTGCTCCTTAAGTTTTTTTATAACGTGTTCAAGAACCAAATTAACCAATCTGAGGACGACATTTACGTTATTTCGTGAATAACAGTCAAAAAATCATTGATATCTGTCAAAAAAGTACTCAAATTCGTCGTTAGACTAAGGGGCAATCAGCTGTGAAGTCGGCTATCTCTGTAATACTTCCACACGTGTGTGAATGTGCCAATCTCCGAATGGCATTAGAAACAGAAATCAGCCTCTAGAGAAATATCCGACTTCACAGCTGCTTGTCCCTTGGTCCATCGAGGGATTTGAAGGTTTTCTTGACAGGAGAATTTTTGAATGCTTTGTTCAGGTATCAAGCACAGAGATAATCGATTGAACCCCTTTCCATTGACGAGTTTGAGAGACTTTTTCGACACGTACTAAAGTAAATGACTTTCTTTGATTGGTACGTTTAGTCTAAGAATACGATATAAGGATGGCTATAATTCAACAGGCAAGATAGGTAGACTGTGGCGTAGTGGGTTCGCTGGCTGGGTTCGATTCTCGTTACGACCAAAATAATTATCACGGCCCTACCTCTTTTGAGTCACTGACATAAAGAGTAAAAGAAAATATTCTCAATCTTCGCCGTTCGGAATCGGCAGAAGATCCCTTCCACTCGTGGTAGAAAAGTAGCAAGCTGTAGAAGCTAGGCTCTGGCTCTAAACGTGCTGCAGAGGCGGCCCATTATATTATTATTACAAGAGAGGTAGAAGTCGGCTTTCTCTCAACCTTCGGTGAATCAGAGACCTGCAGAGGCTAATGAATGTGTTCAGGGAATTATCCCATGTTCCAGGGCATAACTCGTTAGATGGATTTATTTAATTGGATTCTCTGAAGCAAATGGTAGCTTCAGTGGATGCGAAAGTGGTGCACACATTTACTTAAGGTCTTTGGTGAGTGCCACAGCAACCAGCCAAAGGCTTTTTGCTTTAACACTTCCGAAGGTCTGCTGGCAGGAAAGGGTGTACATTGGAGCAAATAAGTACAGAAACTTCTATTGAAACACTCTTACGTGTCCGGAATCGACTTTTAATAAGTCCAGCCCCAAGCCAGCACATGTGATACACCACAGAATGAATGCAAAAGAGAATCACGACTAGGCGTGGTGGACTAGAAATTCAATTTGGAAGATATTTAAAACTTTTTCCACTGCATTTCCTCTCCTCCGAATCGTTATCACATTAGGCTCAAAATAGACCTACAATCCACATTTCATCGCACCACAAGACAACCAAACACTTGATCAGAAAAAAATGAAAAAACGATCACAACAAGTCACATGACACACACTGTATCCGAAGTGGAAAAAAAATAGTTAAGCTTATCGCCATCGCATTGCATCAGTCGTAGATTCTCATTCAGTTCACGTTTCCAACTCATATTTGAAGAAAATCACAAGAATAACACACAACTTATCGTTCATAAGCAGGGAGGATAAATTTAAATACCTTTTTCACCTAAAACAGATCACTCACTGGTCATATGCATAAGCCAACCCCTCTGACAGGCGCGTACGCAAAAAGCTCCGAAGGGAATCCGTAGCACGGCTAGTACAACTCAGTCACGAGTAGAATGCACACCTCTCGCAGTTACCTGGTTACATAAGACCATAATCACGATAAACATGATAATTGAATAGCAAATAAAAAGAGAAAAATATCTCCGCGCTGTCGTCGGTTCTGGGCTCAATCCTACCAGGGAGACATTTTTGGGGAGAGCTGAAAATTAACAAAAATGATTTCCAAAACATGTTCGATTTATTCCTCGCTTCGAAGAGCTTTCGATATCAACCTAAGCCCTAACACCACCGTCGCGTCGCCCCCATCCACCGCCTCTTTCAGTGATATCGCAGAACTTTTGAGAAAACAGAGATAAAGTCGAGCACATGAAATGTCATCACAAGACCTGTTCGGGCCCCTGTGACCGTGGCGCCCAATTTGATCAATTTTCAACTGGGACCCGATTTGCACTTGAATTTCACGCCTAAGCCTGCATTCCTGACCATTGAATCAATGATCACTTTGCATTCGAAGCATATTCAAGGGAAAATAAAACAAAAAAAAATCAAATATAAATACAATCTCTGACGTTTTCTGAAGCACATGACAGCGATCATACCTCTGTCTCGCACAATTCAATGACATCTCAGCCGAAAGCTCCCATCGAAAGTTGAGCTTTCGAATCATAAGACCTCTGTAGGTCAGCTGACAAAAAAAATTCAGTTTTTCTCTTTTACCAAATCGACTATTTTCACAAAACTACGCAAAAATCGATATCGAAAGGAATCCCCTTGCACGGGGATCTCAGGACACACTTTGCGAACACACTCTTGCGCTGAGAAACGATCGAGGCTCCAGAAAACGATGATCAGACACTGAAACTAAAACCGCTTGCGTGTGACAATTCAACAAGTGGATTCACGAGAAAAAAAGACAAGATCCAAAGAAAAACTGTATCTGCGCTTAAAATGAAGTGGAAAGTTAGTTAATTTTATCACAATTACCGTTTATGTAGTTTTTTTTAGTGAATCCGTTGATGGAGGAGTTTTCTATCAAATTTTGTGTTGATAGGGTTTTGAGGGCGAACAAGAGTTAACTGATTCTATGCACTTGAAACGGAGAGACGTTGCGTTTCACCAACAGAACAATACCTACTAGTTGCGGTGGGCGATAGTGGACGATGGAGACGGAGACCAACACACATTCCAGTGGTGGGTTCCAGTTTCGAGTTGTGGGGCGTTTATCAGTGCTTTTACTGGGGTCTCTTTGCGCGAGTGATCGTCGAGTCGGAGTGGCTGGAATGGAAGAGCTTTACGATGGGGGACTTTCAAACAAGACTTTGTGGTTTTGCGTGAGAGTGAAAGGGAGAGGGAGTGAGAGAGAGAGTGAATGGGGCTTGTGGGTCATTGACTTAAGGTGGGAACGCAAGTAGTGAATGGATTGAGTTTCTTTGTGGGGAAGTGAAATGCGAAGTCATTCTTTTTGAGAATTTATTTCTTACTTGATGCGTTGATGTCGTAACGTTTATGGTTGTGGTCGTGAGGGCGACGTGGTGGAGTAATTTAATGTTTGTTAAACATGATGGAGTATGACAGAAGATAAAAAAAATCAACATGGTGGAGAACGTTCTGGATTTTTGGAGAAATCGAAATAAACACTGATGGGAAAAATTACTTGGAATACAAACAAATAAACCGAAGACGGGAAACAATTTAAATAATACAAACAAGGCAAATAAATGAACCAACAATTTCAGTGAGAACAACTTTCAAACAACAAAAATATTTGTAAAGTGGATTCCACTTAATTGGGACATATCAGCATTGATTCAGCCGCTTAACTGGGACAAATGCCAATGAAGGGAAATTTACTTCGCCTTAATATTCCTTATTTCCTCATTTCGTAATATTGGGACAGAACAAATTTGGCCCGAAATGTCCCAATTAAGCGGAACCCACTGTACTTACGAGAACTTCTCGTTGTTTCTCGATCTGTTTCCAAATTACTAATTTTTGCGTACATCAGTGTACACAATATAGGCGTGAATATAAGCATGATAATCCTTCAAGATACGAGCAAATGTGCTCCGTATAAGGTGGAAGAAAGAAGTCAGTGATGTTGGAAGCATCTAATTTAGAGATATATTCTATACTAGTTGAAAGGCCTGTGGTACGACAGGAAGAATGTGATACGCTTTAAAAATTGCTGACATACTTATATTATTTTATATTTAATAGAATAAAAAGAAATTTAATAGAATACCTCGGCAAAAAGAATGTCTTTTATTAGAAAAAAATGGTATTGTCCTTAGAAAAAGAGAGTAGGTTGAGCCAGATTTGAACTCAGGACGTGAAAAAAGCATGACCAACGCAACAATCCATTGAGCCAACGGAGCTGATATCTATCAAGGATTTTTTTTCGATCACCTAGCGCTTTATTATTTGTAGATGATCCTTTCTTTGACTTGGTAGTTCCGAAAAAAGTGACCTTCACTACCATCCATCACATTCGAAGAAAATCGCATGTGTCATCGCAAGATTGACTTTTATGGAACCATGACCCTTCAGATTCGTACCACCCAATCATTTGCAATCATTCGCCGAAGGTAATGTTTTGTTGTCCCTCTTCTCTTTGGGTTTGCTAATACTTTTGCGTCGCTGCAATAAGGTATGTTTTTTTTTTCTCAATTGACGAGGTTAACGCTTGATTATACTGATGAGCCTTATGTGCGCAGAGCTCGTCCATGCAACGCACGTCCATGCGCCAGTAAGCGAAGAATTCAGGATAGTTTCAACTGTATATTTTTCCTTGAAATGCAACACCATTCCCAAATTTAAAAATCATTGTCAGTCACTTGCGACATATGAATGCCTGCGGTAGGATAGTGTGTAGCTAGATGGCGGGGACTTGTGTAGATGTGCTGAAATGTGTTCTGAGGGCGGGCTAGTCCGTGCATCTATTTTTTGCCCCACAATGTTTCGCGTCCTTCACATTGCCTCTGGATATTAGAATTATAGTTTATTCATGAAGTTGTGAAAAATATCACTATTTTTTATGTACACTTTTATCACTCTCTCTATCTCTCACAGCGCTGTTCTTTCTTTTTCGTTTTTAGTTAAATGAAAAACTAAGGTGTACAATATTTCTTTCACGGGTTCGCAGAATACGACACCGGTATTGACACCAAAATTCACAGAGTATGCTGGGGTATGCTGGGGTCGCCGTGGCGTAGTGTGTTAGTGCGTCGACTCCTACGCAGAGGGTGCCAGGTTCGATACCCGAATTTACCACCTCTCATATTTCACGGCTCTACCTCTTTCGAGTCACTGACAATGCTCAAAGAGTATATCCTGTCTAGAAAAAGCTTCCTCAACTTCGCCGTTCGGAGTCGGCATTAAACTGTAGGTCCCTTTCACTCGTGAAAGAACAATAGCACGCACAACATGAGTGGTTGCTGAGAAGCTAGGCCAGGTCCACCTCGGACCGTCGCGCCCCCCATATTATATTGTTATTATTATGCTGTGGTCTGTGTGTGGGTCGCTTAAGGCGCACCTTATGTAAAAAGAAGACTAGAATAGAGTAACTTAAGGACATTAAATAATGAGGCCATAATAAAAAAATAAACAATACTAACGTCCCCAAGCTATTACACTGGCGCTTATAAAAAAAAAACTTTTAGTCAAATTACCGGCATCAACTAGAAATTAAAAAATCCGGTATTCAATTCAGTCACATATTTTATTCTCCGCTTACGTCACAATGCTGATGGCAACTGACTCAAAGCGCGATATAATGAACAGTAGTAGTTGAAATTATACACACACATTCATAAATTTTAATAGCGCTCTTAGTTCAGTCACACATAAAAAATATTCCAATTGCATTTAAATTCTACACTTGCCCAATCTGTAACAAATGAAAAACAATGACATAAATGTGACGATGTGGAATGACTCATCTCAGAACTAGCAAAATAAGGTCAAACTTAATCCAGCTAACTAGGGTAATCGGTTCGAGATTCTCTTTTGACCTACAGACCTTTCCTGCAATTATTCTGAAAAGTGAAATAACACCTGTTGATCATAATGTGAAATATCTTCCTGCAATTATTCTGCAAAAGTGAAGTAACACCTGTTGATCATAATGTGAAATTTCTTGGGTACCTACAAAATATGTATTCTTCATTAACCTGCTGCAATGTTATAACTGACATGGAATGAACTGAATGGACGCATTCGAATGATAATACGAGTGATCATCGTTTGAACTATATCTAGAGAACATTCCGGTCTTAATCACTCATTCGAATGACTACTCATTCAAATCTACGCACTATTTACAAACTCCTAAAGACAATTCGACTCCTACGCAGAGGGTGCCAGCTTCGATACCCGAATTTACCACCTTTCATATTTCACGGCTCCACCTCTTTCGAGTCACTGACAATGCTCAAAGAGTATTCCTGTCTAGAAAAAGCTTCTCAAATTCGCCGTTCGGAGTCGGCATTAAACTGTAGGTCCCATCCACTAGTGAAAGAACAATAGCACACACAACACGAGCGGTTGCTGAGAAGCTAGGCCCAGGTCCGCCTCGGACTGTAGCGCCACCCATTATTATATTATTAAAGACAATTCGAATTTCTTATTTTCGTATTAATGATCCGATAAGTGGAGTAATACTTGAGTTATATTTCTTTGCGTTTTTCTTACATTCTGCTTATGTTCCTGATTAGTATTTCTCGACGAGACCTATTTGTTACTTGTTCTCGCACTGAAGTGAGACATTTATCGAGTCTTGTGTTAGTAGTTAGTAATCAGTTAATAGTCATTCGAGTGGTGTACTTTTCCCTCTACTGTGAAGATTCGAGTGATCATTCGATTATTAAAATATCGCCATTACTTAAGTCTCGTTGCTTAAAGTCACTCGATTAGGCCCAACACTAACTGACACTATCAAAAAACCGAAAATGTGTATCATACATCTCATATAATGCCAAATGTGAATAATGTCATCTGTCAATTTACACCTTAACGTCTATCGTTTTATGACTGTATCCGTTTTATTTATAATGTTACTACGAACTGTAGTGTGTCTCATCTAAATGCTGGTGTCGTAGGTTTAAATTTCATAAATGTAAAACTAAATCTTAAACTACTAATTAGGCAATTCAATTTTATATGTAACTTCCCTTATTAATTCCTTTATTCAACACTGTCTTCGAACGTCTTCACACTGCTATTGCTTATTACAGAATGCCGTGTCTCTGGCACTCTCATCGTCAGAAATTAAGTACTACAGAGATAGCTGACTTCACAGCTGATTGCCCCCTAGTCCATAGACGAATTTGAGTGCCTTTTTGATAGATATTCATGAATTTTTGACGTTATTCACGAAATAACGTAAATGCCATCCTCTGATTGTTCGATTTGGTTTAATAAAACGTTTAAAAAACAAAACAAGTAAAGCATTTTAAGGGGTAAGAGAGGTAGAAGTCGTGCATCTTTGTAATACTTCATTTCTGGTCAGAGCCGTACCCCACCCAGTCTTGACGTGTGACAACATTCGAAGTTATTCCTAACATGCTAACATTTGCGAGTTCAGCTCGTGGGGTAGGCTTTTTTTTTTACCACGATTCACACAACTAATTGATTAAAGAGTATTCCTGTATAGAAAAAGCTTCTCAAATTCGCCGTTAGGCGAAAGAACAATAGCGCGCACAGCACAAGTGGTTGCTGAGAAGCTAGGCCCAGGTCCACCTCGGACTGTTGCGCCACCCATATTATATTATTATTATTAAACTCAATCTCCTAATTCCAAAGAAAACTTTCCTATCCATCTCTCTGAAAACATTTTTTTTTCTTTTCTTCTTTCTTTCTTCAAATCAATTCATATTAATGATATTTTTATAAAAGCTGTAGATTTCAAGTGCTTGCTTTTTGTTACCGTGCATGTATTATTATTATTATTATTGTTTCTGTTCTTTAGAAACACTGTTTATGTAATCAATCAATTTTTAAGCTTAATTATTGCTTTTGAAAGACCTCAGTGTCTTGTAGCATTGATACCTGATTAGTCAAATAAATGAAAAGGAGATGAAATGTTTGGTGATGAGCGCCTAGAAGTATTCTGAGAGTCTTAGCGGCACGTAAATCACGCACCTTTGATCGGTTCACAACAAAATTGAAAAAACCAACCGATCATCGTGGTTTTTAAGATTTTCATCATTCGACCCAACTTTGACCGAACAATTTCAGTCGAAATCTTTGTTGGCGCATACAGTTGACTGCGATCTTTTGGGTTTAAACAATTTACGTATTAAATCGAAGCAAATCATATGACGACACAACTTTTAGCATACTCTTAGGCGTTCATTTCCAAACATCTCTAAGTGCTGCACCTAATAATTGCAGAGTCGACCATGTTGGACTGCAGCACCAGCTACGAACTGGACAACAGCTCCACCGAAGAGGATGAGCAATGATAATGTTCCATTCCTAGTATAAATAAATGCACCTTAACCATAGCTAGACAATGAATCCTTTCCAACGCAACCGAGCCTGTTGCTCAGAGACTGCCGCAGTGGAACATCTCAACAGCATATCCACCCACATCTTCATCTATTTTAAAATCTAATCTATCTCTGATGCTTTAACTTTTAGTTCCTTTTTTCCTCTCCCCATTCACTCTGAAGTGCATCTCATTCATATCAAATTGCGAATTCTATTCTGTACGTAGATACCAGTCGTTCCCCGTCTGGAGATGGGAAACTTACTCGGTAACTTTCATGCCAATTGGCAAACAATACGTCATGTAGGATTGGTTCTGCTCTCTCCTGCATTGTTTATGTTTTTCAACTTATTTGCCGTTCTTGTTCGTTCTCGTCCCCTTAATTTTTCTGTTGTTTATTAGTTCTGCGCTCAACAACATCACTTCAGTGGAACACAATCGAATCTCCCACTCCATTAAATAAGTCACCTTTCAACGAACAGGAGTCGAGCCAATTGAGAAAATAAGGTCCTCATAACTTTTCTGTTCGAGAATAGCTCCGGCAATTACAGTAGGGATGAAAAGAAATGTTACGTGTGTTTATTAAAATACAGTGTTGGCTGCAATAATTTTTTAGAATAATAATAATAATAATAATAATATTGGTGGCGCTACAGTCAGTAGAGGACCAAGCTTCTACAGCAACCACTCGTGGTGGGCGTTCTATTATTCTGTCACGAAAGGAAGGGACCGACAGTTTTATGCTAACCAAGCTTAAGAAGCTTTTTCTAAACAGTTATTACTCTAAGCATTAGCCGTGTCTCGAAAATTATTTTTGTTCGAACTGGCCGTGAATCGAACCCAGGAAGTGAGGTTGGTTGCGTATTGGTCGACTCACATACCCACAACTCCAGTCACCACTAATTAATTAATACATCCCATTTCTATTTATTTAATGAGAAGAAAATATATTATGAAGCAACGAGCTATAAAAAACTCGTAAATATATAGATTTGCTAACAAATAGATACATAAATATACATATTTTTAATAGGAAAATAGAAATCAATATTACTTAATTCATTGCACATTTAATTAATTGAAATAGTTAATTAAGTAGATCGGAATAAATAATTTGTTTTTAATACACTGCAAGATTAATTAATTAAAATAATCTTAGAAATTAATTAAAAATCTCTGAAAATGACACATTTAATAAATTAAAACAATTTTTCCAAACTAACTGTCTCCTTAAGCAATAGGTATTAATAGCAGTAATTTTGTGTGAACAACCCTTTAAAAAAATGTAGAAGATACGTGTAAATGTGTAATTTTACTTCGTGGGTTGAACTTGGGGCATCGGCAAATAGTGAGAAAAAGTGCAGTAATCGGGCCAGACCGGGATGATCACGGACTTATATAACGTCAACTTGGTCCTTCGAAAGATGGTTCCATTACTCAGCACTTGGCAAGAGTTACAATAATACTAGTATAAGTGTCTTATGAGTGTTCTGAACGATTGAAGAAAGAAATAGTATTTCGAGACTTTTCCTTCCCACGTAGTTGCTCAGTTGGACAAGATTGTCACCTTTGAGAAGTATTCGCAACCCATCCGAACATTGAATAGTCACGTGAGAGCAACATTCCAGAGGGAGGAGTACGCAAGAAGACGACGTACTCGGCAGCTTGTCATGAATTCGCATATTGGTAACACTCGGGTGAAATAAACTCGGATATGGTCGGAGGAGGGCATGCTCAATGAGTGGAATCTCTGTGTCGTTCCACAAGAAAGGAGACCCATTCGACTGCTGCACCTATAGAGGCGTCTCCGGAACATCGCATATAAGAAATGTATTCTCTGCCGTTTTGTGTACTCGCCTGAAGCCGTTTATAAACAATTTGATTGTTTTAAATAATCCGGTCTGGTGGTAGTGTAGCTTCACCCCAGGGAAGTCCCTACCGACCAGATTTTTAGACTACAGTAGATCCTGGAAAAAACCCTAGAGATTTAGGTCGACACCAACCACCTTTTCGTCGATTTCAAGACCGCAAATGACAGCATGCATTGAAACGAGCTATACATCGCCATGTCTTGTTTTCCTCTGGTTATCGGGGTCCCCGGTTCGAATACCAGTGAAAGCGAAGTTGATACGCTTTTATCTGGTTTTCAAAACTGGTTCAGTCACCATTTGCCGTTGGGATAAAATTAACGGCACTATCAGTGGAGTAGTCAATCAATCAGAATGTGGGTATCACAATGGACCAATATGGTCTAAGCGTGCTGGTGAATGCACTAGCAGCCCGCCTACCTAACCTAACCTAAGTCTCACACGCCAACTCTAAAGGCACGATGTTCCAGGAGTCCGTACAACTGTTAGCATACGCGGATGACATTGACGCGATTGGCAGAACACAGCGAGGTGTCAATCTGTGCTGTCATGTTCGTCGACCTCTACGTAACTGAACCTCACTCCCAGGGTTCGATTCTCAGCCAGTACGATCAAAAATAATTTTCATTGCCCCACCTCTTTTGAGTCGCTGACAATGCTCAAATAGTAATAAAGGTGTAGAAAAAGTTTCTCAAACTTGGCCTTTCGGAATCGGCATAAAACTGTAGGTCCCTTCCTCGTTCTAGTGACCGAGCAATAGAACGCACAACACGAGGGGTTGCTGTAGAAGCTTTGCCCAGGCCATCTACAGGATGTATCGCCACCTTTACTAGTATTACTATAACTCTTGCCAACTGCTGTTTCTACGGGCTTAAGAGGCAATGGAGTAATAGAGCCATCTCTCGAAGGGCCATGTTGACGTTATAAGTCCTTGATCATCCCGGTTCACCACGAAGAGTCTTCGACTCCGAACCTATGGGACAGCGCAACAGAGGACGCCCGCGCTTAAGGTAGCGCACACAGGTGGAGAAGCACCGCAACTTCGCGTGTGGCACTGGAGGCAGCTAGCCAGAGACCGTGTTAGGTTAGTTAGGCTTGTTGAAGAAGAAAGAAGAATTGTTTCGATGAGTATTTATTATTATAACTGAGTGCCTCGGACAAAGGAACTGGCGGTAGGGTTGAATTCCGTTGACTAAAATATATATAAAAATAACGAGTGATCAAGGTGGTGGCGGTGTGCGTTCATCCTCGTAGGAGTCTCTTACCAGATCGATGGGAACAGTCGGTATAGCGTGATACTCTTAATCTCAGGGTGGTGGGGTTTGGCACCACGTTGGGCGCTATTTTGTTGCAGAAGGCAAAGTGAGTAACTTCAGTGTCAAGGAGGAAGACGGCGCACAGCGGTCCCGTTGTATGGGAGAGTTGGAAATAAATCTGTAACTTTTGGTAACGTAAGCTTTATTTGGAATTAAAGAAACTAAGCAATTCAGTATAATAAGGCTTGTGCTTCAGTACTAAGTGACAACGAATCTTTTGTTTTTGGTTCAGGCCTTAAATACGCAATCCAGGGATCAGATGATACCAACATTTGATGAATAACATCTCCATTTGTTGCCGAACGAGACAATGTTCTACTATTATTAATGCGATAGTACCTATAGTCTTTAATCCGAATTTCCTGCGCCTCCTCTGACAATGATCCGACGGGCAAGGCTCCTGATGATATTATTTCTGCTCCGTGGAACAGAATTTTATGCACTGTTGCTGGCATATAATACCAGGGATATAAATTTGTAGCCATTGTAGCGGTTGCCTGGGCATAAGCTCCAAACTCGGTCGTCAATTCAAAAATGGCTGCATAATGTCTCCAGGATAACACTAAATCTTTTTATGAGTTCCACATCTATTTCCGTTATTTCTGCCGTTGATAATGGGTCTTAAAAAAATCTTCTAGATGAGTTCCCATCGTTGGTTGTGCCAAATCCTTGCTTTATTATATCTACTTTAATACCCATTTTTTGTATGAACTTCTGCTGAATTTGACTCTTCCTTGCCTGGTGTATGGGCTGTGTCGTTTTTGTTGTTCTCCAAGCTTTAAACTCCAAATTGTAGGCTGGATGTATCAAGTATTCCATAAAACGGATACGAGCGTGCAAGGGTGAAATTCCTAATCTTAGAGCTTCCTGATTTCTTGGTTTTGCTCTAAGTAACTTCAAATCACTCATCTCTGATGGTTTCGCGCCACATATAACACATGAACTTGCAGAAGACGTGTTTGTCACAGCCTGTGCTACATTGCCATCTATCAATGTAAAGTGCAATACATGCCTTACTTTAATAACGGTCGATTTCACTTTTATAATTGATTCCCGCAAATTCTGAATTTCATTTTCAATTCTGGTTTTTTCTTCTCGTATTAGGTCCATATTTTCTTTTTTAAGTTGTAGCTTCACTGGCCTACAGTTTTGAAATCTTCAATATTTTCGGAATCATAAACTAATTCCCGATGCCTCAAGGCCAGAAATAGATATTCGCCAATAACGCTCTAATTACCCCCCCTTTCTTGCCCCATTGCGACATGCCTTTATGACACAGCAAACAAAATAAGATAAAAGCAATTAGTTTCATAATTATAACAATTTTATGACCCAAAGAATTCTAATTCACAATAATAAAAACATCATCGGCATCTCGCATAGCGTATGCACAATACATGCATTGCAAGGGAAATCGTTTGAAAATGCCGAAAAATGCACGACATTGCTCCACTTAAATGCCCCGTACTCCCAAAGTGATCAAAAGTGATCTCTCAATACTTTTAGCTTTCAGAAAAAGTTGGTCTCCCGTTGGAGACTCTTGGAGCATTTTTGTTATAGTCCATCAAACATTGAAATGCCCCTCTCAAAATGTGCCCTTACTAAAAAGCCTGGTTTAAAAAATTGGTAAGCAATATGGAAAAACTGAAAACGCAGTTTGAAAGCAAGGTGTATGGCCTTTTAAAAAAAATTTACATAGTTTTAGGAAATATGGCAAATCAAATTTGCTTAAAAAATACGTCAATTTTTGTAATTTTCAAAGTCCCAACTTTGAGTTAACGGTACAGCCAAACGGATGATCCAAAGTCAACAAAATTTTGGCTTTCTAGGTTCTCATATTTGTAGAATCGACAAACATAAACCATTTGGCCGGGGAAAAATATGTCACTTTGGGTATTTCTTTCCACTGCGGGACCACTGTGCGGCGGTACTTTTTCGGTTGCACGTACACCTCTCATTTGCAGACAAAAAAATCTTGGACCTTTAGCAAGCTAAAGAGAAGAATAGAAGAAGGGTGTAAAAGTTATCGAGAGATGAAAGCCTTTCGCCCTAATGTAGATCACGGACGGACGACTCACGATAGGAAAGACAAGAGAGAAAAGAGAAGAAATATGAACGAGTAAAGTCTGTTCAAAACGTGTGCCTGTACCTACCAAGAGGCCAGATGGAGGCTAGCGGAGTTAAGCTACCTATAATACACTATGTCTGAACTCACCTACCTAATCTTATATTTAAACATAAGCTTAAAAAACCCGGGAAGAAGATTACTCCTTTTTTATTGGTGAATATTGTTTTTACTATCATTTCTTCCGTATCTTTTTTTTAATTCTGTATTTTACCTTTTTTTAATTGGATATTATTTGTAAGTTAGTTTAAACAAATATATAGGAACATCATCATCTCATAACCAATCTCCAGGTAAGACTATCAGAGCCCACATAGTATTTTATACATATTGTATAACATCCTTGTCCTTGGATTTGATTTAAGATCGAAAATTCACCTTTTTCGACCAAAAGCGTTCGACTCTATAACGGAAACCGGACCTAAATTGATTAAGTCAAAAAAGAATGTTCCCAGTTTGAGTTTCCTTCACAAGTCATCAGACGTTTTGTCTTCTCCAGTGTTGCTGTGTGTATTTTCTTTGCCCACAGACTATCCATTGTGCCCTTACAGGAACTACCTTGGAAGCCTCTATACCAGCAAAACTTCGACCATAAACTATCCAAACTTATAGCCAACATTTTGCAATGGTAGGTCCTCGACAAAATCCCTTCGAACACAAATAGAAGCTCCTTCCTCCGGTAGCGCTGGTCTGCTGGTAAGTGTGGGCGGTTGTGTGGGCAAAGATGAAGCTATCGTCCTTCACGAAACCCTTCGCTTAATTTACCAGCAGTCAACCACCAACTCCATTCCACTGCAAGTGGTGATACCCACACACGCACGCCCACTTTGATTTCATTACCGATGCCTTTCCTGTGGCTTCCCCGTCAAGAATATTCATGGAAAGCGTAAAATTAAGTACATTTGAGCGGAGTTATCCCCAACGCATCGGCCAACTCTCGTGCCTCTGTTGAAACCGCAACAAATAATGAATTTCGACTCAAAGCGGCCTTTGTGCGCCTTTTGCGGCGGCGACTGAAACACTGGCCGAGCGGCAGGCATCAGCATCTCCAAAGAATGATGTCCATTCGACCGGGTGTGGATGCAGGGACAGCAGTTAATTCATTTGTCCTTTCAGTGTATTCGTTCCCAGCGATGGGTGCTGTTTCTGGCCTCGTTCCATGTGTAGTGTCATCCCTTTGCCTTGCAAGTGCACTGCCTGTCGCCATATTAGCCGCAGTATCTGTGCGTGAGGATCTGCCGTGCGTTTCGTGGGCGGAGGATTTTAATTTAAAATTTCATTGGCGATTACTTGGACATCGTTGATGAAAAATTAATTACTCCGGACGTGCAATTTAATGCGTCGCTGGACGAGCGCGCCCTGTCGGTGGCATTGGCAATTTATTAAAGTTCAACTGGACTGCGTGTGTTTGCCCAGCAGAGAGTGAAGTGTTCGATTAACGCGAGAAAAAAAAAGAATGGGGAAAATGACTTCTTCACCCTGCGGCTGGGCTCACTGTGGTGACTGGCGGTGCCCACTGACGTTCATTGCATTAAAACAGTCGTCAACAATCGGTTAAGTAAATAATCATTGTTCGCCTGAACGGAGTTGAGAACGTGTCGATGCGGGCGTTGCCTGCTTTTAGGGGCAGTCTTTGAGGGCTGCTGAATGCTTTCATTAAAATGCTTATTCAACGTCGCTCAGTCTCGAATTGAGGCCGCAACGGTATGTGGAATCTGTTGGGCTGATAATTGCGTTGCGACGACGTTGGCGTGGTTAATTTTGTTGTTTTCTCCAATTATTGGCAAACTTATTCCCGCGGCTGACGAGCTTTTACTTAATTGCTGCACAGGCAACGGTCCGGAAAGTTTTCATCTGCTGATGGAAAAGGATAGTTGAGTGTGCGAAGACTTTATTCTCATGAGCCTTCCGCTATGACAGATTGGGTGAACTATTTGCGAAGAGTGATTGTGAGCATGAGCTCGATAAGATTTTTTCGGTTTGAATTGGACCGACAATATGACATAGACTGAATTTGAATCCATTTGAAGCAATAATTTGAGTCCTAGCTGCACTCTGCCATTTTTAAGCACTCCAGTGAAGCACACATAATCAAAAACCGGTACTTCCGGGCAGTAACCTAAATTTCCTTTAATTTCTTGGTCATCCGAAGGACCAACAGACGCTAATGTGATGGGGAGCCTACATCATCAGCTCTCACCACATCAGCACCGGAAACCTGCCTCCTGATTCGAGCAAAGGCGGGACAGTGGCGGAGGAAGTGGTCTGTGGTGCTGTCGTCTTCGTTTTGCCTCTGTTAGGCCAAGCACACTTAGATGTTTGTCGAAAGTGTAGTGAGCCGTTAGTTCGCCGGTAATTCAGCTGCAGTCTTCTGTTAAGGGATAACAAGAAAGCCGCGTCTTTCTTACAGACATTTGAGAGCATTCGTTTGGTTTGCCTGCATCCTGGAGAGTCCTGAAGATTTTACCTCCGATTGTGTTCTCGAGATGCCCAATCATCTATGGAAGCCCTAACCAAGGACGCAAGTAGTCCCAGCGCAGGTTCAGGTCGCCTCCTCTGATCCGTGTCTAGCAATTTCATCGACGATCTCATTTTCAGTAATCCCATGGTGACCAGGCTTCAGCGTAACCAGATTTAGCAGTTTTCTGCGATTTTGGAAGGATTTGACCATAAAATGCAGCAGATTTTTTAGAATTTTTAAGAATTCTGCAGTTTTTAGCAGTTTTCAAAAAATTTAAGTTTGAAGGAAAATGAGTTAACGTGGCCATGCACACTATTAGGCACACTGTAGCACACAATGCAGCGATAAACACAGCATTCATGCCTCCAATAAGGAAGGTATAAACAGTTTTAATGCTTCCATGCATTTTTAATTAAGCCTTCTAAATAAATTATAAGTCCAGATTTCGGGACATTATATTTTTAAATCTGCAAACCGTAAAACCTTAAGAAAAAATTTGTGAAAATGTGCACATTTGGCGATAATAAACAAATTTACGGCGAATATCGGCAAATCTTTTGACATCGGGTTTTAACAAAAATGAGATTCAGTCAGTTTCACAAAGAATATTTTCGCATGTAATTTTGTTTGAAACTAAAAACCGCAATCAATAAATCAGTAACGAAAATGTTGCATCAATTTTGCAAGTAATTCAGGGGACTTCTCAAAGTAAAATCTGTTACAACTTCATTCCAACAAATCCAATATCGTCTTTAAAGAATTTTATTCAGAATAATTTCAGTCAATAAATTCGTAAATATGTAAATTTAGAAATGATCGTCCTTTGTAAGTTAGCATTTTCTATGACATGTCTTCAGACCGGTTTCAAGACATTCATATTTTTTCGAGTACCTTATTCATTGCACTCGCATCTTTACTTGGTTCACCACAGTTTAGTGACAGACATTTGGTGTACTCTGTGTACTCAGTGTGCTTTTAACAGTTGAAAGTGGACTTGTTTCATTTGAGGAAAGCACACGTGAGTTAGAGAAAATTAAAACAGTGTAGGGTAAACTATCCAGTAGCGAGTCCCCTTAAGGAAATTTTGACTTCGTTGCTCTCTCAAAATTAATTACTTAGATGTATGGAAACAATTTATCATTTTCTTTGTGTATTACTCTTTGATATAAACAATAACTGTTTGTAAGTATACGACTCAAATTTAATAAATTTAATTAAACGAGAAAATGAGAGATAAGCCTGTACCGAGAACCCCCATCCCTTTAAAAGCAAAAACATTTAATAATTATAAAATAAAAACAAATTTAATCAAATAAAAAGAATCGTTTACGAAGCCAAAACGGAATGTACAGCAGAGACACTCTGGGTATACCAAAAATTGTATACTTATGGATGCCAAGAGAAGTAAAAATGATCTAATACATCAACCAAACCTGCAGGTGTAAGCCACATACAGCAACCTTAACAATGAATGAATGAATTCAGGAATGAACACACAGAAATTAATTATTGGGAGCATTGTTTTTATCCCCGCTTATTCCTTAAGCGGCGATAGATATGATGACTAAGTTAAGCGGATATAGGATTCGTTGTTAGTGTATTTTACATGCAAATCGAAATTTAAGCGTATATACGCTTGCAAATAACGCAGCTATTATTAACTAAATTCATGACAAAAATTTGACAAAAACATAAACAATTAAAAAACATAATTAACGTTGTATATTTGCCTCCATTTTTTTTTTTTGTTGATAAATCAATGGGATTTAAATGAATAACCAACGTATGGAATGAACAAATCTTAGCTCCAAAACATGATTTTATTTGAAATGTTAATTATGAAAATATTTATACAGGCGGCTGGCAGTCAGATGGCAACACAGTATATCACCAGCCAACGGTAGCCGACACCGAACAAACAGGAGGAGCCAGACGAGGGCCGTCTACGATGTGAATAACAACTACGGCAGAGCAACCCTCGGAAGGATAGATCCATAGCGGTGGTCGCGACCGAGAGGGTGAAATCACGATCAGAGCACGCCCGAGTAATGGGTGCGAAGACTCGGTTCGGTTAAAAAAAAATTAGATTGTTACCTTGGCTTACAAAAATCAACTGGGCTTACTTTCTAACAATATTCAGCATGAAACCTACTCTTGCAATGGTGATTGTTCGAAAGGAAGTTCAGCAGACGCTGATAAAGCAATTTACGAAATCACCCGTGCAATTACAATTGGAATTGATTTACAAATTGATATTCGATCTGTTGACATATGCACATTGCTGTTCGTGTTGAAGTTGACCTTGTTTCTTCGACTGCGGCGTGTGGGCTGCTGACGTTGCAATCTGCAATGGGTGTTGTTGTTGTAGGTGGGAGGTTGTTCTTGTAACTCACGCAGATCGCACCCCATTCTATAGCGCGCTGAGTAGCGGTGGTCCCGATCGAGAAGATGAACTCATCATCAGAGTACATACGCATAGGAATCATACAAATAGGAATCACGATCACCAGAGCAAACGAGCAAAAACCGCACCCTATCCCATAGTGCGTTGGATAGCGATGGAATACCAGTGGCATGCCAGGAATGAGGGCAAATAAAAGGACGAAAGAGATTTCAATTATCATCCGTCATTTACAGTTCACAGAGCTTAATAAATATTTCATTGTGCAATTTTGTGTTCATTTTTTCACTGAGCTATTGAACAATATGTATTTACAAACAACAAATAGGACAATTAAAATTCGAAAGCATAAAGGTTTTCATTTGTAAACATTAAAAGTGTGTCTGCCGATCGACTGGTTTTTATAAATATCTAATTTGATCTTGAATCTAAGACTATCAATCTAGTACGGTCGGATGAAAATTGCATGGTCTTAGTTGTGAAAACATAAATAAGTAGTCTTTTACATTTCAAATGGCATTATTTCTATATGTAAAAACTTTTATAGCAAAGCTTCGAATTAATTTCCTTGAATACTTATCACATATTGCATAAAAACATTAATAAGAAATGAAATTAGTAAAAAGTCTTTCTAAATAAAATGTCGGATTTAAATTTTTGGTTGACAATTGGTCATTCTTGCTATTGGAACTTGATTATTTTCTTAATTCACCCCACCCATGACACTTTATTGGACTTCCTCATTTCTTCGTCCCAGTAACGAGCTCCCAATATAGTTTAATAAATAACTACTTTTTCTTACTTTTGCTTTTGAAATAATTAAATATACATTATTATTGTTACACTAAGACCTAATTAGGTAACTAAAAATTAAAGAAAATCACTTGCTTTCTTAGTCAAAGTTTCTAGTTTCTTAAGGAATTTCACAAATTACACTGATTTTTTTCTCACATACGGAACACTACTGAACACACTGAATTTTCCTTACCAACTGAGGACGAATTACCTGAAAATTAATTATACGATACAAAGAAAAGATGTGATGGATATTTTCTGTTAAAATACCATTATTGTCTAAAAAGCAGGGGCTAAGCTTTTGGACAAAATTCATGAAGGGGGCTCGCTATTGGGAGGAGGCTCGAATCAGGGCAGTTTACCCCATTCGTTTCGCTATCAGGTGATCGAATACTGTACATCGTTTGTTTCTTGAAACGCATTTTTAGTGTACACTATTGTATTTTGTGCAATGAATATTGTGAAATGAAGTACTGTACACTGTATGAAAAGGCAAATGAATGCATTCATGCAGATCTTTACTCGGACCAATCAATTGGGGACAGCCATTGAAACAAATTATTAATCTTTGGCATTTCATCCCTTACGACACTCAAAGGTAGCACACCATTTTTGTCGTTTGATTGTTTGGGTTCATCAAAGGGTTCCAGCATTTTTGTATTGCGGAAGACTGCACCTTGCCCATGCATTAGCCAAGAGGCATAAGCAGAAATGGCAGAGTAGACTACATGAGGTTAGGTTAGGTTATGTTAGGTAAGCGGGCTGTCAGTGCATTCACCAGCACACAATATTGGTCCATTGTGATACCCATAGTCAGTCTACTACCACTGATTGACCACTCCAGTGATAGTGCCGTTAATTTGATCCCAACAGCAAATGGTGACTGGACCAGATTTGAAAACCAAATAAAAGCGTATTAACTTTGCTTTCACTGGGATTCGAACCGGGGACCCCGCTAACCAGGGGCAGACACTCAACCAACTGCGCCAACCAGTCGTTGACTACATGATGTTATCTCCTCGATTTTTACGATTACGCCTAGTTAGTCGAATAAACTGCACTCCCAATTTGTTTCAGTAATTATCTACCTTTGTTACGCGTGGATTTTCCGTTGTGAGTTTCACGTTCTTCACTAACAAGCAATATTGAACTGACGTTAAACTGACACCTCAACTACATGTTGACACTTTTACTACGTCTACTACAATTTCTTAGGTAGACTACATTATCTACCACAATGAGTAGCAGACGTAAGAATTGTAGTTATTCTAAAAAAGTGACATTTCTGCCATCTCTGGACATAAGGCGTGCCTCAAATTAAATCCTTTAACTTAGGCTCCAAATCTGACAGTTGCCATCCGTCCAAATCTGCCAACAGACTTTCTTCGTAGTTGCTTCTATCGAGTCACCTTTCTTTGATGTGTTGCCGTTACTGAGTCAATACAATGGTAAGATCTAAGGTGTCATTTTTAATGGGGAGCTGCACGTATCGAGGGTTGCTTTTATAGAGGTTGCATTGTAAATTGATTTGGAACGTATTTAAATATGCCACGTGTGGTAAGCTCCTATTCACAGCACTGGCTTGCTAAAAACTTACTTTACATAATTTGAGTGCAGGAAACAATGGTTGCAATCTCTTTTCTTTCTCTCTCTCTCTCTCTCTCTCTCTCTCTCTCTCTCTCTCTCTATACATCGCTCTCTCTCTCTCTTTATCTATCTATGTCTTTCTCTCAGCTATTCATCTATTATAGCAGCCTCGTACGCATGTTCAATCAGGAATGGTGTCAGTCATGGGAAGATATTGACCGTGCATTTTTGATCCGCCATGTCTAGTTTTGGTAGTGCTGCGAGACTCGTTGTGCGGGATGACGATGGAGAATTATCGTTCCACCATATGCGTCAATAATGAAGACACCGATCAAAGCCAAAAAAGATTCTTCAACAAGTTGAAGCGTTGTCACGTGATCTCTTCAACAAAGAAGAAAAAGCTCTTGAGGAGAACAATTCGCTTAGCCGTCGGCTTCCTTATATTAACGATAACATTAATTCACAGAGTATCAATGAATAATCGTTGATGCCTTTGCTAGCACTGACACAGATGGATTACGCTAAAATGGACTACACGAGGGGTACCAATACCTAGATAAAACGCCAAATAACGATGTATTATCGCATGCTTGTTGATGAGGTGAATGGAATATTGCTTGGCCATTTCTTTGACAGACAGTTATTAGCCATGACAGTACCCCATAATCGGCTATTTTTGGTTGCAACCCTCTGCTAATTTAAGAAAATTGTCTGGAGACCTGAATACTCAACTCGCATCTCCTCATTATATCATTGTCTCCGGAGTTATAAATGGTATTTTTAGAAAGATATTATTTACTTTCCAAATCAACTGATAAGAATTCAGGTGGAGGCGTGACTTGACGGAGTAGACGTACACATCTACTCCGGAAATCTGTGCTTGTGCTTACCCGGATTTGTTTCTAACAGTAGTTACTTCTTTACCCTCATGAACATTGGGCACATTGTGGCCTTCAGTCGTGGAATTTATTTAGTTTGTCGTTTCGTTAACCTTTTTGTATCCTTTTGAGTCGTTTTTTTTTTTCAATCTGAAGACGAGGTTCTGATTGCGTCAACACAACCAACAGACGTTCTTGTTAAAATTTGAGCTTAGCTAATTCGTGTCACTATGGGCGTGTGACTATGGGCATGTCACTATGGGCCTCCGGTCGACTACGCCCACCGCTCTAAGCCAATGCATGATGTGCTAATTTGGGAGTTAAGGTACCAACTTAGGCGCAAATCATACTCTCAGTGGTCTTTCAGAAAATAAACCGTCCCTAGAAGTATGCAATACACGTATTTTACATTTCTGTAACAAATGCATGCCTTGTTTGACACTGATGACAGTTGTTGAGTCCTCAACGCCAATAGAAACCCAAACCTCCCCTACAATTCAATACAACGGGAATAGTATAATTGTAGCAATGTTGTCACAGAAAGTCACACGTGAATGCGTTTTGAAAAGCAGCCTGCCGGGATGATCAGTGTCTTGTGACAATTCCATCTCCAGCTGCTTCGCGGTGGCTTTTCATTAGCAGACAATTAAATTCCAATTCGCAGTAATTATTATCCGATTAACCACTCGGCACGCATTAGACAAAACCACAAAGCAAACCAATTCCCCCATCGATACATTCTGCTGCGCTTTAGCGCCCTACGTCACCGCCAGATGTAAGTCCTTTGACAAAATTCCGATTACAACTCATTAACAACGCCGCCCCCAGTGGGGCTCATGAATTACAAACACACACGCGTGCGTGTGTGTACTGAGGAAAGCATCAAGGATGGCCGGAATCTCATAAGTGTAATTTATGAAAAACGATGCCAGGACAACGAGAATCTGGATGCTTCGTGCCACAAACTAAACGTTAATTAATTCGCTCCGCAACGACACATTTCAATATTTCATGATTACAGTTTAACACCGAGGACGACACGGTGCTGCCGAAAGTCCTTTCCACCTCAAACCTCAAAAATGTGCCTGCCACCCTCCCGCCCATTCTATCGGCCAGGCAGCCACCTTATGCGTAACTGGAGTGAATTTATCACTTAATCAGGACACCATTCAGGGTCGAAGGTAGGCTGTGTGCTGGCGGCGGCGTGGCGGAGGGACGCAGAGCGGGTGCGGTGCTGTGGTTTGTCCTTGAAGACCGCTCTGCCGTATGCGTGTACGTGTTGGCCTACTAATGACGCACCGCAAATTATCGTCATGAATAAATAGAGTGCCAATTAGTTACTCGCAAGGATTCCGCCCAACCGGAAACGGTGCGAAGGTGTTCACCGCATCTCTTGCCGGGGGGGATGTCTCATCCTAAGCGACACGACGGCGTTGGGAGCAATAATCATCATCACCAGCAGAGCCATCAAGGACCCCATCCCACCCCCTTCGCCGTGGGCAACGGATCGGAGTGAAAAATTAGAAGACGCTTCATTTGATTCCGTGATTCCGACGTCTTGGCGCAGGCAGATCGTTTGCGCCGCCCCTGCCATGGCGAAACGACGGTAATACGAGGTTGACGAATCCCTTTCGCAAACACACACGGGGGCCGAAGGAAAAATTACATTCGCATCCCTATATCGCATTACCAGTAATTTTTGGTTATTAGTCGGGCTTTTTTCCTCTTCTGCCGCAGCAGACGCCGCAGGATCTTCACCAGCTCTGTGCGTAAGAGTGTGCGTGTGTGTGCGGTAAGCTGCCAAAACGTTAATAGGATGTCATGTGTGATATTTATGTGGGATTTTTGTTTCTCTGGGTGTTCGTCCTTGTTGCTGTTAATTAAAACCCTACAGCCAGCCATACGGTTCTGGCAGCAACGACACCTGTAGTTTGGTGTTCCTTCTTTCCTTCATTCATACACCTCAACCCACAGCCGTCTTGGCAACGGCATCAGCATCGGGAGCAATATTTAACCTCTAGCGATGTTATTCCCATTCGCAGAATGCGTACCGTGTGAGATGATAAATCGCTTCGCTGGAGAATAATTGATAAGCGGTGTAATTCCATTTGGGATTATGGAGCAGGTGAGCAAATTAATGCTTCCCCTGGAGGATTTACTGAAACGGTTATCATATTTGCGATTCATCTCTGGGCGGCTGGCATCGGTGGTGTGCCATGAGGTATGTTTCGCGATTATTCGGGTGATGTGGTGCGCGCCAGGTTAACTTATGGCGGAGGCGGTTTTGCGGGAGAATTAATTTGTCAAAGGGCTAGGATACGACGCAAATCTAATTAAGTGCATAATTGCGAATTCCAAGTAATGAGATTCGAAGATTATCATCGGACCGGAACCACATGCCGTCAGAGAGTTGTAATTGTGTTTCAGGATAATCGCCTGTAATGGATTATCGATATCGGGGATTGCTGCACAGGTGATGTGCTGTCGTGCGGCGAAAAATGAGGCTTATGCCGGCTTAGTGGGAAGTGTGAAGGTTCCATGATGGAATATGCCATATTTGAGCCTGAAACGGAGCATCTTCCGAGTCGGAGCGGGATAATGAACGCATTGCAGTGTAGAGAGGGGGATATATAGAGTAAGGCAGCAACAAGGTCTGACAAGTGAATTGTGCTCGTGAAGAGGTGCTGGTGAAGGTCCCGAACTATGCTTCGTAAAGCCCTAGGAAAAGTGGTCCAATAGATTCGGCATCTGCACAAGATATGTGCCTGATTGCACAAATGATTCGATATGAATTTGAAACCACTTGCAAACAAGAGACAACTTACTCGGCTTCGTTAACTGGTTACAAAAAAAAAATCATATCAATGTGGGTACATTGCGAGAAGGACCTTTGCCCAACTAACAAATCAACCACTCATGCTGTTGTTCTCTAATAAGCATAGTCGGATAAGGATTTTTCAGAACTTTCTTAACATTGGGAAAAACAAACTGAGTGTGAGCGATTCCTCAGCATGTTGGAGTAAATGCTCCATCTGGTATGAATGCAAATTTATTTCGTTAAGCTTAACGAATCCTCTCCGCTCACATATTTTGACAGCTGAGTCTTTCCTCCGTTTTGGTGTAAATATAGATGGAATATGCTCAGATATCGCTTGAAGGTGACTTAAGAAGGTAAAGACAATTTAAAATAATGGAAAATACTGCATCGAAAGGGGAATACTTTGACGGACTAAACCTTAATCCTAAATAAAAGGAAATCTGGATTGGACGATGACGATTTCATAAAGTGTTTGCAATTTTATACGTGCTTGCTGGAAACAAAGCCAAACTCCAGACGTGAAAAGTAAAGGCTTGACTATTATGCGCATGAGCTAGTGTCAAATGCGCGTGGCCTATGAGCCAACCTATAATTGTCGTCGACGAATGATTGTGAAAATTTCGTCAAGCATGTGTGAATTTGGCAGATGGGATATTGTGTGCACAAACCACACAGAAGTTTCGTTAAGCATGAGCTTTTGGCGTTATTTGTTGTCAGTTTGAAATAAGAAACACAAGTTTTAAGAAACGTTATAAAATGTTTTATTAATTATGAAACTTTAGGATTGGAAACAATAGAATATAATGGAGCGCACGAATTACTTCAGCTCCTACTTGTACCGTAGTCAAAAGCAGACCCGCCGTCGTTTTTAATAGGGGTTGAATTTGGAGTTATTCTTTTTGCAGTATGCAGCTCATCTGTGTGTCGATGACGTTTATGTTTGTACCCAGGTCGCCACACGAAGACGTTTATGTTTGTGGCCTGGTCGCCACAAGCTAGTGCGAATTCAATAGCACCGCGCATATGCAAATTTGACAGATCAAAGGGAAAATATGGAAAATGGTCAAATCAGCTGATATTGATTATAATTCAATTACAAATACATATGTAAACGAACTGAAAATGGGCAAATGTGATGATATTGATTACAATTCGTGTATACATTTATATGCATGTATATGAAAACATGAGAAATTGTTTCTCTTTTTTATAATTAAATGAATCGTGAAGAATTTCGGACAGATGGATATGCGCGCAAGTTAGATACATTAGCACTAAAAATCGGACAACAACAGGAAATGCTGACATTGAACTTGCCAATGACCTGCCAAGTGTATATCAGATTAAACAAATAGCAAAACCGCTTGCTTGGTAATTTGTAAGAAACAAACTGCAGTCATTCATATGTTCAATTTCCGTTCGTTCTGTTTTGTCGAGTAATCGTAATGTTAAGGTAGATCATAAGTAGGAGGAGTAGGAGGAGGGTAGGAGAGTCTTGTTTCAAACGTGAAAGAATAAAGTCGTGAAAACTCCAATTTCGTATTAAATTTATTTCTCTTGGAATTTTTAATTCGTTCTCTTTTTTTAACTCGCATGTGCTTATTATGGCTACTCATGTGTTTTTCGCAAACATGACGAAGTTTTTCGTTAAAATGTGCCACTAGCTCATGTCTCTTCATGCGTGTTATAGTTTGCCCTTAAAAAGCCATCGGAGTTGAAAGCTACGGAAGAAGAAATAAAAAAGTCATGGGTTTAATTTGAACATCTCGCAAATAAAGAAAAAAATTTATAACATGGAAGCCCGCGTCAAATCAAGAGAGGGTAAGGAAAATACGGGCAATCTTCCCATTACATCAACAGACCAAAAACAATCAAAGGTATGGCACCTCCACCGGTTTCTGCAGGAATATCGGCAAGGAAATGAGTACTTAACCATTCCATGTTATCAAACTCGAATCTATACACGTTCTTGAAAACATCCCCTGTGTCCCTGAAAGGACTTGAGTTATAATTCTTTGTTTTTCGCGCTTGTATGTTTGAAAGCATTATTTCATATTCTTTGGACCCACCTGTACCTGACTTTGCACTCACTCTTAAACGCCAAGAATTCTAGTTTTCAAAAGTCAACTGAAGGGAGGGTACCTACTTTGAGGCAATTTTTTATTAACACCAAATTGAGTATTTTTTAGCGAACATACATACTCGGAGTGTTTTCTCAGTTTTTATTCACACCACCAGTTGTCAATGACACTAGAGATCAAGAGTACTAACTGATGTCGGAACTTGAACTTAGAAAACCAGCGCCACACATAATCAATGCCCCACACCGGTCAAGTTTAAATTCAGCTGAATATTTTCGGATGGCAACAGAATTCGTTTTCGCATTCGGCTTCATGGCCATTCATGCCCCCTCATGGACTCCTAACGGCCAAGATACTTCTAGACAGGAATACTCTTTGTGCATTTTCAGTGACTCGAAAGAGGTGGCGCAGTGAAAATTATTTTTTGTCGTACCGACCGGGAGTCGAACCCTGGTCCCATTCTCGATTTAAAATTTTGACGATTTTCAATCTTCTGGTAAATGCATATACATTAATTATTTTTTAGGTTTGTAACTTTGCATGCATTTATTTTAAGAATGAAAAAAGAAGAAAAATTGTGCATAATGTTTTTTTTTGTTGTTTTTTATGATCAAACAAAAGCCCTTCTTTCAGCAGCGCATGTGATTTCCGCTCGCTGGAACATCTGAAACAAAAATTCCAACGGGAATAGAAACATCACATGTTTAGCTCTGGTATGAACTAGGATTATTAACTTCGCACGAAAATTAACAAAATGGCGGACCTTTGAAACATTTTTTTTTTAAAGTTAAAAAGTGAAGAAATTCTGCACTGATTTGATTTATCCTAGTTCATTCTGCATATGTGTAGAATAACGTTTAAACATTTGGAACCGAATGGCTTAATAGTTTTTGAGTAATCTCAAGCGCCAGTCGTAAAATCACTGTTTCGAGAAAAATGCGTATAAAGTTTTGAGAAGCAAATTCTTGGGTATCAACCCTACCTACGTTCATAAATCGGCTATACCTTCAAGAGTTTTTGAAAGAAACATTCTTGAATAGCTATAGGTTCTCATTAAATAAAAAAAACTGATTCTTGGATTTTTTGAAACCGAGGATTGGGGGGTCCTCTTAAGTTGCGTTGAGGTCGACGCACATCCAACACCCACAACGCCATGGCCAGCATGCAATAAATAGTAAGCACCTTTAAATATTGTTCCAGTGGGGGGCTCTTAAAGGCGAGTATGATTGAAATTTAGACCACTTGATGGGGAAAATTGTTTGCATTAAGTGCGCAAAAAAGGAAATGATTTTTTTATTCCACAAAAATCTGAAACTACACCCGAGTACACCGTGTGTCATATCATTCGATCGTAGCCACTGAAAGCAAAGCAAGCAAAATACCCAGACCGCAGTCTATTTTAAATTTTCCTTCATGACTTCCTAATTAACACCTAATGTAGGCATTTGATGACGACGACGATTCCACAAACGTTTGTGTGCAGACATAAGCATCTCCCAACGAATTCGTTTGTGACCTCAACCTATTCATGAACTTTTTGTTAATTAATTTCATGACCTGGAAACAACGTGTTTGTTTTTTTTTCATTTTTGAGGTTTCGAATGACTGCATTATCACTCGAATCGGATAGTTTGCACTTCCGAATTTTCTTTTTGTAATTTTGTTCGCCGTGGAGCTATGAATAATGGAAGAGAATGTTTGGCGTAACAATACAACAAACAACATTGGGTGGCGTGAATAAAAACTAAGGTAGCACTCCCAGTGAACACCCATGAATGCAATGTGCCTTTAAGAAACTCTGCCCTGCGTATTGAAAGGATTCAGAAATCATTCACAAGATTTGTAATTAAACAAATGAAATGGAATCTCGTAGGTCGCCGTGGCGTAGTGGGTAAGGGCGTCGACTCCTACGCAGAGGGTGTCAGATTCGATACCCGAATTTACCACCTTTCATAATTCAAGGCTCCACCTCTTTCGAGTCATTGACAATGCTCAAAGAGTACTCCTGTCTAGAAAAAGATTTTCAAATTCGCCGTTCGGAGTCGGCATTAAACTGTAGGTCCCTTCCACGCGTGAGAGAACAATAGCTGACTGAGCTGAGGAGCTAGGCCCAGGTCCACCTCGGACTGTCGCGCCACCGGACCACCCATATTATTATATTAAATGGAATCTTGACGGAATATCTCCTTATGAAAAAAGATGTGCCTGGATTGGAGACATAAGAAAAAAGACGAACGTTTTCACTGTATTATGTTCATAATATCATAATTTATGTTTCAGACAAAAGTCTTCGAACAAGGAGAAGCAAGACTAAAACTGTTTTGGCCTTTCTCTACTCCGTTGTCCAATCGATATCCTTGTTCTTCTTGGCTACGACAAGGAAATGATCCGAATCGATGTTGGCTCCTCGGAATGTTCGGACAGTGAGAATACTGGAGGAGTGTCTAACGTCGATCGCAATGTGATCAATGTGGTTGACGGTTGATTGATCAGGAGACCGCCAGGTCCCTTTGTGGATGTTGTGGTGAGGGAACCGCGTACTGGCTAAAAAGAGGTTTCGGCCCGTAACGAAGTCCAAAAGCCTGAGTCCGTTCTTGGTAGTGTTGTCGCGCAGGCTGTGCTTCCCAATGAGCAAAGATGTCTTCCTTACCCAGCTTTGCGTTGAAATGTCCTAGAAAGATCTTGGTGTCGTAGCTCGGGCATTGATCGTATGTTCTTTCTAGGACATCATAAAAGTCATATTTTCTGTCGTCATCTTTATCCTCCGTTGGGGCGTGGGCGCTGATCAGGCTGATGTTGTCGAATGTAGCGTTGATGCGGATTGTTATGAGGCACTCGCTTATGTGTTTAAAGCTTAAGACTTCTTGCCTTAGTCTACCTCGAACAACAAACCCGCATACGAACAAGCGCTGCCTTCTGTTTTTGTAGCAATCGCCGATGTATATATTGCAGTTTTTTCATCCTCTTTTTTTACGGCCCATCCCACCGCACCTCCTGAATGGTGGTGATATCTGCCTTATAAGCTTCGAGAGCTTTCGCAAGTTCATCGGCTGCACGTGTTCTGTTCAGGGACCTCACATTCCACGTACAGAACCCAAAATCGTTGTCCTTATTCTGAGAATTCACTAATTACTACTATTCCGCCAAGTAGGAAAAAAAATTAGCTAAAAAATAAGACTGATTCTTTCATTACAAGTATCTTCGGCAAAGTGGGTTCTGAGGATGTGCTCGGTTCATAGCCAAGTGTCTGCAGTGACTAGGTAATTGCGAAGTTGAGGAAGTAGCTGACATAGGGCAACAAGTTCTAGGAGGAAATACCGGAAAATGATCGACTGGTGACAACTCACGTCTGTCAATTCCACAATGTGCAGGCTCATTTTGGAAGCACGAAAAAAAACACGTTCGATCGGTTGAAGATATTTGTTTGGACTAACTTTGTTATGCGTTGAAAGCAAAGAAAAAGAAGAGTATCACATTATTATATCACATCCTTTATTACAAGTATAGGACCCACCACTCTTACAGTTATTTTCTCACTTAAATGTTGGCTCAGATTTCCTTAAATTAAGGCATTTCTTTTGAAGGCTTCAACCCGGACTCCCCAGAGCCCACACCGAGTGCTGCCTTTCAATGAAGTGTCTGTTTACCTTGTCCCAGGACAAGTCTTTCGTTCACGTAGTAAATCTCAATAATTTCATTCCACCTGATTTATTATCACAGCTCCCGCTGAATCAGAAAACTCAGCTCACGAACCCGCTGCCATTCCCCAGGTATTGCATGCATTGAATTCATACGTGACATCGCACATGACCTCGAACGCTGCGCAGCCCCGTCCCTCGGCGTTAGCCGCAGCAACTCAAACAAAAGATTTTCATTCAATTTCTGAGCCATTGCCGACGACGACGACGACTACGACGTCCTCGCTGGGGGAACGGAACGTCTTCGGGGAAGTTATTATTTTTATTTTTCTTCGCTCCGCATCCGCGTGCTGGATAAAGTTTGATCATCGCGAATTACGATCCAAACGAGTAAGTTCCACACCGAAACCGCTGGCATCTGGTTATTCCCGAGGGCTTCTCGGGACACGTACGAGCGCCTCGCCGCCGTGCCGGTTGTGCCGGTTGTCGGTTGTGTATGACGACGATTGTTGCGCTCCTGCTGGCGGTTTTGAGGAAATCTATTTAACTTCTGCAAATATTCTCGGCTTCTGTCGTGACGAGAAGTTCTTCCTGCGGCGCGTCATCGTTCTGCGGATGTGGAGTGTAAATAAATTCTCTGAGCTTGGTGGGTGCATGTGTCAGCTGAAAGCCGAAACAAAGGGTCTAATCCTCCGCGAGAGTCTTGAGCGTGGGCGGTTGGGGCAGCGGGATTGAAAGGACTTCCTCTTACCGAGAACCGCGTTTGAGATTAATTATGAAGCGGCTCTTGAGTCAACCATGTCGATGGAGTGTAATAGTGCATTGCCCAGAAGGAGCAGGATCCAAGAAACCAGGACTGCCGTCTATGCGTGTGTGTGTGTGTGTACATGTTCGTATCCTTAAAGGGGGGAAATTCTTTTCTGTGGGATTTGCACCGCGTGTTGTTATGGCAGAGCGCGTAGTTGCCATGCAAGCCATAGCTACGATGAAGCAATAATGCATGAGGATTTGCACCGCACGTGGGAGGGGAGAGAGAGAGAGACAGCGAGCGATGTTAGTGGAAGGCAAACAGGGCGTTTGGGAATTTCAAGGAATTTCCATATGCAAACGCATGCAGTGCAGAGTTCATTCCGACATCGTCCTACTCCGTCTGGAAATGGAGGAAGCGACGAATTATGGATTTCAAGCAGTTGCAACTGATGTTGAGACAAACATCCGCACGCCAGCGATTCGAAGTGGAACGCAGCTGTGAGCACATTCCTTGGAGGGACTTTGCAAAGATTTGGGGATTTTTTCGCCCATGTTCGGATAAGACTGGGATCTGTGGAACAAGATTGGCACTGTGGGAGCGTGTTCCGTTGTGAATGCAGTGACTGACCTCGGCACTGGCTGTTTGAGAGGAGTTCAAGTTTGGCTGATGTTCAGTGCTTGGTTGTGACTGTGTGATAAAATGGAATACAACGCACCAGAGAGCAGTTAATCTCTGTCCAACTCTATGGAAATGTATAACGTGGAGGGGACGTTGAAAGAAGCTGCAATAAAATGTGCAACTATTGGTGGCATTGGGTGGCTGTTTCTTCGTTTGTTATTTTCCTTGAAATTGACGAAAAAAGGAAGTCCAAGTCCAGTCCAAGTTTAAGTTTAAGTTCAAGTTCAAGTTCAAGTTCAAGTTCAAGTTCAAGTTCAAGTTCAAGTTCAAGTTCAAGTTCAAGTTCAAGTTCAAGTTCAAGTTCAAGTTCAAGTTCAAGTTCAAGTTCAAGTTCAAGTTCAAGTTCAAGTTCAAGTTCAAGTTCAAGTTCAAGTTCAAGTTCAAGTTCAAGTTCAAGTTCAAGTTCAAGTTCAAGTTCAAGTTCAAGTTCAAGTTCAAGTTCAAGTTCAAGTTCAAGTTCAAGTTCAAGTTCAAGTTCAAGTTCAAGTTCAAGTTCAAGTTCAAGTTCAAGTTCAAGTTCAAGTTCAAGTTCAAGTTCAAGTTCAAGTTCAAGTTCAAGTTCAAGTTCAAGTTCAAGTTCAAGTTCAAGTTCAAGTTCAAGTTCAAGTTCAAGTTCAAGTTCAAGTTCAAGTTCAAGTTCAAGTTCAAGTTCAAGTTCAAGTTCAAGTTCAAGTTCAAGTTCAAGTTCAAGTTCAAGTTCAAGTTCAAGTTCAAGTTCAAGTTCAAGTTCAAGTTCAAGTTCAAGTTCAAGTTCAAGTTCAAGTTCAAGTTCAAGTTCAAGTTCAAGTTCAAGTTCAAGTTCAAGTTCAAGTTCAAGTTCAAGTTCAAGTTCAAGTTCAAGTTCAAGTTCAAGTTCAAGTTCAAGTTCAAGTTCAAGTTCAAGTTCAAGTTCAAGTTCAAGTTCAAGTTCAAGTTCAAGTTCAAGTTCAAGTTCAAGTTCAAGTTCAAGTTCAAGTTCAAGTTCAAGTTCAAGTTCAAGTTCAAGTTCAAGTTCAAGTTCAAGTTCAAGTTCAAGTTCAAGTTCAAGTTCAAGTTCAAGTTCAAGTTCAAGTTCAAGTTCAAGTTCAAGTTCAAGTTCAAGTTCAAGTTCAAGTTCAAGTTCAAGTTCAAGTTCAAGTTCAAGTTCAAGTTCAAGTTCAAGTTCAAGTTCAAGTTCAAGTTCAAGTTCAAGTTCAAGTTCAAGTTCAAGTTCAAGTTCAAGTTCAAGTTCAAGTTCAAGTTCAAGTTCAAGTTCAAGTTCAAGTTCAAGTTCAAGTTCAAGTTCAAGTTCAAGTTCAAGTTCAAGTTCAAGTTCAAGTTCAAGTTCAAGTTCAAGTTCAAGTTCAAGTTCAAGTTCAAGTTCAAGTTCAAGTTCAAGTTCAAGTTCAAGTTCAAGTTCAAGTTCAAGTTCAAGTTCAAGTTCAAGTTCAAGTTCAAGTTCAAGTTCAAGTTCAAGTTCAAGTTCAAGTTCAAGTTCAAGTTCAAGTTCAAGTTCAAGTTCAAGTTCAAGTTCAAGTTCAAGTTCAAGTTCAAGTTCAAGTTCAAGTTCAAGTTCAAGTTCAAGTTCAAGTTCAAGTTCAAGTTCAAGTTCAAGTTCAAGTTCAAGTTCAAGTTCAAGTTCAAGTTCAAGTTCAAGTTCAAGTTCAAGTTCAAGTTCAAGTTCAAGTTCAAGTTCAAGTTCAAGTTCAAGTTCAAGTTCAAGTTCAAGTTCAAGTTCAAGTTCAAGTTCAAGTTCAAGTTCAAGTTCAAGTTCAAGTTCAAGTTCAAGTTCAAGTTCAAGTTCAAGTTCAAGTTCAAGTTCAAGTTCAAGTTCAAGTTCAAGTTCAAGTTCAAGTTCAAGTTCAAGTTCAAGTTCAAGTTCAAGTTCAAGTTCAAGTTCAAGTTCAAGTTCAAGTTCAAGTTCAAGTTCAAGTTCAAGTTCAAGTTCAAGTTCAAGTTCAAGTTCAAGTTCAAGTTCAAGTTCAAGTTCAAGTTCAAGTTCAAGTTCAAGTTCAAGTTCAAGTTCAAGTTCAAGTTCAAGTTCAAGTTCAAGTTCAAGTTCAAGTTCAAGTTCAAGTTCAAGTTCAAGTTCAAGTTCAAGTTCAAGTTCAAGTTCAAGTTCAAGTTCAAGTTCAAGTTCAAGTTCAAGTTCAAGTTCAAGTTCAAGTTCAAGTTCAAGTTCAAGTTCAAGTTCAAGTTCAAGTTCAAGTTCAAGTTCAAGTTCAAGTTCAAGTTCAAGTTCAAGTTCAAGTTCAAGTTCAAGTTCAAGTTCAAGTTCAAGTTCAAGTTCAAGTTCAAGTTCAAGTTCAAGTTCAAGTTCAAGTTCAAGTTCAAGTTCAAGTTCAAGTTCAAGTTCAAGTTCAAGTTCAAGTTCAAGTTCAAGTTCAAGTTCAAGTTCAAGTTCAAGTTCAAGTTCAAGTTCAAGTTCAAGTTCAAGTTCAAGTTCAAGTTCAAGTTCAAGTTCAAGTTCAAGTTCAAGTTCAAGTTCAAGTTCAAGTTCAAGTTCAAGTTCAAGTTCAAGTTCAAGTTCAAGTTCAAGTTCAAGTTCAAGTTCAAGTTCAAGTTCAAGTTCAAGTTCAAGTTCAAGTTCAAGTTCAAGTTCAAGTTCAAGTTCAAGTTCAAGTTCAAGTTCAAGTTCAAGTTCAAGTTCAAGTTCAAGTTCAAGTTCAAGTTCAAGTTCAAGTTCAAGTTCAAGTTCAAGTTCAAGTTCAAGTTCAAGTTCAAGTTCAAGTTCAAGTTCAAGTTCAAGTTCAAGTTCAAGTTCAAGTTCAAGTTCAAGTTCAAGTTCAAGTTCAAGTTCAAGTTCAAGTTCAAGTTCAAGTTCAAGTTCAAGTTCAAGTTCAAGTTCAAGTTCAAGTTCAAGTTCAAGTTCAAGTTCAAGTTCAAGTTCAAGTTCAAGTTCAAGTTCAAGTTCAAGTTCAAGTTCAAGTTCAAGTTCAAGTTCAAGTTCAAGTTCAAGTTCAAGTTCAAGTTCAAGTTCAAGTTCAAGTTCAAGTTCAAGTTCAAGTTCAAGTTCAAGTTCAAGTTCAAGTTCAAGTTCAAGTTCAAGTTCAAGTTCAAGTTCAAGTTCAAGTTCAAGTTCAAGTTCAAGTTCAAGTTCAAGTTCAAGTTCAAGTTCAAGTCCAAGTCCAAGTCCAAGTCCAAGTCCAAGTCCATGTCGAGTCCAAGTCCATGTCGAGTCCAAGTCCAAGTCCAAGTCCAAGTCCAAGTCCAAGTCCAAGTCCAAGTCCAAGTCCAAGTCCAAGTCCAAGTCCAAGTCCAAGTCCAAGTCCAAGTCCAAGTCCAAGTCCAAGTCCAAGTCCAAGTCCAAGTCCAAGTCCAAGTCCAAGTCCAAGTCCAAGTCCAAGTCCAAGTCCAAGTCCAAGTCCAAGTCCAAGTCCAAGTCCAAGTCCAAGTCCAAGTCCAAGTCCAAGTCCAAGTCCAAGTCCAAGTCCAAGTCCAAGTCCAAGTCCAAGTCCAAGTCCAAGTCCAAGTCCAAGTCCAAGTCCAAGTCCAAGTCCAAGTCCAAGTCCAAGTCCAAGTCCAAGTCCAAGTCCAAGTCCAAGTCCAAGTCCAAGTCCAAGTCCAAGTCCAAGTCCACGACCAAGACCAAGCCTGGTCGACTACGTTTTACGTCTCACCCTGTCGCCGATCTCTCTGTCCACCGGGCGTGTTCCAGGTCGTTGCCCATGGAGCGTGTTGCCAGATTTTATCCTTCATCCCGACATTCTTTCAAATTTATTTCGTCGCCAAATTGGAAAACGGGGGATGAGCTTGCGTCTTTCTGTGCCCATGCATTCTGCTCACAAAGGACTCAACTCCATAAAATCCCCTTCCTTCATCCGTGCACTCTGCTGTGCATCCTAACACAGCTACGGACATCCTCGGCTTAGCGTCCCGGAATCAGGGCACCGTACAGATAATAACAGTTTAGGAAAACGTCAGTAATCCCTTTCATAGAGACCCCCATACGGGCGGCGGGCTCCAGTGCACACACAGCCAAGCGCAAGAAACCGCAAAGCAATTGAACAAGAAAAGCAACAAGCAAACACAAACGAACGATATCGTGGACAATTTTCAAGGATTCTGCACAATATTTTGTGCAATATGTGAAATCCAGCTCGCACAACAATCCCCCACCCGCCAGCGCCTTGCCGTGTCCTATGATGGTCCATCTTTAAGACATTGTCAGTCCGTGTAGGGCTAAGCTGTCCCCGCATTAACACACACACACACTGGGAGCCACCATTCAGGACTAACAACCGATGCACAGCAGGACTTAGGACTTGTCGGTGTACCCCAGCCAGCACGCCCGCACATAAAATGCGATATCAAACTTAAAACGGCACAGGGATGGCAATCTTTTTGTCAACGTCAAGAAAATGTTTGTCGGACAACATGGACGCTCACCGAGGACAATGAGAGAGCGCTCACAGAATCAGGAGAAACTACTCGGATCTGGTATCATCCCTTTCAGGACCTAACCCCATTATGATAGCAATTGCTGTAATAGACTTTGTATTTGATACGTGGACTCGTTCGAGGACGTCGCGTCGTCTCCAACTGCGCCCCATATCTGTGCATCTGTGTATCTGTGTATCTGCAAAGTGGATGATTCTTTTCATTATCGTTGCACGAGAGCGCTTTTTATGGATTAATGGTCAATTGGGTGGCATCCTGCATTGCTTTCGAATGAATTGCTGTCTTCCGTCGTCGCGTCGCCCGGAACAAGCTCCAGACAGACGGACAAAGGATGCTCATAATAAATTCCACTGCTAATTGGCTAGTAAACTCGATTAAATTGATTGGGATCCCCCTCGAGCCGGAGAACGCATATGTGATTGATTGGGCTGCGGCGCTGTTGGTCTCTTGGCCAACTCCGAAGCAGCATGACGACGATGATGTGACCATGATCGGAGGCGATTTATTAATCTGTCGGACTCTCATCGACGGCGGCGGCTCGTCGTGCGTCGGTGACATCGATTCATGGAGTCCAGGGGGTCCCGTCAGCCGACAGGACATTCTCGAGCTAATTGTTTATTCAAATTCATTTTTGGTTTTCCGTTAATTTATTCATTGGCATTTTGGGAGTGCACATCCTTGTGTACAGACTGTCTGGACGGAGGATGACGAATGTCATGTGAATGTCGGGATTAGGACCGACCGATGGTGACCGATGGTGATGGCCTGTCGACATCGAGCGATGGCATTCGGACAGTTGACATGACACTTCGGTCGGGGCGCAGTGAGTGAGAGAGTAATTGTTTGTGATTTGAGGGATGCTGACTGATTGAATTGATTATTCTCTCGGACAATGGCTGTGGGTTTCGACTGGGATTTGGAATTTGTTTGTTTGAAGGGAGTCCAGTTATTTGGATGGAATGTCATGATTGTCGTGATTGTCATGAGCGGGGGCATTGACGATGTCAAAGGAGAGAATGTTGTAAATATGAGTTTTGTTTAGATTAGACGGGGTGTGTTCAACACAAAATATGAAGCATTTTTTCGCTTTAGTTGAATGAAGTGTGAATATATGTAGGATTTCACTCCTCGAGAATAAAAAGCGTGATAAATTATATAACTTTATTTATTTCAAAGTACGCCTTTCCTCTCTGAACGTTTGCTGAGGATTGACTATCGAGCAGTTCGTTTTGTCTTGTCCTCTTTGGTCTGTCTGCCTGTATGTTCGTGTGTGTGTATGTGTGTATACTGTCTGCGAATTTTAGTGGCGTGTGTCGTGTGAAGCTCTTTGTTCTCAGTAATATGTGTTCTGTTGGGTCGTTGTAACTGTCCTCTTCGTCGACGTTGTTCTGTTTGTACTCTGTCGTCGATCAGGCGATCGTGAACCGTTTGTTGAGTTGAGTGGTCTGTATGTTCTGCGTTATGTTTGTAGTGTATCGTCGGTTGGTCTGGCTCCAAATTCCACATGTATGCTACAACAAAGCAGATAAATCGAGTTATGAAACGCTGATTAAATGGTGATTTCGATTTAATTCATTCCATTCATATGAAGCTTCCCCACTGTGGAAGGACATCGTTTAAAACCTGGCGTCACTAATGATGCTGGGTTAAGTGCATTCCACTGTCAGACCTTCCAACAAGTAGTCGGCTACTTCGTTATAAATTCCAGAAGAAATAATAAATGACTAAGTTTATTTTTTTCCTAAAAGCCTAACTGTTCTTCTTTTGGAAAAATTGCTATAACCACAAAAATATTGAACGTAACTGCATTGTTTGATTATTTATAGGTTATTTACAGGCCATTAATCACTTTTTCACAAAAAAATTACAACATATTGTCAAATAATTTGTACAGGGCTGGCCTTAGGAGACAAATTTGTTTCAATTCGAACAATTTGGCAGAATACCTTAAAGTACGGACTCCATTGACTCCAAATTGACAAAGGAAAATGTACAGTACCTCACAAAATTGAGCATACACCTATCATTACTTCATATTCGTGCCGTTTTAAGGCCGACCACTTTTTTGTTCTATTTTTTTGGTATACAAGCCTAACTGAATACATATCTTAAACAAGAGTATGCCAAATTCACAGACAGGCGACTTCCTACCGGTACTTTTCACATGAAAAAGGAAACAACCCCTGAAATCGACACACAAAATTGAGCATACAGATGTCATGTGTGCGTTATACACAAGCTTCGCAGAATCGATACATGCAAATTTGTTCAGGAATGAAGCAACAAATGTCCCTGATGATCATTTCTGCACACGCTTTTGAACTGAAAAGACCGATATTCTCTTCTTTGTGCGAAAATATGGAAATCATGCGAAAACAGACTACTTTGTCAACGAGAATGCTCATAAGTACTGTAGGGCGATCACATGCAACGGTACAAAAAATAATAAGCAATAATAGATATGAAGGGACACTAAATAACAGACCTGGAAGGGGAAGAAAAAAATTGCTCTCAGAACAAAACGAGCGGTATATTTTTCGGACAATCAAGTCCAATCCAAAATCTAGCGTTCCAAAGTTGACGGCTGAGGTGTCATCCGTAATTAATAAGCCTCCTTCAGTGGAAACCGTTCGCAGAGTCTTGAGAAAGAATAATTTAAATGGTAGGATCGCCCGAAGAAAGCCGTACATTTCCCTAATTAATAAGAAGAAAATATTGGAGTTTGCTAGACAATATGTAAACCACCCGGAAAGCTTTTGGGAAGGTGTTTTGTTTTCAGATGAAACAAAAATAAATTTATTTGGGTCTGATGGCAAACAAATTGTTTGGAGGGGAACCAAATACAGCTCTCAAAGCTAAAAATATAAAGTCAACCATAAAACACGGGGGAGGATCTGTGCTGTTGTGGGGTTGTATGGCTTAAATTGGCTGTGGAAAGTTCGAATTTATAGAAAATACTATGGACAAAATTGGGTATTTGAATATTTTAAAACGAAATTTACGAAGTTCCGCAGTAAAATTAGGTCTGCGGACTACTTCGGTTTTCTACTTCCAACAAGATAATGATCCGAAGCACACCTCCTATTTAGTACACGAATGGTTGCTTTATAACGCTCCGAAGCAGCTAAAAACAACCCCACAATCGCCGGATCTTAACCCTATTGAACATCTATGGCACGAAATAAAAATGCGGGTTAAAGTAAGTACCTGCTCCTGTACCTAGTAGCTCCTGCTAAAAGCTAAAATTCAGGCAGCTTGGGAAGGGATTCAGCCATCTTTTACAGAAAAACTGGTAAAATCCATGCCACGGCGGTTACAAGCTGTCATAGATGCTGATGGAGGTGCCCCGCGTTACTGAAATTTTATTTGTAACTGTTTTTGTTTTGTGTTTTAGTCGTAACTCGAATTTACTTTAAGTGTATGCTCAATTTTGTGTGTTAAAATGAAGTGCCTTTTTTTATTTTGCTTAGAAATAGCAAGATTTTTTTTTAATTTTCATATTTTTGTTTATGGATTTTAGCAATTGAAATATGTCAATTCGAACTGTATTTAAGTTTTATTAATTAACTACTTTTTGTAAGGCGAAAAAGATAAAAATATGTTTAAGCTGTGAGTGTATGCTCAATTTTGTGAGGTACTGTATATGGCTCTGGCCTGAAAATGTATTTGTTTTCCAACAAACTAAGGCCCCAAAGCACACAAGCAAAGTGGCTAAGGATTTTCTAAGGATTTTATTTATATTTATTTTTCCCTTAAGCAATGTTGATGCAATTGAGAATCTTTGGACGATCTTGGATGGACGATTGCTTCTTCTTCTGGTAGCGCTACAGTCCGGGGTGGACCTGGGCCTCAAACAGTAAGCCTCTCTAGCCATCCTTAGCCAGCTATCTCCAACTGTGCACACCAAGTCGATTGAGCTTCTACTCCACCTGGGTGTGCCATCGATGCCGTGGGCGTCCTCTATTGCGTTGTCCCACGGGTTCGGAGTCGAAGACTCTCCGGGCCGGAGCTGAGTTGTCCATACGCTCTACATGGCCTAGCCATCTTAGGCGTTGGATCCGAAAACGCCTGACTAGACTCATGTCGCTGTACAGCCCGCACAGTTCGTGGTAGAATCTTCTCCTCCAGAAACCGTCAACGCAAACAGGACCAAAGATCGCACGTAGAGCTTTTCTCTCGAAAATACCAAGGACTTCCTCATCCGCTTTTGAGATTGTCCATGCCTCCGCGCCGTACAGCAGGGATGATCAAGGTCTTGTATAAAGTCAGCTTGGTCCTTCGATAGATGGCTCTACTACTCAATTGCCTCTTGGCAAGAGTTACTCTGCGTTTGATCTCGGTACTGTTGTTGGTTGTGCTATTTACTGCGGAGCCAATGTAGACGAAGTCCTTGACTACCTCGAAGTTATAGCTGTCCATTGTGACACTCTGTCGAAGACGTCGATGTTGTGTGTCCTTTCTTGATGACAGCATATACTTCGTTTCCATTTTAGCCGCTTCCGCCTCAATGCCAGCAAACGCCTCATTGACGGCTCGCTATGTTCTGCCAATCACGTCAATGTCATCCACGTATGCTAGCAGTTGTACGGACTTCTGGAAGATCATGCCTCTAGTGTTGGCGTGTGAGTCTTGCACGATCCCTTCCAGGATGATGTTAAAGAAATCACATGACAACGCGTCGCCTTGTCTAAAACCTTTTTTGACATTGAAGGTCTCGGTGAGTTCGTTACCGGCCTTGATGGAGCAGCGAGAGTTCTCAATCGTCATCCTGCACAGCCAGACGAGTTTGACAGGAATGTCAAAACTATACATGGCGCTGTATAGCTCGTCCTTATGCACGCTGTCATATGCGGCCTTGAAATCGACAAAAAGGTGGTGGGTGTCGATCTGCATCTCTTGGGTCTTTTCCAGGATCTGCCGTAGTGTGAAAATCTGGTCGATGTTGGACTTCCCTGACCTGAAGCCACACTGATAAGGACCTATCAGGTTGCTGACGAATGGTTTCAGGCACTCACACAAAACGGCAGAGAGGATTTTATAGGCGATGTTAAGGAACTTATCCCTCTATAGTTGGTGCAGTCAAAGGGGTCTCCTTTCTTGTGGAACGGGCAAACTCAGATTCCACTCGTCGGGCATGCTTTCCTCCGACCATATCTTACAGATGAGTTGGTGCATGTACCTTACCAGCTCATCTCCAGCTGCTTTAAACAGTTCCGCAGACAGTCCGTCCGCACCGGCAGCTTTGTTAGACTTCAGTCTTGATATTGCTATCTTGACCTCGTCTAAGTCGGGGGGACGGAATTCTCGTCGATCATCGTACATACTGAGTGGAACATTCTGCCTGACAGCGGTATTGGTGTCATCATCGCCGTTTAGCAGTCTGCAGAAGTGGTTCTTCCAAATTCTCAGTATCGACTGCGACTCTGCTACTAGTTGTCCATTCTCGTCCCGGCAGGCTTCTGTCCGAACCTTGTATCTACTGGATAACTGTTTCACCCTCTGGTAAAACTTTCGGACATCGTTCCTACCGTAGCACCTCCCCATCTCCTCGATCGCGCGCTTCTCGTGCTCTTTCTTCTTTCTCCTGAGAAGCCGGGTCTCATCCCTTCGTCTCTGTTCGTAGAGCTCACGAACAGCTCTCGTCATTCGTTGCAGCGTTGCTTTATATGCTGCCAGCTTCGCTGCATGTGCCAGCCTACACTCGTTAACCTTAAAATTACCTTAAATATGTCCGTAAGCGACAGACGTGTGCACCAGGACGTATATCTTATCTATATACATAACATATCCTTTTTTTGGATTTTTTATAATTTTTGTCATAAAATAACTTAATTCTATGTAAGTTGGCGACCATGGTCAACTGTCCCGCCGTTTGGAAGAGCCAACGCCGACGGAGACCGGTTCTGGTGCAACCACCAATAAAAGTTCTTTGGCACACTCTCTCCTGTCCCAAGCAGAGATCGCTCTACTGAAACGGAGCAGATCCTCGTGGCTGCGAGCGACATCCGTCTCGTATTGGAGTCGCTTGTCCACTGTTCGGTGTGCGACATGGAAGATCAGCGGGCATATCTCCGTATCCTGTATTAGGCCATTTTGATCGAGATAGCGGAATGGTTTAGGTGGACTAAGTCGGTTGAGGTGCACTCTTTCATGGTACATAGTGTTTAGGTAGTAAGCACCAAAGATCAGACTGTTTGAAGAAGTCATAGCTCGTGCAATGTGCCATCTGATCAGCTTAATAAAAAAATTATTTATCCTGTTCAAGTGGATCGCCGTGGCGTAGTGGGTTAGTGCGTCGACTCCTACGCAGAGGATGACAGGTTCGATACCCGAATTTACCATCTTTCGAATCACTGACAATGCTCAAGTAGTATTTGCTGTCTAGAAAAAGCTTCTTAACTACGTCGTATTCGGCATTAAGCTGTAGGTCCCTTCCACGCGTGTGAGAACAATAGCACGCACAGCACGAGTGGTTGCTGAGAAGCTAGGCCATGGCCCTCTACGGGCTGTAGCGCCATCCATATTATATATCCTGTTCAAGTTACAGGACCTCGTTAGGATAGTACTTCTCGTACTCAGACTCGGGTGTACGATACAGATGGAGATAGCTCCTAAGACACTGCCTCTCATTCTATGCCTTTCTATCGGATGTGTTCTCACACCATGATTTCCTGTCAACAAACAGCTGTTTTGGAGGTTGTTCAATAGCCCAGAGAAATAAAAGAAGAAACCATGGCACCGGGAATTCAAATATTAGTATTTAATTTTCACTAAAAATAAATGAAGACGTCCGCTCTGGACCGTGGACTGTAATGATGTGATCAAATAAGCTCCTTGTTCGTCGTTGTTGCACGCCAGTCTCCTATGCTCATCGATGCGACATCTCCGTTGTAGGCACCGCTATTCCTTCGCACCAAGAAATGGGGTGACGGCGGCATTTGCTCACGCGATCAGCTCTCGTGGTTCTTGGTCGCAACCACCGCTACCCTTCCGGGAATTGCTCGCGCTGGCTGCTGCGCACGTCGTCTGGCTGTCGCCGCTCGGGTTGATGTTCGTTATTTTCCGTGAACAGACGTGATGACGATGATCATGTCCATTCATGACTGCGATTCTTAACAGAGGTGATTTTAAAATTGAGAGCGATTGACATTTGTTTTGGAGTACAGCGAATGATTCGAAAATTGAGACCGAAACTACTTCAACCCAAGTGGGATCGGCCTGTTGCGGTTTCAGAAAAAGTTCATCCGAACCTCGAGGTTTTCCACACAATTAAAGATTTGTTCAACTTTATTAAATAAATATTAGTTGTGCTGTACCTAAATATAAATATTTTCTATTTTTTTTTTATAATTTCTTATTTGCATATAATGTGCTAATGTGGGTACTATACCACATTATCCACTTTAAAATTCTTTACTGTTTGGATGATTTTTCGATCGATGGCGAAACTGATTGTTTTTTCAATTCAATATTTTTCTTATAATTTTGACCCCACACTATGGTAGGAAGGTAGGTAGGTAACTGGCTTGTGCCATGGCTCAATTAGACCAACGTGTTGGGCTCATTGTGACCAAACTGCCGTGCGACCTACTGTAGTCCAAAGACCAGCTAGATTCATGTGCAAATCCTAGAAGGTTTTCCAATAAGTCCTCCAGATCATTCCTAGAAAATACCTTCTTTTCCTTTCTAGGGCTGGGCATTCGCAGAGTAGATGTTGGATAGATTTTGTGTCTCTCTATGGCACACTTATGGCCCGGTAACAACTCTTATTAGCGGGCTGACGTCCTTGCTCATTATATCTAATATTCAGGCCAAGCCTGCGATTACTGGCTCTGTTCAGGTCTTCGTCATCTAGATCTAGCTGAGCGGCGTGTACGCATACGGGATTGATCGAGATTTTCCTACCCTTGAACTCCTCTTCGAGCGACTGTCCGCCTTTTCATTTCCTCGGATTCCTTTATATCCCGACACCTAGGATCACCGAAACCATCACCAATGATATCTCGTTAATGATATCTGCATACCCTAACTAGCTTCGATGTCACAATGTTTGATGCTGTGGGCTTTATTGTCGTTTGGCTATCAGAAAAAATTGTGATCGATCTGACGTCAAAGCTCTGGTCTCTCAAAGCGGTTGCCGCTTTGTATATAGCATCTACTTCGGCTTACAATACTCTGTAGTCGTCCCTCAGAGCCAGGGATTTTTCTAAAAGGTCACAGACCTGTACCTCCAATTGTCTTTGAGCCATATGTTTATAGATCAATGTAGAGGAAGACATCTTTCGTAGTCTCATCGGAAAATTCATCCTTCATAGCATTGTGGCCGAGAACTGATTCTGTGGCTGTTGGATTTTGCGATAAATCAGACGTGGAAACATGGATCATTTCTAGAGGAGATTGAAGGGGGCTTGGCCAGGGGTCTGCAGATTCAACGCCAAAGATGACGCATGATCATGCGATGTCTAGAATACATATCGCATGAGTCCGTAGTTTCGTGTCTCCCAACCCCAAATAGGCGATCTACCTCAACATGGCCGATTTTCCTCTCAAATTCTATAGCCTTACGATTTTGAAGAACGTGGTTGCAAGGTGATATTTGGCTTTGTCCTAGAGGACTTGTATTTTGTGGGTTTCACTATCTTCCACTATGCCTTTGAGCTGGGAGGCTTTCAGACTTCTTTTCTTTAGGACCTTGAATATTTATAAAAGCCCTGCTCGGTTTCTTGGTTTCACTGACAGGTTTTTACCTAAGACTTAAGGTCTTGCTCCAGATACTTCCAGGCTAGATGGCTATGCAAACATTTGTTGCTGGTGTTTGTATTCTGCCTTGGTCAGTACATCTGCGGAGTAACCGTCTTTCATTCATAATCTCTTGGCGTAACTTGGACAATGTTAGCAGTGATTCGGACACCGTGGCACACATTACAGACGAACTATGCTTCCACCAGGGGTTACCCTAACTCCGTATAATCGGAATCAGAGGAGCGACTATCTCTCTTGTACCTCACATCTCTCGAGCGCACACTTGAAAGCTCGTGAACTGAGAACTTGGCGCACAGACAAACAAGACTGAGCTTCATTCATTCAGATATGGCGAAAGATCCCGTGCTGATGCTGCTTATGGCCACAAGAGATATCATTACGCACAAGTCTACAACAATGAAACGAGCACAACTCGCATAAGCAACTGTCGTCTCCATTGCAATCTCAACGAGAACAATTCATTTCCGATTCACTTGAGTACATACTATTCCACATCCAGTGGATAAACTGCTATAATCCAGCACGTTTTCCGACACCCCCCAAACCGTCAATGGACAACCCCCGCTAATGCCGACTCCTTCGAATCCGAGTTCCTTTCATAAGTGAATACAAAAGTCAACACATCCTCCATGGAGCAACTTTCAAGGACCAATTGCGAATGTGGATCAAAACTAACAGAACTGTTTTCTCTCTTTCTCCGTCTCCCCCTGCGTCACCCCTCGCGCTGGCTTTCTTTCGAGCATCAATATCTTTGCATTAAGCAAAAACTATGCGAGAGCATTTCACACAAAGGCACATTTTGGCCTTGCGATGGAAGACGAAGGGCTAGAGGGCTAGGGGTCCCCTGCCATCCACTTGGTGGATGAAAGGACTAAGTCGAGAGAAGAAAACTACCACGAAACCAGATGAAGTCAATGGCCAGGGTAATAATAACAATTGTTTGTGGGTGGCAATTGAGAAGGTGGGGCACTCAAGAACCATCCAGAATCCGGCAGCCTTCAATGTTTGGCATGAGAAACTAAAGCACACGAAATCCTATCAGAAACAGTTTTCCAGGCAAAGCCAAATGCCAACAGAAGCCTGCAAACGAGCAAAGGATACGAGAACACATTCACAGGCAAACAAACGATACAAAGGGCGGCACCGAATGTGGGGCTTGGGTTAGTCACCCAGTCACAGAGAGAGAGAGAGGAAGAACGGAAACCAACCATCTTGGGCCACAAATAAAAATTGGGAACATTTGATATTGTCGTCCTCCATTTACTACAAAAGCAGATGGAAGAGCAAACAATGACGCAAAAAGTCGGCCAAACATGAGGGCCGACGAGGGGTGTCCAAGGGAGGGAGAGAAGTCGTCGAGGGGCAAACGAATGTGGGGGGGACCCCATAACATCACATTTACAAGCTACAAAACTTTCACAGCCAGAAGCAAGTGCATTTGAGGAGAAAATGGGCTTCAAAAGAGGGTTTATTCATTCGTTCCAGGCCGTCCGGTCCACAGTGCATGTTGGGAGGCGGACCGCGTGTGTGGGTGGAGGGTGGCGGTTCTCGGAGGTCTTTGTGACGATTTGCCAGTACTTAGGGCATCGGGCTTTTTAATATGTTTATGGGAATGACAAGAATGAGTCTTAAAAAATTGTATCTTGTGGATTCGAATTGGGATCGGATTCGAGTTCGAGTTCGAGTTCTAGTCCTGTTAAGGACATATTTCTCGATTTATTTGATTTGGGTGCTGCGATAGCTGCTTTGCTATTCTCAATCCCCTCAGCAGTCGTCTGCCATTGCATTGATGAGATGTTTTCCTCCTTTCTTTTTTCCATCCTTTTTGCGGGACATGATGCCAATTGTGTGCTGTCCTTTGATGAGTGTAACAATAAACTTTTGCTTATTTGTTGCTTTCGCTCATTCGATGGCAGTTATCATTGTCAGAACGGTCGGGTGATTTGGGAAAGAGCGCTTTTTTTCCATTAGGAGATCGAATTTGACCAGAGTTTCTGTCGGATAACTGTCGGCTTTGAACCGCAGTGAGCAGGGATGCAATCAGTTCCTTGGAGGATACTTTTCTATGTGCTTTTGTATTTGATGTAAATTTTCGAGGCTGAGCTTGGTCTCGTGTCGGATTGTGGTTTGGAGTGGAGTCACGGGATTGCTTTTGGAAGGTGTCATTATCCTTAGAAGGACATACAAGGGAAAGCTGGGTCATTGTCCTCTAGGAGGGCGCAGCACAGTCCAATTTGAGGGGGAAACCTAAACAGCTTTAGACTTAGAGGTTGATGACCAGTAGGACAAAGGTACGCTACGTTTAAAATGTATTACTTCACTATACCAAGTCAAAATCCAATTATTTTCAACAAGCTGTAAGCAGTAAAAGGTTTTTGTTTAATAATAAGTGCCCAATTATGAATAAATTGACAAATTGGAGGAGGTTCCATGAATTTCTGTTAACCCTTTTGTATAGGACTGTAATAATTAATTTTCGAAACGAGGGAAGATTGATTGTAGTTAAGAGGCGAAGATGAGAACGATGATGCCCATAGAAAATTCCTCCAACGATGAAAAAACCTGCTACAGAAAAATAATAAATTTATTTGGTTACCAATTTTAATGTTTGCTCCGCTGTGGTCACGATCCAAATGGCAGAGAAATCAGTCGATCGAGGACTCTACCAAAAGGAACCGCTTCCACTTGTCGCGATATGCGATTACAATGTTAATTAAACTTACATAAGAGTAATAGAGATGGAATACAATTGGAGATAAGATCGACCTTGAAATTGCAGAGCGCTTATTAAGTTACAATATGAAGGTACATTATTCTTTGAGCGAAGAAAAAATAGGGTACATGTACAATGTTAGGTAACGTTGAACAAATTATATCATGAACGATTATTAGAGTTAATTAGAAAAATCGAACTGAGTAAATATACAATATAATACAAATACAACATAGTACAGACTTTACAAATGTATGAACATGATATTCTTAAACACCTTTGTTGACAAAACTATTTTAATAATAATTATAATAATATGAAGTTCCTCGAGGGGTTTCCAATGAGGGGGGCATCTTGCGCAGATGTCTGCTCAATCCCGAAGAGAGCACTGAGGATGACAGACCCGAAGTTTTAAGTCGGGCGGAGAATAGTCTAACGGTGGAGGAAGTCTTTTTGGCGATAGATTCGCTAAAAGTTGGCAAATCTGCCGGTGTGGATGAAATCCGGCCAGAAATGCTTAAGGCAATGGGTAAAGAGGGAGTTTTATAGCTCTCTCGTGTTTTTTTTATTTTTAAGGTGGCTTAGGAACGCGGTAAGACACCTGGCGATTGGAAAACTGGGGTGAGGCTGGGGAGAGAGGGACACTCCTTAGAAATACTCGCCGGGATAGGATGAGAAACACGACAGTACGCGAGGAATACCTCCTTGGGCATACCTCCTGATGAGTCAGAGTCGTTGGCGGAGGATCGAGTTGCCTGGAGATCTCTCGTTTATATATTTATTTATTTTTCATGGTTTCAAGACTTTAACTGCTCAACAAGTCAACAAGTTACCTACAAGAGACTGGATGGTGCAGTTGGTAGAGTGAAGGATGCTTCCTGAGGATTATGCGGAGAACAGTCCAACGGTGGAGGAAGTCTTTTTGTCAATTTTAAGGTGGCCAGGGAACGCGGTGAGACCCCTGGCGATTGGAAAACTGGAGAGTTTGTCCCTCTTTTCAAGAAAGCGGACAAAAGGAGCTGCTACAACAACATAGGCACACCCCTCTTAAGTCTCCCCGGGAAAGTCTACGCTAAGGTTTTGGAAGCGTTCTAGAGCTATGGTCGAGCGAAGGATGGGGGATGAATATTTAAACTTCCGTCAACAAGTTACTCACAAAAGACTGGATGGCGCAGTTGGTAGAGTGAATGCCTCCGGTTAGCGGGGTCTCCGATTAGCGGGTACCCAGAGTTTGACAATGTGTTTGATGGGGAGGTAGGTTAAACAGTTCATGTTGGGATGTTGGGATACGAATAAGTTGAAATGTAAATCAACCAATTTGAAGCGTTGCGATGGCATGATGAGCATGTCGATTGAATCAAGATCAATCCTCTCCTTATCTAAAATCTTCAATTGAACCACTGGTCCATTCCTTTTCTCCCATTTTCTGCGCAGATTTTACATCCCTTGAACCCCTGTAACCTCCACAACGATGATACGTATTTCGTGCTCAGCGCAATTTAATGAAACTCAAATGTATCTCACAGTTAGTTGGCCATGGATCGAAGGAAGTGTGCATGGGGAATATGTAAGTGTATCCCTTCCCCCCATCGAAGTGCATAAATTTGAATGTGTAAAATTATTGACAAAAGAAAGTGCTGCCAGACCAGCCCTCGCAGTGAGATGGAGGGCGACAAAGACAAATGCGAACGCGGGCCAGGACAAAACGGGCAAAAAAAAGAGGACCAAGTTAGAACGGGTGGAATCTCAAATCCGAGTGTAACACATCGTTATGTCCCGATACTGCGCCGCGGCGCGCCATGATGATTGTAAGACACGATGTGGCGCGGTGGCTGAGTTGTGGGCGGAGGAGGTCCACCGCCGTCATCGCTACACTGTGCGGAGTGTCCTCGCATGGGATGCATGAAGAAAATTACTGATGCAGAAGTTTGTTTTTCCCCCGCAGTCCCTTTCATTCGTCCTCCTGCGACAGTGTGAATGCATGTGCGATAGGAATAAATTATGGGACGAAAAAATTCGCGTACACTCGTATGCACGCGGATAAATCATCGCTCGCGTTTCAAAAAGTTGTAATGGGGTTTTTCGAAGAACGAAGAAAAAAACTAAAGGAAGTCCTTATTTTTCCAAGTGAGAAGGAGCGAGGTTGGTGCGTAGGGGAGTGGGTAAGTTTTGTGCAAGGATGCGGTAAACTCGAGTGAATAAGATTACGGCTTAACGAATGCGGGTTCAATGGAACGGTTTAGCAAATAGTCCTTGACTGGGGTGTGATGTGACGCATTGAATTTTACACAAGAATTAGTAGATGAATGAACGGAGAGATGGTTGGGAATAAGTCTGAATCGATTGAAGTCATGTTGGCATGTGAGTGAAAATGCACACACATTTTTAATTTTTTCAATGTCCCTCGATGACAGTTTTTTCAAGACACGATGTCACTCCCTGCACGATGTACTCTTACCATGCTTTTTCAATACTGTAGACGTAGTTAATAGCTGTGTTTATTTGCAAGCGTTTATACGCTTAAATTATAAGTGCACAAAAAAACTATATTCGGCGCTTAATAATTCGTCGTCAGGCCGGCGATATTTATGACAATTGTGACAGTCAGTGGGTGACCATCCCTTTTAAAGTAAAACACTTAATAACATGTAGGGTGCATTGAACAGGCGTTCTGGAAATGACAATAACCTCTGATTCGCCCACGTTAACCTTCATCCCAGAATCAGCACATAGGGCCACAAATATATCGTGTGTGCGCTGCAGTTCCGTCTGGGAAGATGTGAGGATAACTAAGTCATCCGCAGAAAGAAGATGACTTACCCTCAACTCTCCCAATGTGAAACATTCCTTACCCCGGCTGCCCTGCAACATCCAATCCATATAAACAATGAAAAGGAGAGGTGTCAAGACGCACCCTTGCCGAACTCCAAGGCCCACTGTGAAAGGTGTTGATTCAGCACCGTTCATCCGAACACAACTGCTAAAGTTTATGTATAGAGATTGAATGGCCCTAAAAAGAGGACCCTCAATCCCGTACTCCTGCAGAACACTCCAGAGTTGACCTCAAGGAACTCGATCATATGCCTTTTCCAAACCTAAAAAACAGCTTTTTTTTATAATTTGCGCGTGCTCAAGGGATTGCTATGCGTTACCCTTATGTGTCCGGGGTCAAGACACAGCACGGGCCGAAGGTATAGAGGGAGAAAGGGAGAGGAGGTACCTGTGCACATTGGTCTTAAATATCTGCGGGTTGTAGTCTGTGGGAAATATTAGGCTGGGAAGAGCATTCCATATTCGTGCAGTGCGGCTGAAGAACGAGTCTCTGAATTTAACTGTGCGTCCGAAAGTAGGCTTGGGTATACCGATGGGCATTCCTGGCGAGACGAGTATAGCGGGTGAATTCACGGAGAGGAGGAAAGCAGTTGGCTAGCTCACTTGAGCATCGTTTGTTGAAATAACGATAAAATACGGACAAAGAAGAGACGGTACGTCGATGTTCGAGCGAGTCTAATGACTCTGCGATATTACTGTCTCCTATAAGTTTTATCGCTCGCTTTTGGATTCTATCAAGTAGGTGCAGTGTGGTCTTGGGGGCACCACACCAGATATGAGCGTTATACTCAAGCTTGGGGCGGATGTACGCCTTATAAATTAAAGCCAAATCAGAAGGGGTGAAATATTTCTTGCATCGATTAAGGAAACCTAAACATTTCGCAGCATTTTTGGCGACCTCAAATATGTGATCCAACTAAGTGTTGTGTTGATACACATACCAAGGATGGAAAGTTTTCCGGTTTCATCGACACAAGCGCCATTCATGTATGATGGCTGATTATCAAGGGTTCGTTTGAGTGACAGCATTGAGTTTTTGAAGCATTGAATTCCACTCTATTGTTTTTTCCCCAGTTAATTATGCTGTCAAGATCGGAATTCAATGTGCTTAACATATGCTCCCGTTCCAATTCTACGGCCGAAGGGTGGGGTCGTGAGTCTAGGAACGAATATGAAAAGCTAAGGGTGCTGTCATCAGCGAAGGAATAGATTGGATTAGAAGTAGCAGACAAGGGATCATTTATAAAAATGAGAAAGAGTGTCGGAGACAGAACTGAGCCTTGGGGAACACCAGCATTAATTTGGTGAATATCAGACTTGAACCCATCCAAAACAACTTGAATTGATCGGTTTGAAAGGTAATTTCTAATCCAAGAAGAGATTCATCGATACCATAGGCACGCATTTTCGACAAGAGAGCTTGATGCCAAACTCTGTCAAATGCTTTAGAAATATCAAGCGCAACGATCTTGCTTTCGCCTGAATTGTGCAAAGATTGGTTCCACTTTTCGGTGAGATAAGCTATCAGATCACCAGTGGACCTGTCGCTGCGGAAACCATATTGTCGGTCATTAAGAAGCTTCCGCGATTCAAGATATTTCATAAGCCGACGATTTATCAGCGTTTCCATGACCTTAGAAAGAAGGGACGTAAGTGCTATGGGTCGGTACGAGGTGGGTGACGAAGATTCGCCCTTTTTAGGGACTGGCTGGACAAATGCTGTTTTCCATCTGCTCGGAAAGAGACCTAAAGAGTAGGATAGATGAAAAAGCTTACGCAGTGGTTTTGCCAGCACAGAAGAACACCTCTTCAGAAGTATAGGGGGAATACCATCCGGGCCAGCGGATTTGTGCACGCTGTAGATGGGTTTGGGATACCTCCCAGCCTACTCAAGTACCATTCTTTGAGTGAAAAGCTTATCGGTTGTACTTCTGCCGGGATGAAAGCCGCACTGGTCATCGCCCATCCTTGGCTCGACCATAGCTCTAGAACGCGCTTCCCAAACGTAGACTTTCCCGGGCGGACTTAAGAGGGATATGCCCCTGTTGTTGGAGCAGTCTCTTTTGTCCCCTTTCCTAAAAAGAGTGTCCCTCTCTCCCCAGTCTCACCCGTTTTCCAATCGCCAGGTGTCTTACCGCCTTCCCAGGCCACCTTAATAACACGAGAGAGTTATAAAACTCCGTCTGTACCCATTGCCTTAAGCATTTCTGGCCGGATTTCATCCACACCGGCGGATGTGCCAGCTTTTAGGGAATCTATCGTCAAAATGACTTCCTCCACCGTTGGACTATTCTCTACCCCACTTAAGACTTCTGGTCTGTCATTCTCAGTGCTCTCCTCGGGATTGAGCAAACATCTGCGCAAGATGCCCCCTCAATGGAAAGCACCGCACCATCTTTGGATTTGACTTCTTCAATGATGTTGAATTTCCTTCCTTAGAGTCCGCGAATGGTTTGGCGGGACACCTTTTTCACAAATCTATGGTCGCCTTCCAACTTCTCGCCGAACTCCTGCCAAGACTACTCTTAAGTTGCTCGCACAGCCAATTTGCAAGGTCTTCGCGCCTTAGTGTGGCCTTAGTGGTCGCCGTGGCGTAGTGGGTAAGTGCGTCGACTCCTACGCAGAGGGTGCCAGGTTCGATACCCGAATTTACCACCTTTGATAATTCACGGCTCCGCCTCTTTCGAGTCACTGACAATGCTCAAATAGTATTCCAGTCTAGAAAAAGCTTCTCAATTTCGCCGTTCGGAGTCGGCATTAAACTGTGATCCCTTCTACGCGTGAAAGAACAATAGCACGCACAACACGAATGGTTGCTGAGAAGCTAGGCCCAGGTCCGCCTCTGACTGTCGCGCCACCCATATTATTATTATATTATTAGCGCCTTAGTGTACTGGTCACGAGAAGCAGAGTCCCCCAAGAGAATCCAGTCTCTGTAGGTCTTCATCTTCTCTCTGATGGATTCTTGAACTCCGGATGTTTTAAACAACACAGTTATTTTCTCACCACTTGGCGCCACTCCAAGCCTCTTGGTCCGAATTGAAGTTGTCAGCGTGTTCCAAAAATAAATAGCTTCCCCTAGTTATATCATATATTTAGTGTGCTTCGCTTCATTTTAAACAGATTTTCTCCTTCAATTGTCCATCAAGTCATCGCAAGTTTAAGTGGCGTAGAACTTCATTAGAAGAAGAATACTGCATCTTCCTCGTGTGCATGCATATTTTCAACAACAAATACTCCCCCAAACACCTACTCCTCCAACACCGTGAAGTAAGTCTTTTCTCGAATAAATCTGCAATGTTTTATCCCCTGCAAGTAAAAACGTGCTCACCGTGAAGGAAATAAAATTCAGTGAAAGATTTTTGTTTTCTGTATCCGTACATATATCAGCAAGAGAAAAAAATGTATATGTATGCAAATGCAAAAAGAAAATCCAACGAAAGTTTTCCCCCGCAGTTCTGTCAGTTTCGGTTTTTGTTCGTTTTTTTTTATTGTTTTCGTGGACAACTCAGAGACAAATCCATTGAAAGTGTCACCGGGGAAAATGGAAAAATGATAAACTTTTCGCGCTTTGGCAGTTACTGTAATTGGCACGTAGCTACTCATGCGGCGCAAACCGAGAAAATGCATTCTCTCGGCGTGGCTGTGGTAACAGATGGAATGCGAATTGTTTGCCGTTCGGATTTCTTATGGAAATTGTTCTCAAAACGATAGTTGCTGAGGGAAAGTGTTAACTTTTGCACAACTCAAGAGTTATGTTCTGTTGTTTGTAAGACTTACTTTGGATTTTAACATTCTCAAGGAGTTGCTGTGACGGGGGTGTGGTTCGAATGGAAACTTAACCTTTTTGGGGATGAACAAGTGGTGCTTGTGTTCTCGCGAAAAGTGGAATAAATGAATTCAGTGCTCGACTTCCTGTTGGTAATTCTGTAGAAAACCTTACGTTTCTCTGGGAGATGAAAAGTAGCGTTGAGTTGGTTTTCAGCTAGTTATTTCTGGAGTTCATGACGAAATATAGTGTGGTGTGCAAGACATGATCGAACTCATTTATTGGCGTGAGAAGCACTGTTTCTCCGGCAGTCATCACTCGCAGTGACAGTTGAGTCAGGTCAACACCTCTTCTTACTAATACCCAACCATACCCAAGGGCATTGGTCATTGCCTGGGTTCAAGTGACCATCTATGCTATTTTTTGCCTATGTTCCACTTGAATCCGTGGGATGAAATAATAATGAATTCTTAAAATCAGCTTTGTACCCAATTTTTTTCTCGAGCAAGTAAAAAACACTGTGTACTCGTAGCAAGTAGAGTCAAATTATGACTTAAACCTAAGATTTCTCGTGTATACATGGTCGGAAAGCACAGCCTCCACGACACGTCATCAGATAACGGCTTCCGACCTACAGACTTTGAGGCAGCACGTATTGTGGTCATGAGCAGCACGAGGTTCGCTCGCAAAAGAAGCTACACAGCAAATAGATCATGTGCTCATTGACGCAAGACATACGTCAAATATCCTGGATGTTCCAACATTCAGGAGGGCACACGTTGATTCGGATCATTTACTCGTAGCAGCAAAGATTCAGTGCTCGACTCGAGGAGTTCCGGCATTGAACGCCTGAGCATACCACAGATTGCCAGAGCCTACGAAAAGCAATTACGTGAGAGACTCTCCGGTATGCCTAAGTCGAACGCCAACAAACGTTTGATGGCTGCGCGGCCATCAAGGAGGTAGCCGAAACCACCCTGGGCCGAAAGACCGCCTCCGAAAAGAAACCCGTTGTATGATGGCGAGTGTGAGCAGAGGAAACGTGCAACCGACAGGCCATACCAAAAGGCACTGCAACGAAAAACTAGAGCAGCACAAGAGGATTACCGGGCTAGAAACGAAATGACGAGCGGAGAAAAAACGTCCACGCCTGAAGAAAAGGCTCAAGGATAGTTAAAAGTCTAGGAATAGACAGAAAATCCGGGACTTACATAAGAAACAAAAATCTTCGCCGCTGATTTTAGGAAAAGCATCCCGGCTTTTCGAAACTGTGCGGGTAGCCCTGCTACTGACCCGCAGGGAATAGTGGATGAGTTTAAGCAGCACTTCCAACAACTGGTTTGTGGGCCTGAGCAGGAGAGAGTAATAGAGAATGAAGAAATTCCAACTCCTGTCGATGAAGTAAACACAGTTGAACGGCGATTTCAAAGATGAGAAGTACCGCATCTATATCTAAATGGAGAAAAGCTTCTTCGATCACCATATTTTCTGATAGCTCAGCTGCAATAAAAGCCATGGCATCAGACATTTTGACATACTTTCTAGCAAAGCACTTCTTCTCAGAGCTAGAGGACTTAAGCGGTGTCGTTTTGAAAAATTTCTTAGGGTGCGCACACAACTCCTAAATATGGGCACAATGGACTCAAGAACTTGGTCTTAGTGAGCTGCGACCAATAGGCCTTCAGGGCACCCAATATACCAACTTTTTTAGTAATCGAGATCCCGTCGATTCCAACTGATTTCTTTATTTTAGTAATTCGAAAACCTTGGAGCTCCGTCTTTGATATGAACGGGAAGTGAATCCCTTCGTCGGCGATAGCATTATTTGCCATGTTATATTCATTGAACATGTCAAAGCCAACGTCCTCAGATAGCCATATAACCGTATATGATCCAAGATGTCCAAGTCGTGATTCTTGAAAGCCCAGCCCAAGGTACACAGTTGTAGGTACCTTGAATGAAGCATGGCCACTTACATACAGTACCGAGCAAAAAAAAAATGCAAACGGGTACAACATCAGAAATAAATCTGCGTAGCTTCCTGTAACGGTATCCAATCTGGTTCTTCTTTTGAAACGCTTCTTTCCTTTGTGAAACTATTTTATTTTGAGTATCAGTTTTTGATTGGTCTCGTTAAGATGTCAAAATCATTTAAATAAGAAAATTTGGACGAGGAAAAAAATGCAAATGCTTAAAAAATACAAAAATAGCCCATTTATCCATTTTTTTGACACAATAAGTAAAATAATATTAAAGGCTTAATATTTCGTTGCGCAACCTTTGTTAGCAATAACGGCCCGCAATCTTGAGGGCATTGAGTCTACCCGGGAAATCAGAAGGTGCGGTGAGATCTTTTCCCATTCGGAACTTATTCTTTCCCATAGCTCATTCCAATTCCTTATCTCTCGATCTACAAGGTCCCATAAATTGTCTATGGGATTGAGATCAGTAACCATGCTAGAACATCAACATTTTCGCTATCCAAAAACCCTCGGACTAACCGGCTGGTGTGTTTTGGGGCATTGTCATGTTGAAACTAGCAGTCTTAAATGTGGAAGCATGTGGTTTTCTAATATTCCCCTATACATTTTGGCATTCACCCGACCGTTTATTTCATCCAACTGACCAACTCCTTGACGAGAGAATGAAACTTAAATAAAGTTTTACTAGAAATCTAACTAGAGGAACTTTTTAGATTGCTTACCCCACACCATCACAAATCTCCCCCATGTTTGGTGGTTGGAACTTGATATTTCTGACAATATCAAGCGAATACCGTCTGACGAGAAGATGTTAAAGTTGCTCTCGTCACTCCATAAAACTTTAGCCCATTGCTCGCTTGTCCAATGTATGTGGCGTTTCGCAAAATCCAGCCGTTTCTTTCTATTTATTGCACTGATGAATGGTTTCTTTGCTGGGCGTCTTGCAAACAGTTCCGACTCCCTTAGTTGTCGCCTAACAGTGTGTACAGCTACACTAAGGCCAAGATGGTCATTGACGTAGCCTGTAACTTCAACGGCAGTCTTAAGGGGATCGACTTTGACTTGCTCGACCATTTCAAGATATTGTCGGGGAGTTGTTTTGCGAGGACGCCCACTACCAACTTTTCAATTAACATCGCTATCTTCACTCAATCGGGATACAATTCGTGAAATGGTTGAAGTTACAACACCAAGCTCGAGATCATTATCCTTCATGAGCCTGACATTGTTAAAAGCTGCAATGATTTCTTTTTTTCATCCAGTAGACAGTTGATTCTAATTATTGTATAGTACAAGTGTTTATTATAAGACTAACCTATTTTGTAGACTTACCTTAGTAGACATATTCTCTATCTGCATTTTTTTTTTGCTCGTCCAAATTTTCGTCTTATACCACTTATTTAAATGAGTTCAACATCTGCACGAGACCAATAACAAATCGATACTCAAAATCAAATAGTTTCACAAAGGAAAGAAACATTTCAAAAGAAGAACCAGATTGGATACCGTTACAGGAAGCTACGCAGAATTATTTTTGATGTTGTACCCGTTTGCATTTTTTTTTGCTCGGTACTGTAGATCCTGAGAAAGATTACCGATCCTTTTCAGACTCTTAAAAGAATAGTAAAAATGGCACAGTTTTAAGGGTTCAGGAGTAAATATAAGTTTTCTGAGAATCGGTCGGGCCTATCTCAGCAACAGCAACTAACTGTGAACATATCGGACTATCTTTAACCAAATCTTACTCTTCTTTGTATCATGGTTTCGACTTTGACATAATGCTTATTAAAAATAGTCACTTATGTCCTTATCTTATGTCAACACAGCCCAGTACACAGAATTATCATACTGCCTAACCGAGAGGGAGAGAGCGAGCGAGGAAGACCATTCAAATCACAGATCCCCTTCAAGTCTCACCAACTAACGCCTGGATTGTCAGACAAATTTACTTGTCATGCCAATGCCAATGCCATCCCTCGTCTTTGCAAAACCATTCAAGGACAACCACTGTAATTGAAATGTAACTTTCGGAAATTACCCCGAAAAATAGGATCAATCGTATTCTTACAAATGTCGCACAAACGACTTAAGCAAATCACTTCTACATATCCTCGAAGTACATTAAACCCCAAGCTCCCGTACACAGCGGCAACTTTCGATCCCCGCCCCACCGTGCGTTGCCCGCGAGGGAAGAAATGAAAATTCAATTTCAATAAACCGTCGCACCCTGCTCCCACGCACGTATACGTTCAGTTGCCAAGGAGCGGGGTTAGCGAGAGGCACTGAACAAGAAGAAGCCCTTTCGATTCATACAACACGAACGTAATCACACACGATAATCCTTTAAAAATGTAATCCTTTTGCTTGATTCTTTTCGTTTTATTTTCCTCGCCTTGTGCTCAAGTTCGACCTCCATTCCGCCGAAGGCGTATCGAATCCGCACAAAGTGCCTGCCGTTTATTAAATGTCGCGTGTTTTATTCTTCAATTCTGAACTTTTCACTGCGTGCTCCTCTCCCGGTAGTGGATCAAGAATTTCCCAGCCAAAGCCTCGAGCCTGTGTAGGCTTTTCCCAGTGATACGGATTCACCATGGTGGCTGCGCCCGTGTGGGGTGGGGTGCGCCCAAATAGAGTGATGTTATTGTCTTAGCTGGGGGAGCATGTTGCCTCGGGACCACACTTCGACTCGTGAAAAATTTAATTTCAACATTCCCTTCTTCTGAATCGCAAACATTTGTTATTTGTCTGTCAGTCGTTTTGGGAAGGGTGTCGAATAAAAATTCGAATCTTAGGCCTTAACGGAGCCGCGGTGCTGGGGTGGAGAACGGTGAAGGAGGGATCAGTGCGTGTGGAATGCTTGCCTGACGGCTGATGGCTGATGGCTGACGGGATGCGACGTTGATCTATCACTTAGGAGATTTGTCTGTGGCGGATTGTTCAAGTTCGGCGGTGGCAAAGTGGGGAGGCACATTGCGCTCCGTTGAGGAGTGTGGGGAAACAAACACACGGTCATCAATATTTAAGGGAGTTTCTTTGCTTTTCATTTGATTTCGAGAGCTATTCAAAGTGTTGTTTTTCACAGAAGTAACACACTTGAAGTGATTAGCGGAGACTTTTTTTATTTTTTGATTTTCTATATTTCAGTTGATACTAGATTATCTTAGTTTATGTGTTGTATTTTGTATTTTTGTTGTTAGTTAGTCAAATGCCTTGAAAAAAGTCCGCAGCATGTGAGACCGCTTTTCATGCAACCACAAGTGAAATTCGCTTTCCTTGGTAGACTCTTTCGTATCACGAGCAGAAATCGTTCTGCTGAATCGGCGGATATCCGGCTAGCCGCGGCAGCCGTTTGTACTAGAGCCGCCTACGGCGTACATCATAGAACATTTCAAGACTATGGCTTAAAAGCAATTTATTAATAAATTGACTATCGTCTTGAATTTGGCTATTCGGACGACTCGCCGACTCTAAAAGATAAGTTTGAACAGGTTTTTTTTTCGACAGTTGTACTATCATCGCATTATTTGCGACTTCGAAAAAAGGCCAAGAAGGATCCAGTTTCGTCTTCGGTTCAGGCTATATCTGAAGAATATGTTGGTTGGGGTTGCAGTTCGTAACCCAGTTTATGGGTTTTTGCCACGGGCGTAGGTAAGGTTAGGTAGGCGGGCTGCTAGTGCATTCACCAGCACATTTATACCATATTGGTCCATTATTTATCAATGCTCTATTGATAAGGTATTCGAAAAAGTTATCAATAGAACGTTGATAAAATGGGTCGAAGACAACAAGATAGTTCCGGACAATCAATTCGGTTTCAAGGCGGGGCATGATACAATACATGCCGCGTCGAAATTGGTTTCCGACATTCAATGGAACAGAAGCAAAAAACACTGCACCCGTGCCCTGCTTGTCGACTTGGAAAAGGCCTTTGATACAGTTTGCCTGGAAGGGCTTTTAGGCTAGGTATTAGTAAACCACTATTGTACATGTTGCTTAATATGCTCACCAACAGAAAGTTCGTGGTTAAGAATATCAACGTAACTTCTGTTGGTACGTCCAAAATTAAAAAAAACGGTTAACTCACCGATACTCTTCAACATTTACACAGCGGACCTGATAGGATCTCTTAAGCACGCGATCAGGTCCTACCATCGAGGGCATTGTAGCACACTTGCAACGTGACTACGAGACGATTCATCGATTTTTCGACGACTGGAAGTTGATCATCAACCTTGGGAAGTCGGTAACAATCTTGTTCAGAACGCCGTTATATAGGGCTTCGGCGGACACCAAAAATAAAGTTTTCAGTTGTTAGACAGCACGGCCAACCACTGGCGCAAAGAAGTGTAGTCAAATACGTGGGGATATGGCTAGATCAGCATCTATATTTTAACAAACATGTAGATGCTGCTCTGTCCAGAGCTCGAGGTGCTTTCGCTCTTACAAAGAGACTGTTTCGCAACTCACCAACTCGAGGTGAAGGTTATCTGCTACATGGCCCTTATTCGGCCGATGCTTGCGCCATAACGGCTTCATCTCCCCGGAAGCATTCGTTTATTTAGACCAGACAGGTCTGATCCAGGATAAATTGGCAGTTCCGTTAATCTTCCACTTTGCTCGGACAACCGCGGATACGCTACTCAACTACAGTCGAGACGTAGCACTGAGCACTGAGGAGCTTCTCCGATTCAGCAGATCGAAGATGTGAATAAGCAACACCAGACATACTGGTGGTTAACAGAAAGAGCTCCCTCGTCGATCGCTTTTGATCCTGGCTAGACTTCTGGCATACACACACACACAAGGTGGCATTAAGAAAAAAAATATATATATACTAAGTTTTTTGCTTTCTTTCTAAATTTTTCTTAGTTTTCAAATGTCCATAAATGCGTACTAGCAATGTTGTAAGTAGATAGGTTAAGTCGAAAGACATACTTAAGATTTTTAAGTTTAGCTTAGAGTGCCTGCAAAGGGCCAGTAAGTTAGATCCAATAAGTTAGTGAAGTTAGTTGTTTTTTTTTCATTTTTGTCTAGCATGTAAGAGTTTAAAGAAAAAAGAATAAACAAAAATTAGAAACAAAAACCATATTGGTACAATATGTTATAGTGCCGTTAATTTGATCCAAACGGGAATTTGTGACAGGACCAGATTTGAAAACCTGATAAAAGCGTATTAATTTTGCTTTCACTGGGATTCGAACCGGGGTCCCCGCTAACCAGGGGCATGCACTGTACCAACTGCCCCATCCAGTCGTTATGCCACGGGAATAACTGTTGTACTTCGCTATGGCACTACTGTCCGCGGTTGACATAGGCCTCAAACTAGACTCTAGTCTCTGGCTACCTGTTTTCAGTTTCCATTCCGTGTTGGTTGAAGTCAATAGACGCGGGCGTCCGGTATAACGTTGTCCCAGAGGTTCGGAGCCATAGACGACCGGCTATGCTCGTGTCTAGTTCCTATTTCCACACGCAGAAGCTTTCTGTCGAAGAGTTTAAGGATTTCTACATCCACTTCTGTGTCCATGCATCTGTCCTCTACATCAGGTCTGGGAAGATCAATGTCTCACATAAAGTCAGCATTATCATTCGAGAAGCGGCAAAATTGGCGTGGCGTGTAATTCCTGGACGATCTTCTCCAGGATAACTATGAAGAAGCGACAGGTGCCTTTCCAAGCCCTTCTGATATTGAAAATCTCGGTGACTTCGAACTTGATGGATGATGACTGATGTCAAAATTAGATGTATGGCGTTGTATAGCTCGCACGTTTTTTAATTCTACAAAAGTCATTGTAGGGGGTTCCCATTCTCCTTGTGTGTGTGCCTAATAGGCAATGTCCAGTAATAATGCCAACTACAGTAGACTCTCCCTAAGTCGAACTCTCTCTAAGTCGAAACTCTCTCTAACTCGAAATTTTTCGCCATATTTTACATACATTTCCCTCAAATTTTCCATACAAAAACCTGTCTCTAAGTCGAAACTCTCTCCAACTCGAACAAATTATGGTATCCCGTGACAATTCGACTTATGGCGAGTCCACCTGTACATTGCTGACTTCTTTTCTATTTAGATTTAGGAGAGTGCTTGTTTTTTTGGGATTTATTGAAGGCTATATTAGCCTTGAAGTTCTACAAGTATCTAATTTCATCCACCTCCGATTGGCGGCGTTGATGTAACAAAGTGTTTATTACTTGACGAGAGGGGTATAAGGTGTCCTGATTGCTTGCCCTTAAAAAACCTGCCCTTGTTGTATCTAGATTGTCGGCCCTTCCGTTGCCTGGAATACCACCATGCGCAGGGACCCAGCATAGGGTAAGGTTTTCTCTCATAAGAGATAGACGGCAAAGTTTTACCATCTAAGATTTGATTGATGGTGTATCCAGAGCCCTGATGGCCGCCTGACTGTCTGTATATAACGATAGATAGCCCGTCTATCGGGTTCATTGACAGTGAGCGGGCAGCCCCTTGGATAGCTTTTAATTCTGCCTGGAATATACTACAGTGGTTGGACAATCGACAGGACGGAGAGAAAAGGAATACTCCTAGTCCAGTGCCTTCCTCCGTCTTGGAGCCGTCTGTGTATACTTCAAGATGGGTAGCTTGTCTGACTACGTCTGATGCCCAGTCTCCTCTATTTGGGATGAGTGTTTTATAGCCAAATTCAAAGTCTACAACGAGCGCGATATAATCTGTATGCTTTGAGATGTTCGCATTCTTGATTATTTCCATGTGACCTAAACTGTGCATTTTGCTCCAGCGGTTGCATTCCCTCCCTTGGTAGCCGCCAACATTTTAACACATTTTTTGTTTATTTATTTATCTTTAACATCTATCGTTGTACTTCAAGAATCATATGTTCTTTTACTAGTACAGGAACATTATAACATAAAATATTATTTTGTGTGACATGATCGATATCAGTGACTTCAAATTACTTTAATTACAATTTAAGAGTGTAGACTTGTGATTTTAAAATTTAATGCTATTAGAATACATATGCGTAGAGGAAGAGTTAAAACTGAAGTTAGTAGGAATTATTTCAGTTCGATCGGGATAAATAGGAGAAACAAGCGTTACAAAATTGTCTGTACTCAGTCTAAGACCGTACCTGTGATGGTATGTGATTCCATAAATGAACAGCATGAATGAAGGAGTGCCTGCGTGACATTAAATTAGATGATTGGAGGGTTTCAAGGTAATACTACGACTTGATCGACACAAGGTGATCTTTTCATATAAATATTTCGGCTGCTTCTTGTGAATAATTTTCTAGAGTAATATGCACGACCGGTAGCATAAAAATGCGTTAAGTTCGCATCCTAGGAAAATACGACGTTGTTCCGAGACATGATAAAATCTGCGAAGATTAAAAACACCTTGCAGCCGCGTTAATTGCTTTTGTCAATTTTAGGGGGGAAGAATAATCACATCACAGTCAGCGAACAATGCAGATCCACATGTCAAAACTTTCACTATGAGTGCTCTGGCAACTTTTAATTTTACGTTCACAGGGAGAATATATTTGCTGACTGATAAGCCTCTTAAGGATGTATACACCTTTGATATTACGCTATCAATGCGGTCAGTCCACGTCAGTGCACTATTGCACATTATTCCAAGGTTTTTTACACATGTAACATATTCAATTGCGGTCGAGTTCAGTTCCATTAGCGGGAAATTTGATAAGGAAGGCGGTTGTTTCGGGATCGGGATGGCTTTGGTTTTGTTAGGATTGAGCATTAGACCAGTTTGTGAAGCTCAATTGGGAGTTGAGCTCAAATCCTCGTTTATTTTAGTTACTGAGTCTTCAACCATACCAAGAGGGAAACTTAGGTAGATTTGGATATCGTCTGCATAGATATGGAATTTACAATGGGATAAAACTAGTGGAATGTCATTTATAAACATTGAAAATAATAATGGACCGAGAATGGAACCTTGAGGAACACCGTAGCTGACAGACAGGATGACAGCTTAGAGTTGTGAAAAACAGCTTGGACTCGGTTAGTAAGATAAGAGAGAATTAATTTATTAGTAGAATTACAAAAGTTAAATTGGATGGACAGTTTATGACAAAGTATCGTTGGGTTTACGCAGTCAAATGCTTTCGAGGAGTCGTGTAAGGTTAGTATGGTCGTTTTTTTCTTATTTGATATCTCTTCGAATATCGTTTGTTACTTTTAATAAGGATGTAACACAGCCTTTTGCGGAAACCTGATTGCAGGGGGCTTAGAAGCTTGTGTCGCTCCATGTAATCTTTGATGTTTCGGCTAAAAATAGTTTCAAACACTTTTGGAAGAAACAGAAGGATTGTAATAAGTCGGAGTTCAGGTGGGTTTTGTTGGTTACTGGGATTATCTTAGCCTTCTCCCACGGTGTAGGGTAGCGGGACGTCATGACTATTGTGTTAATAATGTGCGTGGGTCGCCGTGGCGTAGTGGGTTAGTGTGTCGCTCCACCTCTTTCGAGTCACTGACAATGCTCAAAGAGTATTTCCTGTCTAGAAAAAGCTTCACCACTACGCCGTTCGGAGTCGGCATTAAATGGTAGGTCCCTTCCACTCGTGAGAGGACAATAGCACGCACCACACGAGTGGTTGCTGAGAAGCTAAGCCCTGGGTCTCTACGGGCTGTAGCGTCAGCCATATTATTAATATGATTATATTAGCTGCGTTTTTTTGCAAGCGTATATACGCCTAAATTTGAATTTGCTTGTAAGATACACTAACAAAAAGTCCTATAACCGCTTAAGTTACTCATCATGTCTATCGCCCGTTAAGAAATATGCGCGGATAAAAACAATGCTTCCAATCATAAATTTCTGTGTTTTCATTCCTGAATTCATTCATTCATTTTCTAGGTTGCTGTATGTGGCTTACACCTGCAGGTTTGGTTGATGTATTAGATCATCTTAATTATTTTGGCATCCATAAGTATGCAATTTTTGGTATACCTAGAATGTCTCTGCTATACATTCCATTTAGGTCTTCTTATTGATTCTTTTCATTTGATGAACATTTTCTTATTTTATAATTATTAAGTGTTTTTTCTTTTAAAGTGATGGTCACGCTACACAGTCACAAAACGAAGATTGTGACCATCAAAGATCAACCATCACCTTCCACGACTACACCCCTGACTGCTTAGCAAATGTCATAAATGTCGGTGCTGCCAAGATTTTGTGATGAATCATTAAACGCCGATGATAGTTTTTTTGTGCACTTCAAAATTAAGCGTATATACGCTTGCAAAAAACACACAGCTATCAATGCGCGTGATGTGATGAAGTATTACTGGAAGCAATACTTTAATGAAGTCAGGGTGGATATTACCTAGACCAACGGATTTTGACGACTCTTTTGCGAGTTCAAAGGCATTTGCTCGAGTGTTGTTTAAAAGTGTTGGAGGCATTCTTTCGGAGACTGCGGGACCAGTAGAAGCGAATCGAATATTTAAGTTATCAGGATTAATGTCTTCGTCGTTTATCCTCTTCTTCGTCCAATGTCGCGAACCTGTTTCCATGGGAAACTGGAAGATCGATCATTTCTGAACTTCCTTTTGTAATACCTGAGCTTAGCCGATCTTCTGAACAATGTAACATCGTTCCTACATTCTTTATATACATTATGCATTTCCGGGCAACAAAATGAAAAACAAAGTAGCTGTGGCATTGTTTCCATGGCGGCTGAAGGTGGGGAGCGTAGTGCACCCGTAATGCAGATGCACGCAGATCTTTGTATACTGCTTATCTGGAGGACCTAGGAGTTTTTTTCCTGTCTATTTAGATTTAGAAGAGTGATTGTTTTTTTTGGCGATTTATTGAAGGCCATGTTAGCCTTGAAGTCCTACAAGTATCTTATTCCATCCTCCTCCTCCTCCTAGCTAGCTCGTCGGCCCTTTCCTTGCCCTTTCCTGACGATTTATTGAAGGCCATGTTAGCCTTGAAGTCCTACAAGTACCTAATTCCATCCTCCTTCTCCTCCTAGCTAGCTCGTCGGCCCTTTCCTTGGCCTTTCCTGGCGATTTATTGAAGGCCATGTTAGCCTTGAAGTCCTACAAGTATCTAATTCCATTCTCCTCCTCCTCCTAGCTAGCTCGTCGGCCCTTTCCTTGCCTGGAATACCACTATGCCCAGGGACCCAGCTAGGGTAAGGTTGCACCCAGGATTTTGAATTCCAAAAAGATTAAACCACACATTGACGATTGAGCTCACGGGTGTTTGGCAGAGCCTGATAATTATTTCAGTTCCCCATCAGCTCGTCGGAATTGCATTGCGTAAAAATGTATTCCCTTTCGTCAAGGCATCATCATCACCCTACAGTAAATTGCAGTCAGTTTCCTTGAACAGGGACGAAATGTAAATCACACCCTTAAACCGAATCAGTGCTCAGCATCCCCAAGTGAGCACACACATCACCTGCGTGTTCTTTGGGCTCGGTAAACTCGTGACACGACCATGAAACGATACAAAACGGGACTGCAGTGAATACTCAGTCCCATGCGTGAACACACTCGGAGGCAAATCATGGCACTCGTGAGACCCCCCCGTCGTTCACGCAGCCAATTCCAAGCGCCACCATCCGGGGGATTACGTGATACCTACGCTCAATGATTATCCCATCCACTCGCAGGAGACAAGTTGGTGAACCCTTAAACTGCCGTAACAAGGTCTACGTCTCTCCATCTCACTCCATTTTTTTTGTTGCATGCCCAAGGACCGGCGTATCGATCATAAATCACCGAGAGTCCCACTATCGAACGAAAGGGTCCATGTAAACACACTCCAATCACTTAATATTCCATATGCGCACCACGAAATCGCCCAGCCTCTCCGCTCCCCTCACACGTTATGTAACGTAATTTATGTCAAGCTTATGCAACTGTACGTACTCGTAGGTAGCAGCACCGGCACCCCATCCGTCGACATGCCAGCTCTCTGGGTTTTTCTCAGTTCCCAAGGTCTTTCGCAGCCATTACTTTCCTGCGTCAGCCTCCTGAACCTCTGCCACCGCCTCCACCCTCTGTCGATGGTCCGTCCGCACACACTGAGTCGATTTTTCCCTGCAACTGTAATCACATTTCATGTTTTCATGTGCGTACCAGTGGCATTTCTAATCCTACTATCCGCTGCATGCATTTGCCACTGCCACTGACACACACGCCAGCGTCCACCCTCCTGCAACGAGCGTGTGTATGTGGGTGGGTGCTCGTTTGCCTTGTGCGCCATTCATTAAAATCTCAAAAACATGGAAAATCCGACATGGAAAGCCGTTTCACCCTCTTCCACGTCGTCAATGCCGTTTACCCCGTCGCCGTCGCCGCCGCTGCTGCACGCCCTCATCTGTCGATAATAAATCTCGAACCGAATACGACTCAAGCGGAGCACCCCCGCCCCATTATTCTCAGGTTAGTCCCGTCCACCCCCCTAGCACCTGCGCCCCCTTCATCACCTTCGGCACCACTCGAAGCAGCAGCAGGAGTGGCAGGAACATCCAGCCCGGAAGGAAGGATCCTTGTCGAATGCCATAAATTATCGACAAAAAAGCTTACGACTCTCGCTTTTGTGGCTTTCAATTGAATGTTTGGTATGTCCTTCCACGTTTCTTTTCCATTTGTAAGGGAGACCCACCACACGGCCCGGCCGGGAGTCGTGGAGTCGTTGAGTCCTTAATGTGGCTCTTTATTTCGAATGGAGCTCATTCTCGCCCGCTGTCGGGCAGGGATTTTCAACTCTGATTCGAGAAATACCTTTTCAATTATTCTAATCGTTGATGTTGGTGCTCCCCCGTTACCCGGCAGATGCATCAACACCGCCCAATCGGCCAGCCCTGCACGCCGACAATCAATGGAAATCCCAAAAGTTCAATTCGAACAGTGGCGCAGGAGAAGCAAAAACGAATAAACCAGCCAACCAACCATCCAACGAACCACCACGAGCAGCGGCAGTAGCAGTAGCAGCGGAACAGGGAGCCGGGCGTTAATTGAATTAATGAGAATTTATACACACTCTTCAGCTTCCTCCTTGGAGCAAGGATGCCGTGCCGAAGTCGTCTTAACCCTGAGTCCCAGCGCCCTTTGCGCCTGGCTGCAGTCGCTGCACAAAACCAGGATGCACTTCTGATTTCCGAAGGAGGAAGTTTTCACCGAATGAAATTTATTTGCAAAGCACTCAAGACGTCCTCCAGCACAGCTCATGGGGGAGCGATTTCCACACGATGCCGATAACGTTCAGATGGGCTGTGTGGGTGTGGGTGTGAGTGGGTGGTGCTGTTGATATGCCAAGGCTGTGCAGCTCCATCGCTCGTAGAGTTCTGCACAAAACTTTCTACCACCACGAAGTTACTTGCTGATGGTGATGGTAATTGTATATGCGCGAGGCTCTCATCGGATGTGCCCCAACGGTGGGGGGGTGGGCGGAGGTGTGGACGCCGCTGCAATGCTGTGCCCCCCTCGAGGGTATTGGATTTTGCTGATGAATTCGGTTTTGTGGTAATGATTTAACATGCATACACTGTTATCTGGCGGAAGGGGTTGAGCGGGGTTTGAGCGGGGGTTTGAATGGGGGCCGAGCAGGGGTTGGGATGGGAACCATTAATCTGTAACAATTGCTCGTTGGGGAGGAGGTCTGCTGTGTGGTACTTCACAGCCATGGCGGGAGAAGGGCGATATAAAAAGTGAAATACAGCTTAACTCGGAAATGCCATTCACGGTGTGGAGTGCCGTTGGGGGCGGCAGCGACGGCGGGAATGGAGAAACTTTTCGGATGCATTTTAATTGACTTTTTTGCGGTCCTTGATTTTGATGGGGACTCTGAGTGTGTGCGGGGGGTGGGTGGGGCGAAGGATTTGTTCCCTAATCAAGGGTTTCAAGAGGACGACGACTACGACGACGGAGTTGAAGATCAACTTGACTCTTGTGATAGGAGTTCGAAAGTGCTTTGAATTGAGGGATTAAATCCTCGCCGAGACTTGGGGGTGGTTTGTTGGTGTGGGAGCATGTGGCTGGGTTGTTTTTTCTTAATCAATGGAATTGTACATTTGCCAGCGAGGGGAGCAATAAATCAATTCAGAGGCGGGAAGTTAAGGATTGTGTTGAAAGACAAATCTGGATGTGAGATGCGAGATAATCGCTGAAGTGCCTCAATTGACTAATTTTGGTATGGCGTGTATTTCAATTGCCTGATTGTGGAATGCGGTTGTTAAAGCTAACCCTAGTTCCTCCACAGACTGTAGCGCCAACCATAGGTAATGTTACGTTAGAGTGGCTGACTGCTGGTTGGGAGCAGCCCCACTAAGGCCGGAGTAGACCCTTTTGTTACCACGCAAATCTGATTGATCCTATTGCGCTCTTTTGATAGAACAGACAAGATGACTGATATTAATGCTACTACATTCAGTCAGTTTGTTAAACAAGAAAGCGTATAAGCGACTTCTTAAACGGGAGGAGAGAGTACAATAATTTCTTCATCGTCCTCATCTATGCAGCGTCTGTAGAAGTCATTGGAAAGATTAGAGACGTGGGTGCAAATGGTGCAGTGCCTGGAATGGTTCAGAGATTCGCCCTAATCATTCTAATCATACCATGAGTCTTCGTAAAGAGGAACCCTATTTTTACCATCTACGACTTGTCCGAGTAAGCGTTTCAAGCTTGATGGCTGGCAGAACTTCAGCCTGAAATGTCACAGTGTCCCGGCACAAACAGGAATTCGATGCTAAGATACTAATTAAGGGCCGTTTGCTGATACTCAACTTAGCGGTTCGGTTTCAGCGAATAGAACGGTGAATCATAAAGTCGTCTAAGTATAACTTAGACTGGAAGGCGCAGTTGGTTGAGTGCCTCCCCCTAGTTAGCGGGGTCCCCGGTTCGAAACCCAGTGAAAACAAAGTTAATACGTTTTTATCTGGTTTTCAAATCTTTCAAACCATTTGTCGTTGGGATCAAATTAACGGCCTTTGCACTTGAGTGGTCAATCAGTGGTAGTAGTCCGACTGAGGGTATCACAATGGACCAACATGGTCTAAGTGTGCTGGTAAATTCACTAGCAGTCCCTCTACCTAACCTAAACTAAAGTATAACTTAAACTAAGATGAGGAAATAGTGGATCATAAGAGTTTAAATTGATGTGTTATGCTGAGAGTGACATGAAATAAGAATAGTGAATTCTTAATTATAGTATGTATTACGATTTATTTGAAGACTAGCTGTACCCGAGACTTCGTACGCGTAGACATTCGTATTATCTTACGCGATGCCCGGTAAGATTACGTTCATGTTTAAGAGTCCAGCAGGCATTTTGTCAGCTCTTATGACAATCTATGATCGTCCGAGGGCATTCTGTCCAATGCCGTTTTAAACACTCAGCAATGCGTTATGCTGATGAAAGTAAGAAAAATGCAAGTCAGCGATTATTATATGCAATTCCCACGAAAATATATTTAAAAAACGGGTGGACAATTCAATGCCGACAATCTAAATTGATGAAGTGATGATCCATTTGGCTTTTTCTTTTTTTGTGCGAGGGTAGGTGAAAATCTTCCAGAGGGGATTTTTACACAGTAAAATCACCCCCCTTCAAATAAAGTATTGACATTGAGAACATTTTTATGAAGTACAATCATAAACAGTTAGTGTGCAAATTTTCATTAGAATTAGCCAGAAACGGATTTAAATAAAAGGCAAACATATGTAGATGAGCATACAACCATTCTTTTTTAAATAAATAAATTATTATTAGTTCATATTAATTATACACATATGTATTTACATACTTCAAATGTAATTGAAAGTCCTTTACCATTGGTATGTTATATCTAGAATTTTACAAATGTTCATACCTGTTATTAAAATGAAAAAGATATATATGCATTTAACTGTTTCCTTGAGCCTTATTGATAGCCATAGCAAAACATAACTTAATTGGAAACTGAAGCCTTTTAAAAAGAAATGGGTAGTCCGAAGGTATCATCGGTATTCGTGGAATAAATACATTCTCGGCTAATTAAAGACTGTTACCGTCAGATTCTCCTCGACCCTGCGACTTTAAGGGAAGGTTGCCTGGCCGACTGTGGAGACTGACCGTGGGATAAGGTGGTGAAATGGGCTCAACGCGGTTACCCCTCCGAATGAATTTATACTCTGATTAAAAACCGCGATTTTAACATACGCGTATCCGTTTATCTACCTTTAATTTTGCAAGTGATGTCTTAAACCTAGTGGCTTATTAAATATTACAAAACCAACTTCTGATGCAAGCACATAAAAGAAAGTATTTGTATAGGGTAAACTACCCAGTAGCTCGAATACCGCTGTCAAGCAGAATGTTCCACTCAACGCTATTGACGATGATCGACGAGAATTCCGTCCCCCTGACCTAGACGAAGTCAAGATAGCGATATCGAGACTAAAGTCGAATAAAGCTGCTGGTGCAGACGGACTGTCTGCGGAACTGTTTAAGGCAGCTGGAGATGAGCTGGTAAGGTACATGCACCAACTCATCTGTAAGATATGGTCGTAGGAAAGCATGCCCGACGAGTGGAATCTCAGTATCGTTTGCCCGATCCACAAGAAAGGAGACCCCCTTGACTGCCTATAAGTTCCTCTCTGCCGTTTTGTGTGATCGCCTGAAACCATTCGTCAACAATCTGATAGGTCCTTATCAGTGCGGTTTCAGGCGGGGGAAGTCCACCATCGGCCAAATCTTCACATTACGGCAGATATTGGAAAAAACCCAAGAAATGCAGATCGATACCCACCACCTTTTTGTCGATTTCAAGGCCGCATATGACAGCGTGCATAGCGACGAGCTATATAAAGCCATGTCTAGTTGTGACATTCCTGCCAAACTCGTCAACTTGTGCAGGATGACGATGGAGAATTCTCGCTGCTCCATCAAGGTCGGTAATGAACTCACCAAGACCTTCAATGTCAAAAAAGGGTTTAGACAAGGCAACGCGCTGTCATGTGATTTCTTTAACATGATCCTGGAAAAGATCGTGCAAGACTCACACGCCAACACAAGAGGCACGATCTTCCAGAAGTCCGTACAACTGGTAGCATACGCGGACGACATTGAAGTGATTGGCAGAACATAGCGAGCCGTCAATGAGGCGTTTGCTGGAATTGAAGCGGAAGCGGCTAAAATGGGTCTAGCGGTGAATGAGGGCAAAACGAAGTATATGCTGTCATCGAGAAAGGACGCACAAAATCGACGACTGGGCCAAAACGTCACCATAGGCAGCTATAGCTTCGAGGTAGTGAAGGACTTCGTCTACCTCGGCTCGCAAGTGAACAGTACGAACAGTACAACACCAGTACCGAGATTAAACGCAGAATTACTCTTGCCAATCGCTGTTTCCTTGGACTCAAGAGGCAATTGAGTAGTAGAGTTCTCTCTCGAAGGCCAAGCTAACATTATATAACACCTTGATCATCCCTGTCCTGCTCTATGGTGCGGAGGCATGGACAATCTCAAAAGCGGATGAAGAAGCACTTGGTCTTTTCGAGAGAAAAGTTCTGCGTTCAATCTTTGGTCCTGTTTGCGTTGATGGTTATTGGAGAAGAAGATTCAACCACGAACTGTACGGGCTGTAAAGCGACATGAGCCTAGTCAGGCGCCTACGGATTCAACGCCTAAGATGGCTGGGCCATGTAGAGCGCATGAACAGCACTACTCCAGCCCGAAGAGTCTTCGACTCCGAACCAGTGGGACAACGCAACAGAGGAAGCCCGCGCTTAAGGTGGCGCACCCAGGTAAAGCAGGACCTCAACCAACTTGGCGTGCGCAGTTGGAGACAGCTGGCAAAAGATCGTGCCGGCTGGAGAGGCTTACAGGTTGAGGCCCAGGTCCACCCCGGACTGTAGCGCCACCAGAAGGAGAAGAAACTACCCAGTAGCAAGCCCCCTTAAGGAATGTTTTGACTTCGTTGCTCTTTTAAAAGCAATTACAGTGGACTCTCCCTAAGTCGAACTCTCTCTGACTCGAACTAAATTTAAATTATGGTATTCCTTGACAATTCGACTTAGGGAAAGTCCACTGTACTTAGATATATGAAAAGAATTTTATCATTTAAGGAAAGCTTGATGTATTACTGTTTGTGATAACTTTTTGTATGCATATTGCTCAAAATTTAATAAATTTAATTAAAGAAGAAAATGAGACATAAGCCGAGTACCGAGCACCGAGGGTGGCGCTATAGTCCGTGTCGGACCTGGGCCTAGCTTCTCAGCAACCACTCGTGTTGTGCGTGCTATTGTTCTTTCACGAGTGGAAGGGACCTACAGTTTAATACCGACTCTGAACGGCGAAGTTGAGAAGCTTTTTCTAGACAGAAATACTCCTTGAGCATTGTCAGTGACTCGAAAGAGGTGGAGCCGAGAATTATCAAAGGTGGTAAATTCGGGTATCGAACCTGGCACCCTCTGCGTAGGAGTCGACGCACTAACCCACTACGCCACGGCGACCCACCCGTCGAATAGTTTTTATAAATATCTAATTTGATCTTGAATCTAAGACGATCAATCTGCATTGTCTTGGTTGTGAAAACATACCCAATCGGACTCTTACAGTTCAACTGTCATTATTTCTATATGTAACAACTTTCATAGCGAAACTTCGAATTAATATACTTAAATACTTATCACATATTGCATATTGCAATTAGTAAAAAGTCTATCTACATAAAATGTCGTATTTAAATTTTTGGTTGAAAATTGGCCATTCTCGTTACTGGAACTTGATTATTTTGTTTAACCAATAACGAGCCCCCTCCCGGCTCGTTATTGGATTTCCTCATTTTTTCGTCCCAGTAACGTGCCCTTAATATATTTTAATAATGTAAGGAACATAATGTATTTCAAATGTTACATAAATTATTCATCCCTTGATCCATACACTTAAGCTTTCGTTTAGTTTGTCGTTCACCTAACGCTTCATATTGAAAATAATCTACTATGTGTGTATTTATGTTAAAAGCTAATCGAACCACTTTACCGATGTTTAGGATTAAGAAAGTACAGCCAATAAGTTTGTAAAAGACCAACCTAAAAGGACAGTTGTAATAAAGCGCTCGAAGAGAAAACATCGTCTCCTTTTTTTATTCTTTGCCTGTTCCAGATAACCCTTACAATAAATAACTATTTTTTCTTACTTTTGCTTTTGAAATAATAAAATATACATATTTTTTGTTACATTAAGCCTTAATTGGGTAACTAAAAATTAAAGAAAATCACTTACCTTCTTAGACAAAGTGTCTAGTTTTTTAAGAAATTTCAGAAATTACACTGATTTTTCTCACATACGGAACACTACTGAACACATTGAATTTTCCTTACCAACTGAGGACGAATTACCTGAAAATGAATTATAGGATACAAAGAATAGATATGATACATTTTTTTTTGTAAAAATAACGTTATTGTCTGAAAAGCAGGGTCTTAGCTTTTGGACAAAATTTATGAATTATTTTATAATTCATAAATTAATTATAATTTTATAACACATTATTATAACGAGCAAAAGATGGACTTAAGACTAGTTATATCCCGAAAATCTTTACTATTTATTTTTAGAAAACCTAACATAGCGCTAGTCTTCGCAATTGTATAATCATGATGTAATGAACAATTTAATTTAGCATTAAAAATTACATCGAGATATTAAATTTCTCCTAAGCGATAATGTCTGTGGTCACTTGTGAAATAATCATAGGCAATCGGGGATGTAATTCGATGTGCAGTGAAGATATTACGATAGATATTACATTTTCGAATAGTCAGCTCTACTTCATTTTCCTTACACCAATGCACTAGTGTATGGATATCGAATTGAAACTTAATCAAGTGGAAGTCGTCTGTGATAGCAGTATTTGAAAATTTCATGAACATCGCTTAGGAACAAAAGAAATAGCAATGGCCTCAAATGGCTACCTTGTGGCAAGCCCGATATAACTTTTATTACCCGAGATGTAGAACTATCGATCTTTACCAATTGCTTCCTGCCCTTTAAGTAATTAGAAAACCACTCTCATTTTGAAGAATGGAATCCCAAAGCTTTTAGCTCGTGTTTTTCCGTGAGTGGGGGAATGGAATCCCAAAGCCTTTAGCTCGTGTTTTTCCGAGCTGACTCTCCATTCTTCAATATGAGAGTGGTTTTTCTTTATATACCAAGCTTATTTTCATTATCACTCACTAGCTTACCCGGCTTGATATTCCCTGATAAAGCGGCTGGCAGAGGTCTCCACTGAAAAGAAATCGTTGCGATAACTTTTTCGTTGTTATTGCTATTTCACCGTTAAAAACATTAATCACAATCAAATACAGCCTATGTCACGGAGAAATAATGTAGCTGTCAGCTGGTAAAAGAATTTTCAAAATTTGTTCCGTAGTCATAGAGATTACTTCCTACAAACAAACTGAGAAACTTAAAATCTGTACCTCTTTATATATCAGCGTAATGTAACTAGTAAAATCTTCCAACTTTATCATTAGACCATGCAAAATTCCGGCAATTTATGGAACTTTCTAGAGGTGTACTTTAAGCAATCACAATTCTTGTTCATGTTCTTGCCAAATAGTTTCATTATCCTCAGTTTGATATGCAAAGGCGGTATTATCCGATCCACAGGCACAAGTGGTTCATTTCTTGTTCGGCCAAAATTTCCTGCACCCAATTAGAAGTCTAGCGTGTCCGGCTTCATTTGTCCAGTTGAAAAGTAAGCTCAATTCAGCTGACTCGGTATCTGTGAGTTCCCTTCGATAATGGCCGCTACAGCACCTATGTTTTATCCACTTCGCAACAACCTTTGCTTGTTTGGTGTCTGAGGATTTAAAAGAGTGGACTAATGCTTAGACTTTTCCAAGTTTCAAACGTATCTGCGATGAGGCCGACACCAATAGGAGTTAAAAAAGCGCCATCGATGCAACTGGCACGATCCAGGAATCTGCCTAACGTAGGCGGAACAGGATACGATAAGAGGATCCTCTGAGCTAGAGTCAGCTCGGTTGTTTTGTATGTTGCACCAGTCTAGGCAGATGCTCTGAAAAACTAAACAACATGCCGGAAACTGTATGGTCTCGGACGAACGCTCATTTGCTATTTCAGGGAACCATCCCCATCCTTGCGGGCGAGATGATCAGGATTTACCACAGGAAACCCACAACAATCATCAGGCCGGGGGGAAGAGAAGAGTCGTTCGGTATGGCTCGAAGGGATGGCACCAAAAAGAGCAGATGGACTAATACCACTAATTAACAGGATGCAAGGAAACTGCAACTATCACCTAACGCAGTTCCTGTCTGCCCACGGTGGCTACGCAAAGCATCAAATTGGACATGACAAGTAACAGCAGTGTCCAAACCAAGAGGAGAACGCAATGTTATATTATAGACGCTTCGCGGAATGGAGCAGTAATACCAGACCCATTAAATCTAAAAGAGAATGATGGAGTTGGAAGATTACTGGCTGGATATCTATGGAGACATAAAAAGCTAGCAGACAGAGTTACGCAGAATAGAAGCTGCAAGAAGAGCGGTGGGAATTGGCTTAAACACACGAGTAGAATTACCTAGCGGCAGTTAGACAAGAAGAGTGGCAGAAGAGTACAGGACGTCGGTTAGTACGTAGGTGTATTCCCATAATCGATTACTTGGGTTTGTGAATGGTGCATGCTTATAGCCGGGGCTATTAGTGTCCTTACAAGATTGCCACATCCTTCGACGCAACCAGAAAAAAAATATACGGTTGCCCGATCCAAGAGGTAGAACATTTGCCAGTTCCTGCCACCAAATCCCCTTGCCAGCCATATGGACTGGACTATTCAAATTGGATTCCTTCCTCACAGCTTCAAAACATATTTCCTTCCTCGAATGGGGAAGCAAAAACCAAGCAACTCCATATTTAAAAAAAAAATTCCCGTCATAAAGGCGCCCAACAACCACTAAGCTGTTCATTTAAGGCCCATCCATGTACCCACCAGCGCAACCTGCAGATAAAGTGTTCGACCATCAACTTGATGGACACTTGGGGCAGGGATTCCGCACAAGAGCGACTCTTTTATGCCGTCCTTAAAAAGTCTAGATGATATAATGAATGTCATCACAGCGAAATGAATAATTCCGACAGCGATCAGTGTCCTTCAGCAATGACATCCTCTGCTCATACACACGCACACAGGGACCCCAGTTTTTTTTTGTCGCGGCGAATAAGAACAGCATCTTGAATCCCATAAGCATTTACTTTATTAAAACCATTTGGCTAATCCGAGAGAAGACCCCTGCTCCGCAGCCCCCTAAACAAGATAAATGATCAATTCTGGCACCGACACACAACAAAGCCAGCCTTCCATCGGGAGTCAGACTATTTACGAACTACCGAGCAACCCGCACAGGGCACGTCCACAGAGCGCTGGCCAGTGCCAACAAAAGAAGTTACAAAGTAGGAAAATAGGGAATTTGTTCAGCACAGCACACACACTGGGAGCGAGTGTGGCGGCGGCGACGGACACAACAGATCCACTTCCTTCCTGGCCATTCTCATATTAATATCCGTGATGTCCCTTTTTGTGCGAGCTCTTCTTGTGGTGCTCGTCGCCGCCCTTCTTGGCGTGCTCCTCCTCGTGGCCCCAGTGCTTCTTCTCCTCGTGCTCGCCCTTGTGGCCCTTGTGGCCGTGATGGTGGTGACCCTTCTTGCCGTGTCCCTTCTTGTCGTACTCGTCTTCGTGATGCGATTTCTTGTGATGACCCTTTTTGTGGCTGCCGCCCTTTTTGTGTTTCTTCTCCTCCTTGAAGCCGCCGTGCTTTTCCTCCTCGCCCTCGTCGTGGCCCTCGTCGTAGAACTTCTTCTCCTTCTTGTCCTCGTTCAGCTTGTGGATATGATGTTTGCCCTTAATGGAGTGACCCTTTTTGAAGGAACCATGCTCTTCGAATTCGTGTCCTTTTTCCGCCTTATCGCCTTTTTTGTGCTTCTTGTGGTGGCCACCTTTCTTCTCGTGTTTCTTCTCGTACTCGTCCTCCTCCTCGTGTTCGCCCTTCTTGCCCTCCTTATCGTGGTGGCCCTTCTCACCCTTGGCATGGTGTTCGGACTTCTTTTCGCCCTTCTTACCCTTCTCGCCCTTGTGGGAGTGATGCTCCTCGTGCGACTCCTCGCCATCGCCCTCCTCCCAGTCCTCATTCTCGTGCTCGTGCTCATGATGGTGCTCAGAGGCAGCCGCCTCTAAATCATGTTCCCCCGATCCCCGGACTGGGTCACTTGCCAGTGCGAACATGTACAAGACACAACACGATATGCAGATCCATGTTAATCGATTCTGTGGCAGCCGCAGCGTTAGCATGTTCGTTGTGCTAATTCCGTTTGAGTACAGACGCCGAGGTGCGTGTCGGCGAGGGCTTTTAAAGTGAAAACTCAGTCTCGAGACGGAAATCGGGCGGCGTGGTCGCTGCTGGTGTTAAGGTGTCGAGAAAATTGCCTCGACCGCAAAGGTGTCATAATTTCCTTTTTTTTGCGCTTTCTTGTGAGAGACCAGCACAAACGAGCGATTATTGCAGTTCATGCCAATGAGGCGTAGGAGAATGGTCATGGGGAGGAACAAGAAATACTTGAGGTGGACAATGAATGAAATTGTCTGCGGGGGCATTGCGCAATCTGTGGGCGGTTGCTTGGAAAGTGGAACTGGGCAGAGGACGCCAGTCGAGGGGCTGGTGAGCCTAAGGGCGGGTGAAAGTCTGTGGCTCGTGCTGGAATTCAAGGAGAGAAGGAAGTAGCCTTTCGTGGAAAAAGCATGCTACCTAGAGGCCAACGCGGAGCAGCGGCAGCGTAAACTTTAGTCTTAAGCTTAAGTTTAAAAAACAAGCTCTTGGAAACTGTTGAAATGAGGATGTGTTAGGAAACAAACCTTTTCCCCTCTGGGGAATGATGCCTGATGTGCGGAAAGAGGCTTCTAAGACACGTAGGTTCTCGCTTGTTATTCTTAATGATATTTTGACTCTAACGGATACATCGGTGACTTCTTTGGCATTCACTGGCTACAACATCACCAAAGACAGTGCATTTTTATTGTAAGGAACGGACTGTTCTTAGGTAGTTTATTTGTTTCTTAGATCCTGTTTTTGAGCCCAGCAACAAGGGACAGGAGGACTCTACGAGCCCTGCAAGAAAGGGAAAATTTTTGAATAAACTTTCTTAGGCCACATCGACTGAAAAGACGCCAAACACTTCAGCTGGACCATGAATTCACGACTTCTACTTAGAGATGGAGAAGAGACTTCATATTGAAAACTGGAAGCGAGCAGAGGCTCGGAATCATAGGAGATTGGCGGCAATACATACATTTTTTTTATATGGGTGACATTTTATATTTGGTATACTTCAAGTATTAAAATAGTATCAAATGGCACTTCAATTGGCTTCAGTAAACAGTTTTAATTATGGGTGGAAGCAATTTACATAAATTTAAGGGTTTATAAAAAAATACATCTAAAAGATTTAAATTCGAAAGTAAAAAGAAAATAAAAATGCACAAAAAAAAGCCTGTAGTTACACCAGAATGTCAGAAAATATGGATTCAATACTAAGATATTTTTCAAACTTTCCAGAAAAAGTTAAAGTTCTGATTGATCGAGTTAGCTTATTAAATAGGCGGCAAGATGAAACGAAATAAAAATTACGAAATGCGGTAGTACGAGAAAAGGGCACTGATACAACATTCGAAAAGTTTCTACGTAGATTATAATCAGAAATTAATCTGCTGTTAAGATTTCCAGATCTCATAAAGAATGTCTTCAACACTTTAAAACAGTACAAATGACGGACGAGAAGAATTTTCATATCACAATACAATATATAGCTAGGATGTCGGCGGTGTTTTCGGCATATCGTTCTCAGCACTTTCACTTTCTAGATGCATTTTGTATTTTATGTTTGTATGCATGTCCCCAACAGGCAATGCCATATTGGAGCTTTGAATGGAAAATACCATAATAAATAATTCTAAGTAGTTTCTTCGAACAAACATTTTTCAGGTAAAAAAAAATCTTCTGAGAGAGGGACAAAAATATTTCCTTAGAGACTCCATATGACTTGCAAAACTCATCCTAGAGTCAATAGTGAGACCCAAGTATTAAAACTCATGCACTTTTTCGACTGGGAAGCAATTGTCACTGCAGCTAGTAGCGCTACAAGAAGTATGGAAGGATGAATCGGGAGTACATTTGCAGCCTGCCAGTTTGTATCTTCGACACTCCGGTGCATGAAAGTAAAAACATAATTTTGGTTTTAGGGCTAATGCACAAACCATGTCCAGCGAACCAAATCCGTAATAAATTAAGATCCGTTGATGTCAGAAACCAAACTCAAAGCGCTATTAGATCCATATGAACGGCCTACATCATCAGCGAAAGCAGTAAGTACACCTTTGAAATGAAGGTCAAACAGGGAATTGGTGTAGACCAGAAAGAGAATGGGTCCCAACACAGAACCTTGTGGTACTCCCAAATTAAAGAACTGTATTTCGCTCGTTATCTCACCGATCTTTACTCTTTGTGATCTATCCGAAAGGTAAGACCTAAACCAATCGAGCATGACGCCACGAAAACCCGCCTTTTCAAGTTCCTCAACAAGATAGTGTGGTTAACCATATCAAATGCTTTTGTGATATCCACAAATAGGCCTGCAGTAAACTTCTTGCCATCAAGAGCAAAAATGTAGGAGAGCATCTTCAGCTGATTTTCCTTTCTGAAAACCAAATTTCACTGAATTAAAAAATTTAGATACATTTAAAGATGATGCTATATTCTCCTAAATAATTTTTTCAAAGACTGTTGAAAATCGGGAGAAGTGAGCTTGGCTTGCAATTGCATTGGCTCAACCCTTTTCGAACAGTGGAACTACGTCGGCGCATTTAAGACCCTTAGGAAAAACTCCGGAGAAGATACTACGGTTAAAGATAACTGCTAGTATGTCAACTATGAAGCACCAGATATGTCTTAAAAGTAAATTCGAAATCCCATCATAGCCACAAGCATTAGAATTTTTGAGGGCACCCATGGCATTTAAAACTTCAAGACAAGTTATATGCTCGAAAACAAAACTATTCTCTGTATCGGTTCCTCACGGTTACCAAAACCTAAGCAAGAGGTGCAACACATTTGGGCAGTTTGTGCATGTGGACTACTACCTGGTGATGTAAACTGACAATTCAAAGCGATAGCAATTAGGTGTTTATGAGTGTCCTTATGTCATAAATGTGGGTCTCTATGGAAGATTGCTTGACGTTTGACTGTTTGTCAAGCTATTACTCCGAAAGTCTGAACTGATTGAAATGTAACTTAGCGAAGTAATTATTCAGGTTATGGACTATAGTCAGCACTGCTGACCGCGGAGTGTATATTTTAGTTTAGTCCAGAGAGCGCTCAATTTAGTTCAAATCGGTTTTTTGAACTAGTTCTTTCTTTTAGTTCTTTTAGTGGTCGCCGTGGCGTAGTGGGTTAGTGCGTCGACTCCTATGCAGAGGGTACCAGGTTCGATACCCGAATTTACCATCTATCATAATTCACGGCTCCACCTCTTTCGAGTCACTGACAATGCTCAAAGAGTATTCCTGTCTAGAAAAAGCTTCTCAACTTCGCCGTTCGGAGTCGGCATTAAACTGTAGGTCCCTTCCACGCGTGAAAGAACAATAGCACGCACAACACACGTGGTTGCTGAGAAGCTAGGCCCAGGTCCACCTCGGACTGTCGCGCCACCCATATTATATTATTATTATTCTTTCTTTTAGTTCACGTATTTAAATGGAAAGTTTTGTGCGATTTTCGTCCGTTGGTCGTCGTATTATCGTTATAAAGAAAAGAGCTACTACTTCCTTTTAGAAGGAAAAGGAAATGAAGTCAACATAATAACACACATAATAAAAACAAACTAAATATTTATTAATTTCAAATAGTTAAGTTGGGGTAAATAATTTCAATAAAATAAGACTCAAGCTTATGTCAGAACCGAAAGAAAAGAAGGCACTAGCTTGGTAAAATTCTCAAGTGAAAAAATTCCAACACCAGTCTATGGGTGGTGTGACTAAGAACCGAGAAAACACTCTGAGAACACATGAGTCGAGTATTTTCGTTAAAGGAAATACTCAATTTGGTGTGAATAAGAAATGTCCTCAAAGTAGGCACACTCCCTTCAGTTGACGTTTGAAAACTAGAGTTCTTGGCGTTTAAGGGTGAGTGCAAAGTCGGGTAAAGGTGGGTGCAAAGTACATGCAATAATATTTTTGAACATATAAACGCGAAAAAGATAAAATTATAACTCATGTCCTTTCGGGGACACGGGGGATAATTCCAAAACCGTGTATAGATTCGAGGTTGATAACATGGAATGGTTAAGGACTCATTTCCTTTCCAATATTCCTGATGAAACCGGTGGTGTTGCCATACCTTTGATTGTTTTTGGTCTTTTAATGTAATGGGAAGATTGCCCATCTCTTTCTTATAGCCATTTGATTTGACGCTGTTCTTCATGTTATCAATTGTTTTCTCTATGTGTGAGATGTTCAAATTAAACGCATGGATTTTTTTTATTTCTTCTTCCATAACCTACAACGCAGATTGTAGGTGTAGGTGTGATTTTATTTTTCCCGTCTGGAGTTTGGCTTGTTTTCCAGCAAGCATGGATAGAATTTCAAACATTTGATGAAATCGTCATCATCTATTCCAGATTTTTTTTTTGAGGATTAAGGTGTAATCCTTCAAAGTATTCCTCTTTGGACGCAGTATTTTCCATTATTTTAAATTGTTTTCACATTTTTCTCTCTTGAAGCCAGTCTTCCTCAAGTGAGCTCTCCATTCATTCCATATTTATTCACGCCAAGACGAAGGAAAGACTCAAGTGGATTCGTTAAACTTAAAGAAATAAATTTTTATTCACACCAGATGGAGCACTTTTTTATTCCCTTATTCACACCAGATGGAGCACTTCCTCCAAAATGCTAAGGATATTCCTACACTCAGTTTTTATTCACACCGCGCTATGTGCGATTTTATTCAATAAAACTTAAGCATTTATTTAGATAGATATTTTATTTTAATTGCTTCATGAGTTACAATATGTTGTCGCATAATTTACAGTAAATTACATTTTTAGAGATATGACATAATACTGTCTTTCAACTAGATCATTATCTAATATTTTTTTATGAGTTAACACTTTTAACGGCTTTGAAACAATGAGGAAAATCATGGAAAAAAAAAACCTCAGATTAGAAAGAAAAAAAAATAAATGAATAAATAAATAAATAAATAAACTAAAGATCAGGAATACAAATAAGAACAGAGAAATAAATAAATTAAAAATAAATAAATAATTAAAAAGGTAAGTACATAAATATATAAATAATCAAATAAATAAGTTAACAAAGAAAACAATAAATCGATATATAAATCATAGGTAAATAAATAAATAAATACATAAATGTATAAATAAAAAAAAGAAAAAAAAATAAATAAATAGATATAAGATGTATACATGAATAGATAAATAATTATGTAAGATAAATAGCTAAAAATATACGTTTAAAATGATTTAATGATCACAAACGAAATTGTAGATATCTTAACAAATGCAACTGGTTGATTAGTGGATTGTCAGGAATATTGCACCTTAGCTTGAAATTATTATTAAGTTTGCATATTCTGAAGGAGACCAGCTCAACATTAGCCATATCGTGTACATCCTATGTAGAGTGATACCAAGGGAGATTAAGCATCATTTTCAGTATTTTATTTTGTGTAATTTGAAGTTTTTTAATATTATATTTTGCACAATTACCCCAGACCATATACGTCTTGTGAATAATTATCTTATTATCTTTCGAAAGTAAGGACTTCCTATTAATAAACGGATATAAAATTCGTATTGCAATATTGACTTTGTTAATTGTTTCCAAGATCTGTTTATTGAAAGTCAGTTTGTGGTCCAAAAATATGCCTAGGTACTTAACATTTGGCCTCCATTCTATTAAGTGACCATTAACACTTAACTGATTTGCCGGGAGAAAGCAAGGCCTTCTTTTCCTTGTGAAAAAAATGGCTTGAATTTTTCCGGGGTTAAGTTTAATTTTACACTTAGAAAGGTTAAGATTGCAAAACTTCAATTGCATTTTTTAAATTCGTTTCAATATTGAGACCGAACATATGCGAAGATCCGCATAAATAGCAATTTCACAATTTGGAATCTTTGAAATATCAGACGTAAGTAAATTATAAAGAATGGGACTTAGTACAGATCCTTGGGGTACACCTGCACGAAAATTGACTACATCAGACTCACTATTATTGACAAAAACTTTAAAGCAACGATTAGATACAAAACTTTGAACGATTTTGCAGAGAAATTGAGGAAAACTGTTGCTTAACATTTTATAGATAAGCCCATCATGCCAAACGGAGTCAAAAGCTTTTTCTACATCCAGTAAAACCATTCCTGTTGATTTACCTATTGAGCGATTGCTCTTTATAATATTGCATATTCTCAAAGCTTGGTGAGAAGTACCATGATTACATCTAAAACCAAACTGCTCATCGGGATAAATTTTCTGCTGTTCGATGAAATTTACAATTTTACTTTTCAGCACTTTATCGTAGATTTTACTCAAATTGCTCAGCAAACTTATAGGCCTGTAACTTGAGGGATCATTAGGAGGCTTATCTGCTTTTGGTATTGGAATTACCTTTGCAAGCTTCCATACATTGGGGAAATATTGTGCCTTAAGACACGCATTGATGATGAATGTAAGGGCCTTAAGTCCGCTATTAGGTAATTCCTTTAGGTAGATATTTTTAACTTTGTCAATGCCACTAGTCTTCCTTATTTGCAATCGCTTGATAAGGTGTCTTATGTCACTTTCAGTCACAAATTCATTTGGTGAGGTACAACAAGAAGTCGCATTAAAAGATCTTAGTGCGCACTCTACAAGAGTTGTAGTGCTTGGGTCTACTTAACTTAAGCATTTATAACGAAATATAATGTAGTTTAAACTGTAGTCGCATTTATTCTTATTTACAGTCTGGGTGGACCTGGGTTTCAAGCAAAAAGCCTCTCAAACTAGAGTGATCTCTGGCTAGATGCCTCCAGTTTCACACGCCATTTTGGTTAAGCGCCACCATAGACGCCGGCGTTCTCTTTTGCATTGTTATTCTTTTTTGGAGTCGGGACTCATCAGCCGGGAGCTGTGTTGTCAATGCTCGCTACATTCTCCAGCCACTAGCTAGACTCATGGCGCTGAAGTTCGCGGTTGAATCCTCTCCTCCAAATACCGTCAATGAAAACAGGACCAAATAACGCACGTAGAGCATGTCTCTCGAGAAGACAAAGGGCTTCTCCATCTGGTCTTATGTTCGTCCAAGCTTCCGCGCCATAGAGTAGGAAAGGGAAGATAAAGGTCATATAATGACGTTAGCTTGGTCCTTCGACAGAAAGCTTTACTGCTCAATTGCCTCTTGAACCCAAAGAAAGAGCGGTTCTGCGTTTGATCTCGGTACTGGTGTTATTCATACTATTCACTGCATGAAGTCCTTAACCAACTTAAAGTTATAGTAGCCTAGTCTGACGATCTGACTAAGACGTCGGTGTTGACAGTTCAATGTCCTTTTTTAGGCACAGCTTTACGTCGTTTTGCTGTATCCGACATAGACACGCATTGCTCACCATACTACTTATCTTCCTTCTTTGTGTGGCGCTTCAATCTACGGTGAACACAGTCTGTTGAGATGCTCATCCACTTGTTCGCGTCACTTTAAATGTCGGTGTCCTATGTTCCGTCGTTCAACAGATTTGTAGTCGAAGACTCTTCGGAACCATGCCTCTCTCTGACCCGTAAAGCAGGACTGTGATGATAAATTTCTTATAGAGAATGACAAGACAAGAACAATAGAAAAATTAATTTAAAAGAGGTAAAAGCGCTGTAAGGTATTGAAATTGATTAGTCTCTATTCCTAAGCTCTATTCTGATAAGAAATAGCACGTCATTCAAAGGGCCGTCTTGTCTTCAATAGCGGATCGTCCCATTTCTGATGACTCGTCTCAATATATGCGATGTTATTCCGCCAATAGCGTCTCGATGATAAGCGTCGAACTCGTTCAAAGTGATTGGCTTGTTAGCATATACAATAACTGACTCTCGAGAAAATAATCGAGAAAAAAATCGCTGTGTTTTCTGCGCTCGCTCGGTTTGAATTCTAGACTCTTCGTAATCTTATACGGATTTGTGCCCAAATTCAATCGTAGAATAATTCGAAAAGACTCTAGCGATATTCAATTCAGCTGAACCTCCTCTCTGAGCGCAGGTTTGAAATCGAAGAATATGTTGTGGTAATACGCCGATTGCGAGTCAAGTATCATGAGTTTCACCCATTTGTTAAACTTTCGTTAACAAACTTGCCATAACGCCCCTCTATCGATCACGCGCCTATCATGCTCTTCCTTTTTGCTTCTGCCTCCTTTCTTTGAGATCATAGAAGTCATCCTTGCTGGTGTCATGTTTGTCCTCTGTCGGGGAGTTCAGCAACAGAAAACTGGCATGGCTTAAAGCCGTCTGCATTTTCCGGTTGGACCCGTTCGGTAGTTCTTGAATTTGTTACACAAGGAACATAAGAGTGCAAGGTCGTCCCTGTGCGGTACGAAGTTTAAGGGTAATAACTTTCCTCTTGCTCGAAAAATTGTAGAAATGAGTCATACTTTATTTGAGTCGTTGAAATAGTTCATCGAAAGGTTGATTTGTAGTATCTTGTAGATCTCTCTATGGGTGAACCTCCTCGCATGTTCAATGTATTTTTGTCGGAAGCATGAATCCAGATGTGCCATGAAGTTATGAATATAGTTTACTGTTCCAGGTACCCCGTGTACTCCTTCTAGATTCAAGTCGTATAGAAGTAGCATCTCCTTATATCACAAACTTCAACTGACTACTGCATACTTTGTGGCGATCCTCGGTCACCGAATCCTCGCCATCGAGGCCTACACTCACTATAGAAAGAAGTTATAAATATTTTCCAACGTTGTCCAAGCCGAAAGCGACTCATATCGTTTTTTCCTCATTCACCGCAGGAGACAATTTGGCCACAGACATGATAGAGTTGACTTGACTTAACGAAACTCAACGAAACTCAACGAAACTTAACTAAATTCAACGAAACTTAACTAAACTCAACGAAACTTAATGAAACTCAACGAAACTTAACGAAACTTAAGGAAATTTAACGAAATTCAACGAAACTTAACGAAACTTAACTAAACTCAACGAAAATTAACGAAATTCAACGAAATTCAACAAAACTTAACTAAACTCAACGAAACTTAACGAAACTTAGGGATATTCACCAAAACTTAACGAAACTCAACGGAACTTAACGAGACTTATTGAAACTCAACGAAACTTAACGAAACTTAACTAAACTCAACGAAACTTAACGAAATTCAACGAAACTTAACTAAACTCAACGAAACTTAACGAAATTCAACGAAACTTAACGAAACCTAACAAAACTCAACGAAATTTAACGAAACTTAGGGATATTCACCAAAACTTAACGGAACTCAACGAAACTTAACGAAACTTATTGAAACTCAACGAAACTTAACGATGTGGTTACCATAGTTGCAGCTCATCATTTCCGTCTACTCGATTGTTAGCTTGAATTGACTTAAGTCGCCTTATGTCCATAGTTTGGGTAGGCCTTTAGTTTGGTTAAGTTTGGTTTTTTTGAAAATAAAGTAAAGCCTCATCTTTAATAAACTGATTAATTGTTTTGAATTGCACTTGCTGTCGTAGTGTTCGTCGTTCTTGCTCATATGTAAACTTAAGATGTGTGCCTGCGATCTCACAAAATATCGACGTTCCTCGAAGTAGAGAATATTTTTAGCCTAAAGGAAAAGTTCCTCTTCACTGTCCGCACTCTTTAGCAGGAACAGTTGCTATCGGTATTCCTCGAAGATTCCCTGAGCAACTTCTGGCAAAATGTGGTCCAGCGAGTAGAAGGGGGATGTTCAGTAGTTTCCAAAACCTCTAACTCAAGTAACATTCAGTCCAATGTCAGCCCCTCAGTGTTGAACGCCTCTTAACAAAAGCCGATACTTGAAACTTATCTCTCAAACCACTTTGCCTCCGCTTATTCACAAGGACAGCCCGCATAAACTCACCGTGGCACATCGTGTAAGTTTTCCAGCAAACCTAGCACCATCCACCGACCCTGCATGCGGTCATCTCCTACGGCAATTTGCTCCAAATGTGTTCCCACCAATTATCATCCGTTAGCCATTCAACCGAGAGTATCGTGGACCTTCGTTCCCCCAGTGACCGACACTCCGCCCTCCGACCTTTAACCGACGCACCAACGCATCTGCGGGGTCATTTGCCGGAAAATACCGCGAAACTGTGTACTGTGCGCCAGCATGTGAAATGGCTTCTTCCGCTCCCGTCTACGTGTGAATGTGTGCGCTGTGGTTTTTAGATCGACTCGACCCGTTTCCTTGGAGCCGCAGAGAACCGCATTAAACCGTGGTGACACTGTAGACCGCCGGTTATGCATTTGATTGCATTCGCGGACGCTCGCTGGAAGGAATTAATTTCGCCAACCCAGCCAGCCAGCCGTGGCCGTCGTCGCTGTCGTCGCAGCCATCACCGCCACGCCGCCGCCGCCGCGCTGTGTCGCTGCTGTTACTGAGGTGAACTGCAGCGCGAAGCCGTGGTGTTGATTTCATTGTAGCCGCTGGTGTGCTGGTCCTTCCGTGCCAACCAAACACAGATGAGGAATAACTCGGTTATGAGAGCCCAAATGCCCGTAACATGTCTGAGAACTGCCTCCACTCGCATGTGTTCGGTGCGAGGAGTCTCGTTTTTCCGGAAAGTCATCCCCAGTGCACCAGCAGCAAACCGCCCACTCTCGCCCGGTTAACTTAAATTAAACTCTTTGGCAAAACTTCTAAGCAAGTTTCGAGTAATTAAATGTTCTTTGAATGTTTTCGCCGTACGTTCGCCGTACATTCCCTCCGCATGCTGTTCATTTGGGGGTCGGTCGGTTTAACATGGAACGGCTGACTGGTGTCGGGTTCGTGCGGGCCCCGAGCGCAATTTATTAAGCAACAATCTCCGAACGGGAGAAGTTTCGCCCAGGAATTGAAGATTGTTTTGCCAGAAGAAGAGATACCTGAAATCATGCAACAGAAGTCTGTTGCTGGCGCAGCCATAAATTATTCCATGTATGCTCGGTGTCGAACATTTTGAAAGTTCTTCGCCCCAATTTGAGGGTTCGGTCGTTTTGTGCGAGTGGTAAGCTGAGACTGATTGTACGGTGCGAGGGTGAGTGGGACCAAGCAGAATCAGAGTCGCTTAGGGAGGCCTTTAAAATGTTTCTGCAATAAATCTGGAGACCGTGCTGTGTCTGGAAGAGTGAGTAAGTGCCGAAGAGGTCTATGAATCTTCAGAAATGACATGGACATCGGAATCCAATCAGTTGGCTTTATGATTCTGAAGAGATGTGAATCAGAAATGGTATGTAGTTCGTTTGTGAAACTGAGTGGTTTTCAGCCGAGTTTAACTGCTTGTGTCTGCCGGGAAAGGGAGATTGGGATTATGAAGAGGGTTGCGTAGGAAGAAGCCCAATGGAGACGTTTCCATTTCTCAAGTCGCCCTTGAAGTGGCATTCGTTTTGTGCGTGGTATTTTCCTCTGGCAAGTGGAGAGAGGCATTGAAGTGCTTCTTTTGGAAAAAGAGAGAAGGAGTTAGAAAAACCCTACCCGCCCGATGGTGCTCATTCGCTCGATGTGGTTGACGATCTTTGCCTTCCAGAGCACACGTGGTTATGCTTTCTTCTCCTACGGCTTTCCCAAGCTTTCGATAGTGATGTGTGAAGATAAAGATGTGTGAGACGCAACAATTCTTGTTCTATTCCTTATTTACCTAAGGTACGTAGAAGTGGTGGTTCGGTGAGAACCTACTTAGCCCTATGTGCCGGTTTAATGCTCCAGCTCTGTTACCTTATTTGTTATCATCTGGCCTTACCCCGTTCGTTTCGCTAGAGGTTGCCTTTATTTGTTTGCTTAGTCAGAAAACATTTCTTTTTTTCCTTTTAACTGAATTTATTATAAGGATCTGTGATATGTTTGGTTTTTCCTTCATGAATCAGCAGCATAAATTACAGTGGCGAACAAACGTGGATACATTATGTGTCTGCACTTAGCCTTTATCAACGAACTCCTACTCTCACCTCCTCGTGGTGAATTCTGGGAGGCGAGCGTCTCCGATCGAAGATGGGGTAACCAACCCCCATGCGGCGTCGTTGGCGACTGCAGACAAGAGAGGGGGGAGAGTGTGCCTGTACCAGGGCTCATCTCTCTTTATGGATGGAGGCGGAGGAGCTGGCAAACTTTCTTGCCAACGGCGGCATCCGAAACTCCAGTCAGAAGAAGCTACCTGGTGTGCAGTCCTTCTAGAGCTACTTCGATATTTTCAGAGCACAGGTCTAGAAGGTTCTTTCAAGGCCAGGGATGGAATTGGGATGGCGACGGAAGATACCTATAGTTTTAGGACGAGGTTACCGACGCCGGATAGACCCGGACCTTTTGCCCAAGGGTTAAAGAATAGGGCCTGGCCTCCCAGTTGGGGGTTGTGCGTTAAGTTAACTCCCTCACCAAGTAAAGATTTTATGGTTCAGAGACAACCAACTGCCTCGGATACGGACGGAATTAATGTTGACGACACAAACAAAAGATACAAGGCTAACGATTTTCGGTTCTGCATGTGGAATGCTAAGTCCGTTAACAGACCAGGTGCAGCCGAAGATTACCGCAATCCAAGAATTGCCGTGGAATGGGCCGGGCAAAAAGAGGATGATAAACTGCGACATCTTCTACGGTGATTGCAACAGGGAGAGGCGCTTATTTGGATGTGAATTTGTTGTTCGAGGCAGACTTAGGCAAAAAGTCTTAAGCTTTGTCTGCAAAACGCCTCATAACAATCCGCATCAAGGCTAAATTCCGGAACATCAGCCTGATTTGCGCTCACGCCCCAACAGAGGACAACACACAAGGATGACTACTATGATCTCCTCGAAAGGAATTACGATCAGTGCCCCAGCTTCAACAGCGAGATCGTTCTAGGAGATTTCGATGCAAAGCTGGATAAGGAGGACATGTTTGTCTTCGGGAAACACAGCCTGCACGACACCACATCCGATAACGGACTCAGGCTGGTGGACTTTGTCACGGCACGGAATCTCTCTGTAGCTAGCAAGCGGTTCCCACACCACAACATCCATAAAGGGACCTAGCGGTCGCCTGATCAATCAACCGTCAACCAGATTTATCATGTTGCGATCGACGTCAGGCACTCCTCCAGCACTCTTGATGTCCGAACGTTCCGAGGAGCCAACATCGACTTGGACCATTTCCATTTTGTAGCCAAGGTAAGAACTCGGATATCAGGAGATCAACGGAGTCGAGAAAGGACACCACGGTTTGACGTCGGAAAGCTACAATCGTAATGGACTGCTAGGATCTTTGCCGATCGAGTCTCCCGGAATCTCTCTCTAAGTTCGTCGCCACCAGCGCAAACAATCGAAGAAGATTGGAGGCGTTGTCAAGAAGCCATCAAAGATGCTGTCACTGATGTGCTGGGTTTTACGCCACCACCTAGAAAAACCCATGGTTTGATAACGAGTGCAGGCTAGAACATGAAGCGAAGCTGGAAGCCTACAAAGCAACGCTGCAATGAACAACGAGAGCTGTACCTGAGCCCTTCGAACAGAGACGAAGGGACGAGACCCGGCTTCTCAGGAGAAAGAAGAAAAAGCACGAGAAGCGCGCGATCGAGGAGATGGAGAGGTGCTACGGCAAGAACCATGGCCGAACGTTTTACCAGAGGGTGAAACAGTTATCCAGTGGATATAAGGTTCGGACAGAAGCCTGCTGGGATGAGAATGGACAACAAGTAGTAGAGTCGCAGTCGATACTGACAATTTGGAAGAACCATTTCTGCAGACTGCTAAATGGCGATGATGACACCAATAGCGCTGTGAGGCAGAATGTTCCACTCGTCGACGAGAATTCCGTTCCCCCGACTTAGACGAGGTCAAGATAGCAATATCAAGACTGAAGTCTAACAAAGCTGCCGGTGCGGACGGACTGTCCGCTGAAATCTTTAAGGCAGCTGGAGATGATCTGGTTGGGCGTATGCACCAGCTCATCTGTAAGATATGGTCGGAGGAAAGTATCGTTTGCCCGATCCATAAGAAAGGAGACCCCTTTGACTGCGCCAACTATAGAGGGATAAGTCTCCTGAACATCGCCTACAAGATCTTCTCTGCCGTTTTGTGTACTCGCCTGAAGCCGTTTATAAATAACCTAATAGGTCCTTATCAGTGTGGCTTCAGGCCAGGGAAGTCCACCATCGACCAGATTTTCACACTTCGGCAGATACTGGAAAAGATCCAAGAAATGCAAATCGACACCCACCACCTTTTTGTCGATTTCAAGGCCGCATATGACAGCGTGCATAGGGACGAGCTATACAACACCATGTCTAGTTTTGACATTCCTGCCAAACTCGTCAGGTTGTGCAGGATGACGATGGAGAATTCTCGCTGCTCCATCAAGGTCGGTAACGAACTCAGCGAGACCTTCAATGTCAAAAAAGGTTTTAGACAAGGCGACGCGCTGTCTTGTGACTTCCTTAACATCGTCCTGGAAAAGATCGTGCAAGAATCACACGCCAACACTTCCAGAAGTCCGTACAACTGTTAGCATACGCGGACGACATCGTCGTGATTGGCAGAACACAGCGAGCCGTCAATGAGGCGTTCGCTGGCATTGAAGCGGAAGCGGCGGGTCTAGCGGTGAATGAGGGCAAAACGAAGTATATGCTGTCATCAAGAAAGGACACACAACATCGACGTCTTGGACAGAGTGTCGCAATGGACAGCTATAACTTCGAGGTAGTCAAGGACTTCGTCTACCTCGGTTCCGCAGTAAACAGTACAAAAAACATCAGTACCGAGATCTAACGCAGAGTAACTATTGCCAACCGCTGTTTCTATGGGCTCAAGAGGCAATTGAGTAGTAGAGCCATCTCTCGAAGGACCAAGCTGACCTTATACAAGACCTTGATCATCCCAGTCCTGTTGTACGGCGCGGAGGCATGGACAATCTCAAAAGCGGATGAGGAAGTCCTTGGTATTTTCGAGAGAAAAGCTCTACGTGCGATCTTTGGTCCTGTTTGCGTTGACGGTTTCTGGAGGAGAAGATTCTACCACGAACTGTACGGGCTGTACAGCGACATGAGTCTAGTCAGGCGTCTTCGGATCCAACGCCTAAGATGGCTAGGCCATGTAGAGCGTATGGACAACTCAGCTCCGGCCCGGAGAGTCTTCGACTCCGAACCCGTGGGACAACGCAACAGAGGACGCCCGCGTTTAAGGTGGCACACCCAGATGGAGAAGGACCTCAACCAACTTGGCGTGCGACACTGGAAACAGCTACCCAGAGACCGTGCTAGCTGGAGAGGCTTGATGGTTGAGGCTCAGATCCACTCCTGACTGTAGCGTCAAATAAAGGAGAAAGAAGGTTATTCATCTATAAAATTTGTTTCCTTATGACGGATTTTATTTAAATGATTTTGAATCGGTTATAGTCTTCAGCAATTCAGTTTTTATCTTCTTTGCAGAAATTTGATGGGGCCTATATTTTTTTTCTATATTTTTTCATCGTACATGTTTTTTTTAATAGCCATTTCTACTCATGGTCTTTGGAAAAGTCCTCTCTATTGTGTAATCCGCTCCTGCTGATCTCAATAAGGTGATGATAAAAAGTTCTCGCAACCTACCTTTATTATGCAAATTAAAACACCAAAGGTGGTGGAAGAATAAAAAAAATAATTTTTATTTTTATGAGCATCAACCTCTTTATTCTCGACTCAATTTAAGACTGATTTACATTACATATTTCTCTAAATGTCTGACCTCGTTCATGTGCATTCTTGGTTGTCGCTGTCGCGATGTTCCCACAGGTGGTATTAAGTTGCATCCGCTACTGTGTTGTGGAATTCAGATGAAATTCGTCCAGACGCTACGTCAGCGAAAGTAGTTTGGCGTTAACTTGCACGATCTGAATTGTTTTCCTAATTAAGTCGGCCAGATTGATACGCGGGAGAGCAATTGTGATTAATTGTGTATTAAGAGATAATTCCCGGCATTGATGTAGTTTTGCAAGCAGCTAAGGCCACTTCGCTTCCCCATTGGTTCCCGTGCCACCTTCAGTGGCAATGTATTTATTGTCTAGGCAGACTGATTTTAATGATCACCAGGTGTGGGGCATGGTATTGATTTTCGAAAACTTGCCACCACACCAGATTCAAGAAAAAAGAAGAATCATTTAGACGACCTTCATTCATTTTGAAAAATCAAAGCAAGCATGAGCACAAAAGGCCGCGATCAGCCTAGTCCGTCGGTTAGAGACTGATTTCCGTTTACCATGGCAGACTCATTGCTGGCTAACCATAAGTCTCTGGATGAGTTGACAAATGTTTTCAACTATCTAAGCACCAAGATACCACTTCATAACAGCCGCCTGGTGTCATCCTTCAAAATTCCCCTCCAACACATGTTTTGAGGAAAAAATAAAACCGAATCTCGCCTAATTTCCATTTTAATTGATTGCAACTGAAAGCTTTCGGTAGCTGCTGATCCTTGTCTCGAAAAATTTGAATATTGTCATTCGGTAAAAAGCAATCCGCTTCACAAAATTGCAATAATTATGACAAATTTCCGAGTTTGCCGCAGTTTCCGTCGAAATTGCTGCCACCACCATCGCCACCGCCGCACCGCCCAACATCGATGTCCGTTCGCTTTGGCTGGGCCGAGTGGGCGGGGGTAGGAAGCAATTTCGGGATGGACACTCAAAAAAGCACGCCACCAATTTGTGCAACACACAATAACTCTGACAGTGTGGGACGGATGTACATGTCTGCAGCGGCAATCTATCGTGCCTGACTACACCATCGTTCCGCCAGCAAACGGGCGCGACGGCGTAGACGGTGGCGCGGGTGTCGGAGGAGTGGGACTCATCTCTATTTGCATATCCGCCATCGAATTAGTGCATACATCGGGATGCTGTGCAATTCAGATCGCTAGCTCAGTGGATTAAAAGTTAGCACCAACGAACCATATGGCCCGTGGGGAGCGGAGTGGCCGCATACATGTCCGCTTGTGCGGGGCTGGCCGGGTGTAAACTATCCAGCCGGATTCGGATGCAATGTTTCACAACGTGCGTTTTGCATTTTGTGTGTCCTGCAGGATGAATAGAGGATCCTTCCAAAGTGGGTTCCATGCCACATTTTTTTCCCTTCCATTTTCTGTCTTTTTCCGTCGTCTCTGTGCTCGAGACGGACGGAGGGGACGAGGGCTTGGATTTTTTAAGCGACTCACACCCTGTCGGACAAGGGACAGGCGTGGAATTGGGTCGAACGTGGCAGAAAAAGGATTACTTGGAGTTCGTTTTTATGGTTGAGCTGGTCTAATTGGATATGTTCGAAGGAATAATTGCGAACTGAAAACGGGATGTACACAAAGTGAATGCGAGTGGAATGCTGTTTGCGGATGATTTTCGTTCTTCTTTTGTTTCTGCTCTGTTGTCGAGCTGAGAACTGAGTGTGTTCTGCTCGAGGGCCAGCACAGGGACGTCGAGAAAAATTCAAGTGGTTTCTATCAATTTTAAGTTAATGGCATTCTTGAGAGTCAGAGAGAGGCCGTCTCTGGCTGGCACTTATGCCATCGGAGGATGAAGTGTGAGTTGAAGGAGGAGGGTAATCGATGCCTAATGGCTGATAATGAGTTCTCGACGAATGGAGGCATTTAGGAGATCAAACATCATTGTGCATTTATTTAAGGAGCTCCAGATGGACACTCAGTTCAACGCCTTGTGGAGGAAGTAGGTCCAATTTCTTTTCTTAAGACTTTATTTTACTTCTCCTCAGGACGAAATCATCCCAGCCCTGCTGTATGGCGCGGAAGCATGAACAATCTCAAAAGTGGATGGGGAAGTCCTTGGTTTTATCGAGAGATAAGCTCTGCGTGCCATCTTTGGTCCTGTCTGCGTTGACGGTTATTGGAGAAGAAGATTCAACCACGAACTGTACGGGCTGTACAGCGACATGAGGCTAGTCATTCGTCAACAGATTCAACGCCAACGATGGCGCATGGTAGAGCGCATGGACAACAGTGCTACGGCCCGAAGAGTCTTCGACTCAGAACCAGTGGGACAACGCAATAGAAGACGCTAATGGTACCGATGGCGCACCCAGGTGGAGAACGACCTCAATCAGTTTGGTGTGGGCAGTTGGAGACAGCTAAAGATCGTGCAAGCTGGAGAGATTTGTTGATTGAGGCCCAGGTCCACCTCGGACTGTAGCGCCACCAGAAGAAGAAGAAAAAGATCCCGGTGTTGACACTGAAAAGGTTGCGCACTTTTAGTCAACCCGCACTCAAATAATTTAATTGTTTCAAAAGAAAATACTAAATTCCCTCCAGCAGTGTGTTGCTGCTAAGCAATCCAAAAGGACACCGAAGACGTAGACTACTAATGAGACTATATTATGTCAACTGATTGCAGCTATCCCCTAAGCTGCCTAGGTACCAAATGATTTATTATGTCGTCAACAGTTATCTCGATCTGTAACATTGCATAGTAAAGCGTGGACACATAGTTTGTCAAGCAAATGTTTGCAAAACCAAATAACACACTGAACATCGACTTGATGAATTTTGTTTACCTTTTTCCTTTAAAGTTTTAATATCATATTAACTGTTTACTGTAATTCACAAAAACAAAGGAAAAAATTAACGAAAATCAGGATAAATCTGATAAAAAGCTGTTAACATTAGTTTTTTCAATGTCAAACAATTCTTTGCAAAATGCTGTACATAGTTAAAATAGTTTGAAAAACAATCAAATACTTTTTTTTTTATTAGTTTTTAATATTTATTTTGTCTGCAATTAGCCTTAATGACGACTTGCAACCTAGTCCTCATGGAATGTATGATCTTCTGAAGGTCGTAGTGCTCGGGGATTTTTACTCACTCCTCGTTGATAAACTTAATTAAGTCCTTATAAATAAGCCCACATTATTATCGATGAGGTTCAAGTCAGGACGTTGGGCAGGGGTGTCAATTACTTTGCTACAGTTATAAAGCAACCACTCTTTACATGAAGAGAATGTATGTTTGGATCGTTGTCCTGGTACAACTTAAAACGTAATTTTGTTACCGTCGTTTTCTCCTCCGCGGTATCGAACACAAGGGTTGCCGACTTGTCGATGGAGTAATAGCCGTGGGTCAAGAAATAAAAAAAATTAATGGGCACCACGCGATTAGCCCTATGCCTCGAAAGCCTTATAGCGTCGAACCGCGACGAGCTACAAAGCCCGCTTGTCTCTACCACCTTACCTTGGCAGTTCACCCAGTTGCAGAAGCTACGTCCCCCTGGGCGACCGATAACCGACACAAGGAAACCACAAACTTTCTCGAAATTCAAAGATCCTTCAACAGATCCTTTTATTCACACTTCGTTAAATATTCAAATAAAAAAAAAATTCCAATTCAAATTATCAAATTCTACTAACTAAAATTCAAAACAATTCAAATAATTCATATAGTACCACAAAATAAAAAAAAAAAATATAAAAGCTTCACCAAGTGGGTTCGAACCTTGGCGTAAAAGTTCGGATCCGATCTCTTACCCTTACAAATCAGAGCTTTAGCGCGCTCGGCTACACCCACAACCAAAATTTAAGTTCCCTAAATTACAATACTAGTGTGATAACTCTTGCAGCTTAATCTAATATAATATATTGAGAATACAATAACGGCTTAACGACGCTTCAGAGGGGAGGAGTTAACAAACACATACACTATCAAAAGTGTTACGAATCATTGGCTATTAAAGAACTACGAAAAGAAGGGTTAGTAGGTGACTCCCTGCATCGTTCTATACGGCAGCTGGTTCCGCTGTTTCGGCTGACTGGTGATCTCCCACGTGGATGCACTTGCAACTAACACGTACGAACAGGAACTCTCCCACAGGTATCACTCACGAAAGTCGATAACCGGGTTTTACAATGTGGTGTAGCTTTGACGACTCCCGCCGCGCTCAAATTTGCACTTGGATTTTCGCACGTTTGTATGTAGCTATAGGCGCCGACTTTGACGTACACACGCGTTCGCGTTCTGGGGTCCGCTACTTCGTTATTTCTTTGTTTTCCAATATTTCTCCGTTTATTATATTCCTCGTCTAGGAAAACTATCTTAGCTTTCGACCGGAAAGAAGGAAAAAGGGGAAAAGAAAAAAAAACCGACGCAAACAATTTGCCGAAATCACTGAGCCCGATGCTAATTGTGTATATATATTTTATATATATAAATATGTATAATTATAATTTATCACTTTCTTTGTTCGTTCGCACAGCGACCGTAAACCGTTTCTCGATCAGGCGTTTTCCCTTTACGCTCCAAAGGTCCCTTCAACACCACGTACCAAACGTCTAACCCGTGATATCGCTCTCCATAAAACTGCCCTCCTCAATCAATCCCTACTTTCTCCCAACCCGCCATCCTGGATATTAGCTGAGATTAATCCCCGTATTTTCTCCTAAGTCTCCAACTAAGCTACCGATTACCCATTCCGGTACGTTCCCCGAAGGAATATTGCTTGCAAGAAAAAAACAAGATCTAGCCCGAACTGGACTCGAACCTTCAAATGATTTAGAGCCACACTAACACGGAACTCGACAGGCATCTGCGAAAACCTTTCCGAAGTGAAACTATGCCTGTAACAATTTGTTTTCATTTACTAGGTCAACAAAGTCAAATTTTTCCAGTCTACTTTTCAGTTTTTGTCTTAATATATCCAAATATATTTTCGTAGTCTTAATACCAACAATACTTCATATTTCAAACGCCGTTGCTTGAAAAATATCCCCATACCATCACCGACAATTTTCCAAACATAACTGCTAGTGCTTTTTTCCCAAACCCTTGGCGGCCATTCATGTCAGTACAATATTACTTTACAACATCGTTCCAGTACTCCATCGGAGACAAGTGTGTTCCATTGCAGAAGTTAGTCTTTTGCTAATATTCTGCGCTGAGATTAATGGTTTCTTTCTAGAGATTCTCGATGTGTATAAGTATTCTGGCATTACTTTCCTGACAGTGTCATGGGAAACTTCAATTCCGTAATCCTTTTTTAATTTCTTGTAAGGGTACGAGGATTTTGTTCTATGTTTCTTATTATTTTTCTTTCATCCCTCATGTTACCTTGTTTGGTCTGCCTGTTGAGTGCTTCAAGTCTACCTTTTTTTTCAGGGCGGTTAATGATTTTGTAGACAGTAGATAGAGAACATTTCAGGCAATTCTTTAGCAGTTCTGCCCTTATGCTAAGTAAAATACACCGATTGTATCAAATCCTCACTTACTCGTTTTTCTCGCATATTTAATATGGCTTTTTTAACTATCTTTATTTTCTTTTTTTCTATATGTTATATTTTTTTGTGGTGAAGCTGTGGCGTAGTGGGTAAGTGCGTCGACTCCTACGCAGAGGGTGCCAGGTTCGATACCGGAATCTACCACCTTTGATAATTCACGGCTCCGCATCTTTCGAGTCACTGACAATGCTCAAAGAGTATTCCTGTCTAGAAAAAGCTTTCCAACTTTGCCGTTCGGAGTCGGCATTAAACTGTAGGTCCTTCCACTCGTGCAAGAACAAAAGCACCGTTGAAATTACAGTGGCGAGCAAAACCGGTCGAATAAATGAAAAAATTCAGGAAATCTTTCATAACATATTTATTTATAGCCCTACTAGGATTTCTTTTGATTTATTGTATTCGTTGGTGTTTACAGAACAGTAATACAAACAAAAAAAAATCATTCAATTAACAAATAATACAAAAAATCAAAAAAGTCTACTACCTCTATTCGTCCATTTTTGCACGTTTTGGGTTACCCTAATGTATTGCTATTCTTTAGTATTTTGTCCAGAGCCCTTTGTTCTAAACAACACTATTCACACTTTTTTGGAATGTTTTCTACTAATTTTTCAATATTAGAGTGAGGAATACTTTGCCATAAAGCCTGTACTGTAGACCATAGTTCATTGAGATTGCTCGGTGCTTCCTCGTACTGCGACAGTCTTTTTTTTCACGAACGCCCACAAATTTCCGATGGGGTTTAAATCGGGGCTTTGTGACGGCCAAAGCATCGTTTGAAACTGCTGACCCTCAAGCCATTTCTTCAGTAGGTTGTTGTATGTGCTTTACGTGCAAAATTCTACTTCACTATTTATAGATTTAAAAAAAAAACACGGCTTCCTTCCCTCTCATTATTATGTTAAGAGATTTAAAATCAATATGCATAGATATCTCCTGTCTAAGCCACATTTAAAGCGTATTCAAGTCCCCTTGAAATAAAGTCATACATGTTGATCCTCAATAAAATACAAAATAAAGACGCATCGCGGTCAGACACTGAGACAATGTATGCTAAAGAATTGATACAAAGTGCATTATAAAACGTACTGCCTTTTGATGCATTTGAGTACGTTTTGTCAACGCAATGAATACGCTGCCTTACCAAAAGGGAGGGAACGCTGGTCGATGTCCCTCTTGCTGATTTCTTTTATTTTTCTTTCTGTTATTTTTCTCTCTTTTCTTTTTTTTGTCTTACGCTTTGACTTAAAATGCAAGTCTCTTTTCTTTTCTACTATTTATTCTTCAGTTAAATTATTCTAGTACTTAATTTGTTGTTTGTTCTATCACAAAACTTCTGAATAACAGTGTTGCCATATTTCAACTAACTACTTTTGTAAAAGCTCTTTAAAACACCAATTTTATAATTTTTTTTTCTCAGTTTCTATTTCTTGTTTATTGTTATATAATATTAAATAACTACATTTTTGCGAGACTCATCAATGCGCCGAACTCATAAAATTTTAATTATCTTTATAACTGTTGCGCATATTTTTTATTCTATACTTCCAAATAATGTCTATTTTTCTTGGTCAGGAATTTTTTTATATCCTACTAGCTGTACCCGGCGTGCGTTGCAGGGCCACGAACTAAAATAAATTTGAAGGAAAAACATTATAAAATTATTAAATTCATTTGGAGTCAATTTACTGATTTTATTCTTTTCGAAGAGTATTGTGACATTGCAGCATTTCGTTTCAATTCGATATTTATTGAAGTGCTGTGGGATACACAATATTTCTAGTCTTTCCATCAGGTGCGTAAACATAAATCGGATGGTTCCTCGACGCGTAAGCATGCAAAATAGAGCTGCCCATGTGAGAAGCGTTAATTCTCAAAATTTAATCCACACCCTTGTCACGATTGTCCTTGTGCTTTGTTGATAGTCAATGCGAAAGGGAGTCGCACCGGGAACTGCAGGCGTTTGAATTGGAATGCATATCAGTCGGGATCATTGGGATACACGGCAACAGTGCGTCTTTGCCTTTGAATTTTCTAGTCAAAATTGTCGCCTCGATAACATTGTTCCTCATTTTCTGGACTGAGAGTCTGGGTCATTTGAAGAGTTGTGGTGGAGTGGTTCGGGTGGTGGATGTAAATCTGGCAGTTTAACTTTTCCACTGGCACAGAAAATTACTGCCGTTTCGTTCTTAAATTCATGCTGTTCAATACATGATAATTTTGTCCAATTTTCCTAAAACGACACCTGGATGAAGACTGTGATCATTATTACCGTCATAATGGAATGCACCAAGATTTAAATCAGCGTGTAGTATTCGTCTTGATCGAGCGGTTCTTATGCGAACATTTCGCAGCCTTCTTTCAGTTGTCTCAGACGAACGGTCATGAGTAGTACGTATTCGATCACTTTCTAACCTCACTTCTCGTTGTTCAGATGATTCAGACGAACGGGTCTCAGCGGCATGTACTTGAAGATTTTCCAGCCTTAATGCTCGTTGCTCGTCTGATTCTGAGACTCGTAGTGCTTTTTTCTGCCGCGCTCGAGGTGTTGATCGGCCAATTCCTTGTCGCTTTGGAGGCATAATTGTACGGAAGTGACGTAAAAAATGCGTTTGAATTTATTAGATGTCAATCAGTATCGAATCTCAAAATGTACCCAATCCAATTGAGCCGGCTATTCACACACGGATGGAAATGTTAATATTGACGGTGATCACTTAGTCGCTGAGCCAAAGCGAAAATTAAGTCCTTTAAAAATAATAATCTGCCGGCCTATCTATCCGGCTTGTCAACGAAAAAAGATACCAACTACTCACTCTGGAAAGCAGCCAACGGCTTAAGAAAACCCCAACCACATACGGCCCCAATTCGGAAAAACCAACACGATTGGGCCAAAGAAGATAAACAGAAAGCAGATCTCTTTGCAGATCAATTAGAAGAAACGTTTAAATCACGCGATGGAAAAACACCTTGTGTATACTCCTACGGTTCAGACTCAAATAATAACAATTTTTCTGTAAGAAATGCTACTTTGACAGAACTTAGGGAAGAATTGAAAACTTCAATCCCAAGGAAGCTCGTGGTTATGATTTAATCACAGGAGAAGTTCTGAAAGAATTACCTCAGAAAGCGCTTGTTATGTTTCTCTACCGCCTTTGGATTAGAACATGTCCCTAGTCAGTGAAAAGTAGCCGAAACCGGGTAAACGCCCAATAGACCAAAAAGTCTTAAAGGCCAATTTCACGCGACAATGTCTAAAGTGTTCGAAATAATATGACTTAGACGTTTAAGCCCGGTTGTAGATGAACGACGAATTATTCCCAACCACCAATTCGGTTTTAGAAGCACTATTGACCAAGGACATGGCATAACTGATGTTATAGGAAAATCGTTTGAACAAAAGCAAGTCAGCTCAGCTGTATTTCTTGATGTCTTTCTCAAGCCTTTGACAAGGTTTGCCACGAAGGCTTGAAACACAAGCTTCAACAATTCCTCCCGAGAAAACTTTGCACAATATTATCGAACTATCTATCGGAAAGCATCTTTCGTGTGAAATATGGGAAAGAATACTCCCTATTTAAATCGATACAATCGGAAGTACCACAAGGAATGGTTCTTGATCCCCTCCTTTACTTACTGTATAGCAGCGATATACCGCAGGACGTAGGCACAGTGCTAGACATATTTGCTGACGACACCGCCATTTTGGTATTAGACCGGATACACGACTGGACGAACACTCAGCGAATTGAGCTTAAAGAAGTTAAAAAAAAGATAAGCACGTGAATAGCTTCCCCGTTTTTATAAATAATGCTCAAATACCCTTCGACAATGAAGCGACATACCTCGGAATGACTCTCGATATAAAGCTTAAATGGAAGAAGCACGTCAAAAAGAAACATGAGGAGCTCCAATTAAGATACAAAGACATTGGCTTATTGGAAAATATTGCAAGCTATGTTCTGACAACAAATTGCTTATATACAAGCAAGTGCTAAAACCCGTCTGGACGTATGGTATACAACTATGGGGTTGTACCAAAGAAAGTAACAGAAACATACTAAAAACTTTTTAAACAAAGTGCTAGGGGCCATCGTCAACGCACGCTGGTATATAGGAAATAACGATATCCACAGAGATCTTGGAATTACATCAGTCCAAGATGAAGTCCAAGTCGCCTGGAAGAACACATAAACTCTACTGTCCTTCCAACTCTCGACGAAAGAAACTCTTTTCGCCGTCTTCAAAGGACTAAACCCCTTGGCCTAGCACGATGAATTCAACCCACGCTTAACTGCGGTGTTAGCAAGAACTCTCAATGGAGAGTCTCTTGCCAAATGCGTCTAAACCGAGAAAGTAAAACTGCTGGATAAGTGTAAAACTTAGTTGTAGTGGAAATATATTTTAATTGAAAGGAGGTGTTTTTGCTGGGTAAAAATTCTTTTCGCTATGTGGGAACGGTCTCCAAAGTCACATACCCTTGCAAAAAAAAGCTTAGTCGCTGAGAAAATTTCACATGAAAAAATTAGCATTCGAAATTTATTGAAATCGACTTTAATTCCACTCACAATGATATCTAAAAAAAAAAACTACACGCACTTTACACGCACCTTTACCCGACATTGCAGTCACCCTTAAACGCCAAGAACTCTAGTTTTCAAACGCCAACTGAAAGGAGGGTACAAACTTTGAGGCAATTTTTTGTTCATACCAAAGTGGGTATTTCGTTTAACAAAAATACTCGACTCATGTGTTCTTACTCGGAGTCTTCTCAGTTTTTATTCACACCACCCAATGTCATGATGTGTGGCAGATAAATGAGTATGCTAAGTACAGGGTTACCGTCCCTATTTTTTAATGTGATATTACTCTATTGTGATTTCTCTTATCGTTAAAAGAGCGACATTTGGTGTGAGTTTATTGGGATAGCTGTGTTTTTTTGCAAGCGTATATACGCCTAATTTTGAAGTGCACACTATCATCGGCGCTTAATGATTCATCATAAAATCTTGGCAGCACCGACGACATTTATGACATTTGCTAAGCAGTCAGGGGTGTAGTCTTGGAAGGTGATGGTTGATCTTTGATGATCACAATCTTCGTTTTGTGACTATGTAGCGTGACCATCACTTTAAAAGCAAAAACAAAATAATAATAATAATTATAAAATAAAAAAGTATTCATCAAATGAAAAGAATCGTTTAAGAAACCTAAACGGAATGTATAGCAGAGACACTCTGGGTATACCAAAAATAGCATACTTATGGATGCCAAAATAATTCAAAATGATCTAATACACGAACCACACCTGCAAATGTAAACCACATGCAGCAACCTAAGCAATGAAGGAAGGAATTCAGGAATGAACACACAGAAAATAATGTTTGGAAGCATTGATTTTATCCACGCATATTTCTTAAGCGACGATAGATATGATGAGTAACTTAAGCTGATATATGATTTGTTGTTAGTGTATTTTACATGCAAATTGAAAATTAAGAGTATATACGCTTGCAAAAAACGGCAGCTAATATAAGACATTTGAATTCAGAACTTAAAGTCACAGTAAAAATCACTGTGATTAGAAAATCGCATTGGCAATACTAATACTCTCTCATATGCCTGTTATTTAGCTCTTATCCTTGTTGTCTGTGTGCATGTCCAATCTTGTCTCAGGTCAGATGTGATCTGACCACCAGCAAGTGCGGACGTACTGGTGAGTCACAGACACAAAATCACATCTTTGCCCAACTCTACTGGACATGTCAACCGCACGTATTGCTTGTTATGGGATAACACTTTACCGATCGCGTGAGCACATAAAAGTATCAGTTCACTTTCTAATTATTGGGTCGCCGTGGCATAGTGGGTAAGTGCGTCGACTCCTACGCAGAGGGTGCCAGGTTCGATACCCGAATTTATCACCTTTGATAATTCTCGGCTCCACCTCTTTCGAGTCACTGACAATGCTCAAGGAGTATTTCTGTCTAGAAAAAGCTTCTCAACTTCGCCGTTCAGAGTCGGTATTAAACTGTAGGTCCCTTCCACTAGTGAAAGAACAATAGCACGTACAACACGCAGTGGTTGCTGAGAAGATAGGCCCAGGTCCGCCTCGGACTGTCGCGCCACCCATATTATATTATATTAATTATTGTTGGCCAATAGTATTTTTTGAGTGTGTAGATCCCACGACAGCTGCAATTCAACTGACTCTACTTTCAAGCCAAGGACAAGGATGTGGAATCTTTTTCAAGATGTTGGTGACCCGTGCTACCAGCATAAACGTTATTTTTCTTATTTTTTCTCGGGCCTACGTCCTAAACCACACCTCTGCACACTTCTGCCACTCTCCACGCGGAACTGCATATCGCTGGTTAGCATATTACGACGCTGTAATCCATATTTGCCAATTCAGCTTTTCTTTGTGCTTTGAGCCTTCTGCGCTCGTTAAAGAGGAAGAGATCTCCAACCATTTGTCAACTGACTTACGTAAACTCTTATGTCACTTACAACTCGGAAAGTCATCATTCGTTCGCTTTTTTCATTTCAATTCAAATCAGCATGAACTTTCACGGCAATATATGAAATTCATTGGAAAGATAGTGGCGCCATCTGTCGAAAGTCGTACCAACTCAGAAACCTTCGTGGGCTCATACACAACAACATTGCTGAAGATCATCACATGACCAAATGCATAGTTTACGATTCTATAAAGGACATAGATGAGTGCAAGGACTGTTCTGGGAGAATTGTGTGAAGCGAGGATTGAATATAATTTCACATTAATCCATGGAAATATTAGCTCTTTGCTTTATTTAATTTTGTATCGAGTGACCAGTGGATGCTAGTGGCTATCGCATATGCTAATAATACGATGTAAGCATTATCTGCACACAACACTTTGTATCGAACTGATGAAGTATTCCAAGCACAAATCCCATGCACAAGCATAACACTCACCAACTCACAAGGAGAGTGTGTGTGTCTCCAGTTCTGCGAATTTTGGTGAATCAAACTGCATGCATTTTTGATTCTCATTCCATATGCTTGTTACCCAGATAGCTCCTTTTGTTGCTCCGACTACACCACTTGGCAGATTAAAGCCCTTTACTTAGGGTGAAACGCGCACACAGCTCAACATCGCCTTTGAACCGCTTCCAGCTTAACATCCGACGACGGCCCACTCCTGCTCCGAATCACGACCTCATAACTCATTCATCAAGCTGTCATGCTGCGATGTCTCAGGTGGACACTTGACTGCTGCCATCGGTCGCCGGATTCGCCACAACACCGCCGCTGTGTTCCAATTTGTCCCTAAGCCAGTTCATCGGATTTGTCCAGAGCCCCCTCGGTGTGAGCATTTGGCCTTCGCTCGGTCCAAGCTCTACGAATTCGTAGAATTGAATTTGAAATCCGAACTCAATTGGAAATTCGCACCACCTGATGTTCGCTGTCCGCACTCGGCTTACAACACGTCCCCTTTTCGGTTGCACTGTCCATCCGTGGCGCTGAGGATGCTCTCGGTTTGTGTGCAGTTCGGCAACAATGTTAGCCAGCTAATGTTGCTTGATTGCAATATCCCTCTGCGAATTGGTCGCTACTTCAGAATTTGCATAAATTCCTTCAACTGACTAAAACCAACTTTGAGAGCATCTCAACCGGGCTCGCCCGCCCGCCGATTCAACTTTCAACACTGACATATGCACCGCACACAACACGTAACCCGAGTGCCCCCGGAGCGCAACTAGCAGAGCTATTGACTCGTGCTGTATGCAAATTAAGTCGCTTCTTCATTTGAGCTCGGTCTGCGCCACAGGCCATTCTCCCCGTCGACGCGTTGCAACGCCTCGAAATAACGTTTTGCATTTTGAGTGCACTTCAGTTTAGTAACAGCAATTACAGTCTTTCTAAGTGATGAAATCCTTATCGTCTCATACATAATCTGCTCTTGAAATATCTCCTTCCACACACACACACACACACACACATACAGCAGATCCTTCGCTTGCACTTTTTACGTTTCCTTCGAAATGGAAGCTTTTTTTTTTGCACTCATTCTTTGAGCTCGCAAGGATGTGCAGTCTTACAGACATTTTTCAGCAGTTTTACGTGGCACTCGAGATAAATTAATTACGGCACCATAACAAGCCCCCCGTTCGCCACGCTGCCAGTTGGCACCTCCGCCCCCATCGCACTGGGCATAAACGGTAATGAAATAATCGCTAAAGATCTGAGTATGACAGGAGCGGCAGGATTCCCTATTGCCAGTCAGTTGTGCGAGTGTGCAGCCCTCATACATATGCAATAGCATTTTGAAGTTGTTCCTTATGTAATCCTGTGATAGTGCCTCGTCTAGGGTTCCCCACCCCCACACCACCACCCACTCGAACTGCAGGTTATACCACACAGGCAGCGGCAACAACAGCAAGCGATGGATGTGCATGGAGAGGGGGAGCAAAAAAGGATACTGAACGAGAAGAGATGTGTAGCTGAAGATGAGATGTAGGAAATTTATTCAGCCATCCATATGCATGCATTTGGGTTGGTTGCTTGGCTGGTTTGTTTAGTGGATGTGATAAGGGAAAAATTTATTTTCCTCATGGGTTGCGGTTGTGCCCGGATAAGGCGTCAGCTCCAAATGCGGGACGCGGAGATGGTGACCATGGTGCCTGTGTGTGGTGTGGTGTGGTGTGGCGTGGTGTGGCGTAGTGTGGTGTGGCGTGGTCGTCCTCTTGAAGGCAGCAAAGAAAGACACTTTCATAATGTATTCAGGAATTAAGTAATTTTTGTATTCGCTTCGTTTTTGTTCACACGCGGCAGCAGCGTTCTCGTTGAATGATGCAGTCCTGGAGGAGATGCTTAAGCGGTATCTGATAGCTAGTTATGCGAAATTTCCCTCGGTTCAGTGTGCGAGGAAAAAAGCATGTAACGCGGGAAAATGAACAAAAAAAAAGGTTGGTGCACATAAATCAATTTTGGTTGAATGTTCTAAACTGAAGTCATGAAGGCCGTGGTTTGTGCTTGCATGTGTGAGACTTATTCAAGAGTAACGTTAAATTGAAGTAACACAAAGCAATCTGTGTGAATTTTGATGAGACTTAGTGTCTGGGCCTTGTCGAGCGCTAGCACAACGCTACTTCTGGCCGTTAAGTGTTCCACTTCGAGGCAGTTTGAGATCATGTCTATCCTAGATTCCATATAAACCAGGAGAAGAAGAAATGACCGAACATCAACTTTCTTTCAATATCAGTTGATTTAGTTTCAATCTGATATCCACCAAATAAACGTCGGTGTTCCTCAAGGTTCCAGTTTGTCTCCGCGACTCTTTCTGATTTGATGAGTGTCTTCTTCATCTATCCTAATCCAATTCCCTCCTCCGCTGAAGACATAACTCTCAGCGTTCTTATCGTTCCGAGACACGTGGCGGTGCCCTTCGTCCGAAAGGATGTGAACAGCAGCGCGTGAGACTAGCTTGTGAGACCAATGCCATGCTTCTAAGACTGCGTGGTGTCATTTTAACTAGATCTTACTATTGAGCCATTAGCCATTCGAGATAATGACTATCCGTACCGGATCTGCGTGTAATATACCTCTTGTCAGTCCATTGAGTCATAAATAAGGTAGCAAAGACCACCATAGGCTACCGAGCAAGGTAGCTCGTATCATCATCTCATCTTCTAACCCGCATGATCCATTAAATGGCTCGCCGGAGTAAACCACGCACGAGAGATCTCCAGGCAACTCGATCCTGTGCCATTGACTCTAACTCATCAGGAATTATGCCCAAGCGGAAACAGACAAGTTTATGGACTCGGTCCAACCACCTCATCCTGGGTCTGGCAAGCTACCTCATAGAATCGCATTCAAGATCCGCCTCGGAAGTCGTGATGGTGGAGACACTCGTGTTACGTCAACGTGAAGCATAGCCCTTTTCGTTCTAAGAAACAGCTGCTCAAACGTTGAGTTCCTCGCTCACTTCTGTGTTTCCCACCCTATCCCGGCGAGTAATTCTGAGGTGGGGCAGGAGTCTTTTGACCCAACACAAGAATTTCCGTGCCAATGGGCTCGAGTCCTACAGTGTCCCAAGCTAAAATCAACGCCATCGAGATCTACGCCAGACATAACCTCCACAAAGGTATCAAGGACGCAATAATACAAATATTCTCAGACAGTCAAGCACCACTAAAGGCACTTTCGTCCAATCTAATGGACTCCGAAACTGTCAAGTGCTGCTATGACGCCTTGCAATCTCTTGCCATACACAACAAAGTGAATCTTGGCTGGGTCCCTGGACATAGAGGGATTGCAGAGGGATACGTCTTAAAAAAGAACTGTCTGAGCGAAAGCAATATGAAAGAACTGACCAATAATAATAATAATAGGGGTGGCGCTACAGTCCGAGGCGGACCTGGGCCTAGCTTCTCAGCAATCATTCGTATTGTGCGTGCTGTTGTTCTTTCACGAGTGGAAGGGACCTACAGTTTAATGCCGTCTCCGAACGTCTCTTTCACCATTGTCAGTGACTCGAAGGAGGCGGAGCCGTGAATTATCAAAGATGGTAAATTCGTGTATCGAACCTTTTTTTTCATGTAATTTTATTTCTTCTTAAATATTTTACTTACATGCTAGACAAAATTACTTAAATCTAGCTTACCTAACTTAAGAATTTACAATGTTCTTAATACTAACCTACTGAACCTATGCGGGTACTCTGAGCTAATCTGAACTACTTTTTAAATGTGCCTTTCGGCTTAATCTACGTTTTTTTTTAGTCAGTAAGACAATCTTTTATTTTTTTATTCATTTGGCAAGAAAACTTATAAAAAACTTGGCTAAACTTAACTACTTAAACTACCTTATTCTAACTTAACCTAACCTAAAACTTAAATATGTCCGTAACAGTACGGACACGTGCACCAGGGCGTATATGTTGTGTATATGCATAACATATATAATTTATACGCCGTGATGCACCTTTTTTTTGTTTTTGATTCATATATTGTTTTTTTTTTTTTTTTTCTCTTAATATCTACCTTAGAAACTATGTAAGCTGGCCACTATGGTCAGCTATCTGATCCTCTTGAAAAGCTAGCGGTGGCGGAGGCTGGTTTTGGTGTAACCACCAGTAAAATTGCCGTTCTTTGGCAGACTCTTTCCTATCTCGAGCGGGGATCGCTCTACTGAACCGGAGGAGATCCTCGTGGGTGCGAACGACATCCGGTTCGTATTGAAGTCACCTATCCACTGTTCGGCGTACGACATGGAAGATGATAGGACATCCTTGTGGATCCTGTATTAGGCCAATTGTGTCTAGATAGAGGAATGCTTCGGGAGGAATAAAGCCGTTAAGGCGCACCCTTTCATGGTACATACTATTGGGGTAGTAAGCCCCAAAGATCAGACTGTTGGAATAGGTCATAGCTCGTGCAGTGTGCCTTCTGATTAGTTTAATAATAAAATTATCTACCCTATTCACGTTTGCCTCGTTGTACAGGACCACGTTAGGGTGATACTTCTTGTACTCAGACTCGGGCGTGCGATACAGACGGAGACAGCTCCTAAGACACTGCCTCTCGAACACCCTCATCTTTTCCATCTGGGAAGGACTCACGTTGAGCCACAATGGACAACCGTACACCATAATGGGCCGTACTAGGGCCATGTAGCAGATTACCTTCACTCTGGTATCAAGTTGGCTGCTGAAAAACAACCTTCTTGCCGCGGCAAAGGCTTTTCTGGCTTTCGTCAGAGCAATATCTATATGTTTGTCAAAATACAGATATTGATCCAGCCAAATGCCTAGATATCTAACTACTATAGCTAACGGCTGACCATGCGGGTCAACTATGCCGAGCTTACGCCAGTTTTGGTGCGTATCCCGCGATGCCCTGTCCAACGGGGTCCGGAAAAGACTAGTTTCGCATTTCTGGAAGTTGATAAGCAACTTTCAGTCGTCGCAAAATCGCTGGATTTTCTCAAAGTCACGCTGCAACAAGATGTTTATTACCTCGACCTTCGGACCTGATCTGTACGCAACTAGGTCGTCGGCGTACGCAATTAAGTGCGGCATGGAACCTATAAGATCTGCAGTGAATATAGAAAACTAGATCGAGGAACCGATGGCCCCCTGTTGCAGACCGTTTTTAATGCTAAAGACCGTAGTGGAGGTTACGTCACCATTTTGAACAACGAACTTTTTACCTGTTATCATGTCATAGACCATGTATAGCAATGGCTTAATTATGCCAAGCTTGAGGAAGAGGCCTTCCAACCAAACGGTGTCGAACGCCTTCTCCAAGTCAATCAGGCAGGCACCCGTGCACTGATTTTTGTTTTTATTCCATTGTATGTCGGACACCAGTTTTGACGCGGCATTCATGGTATCATGCCCCGCTCGGAATCCGAACTGGTTGTCCGGTATGATTTTCTTTTCATCAGCCCATTGCTTCAGAACTCGAATGACTATCTTTTCAAAAACATTGCTTATTCAGGGAAGAAGACTGATCGACCGAAGATTTGTCGGAATGGACTTATCTTTGTCCCGTTTAGGGATCGGTTGACAGCTGTTTTCCAGTGCGTGGGGTAATGTGCATTACTCAGCGCATTGTTGAACAAGGTTGTGTAAATTTGGACTGCTTCGGGGGGAAGATGGCGAAGCACAATGTTCGGTATTCCATCGATTCCCACTGACTTTTTCTTCTTCTGCGAGTGAAAGATACCCTGGAGATCTTCTTGAGAAATAAAGATGTGATTCCTATCATTGGCGACAGCACTGTGTGCCATGTTCTGGTCATTGACCCTGGTGAAACCTGGATTCTCTGATCGCCGTTGACTTATCTCATTGCGGAGATAGAAGTGGTTTAGCAGGGCTTTGTTCTCCAGATCGTGATTCGGCCTACTAACCTCGTTGACAGTATACACTCTCTGGAACACTGCACCAATAGCTGTAACCTTCTCCTGGGGTTCTTCCACCGCAAAGAAGTCATTGTCTAGCACTGCCTCATCATGTAGTTGTGATCTTTCATCCGAAAGATTTTATTTACTTGAGGGAACATACACGGGTTGTTGGATCGTACAGCCCGGATTTTGTTGCCCCAGTGCAAGCTTATAGCCAAGCTATAGTTTATACGTATTAACTGTTGGAGGTTCTTGATCTCCGACTTCAATGCTCTGACTTCCGCATTTTGCGGATCTGTAAACCGCCTGTGCAAGAGTTTGAGTCTTGACAGCAGCCTAGTTTTGTGCACGTGAAGTGCATCGATGGTAGCATTTCGATAAACATAGTCGACGCGCTTACCCACTACGCCACGGCGACCTACAAGAACTGACCAATAGATGTGCAAAAACACTAACGTCAGAAGTGAGAAACACTGTGCATGAATGTACACACAGAACATATTCTGGTTATACAAGCGGCGTACAGCATTTAATCTATGTTGAACTGAAAGGCACTGTCCATCTGAAAGGCAACAAATCGGCGGGGATAGACGGAATAAGACCAATAGAAATAAAAAAAGAGCGCACAAATACTATCTCCAGTGATAACAAAACTGATGAAAATGAGCTTGGATCAGGCATCACTTCCAAACACGCTTAAAACCTAAATAGTTCGACCAATTCACAAAAGCGGCAAGAAAAGTGAGATCTTGAACAACAGACAAGTCGATAAAGTTTTCCTAGAAAAAAACAGTCGAGAAATTCCTAGAAAAATACAAACTTTTCAAGAAAAATCAATTTGGATTCCGTAAAGACAAGGAGAGGAGACTTTGCAAACAACATATACCAAAGCCTGGAGAAAAACCACAGTTCAGTAGTTGTATTTATTGATTTCAAAAAGGCCACTTTGACACTTTGAGTCTTGCCAGTGACTCCTTAGACATCTGAATAATATTGGAATACGCGGGCAAATATTAGCATGGTTTGAAAGCTAACTAAGTAACAGAGTATTCCGGGTAAAAATTGGTGAGAATGTCAGTGATGAAGATAAGATTGAGTACGGTGTACCTCTTTTTTCTTCTTTATTTGGGGCTACAGTCCGGGGTGGACCTGGGCCTCAACCAACAAGCCTCTCCAACTAGCACGGTCTCTGCCTAGCGGTCTCCAGTGTCGCACGCCAAGTTGGTTGACGTCCTTCTCCACCTGGTTGCACCACCTTAAACGCGGGTGTCCTCTGTTGCGTTGTCCCACGGGTTCGGCGTCAAAGAATCTTCGGGCCGGAGCTGAGTGGCCTAGCCATCTTAGGCGGTGGATCCGAAGACGCCTGACAAGGCTCATGCCGCTGTACAGCCCGTACAGTTCGTGGTTGAATCTTCTCCTCCAGAAACCGTCAACGTAAACAGGACCAAAGATCGCACGCAGAGCTTTTCTCTCGAAGATACCAAGGACTTCCTCATACGCTTTTGAGATTGTCCATGCCTCCGCGCGGTACAGCAGGACTGGGATGGTCAAGGTCTTGTATGAAGTCAGCTTGGTCCTTCGAGAGATGGCTCTACTACTCAATTGCCTCTTGAGCCCATAGAAACAGCGGTTGGCAATAGTTACTTTGCGTTAGATCTCGGTACTGATGTTGTTTGTACTGTTTGCTGCGGAACCGAGGTAGACGAAGTCCTTGACTACCTCGAAGTTATAGCTGCCCATTATGACGCTCTGTCGATGTAGTGTGTCCTTTCTTGTCCTTGTGTCCTTTCTCATTCACCGCTAGACCCATTTTAGCCGCTTCCGCCTCAATGCCAGCAAAAGAATACGGTATATCGCAAGGATCAAAGCAAGGACCATTGCTTTTTATCATATACGTCAACGATTTACTGTCAGTGCTGAAATGTATTACGGAATCAATTTTGTTAGGTGTGAACGATATGCACTTAGCTGCGGAACCAATTAGCGTGACATCACCCTTAAGAGTGATGGACACTAAGTGTGAAGTGAATATTGAGTTGGCTCCGATATTAAAGTTAGTTTTGAAATAATTAAATTAATAAAGATAGTCTTTTGACTTAAAAGATAATATTCACATTATTGGATATTACATAACCACAGTACGGGTTATGCGTTTGCGGACGACACAGCGATCGTAGTTAGCCCTAGGAGCGTTGACAAAGCAGAAAGACTTATGCAATTTGAATTAAATAGAGTCTATGCTCGGTGTCAGACAATGGATTAATTATCAACGCGCTTAAAACGAAGGTAATGCACATTTGTCCGCCGCATATTCCCAGAACAAAACTTAAGATTAAGATGCACGACATTGATTGTTTGCACAGGAATAGATGTGACGGTATACAAGAAGATGATGACTGCACCGCAGTTTTAGAGAACGTGTCGACATACAAATACCTAGGACTAACGATCGACTACAACTTCAAACAAAGCTACCATATCCCGAAGAAAAAAATGCGTCTATCTGCGTACGCACTCTTCCACCTAAGCAACCTCAGCACACCAGCAGTAATCAAACAATCTCATTTCGAATTGGTGGAATCGCACCTAAGATAAGGAACGAGCGTCGCAAATGAAGACACTGCATCAAGCTCAAGCAAAGCTTGAAAAGCTGGTACAAAGAGTTGGACGTAGCATCGAAGATCAACAAGGAGCATTCCGGTTATTAAGCATCTCCCAGCGATATAATCTCGAAATACTGGCGAACTTTGGCAACGACAACAACTACAGAATGCAGACGCAGCAGACAAGGAACACCAGGAGACGACAAAAGCAGTTCTATGAAGTTCCAAGGTTCTGCAACGAGTACGGACGAAGAACATTTAAGGTAGCAGTTCAATGAAGTCCTAACGGAGCTCCAAAACTTACTGAAAAAACTAATGTTAAAAAAAGTAAAAGAAATGTATTTATCGTAAAATTAATAATAATATATAATAATATGGGTGGCGCTACAACCCGTAGAGGGCCAGGGCCTAGCTTCTCAGTAACCACTCGTGTTGTGCGTGCTACTGTTCTCTCACGCGTGGAAGGGACCTACAGTTTAATGCCGACTCCGAACGGCGAAGTTGAGAATCTTTTTCTAGACAGGAATACTCTTTGAGCATTGTCAGTGACTCGAAAGAGGTGGAGCCGTGAAATATGAAAGGTGGTAAATTCGGGTATCGAACCTGGCACCTTCTGCGTAGGAGTCGACGCACTAACCCACTACTCCACGTCGACCCATCACCCATTATTGTTTTATGAAATGTGAATACTTGAATTTCAACATTTGTATAATCAAATAACTTTGTGAATAGTCTTCTGCAGAAAAGCCTTTCCGGCGTTGCAGAAAAAGATATGAACTCAAATTTAAGTTGAAAATAAAAATTCTTTGAAAATTGAATAAAAAAAAAAACAAAACAAAAAATGGCAACGAATCTGCAGATGAGCAATGCAATGCAATGTCAATAGGAAATGGAAAACAAACTTCGCCTAGACAACTGGACACATGGCAATGGTCTTAGCGACTGCCTAGAGAGATTTATAGTTATAGTACCCACTAACCCCGCATCGACAAGAATATAATATTGTCGCGTCGGCGGTTTGCCTCATCACCCGTCACTTCATATAAACCTATTTTGGCGTCGACTGTTTTCCGACGCCGTCCGTCATCGTTGTATCATGCTTCGAAACGTCTCCAATTTCGAAACACATTGTTGGCCCATTAATTAATGAGCGCCTGTGCGAATGTGCAGAACTGAAAGATCAGCAACTGGACTCGAACCCGAGTGTAGATCGATTTACGAATGACCGACCCGGATAAATAATATTGCCAGTTAGCACGCAATACGGAAGCATGGAAATGCATGTGCAAACGAGTACATGGGGAAATTGATTGCGAGGTTTGGTATAGCCAAAATTAAGTGTAGAATTTAGTCTTAAGATAGACTCAATAAAGGCATAGTCGAGAAAGATCCCGTGTTTTATTTCGTTTGAAACTATTAATCAGGCCTTATTCATATAAGGAAATACTCCATCTCAATCCGGATAGCTTAGCCCTATTCTGGCAAACCTCAGTGATGTGTTTTAAGTCACAACTGCCTCACAAGAACATGGTGAGTCACAAATTGTGAGGTTTTCGTATTCTGAGCAAAACCTCACAGCTTGTGACCTTCACAAGAACCGTCAAAATTGTGATGTTCTCATGAGCACATCACAAGGAAAAATAGCAAAACGACAAAAGAACTGTCACACACAAGGAATTGATTGATGACTGATGATTTTATTTTGACGTTTAGCTCATCTGCGAATGCGGCCCAATAATTCTGCATCCTATTCGGGTCAGTTGGATCATTTTTGCCCAGAAGAAAATCGGGATTCATTTGCAAGAAATTCGTATAATGGTCCAACTGCTCCAGGGGTGTACGCTGATATTTTCTTGTTCCTGCAAAATATTCATTATTAATAAATACTTATACATATTTCATTAATATACACAATTTTACCTTGTTCGCTACGTTCTGCCATTATTTTGTAATTATTAATATTTTGTAAGAAAAAAAAAGCGCGAATATAATAATTGTCAAAAAAAAAAAAACAATTTTTGACATGGCAACGAATTCACCTCACCATGGTGACTATTCTTGTGTGTATTCTTGTGAGGTTTTCGCCAGAATACCAAATAGCTGAAACCTCACAAGGTAGGCATCATAATTTTCGCCTCACTGACATTCGGGCGTTGTGACCACATCATTACCAGAATAGGGGTGTAAGTTTGCTAACGAGCTTTCTTACCGGCCACTGCGGCCTGAAATATCAGCCTTACAAACTAAACCTGTATCAAGACACGGTTTGTCGGCTGGTTAGGGAAACGTATCTTCCATAGGGAGATACTCACTTCAAAGGACTTCACAAATTCGACTGTAAAAGATTTACTATCTTTCATGAGGGAAGTGGTTTGTTTTTAGCCTTAAATCCAAACCTTCGATACACTAGATCTACTCTGGTCGCAGTGTCGTTGCCTACATGGCAAAAAAAAAAAAAGAAAACATTCCGGCGAGTAATTCGCGCAACAGCACGAAGAAATCTTATCTCGCAGGTTGTATTCGCCATCTTATTCTTTGGGTATTTCCCAAATTTCATGACCATAGGTGCGAGTTGGAATAAATACCGAGTTGGAATAAATACCGCTGACTTGACTTTCAAACCAAGCTCGGCATTCCTGATTACAGAACTCCACACTTACATACTTTACTTATCAGGCTGACGACCCATGCAGGGTCCGAGCCTGAGCGATAGTTGCTTTCCATTCCTGACGGTCCTAGGCACGCTGCTTCCAGTCAGCAAGACCAAGCTGTCTTGCATCCGCGATTACTTGGTCTTTATATTGGAGATTCGGTCTTCCCCTCCTTCTCGAACCAGGACGCTCGGATTCGAAGACCCTCTTAGCTGGAGCATTGTTGTCCATGCGCTCAATGTGGCCGAGCCAGTGCAGTTGACGGATCTTTGCCTTCCGTACTACATCAACATCTTGGTACAGCTCGTAGTATTCACAGTTGTTTCTTGTCCTCCATTCGCGTTCCTTGCAGGCGGAACCTTATATCCGAGAATTTTTCTTTCGAAAGCACCAAGTATCAGCTCCGCAGTTTTGCTTATCGTCCAGTTTTCGGTTCCATATAGCAGACCTGGCAAAATAAGGGTTTTGTAGAGCATGATCTTAGTCCTTCGAGTAAGGAGTCTTAACGCCAGTTGTTTTGACAAACCGAAGTAACACCGGCTGCCAAAGGCGGTTCTACGTCGGATCTCCACAGTGGTGATGCTTGTGGGGCTTACCTTTGCCCCGAGGTAGACACTACCTCGAAATTTTAGCTGTCGATTGTAGGTGGTGTGTGACGGATCGTTTCTTGGTCGACAGCATATACCTGCTTCGCCTCTGCTTCAATTGCCGTAAATGCTTCCACTATGGCACGTTGAGAACGAGCGACGATGTCGATGTCGTCTGCATATCCTAACAGTTGGAATGACTTGTAGAAGACAGTGCCTTCCGTGTTTACAACTGCCCGCCGCACTATCTTCTCCAGCACCAAATTGAAAAGACCACACGACAGCGCATCTCCTTAATGAAATCCGGCTCGCAGGTCCTCGAGCTGAACTGCACGGTGCATCGCGTATTTGTTACCGGATCAGTTTTTTCCCGGGATCCCGACTTCGGCCATCGCACCAAATAACTCCTTGCGATAAATGCTGTCGTATGCGGCTTTTAAATCGGTAAACAGGTGGTGCGTATCGATTTGAAACTCGCTGGTCCTTTCCAGGATTTGCCTTAGTGTGAAGTTCTGGTCTATTGTCGATTTGCCGGGCCTTCCGGAACTGGTACGTGCGGTGCAAAACGGCTTTAGACGTTCACACAGTACGCTGGACAGGATCTTGTAGGCAACGTTGAACGGGGATATACCTATATAGTTATTGAAAGAGGTAGGATCGCCTTTTTGTGAATGGGGCATATTAAGCTGATATTCCAGTCAGCGTTAACCATGCTTTCGTCCTCCCAGATTCTACAGATGATCTGGTGCATGCTCCTTAGCAGAATATAGCCACCGGCCTTGAAGAGCTCTGATGGTAGGCCATCTGAGCCTGCGGCTTTGTTGTTCTTCAGCCTTTTGATGGCTGTGCCGACTTATTCAAAGCTAGGTGGGAGGACTACTTCATCGACTGGATTGGGATTTCTTGATTCCTTATCACTCTCTCCTGGTCAGGCCCGTTAAGCAGCTTTTGGAAGTGCTGTTTAAACACATCCACTATTCCCTGCGGGTCAATAACCAGGTTGCCCTCACAGTTTCGAAGAGCCTGGGTGCCTTTCCTAAAGCCAGCGGCAAGGCTTTTGGCTTTTCTGTAGAAGACCCGTATTTTGTGCTTGTCCCTAGACTATTCGATATCCTTGAGCTGGAAGGTTGCGAGAGACCTTTTCTTCAGGCGTAGAAGCTTTTTCTCCTCCCTTCTTCTAGCCCGGTACTCCTCCTGCACTGCCCTAGTTTTCCGTTGCAGCGCTCACACTCGCCATCATACCACGGGTTCCTCGATGTAGCGTGATCAATGATCACGTAAAGTGGTGCATTATGTAACTCGCGCACTTTTGTGGCCGTATGTGCTGATGCTGGGATGAAGGTTAACGTGGATTTGTCCAGAGATTATTATCATTTCCAGGTAGCATAAGGTGGTTTCAACCACTTCTTTGATGGCTGAGCGCAATGCAACCACATCTCGTTGGCGTTGGTATGAAGTGGGCATACCGGAGAGAGCAACTGAGTGAGAGAGTTGCTCTTCTTAGGCTCTGGCAATCTCGGGTGTGCTCAGGCGTCCAATATCAAAACTCCTCTTTATTGGCTGGTGTAGCTTTCTGACATTGGACAGTCGAGCTCTGAATATTGCTGCTATGGGGAATTGGTCAGAGCCGACGTTTGCCCCCCTGAATGTTGTATATGTCGCACTCTTTCTTTTTGATGGTCCCTTGTCCTATCCAGCGTATTTTCTGGATCGCAGTTATATCCGCCTTATACTGGGAGAGGATACTTTCCAGTTTATAAGCGGCTCCTTCAGCAGCACACTCGCAAATCATTGTCCCTTTTTGGCGCCGTCTCGTCGTTGTTGGTCCGTCAGTCTATCCGAGGCAGCTTGCTCTTTGATAAGGGTTGTTTTGTTTTTTTTTATGTGGGTAAAGGGTCACTGCATACATTGGCTCACATCACAACGGGTGTTATGATGGCTATCCAGAGGGCGTCGCAGGGAGGTTGTATGTCAACTTGATCTGTGCATCGCAAGGATCGTTGCTGGCATCCCGCCAAGTTGGAAGCGATCCACAACTTTGCCTTGTGTGCACAAACCCTTTCCCAAGCTCTCTCTCCCTGTGTCGAAACTGACCCAGCTTGACCAATCCTACAAGAAAGTTAAGTATTACTCCTACCATCAGTCGTGAAGAAGACCCCGAAATACTGAAACTTCTCCTCCTGCTTCAATGGGACTCCACCAACTTGTAGAGTGCGTTGAACGGGCGTTCTGGAAATGATAATAACCTCTGACGTCCGTAACGCTGTCCCGTGTGGTTCAACGTGAGTGCAAGCTTGATGGAAGAGATTGGGTTGTTTGAGAGGGCTTGTCTTAGGGCTTGCCTTCGTCTTTATCGAACTCCAGAGTCCCAGTACATAAAATTCTATTCCAATGAGGTCTTATACAACAGGGCAAACCTGATAAGAGTGGACAATTTCCTGTTGAAGTTGATTCGAGGTCAGCGAGCGATGAACTCGTCCAATAATTTGAACTCAGGGGCTTACTACCTCAATCCAGAATACCACGAAAGTCGGCCCAGAAGCTTTTCTCCATTTAGATAAGTACGGCCTATTACAAGATATGAATGCGGTACCGCTCATTTTTCACATAGCCAGATCAATTGTGGATGGGCGACTCAACCACGATCGTTCCGTCGCATAACGAGCTGAGGAGGGTCTCCTCCGGTTCAGTACCGCGGTATCCAGCCGAGACATTCGGGATGTTGCTAGGCAGCACCAAAATTTCTGGTGGCTGGGGAGCGAGGGAACTCCAGCGTCGAACCCTTTAGACCCGGGGTAAAAAGGGTAGTGCGTTCCCCCTTATGGGGCGCAGTCGGTCTCTGTCTTGCAGCGGATTAGATGGAAATCTATCAGCCGCAACCTATGGCCGACTTATATATCTTAGGGTAGTTTTAAGGTAGTTTTTTAAGTTGTATATATGTGTATAAAATAAAAAAAAAATGTATATATATAATAAATACAAAAAAAAAATAAAAACAAGCAAGAATGTATATGTGTATACATCACGATACATTTATTCATTGTCTATAGTAAGGATGTATGCGTATACACATGTGTATAGGGATATATACAGCTGGATATGGATATATACGTAGGTTAGCTTAAGTTAGTTTGTAAGTTTTATTTTAAGGTTGAATGTAAGTTAGCTTGTAAGTTTTTATACAAACCGTCCAGTCACTAAGTTTTAAAATTTTTTCTTAATAGTAAGTTGTTCTTTTTAAATTTTCATTTATATTTTACTCCGTTAGATTAGGTCGAAAGACATAGTTTACGAATAAGTTTAGCTTAGAGTGCGCGCCTAGGGCCAGTAAGTTAGAAATAAAACATTGTTCGTCTAACTAGTTTTAAGCATTTTTGTCTAGTATGTAAGTTATTATGAATTGAATAATAAAAATGAAGCAAAAAAAAAGAAAACGGCCACAAAAGTGTCCGAGTTTCATAACGCATCACTTTACGTGGTCACTGATCACGTGACATCAGCAGCAGTAAAAGGGAACAACCACGTAGTCAATACTTTTCAATACAGAATCGTTTGGAAGCATCCCCAACGTGTTGACTGGAGAGCGGCGTCCGCAACCAGGTCGCGTCCTTCTCTGCAGAATCAGTGGTTAAGTTAGAGTAAGCAAGTTTACCAGGTTTGAAGTTTCGCAGCGCAGCCGAGGCACGGAATGTTTCACAGTGGGAGAGTTGAGATTGAATTAAGTCTTCTTTTGTTGATGACTTAGTTATCCTCACATCTTCCCAGACAGAACTCCAGTGCCTCACGACTTATTAAGAACAATAGCGGATCAAGCACAGATCCTTGTGGAACACCGGGGTAAGGCACCTTGGACAAGGGTGACACTAATGTTTACCATTTTCTTTCTACTTTTCATCAAGTTCGACATGTTGCATGTTGACAATCCCAATCAGGCTCTCTTATTTCAAAATCTGAATCTTCAACCATACCGAAAGGAGAAGTCCAAACAGACTTGGACATCCTCTGCACCAAATATCTGCTTTTTCCTCTAAGGACACGCTCCATTTCGTTGCATTACCAGCGTCATAGCGCCCCAAAATAAGGCTTAGTCTTGCACACTCACATGGACTATGCTTGATTATGTTCTCAGTCAGTAATTCCACAGACCCAGGAGGATATTCCATCTGCTTCTCGTCGACTTCTCGACCGACAGCCATCTACGGCTGCACTCTTCGGTACCTTTGAGTCATTTATCCAAAGCTCCTCCATTTTGGTGAGCGTGTGTGTGTGTATATCTTGAAAAGAATTCAATAGGAATTAAAAAATAGCACACCCACAGCCCGAATCGATGAAGCCTCCATAAGCCCGTATCCGAGCCATTCCACCGCATTTTTTTTTCGCCACAGAGCAATGTATTTCAAAGCAGCGCATCCCTTTTATGTCTGAGTCCCTCTGAAATTGTTGCCTCGAAATTGCAATCGTAAAACACCTGAAAGACTCTCTGATTTCGCCCGGAAGAGGGCGGCCATTCGGCTGCTGCTCCTCCTCTCTCCGGACGATGTTGCGGCACCTGGCCCGAGTTCTTTAAAAGGCAGCAGCACGAAGCATTCATTAAGACCGTAGCTGTATTCAAAGTTTCACTCCGTAAGGTATATGCGGAGCTGTAAAGGCATCTTGCACATCGCCACGGTGGCGGTGGCTGCAAGGATTTTCCCCCGCACTCATGCCTCGCCCGGCCGCAGTTTCCTTTGACTTGCACTTCGTAGTTAAGGACCAGGATTTTACGTTCCGTTTCTTAGTTGCGGATGCAGCTAGTGGGAGGGGGAGAGAATAAATTCTCAAAACGTGAGTATCTACAGCTCGGTAAGCGGCTTATTTATGAGAGGGGCACCTCGGCGAGTATAATGAATACTCAAGGGGCACTAGTCCCGAGTGAAACTATGTTTCAATTGATGCCGATCTCCCCTGAATGGAGGCCCACAAAGGCGAACCTGTGTCGCAAGATTAATTAGACATTAAAACGGCATGCGTACGTGCGCCAGCAGCTTTGCAGGCGTCCCAATCATTTGCGTCCGAGGGACCTGTCACCTTGGCCCCGGTGAATATGATTTAATAATAACCAGCCGAGTGGTGCGTGAGTTTGCCTGTGCATGGAAGGACTCTCCATCATCGCGTTAAGCGGAGTTTTAATTTATTCCCTTTGAAGAGGCAGATCGGGCGAGGAAATGAATCATGAACCGTGAAATGTAGGCGAGCGCCTTCGCAGGTTGAATTTGAATGGAAAAGGACACCTTTGTATCGTTCGTCGATAGGAGGAGAAGGGCTCCCGTTGAAGGTAACCATTTGCATAAGGACTGCTTTGGGTCCGATTATACGAATGGAAAGTTGGAAATGTAATTTCTCAGATGTTTGTGCTGAGAGATTATTTTGAATAGAGAGCATGATTCTTTTTTTTCGCGCACACTCTACACCGGGAAGCATCTTAAAGATTTTCGTTCAGTTGAAGTTGTTGCAAAAGGAAGATTTATTTGAATTCGTGATTGTGACTGACTGAATTGCTGGGGAGAGTTTTGTCACTTCTTTGACACTAAAGTGGAGCGTGTCCGTGGAGCACTTGAGTGAACTTCTTTGACGTGGTACTAAAATGTGAAATCAATCTTAGGAGTTTGTGTGTTAAAAAACGCTCTTATGGTGGATAGAAACCTGGAATCAATAAAGATGCGGGATGGATTTCAGGTCAACCATAATTGGATACTTCAGCTTAAGCTTATCATAGTCATAGATCAAGGAGTAGATAGGTTTCGTAAAATTTCAAAGTACCCACAAGTAGATATACTTTATCACCTTACCCACGAAATTTTATGAAAATATAGAAAATTATTTACAAGTTGATGTACTTTACACCGATTTCTCGAAAGCCTTCGATAAAGTACATCACACTTTGCTTTTAAACAAGCTAAAGTCTTTGTGCTTCCATTCTTCAATGTTAGAGTGGTTTTCCAATAACTTAAAGGACAGGAAGCAGTTGGTAAGATGGATAGTTCTATATCTCGGGAAATAAAAATTAAATCGGGCGTGCCACAAGGTAGCCATTTGGGGCCATTACTATTTATTTTGGTCATAAACGATGTTCATGAAATTTTCAAATACTGTACATTTTTACCATTCGCAGACCACTTCAAATTATATTTATCTATAAATAGTTTAACTGAATGCACAAAGTTCCACAAGAAAGGAGACCCTTAATATCGCCTATAAGATCCTCTCTACCATTTTGTGTGAGCGCCTGAAACCATTCGTCAACAACCTGATAGGTCCTTATCAGTGCGGTTTCAGGCGGGGAAAGTCCACCATGTTCACATTACGACAGATCCTAGAAAAAACCCAAGAAATGCAGATCGACACCCACCACCTATTCGTCGATTTCAAAGCCGCATATGACAGCGTGCATAGGGACGAGCTATACAACGCCATGTCTAGTTTTGACATTCCTGCCAAACTCGTCAGGTTGTACAGGATGACGATGGAGAACTCTCGCTGCTCCATCAAGGTCGGTAACGAACTCACCGAGACCTTCAATGTCAAAAAAGGTTTTAGACAAGGCGACGCGTTGTCATGTGATTTCTTTAACATCATCCTGGAAGGGATCGTGCAAGACTCACACGCCAACACTAGAGGCATGATCTTCCAGAAGTCCGTACAACTGCTAGCATACGCGGATGACATTGATGTGATTGGCAGAATACAGCGAGCCGTCAATGAGGCGTTTGCTGGCATTGAGGCGGAGGCGGCTAAAATGGGTCTAGCGGTGAATGAAGGCAAAACGAAGTATATGCTGTCATCAAGAAAGGACACACAACATCGACGTCTTGGACAGAGCTTCACAATGGGCAGCTATACCTTCGAGGTAGTCAAGGACTTCGTCTACCTCGGCTCCGCAGTAAACAGTACAAACAACATCAGCATCGAGATCAAACGCAGAGTAACTCTTGCCAACCGCTGTTTCTTTGGACTCAAGAGGCGATTGAGTAGTAGAGTCTTCTCTCGAAGGACGAAGCTAACATTATATAAAACTTTGATCATCCCTGTCCTGCTCTATGGTGCGGAGGCATGGACAATCTCAAAAGCGGATGAAGAAGCACTTGGTATTTTCGAGAGAAAAGTTCTACGTCCTGTCTGCGTTGATGGTTATTGGAGAACAAGATTCAACCATGAACTGGACGGGCTGTACAGCGGCATGAGCCTAGTCAGGCGTCTTCGGATCCAACGCCTAAGATGGCTAGGCCATGTAGAGCGGATGGAGAACTCAGCTCCGGCCCGAAGAGTCTTCGACTCCGAACCAGTGGGACAACGCAACAGAGGACACCCGCGTTTAAGGTGGCGCACCCAGGTGGAGAAGGACCTCAACCAACTTAGCGTGCGACACTGGAGACAGCTAGCCAGAGACCGTGCTAGCTGGAGAGGCTTGTTGGTTGAGGCCCAGGTCCACCCCGGACTGTTGCGCCAAATAAAGAAGAAGAAGTAGTGAGAAAATAAGTGCATAATAAAAGGAAACAACGACGTATGTGTGTAGTGTAGAGTTATTCGGTTCGCTACGGGTTATTTGTTTTTCGCTATTGACCAATGGATGCACACACGAGTGTACATATATGTGGGTACATGATGCAACGCGAAATTTGACATAGGCCGAGTACAATGAACTGGACTACGACAAGCATATAGATATTGCTCTGACAAAAGCTAAGAAGGCCCTTGATTTGGCAAGAGGGTTGTTTTACAGCGGCCAACTTGATACCAGGGTGAAGGTAATTTGCTACATGGCCCTCATCCGGCCAATTATGGCGTACGGCTGTCCCCTGTGGTTCAACGTGAGTCCTTCCCAGATGGAAAAGATGAGGTTGTTCGAGAGACAATGCCTTCGAACCTGTCTCCGGTTATATCGCACACCCGAGTCAGAGTACAAGAAGTTCTATTCTAACGAGGTCCTGTACAACGGGGCAAACTTGAATGGGATTGATAATTTTATTATTGAGTTAATCAGAAGGAACATTTCACGGGCTATGATTTCTTCCAACAGTCTGATCTTTGGGGCATGATGAAGGCGTGCGCTTCAACGGCTTTGTTCTACCTGAAGCATTCCTATATTTCGACACAATTGGCATCATACAGGATACTCAAGGATGTCCTGTCATCTTCCATGTCGTACGCCGAACAGTCGATAGGCGACTCCAATATGAACCGGACATCGCTCGCACCCAAGAGGAACTTCTGCGGTTCAGTAGAGCGATCCCCGCTCGAGATAGGAAAGAGTCTGCCAAAGAACGGCAATTTTACTGGTGGTTACACCAAAACCAGTCTCTGCCACCGCCAGCTTTTCTTAATGATCAGGTAGTTGACCATAGTGGCCAGCTTACATAGGTTTGAAGGTAGATTTTAAGAAAAAAAAAATAAAACAAAAGTCAAATCCCAAGACAAATAAAAATAAAAAAACAGAAAAAAAAAACAGAAAATCCAAAAAAAATAGATAAATAAATAAATAAAACAAAAAAAAGATGCATCACGACGTATAAATTATATATGTTTGGCATATACATAACATATACGCCCTGGTGCACGTGTCCGTACTGTAAGTTAGTATGTAAGTTAGTATAAGGTAGTAGGTTAAGAAGTTCAGTGTGGCCAAGTTTTTCATAAGTTTTCTTGGTAAACGAAAAAATAATAAAATTTGTCTTCAAAGACTAAAAAAACGAATATTAAGCCGAAAGGCACATTTATACAAACATTTGAGTATCTTAGAGTACCCGCTTAGGGTCAGTAAGTTAGTATTAAGAGCAATTGTTAACTGTTAAGTTAGTTAAGATAGTTTTAAGTACTAGTAAAAAAAAAATGAACTGGACCATAATCAGCTGGTATGATAGTGTAGTGTAGACATTTATGTAATGCATGTTACCCCATAATGTAGTGTAAGAGTGCTCTTGATGATGTTTTTTAGTCAAACGTCTGGACTTCATTTCATTTATTTGGTTATGTTGTGATTATTTCATTATTGTGTGTTGTTATATACGATGGATAATCGTTTTTTCTAGAAGTTGTATTAACTGTGTTGATTATTAGACTTTAGTTTTGATTAAGGGAATTTTTGTGTTTTAGAATGTTAATTGTCTGACTTTCTGTAAGTTTCATCTGCCGTCGATGCATCAACTTTTCCTTGGAGGCTTGTGTTGTCTTCCTGTTGATGATTCGCGAGGCCGCTTTATTTCTCCTGCCGAGGTCTTCAGAGTCACTATTCGCGTTAAATGGTCTTCACCTGGGTGCGTTTCGAGGATGCGGACGAGGCTCCATTTCGTTGGTGGTAAGTTGTTATCTTTAACGAGGACTAAATCTCCAACTTTAGGTTGATTTTTCACCTTCAGCCACTTTTGTCGTTATTGGAGCCGTGTCAAATATTCTGACTGCCATTTTTTCCAGAATATTTGTTGGAGTTTCTGCATGCGTTGCAGGTGCCCTATCTGGCTGTCCGATAGATCTCCATGGTGAACGGCGTTGAGGGCTCTTCCAACAAAGAAATGTCCGGGGGTTAGTGCCGTGAAATCCTCTGGGTTGGCCGTCAATTGGCATAATGGCCGCGAATTCAGGCAAGCCTCGATTTGGTGCAGCAAAGTCGTCTGTTCCTCGAAAGTATATACTCCACCGCCGCTTACGCGTTTGAGGTGGTATTTGATCGACTTCACCGCCGAAGTGTGGGGAGGCAGGGGGAATGAAATGCCACTGCACCTCTTCGTTGGCCGAAGTCTGAGCTATTTCTGATGATGAATGAACCTATTTGGTGCATACGATCATTTAATGAACTTTGCAACGAAATTGATTTTACCTTGTCTCGATTGGAGTTTAAAAAATTTTGAATACACTCTTCTTTAATTAATATTGTTTATTTGATGTAATCTATGAGATGCAAGATCGGTAGATGATCCTAGGTCGCGCAGCAAGCGTATGTGGTGTAAAGCGCTATTAAGGGCATACTCTAAGAGAACGTAGTGTTTTGTGTTTGCCCTATGATGGTAAAATATATAAACTATCAATTTGCAGATATAGTGGGTCGCCGTGGCGTAGTAGGTTAGTGCGTCGACTCCTACGCAAAGGGTGCCAGGTTCGATACCCAAATTTACCACATTTGATAATTCATGGCTCCACCTCTTTCGAGTCACTGACAATGCTGAAAGAGTATTCCTGTCTAGAAAAATCTTCTCAACTTTGTCGTTCGGAGTCGGCATAACTGTAGGTCCCTTCCACGCCTGAAATAAGAATAGCACGCACAACACGAGTGGTTGCTGAGAAGCTAGACCCAGGTCCGCCTCGGACTGTCGCGCCACCTATATTATTATATTAAAATGCAGATATTATTATAATTCATTTCAGATCTTGCCAAAAAATAGTGAAATCCGTAAATGGGATGCGGAAGGATTGCGAAAAGCAATTCTAGCAAGGCATTTGGAATTCCATTTGCAAACTCTATAAAGAGCAGCTCGCAGTGATAAATCAATAAGCTGTAATTTAGCCACACCTTTGGGACATAAGCCTGTTTATTGCATGTACATTGAATTAGAGCTGGAAAGATACATCTTGAAAATGGAATTACTCTTTTGGGGCTTAACTCGCGGTGACAAAATTAGCTCTTTTTATTTTAATTTTATTATCTTTTATTTTTTTTTATGATTTTTGTTTTTACTTTATCCTTTCCAAATGCAAGCTAACTTTTGCAAGCTTTTCCTAGACAGTTATTACGCTTTGAGCATTGTCAATGACTCGCAAGAAGTGGGGCCGTGAAAATTATTTCGGTCGTACCGGAATCGAACCCAGGCAGAGAGATTCAGTGGCGTAGAAGTCGACGCACAGAACCACAACGCCATGACCTCTGCATATGCATATAAGGATGTGTAAATTTACTAAAATTAAACTTAAAAATAAAAATAATATATTTCTCAAAGGGAAGCCGAACTTATATAAAGTAATAAAAAAGTCACCATCGGTTAAAAAATTATTAACAATAATAGATGCGTTTAAGAAGTTATCGTAAATCTTTTGCAAAATAGTCTACAATAAATATATATCCAAACATTTTCCCTTAAGGTTTAATAGTTAAAAGTGACAATAAAAGTGAAGACTTGTGTTGACAGTCCGGCTACTAGCGCATTGGCACTATCCTTCTTAGTTTCAGACAGGAAGTGACGTACATACTCGTGCTGAGTGCGACTCTAAGCAAATCATTCTAGAAAAAATGTATGTGTCTACTTGTGGTGGAAAGTGTCGTCTATGTAAACACTAGACAGACAAATCGCTTGCATTTTAACGCCGTGTGAACATCGAGATTCGCACTGGCCGTGTGACAAGCGAATTTCGGTGTTCCCACGACGTGTCTCTACCTGATCTTAGAGACGACGCTTTGAGAAACTTCCCCCCGTTTTCGAGAGCGAGTTGCATTTCGACTGTCGACGAGTGACTTTAATTTTTATGCATAACATAGGGTAACGGCACTAGCGGTCGGTCACTTTCTCCCTTTTCGTCCTGTAATATAAGAATCCTTAGGCATTTTAGGAGTGTGACGGCGCCCATGCAAACAGCAACATGTTCTACACATTTACCCACAAATTCAATAATATTGCGTGACTACTTCAGCTGGCAGATACACATCAGTCAGGGCGCATTTGCGAAAGTGAAAGAAAGTGGCGATTGCGTGTGTTTATAAAAATGTATGTTTTTGCTGTAATTTGTTTGAAGAATGTCACTTTAATGATTGGGCAAGGTTATTCAAAACATAAGCTATATGTATTAAGTAGTCCGAAGTTGAAAAAATGTTCATATCAGTGAAAGTAATGGGGGCCGACTTCTAGCACTCAATTTAATGCGATTTTCAGGCGTCGGCTGTTTATGGCCGAGCACTAAACAAATGCATTTTAGCTTAAATTTATCTACTGATGTAAGATATTGAAAGTTTATGTTTGTACTACTTTGATTTCACCGTTAACCAATCAATTTTTTGAAAAATTCGAGTGTTCGGCCAGGTGCTAAAGTTGCATGCGCACTGCCGGCCGAATACTGAAATTACGAATCTAGTGCTCGGCCGCTGAATACTATTTGTATTGATATCGCGCAATTTGTCTAATATAATGTACTGCAATTTAAATAAGCTTTAGATACACAAACATGTAAGGTGATCAAATGGAGGAAAGAATCCTAGATCGAAAATCCCGGGAGTCAAAAGCGACAAGCAGGTCAAATAAGAATCCTGATAAAGACAAAATGGTCTTGGCTCTTCTTGACCGCCGCAACCTACGGAATCCCTAGATCTAATAGAAGTTTACCTATTATATCATAAACCAGTTGACTTTGAAAGCAAACGGAAAGCCAAAAACTCTACAAGGTCTCCAAGTGGTATATCGGAAAAAGCAAATGGACCAAGAATACCATATTACAGCGGAAGGAGGAACGCACTCAGACAAACTTCAACAGCAGGATCGAAAGATACAAGTTAACACCACAAAGTTACACGTCGCATTCCACCAACCGGCTGCAATACTCTCACTTGACATATAATGCTCACACTCAAAGCACAACAATTAAAGTAGGCCAACGTCCGATGTACCTATGCACCCAAAGAGTCATACGCTCGAGACACTCCAGCAATTTTCGAGAAGCGCTATCAGCAATATTGCAACATCATTATTTTGAGAATAATAATGCTGATACATGCACCGTCACTTAGATATAATACCTGTAAGTTAGATCTTAAGTTTAGTTCGATTGAGCACAATAAAGCGGGCAGTAATTGTCCTAAAAGAAAAACTTAAGGTATTTTTTTTCGACTCCACCGCGAAGGAAACTATACCTTATACAGAATTGTTTTGATGAACTCATAAGTGAGGTTGAGGATGGCGATTTAAAAAATATACATAGGGTGTGATTCGTTCACTTCAAATGTACTTACTTGAAAGAGCTGAGTTATGCAGATTCGTCATACTCAGATGTTGTCTGCCAGTTTTGTGCAATTAAGTTTATGCACTGTATATTTAATATATAGTTATTTATACTTTTTTCAAGTTTTTTACTTTTTTTTGTTTAACCCTTCTTTGCATGATTTTTTCTTGTTCTCTGAAAAAATCTCAGTGATGTAAATTGAGCTCCAGATTAAAGACAAATTATTAAGAAAAATCCCCTTATAAATAAATAGTATAAAACAAGTAAAAACAGTATGATGGAAATTTCCATCATCATGCAAATATGGATGCTTAGCTCAGTACTAAATAAATAAAAAAATAAAACGTCTTCTGATGGTAGTTTAAAAAACAATTATTATTTTTATTAAGGCACAGATTAATTCCGCATTTACTGCATGAGATTGTGGAATATCCTTTGCATCCTGGGTATTTGCACCTGAGTGATCCGCCAACTTGAGGCCAATGTTCGAAACCATATTTTCTTATGTCCTTAGCAGGTGGAGGAGCTGCAGAAGCTTTTTTCTTTTTGCTTCTAATTTTTGTTCAATGGTACTGCTGCTTGGATGACCCCTTTTTGCATCTGTAATTATTCCTTTCTTACATAGCACAATGGCCAGTTCGTTTCTGAATTGGCTGAACGTAAACAGACTCTTTGTTGTTTGATCTCCTTCCCGAGCATTTTTTATGTAGATAATCCAAGAATTGATAACTAAATCAAACGAATGAAAAAAAATACGCAAGTACCATTTTTTAGACCTCATTATTATGTGGTTTCTTCCCAAAAAACTGTCCATAAGATCTACTCCCCCCCAGGTGTTTATTGTATTCTTGGACAATAAAAGGGTTATACCAATTTTTTTTTACCTTTTTTCCATATTAATTTTCTTTTTTCAAAAACAAACGGGGATAAACTTTATGAAGTACTAGGGTCAGAAAGTCCCTAGTTTTCCGTTGTGTCCTTTTCTATATGAGAAAGATCAGATTGAGCAGTTTTGTCTACCTCATCATCATCGTCAGTTTCCTCCTGCAATTTTCTTGCAATTTCTATTGCATCATGGTTCTCATCCGGCCAATGCTCACCTATGGCTGTCCCGTGTGGTTCAACGTGAGTGCAAGCTTAATGGAAAAGATTCGGTTGTTCGAGAGGGCTTGTCTTAGGGCTTGCCTTCGTCTTTATCGAACTCCAGAGTCCCAGTACATAAAATACTATTCCAATGAGGTCTTATACAACAGGGCAAACCTGATAAGAGTGGACAATTTCCTGTTGAAGTTGATTCGAGGTCATACTGCCAGAGCGATGAACTCAGTCAATAACTTGATCTCTGGGGCTTACTACCCCAATTCTCAATACCATGAAAGGGTACGTCACAATGGCTTCGTCCCCCCAGAAGCTTTCCTGCACCTAGACAAAAACGGATTGCTACAAGATATAAATGCGGTACCGCCCATCTACCACATCGCCAGATCAACTGTGGATGGGCGACTCAACCACGACCGTTCCGTCGCACAACGAGCTGAGGAGGGTCTCCTCCGGTTCAGTACGGCGGTCTCAAGACGAGATGTTAAGGATGTTGCTATGCAACATCGAAAGTTCTGGTGGCTGGGGAGAGAGGGAACTCCAGCGTCGAACCCTTTAGACCCGGGGTAAAAAGGGTAGTACGTTTCTCCGAATGGGAGAATAGTCGGTCTCTGTCGTGCAGTGGATTGGAAGTAGGTCTAAGGTCTATCTACTGCATCCTATGGCTGACTTGTACATAGTAGGGTAGTTTTAAGGTAGTCGTAAGTTGTACATACAAAAAAAAAAAAAAAAAAAAAATATAAAAAAAAAAAAAAAAAAATTTTTTTGGTATACACATGTGTACACTTGCATGTATCTATGTGTATGCATATGTACATACATTAAGTGCATATATGTATATACCTGTATATGTCATCATATACACATATATATATATATGCAATTTTAGCATAAGGTAGTTTAAGTTATTTTAAGGTAGCTTGTAAGTTAGTATATAAGTTTTAAGGAAAACTGTTCTGTTATTAAGTTTTTGCATAAATTTTCTTAATTTCATATTGTCAATATCTATGTTTAGCGTAAGTAGACAGGTTGTCACTTTAGGTCGAAAGACATAGCATATAAGTTTAAGCTTAGCTTAGAGTGCCCGCCGAGGGCCATTAAGTTATATTTAGCAGCATGTTCGTCTAACTAGTTTTAAGCATTTTTGTCTAGTATATAAGTATTTAATGAATTAAAAAATAAAAATGAATTAAAAAAAAAAAAAAAAAAAAAAAATGGTTCTCGTCGTCAGAATATTCGGTATCAAAATCATCTTCTTATAGATAACCGTCTTCTAATTGAGCCAAATAAGCTTTTATGTTTCTATTATCCATATTTTTTAAAAATAAAATAAGATACAAATGTATTGCAAATTTAATTTTGCCACAAGTACACAGAGTACTGCATTGTGATTGGTAAATTTCCGTCAAATAGTTTTGCGGGCTAAGAACTGTTTTTTTTTCGATTTCGCTTGCAGAGGAAATAAATAAAACAATTAAATCAAACCTCTATTTCACTTATTATCACTTTTCTATGTATATCAAAAATACAAGTTACTTTACTTAGAGCACCAAAGAGTTTGCACGTTTACCCAAACAGATACAGATACAGAGGAATGATCAGTTCAAATCTGTTAAGATAACAGTATTGTTTTTCCTTTTGTTTTGACAGCTGCGTTTTATTGCACAGAACTACCGATAAAAGTGATAAGCGGTAACTAATGCACACTAACCCGGTTTTGCGTGCGTTTTTTTTTGTGTATTTATTGATATGATGGAAATTTCCATCATGATGCAATTAAGGGTTAAGTTTTTTCTTTTTATAATTTGCGCGTGCTCAAGGGATTGCTAATACCCTTATGTGTCCGCGGTCAAGACACAGCATGGGCAGAAGGTATAAAGGGAGAAAGGAAGAGGTGGTACCTGTGCACATTGGTCTTAAGTATCTGCGGGTTGTAGTCTGTGGGAAATATTAGGCTGGGAAGAGCACTCCATATTCGTGTAGTGCGGCTGAAGAACGAGTCTCTGAATTTAACTGTGCGTCCGAAAGTAGGCTAGGTGGACATACACAGCGAAGAGATTCGCTCTAAGGTCACGCACATTGCTCACATCAACCCTAAAACTTTCCATAAAGGACAAAACGAATATATAAAAAACAAACTCCGACTGCGAGTGGTGAAGCAGAAATGAGAAGTGCAAATTCAAAATTAGCTTCCCAACAACAAGCGATGTAGGTGTTATGCCCATACATCGATTCGAGTTGGTCCACCAACAAATTTACACTTCTAAGACCCGCTATGTCAGATGCTACGCACTCTCAGTCATTGTATCAGCCCGCCTGATGAAATCAAATGGGAGTTGCGACCGAGTATGCGCAACAGTGGCTTGTGAGGGGGCGGACCGGACACACTCGACACCAAAACACTTCACTTGCACTTTTTTTATTTTATTTTATTGTTTTTTCCGGGCACTCGCCGAGCTTTTGATGGTGGAGGGACCACGGGGTTTTATTTTTTTAGATGTTGCACTCGTATAATGCACGGACGGAGACAAGTACACTCGTCGGAGGATGGCACAGAACTGTTTTGTTAGTCTCGCAAGTATTTGCAAACTACCTATGATTTAATTTCAGCTTCGTTTTTTAACGAACTGTTGCCAACTTAGTGTCTTTTTCATTAATATTTTTTACTTTCTTTTCAAAAATAAATAAGTATTGATTATTTCATATTTTACTTCTAACTAATTCTTAAATTCTATCATATCATGTGTTTTATTTATTGATTGATTTTAGCTGGCCGAGCACTAGAACTTTGGATGCCGACCACTGAAATTGTGGGTCGGTCCCACTAGCAGTCAATGACAAAATTTAAACATTTTTTCATGAAATACTTTAGTAACTTGACGAGAACAAAGTGAACAAAATAGTTAAGTGGCCGCCCACTAGTGCCTTTACCTTACTTACCACACCAGAAAGGACACTTTCAGAGAATCACATTTCCATCAAAGTCTTCCGACTTTCTCAAAGGCACCCCGAGCACGTCACATCCTCACATCGAAACAGACAAATGGTGTTTCTCGCGCACTGCCTATAAAAACATTCATTGCAATCGCATTCGACAGTCGCCATCAACATAAACCGTCTGCGACCGTCCATCCGCGACGGCGATGGATCGAATTAATAGCTGCGGACGGTCCAACTCCATTCAACTTATCCTCCGGAAAATGGCCAACGGTTCGCAATTCCGCAGACCAACCAGCCACCAACAACAGCCAAACAGGATATCCCAGTAAATTTCGAAACGTTCACCCGTGTAAATTGTTGCCAACAATTTCGCACTACCCAATCGGTCACTCTTCCATCACGGTCCTGACAGGAGAAGCCTCTTTTCGCCTCGCACCCTTCCCCGCAGTGGTCGCGCACAACAGTGCCGCTCACTTTGCATTCCGATACAAAGTGCCGAAACGATGGCGAATCAATGGCGTCCGGGATTAAGGCTCCTTCCAGGAGGACGTGTGTTGTTTTTTATTTTTGGGAATAAATTTAATAAAAATGTACTTTTCTGTCGCTTTTGCCTGTTCGCTGGTGCCTCTGCGAGGAGCCTGATTGAATTAAGCACTTTTTGAGTGAGCCGTCGATGTGGCGCGCACCCTCGTCGGGGGAGGGGAGCGTGAATGTGGCGCCGCACATTCATGTGTGTATCCATCATCGCCGTGTAGGGTATCAAACAAAGTAATTTCGAATCCCTTTTGCTCACTTTTGTTAACAATTTTCAATTTTACCCAAATGCGATACGTCTTTCCGGCGGCGGCGGCGGCGTTCAGTCGCCCGCGCGTCGGTCGGGGCCACTCCGGCAGCCGCGTTGCGTTTGCTGACGGTGGTGGCTGCAAGGACGACGTGTATAGCGCTGCTTCCCAAAAGCAATTTGCATAATTCAATTCGTATGACATCAAAAGGACCCAAGAGCTCGTACGCGCGCAAGCGATTGCCAGGCGCCACTCTGCGGCAGGGTTTAAGTGGCTGAAATCTAATTTCGCCGCCGTTTTAAGCGTTACTCGTGACAGGAGCGCACCACCGTTCGCTGATGGGCGGACGAGCGGCCCGGCGCGACGCGGTGCGAGAGAAGGAATTGGTTTTTCCAGCGCGACGCCAGTAATGGCAGCAGCTACATTGGATCCTGAAATAATTTCGGGCAAATTTCCTGCCACCAACAATGATGATTACCACCGGGCCGAGGTGCTCTTACCGATGATGATTTATCTATTCACCAGCGGGCCGGGGAAAGGGGGGAGGTTGGTTCTATTATCCTTTGATTTTGTTTCGCTTGGGCGTTTGCCTTTTGTGAGAGCGAAAAGCGCTTTGAATTGAAATTAATGGAATTTCGCTGCCGCAGCATAGTCAAAATGGGACGATCACGAAGTTGGGTGGGGGCGAAAGGGTGGGGGTGCCTTGAAGTTCCTTCGATTGAATGAAACTTGAATTCTCATTTGATTGCAAGTTGCAAGGACTTGCACGGAGCAGCGGTGTGTGCACAATCCATTTCTGAGATAAGCGACTGCTTCCTGCTGGATAACATCTCGAGCGCTTTGTGGTGCAGTCCTTGCGCGCAAAGGGCGAGTGTTGTGCAGCTCGAGCTGTAGTGTGTCCTTGTTGCAGTGTACATTCCATTTATGTCAGCGGGGATTAATCGAAGATTGCAATCACAAGTGTGGACGTTTACTTATGGTTCGGTTTTTTATCGATGATCACAAGTGAACACTGTTGCGGGGAGCACATTTCAGAAGGGTGATTATGTGCTGCGTGGGATTTGATTTGTTGTATGGACGACGAGCAGAAAGGGAAGGCTTATGTTGATACATGTTGGCATTTTCTATAGTTTCCGAAATCAAAAGATTGGCTAGATTTATAGCTGGTGGTGTTCCGCCAAACAATCGAAAAATGCTTTGACTTAGTACCAGGAGCAGTTCCTTCGTCCGCGGAATGCTTCACTCCAGAAAATGGAATATGATAGAAGAGAATTCCGTTCCCCCGACCCAGACGAATTTGAGATAACGATATCGAAGTCGAATAAATCTGTTGGTGCATACGGGCTGTCTTTATGAGCAACGGGTACAACATCAGAAATAATTCTGCGTATCCAATTTGGTTCTTCTTTTGAAATGTATCTTTCCTTTCTGAAACTCTTTGATTTTGAGTCAAAGCTTGTGATTGGTCATGTGCAGTGACATCCAACCAAACCGATAAAGAACTCATTGAAATAGTTAACGTCTTTTAATTTGCTGCCACATAAATATTCGGCATTTAATTGCGTCCACTTGGACCGTACTTAAGAATGTCGACACAGGCACTCCGCTTTGCTTATGCACACGAACTTTAAACATTATCGGTCTGCGCAGCCACATGCGTAAACAATATAGGATTCTATGCTTTATGCAACTACGCATCCCTTTTATGATTCTTTGTCTACGAGGTATAGTTTAAGATTAGTTCTGTAAGAATTCTCAGTTCAGATCGAAGTGTAAAGTCGAGAGGTTGCTCCTATAGAACATAAGTTGTTTTTGTGTTTTCTTAAAATTAAATAAAGATTTTTTTTTAGTTTCCAACGTAGTTTGTAATTTCATTGTGCAGATGTTGAAATCATTTAAATAAGTGGTATAAGACGAAAATTTGGACGAGCAAAAAAAAAAATGCAGATAGAGAATATGTCTACTAATGTAGGCCTATAAAAGAGGTTATTCTTATAATAAGCATTTGTACTATACTATAATTAAAAACAACTGTCTACTGGATGAAAAAAAGAAATCATTGCAGCTTTTAACAATGTCAGGCTCATGAAGGATATTGCTCTCGAGTTTGGTGTTGCAACTTCAACCATTTCACGAATTGTATCCCGATTGCGTGACGACAGCGATGTTAATCGAAAAGTTGGTAGTGGGCGTCCTCGCAAAACAACTCCCCGACAATATCGTGAAATGGTCGAGCAAGTCAAAGTCGATCCTCTTAAGACTGCCGTTGAAGTTACAGACTACGTCAATGAACATCTTGGCCTTAGTGTTGGTGTACACACTGTGAGGCGACAACTAAGGGAGTCAGAACTGTTTGCAAGACGCCCAGCAAAGAAACCATTCATCAGTGCAATAAATAGAACGAAATGGCTGGATTTTGCGAAACGCTACATACATTGGACAAGCGAGCAACGGCTAAAGTTTTATGGAGTGACGAGAGCAACTTTAACATCTTCTCGTCAGACATTATTCGCTATGTTCGAAGACCTCCGGGGCAAAGATATTGTACCAGATATAAAGTTCCAACCACCAAACATGGGGGAATCTTTGATGGTGTAGAGTAAGCAATCTAAAAGGTTCTTCAAGTTAGATTTCTAGTAAAACTTTATTTAATGTTCATTCTCTCGTCAGGGAGTTGGTCAGTTGGTTTAAATAAACGTTCGGAACACCACATGCTTCCACAATTAAGGTCAAATATGCCTGAAGAATGCTTATTTCAACATGACAATGGCCCAAAACATACCAGCCCGTTGGTCCGAGGGTTTTTTTTTTTTATAGGTGGCGCGACAGTCCGAGGTGGACCTGGGCCTAGCTTCTCAGCAACCACTTGTGTTGTGCGTGCTATTGTTCTTTCACGCGTGGAAGGCACCTACAGTTTAATACGGACTCCGAACGGCGTAGTTGTTCGAAGAAGTTTTTTTCTAGACAGGAAATACTCTTTGAGCAGTGTCAGTGACTGGAAAGAAGTGAAGTCGTCAATTATGAAAGGTGGGTTTTTGAATAGCGAAAATGTTGATGTTCTAGCATGGTTCCTGATCTCAATCCCATAGAAAATTTATGGGACCTTGTAGATCGAGAGATAACGAAGGGGAATGAGCTATGGGAAAGAATAAGTTCCGAATGGGAAAAGATCTCACCGCACCTTCTGATTTCCCAGGTAGACTCAATGCCCTCAAGATTCCGGGCCGTTATTGCTAACAAAGGTTATGCAACGAAATATTAAGCCCTTAACATTATTTTACTTTATTATTATGTCCAAAAAAATGAATAAATTGGTTATTTTTGTGTTTTTTGTAAACATTTGCATTTTTTTGCTCGTCCAAATTTCCAAATTGCACGAGACCAATCACAAACTGATACTCAAAATCAAATAGTTTCACAAAGGAAAAGAAGCGTTTCAAAAGAAGAACCAAATTGGATACGCAGAATTATTTCTGACGTTGTACCCGTTTGCATTTTTTTTTTGCTCGGTACTGTATATGCTGTCATCAAGAAAGGGCGCACGCACGCAGAACGTCAGGAAAAGACTTCTAGCTTGGCTCCGCGAGAAACAGTACGAACAATATCAGACGGAGACTTATCTTGCCAATGTATGTTGCTATGGTCTTCAAAAAGCAGTTGAGTAACAGTGTCCTCTCTCGGAAGACCACGTTGGCTCTGTATAAGACATTGATCATCCTCGCCCTGCACTGCGGCACAAAGGCATAGACTATATCTAAAACGGATGAAGAGGCTGTTTATCGTTGCGGGGGAAAAGTCGAGAGAAAAGCAATTTTTGGTCCTGTTTGCGTTGATGGCATTTTGAGAAGAGTGTTGAACCAGGAACTGTACAGGATCTACAGCGACGTGATTCTAACCAGGTGTCTACGGATCTAAGTACTAAGACGGTTATGCCACGTAAAGCGTATGGTCAACTTAGCTTCAGCTCGAAGAATCTTAGATTCTGAACCTGTGGGAGAACGCAACAGTGGACGTCCACGTGCAAGGTGGAGCACGCAATTTGAGGAGGACTTCAGCCGCCTTGGTGTACGAAACTGGAGGCAGCTGGCGAGTTAGGTGAGGCCCAGGTCCACCCCGGACTCTCGCGCCATAAGGAGAAGAAGAATAAGAATCAGAGCATGAAATTAAAGAAACGAGTAGGCTTATCCACTCCTTGGTAATTTGTTGTGGCGGGTAATCCGTAGACGCGGGATATAGACCAGGGCCGTCAGAAAATTGTTGAGTTCTGAAATTCTCCTAGGCAGCATAATGCCTCTTTCGATGCCCTAAAACATTCTGTGTATCCAAAGCGCAGCAAAAGTCTGAAGGTTGTTGTGACCGAGTTGATACGCAAAATTAAAAAAGTTCGAAGCACAAATGGTACTGGTGCATCGAGGTACATTATTTTACTTCAGATGTTTAAGAGAAAGCTTACGTTATCGATGGCTTGTAAAGGGTTTTCCAATAAGGATTTGACAACTTTTTTTAAAAAATAAAAAAACGAACCATTGATTTTTTACATATTTCAAAAAATTTACTATCGGCTTGAAGTACAATCAAAAAATTTATGAATGGAACTCGACTTCGTTCATATGGCCATAGCGGGCAATTTTGCAGAGCTCGATTTGGCCACACATTTCGGCCGAAACGGCCGCTAAATCGCGTTCAATGTTGGCTCTGAGTTCTTCCAACGTGGTCGGCTTGTTGGCATAAGCAAATGACTTAACGTAGAAAGTAGTCAAGCGGAGTTACATCGAAAGAACGAGGCCTATAGACTGGTCAATTTCTTGAGGTAACATGCTCACTATACTTGGTCTTCAATAAATCGATTGTGTCGTATGCTGTGTGGCTTGTGGCACCATCCAGATCTTCCAATTCGGCCCAAAAATTAACGTCGCGATAACACTGACTTTTCACAGCAACGTGACGATCGTTATCGTCGACGAACAAGTATGCCAAAATAACGCCGCCGCTCCAAAAAGTTATTTTTTGTGGACGAAGTGGTGATTCATAAAGCACAACTAATAAGGCATATTTTGCTTATTGACGAACCTGTCAGGCCAAAAAATTAGCTTTGTCGAATATTCTAGTTAACGCTCGGTCACCGGTAGACTTCCGTTGTATAATTTGCAGACGTTGCTCGTTCGTGTACTTTACCATGATGAAAATATTGAGTTTACTGAATAAATAAGTGTTCTTACTTACGTCCCGATATTCTGACTTCCTGGGCAATTGGATTAAGACGGTTTCTTGGACATTTGCTTACGAAAGATAGCAGCGTTCGTGTGTAAATGGTCTCCACTTTTCAGATACAACACCCTAAATGGAGAAGCACGATGCAGCGGAATAAACTCAGATTGACTTGTAGGCTGATGAACACACCATTAGCCTTCCCGATTCTGCCGCCCCCCTTCGTTCACAACAACTTCTAGATCGTACGGCATAAAGTGAAGGCCCGTTATTTGATGTGAAAGTAGGCTAAAATCGTCAGCGTACTGAAGGTGGTTTAAGATTTGTCAGTTCCGAAATATCAAAAACAATAGTGGTGACAGAATGCACCCTTGACGAACTCCACTTTGTACCTCGAACTCCTTGGGCAAAAAATACTGTCTTTGGAAAGTTAGAATGTAACTTATGTCTCGACACCAACAAAACTTATGCAAAGGCTATTATAACCCTCTGGTAGCCACAGTAAAACAGCTCGTAGGCAAGACGTGGTGTTTAAACCCAATAATGAGTCTAGGGATCTACAATCAGATGATTAAACCAATCATACTCCATGGGGAAAGACATACGAACAAAATAGTGGCATAAGCATATTCAACAAATTCCAAGGGCTAGCGTGTATATGTGCAACCGAGGCTTTTAAAATGACACCGACAGCAGGGATTGTATTGAACATTCCACAACTACACATTAAAATTCCATCTGAAACCGCTCAGAAGGCTTTAACGTTTCAGATAACCTATAGTTACAAAGAATGTAATCTTACTGGACGTCAAGAAATTCTGATAATAGTTGACAAGATTTGGGAGTTGACTTGAGTAAGTGACCTGATTTCTACTGATTTGGACTTTAAAGAAATACTCATACCAAGTAGAGAGGAATGGAACAGCAACCTCACTTGCTTAAAGGATGGAGCCCAAAAATGGTACACAGATAGTTGAACATCTGAGAACAAGCTAAGGGCTAGGGTGATTGGACCGAGATGTATCCTGCCCCTTCCCCTCTGCATGGACACAACAATATATCAAGGTGAACTGTTTGCAGTTAATGAGGCAGCACATCGCATTAGCGATATCAAATATATATGTTCTCAGATAGCCAATCGGTTCTTTTTAAGGCTCTAAAAAGCTACACTTTCCACTCTAAAGCTGTCTGGGACTGTGTCAAAATACTAATCACACTGGCAGAATACAGCATATATTTGGGTGACAGGACGCGACAACTATGAAGATAATGAAAAGGCTGATATACATGCCGGATACCCTTTATGTGGCCATCCCCCTCTTTATGGATTCAACAATAGGGACATCAATTCCACTTACACAAATGGGTCATTAAAACAAATGAACCACTTCTGGAACAGTCAGGAGGCCAGTAAGCACTCAAGAATGTTCATGGAACAAAGCTACTAAGAAGCTGTAGAACTAAACAAAGCTGAGCTATTAGTACTATGTGGAGTACTAACTGGGCACGGAGCATGCAATTACCACCTTCATAAAATTGGCCTCACCAGCACAGAAATCTGTAGGCACTGTGGCCAAGCGAAAATCTATGGAAAGACTTCCAAGAAATCCCATCTAGGGGAGTTTGCCAATATTTAGAAGGCAGTTCTGAAATCCTAGATCAAGAGGAGGAGGTACAATTGATCTTTATAGTCGCACTACTAGTGTCTGCTAAAACACACCCCAAGTCCTTCAATTCTATTCAATACGTCTCGGCCTGATGGAAATAAGACAGTTTTGACTATCCGAATCGAAAGACATATCTTAAGTCATCAAAAGAAAGCCTACGCAGCATCTTTGAGCCATAAGATAAGAGCCAAATGATATCCGAGTCACTTCCGATGGACAAAATCCTAGATAAATCGACAAAACCATTGAAGCTCAAGGCCAGCCCAAATCACTGGAATTCGATTATTTCGTTCGTCCCTGTTTGAAACATCTTTGAAAAGTGCCTCCAAGACTGCTCCTACACTCTGCACCTCAGTGTACTGCATCCTCAATTCAAACAACCTTGGTGGAGGAAAAGAATGGAAAATATATGAAAAACACAAAACTCCCCACCCCCTCTCCATCGAATCCGCAAGGGCCCGAGAAAGGGAAAAAAAATATGCATTAACCAGCGTCCCCCACCCACCTCCCTCCCTTAGCATGCTCTCCTTAAAATGCATTAGTCGAGCTCGATACCAGTCAACATCCACCACCACCCACGAGCCATGCCAGCGCTGCCAGTGCAGTGCAGCAGTAGATACTTCAGCGCCAAAGTACACATGCACACACCCTAAGCCGGGGCGGAAAAATAGCAATCATTACTAGAGATTTTCCATCACAGATTAAGTGGCCATAGCCGATAGCCCACCCCCCCGGTCGCCGGCATGATAAACAATAATATATAGAGAACTTGGAGCGAGCGCTCTGTGTGCTCGCGAGCCAAACCATTGCCTCGAGGATACTCATATTGAAATTCAACGCGAAGCAAGACACAAAAACAACAGCAATCTTTTGTGCGGTTTTCCAATATTCATTGTGGCAAATAAGGCCACCCACCGACCCGCCCCCGAGGACAGTCGTGTGCGCTGTGCTGCGGCCCTAATGACATGTGAGGATAGCGATGGCCCCGGGTCCTCCCCCGTTATTATTTCCTGCCAGCGACGACGACGTTGTGGTTGTTCTGCTTTTTTGAAATTCTTGTTTAATTTTCTCCTCCTTCGCCTCCTCCTCCTATCGGTGGCTCCTTGGATCCCTTCACTCATATTTCCTGTTTACTCTGGGGACCGACAAATCAATGTTTGAGGACACCACCGGCACGTTCCCACATCCAGACGTCACCGCCGCGCTGCTGCTGCTGCCGACAGCGACTGTCCAGGACAAGGCAATTAATTAATTTGTTTTCTTTATTAGACCGTGATGTGGTCGCGGTTCATGTGGGTTCGTGGTGGCATGCTATTCGGCCTAATTCGTATTTTTGCTTCGTTGTGTCGCTCATAATGACAAGACCTTAGAGTGTAGAGGACGACAACGACAACAGTAATTGGGGTCCGCTTCGAAAATACACTTGAAATTGCCGGTTTCTGTATGCAGAGTGCGGTGTGGCAGTCGGAAATGACTCTATTTCGTGTGCGGCGCCAGTGCACGACTGGAGTGGTGACCGCGAAATGTCGTTAAACGGCAATATTATTGCCTACGCAGCGGCACGGGGCCTGGTGCCAAATGACGACGACTAAAAGGATATTTGAAACACAACAGCGAGCGAGCGAGTGTGTCATTTGCGAACGCTGAATTTTTCATAACAGGTGAGCACGCGTGCTTATTTGTGCGGCCATTCAGCGCGGCGGGGTGAAGGCGAGCGGACTGCTTGCGGACTGATTTGCTCCTGCCATGAATGGGAAATTATGTTTTTCGATTTCATTGTGTGGGCCGTTCAGCCGCCCTTCAGGCGATGTGGTTGACGGTGTGGTGCTCAATTTCCGATTGTTGTTGTGAACATTTTTGTGCCGGCCTTATCGCGTGGGAATGAGGTTTGGTACGTGCGATGGGACTTTTGTTCGAGTGACGGTGGTGTCTGCATGGCGTATACGTACTATTTTTGTTGCCTTCGCCTTTTAACTCATCATCAGATTGAGTGTTGATTGGGGCACTCGGGGGAATCGCTTGGTAACTAGATGCACTTTGCTTGAAATTGATAGAACTTTGAGTTCAGCGGCTTTGTGTAGTTTGCAGGGCTTTATGTTGACTAGGCGGCAATAAAGGCGTTGTGGTATAAATTACCGCTATATGTAATCCTTGGCCGATGGAATATTGTTGACAATCTTTCGATGCAAGCGCTCGCTGCTCCTTGCACCATAATTTCTTTGGTTTAAGTTTAGACGTAACAACTAATGTGAACTAAATGAAATTCCAACAAGGACAGGTATTATTGTTTCGTCGATGGGCAAGGTTTTAGCCCGAGACTACGTCCTAGACAGCATAGGTCAATAATTTGCCTAAGTAGAGGGTGTTAGAAGTGGTAGAGTGCATGCGGCTGACGCGGGAGACTTAGGTTCGAACCTTATAGGGGCGAATGTCTAAGTCGAACACACATATTTTATTGTTTTGTCGTTCAGTTTACGTGTAGAGGTCGTTAAACGGGGCAAAACTACCGGATTGCCGCCTAACGACGAGGCGGGCGATATGTTTACGGAATCCGGAGTTCAGGCAAGAGTACAGCATGGTCGAAGTCTGAAGCCGAGTGAGATCAGAGGCACATCTCTTGCGCGGTTAAGATATATAGAGAAGAAACATAACGGAGTTTTCCTCAGTAGTAATGTGCGGCAGGTTTTCCCTTTCCCCTTTTCTGTATCGTTCAGCGACATCATATATAATATAATATAGGTGGCGCTAGAGGGCCAAGGCCTAGCTTCTCAGCAATCACTCAAGTTGTGACTTGTGAGTGCTATTGGTATCTCACGAGTGGAAGGGACCTACAGTTTTCTGCCCACTCCGACTGGCCAAGCTTGAGAAGCTTTGTCTAGACTAGTCAGAGCTTTGTCAGGTATCAGGTGGGACCGTGAACATTATTTTCGGTTGTACCGGCTGGGAATCGATCCCAGGTGACAAACTTAAGTTGCATAGGGGTCGAAACACACACCCACAACGCTACGACCAGCACAGCCTCGACGACATACCTTCATTATTATCCCCCGTGCGGGTCGTGATCAGAGGTTTATCTTCGAGCTGTACAAAGTTGCGATTACGAGCCTACAAAATACGGCAGCACAGAGTCACCATACCAACGACATACGGGGTCAACGAGGCGGAAAAAAAAGGCAGGTAGACACGTGTACATACATGCTTTGCTTGAATAAGTGAACCGTCGCGAGCTGTCCATTTTTACGGACAATGCTTCGTTTCCCTTCGAAGGAGTCAAATCCAAAGGTGGTGTAGTGCTTTCCAATGAGCAGGACATCTTGCGCAGATGGACCGAGCACTTTTCGGAGCTGCTCAATCCTGAACAGGGCACTGAGGATAACAGACACGAAGCCTTAAGTGGGGCGAAGAATAGTCCAAGGGTGGAGGAAGTCATTTTGGCGATAGATTCGCTATAAGTTGGCAAATCCGCTGGTGTGTATGAAAGCCGGGCAAAAATGCTTAAGGCAATGGGTAAAGAGGGAGTCTTATGGCTCTCTCGTGTTATTAAGGTGGCATGGCGATTGGCAAACTGGGGTGGTTGTCCCTGTTTTTAAGAGAGGGGCAAAAGAGACTGCTCCAGCTACAGGGGCATATCCCTCTTAAGTCTCCCCGGAAAAGTCTACGCTGAGGTTTTGGAAGCGCGTTCTAGAGCTATGGTCGAGTCAAGGATGGGGGATGAACAGTGCGGCTTTCGTCCCGGCAGAAATACAACCAATCAGCTTTTTACTCTAAGAATGGTACTTAAGAAGGCTTGGGAGTATGCCAAACCCATCTGCAGTTGTTTTGTGGGCTTGGAAAAGGCATAGTTCCTTGAGGTAAACTCTGGAGTGTTCTGTAGGAGTATGGGATTGAGGGTCATCTTTTGAGGAATATTCAATCTCTATACACAAACTGTAGCAGGTGTGTTCGGATGAACGGTGCTGAATCAACACCTTTCACTGTGGGCCTTGGACTTCGCCAAGGGTGTGTCTTGTCACGTCTCCTTTTCATTGTTTATATGGATTGGATGTAGCAGCGCAGACGAGGCGAGGAATGTTTCACATTGGAAGAGTTGAGGGTAAGTCATCTTCTTTTTGCAGATGGCTTAGTTATCCTCACATCTTCCCAGACGGAACTCCAGCGCGCACACGATAGATTTGTGGCCGCATGTGCTGATTCTAGGATGAAGGTTAACGTGGACAAATCAGAGGTTATGGTAATTTCCAGAGCGCCTGTTCAATGCACTCTACATGTTCGCACGAGTATCTCGGTTTGTTCTTCACGAGTGCTACTGCACGAGTAATACTGAATTTTATTGTAGGATTGGTCAAGCTGTGTCAGTTTTGACACAAGTTGGGAGATCTGTAATCAGGAAGGCCGAGTTTAGTGTGTAAGCCAAGTTAGCAGTTGTCAACTATTTAGTCCAACTCTCCCCTATGGTCATGAAATTGGGTTAATGACCGAACGAGGAACGAATAAGATCGCGAATACAAGCTGCTGAGATGAGATTTCTTCGTGCTGTTGTGTACATGCCGGGATAGGGTGAGAAACACGATAGTGCGCGAGGAACTCAACGTTGAGCATCTTGGTCACATTGCACGAATGTCCCCACCGTCACGACTTCCGAGGCGGGCCTTGAATGCGATTCCATCAAGTAGGCGACCGCTTGACAGACCCAGGATGAAGTGGTTGGACCAAGTCCATAAACTCGCCTGGTTACGCTTGGGCATAACCCCTGATGATTTAGAGTCGTTAGCGGAGGATCGAGTTACCTGGAGATCTCTCGTGTGTGCTTAACGCCCGCGACCTCTTTAGTGGATAATGGGGTCAGAAAATGATGATGATGATGATGCTCCGCTTCATGTGGTCGCGTCCAATCCTTGTCAACTGAACTAATTTATCGGCGGCTTAGCAAAACCCAGCACAAAAGTTGCAGCTTCTTTGATGGCTTTTTGACAACGCTTCCAATCGTCAACGATTGTTTGTGCATGCGAGGCGTCGAACTTTGAGAGAGTTTCAAGGATATTCGTCCAATACAGATTCAGACACATCCTTGATCAAGGTTTGATTATTGAAGAAAACAAGTTTGGCATTGGCTTTATTTCCATTTCAAAATCGAAAAGAGGTCAAATTTTTTTTGGAAATAAGGTAAAAGACAAAGTCTCATTCTTCTTCATTATTTGGCACTAAAGCCTCAACCAACAAGCCTCTCCATCTAGCACGGTATCTGGCTAGCTGTCTCTAATGTCGCACACCAAGTTGGTTGAGGTCCTTCTCCACCTGGGTGCGCCACCTTAAACGCGGGTGTCCTCTGTCACGTTGTCCCACGGGTTCGGAGTCGAAGACTCTTCGGGCCGGAGCTGAGTTGTCCATATGCTCTACATGGCCCAGCCATCTTATGCGTTGGATGCGAAGACGCCGACTAGACTCATGTCGCTGTACAGCCGATATAGTTCGTGCTTGGATCTTCTCCTTCAGAAACAGTCAACGCAAACAAAACCAAAGATCGCACGTAGAGCTTTTCTCTCGAAGAGACCAAGGGCTTCCTCATCCGCTTTTGAGATTGTCCATACCTCCGCGCGGTACAGCAGGACTGGGATGATCAAGGTCTTGTATGAAGTCAGCTTCGTCCTTCGAGAGATGGCTATACTACTCAATTGCCTCTTGAGCCCATAGAAACAGCGGTTGGCAATAGTTACTCTGCGTTAGATCTCGGTACTATTTATTGCGGAGCCGAGGTAGACGAAGTCCTTGACTACCTCGAAGTTATATCTGCCCATTGTGACGCTCTGTCCAAGAAGTCGATGTTGTGTGTCCTTTCTTGATGACAGCATATAATTCGTTTTTCCCTCATTCACCGCTATACCCATTTTAGTCGCTTCCGCCTCAATGCCAGCAAATGCCTCATTGACGGCTCGCTGTGTTCTGCCAATCACATCAATGTCATTCGCCTATGCTAGCAGTTGTACGGACTTCTGGATGATCGTGCTTCTAGTGTTGGCGTGTGAGTCTTGCACGATCTTCTCCAGGATGGTGTTAAAGAAATCACATGACAACGCGTCGCCTTGTCTAAAACCTTTTTGACATTGAAGGTCAATATTTTTGGCAACAAAAAGTAAATCATCCCAGTTAAAGAAGACTATGCAAACGGTTTCGGCGTCAAGAATACTGCGGGAGTACCCGACGTCGATCTGGTTAATGGTTGACAGTTTGCAAAGGCCCATTATGGATTCAGAGACATGTGAAAATTTGACTTGACAAACTCCACTGAGTGCGTTGCCGGATGTCGTGTCGTGTTTTTTGATGTCCTCCTTTTGAATAGTTGGGGTTTTTAGGTGAGTGAGTGCATATATGGCTGACGTTACCAACTTTATCTATTATATATTTTTTGTCTTACAGTAATGATATTTATAATTATAAAAACAGTTAAAGCATGAAATAATGCAAAACATTCTGTTGCCATATGGACAAGTGATGAGTGATACTTAAATATAAAATAGTACACGATTTTAATTCAAAAAAGTGAATTACAGTGGACTTCCTCTAAGTCGAATTGTCACGGGATACCAAAATTTGTTCGAGTTAGAGAGAGTTTGACTTAGAGAGAGGTTTTTATATGGAAAGTTGAGGGAAATGTATGTAAAATATGGCGAAAAAGTTCGAGTAAGGGAGAGTTTCGACTTAAGGACAGTTCGACTTAGGGAGAGTCCACTGTAGTTTAAAAGGAAAAGAAACAAATAAAAGCAGAAAATCCAAATAGATGTTACAAAAAGGTTAAGTTAACCGTTCACACGTTTTTCCAATATTCATGTGATTGAAATAAAGAAGACAGTAGGTTAGGTAGTGGGGCTGCTAGTATATTCACCAGCACAGTTAGACCCTATTGGTCCATTGTGATAACCATAGTCAGACTACTACCACTGATTGACTACTCCAGTGATAGTGCCTTTAATTTAATCCCAACGGAAAATGGTGACTGGACCAGATAAGAGCGTATTAACTTTAATTTCGCTGGGATTCGAACCGGGGACCCCGCTAACCAGGGGCAGGCACTCTACCAACTGCACCATCCAGTCCTTCTAAGAAGCCATTACTTAACATTAATTAAACATTTTGTTTTCTTTCAGATTACAATATTCTTTCAGATCTAATGAAGCAAGTTAAAGAGACGATGTGCAACAACAGAATAAAGCCTAGCAAAGTGTGATTTATTAACTGCTGGTATTGTTACGAAATGTGGTCGCCATGGCGTAGTCGGTAAGTGCGTCGACTCCTACGCCGAGGGTGCCAGGTTTGATACCCGAATTTACCACATATCAAAATTCACGGCTCCACCTCTTTCGAGTCACTGACAATGCTCAAAGAGTATTCATGTCTAGAAAAAGCTTCTCAACTTTGCCGTTCGGAGTCGGCATTAAGCTTCCACGCGTGAGAGAACAATAGCACGCACAACATGGAGTGGTTGCTGAGAAGCTAGGCCCTGGCCCTCTACGGGCTGTAGCGTCACTCATATTATTATTATTATTATTATTGTTATAAAATTCCTTGTGCTATTACGCAAGTTGTAATTTTCATTTGTTCCAGATTTGTACATTCTTAAAGGAAGAAATTCGAGGTTCCTAAAAAAGTTCAAAGCTGTGAGTTGACAATTAACAAGGGGTGAATAGCGTTGTTTACGCTCCTCCAGTAAGATAATCTATACTGGAATTCAGATTTTCGTAACCCGTTGTACACTAACTTAAGGATGCGCTACAGTAAAGACTTAAGTGGTAGAAGCAAGAGGGGGGCAAGTCTACCACTGGCGCAAAATCAGGAGACACCTTACCCCCCAATAAGAGCGATAAAAACAATGCAATTAACAGACGCCATAATCGATAGAAATCGTAGATAGACACAGGAATTGGACACTGTTGTTCCAATTGTTTATAGAAGACGATGTGCCCTAAACTAGATCCATCAAAAACCAAAGCTCTCCTAGAACTGGATAGAAGAAATATTAGTAAAGTAGTAGGCATAATGACCAAAAACTGCCAAATTGGCAACCAAGCCAGAGGACTTGGCGCACCCTACAGCGACTTCTGCAAAAGCTGCATAGATGAGGAGGAAGAGAAAACCGTGTTACACTACCTCGAATCCTGCCAAGCACTTGCAGAGACAAGAAGAAAATGTATGGGTAGCTACTTCTTCAATAGTCTTGAGGATCCAGCAACTACAAGCTCATTTAAACCACCAACTGGTTATATGTATAATTACGAACACCAAAAGAGGTAAGTAAGAAAGAGTGTAGTAGGTCAACGAAGTGGCGGGAAAAGCACAACGGACCTTTAAGATCTAAGTGAGGTAAATACCCTTGAGGGCCTTGCCTGTCACATCTACCTATCACCTACCTAAATGGTGCAATTGTCTATTCATATACTATTTCTAGTAATCTTCAACTCAGTTTATGGTTTTTATGGTCTTTAATATCTGCGGGTTGTAGTCTGTGGGAAATATTAGTTTGGGAAGAGCATTCCATATTCGTGCAGTGCGGGTGAAGAACGAGTCTCTGAATTTAACTGTGCGTCCGAAGGCAGGCTTAAGGGTATACTGATGGGCATTCCTGGCGAGACGAGTATTGCGGGTGAATTCATGGAGAGGAGGAATGCAGTTGGCTAGCTCACTTGAGCATCGTTTGTTGAAATAACGATAAAACACGGACAACACGGATTTGTGCACGTCGAGATCTCTCAGTACTCTTGCAACTGTACGAGTGCGGATGTGGATTTGTCCCATGGTGAAATCAACGCTCTCAAGTACAGGTGGAGACAAATTGGAATCTGGCAGTGTTGAGCTAGCTGCGAAATGAGCCGCAAGCAGATTAGCTTTGTCTAAAGAGCTGACAGCTGGAATGTCATTGTAAATGAGCGTGGGAATTGAAGACGAGGCGGAATTCTTTACGTTTTTTACAAATGACCAAAAGTTTTTGCTACCCTTGGGACATTGTAGAACTTTTTGCCTCAATTTTTGCTCATAAGACAATTTCACACGTCTGATAGTTGCATTGCAGTCATTTCTGGCCCGTTCAAACTTCTTCCGGTTTTCCTCAGTAGGGTTGGCTTTGTGTGTCCGGAAATTCAACTCTCTCATCCTAATAGCCTCTTTACAGCTCGAGTCATACCATGCGTTTGCTTTGGGCTTGATACTCTTCACTCTGTGAGGAATGAAGGTTCTCATGCCCAGCAGAAGAATATTTGTGATCATATCAGCAGCGGCATCCACGTCGTTATCGAGGAAGCAAAGTGACCAGTTACAATTCCTAAAGAAGTTGATAAGTTTGTTCCAATCGGCTTTCTCGTACAGCCAAACTGTTCTTTTAGGAATTTGTTCTCTTTCTATGTGTGGTGATAACGAGAATTTTGCTGATACGACACAATGGTCCGACGAGCCTAGAGGTGACAGTATGTCAACAGAATATTTATCAGGATGAGAGGTGAGAAACAGGTCCAGGGTGTTGGCGGAATGATCTGCACTTTCAGGTATTCGTGTGGGCTCATTTACTAGCTGGGTCAGATTGTTTACCTCAGCAAAGATTTCGACGTACCTTCCTTCGGGTGTTGTCTGGCCTGAATGCCGAAGCCAATAAGAATTGTGTACATTGAAATCGCCCGCAATGGCAATTTCAGTGCGAGGATACAGGGATACAATTCTTAAGATGGAATCGGATAGCGCATCAAATTCGTTAAAAGTAGAATTGCTATCCAAGCTTGGACTACTATAAATAAAGCAGTAGTGTATTAAATGCTTACGGACATGGAGTCTTAACCACAGAAAATTGAATTCCAGATTGGAACACAGGCCGTATTGTGGTTGAATTTGGTAAGCTACATCACTACGCACGTAAATGGCGAGACCGCGGTGTAAAAAGAAGAGCGGCACCAAGCTATATCCAGGCAGGTTCAAATCCGATAATTCGGTATTCTCACCTACCTGTGTTTCACTCAGCGCCAGCTGAGTCACCCACGACAGCTGGTTTGTAACGGGATAGGTGGACATAAACAGCGAAGAGATTCGCTCTAAGCCCACGCACATTGCTCACATCAACCCTAAAACTTCCCATGAAGGACAAAACGCAGATATGAAAAAACCAACTCCGACTGCAAGTGGTGAAGCAGAAATGAGAAGTGCAAATTCAAAATTAGCTTGACAAGTGCACGCATCGGAGGATGGCACAGAACCGTCAAGGATGATTCATTACCAAACAACTTTGGCCTAAGCCTGATCAGATTAAGCCGGCCAAACCTCAGATCTCTTGTTGGCGTTTTAACAGGGCATCGGAACTCGCGCCTCTAGACTTGGCCTTCCCTATAATGATTTCTGTAGAAGCTGCATGGACGAGGATGAGGAAGAAACCACCGAACACTTTCTATGTAATTGCAGTGCTCTCTCATCCGGTACATTCAGACTTCTGGGGGCCCATGTCTTTGTTAATCTGGCCTAACTGAGCAGCATCAGAATCAGCCCTCTTCTTCGCTTTATCAAAAGCGGAATAGGTAGCCTAAGATCCGCGTGGTAACACAATGGGCCTATGCTTGGCCTACGCGTGCCTGCTGTCCGTATCCGCGTCAGTCTCCCACCTCAACCTAACCTTACCTAGATCATTTTGGTCCATTCTGATTACCCACAGTCAGACTACTACCTCTGATTGACCACTCCAGTGATAGTGTCGTTAATTTCATCCTGGACCAGATTTGAAAACCAGATCAAATTTCGCATTAACTTTGCTTTCACTGGGATTCGAACCGGGGACCCCATTAACCAAGGGCAGGCACTTAACCCACTGCGCCATCCAGTCGTTTGACCTCCAAATAGGTCGGAGTAGCTCTATACCAGGCTGCCACGTTGTACAACCCATCATAGCTAGAATGTGCTCTTTCAGGCAGACGTCTGTGCCTACATGATAGGCTGTCTCAGTGCCTTGAAATCCAATGCCCAGCTACCTAGTCTTCTCTCATGTTTCTTCCGGAGGAGACACATCTGAAAGTAGGAAAATCAGTGAATCCCCCTCATCGAACTCCCATTCCAGCTTGTCAACAAATTTCGGAAACTTCTACACACAACCAGAAACAATTGATTGTGCTTGGTTGACAGGCTGTTGTGACTGTAACAAGTCCCTCTGCCGGCAGCGCATTTCGGTTAATTCTTTTCTCCAGATTCGAAGACACTCGGAGCTGTGCTTCAAAAACTTCTTCATGTAATTATATGGCTTATTAATGAATGCATTATAAATTATATATGACGATGAATGGAGCGGAGGGGAGTTTAAGCGCCATTGCAGATCCGGCCAGCCATCCGCGCAAACAATCCGATGAATCTGCTTGCTTAGGTGTCCGCCACCATCCCTCTTATCGACACGAAGTGACTTTATAGTTCGCATGGAATCGGCGAACACGTCTCGAAGTGGATGGAGTTCATGTTGTCTTAGGAAAATGAACAATAATCGGAGATTTGCCTTCGCTAATCTTGATTGATGAATGATTCTTCTCACGGTAGTTGGATGTCCGTAAGAGCTGTCAACACCTTCTGCTGCTCCAACTTCCATCTTGTGCCACGCCACCGATTGTCGATGATCAGGCATAAGTCCACTCGTCCTTCGGTGTCGTCACAACAATATTTTATTATGATTTATAATCGCGGGGGCAAGGCTCCCCTATTAACGACGGCTTTTGAATTATTACGTGTTGTTGGGCTCGGTTATGCCGGTCGCTTGTCAGTTCCGCCCGACACCTCCACCATCGTCGCCCACCTCCTGTGCGAGTGAGTTGTTATTCGTTGCCTCTTTCTGTGGACACTAATTCTTTGATTTGCACGGATAAGCGCACGGCACTGGGGCGGAGTAGATTGCTCTGATTGATGAGTAAACGCTGGCGTGGCATATTGTTGTCATCGCACGGTGGTGTCTCTTCATCGTTCTCGTTCTTGTCAGCGTTCCGTATTGGGTGACAGCGTGATAGTAATTTTTGTTTTTCTATTTTTTGTTGATTTATTTATCCAACGGTTGTGGGAGTGGGTCGTGGACTCATTGCTGAGGCAATCACCTTTGTGGTTGGGTTTCGATTAATGATGGGAAGGAAAAGGGAATTGAAGAAGTTGAATTGATTTTAGAGTAACGCTCTGAGTTAAGTGTGTAGGAGTGTCAATGGCTTCCGCAGTCGTCTTAAAGCCAATATGTCCTAAGTGCGGACGATTGTAGCCTTGTTGCCTAATTTAAAGCTTCGTGGTTTCTCCCATATTGAAAAATGATGGCGAATGAGGGACGAGATTTTGCATATTGGCAATTCTTTTCCATTGCTTAACTGTGTACACACCATCTCCTGCCGTACACAATGATCTTGTTTGACACTTTTCATACCAACGAGTTAAGACTTTCTTTCAAACCTTGAAGGGTAACTTTAGAGATTTGTATCTCCCTTGAAATAACTTGCTCAAATTTTGGGAAAACTTAGGGTATATAAAAAATAAATGCAACAAGTCCGTATTCCAAGTTTTATTTTTGGTAGTGTAAACTACCCGAATCCGACCCCCCCCCCCCCCCCTTCTGCCCAATAGTGAGCCCCCTTCATGAATTTGGTCCAAAAGCTACGCCGCTGCTGTTTAGACAATAATGGTTTTTTAACAGAAGAAGTCATATCTATTCTTTTTATCGTATAATTCATTTCGTCCTTAGTTGGGTAGGAAAATTCAAAGTTTTCAGTAGTGTTCCGTAAATGAGAAATATTCAGTGTAATTTGTGAAATTTCTTAAGAAACTAGACACTTTGACTGAGAAGGTAAGTGATTTTCTTTAATTTTTAGTAACCCAATTAAGGCTTAATGTAACAATAATAATGTATATTTTATTATTTCAAAGGCAAGAGTAAGAAAAAATAGTTATTTATTAAAATATATTGGTTCTCTTTATTGGGACAAAAAATGAGGAAATCCAATAACGTGCCGTGGAGGGCTCGTTATTGAGTTAACAAAAAATAATCAAGTTCCAATAACGAGCCCGGTCAATTTTCAACCAAAAATTAAAAAATTAAATATTTTATGTATAGATAGACTTTATAGTTATTGCATTTCTTATTAATGTTTCTATGCAATATGTGACAAGTATTTAAGTATATTAATTCCAAGATATGCTATAAAAGCTGTTACATATAGAAATAATGCCATCTGAACTGTAAAAGTTTGATTAGGTATGTTTTCACAACAACAACCGAGGGTAGGTGAAAATCAGTCAGGGACAGTTCCCGCATAACGAGAGGGATTTTTAACCAGTAAAAACATCTCCCTTCAAATAAAATATATTTCCACTACAACTAAGTTTTACACTTATCAAGCAGTTTTTCTTTCTTGGTTTAGACGCATTTGGCAAAAGATTCTCCATTGAGATTTCTTGCTTACACCGCAGCTAAGCGCGGGTTGAATTTACCGTGCTAGGTGAAGGTGCTTAGTCCTTTGAAGACGGCGAAAAGAGTTTCTTTCGTCGAGAATTGGAAGGACAGTAGAGTTTATGTGCTCTTCCAGGCGACTTGGACTTCATCTTGGACTGATGAAATTCCAAAATCTCTGTGGATATCTTTATTTCCTATATACCAGGGTGCGTTGACGATGGCCCCTAGCACTTTGTTTAAAAAGTTTTTAGTATGTTTCATTTATTTTGTTTGGTACAACCCCATAGTTATATCCCATACGTCCAGACGGGTTTTAGCACTTGCTTGTATATAGGCAATTTGTAGTCAGTACTTAGCTTGGAATATTTTCCAATAAGCCAGTGCATGTCTCTGTATCTTAATTGGAGCTCCTTTCACATTTCACGTGCTCCTTCCATTTACGCTTTACATCGAGAGTCATTCCGAGGTATTTCACTTCACTGCCGAAGGGCATTTGAACATTATTTATAAAAACGGCCAAGTTATTCACGTTCTTTTACGTAAAATTTATATGAACGGATTTAGGTTCGTTGAGCTCAATCCGCTGAGTGTTCGTCCATTCATGTATCCGGTCTAATGCACATTGCATTAGACTGCGTTGTGGCAGTTACCAAAATGGCGGTGTCGTCAGCAAATGTGCCTACGTCCTGCGGTATATCGTACTAAATAATATGTAAAGGAGGGGACCAAGAACACTTCCTTGTCGTATTCCAGCTTGTATAGATTTAACTAGTGAGTATTCTTTCCCATACTTCACACGGAACATTCTATCCGATCGATAGTTAGTTAAAATTGAGCAAACTTTTCTCGTTTAGGATTGTTGAAGCTTGTGCTTCAAGCCTTCGTGCCAAACCTTGTCAAAGGCTTGAGATACGTCGAGAAATATAGCTGAGCAGACTTGCTTTTGTTCAAACGATTTTTCTATAACATCAGTTATGCGATGTACTTGGTCAATAGTTGAATGCTTGCTGCTAAAACTGAACTGGTGGTAAGGAATAATTTGTCTTTCTACTACAACCGGGCTTAAACGTCTAAGTAATATTTGTTCGAAAACTTTAGACATTGTCGGAAGAAGTGAAATCGGTCCATAGGACATTTTAATTGTTGGGGGGCTTACCCAGTTTCGACACCATTATTATTTCCGCTACTTTCAACTGACTAGGGACATGTTCTAATCTAAAGGCGGTGTTAATAACGTAGATAAACATAAAAAGCGCTTTCTGAGGTAATTCTTTCAGAACTTCTCCTGTGATTAAATCATAACCCAGAGCTTTCTTGGGATTGAGTTTTTTCAATTCTTCCCTAAGTTCTGTCAAAGTAGCATTTCTTATAGAAAGATTAATTATTTGAGTCTGAACCGTAGGAGTATACAGGAGGTATTTGTCCATCGCGTGATTTAAACGTTACTTCTAATTGATCTGCAAAGAGATCTGCTTTCTGTTTATCTTCTTTGGCCCAATCGTGTTCTTATTTCCGAATTGTGAAAAATGTGGTTGGGGTTTTCTTTAACCGTTGGCTGCTTTCCAGAGTGAGTAGTTGGTATCTTCTTTCGCTGACAGGCCTGTTAAATAGGCAAGCAGATTATTATTATTAAATGACTTAATTTTCCCTTTCAGAAGGTTAGACAGTTGCTTGATGCGTGTTTTATGCTGCGGTCTGCTGCCATTTCTTATGAGGTTTACGTCTCTCTCTTACTAAAAACCTAAATGTCTCAAACGTTTATGTTTCCGAATTTTTATTGGCCTATTTGTTGTTGTTTCGTACATAATCATATAGGACAAACTACCAATTTTTTTGGATACTTTATAAATATGTAATATATATGTATAAATAAATAAATAAATAAAACATTTCAAATAAAATTATGTTTTGGAGCTAAGATTTGTTCATTCCATCCGTTGGTTGCTCATTTAAAACCCCATGGACGCAAATATACAACGATATTTATTTTTGTTCATTTCTAATGTTATTGACTAAATTTTGTCATGAATTTATTTAATAATGTTTTCCTTTTTACCTTTTAAATACGTGAACTATAAAATAACGATGATTTCATTTGTATGCTATGATTTATATGGAGTAGGGGGTGGTTACTGGAACGCTAGGGGCTCGAATTAGGAACAGGGGAGATAGGTAATGGCTTATGTCTCAATTTCCACTTTAAGTAAATTTATTAAATTTGAGTCGTTTACTTACAAAAAGTTATTGTTTATATCAAACAGTAATACATCAAGCTTTCCTTAAATGATAAAATCGTTTTTATATATCTAAGTAATTAATTTTGAGAGAGCAACGAAATCAAAACTTTCCTTAAGGAGGCTCGCTACTGGTTAGTATTTGTCTATTGCTTCCTCGGTCTTAAGCCACTGCACGACTAGTTGTGTTACGAATTCGTTGCTCCATCAAGGGTGGTAATATGACTGCATGAAAATCATTCTCGCAAAAAGCCTTAGGCTAAAATCAGAAGCGGATGTTAGTATTTCATTAGAAGAGAAAAGTATTATACCGTGGTCCGAGTGCCAATTTTGAGGAAAATACAAAACACACAAGAAATTATTTCTTAATAAACATAGTTATCAGCGCAAAAAGTATGTTTTTATATAAGTTTTCTGAAGTTGTATATACCCTTAATTCATTTTTAATTAATTTCTGTCTCTCTTCCGCTACTTTAATAGATTTCGGTGAGTGTATTATCTTTTGGTAGGAGAACATAGTCGTGGGTATGTGTTTTATCTACCACAGAGCTATCTGGATAGCGTTAAATAGTTATTGCACAGGCCGTTCACCGTGATATTATCTTAATCCGACTTTATTTTTGCTCCATCATTAATTGGAATAGCTTAAGTCGCTATTGTCGTTAATCGACCGATAGTTAAGCGAGGTTTTTTTTGCCTACCTACTTTGTGAAGTCCAGTAGTATTTGTACACTATGAACGTAATCCTGGCTTTCTCTACTTTGCGGCCCGAGCCGTGTTATCAGACAACATCATCCAAAACAAACCGGACTCATCGATATCATAAATTTTGTTCTTAGACAAATGAAGCTCATGAATTATTTTTGAATGGCGCAACTGAGCCACGATCGGATGTAAGTTTTGCCCCACAGATTTTTTAAAAGCCAAGCTCCACAAAGTGGCTTGAACCCCCTTATCCGACCAGAACTGGCATTGAAGTCACTTCATTTTTCCTTTAGTTGAGTATGCAATAGTTTCACTTTTTCTTTCAGCATTTCTCAGCCAACTGGTTCATTTTTATCAGGCTGACTCAAAAACCATTTATATAACGCTCGTTCCATACGAGGATACTTGCTTTCTTTTAAGGTTTTCCTTTTCAAAGAACTGATTTGGCTAGTGATCACTATTTTTGCGATTTTGTTCTTACTTCTTATTCTTACTGACATTGTGGATTTGACTTTACTGTACTGCTGAGACAAAATAAGCGCGCCTTAACTACTTTCCAATTTCTCTTCATTTTTAAAAAAATTAAAGACATTTATGCAAAGAAACGCTTATCTACATTGCACTTTTCTATTTGTATGCAAAAATTAGATAGGTAGGTAGGCAGAGCTGCTTGTGAAGTCACCAGCTCACTCAGACTAAGTTGGTCCATTGTGATATCCGCAGTAAGACTTCTACCACTGATTGACCACTCCAGTGAGACGTTAATTTCATCCCAATGGTGACTGGACCAGATTTGAAAACCAGATAAAACCCGATTAACTTTGCTTTCATTGGGACCCACTTGCGCCATTCAGTCGCAAAAACTAACAACTCCTTAAACGAACCTATGAACATATCCAATTGTGTGCATACGTTTTTGGTGCACTTTATCTAGTTATCTATTTGTTCATGCTATAGCCCTACCACAGCGCGTATACCTTGTATCGCGCCAGGTTATTAGGTTTTCTTAAGCAATTCTATGTTACAGGAAAATATGCCAAAAAGCAAACTAGATTTAAAAAGGCACCTAAAGGCAAGTCCGAAAAGTATTTTGAACCAGATAGTCACTCTTCTCTCAATATCACAACCTTCTTTAGTTTGGCAAAAATAAGCGATAAATTTGTTTATAATTTTATGTAGAGTAAATCATAGTCAATAATAGCTAACTGGTGTTTTCTTGCAAGCGTATATACGCTTAAATTATAAGTGCACAAAAAAAAAACGATCATCGGCGCTTAATGATTCCTCATAAAATATTGGCAGCACCGACGACATTTATGACATTTGCTAAGCAGTCAGGGGTGTAGTCGTGGAAGGTGCTGGTTGACCTTTGATGGTCACAATCTTCGTTTTGCGATTGTGTAGCGTGACTATCAGTTTAAAAGCAAAACCACTTAATAATTATAAAATAAAAAATATGTTCATCAAATAAAAAGAATCGTTTACGAAACCTAAACGGAATGTATAGCAGAGACACTCTGGGTAGACCAAAAATTGCATACTTATGGATGCTAAAAGAATTAAAAATGATCTAATACATCAACCACACCTGGAAATGTTAACCACGTACAGCAACCTAAGCAATGAATGAATAAATTCAGCAATGAACACACAGAAAGTAATGTTTGGATGTATTGTTTTTATCCGCGCTTATTTCTTAGGCGGTGATAGATGATAAGTAACTCAAGCGGATATAGGATTTGTTGTTGTGTATTTTACATGCAAATTGAAATTTAAGCGTTGCAAGAAAACACACCTAATATTGAAGCTGTTGTTTGTTTTGTGCTTTTTTATTTAAAACTATTCAATTAAACTAAAACTAACTAAAACTAAAACTAAAACTATTCAATAATACAATTTTCTTAATCAAACAAAAACTTCAAGATAAATGTCTGGTTTGCACCTTTCTGAAATAAAGTAATAATTCTAACATTTTTGACTATAAAGTGAAATAAATAAACGTTTTCATCTTAAAACTGTAGGAGAAAAATCCTGAACCGTTTGAGGTTAAAGTTGAGTTTTCTAAGGAATCGTAAGCAATATACACATAAGATTAGGTTCCACTCCAGCAGAGAAAAAACAACACGTCACTCGATCCGCATTAGGAATTAAAATATTTAGTTCTTCTGTCATACTCCATTCCATTACTCTGTCTTGATCAATCACAGTAAACGGTGTGAATCCAAATGACTATCGAAACGTCTATCTCACTGGAAATTCGCTCATCCAATGCATTGTCTGAGAGTACTCCCTTCAATCACTACACGAGTGAATAAGAGTAAATGGCAGTCAGTCAATTTGGATTGACCTATAAAATGTAGAACTGCTACGACTCAAAAGGGATTCATTAACCCTTCGCTTGGAGCAACTCAAGCAATAGTCTTATTTATGTCAAGCAATTAAAATCATTCAATGCGCCATGGACCATGACGTCCATTTATTATTCCCACCCTCCCAGTGCGCACGAACCGGTGACCGGCAAGGTGACAATTTTCTAAAATCATCACGAGATGAAGTTCTCCTCATCACTGAACGTAACCACATAGGCACAGCGGCAGCGGAAGGACGAAAGAAGCAGGCGATGTCACTGCGAAGGGAATCCATCCAAGAGGGCGTAATGTTTTAATTTAACTCCTTCCTTTCAATAAAATGCACACGTTCAGGCAGTGCACACATGGCGCACAATCACTCAGCCGCATGTAGTCGGCGGCGTGCAGCGTGTAAGGACCCACCCCGGAAGGACTGAACAGAAGCCGAGCGTCTGCCACTGAAGCAGACGTGTGGCGACAGCGGCTGCGAGCTTCAAAATCTCAATTTTTCAGTCGGCAGATTGCGAAACGCTATCCAGCGCAAAGGACGCGTGCACAGTTATCCGGGGTTAATCGGAGCCAGGATGGGGTGCGGCATCCGCACCAGAGTGTGCATGTGTATTTGAACAACAGCCACCGCACCGTCGAAGATGCTCAGATACTCCGCCGCTCGTGGGTGTACTCCAGCAGCGGGTCCTGTGTGATTTGAGCCATCTTAACAAGTCGGTAATTAACGCTGATTTAAATGTAGGCACTGAAGTGTTTTATGGAGAGCGGGGGGACCTGGGAGACGCCTCCTTCAGAACTCAGTCAGGTTCATGTGGTTTCCTTCTTCATTTTTTCTGCAACCACGGAATCTGAATGAATACGTGGTCTTGTGAGGGGGCTGTGGGGGCGCATGGTTGGCACTTGGAATGAGGGTGTGCTCCAGCGGATTCAAGGTGCAGGTGATGCAGGTTGGTTCTGCGGTATTGAAAGAACGTTCTGCCTTGAGGTTATCTTGATGAAAACTTTTCAATTTGGAATTCATGGTTTCTTTCATTTTTTTCAACCTCCTCCATGCTTGCCTTGGCGTGCCCCACTTAATTCGGGGCGTGTCACTGCTGTTGAACGACGGAGGTTAACTGGGATGGAGTTCGAGAGATAATTAAAATGGCAGCGTGGAGGATGTTGAATGCTTTCCGGGCCGTTTAGCGCGGATGTTAAATTACCGGGAAGACAAGATGCGGTGAAGGTACATTTTCTGTCTCAGACTTGTAATGATTCAATTGATCGGATTGTGTTTTGGGAGCGGGGCGGGCGAGGAAGGTAATGATTTTGAATAGAATTTTGTGAAGCGTCCCTTATAATGTTGACAATGCGAGCAATTCTCTTAATTTTAATTAGGTGCGGTTGGCTACTCTCTGTACTTCCTTTGAAATTAAGTTTTCCTTATTTTTCATCATACTGTATTTTTTGAAGATGCACCAGCATAACCGACATACTTATCTTATCGATTGTTACAAAGAACTTTTAAATTGTTTTCCGATGAGTCAGATATGGAATCAACTTCTCGAGGTTTTGGGGTGCCTGCAATATGTCACAACATATGTAATGTCAAGATAAAATTCAGACATCTACAACCTTCATCTTAGGATTCAATCGAGAACACAATTGATTCCGTGTAATCTTACTTTCATTCCTGGCTGTGCGCTGCTCACTTGGACAGTATCAAAATAATGTGAAGAAGGTATTCATCCATTGGATAGACAACTCTTCATGCGATGTCAGATATCCTGCTGATGTTCAAAATGATGGGGTTTGTCAAAATGTATAACATAATCGATCGCGGTAAACACAGTATCATAATTTGACAAGCATCAGTCCTGCAGAGCCTTCACAAACCGACGAAGAAAAAACCAACAGTCAATTCCATACAGTGGCTCGCAAAAGACTAAGTATAAAATAAAGCCGATCGTCGATTCCTGGAACCACCACTTGCCACAAAAAAAAGTCGGGTTATTAAGACTTTTGTTTAAAGTACTTATTTATTTGCGAGCATAATTATTTTTTAAAATAGTCTCTTACACATAGCTGATTTTTTTTGGGTTTTAAAAAAAATCTTGTATGGAATTCAAGCCAATGTTGGTATGTAAACAGAATCGTTTGTTGTTTCATTCTCTTGAAGGTGGTTAAATCAAATCATCCTCAATTATAGACAGGTCTTTCCCTATTACATCACTGCCGCCGTCATCGGTATTGTCGAGATGAGAAGATTCTTTTTCACATCTAAATATCTCGAGAATATCTTCATCTGTGGGAAACTACGAAGGAACCATATCGCCACCACCTGCAGAAAATCACCTTGTTTATTTCTGGTATTTTTCAAGCTTTAAATTCCATCTGCAGTTGAAGTTCTCTCTCATTTCATTTCTAAAAATCATGGGGAATTAAATCCTCTTCTAGCCGCTGAGAATATTCACCAAGCGCACGATATCGTTTATACTAGGTCAAACGAACATACCCATCGGCCGAAAGCAATTCCATGTAAAAGCGAACTTGTGGAATATGTAGTCATCGGAAATTTCTCTTCACATTTCGACTTAGACGACGCCAAATAAACTGTTCGAGTTATCAAGGCATTCAAGTTATCAAAGTTCGACTGTAATAATAGGTGTGTTTTTTTGCAAGCGTATATACGCTTAAATTATATGTGCACAAAAAAAACGATCATCTTCGCTTAACAATTCATCATAAAAACCTAAAAAATATATAGCACTACCGACGATATTAATGACATTTGTGGCAGTCAAGGGTGGAATCGTTTAAGTCGGTAATGGTCACAATCTACGTTTTGCGATTGTGTAGCGTGACCATTCCTTTAAATGCAAAAACACTTAATTATTAAACACACAATTTAAACACATTTTGAAATAATGCAGAGAATAAGATTCACCAGATTACGAAACATAAATGGAATGTATAGTCCATACACGCTGGGTACACCAAAAGCTGTATACCTACCTATGGATGCAAAATCATTTCAAAATTACTTAATACATCAACCACCCCTACAAATGTTCAAAAATACAGGAAAAAATGCTTTTAGGCGCATAATATTGTGAATACGTACATCAACCCAATGAATGAATTGCTTGATAACTCGAACAGATTATTTGGCGTCACCTTCGATAAGTCGAATTCTGAAGAGAAGTTCCCAAATTGTGCGTATTCTACAAGGAATCGCATTCGGGCCACTACATTTGTATGTTCTTGACTTTTTATAATCAAAATCGCGGTTTGGTGAATTGATTCTGATCGGGGGAAGAAGATGAAATTGCTTTGATTCTTAGAACTGAAATAAGGAAGAAATTCAATTGCAGGTGGAATTTGAATCTTGAAAAAATACCAGAAAATAAAAAAGGTGACTTTCTGCATGAATGAATCTTCTCAGCTAGACAATAACGATGACAACGGCAGTAATGTAATAAGGAAAGACTTGGCTATAATGTAGGATGATTTGATTCAACCAACTTCAAATGAGTTGGTTGCTAAGTTATTACTCATTGTGCGTTTTATATTATTTATATTATAAGACTCATGAAACAACAAATGATTGTATGTACCTACAATAGTTAATATTCCATTGAAGATTTCTTGTTAAAAAACAAAAAATCTCCTCTTCAGTCATGTGTAAAAGACTTTTTTAAGAAGTAAAGTACGTTTTATGTGTTATTTCGCAAATATATAAATATTTATATCAATTTTGTATCTTTCCTTGGTAACTCGAAGTCTCGATAACTCAAAATTTGTTTGTGGCAAGTGGTGCCTCGAGCTATCGAAGTTCGACTGTATCTCCGAAATGTATATTGCAGTAAAACGAGGTCAAGGTTATCGAATGCAACTAATTCTTTCCAATTGATAATGTCTGCTATTGGACTATTACGAATTGTGATATTTTCACATTTCACTATTTTCATCAATTCAAATTGCGATTCCGATTGAGATGCTACTTTTTCACAATCTCTCTCTCTTACAACCACAACCACGGTTTGATAACGTCAACAAGTGTGGCACGCACAAATGGTGTGCGTACAAATATATTTTATTGTGATATTACTCTTTTTTCTATTGTTCATCATATTATCAACTTTTAGGAGCAACCCATACTGCCTTCTGTATACAATAATAGTGATAACAGTTTGAGCTTCATACATGTGATTAAGGTAGTACAGACCTACCTTAAAATCGGAACGTCTTAAGGTAGCAAACGATGAAAAACGATCACTTGGAGATTCCATATACAGTTCAGAATGAGATGTTTTGGTCAGATTTTTTTTTTGACAGGGGAGAATCACTCAATTATATTGCAACGTTTTACAGAAATGAGTTTTCGTAAGATTAATCAAATTATTTAATCAGAATCCGATCACTGGAATGTGACGAATGAACGAACGAATTTGTTACTGAACTCCTTAAGGAACGCTATTACTTTACACAAACCTTTTTGTTATTCCTTGCTCGCTTTCAGGCTCAAACGATTTACACTCAATAATTCCCACACTGAACTGTAATAATTCACCATCTGTACTCAACTATTTCTCCAACTGAACTATAGTCGCCGTCCTGATATTCATAATTCACAAAATCCTTCTGGATGATCCTGGCGCCAGTTGGCTGAGTAATTTCCCCGCTCTCGATATGTACATGTGGGATTTAGCACGTATGTTCCACCAGTATAATCAATTCCTCTAGTGGCCGCCAGTTGTGACTAAGTCGCCACATACATAGTTCTTAGTATGCCATCTGTCTATAGGTGGCGGGATTTACATAACCGTGTACAACAATCTTTTCGGGAATACGCTTTGGAATTATGATCAGTTCCTCCATTGGTGTATATATGGGGGTCTGTAGTGTGGACTGCATGGCGGTGGACAGATTTGTGGACTGAGAGTTGTTATCCAGTTGGTTGGTGTCAACACTTCATCCTATTCATTTCACAATTTTGTGACGCAAATGGAGGAATTGATCACAGTGCAGTTTGGGAATTATTACAGTTCAGTTTGAGAGTACAGTTTGGTAACTAACACAGTTTAAATTGAGAGTTTAGTTTGGAATTAGTAAAGTTCCATTCGGGAAATTTATATACTGCATATCGGTTCAGAGTGTAAATCGGTTCAGCCTGAAAGACAGCAAGGAATAATTGTTAAGTTTGTGTAAAAAAATAGTGTTCCTTAAGGTGTTTGGAAATAAATTCGTGTGCATACTGGATAAGTGTACTTTTGTGTTTCATTCGTCAAAATCCAGTGATGTGACCCTGTTTTTGGACAATTTGATTAATTTTATTTAAACACTTTTCTAACAAACGTAACAATATAAACATTTTGAATTCATAACATAAAATCAAATCGCAACTTTGCCCAACTCCATTTGCTATAATCTACAATCCAAAAAATGGTAGGTAAGTAAATTGACTTTCCTTACATATTGAACGATATGGCTTTGACGGCTTTTGCCACTTTACATTCAGGCGTCAAGAGTGCGCTCTGTCATACTGTTATTCGTCAGTAAACAGAATGACAGGGCGTAACTTTGCCCCAAAGTTAGGGGGTTTTGAACATAATTTTGCAACAAGTCGAAGAAGCACCAGTTGTCAAGAGCCAATCACTGAAGATTGCTCTACCGTATGTCTTCTTTCTGTTGCCTATTTAGTGTGTGTAAGTTGGGTTTTAGGCTGGTAATTGTTGAACGTGATGTTTTGTCATTGGTTGTGAGTGACTGATCGATTTTTTTTCAATGATTGAAATTGCAAAATTTACCGCTAACACATGCTAGTGTGATGTGACATGCGGATCAGCTTTGTTTTCATAATAATAAAGCTGGCGGAAAAGATTCACCTCCGACTCTGTGACACAAAGCCCGGACTTAAGCGGAGGACGATCGAAGCCAACTAGGAGTTGGGAAACATCGATGTTGAAGTCGATGTCAACATCGTTGGCCGAACACCGATGACCGATAATAATTGATCTCACAACATCGATTTTCGTTAACATCCGTGCTATAGAATGACTGCATACATGCATAGTTCGTTACCGCACATTTCACATCAAAAACCAATAATGAATGAGTACAAAAAAAAAACCAAGAAACTCAAAGCAGTCTTTATACTCGGAAAAATCAAATTTTGTTCATACTCAAGTCGAAACATTCCATTAACGAATTCGATCAGTGGTATTTCTACGAAATGCTTACGATGGCCGATGTTTTGTGCTCAACATCGATTATGCGATATTTTAAGAAATTGAACATCGCTTTCAAAACGTCCATATTTGGTCACTCAACATCGAACATCCCAAGCAAGGCCCAAGGCACACATCGTCGTCGTCCTCATAAAAGAGGATTATTTTGTTTCTTTTTCTGTTTTTTGTTAAAGTTTATCCTACTGCCTTAGACAATCCCCTTATGCTCCTGCGAAATGAGATACATTTCTTCATACAACCCTTAAGCGTAGATTCTACTCCTCTCTTGCTCTTCCTCAATCAGTGCAGCATTTGTTGTTGACTTTTACTGTGCATCTTACTTCACGAGCATTGGCGACTGTGAGGATATCATTAGATAAATTGCTGTAATGGCGCAAGTATTTTGCAATCTTTTGTACTATCATCGAACATCCCTAACTTGGAATGCTTAAACTTTAGGCAGGCAGCCCTTGCGGTCACTGGAGAGGCTTGTTGGTTTATAACTAGGTGCACCCATGTCTAGCGCCACACAAAGTTTTGGTGGCTCTCCTCGAATGTTCTGGATTTGACTTCTAAACTCAGTGCTATTTCCTCACGAATGGGGGGGACCTATAACACATTGCAAATGATTTTCGACTTGTACGCCTTTGCTCCCACCTCGACACAAAGTCGTCCTTTCGTAGGGAATCATAATTTTAGTCGCCAATAGAAAACAATTCGTAAGTTCGGTGTAAGTGTCTAGCTCAGCTTTGACATCTATTCCCCCTCCCCCGGACACTGAATGTTATTTTCAAATCCTTGAGCAGCTTTGAGCTATGTGTGTGATGGGACATAATTCAAGAAAACCATCGCGTATCGCGTAGGGCACATTCGTAAGATTGGGTAATGCGAAGCTTGACATTATGTTAAGGAAGTATTATCCATTCAAGCCGCCGCAACCGAACGAATGAATCGTAATAAGTACCTAAATTAAAGAGTACCTCGTCATTCATACAACGGTGTCTTGTGCATAGAATGAAAGCTTCAAATTATCAACATCCCTTTGAAAGTACAAAGAAATCACGAGACGCGCTTTAAGATAATCACAAAAATTATTGAGTAATTTCATCGATTTGGAATGGCGCCCAACCAAAGTCCATCTAGAACAAACTCTAAAATCCTTCGCGATGTGTAGGTTAGGTTAGGTAGTAGGGCTGCTAGCACATTTACCAGCACACTGAGATCATATAGGTCTATGTGATATCCCTAGTCAGACCACTACCACTAATTGGCTACTCCAGTGACAGTGCCGTTAATTTGATCCCAACGGCAAATGGTGACCGGACCAGATTTGAAAACCAGATAAGAGCGTATTAACTTTGCTTTCACTGGCATTCGAACCGGGGACCCCGCTAAACAAGGGCAGGCACTCTACCAACTGCGGCATCCATATAGTAAGTAGTCTCACTCAGGAATCTGCATCGTTAATAATTTGACAAAATCTGTCCTTTTGCTTCGATTTTTCTCATAATATATAGTTTGTTATTATCCTATGGGCTTTAGAGCGAGTGCTGCGAGTGTCTGTCATACACTGCCACCTCTACACCATTCACTGAGGTGTCCATCGGGTAGGGCTTAAGGCTCTGCACATAAGTAGAGAAGTGGTATTTTCGTTATTGATTAGTGAATTCTCTTTTGCCGGAGCATGTGTTGCTGAATGTTCCAGAAAGGGAAGTTTTGAATAAATCCTCCAACCACATCGTGCCACGTCCTAACACCTCTCTGTGAATACAAACCTCACTCCATTTGCACGTACCACAGCCGATAGGAGTATCATTTAAAATCAGATGATTGACTGCACCATCACAGCCCTCGAAACCTCTCCGTGACACTATCAAAAGCGATCCACACTCGCTACACCACCAAATGTCACATGCAATGCGAGTCGTTGTCTCCACCACATCCAACATCCTCAAACGACAAACAGTCATCCACCCACCCAAACGTCAAATATCAAAGCAAACACACAAGTTAAGAACCTACTAACCTACAAAACGATTTTATAACTCTATTTCGTTGCTTCATTCGCACCGCGCCGCGTCCTATCTCCCACCCATCATCCGTGTCAAATAAGCTGTCATTTCATGGCTCATACCTGTCACATAAAAGCTGCCAAAAACCTCATCTCACTTCACAGTCAACCGTTTTCATTTTTTTTCTCTCTCTCTCGTCTTTTTGTTCCTTTTTTGTGGCACCTCCCTCGTTGCTTCTTTATCACAATTCAAGCCCAGCGATGTAAAAATCATAAAAAAGGGGGAAAAATCGCTGAAATGAAGGAAAAATGTTCGAGCTACCAACTAAAATGGCTGCGCATTTATTACGACAGGCTCTGGTCCCATCCCCGCCTGTTCACTGACAGGAGCTGCGGTATGGAGTGGTGGCGTGATGGTGGCATGGTTGTGGCGCCCTATTCCCTCCCGTTTCGCAGCAGCACCACTCAGCGGCGAAAAAGAATGAAAAACCTAACCATGTGTCAATCCATCAATCAGGCAGCCAATTGGAAATTTATATTCGAAAGTAAATTATTTCGCTTGATTTTCGCTGCCGCTACCGCTGCCGCTGCCTCTGCGAGTCGTCGGCTGATGCTAGAGAACCAAGGGGTTCACAGTGGCACCCCTCCCTTTTGCAATTCTCTTGATGTTTTCCCAACCGTTAGCTCTTTATTTCCTTTTCGCTCCATTTTGCTTTTCCCGCTTTTGGTTGTTCTCTGCTCCTCTTTTTTTTTGTTTTTTCATCTCTTCTTTGTTTTTTGTTACTTTATTATGAAAAGAAAGGAAAAAGAATCGAAAATAAAATTCCATCATGCCCCCGATTCCATTTGCTAAGATTTATACTGAAAGCTCTTAACGTGGCGCGGTGCAGAGGGGGTGGGCTGGGGTGGTCGGGGTTGGCGGATCGAAACAAGTTCCTTTGACTTTCGGTTGAGTTACTTGTAAATGGGTTAAATTTCAGGACGATTGGATTTTTCTGAAGGATGCTAGAAAGAGAAATGATCCTCAGCTTTACATCGTGCTGCTCCATCGGTGCTTTTAGCTCTCATCCCCCCCTCCACCGCAATGCTGGGGGAATTCACCTTTCCCCCGAGTGCATTTGAATAGGAAGAAGGAACTCTTTAGAGGCTATACGCTCCGTGGCGCACTTTGATAGGGAAATTAAATTATTGAATAATATTTTGAAGGAGTATTCAATACCGGGTAGAGCGTCTCGCGGGGGTGAGTTTCACCCACCGTCAGGGGGAGGTTAATAGAAAGCCACTCAAAGTAGGAATGCACGCGTTGTCGATGCTTGAGTGTGGGGGAAAGCCGAAGGCGGGGGTGTGAGAGAGCTAATTGGCTGTGATGTGGTTTGACAAGGATTTGAAACGAGTTCAAGTTGAAATTGTCAGAGGAGACTTTTCAGTGACGCGACGAAAATAGAATAAGTTGACAACAAGAGGTCTTAAGACTTATAATAAGATCAAGGGGTAGGTCATACCGCTGGATGTTGTATAAGCTATTCGAAAAATTCACATATTTTAATAAGCGCATGATCATGTTGCTTCGTTACCGATTGAATTTGATGCATTTCACAGCGAGTTACCTCAGAGTTCTCCGTTTAAGGATACAGGATGTGACATCTAAAGAGAGAGAGTGAACATTGTCTTGGATGAGAAAAATCCTGTAATCACCCGTGGACCTCAGTCCCGCGGATCACAGTCAATATCGATCGTCACTGATTGTCCTGCGCGGAGCGCAAGTGATTAGTCCCTTTTCTAACCTCTAACCTATTCTTATGGTGTTCTCTGTTTAGTGACCCAATTAACGATACGTATCTGTTCTCTTTTATAACTATGACATCTCCTTGATGAGTAACCCCTGGTCTTGACATATCTATAACAGCTGGTGTTGACGTACACTTTAAGGCGGCCTTAATCGACCTACTGAGTGAGCATTTCAAGCCATACGATAACACATTAGACTCTCCCTAAGTTGAATTGTCACGGGATACCGAAAATTGTTCGAGTAAAAGGGAGTTTGACTTAGAGAGAGCTTTTTGTATGGAAAATTTAAGGAAATGTACGTAAAATATGGCGGAAAAACTTCTAGTAAGTGAGAACTTCGGCTTAGTTAAAGTTCAACTTAGGGAAAGTTAATAAGGGAGAGTTCGACTCAGGGAGAGTCCGCAGCATATACAACATAATCTATGGTTTCGGGTGTAGCTTGGTTGTACTTCCAGTCGTTAGACTTGGAAGTATATTTGGCTAATACCAAACACTGCCAGTACAGTCTGCACCGGATGCCGATCTAAAGACAGCACTTACATGTAAGTCAAGACATTTTGTTGTCTTTGAGGAATAATTCAACTATTTTCTATTACGATAAGCTGCAGACCGCCTCCACCCTCCATTCTGCATTCCCTCGTAACCTCCGATCGTACTTCGTGCCCTAGGTCAACCTCGTTATCGAGTTGCTTCGGTCAACCGTATTCGGTATATCGTATTCGTTTTCTTGCCTTTGCTCAGTGGGCAAGAATACGTAACCACTGCATTGTTGCATTCGTCTGTGAGTCATAATCTTGTAAGAATACGTAACACATTTGAGAATAGTAATACTTAATTTGAGAGACTAAAGTCGAATAAAGCTGCTGGTGCAGACGGACTGTCTGCGGAACTTTTTAAGGCAGCTGGAGATGAGCTGCTAAGGTACATGCACCAACTCATCTGTAAGATATGTTCGGAGGAAAGCATGCCCGACGAGTGGAATCTCAGTATGGTTTGCTGGTATTGAAGGGGAGGCGGCCAAAATGGGTTTAGCAGTGAAAGAGGGCAAAACGAAGTATATGCTGTCATCAAGAAAGGACGCACAACATCGACGACTTGTCCAAAACGTCACAAGAGGTAGCTATAACTTCAAGGTAGTGAAGGACTTCGTCTACCTCGGCTCGCAAGTGAACAGTACGAACAACACCAATACCAAGATTAAACGCAGAATTACTCTTGCCAATCGCTGTTTCTTTGGGCTCAAGAGGCAATTGAGTAGTAGAGTCCTCTCTCGAAGGACCAAGCTAACATTATATAACACCTTGATCATCCCTGTCCTGCTTTATGGTGCGGAGGCATGGACAATCTCAAAAGCGGATGAGGAAGCACTTGGTGTTTTCGAGAGAAAAGTTCTGCGTCCTGTCTGCGTTGATGGTTATTGGAGAAGAAGATTCAACCACGAACTGTACGGGCTGTATAGCGGCATAAGCCTAGTCAGGCGTCTACGGATTCAACGCCTAAGATGGCTGGGCCATGTAGAGCGCATGGACAACACTGCTCCACTCCGAAGAGTCTTCGACTCCGAACCAGTGGGACAACGCAATAGAGGACGCCCACGGAACCGATGGCGCACCCATGTGGAGAAGCACCTCAATCGACTTGGTGTGCGCAATTGGAGACAGCTGGCTAAAGATCGTGCCGGCTGGAGAGGCACGATCCTGGTTGAGACCCAGGTTCAGCCCGGAGTGTAGCGCCACCAGAAGAAAAAGAAGAACACTTGATTTGCACTAGTGGCCTACTTATATGTTATGTCACATGTGTGGTCTCAAGTTGGTGAGTGCTGGGCATAACAATGTCATTAGCTCGATACGATCCCATATTTTCGAAAAAGTGATTCGAAATTTGATCATATATATCATATGTGGATCACTTAAAAAAGGCTTCGTAAACATGTACAATCACTCATTTAACAACAATATTTTTTCAACTATCCTGCAATTTTCGGAGACTTCAAAAACGTTTAAAAAATCAATTTCGGATGAATGTTCATCACAACTTTGTAAGTATTGTAATGTTTTTTATTACAACTTTTTTTAATTTTTATTACAAAAATTTTTAATATTTATTTACATTTTTTGAATCGGTACCGGAGCGGGGCTGCCAGAGATCCTATCGCCGTCGTGTCCACGCCAAAAAAGAAAGAGCCGGAGAGAGGCTGTTTGACAGCTCGATGGAAGATGTCTAACTTAACGAAACATTTATCGATGTCGGGCTCTGTGCATGTGATGTGGGGACGCTAAAGTATAAACACACTACTCAATGGACTTCTTAGTCCTGCTGTACGGTGCGGAGACATGGACAATCTCAGTCACGGCTGTTATTTACTGGCGCTTGTCTCTTTGAGAAAAAAATGTGTACGTGCGATCTTTAGTCCCATTTGCGATAGCTTTTAAATAAGAGAACTAAAGACGAACTGTAAGGACTGTATTGTGATATGAGGGTAGCCAGGTTTCTACGGACACCGAAGATGACTGGGCCTTGTAGAGGGTACAGACAGCGTAAATGCTATCGGAAAAGTATTCGATTCCGATCTTGTGGGACAAAGTTTTCTAGGGCTGTGTTGTCGTCACGAGCTCTACATAATCTTGTTAACTTGACCGTGGGTGTATCGCCTTCTCCAATCGTTAATAGACGGATAAACCTGTTGTTTCCTTCAAAACTCTTTTTCATGTAATCGATTCCTTCTCCAAAAAATTATCCTTTTAATGTCCTTAAGCCAATCCTTTAAATATACTTCAAAGGAAAACCATGACTAACTTCATATTCTAACTCGCAATCATCCACAACTGTCGTTCCCCTTCAAATGACAGCAATTCAAAGCTCAGTGATAAAAATGTTTCCCACGCCGATATCGCTGCAAATCGACAATTCGACATGGCAAAGGGACACGAAGGTCTTTACATTCAAATCACTTGTAACGTGATTGTTCGCCATAACAAGCTTGGAGTCAAGCCCTCCATGACATTACCCGCGAATTTAAGTTATTGGGTGCAATTGAAAAATGAGTGTTCAACAAGAAGGCAATCCCCTTTGTGTGCAGCCCGACTCAAAACAGGTCGATTGTAAATTCTGAGTTATGATATTTTGAAATGCAAGGAATCAGAGTGTGGACCTGGGACGGGGTCGTGTCAATGGAATTAACGAATCCAATGCACGCATTCGATTGAGGTTATGGACGTAAACAAGGAAAATGTGTTAAGGTCGTTTGAAATGTAATCGGTTGATCCTTGAGAGGAGATTGTGACTTCGGTGCGAATGAGGCCACTTCGTTAGGAAGCCGCTTTTATCGATATGGAACAATGGCTCTGAAAATCAGAAATGGACCAGAAACTTTCTGGACCTGCTTCCAGGCTCAACTCAAGCACAACGGAATTGGTGCTCATCACCACTAGAACCAAAATACCCAACCTTTCACTTCCCCGGCTGAACGGTCAATCGCTTTCTCTGTCTACCAGCTCCAAGTACCTAGGTGCTATTTTAGATCCCAAACTCAGGTGGAAGCTGAACGTAGACCAGCGAGTTAAGAAGTCGTGCACAGCTGTTTACGTCAGCAGTGTAACCTTCGGTAAAATGTGAGCCCTCTAACGAAAGTTGACCATAGGGTGTATTCGGATGTAGTTCGTCTGATTCTAACACAATGGAATTGCAGTATGGTGGCCGGGCCTTAAAAAAAAAATAGAACATTACAAAACCCAACAAGGTATAAAAAACAGTTGCCACCACAGGCGTTATACGCTCTGACGGTAATGCTACACCTTTGGTTTTACATATTAAAAATCCTACAGCGCAAGGCGTCACCAGGCTCAGAGAGAATGTGTGCGACATCAAACCCACATGGTTATATCACCATCCTAGACGTTTTACCGAAAAATATCGTAACAATATACATACGGACCATACATACAATCCCCAAACTAAATCTATCAAACGGCCTTGACACTCTTATCTCCAAATAGAACAGATGGTACAGCGGTTAGGTGTGCAAGGGTTTGTACTACTTGCTGAGCTAGCGTCATTCGAATTCAACGAGCTCAAAATATCCCTTAACTGGGTTCCAGGTCAAGGTGACATCCCAGGAAATAAGAAATTCGATGAACTAGCTAGGAAGGGCTCTACTCTTTAATGATCGCTTGTAGAGAAAGTCCACATTCTAATACAGATAGCGAATGATAATATTACTTCGCACATCCACGCAAAAGATAACTTCAGATGGGCCAGAATCGACAAACAGTTCTTCTTTAAGAACAATATGGCGTTAGTACAACCGATCTTAAACATAACCTCTCCTTTGGCGAACTCGAACATAACATCGCTAGATCGGTGGCTGCCTGTACGAGTGACGGCCCAATAGGAGACCATGCTGTCAAACTAGGAATCTTAAACAACACACAATGTCGCAGTTGCAACAACATAGCTGACAGGGAGGTGCAGGGTCATAAGTCCACAATGAACTTATGACTCACTCGGGTGAGCCACTTAGATGAAACGTTAGTCCAAAATCTTTTGAGACATAATTCCACAAATGACAAACGAAGTGGGTCATAAGTCCACAAACATATTTATAACTTTACAGATGGATTATAATTAAAAGAAAATCGGAGGAGTTTCAAAACAAGCCGAAGTTTGTTACTGTGACGGGTCGTTCGAACTTGGACAAGTTGCGTCTAGCAATAATAAGATTGTGCAATAACAGGTCTGTGATGCCCTTAGATGTCCTTTGCTGCACGCGCGCTGCAATGAAAGTATCAACGTGTATTTCCTAGATCGAGATGTCCGGGTAAAGCTAGATCCTCAAGACCATTGAGGAAGTAGCTAGGTTCCGAGGTAGTGCAAAACTGTTGCCTCTTCCTCCTAATCCATCCAGCTTCTGCAGTTCTTTTCCCTTCCATTTTGGCGGAGTGATATTAACGAAACAAGGCCACAATTTAAAAATCAGGCCTTTTTTATATTAGGCCGTTCACTTTGTTTTGCTTTAGGAAACGAAAAAAGGCCAACTAGGCACAAGTCGTTACAAGCGGTAAAAAAGTTGTTCAGTTATAAATAACTCAGCTCCTTCCAAACTTCTTCACGGATTTTAACAATTTGTATCCATACTAACAATGTTTTACATTATTTCATTTCTAAGAATTATTTTGTAAAATTTGGCAGACACTTTCGAATTAGTCATATTTCTCTTGGACCATTTCTCCACACTTAAGGAGTAATAAGTCAAACTGATTCAAACCCAACTCGGTACACTATTAATATAATACATTCACCATACAGAGTACAGTGCATCCGTGACATAAAGGACATCAATACAAAAATTTTCTCTATTCACCGAATTTTTCGAAATCCCCTAGATACGACTCGTTACAGCTAATGCAAGATATACCTTTGCATAACAAATACATTTGTCAAAAAGTTATTTATAACAAATTACTAATCATACCCAAATAATAATGTTTCCCTCTGTTTAACGAATTGTGTGAACCTATTACCTACATAACGAATCTTCTCGATAACTCACACTCAATTCTTCAATAATCCATCGACAGGTTCGGATACGATCAATGTTTCTTAAGACAATCTAAGTTGTAGTGTGATCCGTGGAAATATAAGCACAACTTGTTTTTTCAATTTAAAGTGTTTTCATTTATTAGTGGAAATCGTTAGTTATAATAGTTTAATCAGATGAGTACCCAACTTCTATATAATGTACCTCATTGTAACGAATTATTTGGTATAACGAATATTTCCTAAGCCCTTTCAGGTGCGCTATATGGTGACTGTACTGTATATTCTCTGCATCATACTACACTATCTATTCACTTGGTTTCAGATTGAGACAACACAGAGGAACACAGCCCATACAAAAGCAGCCTAAAAACACAAAATTTGTGTAGTATGTGCTTAAGCAAGTAACCAATATTAACCAAACAATACCGAACTCCAACTAGGTATTTAACCGGGAAATACAACTCGATTTTTACAAGAAAAGAACAGTGTTCATGTGTATGTGCAATGTGATAAATATTTTTTAAAAAACCGAAAGCGAATGTGTTTTCAATTCACAAGGACTTGAATTGCTTGAAGTTTTGCTGTTCAGTTTCGACAACTCAGTTGAGATAAATTTAACTCGGTTGAACTCGGTTTGGATGTAACTCGGGTTGGCTTGATTTATCAACTCGAGTTGACCTCATCATTATTGGTAGATCCTTTTCAGATCGCTTAGTGATATTTCTGCAAATATCTGGAAAATACGCTTTACTTTACTGTGGCATAAAAAATGCGAACCACCACTTCTACCTACCTACTCCTAGGCTTGGTATCATCTGTTGAAAGTCAACCTTGCCGTCCATATTCGGTGACTTAAAGGTTATTTGAGGGTCGCCGTGGCGTAGGGGGTAAGTGCGTCGACTCCTACGCAGAGGGTGCCAGGTTCAATACCCGAATTTACCACCTATCCTAATTCACGGCTTCACCTCTTTTGAGTCACTGACAATTCTCAAAGAGTATTCCTGTCTAGAAAAGGCTTTCCAAATTCGCCGTTCGGAGTCGGCATTAAACTGTAGGTCCCTTCCCCTTTCCATATTATTATTATTAAAGGTTATTTGTTGACAAGAGAATAAGATCTAGGATCAACAGTCGAGTTGGCAAAATTTACGCTTGACCATTGAGCTTTATTAAAGCCTTAACCCTGCTCCTTCCCGCTTATATTTACATGTCGAAATGGTCCTGAAAAGGAGTAACAGTTGCACATCCTTGCAACAGGCAAGCGATCAGCTTCCAACAAACGAATTTTCGAATACACCCTCGCTTCAAAAAAATTAGGTAAACCGAATTTTCAAGTTCTCTGCAGACTCCAAATCAAGGTAACCTCCATTTTGTGCACACAAGCGATACGGATACTACGGTACACAAAAAGCTCTTTCATGACAGGTCAAGCGTGTACTTAAAGTCTTCAAATCATATTTATCACTGCCACCCCCTGTTCACACACACATACACACCGCCACACCAAAAGCCAGCAACACATGAACGTGAAGTACCCTTGTGAAAGTTTAAACTTCGTTTTCCTGGCATCAAATTCGATTACACGAAACATTTTTCAGTCCCTTCATTTCCCATGAGATGCATCTGCCGGTGCAGACACAATTAACATGCTAAAGTAGTTCTATGAAGAAAAAGTCAAAAAAAAGCAAAAAAAAAAGAAGAGCTCTGAAATGGGGAACCGGTAAAAGCGGAACGGCCAAAGTGAATTTAAATATCCCAGAATGGAGTTTACACTGAATAGCTTGTAAGAGGATATTCACTCGCTCTATCTCTCTCTCTGTGTGTGGCTGGGTGTGTGTGCGAGAGTGGGGCACATCTCAATTACATAGGTGCACAAAAAAACGAAGTCAATGCATATGCATCTGCAGCGACACGTGTACACAGACGCGATGGTGATGACATTATTTCTGTGACACTCAGAGCAGAACTCAGGGTCGACACATGCTGGATGCTGGCGCGGGGACGTTAACAAACGATTTACTAACTTTAACATCATTAAAACGGAATGCAGTGCAGTGCATCACGTTCGCTGGCAAGGATATTGCATTGCTCCATGAGGACACCTTCCCGGGACGACCTTACATGGGCCAAAGCTGGTGATTTAATTCGGGAAACTCTTGAAAATGTGAGCAGAGGGAATGATAACGTGGGGAAACAGAACAGATGTGTACATATTTCTAGCCCTGATCGATGTGTACATGAGGAACAGTTCCAGAATACAGGCGCCTTCGTTTTTTAAAGGCCTCCAGCCCCTTTTGACTGCCGCCTTAATGCTCTGATTATTCTTCTCATAAAATTAGTAACCAAGGCATTGTCTTGTCTTCTTCTCCGCAGCACCTCGTAACCGAAGGAACACGAAAATTACCATTAAGAGGCACTTACGATGAGACGTGCCTGAAATTGAGGCGCAATTAATGTTTAAAGTGAAAATTATACGCGAGACTGAAAAGATGAAAATCATTTTGAACGACGGAGCAGCGTAGACAGCGAAATGTGCCATCGACACGATACACATGTTTCGATAAAATTTAATGGCAAGCCAAATTAAAGGTGAATTTGTGCTAAACGCTCGAATTACCATGTTGTTGAGCTCATGTAGTTCAGATGTGAATGGCCTTCAAAATAACGATGGCGATTGTGTGGAACTGGCACAAACAAGAGCTTCTCAGAAATGCTTGCAAGTGCTCTTTGAAGAGCAATTACTTTGAACGGGCGTCAGAAGGGGCGCTCGAAGGGGCGCAACCATGTCAAAACGTGCAATCGACAGTTTTGAAAATGCAGATATCGTATTTTCAATGAAATTCAGTTCAGACTTAGCACTCTCGGGTGAGGATTACAGATCTAATTGCCTGGTTGGTCGAAGAGGTCAAGTCCTTGAAGTCCTTCGCTGGAGTTGATGTGAATTCGATTGAAATGGTTCAATGTACAAGTCAGCATTTTTAACCTAGCATGCTATGTGATTAGACGCAGTACCAATTGCCACAGCCACTCCAGGGAACGATAGCTGTCCTGCCCATTGCTCAACAGTGATCAATTCAGAATCACATATTTAAAAAAAAAAACGTTGGATGGATTGCTTCTTAGTATTTTTGACGTGAAACATTTATTTGTGTACTTTGGGCGAAAAAACGACCCGTACGCCGTGACGGAATGAAATAAACGGCATGACGTTGTCACGCCATAATCCCCCCTAACGCAAGTAGGATTCTTTCCCATTTCTGAACGTTACACACTTCGATGAAATTATTGTTTAGAAAGCTTATGGCCTGGATTAGGACGTAGGTCTTCAACTATTTAAATTTATGTAAGTTTATAATATATATTGTCATACACATAATATCTTTGTCCTACTCTCCCACTCTCTTACCGCGCTCTTGCTCTCATTTATGAATGAAGCTCTCACTTTCTTTTTCAAGAAGAGATTTGAGATAGGCTTCCTCTTCTGATTGGGATCGTGAAGGAGTTCGGACGCGAGTTTTAATTGAATCAAGTATAACGTGGGTCGCCGCGGCGTAGTGAGTAAGTGCGTCGACTCCTACGCAGAGGGTGCCAGGTTCAATACCCGAATTTACCACCTTTGATAATTCCTGGTCCCGCCTCTTTCGAGTCACTGACAATGCTGAAAGAGTATTCTTCTCATCTTCGCCGTTCGGAGTCGGCAATTAACTGGAGGTCCCTTCCACTTGTCATATAACAATAGCACGCACAACACGAGTGGTTGCTAAGTTACTAAATCACACCGTATTTTTAAGTTTTTTAAACCTACTCCTTTAAAACTAAATTTCAGCTTTTTCGCTTAATGTTAAAACCTTCACTTTCTTTGAACACATTTTTAAAAAGAAAATAAAATGTTGGTCGACCTAAATTATACAAGAGAATAATAGCAACTGAATGAGGGATGATAGGTGTGGTCCCAAATACAAACATACGATGTAGGTACACACCATGATACACAGAATATAAGGTATCATACTCTTTATCTGTCAAACCTTGTGACGTCACCTGTATCCCTCGGTCATGAGAAAGTGAATGAAGCTCATATTAAAATTTAATTTCTGTGCAAATATTTTATAATTTAATGAACAGTCGAATTGTCACGGGATACCAAAATTTGTTCGAGTTAGAGAGAGTTTGACTTAGAGAGAGGTTTTTGTATGGAAAGTTGAGGGAAATGTGTATAAAATATGGCGAAAAAGTTCGAGTTAGAGAGGGTTTCGACTTAAGGAGAGTTCGACTTAGGGAGAAAGTGTTATTATGAGAAAGTATATTCATGAACAAGTTTTATTTCGTTTTCTTTTTGTGTGCAATTTATTTTGGAAGCTATTTCCGGAAATGGTTCTATTTTGAATTCTTATTCTAAAGTACAATACATTTTATATCTAAAATAATGTTTAAATAATTTGCGGGCTTAAAGTGGAACTTCGAACATACTATTTATAAAAATTGTACCCGGTCTTAGTGCACAACAATTTCCATTGCATTTATTAAATACCTAATCTGTGTTTTCTAACTATGCCATACATTTTTTGTTTCGGCTGATGAAGACCTCACGTTTGTCCAAGTCAGATCAGTGGCTTCTTTGTCTATCCCTTCCGCGTATGTGTCCAGAGGTCACCCCCTTTCGTTGGGTACTAACCCAGCCAGATACTCCAGGGCGTCGTATTTTATGTCGTCCATTCCATCTTCTGCACCATTTGGGCTATCATCTTCAGCTGATATGTGGTCCACATCAGCAACTAAATCTGAAAGAAGATCTGAAGTTATGGTTTTACTTTCTCCAAGAACGTGGTCATTTTTCGCCTGTGTTTCTCTCAACGTTTTCGCCATGCAGACTAAATAGGATCGTAGACGTATATTTAAACTCAATTGACTTTCGGAATACATGCGTGTATGTCTGTACATTTGGATATAGCATCCAATGACCACTTTATCCTCGCCCTCCTATGCTTAGTTTCCTCTTTTGTGTGGTGATGTTCGTTTTACTGCACTCTTGTTGGAGCTTATAGTTCTCGTGGGTCAAGTTAAGGACTTTTGAGTGCAAGATTTAAGTCTCCTTTTCAAGAAAGTCAAATTGTTGTTTCATTTTCAAAATTGTTTCTTGCAACTCTAACTCTTTGGCCTAAAAGTGTAGAATTAGTTATGGTAATAAAATAGTACATGTGAAAAGTATAAACTTAACTGGTTACTTCGGGAGAGCTTTCATGTATCTCAAGCTCATCCACGTTATTAATTAATCGTCATTCCTGACTATTAGATTGTTTGACCAGGGATCCTGTCACGACCTGATAGCTTCTTTTTTGTGCCCTTTCACCCCTTTTTTATCTTTCACTTGAGGTGGGATCGTAGCAGCGATCATCCCTCAAAATCTTTGCATTTTGAGGCGAATAATTAAGCAATTCGTGTCTAAAATTGCGCACATATTTTTCCTTAGTGAAGCGCTTAGAGTAAATGAAAGCTGTTTTCAGATTCACTTTTTCTTTTCGTCCACATTTGTGCGTCTAAATATTTGCCGGTCTTGTTGAAAAATGTTCACTTCACTGTCTGTGTTTTCTCTCTCCTTATTATTTGTATTGCAACCAAATATTGCGCAAATTGCCATTTTGATAATATTAAAAAATTACTCACAAGAAAATGAATATGCATATACAACTGACAGATTTGTAGTATACACGTGACGTCACACAAGAAACGAATGAAAAAAATAAGGTTTGGGAAGAAGTTACCTTATATTCTGTGTATCATGCGTACGCACTGTCCATATTAGGGGAACCCACCAAAGTCTTGAAAATTAATTCATATACATGTTCACGTTTTCCAATGTTCATTGAATATAAATTTATTTAAAAATCGTTACCAAAATAACAGGTCGAAGAAGTCAACTCAGGCCACCGATCAGGTTCTCGGTGTGAATTGTTGTTGTCCAAGCACACGTTGCCTCAAGCATATTTTCGAGCGCCTTTAGTTGAGGTAATTCTTCAACTGTCTCTAGGGCAAAAAGAAGGAGCGGGGCATGCATAAGCCATCTTTTTTTCCCGTGTAATTTTGTTTTTATTGCAATTAAATAAACTTACTATCTAGACAAAATCTACTTAAAACTATATCTATATCAATATCTTAAGCAACTTATTGTATTTAATCCACCACGCGTGAGAGAACAATAGTACGCACAATTCGAGTAGTTGCTGAGAAGCTAGGCCCTGGCCCTCTACGGGCTGTAGCGCCACCCATATTATTATTAACTTACTGACCCTATGCGAGTACCCTAAGCTATTCTAATTTATAAATATCTGCGCCTTTCGGCTTAAATGTTTTTTTTTAGTCCTTGGAGACAATATTTTATTAATTGTAATTACCAAGAAAACTTGAAAAGCTTGGTTTAACCTAGCTACCCTATCATACAAAAATAACTTAAATCTAACTTAATCTAAAATAAACCTTAACCTAACTTAACCTAACTTAACCTTAAAACTACCTTAAAAATGTCCGTAACAGACAGACGTGTGCACCAGAGCGTATATGTTGTGTATAAGTTAACACATTAAATGCTCATCTTTATCACCGGCAGACATCGATAGACTAAACAAAGTCAATCGACTACGTAGTGAAAAAATGATCAAGAGGATCCACTATTGATTTTGGAGCACTAATAACAATAACGAGCGGATCTACCGTCAGCATGGGGTATTGATTTTCGGCAGCATCGTGTATTGATTTTGCAAACGGATGTCAAGGATGACAATTAGTAAATGATAACAGAAGCGGCAGCGAACTATGAGGATCATCTTCAACTGAGTGGAACGCATGTGGGTATAAAAAGGTTCTGACGATTTTTGTTAAAGTGAGTTTTAAGTGGATATTCAATAAAGGAAGAGGCTTCACCTCCACAAAAAAAAATAATTTTTTTAACCAACTCAACGAAACTCTTTTAACTTAAATGCATAACATATACATCAATAGGCCGTGGTGCACCTTTTTTGGATTTTTTATCATTTTTATCTTAAAATAACTTAATTCTATGTAAGTTGGCCACCATGGTCAACTGTATCGCCGTTTGGATGAGCCAACTCCAGCGGAGACCTGATCTGGTGCTACCACCAATAAAAATGCCGTTCTTTGACACACTCTCTCCTGTCCCGAGCAGAGATTGCTCTACTGAAACGGTGGAGATCCTCTTGGCTGCTGGCGACATCCGGCTCGTATCCCTCCATCCGGGCATCCCTCCGTATCCTTTATTGGACAAATTTTATCGAGATAGAGGAATGCTTCAGATGGAATAAGGCCGTTGAGGAGCACTCTTTCATGGTACATAGTGTTTGGGTAATAAGAACCAAAGTTCAGACTGTTCGAAGAAGTCATAGCTCGTGCAATGTGCCTTTCGACCAGCTCAATAATAAATTAATGATGTATCCTGTTCAAGTTTGCCTCGGGTGTACGATACAGACGGAGACAGTTCCTAAGACACTGCCTCTCGAACAACCTCATCTTTTCCATCTGGGCAGGACTCACGTTGAACCACAGGGGACAACTGTTCACAATGGGCTATGTAGCAGATTACCTTCACTCTGGTATCAAGTTGGCTGCTGAAAAATAACCTCCTAGCCGCAGCCAGTCGTAGCAAAATCGCTGAATTTTATCGAAGTCACGCTGCAGTTCCTGTGCAGTAATGCCCAATGACAACGTCGAGAGAACTCCGAAGGCAGGTCAGTATGCTCGTTTAGTGTTGAGATTGGATCGGTTTCCATAGACCATCGATTTGTGGAATTTATCCGAATAATTGAAATATTTGCTCACTAACTAGGCTATCTTTGGGTCGCAGTGGCGTAGTGGGTTAGTGCGTCGACTCCTACGCAGAGGGTGCCACGTTCGTGAAAGAACAATAGCACGCACAACACGAGTGGTTGCTGAGAAGCTAGGCCCTGGCCATCAACGGCCTGTAGCGCCACCCATATTATTATTATTAACTAGACTGTCTTTAATCAATCCATCAATATTCGTAGGGGACTATCTAGAGGCTGGTAGACAACCATCAATGCATCGATAGCAGACTTTCAGCTTTGCACTGACCCCAGGCCTTGTTCTGTACCGGTTTTCTGTTGAGGAAGGTTAGGTTACCGCTTTCTCGTACTCGTTAAGTTTATGCGTTGTCCATACCAGCAGACATTTCTTGCGGATGGATCCTAGCCCATTCATTAAGGGGTTTGGATGTCTCCTCTAGAAAATTCTCCAGCAGCCTTATGCTGGCAACCTATAAAGAGTAATTATCCACGATGATTAATTAAGTTGAGTTGCCATCCATCTAATCGCGGTGTCTTCCTAGGTTGAGATTGAAGAATTATTTTCCCTTCTCCTCCAGAAGGATGTTTCTAAGTCAGTTTCTTTGGAGGTCACTGATGCCTGACTCAATTGCATCAGTGGTCCTAGATTTTTGTTTTTTGATTTGCGTATTCATTTTATTTAAACGACAACGAATAATGAGACTTGTGTTGAAACCAAATTGTCTCAGTTCTCCGGAGTTCACCGTTCAAAGACATCCAAACAACTTAATGCAACTCATTCCAAGGCAAAGTAATTCACACATGGGATTGAATTATCCCCCTCTAGAATTCAGCTCGTTTAGGATGTGACTGTGTCAAGTATATCGGTCTTCGCGAAGAACTTACCTGATTACACTAAATGGCAGTGGGAACTTTAAGAAGAGTGTGTCCAGATCACCGGAAGGTGTTGTTCTCAATGTTCCGCAGTCTCAAACAAAGGCCACTGCGTCACGTATGGTTGCAGGTGACATCATTTTCGGGTGTTCATCATATTGCAGCTCCAACAGGTTGTTGGTTCTGATGGTGCATGTAACAATTAGTTCTCCTTGAGAAGTACTAGATAGTCGGGTTCATACTCGGAATGAAAAAATCGCAAATGAACTCAAGTATTACTCCTATTTTCGGTTTATCAATAAAAATTGGAATTGTTTTGATGAGTGACAAAACACTTAGATTGGTTAGATTAATCATTTTGTAAATCAAACCATTATGCCAAACACAGTCAAATGCCTTTTCTATATCAAGTAGAACCATGCCGGTCGATTTTCCTATTGACCGATTACGTCTAACATGATTACAAATCCTTTGTACTTGATGGGAAGTGTTGTGGTATCGTTGTTTTGAAGTGCATGTCAAAAGTGGTGTATCTAGTCAAGTAAACTTACAGTGTGGAGTACCTCAGGGCTCTGTACTTGGCCCTATTCTATACAATCTATATACCTCGGACCTTCCAAACCTACCTGAGTGTGGTTTAGCTATTTTTGCCGACGACACTGCCATATTTTCATCGCATGAATTTGCTCTCAATATTGAGACCAATCTTAAATATGCATTGAAAATATTAGTAGCTTATTTTAAAAAGTGGAAGATTCAGCTAAACAAGGACAAATTGCAAGCTATCTTTTTTTCTCGAAAAAGAAAAGCTTGCTTTCTGCCTTCTTCTACCTTACAGGTGAATGGAACAAACATAGAATTTCAGAATTCTGTTAAGTACTTGGGTATATACATTGACTCCAAATTAACATTTCATCAACATATCTCACAGACTATTAATAAAGTTAAAATTGCAACGAAAATTCCTTACCCATTTATCAACAGAAAATCATTACTGTCACTATCAAACAAAATTATTATATTCAAAGTAATATTTCAAGCTATTCTCCTTTATGCATCATTTGCCCAGTATGGGGAAAGTCCGCTCGTTGCCACATCAATAAATTACAAGTAGCCCAGAACAAGGTCCTTAAGTTGATGCTAAACCTACCACGGGATTATCCTACCTTACACCTACATAAAAGAGTGGGCGTTGAACTAGTGTCTGATAGAATTTTGAAGATAAATAGAAAGTTAATGAATTCCTGCGCCTTTGCCGACAATCACCTAGTTAATGACTTATATGCTACACCTATTTAACATGTATGATTTGATTTTTATTGTTTCGCTCTTTATTGTTTGTGTTATTTATCATTACGTATTTACGTATTTATTTATTTATTTACTTATTTTTTTATTTATTTATTATTTATTTACTATTTATTTATTAAAATAATATAAAATTTATTTATAATTATTCTGCCTTTTTTTTGGCTTATTATTTTATTTATTATTATTATTATTATTATTATTTGTTTATGTTGAAGATTTTTATCGTATTTCCTTCAAGATATTACTTAGTAGTTTGCTTTTGTTTAATAAAATTGTAAAATTTCCTCAGAAGAAAGATATAGAAACAACGTATCAAATCTCTGTAAATTATATTGTGCGATAACTAAATCATTGTAAAATTTAACACGAAATAAATCTATCTATCTTTTGATGAGTGACACTTATCGAGTTCTCTTGTATAAGTACTTAGTAGTCATTAATTAATTAGTAGTCATTCGATTGAGTTAGTAATCATTCGAATGATTTTGATAATCCATTTGTTCCTAGTTGTTCACTGGTTCTGACTACTAACACGGTAGGTTTGGTTAGGTAGCTGGGCTGCTAGTGCATTCAACAGCACACTTAGACCATATTGGTCCATTGTAATACCCCTAGTCAGACTACTACCACTGATTGAATTTGAATTTGATCCCAACGGCAAATGGTGACTGGACCAGATTTGAAAACCAGATAAAAGCTTATTAACTTTGCCTTCGCTGGGATCCGAACCGAGGACCCCGCTAACCAGGGGCAGGCACTCTTTCAACTGTGCCATCCTTAACACATTAAGTGAGCACACTATGGAAGGGAAATGTTCGCACGTTATTTTGCATCACTTGCTATTAGACGTTGGGTCTCCAGATGTACCTGCATCCACGATGGAAGCCGAGAATTAAGTGCTGCTGTTAGCATTATCCAAGTGCCGGACAGGTCGGGTAGTTCGAAACTATAAATACTATACTCTGAGTTTACCGAGGTCAACATACACCCAAACCATTCACTCTTCATTTCCGTCACACGTTCCCAGCATATTCACCTCTATTCACTTTACACTTTCCTCACACTTTTCCTTATGAGCATTTTCAAAACATCAGCGGAAACATATGAGTGTTGATTTGGCTGTAGCACATAACGAAGTGTTTTAACTTATACACCTTCCTAATGATGAGCCCTAGTTTGGTTTTAGTGGTTTGGGCGCATTCCTCCACCCAACTGGAATCACATTATATTTTTGACAAACACTTTGGATAACATAAGTCTGTTGCTGACTTGCTTTGCTTCAATCTTTTGAAAAACTCAAATTTGCAGCACTTTTGGACGTCTTTAATACCTCATTTGTGAGCAGAACACACACAGCTTTAAGCAAACCCCTACGACCTATTGCCAGCATTTTCTAAGTTCATCTACCCGAATCCAGAGTCTCGTTCACCTAGTGAGCACTCGTTGCACTTGTTCGTACCCAAGAGACGGCTGTTTCACTTCCTAGCACCCAAGTCAAATGCCCACCTCTCACGACATTCAGACCCTCAACCACTTCCTGCTCTCAGCCATCAACCATTCACCATAAAAATGTACAAGCAACTCGCCCTCGCCATCTCCCAGCCCAGAGTACGTGCAAGGACCGGTCTCGTTATGCCTTACTTTCCAGTTCATTTAGGCTCCTCCGCTTTTGTTTCCTCACTGCAAACATCTGTTTGACATCTAATTTGGAAGTTTCGTCGTAAGGACTTCGCCGGGATGCCGTTGTCAGTGCGTTCTAAGGTTGTTTGCCTCAGCATCTTTGGTCGGTCGTTCTCGGCATAATTATTTCCTTGACTTGTCTCTGTTTCGTGCTTCCCTTTCTCATTTGTGTCCCCTCTTGGGTGGCGACGCGGCTCGGCTGTGTGCTGCCAAATCAGGGTGAGCGCACAAAAGGCTTCCACAATTACTGTGCCAACTAACCATGGGAATGATTGCGTGGCGCAGGGTCGACTGGTAAGATTTTCATTAGAAAAGTTTTTGCATTAAGTTAAAATTTCAAACGTAGACGGTGGTGCATTACGAGCCAGCCGGCAATGCGAGCAAGGATCCCACAAGAGCCCTGACGGCGAGTAAGTGAGTTATTTGACAATTCCTTTGGAATACAATCAAGAGGGCTCCTCTGTTCACACACAGCCTTATCGTGATTTTTACGACTCTTATTCTTTACTGCGCTCAAGCAGATTTAAGCGATATTGTCCGTGCGGTTGGCCACGACCGCAGAAAGGACAATTACGTGTTTTACTGGTGCTCTGGTGGTCCTTTGTCATGGTAATTTCGAGCTCAAGCTGAAATGATGAATTACGTTCCATTAAACTTAAAGCCGGTGGGTGAGCCCATGGGCGGGGCGGATCAGGACTCCCAGGATGTGATGCAACTTCAACTTCCATGCACCTTTCGCTTCTTGCTTTTCGATTTTTACTCCTTTGAAGTGTCCTTCCTGTCTTTTGTCGAGGACGACTTTGTGGAGACGATTTTCTTGTTGGTTCATCGTTTGATGAGATTCTTAGCAATTCTTGGTGATGGGCCTTCGCCTCCTTTGAGGCAGGCAATCTGAGAGGGAAGACTGTGTTCCGTGCTGTAGCAAGTGGTGTGTGGTTTGAAGCCATTTTAATTACCCGCACCATTGGGCTGCCTCTGCCGTCAGATGTGTGGATACTTTTGTAGCATGTGTGTGCAGATGACGACTTGATAAGGGAAACAGACGGCAGGAGGCTGGTTTTAATTAAATATGTACTCTTTCCACAACCGATGGGCACAACACATGTGCACGAGTGAAACAAGTTAAGAGCTATAGAACATTCCGTCCGACATTCGAACATTTTTCAACGAGGAGCCTTCGTAGGCGAGTGATTTATTTGAAGGTTTTAAATATTTTTGTGAAGAGAGGATGCTCGTTGGGCACGTGACGTGCACGTGGATAAAGTGGACAGACAGAGAATGTTGCCAAGTTATTTCAGGCCAATTCTAAATATTCTCGGGGAGTCCCCATGAGTTGTGGTCCCCCGAGAATAAGTATTTTCCTATTTCGAATTGCCCGGAGACAATTCCCCCCTTCGAATTAGAAATTAAGTATTGCAGAGATTGACTGACGAGTTCACAGCTGATTGCCCCCTAATCCATTGAAGAATTTGGGGACCTTTTTGACAGATGTTCATGCATTTTTGACGATTACTCACAAAATAACGTAAACGCCGTCCTCTGATTGGTCAATGTGGCTTAAGAACGTTATAAAAACAGTTGTCAAACATTTTCAGGGATAGGAGAGGTAGAAGTCGTGCTCTCTCGGCTTTGAGGGTGTGAGTTTCATTAGGTCTGTGCCTGTACCCAAAATAAAAACAGTTCAAAACAATGAAAATCTACCAAATGTTCCCGTATCCCAAAAACTGTGCTTTTTGTCAAACGAGCGCTCTCTTGAGAGAGTAAATAATTTCCCCACCCTGCCCATTTTAACACAAGAAATGTATGTGCCTGGTATGTGGGTAGTTCGTTGGTTTTCTGTCAGATCAATTGATGTGTCAAATACTCAAATAGTTGTGCATTTGGTTTTGAGAGATTGTGATAGATTTGTCAGATTTCAGATTTGACATTTCATAAATGACATAACTTACACAATTGGTCTAATTCCTGAAACACAATAGTGCGCTGCGTCAGCCGACTTCATGTTACGATGACGCACTGCGTTGAAATAAATACTCAATTTATAGCTGTTTTCTCTCTCATCTACTAGATGAAAAATATTGCCGCCTTTCTGCATACACTCATTTGAAATGACTTTTGTCGTTAATGTATTTTTAATCAGCTGTTTTCGTTTCTTAAATGACAGTTGATACAAAATACTCTCAATTTGGAAGAAAACTCTCAATATGGGAGAAAATCTCTCTCACAGCGCACTCCTCTGTCAAAAAATATCCAACATGTTGAATAATGACGTGCGATGGACTACGTTTTACGTTTTATTACGATCCTCCAAATCTCTCTCATTATTCACTGACGCAGGTCGACGCTGTATTTTGTGCTTGGCCATTGAATTGTGTGTGTTGAAGGCCAACGCCAGCCCAAACCCACTATTGTGTTTCAGGCATAACTGCGTTCCCGTACGTTATTGAGATTTTGCCTCTCTCTGAGAGATTTTTCCCCAACTCCTTACAAAAGGACAGTCTTCATAATTTAGTGCAGAAGAAACAACTTACGGGAACAGACCTATTATTACATAATAATAAGCATTAATTGATTTGACAGAAGACCAACAAACTACCCACAGGTTGGAGACATTTTGTACTCTCTCTCGAGAGCGCTCATTTAACATAAAACCCATATTTTTGGCATACAGGAACAGACTTTCGTTGTTTTGTACTGTTTATTTTGAATACGGGAACACAACTATAAGCAAGTGACATTTATATAAAATTCAAAAATTAGTTTTGCTGTTCATCAGTTGTCAAAATTTTTCATATGTAAGAGATTTTTGTTATTTTTCGTTGTAAAATCAAGCTTTTGGGTTTTTTTTATTGTTAGATGTACATAGTTATCGTTATTAATTAGTAAATATTATTGTGAAAAAGGTAGGAAAATGAAAAGCATTGCATTCAGGTTGTTGGCAGTGTAAGTGGATGCTGAAGACAACCGAAAAGGACGGCAGAGTTCTGTTGGAAGGTGTTTACGGGATAGGTGCAAAATGTATTTTTTTTATTTACATAAACATACATAAATATTAAATACATCCGTTCATTATATTGCGAAAGTAATATAAGGCGTGTTTTTTTTTCAATATTCAAACAGCACAGGAAGTGAACTCTCAAAAAAGACGCTCTTTACTCAGGTTTCCGTTTTTGTGTCAACCGTTGGTTCGTGACTTTGGTTGGTTCGTTTTACTTCCGTCACAACTTGTCGTCTATTTGAAATCGTTTTGGCAGTTGGTTGCCAGTGTTTGTACAAATATGGTTTTATTCGCTAGAAGTCCTTGTATATTAAACAATTACAAATTGGGATACGGTATCATATGTCGAGATTTAGAACACCAATGCTGATAATTCTGTATTTTCAAGAATGTTTTTTAGCGGCATCTGTGTTTCTGTTGTGGTATCTGAAACGCCATTTATGCTTGAGTTGAAGCTGCGGGCAAAATTGGGTGGTGTGAATAAAACCTGAGTGTGAGCATTTCCTTAGCATTTTTGAGGAAGTGCTCCATCTGGTGTGAGAGTAAAAATGTACTTCGTTAAGTTTAACGAATTTTCTCCGCCCATATATTTTGCCCAGCTGAGTCTTTCCTCCGTTTTGGTGTGAATAAAGATGGAAAATGCTCAGATATCGCTTGTAGAAGTTGAGTGTGTATTGGTGGTGGTGACTTCAAGAGTGAAAATGTGAAACAAATTTAAAATAATTTAACATTCTGCTTCGCAAGAAGATTACTTTGACGGATTAAAACTTAATCCTGAAAAAATGAAATCTGGAATGGACGACGACGATTTCATCAAGTGTTTGCAATTTCACCCGTGCTTGCTGGAAAAATAAAAAAACAATCAAAAAATCCATAGGTTTAATTTGAACATCTCGCAAATAAAGAAAAATATTAATAACATGAAGACCCATGTCAAATCAAAAAGCATTAAGAAAAAGACAGGCAATCTTCTCATTGCATTGAAAAACAAAAACCAATCAAAGGTGTGGAACCACCACCGGTTTCTTCAGGAATATCGGAAAGGAAATGAGTACTTAACCATTCCATCCCCTGTGTCCCCGAAGGACATGAGTTATAATCCTTTTTTTCGCTTTTGTATGTTGAAAAATCGCCGTAGGGTAGTGGGTTAGGGCGTCGACTTCTACGCAGAGGGTGCCAGGTTCCATACCCGAATTTACCACCTTTCATATTTCACGGCTCCACCTCTTTCGAGTCACTGACAATGCTCAAATAGTATTTCCTGTCTATAAAAAACGCAGTTCGGAGTCGGCATTAAATTGTAGGTCCCTTCCACTCGTGAGAGAACAATAGCACGCACAACACTAGTGGTTGCTGAGAAGTTTGGCCCTGACCCTCTACGGGCTGTAGCGCCACCCATATTATTATTATTATGTATAAAAACATTATTGCATATGCTTTGCACCCACCTTAACCCGACTTTGCACTCACCCTTAAACGCCAAGAACTCTAGTTTTTAAACGTCAACCGAAAGGAACCCACCTGCTTTGAGGACATTTTTTAGATAGATAGATAGATAGTTTATTTCCGTATAAAAAGTTTACATTTTATTTAGTTTATCGCACAATATATATTACAGAGATGTGATGAATTATGCATCTTTTTTCTGAAAAACGTTTATATTTATATTTTAAGTTATTTATATTTGATGGAAACTGTCGAAAATTGAATGAAAATACGAGAAAAACCTTCAATTAGAGAGAAAAAAAAATATATATATATATAGATATATGTGAATATATATATATATAAAATACATGATTATATTCGCATATAAAAATAAGTATAAAAATAAATAAATAAACAAATAAGTAAATAAATAAATAAATAAATAAATAAATAAATAAATAAATAGATATATATATATATATATATATATATATATATATATATGAATAACTAAAACAAAAATGTACAATGAAAACAATTTAAATAAATAAATAAACAAAATATATATGTATATGTTTTAATTATTGGTGCATGAGTTTATAAATTTATTTGTTAATTTAAATATTCGTGAAGTGATTGGGTCAACACCCGCTGTTTCATGCAGTCTTGAAGTAGGGAAATCATATGGTAGATTTAACATCATTTTAAGGACTTTGTTTTGAGCCACTTGTAATATCCTAATGTGGCACTGGGCGGATTTTCCCCATACCGGGCATCCATACAAAAGTATAGCTTGGAATATGACCTTAAATATTATGCTTTTGTTTGATATAGACAATAACGATTTCCTATTAATAAATGGATATAAAATTGTCGTTGCAATTTTAACCTTATTAACGGTTTGTGCGATGTGCTCACGAAAAGTTAATTTGGAGTCTAGATATACACCTTAGTACTTTACGAAGTGTCGCCATTCCACATCACTTCCATTTACCTGCAAGCTATTGGAAGGGAGAAAACAAGCTTTTCTTTTTCGGCAGAAAAAGATGGCTTGCAATTTGTCTTCGTTTACTTTAATTTTCCATTTATTGCAGTAGCTAAGTACAATTTCTATCGCAATCTTAAGATTGGTCTCAATAACAAGACCAAGCTCATGCGACGAAAAAATAGCTGTGTCATCAGCGTAAAACGCTGTTTCACATTCAGGTATCTTCGGAAAATCAGATGTATAAAGGATATACAATATGGGGACCAAAACAGAACCTTGCGGTACTCCAGCATTGTAAAAAACTATGTTCGAAACACCATTGTTAACATGCACTTGAAAACATCGATTTGACAAATAACTTAAAACAATATTGCACAGGTAAGATGGAAATTTTAGGTTAATCATTTTGTATAGTAGACCGTAATGCCACACACTATCAAAAGCCTTTTCGACGTCAAGTAGCACCATGCCACTTGATCGATTTCTTTTTACATTTTTTATTCACACCAAATTGAGCATTTCCTTTAACGAAAATACTCGACTCATGTGTTCTTACTCGGAGTGTTTTCTCAGTTTTTATTCACACCACCCATTATTTTCCAGTAAAAGTTCGAGTAGGTGTTTTTGTTGCCTAGCGTTGATATTTTCCAACTCAATCTTCTGAGTAACCCAAAAGAACACGCCTATAGAGTCAACAAAATGTGTATTTCTTTGCAAGCGTATATACGCTAAAATTATATCTGCACAAAAAACGAACTTCGGCGCTTAATAATTCATCATAAGAACTTGGCACCACCGGCGACATTAATGACATTTGTGGCAGTCAGGGGGTGGAATCTTGTGAGGTGATGCTTGATCGTTAATGGTAACAATCTTCGGTTTGCGATTGTGTAGAGTAACCATATATTTAAATGAAATAATACTTAATTATTATCAATTTAAACTCATTTTGAAACAATGCAAAGAATCGATTATGAAGCATAAATGGAATGTATATCCCAGACACGCTTGGTATACAAAAAGTTGCATACTTATGGATGCAAAATTATTTAATACATCAACCACCCCTACAGCTAAGACACCAAGATCGTGCTAGGAGATTTCAATGCAAGGACATTTTAATGGTCAAAGCAGTCATTGGAAAGAACACCCTGCCAGACAATATGTCCAAGAACGGACTCAGGCTGTTAGACTTCGGGGCCGAAGAAATCTGTATGTAGCCGGTACCCGATTCCTTCATCTCATTCCCTTCACGAAGGAAGCTGATGGACCCTTGACCAATCAACCGTCAAGCAGATTGATCACATTGCGATCGACGTCAGACACTCCTCTAGTATAATCGAAGTCTGAGCTTTTCAACATCGACTGAGATCATTTCCTTGTTATAGCCATGGTAAGAACACAGACACCGACAGGATAACAGAGTCGAGTCAGACCACAACAGCTTGACGTTAGAAGGCTACAATCGCTACCGACAGTTAGGAACTTTACCGATCGATTCTCCATGAAGCTCACAGAGACTCCAACAATGCTAGGATTTTAAAACGTCACTCAGTAAAAGCACCTGGTTAGACAACGTGTGCAGGCAAGCAGTTTCAGCGAAGCAAGCTGCGTATAAGGCGACGTCGGCACTTAAAAAAAGAGAAGAGCACCGGCTTCTCAAAATGAAAAAGAAAAACCATGAGAAGCGCGCGATCGAGGAAATGGAGAGGTGTTACGGCAGAAATGATGTCCGAAAGTTCTACCAACGGGTAAAACAACTATCCAATGGCTACACTATTCGAACAGAAGCATGTTGTGACGAACAGGGAAGAGCAGTGGATTATGAAAATCTGGAAAGATCACTTCTGTAGACTGTTAAACGGCGAGGAAGACTCCAATACCGCTGTCAGGCAGAATGTTCCACTCAACACAATAGACGATGATCGATGAGAATTCCGTAAGGGAGGATAAATGAAACAACTCATCTGATAGACATGGTCATAGGACGACGAGAGGAATATCAGTGTCGTTTGCCTGATCCACACGAAATGTACCTGTTAGAAATAAAAACGATCACTTGGCACATCAATGTACTTTTTATTTTAAACTTTATAAAATAAACTAATAAAAAAGCAAAGCAAAGCAAAGCGAAACTTCTAGTTGACCCGCATCGATGATAGCTGTTTCGCAACTGCCCAAATACCCAAATGCGTGTATTTATATTCGCTTGTTCATCTGCGTACATGGGCTGACAGAGTTAGCAAGAAATAGAATAGAATGAGAAGAGAAATAGAAGAGAAATAGAAATAATGAAAACACACAGGGTTTGAAAGAGTTAACAAGAATTATCAAAGTAAGAATTCTGGAAATATACATGAGTTGAAAGTTAACAAGAATTTATGGAGTTTAAGTAAGAATTGAAGTATAAGCAAGAATTATAAAAATGTACATACGCTGACAGGGTTAACCTGAAATATGATGTTTGTAAGAATTATAGTGACGGCGGTAACAACTTCGCCAACTATCGAAAGATAAGTCTCCGAAAAATCAGCATGCAGTTTTGTGTGAGCGCCTGAAACCATTCGTGAATAACCTGATAACGGGAAGTGCATCATCGACCATATCTTCACATTACGCAGATCCTGGAGAAACCAACCTAAGAGATGCAGATCGGCACCCACCACATAATCGTCAATATTGCCGGGTTGTAGTGCTGAAGTGCTAGAAGAAGAACAACAACAATTATCGTCACATTTCAACAAATTCACACAAAGCCATATGCAGTCAGCGCCAAAAAAAGGTGCACAGCATAAAAGTGCCTGGATTCTCAACAAAAAATAATGTCAAAAGGGACTACTAGTAAATTTTACTACAAACCTTCCCCTTTAAGAGCTCTATTTATGGATGAAAATCGTATTCAAATCTGTTGCGTAGTTTAATAGATATAAGCGTACATCTGGACAGGCTACTTTTGTATAATACTATGTAAAGATGAAAAAGACGATCTAGAAATATGTTCCAATGTTGATACTAACCTGTGCCTAAGACTGAAACCCTATAGTATGCCTTGGTTCTTGTCCTTTTACCTTATTCGCGTTGAACGTTGATTGATGTGGTCCAACTAACCCCTCATTCCTCTATTCGTAGCAGCATGCTGTTGCTATGACAAGTAGCATCCGTCACACCCAAACATGCAATTCCAACGCTAACTGCCAACTGTCCAAACTCGTTTGATGAGTCAGTGACTACTTCAGGCTTAATACTCTCTCCGCAACGAGCATTCTGTCACCTTGATAGAGAACACGCACAGCTGAAGTCATATTCATCCCTGTTATCCCTGTTACATCGCATGATCTCAAATATTGAAAACAAGTTAAATTTATCGAATTAATTTATTGACTGATTTAAATAAAAATTAATGAGTACATCCCCATGACATGCGGAGTTCTCCAGTCCCATCCACAGTCATTCTCTGGCGGATCACGTCTGCGATGCATGCAAACAGGATTACCAACTGATCGACGTCGCCCTCAAGTTACTCCATCTCAGCCATTGATTCTCTGAATAAGAATCCGCATAAATCAGCCGTCAATGGGTACACAGACGCATTAAGCGACCGCCTTTCTGTGCCATTTATGCTGATTTACCGAGTATGCAGGCGACCATCACATCTCTTGTGTCCCTTCACTCTGCCGGCGACGACGGAGTTTGCCAAATTGATTCCTCATAGTCAGTCGTTCGTTGAGTCTCTCCATCGCCCCCATTATTACCACGAATTGTTGGAGCTGCAGCCAATCGGAACTTCGAATGGATCCGCTCCGCTCGATATTTGTTCGATAAATATTCAAAGTAAGCCGCTTAAGAACAGCAAATTATGGGATAATTTTGGTGAGAACTCAAAAATAACGAACTCCTCCCGGCGGCGCAGCGGGGAGCGGAGACTCTTCCCAGGACTTCGAGGATTTTCTCGTAATTTTGGTGATTTTTGAAAAGTTACTCCTCGACTGGGTGTTATTGAAAACCACTACGGCTGGATGTTCAGGGGTAATTGTGGCAGGCAGCGGTTCGGGGTTTCGGGGGGGCTTCTTGGCATCGACGATAAGAGTGGTTTTGATTGATTTTTTTTCTGCCCCTCTTCGTCTGGTTCTTATTTGCGTTGCTTGTAGCTTAATCTGAAGTGGAACACTCTCGCTTTGGGTTAATTCTTCTGCAGTGGTGGTTGGCGCGATAATCATTTGGTATTCATTTCGTTTACCACTTGAAATGGAATGCGAAGCGAAATTAAATTTGAATCGACGCTGTGTTCAAATGAAGATTACTTGTGGCGGCTGCTGGATTTTGGAGCTCTCACAGGAGGCCCCAGCTCTAAGGCCACGAACTGGGGCGATATTTGGGTTTGGCTTGTTGTAGGCAGGAGAATGCTCAATGAAATGAAGAGATTTTATCCCTAGTTGTGGATTGTCAGTCGACTCAGTTTGAGGAGTAAGTAATGATATGAGCTTTAGAAAGTGTTGATAAATATGCCTACAAACAGCTTAAGAAAGTTCGCTTGGATCCTCGATTCCGGTGACCTCCTTACTAATGATCAAAAGTACTAAAAAGCAGTTCTTAACGCAGCACAGATTCACAGTGGATCATTTTCAGGAAATATGTATGGGAAGTTTTGGCAGATCCATGATAGAAATGGTACAGGCGATGATTAACTTTCTACGCAGCTCATGGGAAAAAATAGCACGCTTAGATGTCTCAGATCAGGAAAATCCACCAAAAGCCAAGAAGGGCAATGCTGCGTAAATTCTTCAAAACGTTACTAGAACTAAATAAGTGCCCACCGTACTGTAGAAAAACACTCGGCAATATGACGAAAGTAACAAAAGGTGGGTTCTCTACCAAAAAGTTATATACTCGGTTCAACTGGTTAAACCACCTAACCCCTATGAAGAAAACAGGCGATCATTCCTCAGGCAACAAGGTCCTCTCAGGCACTAGTGGTGCGCATATATATCCCTACTCCACGTCACCTATGCGATCCTGTCTAGAGCACTGTGTGAACGTCACGTATCAGTGCGTCTTTCAACGCGAATCAAATATACACACTAATGAAAATGCCTGTCGAAGACTACTTAGCTTTAGATAAATACGGACCATATTCTGCTCTTCTTCTTCTACTAGTAGCTCTACAGTTCGGGATGGACCTGGGCCTCAGCAAATAAGCCTCTCCAGTTGGCAAGACCAGCTGCCTACAACTCTGCAAGCCAAATTGGTTGAGATTCATCTCCGCTAGTGTGCGCCATCAGTATCTTGTGCGTCCGCGAATGCGTACTGGTTCAGAGTCGAAGACGAACCATATTCCCATTGATCTTAAATCCGCATGAGATTTGATGGTTGTGTCGTATATTTCAGGCCAAGGACCTCCGAGTCGTTGCATTCGACAAGTAGTTGCGCTACAGTGAAATTCCTTAAATTTGTTTGCGAAGATCGTCCGGCGGTTGAGCAGACGATGACTGAAGAAGAGGTGAAGCGAGATGGTGTTAAAGTCAAAAACATGTATGCTGTTGACCAAAAAACGGGAAAAAAAATTCTAGGTCACGTCGTCGGATATACACCTCGGGGAAGGTGAATGGAACGAAATTAACGAGCTAAACGAGTTGTAGCAAAACGTTGATGATGCCCGGAAAGTAAAAACCAGGGCTCCAATCGCGTAACGCGGCGAACGTCTTGCGCTAGCGTTTCGGCGATAGTTTCGCTTCATGTAAGCATCAGAAAACCATAGCGTCTGAGAGATGTCGTTTTGCCTGCTTCGCCTAGATTGAAAACTGTCATTAACTATCGTCTCGACGACTGATTTTTGGCAATACCTATTTTAGTATCGTCTCCTATTAAATGAGAACAAATTGTGTATACATATCTTGTTCTACACTTTTGAGACATTTTTATAGTAATAGGTCGCATGTATTAGTTTTGTTCGCAAACTGAAATGAGAATGTATTAGTGAAATTTGAGAGGAATTGAGCACAGTTGTCATTTTTACTTGAGAGATATTATTTTCAGAGCACTCAAACTGTAACGATAGACGAGACGATAGCGATGGTCTTACATCCAGCAAGCAAACCATCGACGATATCATCGACGTGAATAATAAGACGATGGTCGTCAGAAAAGTTATGCGATGAGAGCTCAGTCTACTACAATGCCTGGGCCACATCGACCACATGAATACCAATGTTCCAGTTAAGATTGTCTTCAAATGAGTGCATCCCGGTTCCAGAAGAAGAGAAACCACCAACACTTTTCACACATCGATTGTGATACATGGGTACAGTAAGGACTTGAAGTGAATCCTCTTTTCGTCCCATACAGGTCACAATCCAAAATTTTCTTTTTTTGGTTTTTCGGTTCGCCACATAGTGGTTTCTCCCATAGGAAATTTTGGATTAGATTTGAGCAGTTAGTCGCTTCACGAAGTTAAGTGTTTTTCCAAGTCAAAAAAACGTTATCTTTTTATGAAAGGTTTTTGGTGGCTTTTCCTTCAAATTACATATGTGATATATTATTTAAGAAATTTTATTAATATTTTAGTAGTAAGGCAAATAAGCCGAATCTCTGAAAGCATAAATGAAATGTAAAACCATTGTAAAATTACTGCCACAATAAATAAACAATGAACAATGAACAAAACGTTATCTGAAAATACGACATTGCGGCTTTTTTGGGCTGCTTTTTAATAATTTTCTTAAACAAAAAAATGTGTTGTGTTATTGAATATGATCCATTATTTGTGTTATTGTTATATTTGCTTTTCTGAAGATCTGAAACATAAGTTAGTTAGTTAATTAGACTATTTTATTTAAAAAAAAGTGATTGCTTACAATTTTCATTATTATAACAGTCTATATGGTTTGGCCTAGTCTATTTGGTCTACCAGATTGACATTAAAAGGCAAAATACGTTAAATACTTATATAAACGAAAAAATATATGCTGTTTGTTTCATTATATAATGCTCCAATTACTTAAAAACGTTCGTCAACTATGCAGTTCCTGTAGCGCAATGCGTTGACTGTCTAGTTGTAGAGTAACTCCCAACCTCTGCCACCATTCAAGATATTTAGTGCTTCCTCCAACTCAAGTGTCTGAGCACCGAAAAAATTAATGCGGAACTCCTTAAGTATAGGGCATTTCGCGATGAAGTGCAACACACTCTCACGTTCTCTAGATTGCACAGGTCGCATAAGATTGGAAGCTCCGGGCGATGCGGTATGAAATTTAGCTTACAAAGTTCGCCTCTTGTTTTAAAAATCATGCTTATTTTTCTACTGAGAAGCTATTCAAGAAATAAATCCTTTCTTGTAGGTTGTGGTTCATTTTGCTGTAGTAGGCTCTGTATTGGGATGGGCTTCATTTACAAATTTGTCAAAAATTCTGTGGCCAGTTTTCTGAAGTAAGTTTTCTGTTTTAAAGATTCATGTTGTTCGCTTGGTGTAAAATTGAAGCTATAACCGCATTCTGATCCTAGTGATTCCCATCCTCGGAATTTGTTCCTGCCTCATCGCATTGACTTTATTATTATAACCGAAATGTATTTTAAGACTGTTCAGGAACAGGGGTGTAACTCCAGTCTGTAAATGCAACATGTAATTAGATGAATTGCAAGGAAGCTTAAAAATCCGCTATCTGAGGAATCCACAGAATATCCACAGTTTCGAAAGTAACCCCAAACTTGTGCTGCATAAAATAGGATGTGGAACGGAATATATTAACTTTTGACTCGTGCGAAACATTTTTATTCTGTATACAGTTTCCCCAAACCGCACAGATCGCACGCTTAGCTTCAGCAAGTTAAACTTTAAAGTGCTTGTTCATATTCAGGTTTGTAACGTAATCGAACACCAAGATACTTTTACTGCTTAACTATCTCAATCTGTTGGTCTTGAAATCTCCATTTAACAACAACATAACATCCCACCATAATTTAGAGTTATCTGTCTTTAAGAATATATACAATTTTTTTGCGCAAATTTGAAAAAAGTATAACATTTTGACCCGAATTAAAACACGATTTTCCTCATTTTTTCGAATTCTAGCAATATATATATGTGTATATCTAGATTACAGATTTAAGCACTAAATTAAAGACAAAAGATTCGCTTCCACTAAGCAATGAAGCAACTGGATGGCGCAGTTTGTTGAGTGCCTTGGTTAGCGAGGTCCCCGGTTCGAAACCCAGTCAAAAACCAAGTAAATACACTTTTATCTGGTTTTTCAAATCTGTTCCAGTCCCCATTTGCCGGGATCAAATTATCACTGGAGTGGTCAATCAGTGGCAGTAGTCTGACTGTTGGTATCACAATTGACCAACATGGTCTAAGTGTACTAGTGAATGCCCTAGCAGCCCCCACAAGGACTTCTCTAGAAGCTGTAGAGACGAGGAGGAGGCGGAAAATACGCTTCACTTCCTCGACACTTGTGAAAAAGAAATTATAAGCTAGGCAACTACTTTTCCATTAACCCAGAGAAAAAGTCCCACCTAAAGATGCAAGAAATAGCTAAGTTTATCAGGAAAACAAATTGGCTGTAAATCAGCACAGGAGTGGATAGGCCACTAAAAAACTATTAGGCAGCTTCCAGGCTTATTTTACTTTCTATAGTGTAGTCCCTTTGAATTAAAGAGGAGCCGGTGTAAAGCACCGGGAAGTGATAGCAGAAAGGATCCAACCGGGATCTAACTGGGCCACAACTACTACAGTGGTGGCAATCACCCTAACCTAACCTAACCTAACCAGTTCAGTATTTCTTTTACACTCGAAGCAACAACAAAACAAATTATTGAGCAAACAGTACTCAGTGATAAACACCCACAACAGCACGTTTAAAAATCAAAATCACAGGTGGCGCCTCAACTACCACCACTTAATCATAGATGCCGCTGACAAAAATTCTTACAGATACAGCCGAACTATCAGAATTGGTTTCTAAATATCGACATAGGACAACGTATATCAATTTGTAATCCATCCTTTGTTTGAATAAAACCATAATTGTACAAACATTGGAAACCAACTGCCAAGACTAATAGAATTTTGAAGTCTATTATAAAGGAAGTAAAGTCACGAACCAACTTCTGACGGAACAGATTCTGCTCAGAATCATTACTGAGCTAAGTTTAGATTCTCAATAAAACATGCCTATAGTGTGCATGACCCCATTGTACTTACTTACTAACCTAACATGAACAATTTTTATTCTTTTTTACGTCTTAATTTTTGAAAACTATAACACTATAAACCAAAAATGTTGAATACTTTTGGTTGTTAATCGGTTAAGGGATAGTCTGCTGTTCCAAAACCACAGTGCCCGTAATTGAGACTCCCAATCAGAGTTCAAGTGATTTAAGCCCATGCTCACGCACATAATCTCGTTCAAGGAATGCAATAAAAATCCCGAAAAAATCATTATAATCAACCGCAAAAAAAAAGAAGAAAATACCGAGCTCCTCTCCTTCCGCAAATTGCTCCAACGAGCGAGCACGGAACAAAAATAATAAAACAGATGGAAAATACAAAAATTATACCTGCAGTGATAACCGCAAAACATCAGACATAAGCTTCATCCAATTTAAATGCTGATACCGTGAAAATTTAAATTAAATTAAAAATCATTTTCCACTCGATACACAATTCCCGGCATACGGGTGCCGTAATCCACCCGCAAGTTGTGTGTGCGCCACCAATTGCTGCTCCCACGCTTTGCATCTCTGGCTGTACTTTTTAACGACGTGCTAAATTTATGCTTAACGCTAGACTTTAATAAGGCGGTCGAGAGTGGTGGAGAGTGAACGGAGTGCGAGGCATGTGAGGGGCGCATAACATGGCCATTAAACTCCATTAAATGTACGCGAGGGGGAACTGGGAACTGCACTGCTCCCGACATAATATATATTCGTCATAAAAATGATGGCGAGCTGAGTAGCTAGGGGAAGGCATTAAGAAAAATAAATACTCTGTGAACATCCCTTAATGCGATGTGGTCCTCGCTGATCTGTGCGAATATCCTCTGGCATATGGTGATGGTGAGCAACGATGGCGATGATGGTGGTAGTTCCTGTGGTGGCCGTGGCCAATGTAGACTCATAAAAATGAAGCCAAAAAAGCAATGCGTGAAAAATGAGGGGGACTGTAGCCTCCAATGGACTTTTTTGACTGCGTGTCGGAGTGATGAGTTGGTGGAGTTATTTTCGGTTCGATGAGCATGGGTTAACCTTGGACTATGTGGATTCGTCTGGTTTTGTTCTTGGGTCAGGGGCGAAGGTCGCTCACAAACTGTCAATGAGTCCTGTCTTGGGACACCGCCGTGGTCCACCAGATGTGCATAGAATCAAGAGAATGGAACGCCGCACAGCGCCAGCAGAGACTACATATTCTTCAAAAGCGCTTCAATTGAGGTTGGCATTCTGATGTTTGTTTTCTAATTTTTCAGTTTCGTTGAACATTTGAAATCAGTGACGTTGTATTCTTGGAAAGGGCTTCGATGGCTTGGTCACGTGGCACCACCAACCGGTTTTCCGAGGAGGCCCTGGAATGTGGTTCCATCAGGGAGACGACCACATGGAAGCCCCAGGTTGAGGTAGTTGAACCAAGTCCAAGAACTCGCCTGGGCAAAGACCTGATGCTTTATCCCCGCAACACCTTTAGTTGATCATGCGAGTCAGAAGAGAAGGATGCTGATGTAATAAAATAAGAAGAATATTTGAGTTATCATGGCGTTGACTGAAGCGAAGATTAAAGTCCTTTCGCCTAAAGTCAGTACTTTTTAGAGTAAAACTTGATCAGATTATTATTAGTTTGCTTGAAAAATTTAAATACTGATACGTACATTAGTGTCTCGGTGGCGTGAACCCCTGATTTATTGTGAACACCCATTTGTTTTGACAAAGAATACTCTATAGCGCGAACAATAGAAACCTCGATAACGTGAACCAAACATGTATGCACACGATAGCACATTTTTATTCGTTCGTTGGCTGGGTTGTTCGTTTTTGCATACAATTAGAACTGTGCAATGGAGTTAAGGGTTTCTTTGCAAAAATGTCTTTTTAAAAAACCGAAAATCTTATTGGAAAGTTATTATGGCGCGTTGAGTTTGTTTCGGAAGTATGGTGTAACCAAGTTCGCAATTTCAGCGAAAATAGAAATAAGGACACGAATGCGGTAGCCTTGACGCCAAGAATTGATAACGATATTTTGTAGAGGGATACAAATGTAGCATTTTTTACTATGGGAATGGACCCCCGCCAACTCGCCCAGTTTAGGAGTTAGGGGCAATTTTAAAAAAAATTACTTTTAAACATACAATTTTTTTTAAAATTTTTTATTATTAAAAAAAAAACGGCACAACTTACAATAAATACTTTACAGAATTCGAAAACAAGAAATTTGTTCTATAGGCCTGAAACACAATAGTGCGTTTGCGCTGGCGTTGTCTTTCAACGCACACAATTCAATGGCCAAGCACAAAATACAGGGTCGAAATGCGCTAGTGCAAAATAAGACAGATGAGAGGATCGTAATAAAATATAAAACGCAAGTCCATCGTACGTCATTATCGAACATGTTGGATATTTCTTGACAGCGAGATGCGTATTTTCTGTCCACTGTCATTGGAGAAATAAAAACAGCTGAGTAAAAATAATTTAACGACAAAAGTCATTTCAAATCAGTGTATGCAGAAGGACGTCAAAATGTTCCATCTGGTAAATGAGAGAGAGAACAGCTGATAAATTTAGTAATCATTTCAACTCAGCGCGTCATTGTCTCTGGTCGGCTGGTGCACCGCACTATTGTGTTTCAAGCATAAACATAAAATATACATCGGTTCATCATATTTATGTTTTTATTTGTAAATGTTGCCGTTGTTTTTTTAAATAATTTTTTTTCCCATTTTATGTAATCCTTCCTCCCCAATAGTAAAAAATGCTAATTTTCAACCATTCAAACAATTATCAATTCTTTGCGCCAAAGTTATTGTACTCTCGCCAAAATAGGGACAATTCCAAGTAGTAACCCCAAGCCAAGTCAGTTCGTTGAAAAGAAGAACTTAAGCAAGGCGATTAACTGTTACAGTATCCTGCCATAAATACAGCACGGGCAATAAAAACCCGCAATAATGTAATGCACACGCGATCGTCGCGATTCTTTTAAATGCATGGACATATGTTTATTGAGGTTACTTCCTCAATAAACACCGAAATAATAAACGATCGCTTGTGCAACTGATAAGACAAGATTGTACCGTAGGTTAAGTTTCATTATGAATTAATCATGTAGGATAAGTTAGTCTTAAGAAAGATCTCAAACGGAACAGAAGTCTGAAGAAAGATCTCAAACCGAAAGGAAGACTTAAGTTGTATTTAATGTAGTGCTGAAGTCTTATATGAAGATAAATAAAGATCAAAGCAAAATTTGTAAACAAGTGTTTCATTGTGCGAAGCACTAAGAAAAAATCATAAATAAAATTATTAACCTCGTATGCAACGAGCGTTATATAAATAATTTGAGGCAACGTGGTAAAAATCTACCTATTGGCTCAGATATGCTGGAAGAAAAAGTCCAACTATTGCGTACTCAACTAAATGAAAATGAAGGGGTCTTTAATGCAAGTTCCAGTTGGATAAGTGGATTCAAGCCATGTTGTGGAGCTCGGCTTTTAAAAAACCTGTGAGGAACAGCTTTCACCCGATCGTGGCTAAGTTGCGCCATTCAAAAATAATTCATGAGCTTCAGCTGTCTAAGAACCAAAATTATGACGAGACGGGTTTGTTTTCGATTATGAAAAAACAATTGTTGCTGGTGGTGAAAAAACGACTCTAGACCGAAAAAGAGAAACTGGCTGGAGTATGGTCGTAGAGTGAAAAAATGCTGCTGGCCTTCACAAAGTAAATCCGCTGATTATTGGCAAGGCAAAGAAACCTCGTTGAGTTGTTGGAAGAATCGGTCGGTCAACGAAAATAGCGGCTAAAAGTTATTCTTGTCTGAAGCGAATATCGTGGAGTAATCAAACATACTTTCACATACCTTTTATTGAAAAAAATTCAAGAAAAATGTGTGAACAAAGTGCTGCAAAATAACAAAAACAGAAAAGTATAAATGTAACGACACCATTATTTAAGAACTTTTGTTTTTAATTTTGAATACTATTACAATAATATAGTATTTAAAATTGGCCTCACCAATCCAAGCAAATACAGTGGCAGCCTTGTTCCACTCAGAAAAAGCTTTTTACACAAAACTAACGGTACAAGAGCATTCTTTTTTACTGAAAAAGCTCAATTTTGTCAGTATAAAAGGGCGACTGTTTTTTTTTTATTTCAAATCATTCTTGTATTGTGTTTCATCTAACGACGGTTTAATTAATGTCCATGAAAAACAACTTACAAATGCCTGTGGTCTCAGTTGCGCAGTAAATAACTCAATATTACATTCGTTAGTGTGCTACTACTTCTACCGCACACATATGAAATAGTGGCTGGTCATTTAGTTGCATGCTAGCTAATGGTAGATAGTAATATAGCGCACCCAAGAAAGGGTACATCTGTTAGTGCTACGGTTTCTTCTAACCACACACATACGAAATGCTGAAGATTGTGCACTGGCATGCTTGCTTGTTTACTCGCATAAATATTTTTGCGCCGTATAAGCAAGTGTGATTCGTTTTCCTTCATACCATATTTTAATTGTTATTAGTGTAGACAGCAAAAAGAAAAATAAGTCAAAAAGAATGAATAATATTCTAAGAACCAATTTACAATGTAAGAGCTGCCGGTGATCTCTTTAAAGGTAACTCTTTAATATTGTCATCGAAAGGCATGCGGCGAATTATTAATTTTAACTACAACTCATATTCATTCGATGTCAGGAGCACGAACGAAACGGTCGCAAAATAAAATACTTATTATTTAAGAAATCATAAAACTGAGTTTAATTTCTAGTGCTTACAATTGTTAATTTGTTCTTTTGCTTATTCCTTATTATTTGTATTTTAGTTAATAAATTTTTATACTTATTCCTTGTTCCTCTTTTTGTCTACTTGCCTGTTCATCATTAATTATCGGACTTCGGACTGACTTAACGAAACAGAAACAGAGAGTTAGACAAAGCACGGTCTTATTATAGGTGTTTTGTGCAAACATTACGAAGCATTTCCTTTAAATTTGACACTAGCTCATGTCTCTTCATGCGCATTATAGTTGGTCCTAAGCTCATCAGGAGTCATGCGTAAGCGCAGTCAGGCGAGTTTATGGAATTGGTCCAGTCGTCTGTTGGTTGCAATTGAATTCAAGGGACCCCTCGGAAGTTGTGATGATGAGGACATTCGTGCCAAGTGACCAAACCATCGAAGCAAAGACCAGAATAGTAAGACCCAGAAGTTTTTAAACTGCCCCACCTACTTCAATGGGACTCCACTAACATGTAGACTAGAGTGCATTGAACAGGCGTTCTAGTAATAACCATAATCTCCGAATTTTCCACGTTAATCTCCATCACAGCATCAGTTCATACGGCCACAAAACAGGCAAACGCTTATCACTTATCTTTTATATTTTTTTCTTGTCTGCACCCAAAAAGAAATAAAGGTGGTAGGAGGTTGGTCCTTACAACTCGTAGATAATGGGGTTTCTACGCTAGGTGCGCTAAAGGTTGGTGACACTCTTCAGTCAACTTCGCTTCCATAAATCTTTAATCCGAGCACCATATTATATCAAAGTCACTGCCTTAAAGAACAGCCATCGAATCTACAAAAAATGATTTTGAATTTGTAGTTCAAGCCCATGGTACACACAGCAAGCTCGTGGGATTCTCACAAGGACAAACAACGAACCCCCCATTAACCACTGACCCATAGCGCATACAGCAAGTCCTGCAGACAGTCGTAAATTCACACCTGATCCCAGTACCCTCCCCACAGCCGAATTCGCTCTTACAATTCCATTTAAATTATTATCCCGAGCAATCCTCTTAAGCCGAACATTTCATCACCAGAAAAGCAGACTAAACACTGCCCTCTAGTTATGCAAATGACTGTTTCAACAGTTCCATCTAGATACACTCCCTCTCAGCCCCCGCCACCACGCAGCCAACCCCTTTTCGCGCACAAAAACACGCGCCAGTGTAATTAACGAACCGAGGCTGACGAAACCACCACGAGTCCTTAAGCCCGCCAAGGAGAGGGATTCATCAAATAACCGAAACGCACCACCATCTCCCTCGAACTGTCACTCAGCCCGCTCTGTCGGATTGGGAAATCTAAATTACGACGACTACCCGACACCACCATCTGTGCTCCAAACCCACACCACCCACAGGAACAAAAAACAAAAAAAAAATGCAGGAAACAAAAACCGAAAGGATAACAAAACACAAGAAACCATTCCATTCACTATCCCGTCTGTGCATCCCGGCAAGAGTACATATCTGATGTTAATTCATTACTCGAACAACAAGCCGAACAGTGCGCGCACAGGAGTGCCGGGACTTTTGTGGCTGGTGTCATGGTGCTTCCTGTTGAGATTTTCAATTAAGCCCCAGGCGGTCGATGGTATCCGTGTTCTTGCTCCGCGTGTACATCTCTATCGGGTCCTCGTCGTCAGGGTACACACAGCAGAATCCTCTCGCAGCATCCAGCGTTGACGACGACGACGACGATGTCGACCAGAATAGCATATAACTCTGAAGCAATATCCTTTTCCGCTTTCGTTGAGTGGTAGATACACTCACCAGCAGCGCCACCCCTTCCACGGGCGCCATTAATATATTTTCTTTAATTTCACCCGCATTATTTGAATGAAATTGAAATTGAGGATTGGGGCCTGAACATGGTGGACTGCCGGGGGTTGTGAGGCTCTGACGGGTTGGCAGTGCCGACTAAGTGTGGAGACCACACAACTTCAGAGGACGTGGATTTATAAATAGTTGCTCTCGATACTTTTGCAGGATAATAAAACAATGGCAACTGCTGGAAGGACGACGAGTACGCAATTGAATAGCGGAGTAAGACAAAACCCAGACGGGGGGAAGGTGCCAATGTTCTAGGCACCCACCAAATGTGTGTGTGTGTGTGTGAGAGTCGGGGGTGTATCGAAGCTGGTGGCATGTGCTGTGGCGAAGGTTGAGCAAGAGGACCTGCTGCTGCTGACGGTTTCATATTGGAAGTGGTAAGGACAACAGGTGTAGCTTTTGTTTTAATTAAAAAAGATTTACAGAATGTCGAGACTCGATTCAGTTTGGTCGGTATGGTTTTTGAACGGCACCGCCGCGCCACCGCCAGCGCCACGGCTACAGTTCGAAACTAATTAAGCAGCGCCAAAAGCGCGCGAGACATGAATTGGTGTTTTCTGGTGGCTTGACATCTGGTGTCGGGCAGAGCCATGGCAGGACGCGCGACCAATGCCACTGCATGTGACAATGTGCTTTCATTTATTGTCTAATGTTCCATAACGCGGTTGCACTTGATTGCTTGTCGCTTTCGGTTTTCCAATTTTGGCGACGATAATTGTGGTTTTGCTGAATGGCCTTGCACTGAGCTGAGGAGTAGTTGTGTGATGAAATTGTGTGCGCTGCGGTCTGCTGAGAATTCTCATTTGGTGCAGCCACGATGTCAGTGAAATATTCATTTCTCGAGTATCTGGGTGACAATATTGAAAACATTCATGCAACATTCACGGATTTGAAATTATCCTTGGGGTTAGGAGCAGACGCGACCTCGAAATTGAACGCATCTGGCAAGGGGATTTGCTAATGAAGAGGGCCCCATGCAATTTGAGCAACTGCTGGGTCTGGTAAATGAATTGTACTTCACTGTGATTGTCGACCGACTCACGGTTGGACTTAAGGTTACTTACTTCGTACCAATAATCTCGAAGGGCTTGCATCCCGACGGAGTTCAAAGGTCATGGAACAAGGCACCATGGGTTGGTTCTGTGGATTCGAAGTGGGGAAAGTCGTTGCTTGTACGAAAAATAATAGACAAGACACAACTTAAGATAGACGGAGAGATAGATAGTTTATTTTCTCATTGTATTACAAATACATTTGATTTGTCGTCGCATATTTTGCATTGCACAGATTTGATATAATCCTTACTAATATTATAAATGCGAAAGTAGCTCTGTCTGTTTGATGAAATTTGGTAGAGAAATAAATTTGATCTTGCAGATGTCTTAGTCTACTTATTCCGGGTCTAAGAGGGAAATGGGCCATCTTCACACAGTCCTGGCTCATTAATGGCTTATCGGATTGAAAAACTAAACAAAATATAATTTTTTAATGCGGCCTATAATAATTTAATTTACAATGACGCCTTAACAAAGGTTGAATACCAAGTGATAGCTATTACTGGAAAAAAATATATCTGATTTTAGGAGGAGCAGACCACAAAGAACTGGGGAAGTAAGTCTTCATTTAATGCAAGAGCTAGATTACGATACTGATTCTTTAAAACGACAAATAATGGATGCCGTTCTACTTTTGAACACAGGGCAAAGATTAATCTTTGATAAAGTTATTCAAAAAATTTAAAGTGGCGAAGGTGGTGTGTTCTTTTTGGATGCTAAAAGAGGCACTGGCAAAACCTTCCATTAAAATTTACTATTAGCACAAGTAAGGAAAGCTAAGAAAATTGCTGTTGCAGTAGCTTCCTCTGGAATAGCTGCTATGCTGCGGACGAACGGCGCACTCAGTTCTTAAATTGCCTTTGAACTTAGCTCATGAGAAAATGCCAGTTTGTAACATTAGCAAAACCAGTGAAGAGTGTATGACTGTTGGTGTCGGATGAATGTACGATGTCTCATAAAAGAGCAATCGAATCACTTGATCGCACTTTGAAAGATATTAAGAGCAACCAGAATATTATGGGAGTGATGGTGGTACTTTTAGCCGGTGACTTTAGACAGACCCTGCCAGTGATTACTAGCAGATGAAATAAATGTCTCTTTGAAAGCGTCACGTTAAAAAGTTCCTTTTGACTATAAATATGCGAGCTCAGACTGCTCTTCTAAAAATTGTAGAAGATCGTATGGCGACAGTCAATAACGGCATGATTAAACTGAGCCGGGAATTCTGTCAAATTTTCGATAATATAGATGATTTGAAAAATAGTGTATAGAGGGGGATGTTGTCGAGTATCTCTCCGTAGACAATGTTATGAACACAGAACAAGTAACGTCGTACCCTTTAGAAATTCTTGAATTCTTTAGAATTATCAGGACAGCCGGAGGTTAAAAGTAGGTGTTCCGGTCCTGTTAATGAGAAACTTTGACGCACCGAAGCTATTTTATGGTACACGGCTACAAGTTACTCAATTGGGACGCAATCTTATAGAAGCAATAATTATGAATGGAAGGATAAAAGGACAAAATGTTTAAATTCCCCGTATTCCAATAATTCCGACTGAATTGCCCTTTCAGTTTAAAAGAGTGCAGTTTCTCCTTGTAGGGGAATTTCCAAAAAAACAACGCTCGTGTTCCTCGTATGACAGTTTATTCCAGAAAGAGGTCGCTTGACAATTTGTGAATACTTTTATATTGAGAATTCAACGAAGAATATAACAGTTTACCATAATTTCGAGAAGATTAGACAATCAGGTTGGCAAAGAAAAGTACTCATGTGCAAGATTGAGAGCTGAATAAAAACTGGTCACTCAGCTACAGTGTGGTATGCAAAAATGCGCCCGATAGAATTTTCTTTTCGTTAAGTCCTACAATTCGGCCATCCTGATCATGTAATCGACCCGAGTACATTATAATATAAGGTTATAAAACAATTGTAAGAGTGTTCAAAATTGTAACATCAAATCAAAAAGCATATAATTTTTGTATGTTGTATGAATTATTTGTATGAATAGACAATAACCTATTGACATGATTAAGATTTATAATATTAAATTAATAGTTAATTTATTTCATTTTTGTAATAAAGATACAGCTCAAATTAAAAAAAACATCGAGCAATAAGAACTATGACATTTCAAATCGATTCATATTTAAATTAAATCTGTTATACATTTTTGTGGGCTAAGATTTATGAAAACATTGGTATAAATTAATACAGTTCTAAACTAGTCTGCAAAGTCATAAATAATTTTCTCGTCCACACTTTCATCATTTCCACCTTTTGAGTCCTTCTCGCTGTTCTCAACATTATCTTCATCTAATTTTAGGTCAATTGGTAAGGGTGCGTACGGCCTCATATTACTTGGGGAACAAATTCCTTTATACGGTAGCCTAGTTAGTTGTAAACCTTCAATGTCACTCACAATATATCGATCATTTGGCAAAATCTGTTTTATTTTATATGGACCCCTGTATTTAGATAGCAGCTTTTTGTTTACACCTGCAGTTGTGATCACGTTCTTAATCATCACGTAGTCACCTATGTTGTATTGCTTAGGGCTCTTATGTCGACTATCATAATAAGCTTTGTTCAACACCTGTCCCTTATTAATGTTGCTTTCGGCCTCTTTTCTAATTTTCACTAAATCTGTGCATTGGTCGTCTTTAATACTGCTGAGGTATTCTAAAACCTTATCACAAAACTTGCCTTTCTGATCCCTACCAAACAATAGCAAACTAGGAGTAAAGCCAGTGCTTCGGTTTATTGTGTTATTTATTGCGAATTCAGCCTTAACTAAATGTTTATCCCAATTACCGGTTGTATCTTCCTCACACTCCTTGGCCAACATGGGTATTAAGAACCGATTAAGTCGCTCCACTTGCCCATTAGATTGCGGTGAATACGTGGCGACCTTGATATGCACGATATTATTTTCTAGCATAAACTCTGCGAATTCCTTTGAGGTGAAACAAGATCCACGATCAGATATAATTCTATTTGGCCTAGAATAGTTTTCAAAGAAAACCTTTAGACAATTAATGGCTTCTTTACTTTGTGTACTTCTAACTGGATATAATTTTGTGAATTTAGTAAATCCATCGATTACAATAAAAATGTGACACTTCTTTGAACGGGATGTTGACATTGGACCGAGGTGGTCGACATGCAGAGTATCTAAAGGTATATTACCTTTGGGTATGGGATGTAGTTTTCCTTCGGATTTTCCTGATTGAGGTGAAAAATAAATACATTTCAAACATGTTTTAATAAAGTTCCTTATTTTGTGTTTCATCTTGGGAAACCAGTAAATTTTAGACAAATGTTCGAAACATTTTTCGACACCTACATGACAAAGAGCTTCATGGTGAGTTCGGATTACTTGATCTACCATATGCGAAGGGACGTAAAATAGTATTTTGTCTTTATCTTTACGATAAATAAGTCCGTCTATCATTTCGAAATGAGAACTTTCAGATTTTCCTAAGTTTGCTGCAATTTCAATTATTTCCGGATCTTGTTTTTGAGCTGCTGCTAGAATAAATTCAAAAGATTCGCTATCGACGTAGAGTACATTAAAAGACCTACTGAGGGAGTCAACATGTGACATACGGTCACTTTTTCTATGTTCTACAGTATAGTCATATGCTTGTAGCTCTAACGCCCACCGAGATATGCGAGGATTAAGAACTTTTTTCTTTAACGTCAGCGCAAGAGCTTGACAATCTGTCAGAATCTTGAATGGAATTCCTAGAAGATAAATCCTGAATCGCTTCAAAGCATAAATTATGGACAGCGTTTCCAATTCGTAGCTGTGATATTTACTCTCTGTCTCTGTTGCCCGCTTAGAAAAATAAAAGACAGGGTGAAACTTTTTGTCCTCTTGTTTTTGTAGTAACACTGCTCCAAAGCCTATGGTGCTTGCATCACAATGTAACTCAGTAGAATTGAGTGGACTGTATATTGATAAGACAGGTGATTCAACTAGTTTGGTCTTTAATAGCTGAAAAGCTTCAATTTCTTTTATACCAAAAACAAAGGATGCATCTTTCTTTAAAAGATCGTAGAGGGGTTTGGCTATGTTAGCGAAGTGCTTGATAAATTTTCGAAAATAGGAACAAAGTCCTAAGAAACTGTGCACCTTTTTTGTACAAGATGGGGTAGGGAAATCGGAAACTGCTTTAAGATTAGCATCGTTTGGTCTAACACCCGCTTTATTTATTTTATATCCTAAATATACTATTTCACTTTGCAAAAATAAGCATTTGTCCATTCTAAGTTGCAATCCCTTTGCCACAACTATGTTTATGACTTCTTTTAAGATATCCAAATGCTCCTCAACCGTTACTGTCGCTATAAGGATATCATCTAAATATGTAAGGACTTTGGATTTTGAAATCAAATTCCCAAATGTGTGCTTCATATAGCGCTCAAATACCGATGGCGCATTTCGCAAACCAAAAGGCATCCTAGTGTACTCGTATTGCCCTATTGGAGTTATAAATGAGGTATATTTCATGGATTCTTCTGCTAACGGAACATGGTGAAAACCATTTTTTAGGTCAAGTGTAGTAAAAAATGTTTTACCTTTAAGACGATCGATGTGATCTTCGATCAAGGGAAGGGGATAGTTATCACGAAGTGTCAGCTTATTCAAATCTCGGAAGTCTACGCAAAGTCTAAGTTCCTTATTTTTCTTTTCCACCAAAACGATGGGTGACACATACTCCGAGGAAGATTCTCGTATTATGCCTTGAGCAAGTAAATCATTAAGAATCTTTTCCAACTCGATCTTATGCGAATATGGCAACCGTCTTGGAGGACAATGAAATGGAGCTTCCTTTGTGAGCACTATCTTCATTTTAAAACCACTTTCTACTGGATAAATTCTACCCTGATCCTGATTACATGATTCTTCAAGTATGTCTACTAATCGTTCTTTAACAGAGGAAGGAATGTCACCATTAATATTAAAACAATGTTTATGATCGCTAATATCTATATTTAAGATCTGGCCTATAGCAACTTTTTCACTATCCAAATTTAGGGGATTTATTGTACTTACAGTTTCATCCGATGGAAAATGTTGATTGAGAATCTGCTGAGGTGGACCTGGTGTATGATGAGTGCGAACGGATGATGGATTATTATTGAATTGAGCTTGTTCATCTTTCAAATTTTTCTTGGCCAAATGCAGCACCATACCAATCTTTTCAATAAAATCTCTGCCCAGCACAACTGGATAATTCATTGATTGATTTTTGACTACAAGTAATTTCAAGTTAATTTCAGATGTTTCAAAATAAATATATGCATCTATACTTCCCAGAACATTTAAACGGCTGTTGTTGACCCCACAATATGTAATATTGTTGTCGTCCAACGGTGAGACCATAAACGGTGGTAAGAACTTCTGTTGTATAAAACTTATGGGACTCCCCGAGTCCAAAAGAGTTTTGAGGTTCAGCGAACTATCTGCATGTCCATGTTTAAACTGATAATAAATATCCCTCTCAAATTCGTTCCACTTTGATTGTTCTGCTACGATAGAGTTGGTGTTGTGATCGACGACTGTCATATGTTCTGGAACTGTAATGCTACTGCTGCTGCTCAAACAGTTACTTCTGCTATCATTATTTTTGTTGGATTTGCACGGATCTTGCACGATTAGTATTGACTTTCGATTTGGGCAATTTCTTGAAATATGTCCAAGACCACTACACTTAAAACAAGTTATTTGTTTTTTTTCATATCGTCCACTATCGTTGGTTTGATTTGACACTTGCGAATCGACGACATCATTGTTTGTTCTGTTACTTTGTTTTCCACGTGCAAAAACTTGAGGTGTATTAGACTTAGAACTTTTATTGGCGGAATAAGAATCACGACTGTTAATTTTTAATTTTTCATACTTCCGCAAAGCTGTTTTTAACTCTTCGATATTGTTGGCACTATACAATATGGTTTTGTTGATTTCGCTATCTGGAATACCCTTGATAATAAATTGCATCACATCTTCCTCTTCGATTGGATTGTGAGATGCAATTTCCTGCATAGACAGCACGTATTGTTGTATAGTTTCGTCTCGACGTTTCTTTCTGTCTTTTAACTCACTGTATATATCGGCTTTCGTCACCACTTTTTTAAATTCACTTATAAGTGCACATTTGAGTTCCGACCAACTGTATAAATTTTTGGATCTAACAAATAATTTTGCAGTGCCACTTAACAAACGTTTTCCAAAAATAAATTTTTTTCGATCATCAAAACCAAAAAGTTCCGCGTTTTCCTCAAACTGTGTTATCCAACGGATGATCGGATAACTGTCATCGCCAGTGAAGGGACACATCACATCTTCGATATCTTTAAAATTATGCGATGCACAAGGACGTTGTCCAGTTTCTGCTTCTTCCAGCTGCAATTCCCGAAGCTTTCTCTTCAGCTGAACAATCTCCTCCTTCTTCTTGCATATTTGACGAAGTCTGTTAAGTTCCTCATCGACTTCATCCTGGGGCGCTTCTTCATCGTGCGACATCTGTTCTTCTAAAGAAATGGAATCATCAGTTAGAATTTCTTTACCTCCAGTAGCTTGCTCTTCCATTAACGCCTGAAGGTCCTCATCTCCATAATCTTGTACTGCTTCCTGCACTCTCAACTTCAGCTCTGCCTTAGTACCGCTGGTCTGCACCTTCAACCCCCGCAACACTTCTTTTAGAGAAACTACAGTTGCTTGCTCTAAAAACTTTTTCCACTCTTGGGACATGATGAGACACTTCGATGAAACAGGCTTGTGAAATAATTATTTACACAGAAATTAAACGCTTTAGTTTTGTTCACAGTCACTTATTAATTAGATTAACGGATTCAATCATCCCACTTCTGAAATCTGTAGGGGAATTTCCAAAAAAACAACGCTCGTGTTCCTCGTATGACAGTTTATTCCAGAAAGAGGTCGCTTGACAATTTGTAAATACTTTTATATTGAGAATTCAACGAAGAATATAACAGTTTACCATAATTTCGAGAAGATTAGACAATCAGGTTGGCAAAGAAAAGTACTCATGTGCAAGATTGAGAGCTGAATAAAAACTGGTCACTCAGCTACAGTGTGGTATGCAAAAATGCGCCCGATAGAATTTTCTTTTCGTTAAGTCCTACATCCTAAAAGCAGCATTTGCAAAGACATTAAATAAAGCTCAAGGACAAACGGTTAAAGTAGCAGGTAGTAGCATACGTTTAGAAAAAACCTTTTTTTTTTCACGTTCACGTGGCTTGCTCACGAGTATGGTGCCCGCAAAATCTTTCTGTTTAAGCAGAGGATGGAAAAACAAAAAATGTGTTAAAATATGAGATTTACAGTAAATCACGGTAGTTTGCAATTAGTATGTATTGTATTGTATTATTCGGAAATTTAGTATCCTAAAAATGAGAATGGCTACCCGAAGTAACTCTTCCACGCTGATGAAGTCGCGGGTAAAAGCTAGTGTTATACATGTAGTATAATAAATTATTATAAAATAATCTCTCTCTAAAAAGTCGAAGTCTTTAAGGTCGAATATATATTTATATGCAGTTTCATAAATTTCTCTTAACTTATAAATATGAAAAGCGTAAATGAATAAAAACAGTGCATAAATAAATAAATAAATACAATAAGAATATAGTTAATAACTAAATTTATAAATTTAAAGAATTATTTAATTAAACAAATATATTAATTAATAACTTTAACAAATAAATACATAATTAATAACAATAATATGGGTGGCACGACAGTTCGAGATGGAATGTGGCCTGGCTTCGTGTTGGGCGTGCTATTGTTCTGTGTTGACTCCGAACGGCAAAGTTGAGAAGAATTTTCTAGACAGGAATACTCTTTGAGGATTCGCAGTCCCTCGAAAGAGGTAGAGACGTGAATTATGAAAGTTGGTAAACTGGGGATTTGAACCTGGCACACTCTGCGTAGGAGTCGACGCACTAACCCAGTATACTATGGCGGCCCACGGCGAATAAATAAATGCGAATAGTATTCGACTCCGAACCAGTGGGACAACGCACTAGAGGACGCCCACGGAATCGATGTCGCACCTAGGTGGAGAAGGACCTCAATCGACTTGATGTGCGCTCTTGGAGACAGCTGGCTAAAGATCGTGCCGGCTGCAGAGGCTTGTTGGTTGAGGCCCAGGTCCACCCCGGACTGAAGAAGAAATAAAAAAGATGTATATACAAGCTAAATAAGCGAATAGAAATTCATTTATTTGTTAACAAGTCTATTATCAGCGAGGTTAAAGTTGTTGAAAATATTGTTATGCAGTTATTGAATTCTGTTAGTAATTAATTCAACATTCGCTCTTCGGTATAGATCTGAAGTTGAGTAATGCCAGGACAAATTTAGCATCCTTTTTAGCAATATTTTGAATGTGACACTTTACTGAATTCCCTCCGACTTGGCAGCCGTAGGCCAAAATGGCTGGGAGTCAAGGCATATGCCTAAATATTTGACGTAGTTTTGCCCATCGATCTCAAGTACTCTTAATCGTAAGCATTAACGGAGCGAAGTCCTCCTGAAACTACTTGATTCGGGCATGTCAAGAGCGAAATAGCGCTTAAGTCTCTTGTGAATATCCTGTATCCTCTCCTCATCGTGCAGAAGTTTTTCGCAATCTCTCAACTGAAGGATATCGAAGAATATATGTGACTACCAAAAATACGGGCCTTTTATAAAAAAAAGCCGAAGTTTGGTCGCAGGCTTTATTGAAGGTATTCAGACTCTTCAAAATTGTAAAGGAAATCTTGTTACCAGTACAGGAATAGGAAAAAGGGTTGTATGTAAAGAGGAATCTCTAACTGCTGCTTGTAGCATGACCAGAGGTGATAGAAAATTAGCCGTAGTATTCAAGAAAGGCAACAACTACGTAGGTGTATCCCTGGTCAACATCGCGGACTTTCCGTCTTAAATCATCATCAAAAGCATTTAAAAGAAAGTATTCCATGCGATGGGTGGGTCGCCGTGGCGTAGTGGGTTAGTGCGTCGACTCCTACTCAGAGGGTGACAGGTTCGATTCCCGAATTTACCACCTTTCATATTTCACGGCTCCACCTATTTCGAGTCACTGACAATACTCAAAGAGTAATTCCTGTCAAGAAAAAGATTCTCAACTTCACCGTTCGGAGTCGGCATTAAACTGTAGGTCCCTTCCACGCGTGAGAGAACAATAGCACGCACAACGCGAGTGGTTGCTGAGAAGTTAGGCCCTGGCCCTCTATGGGCTGTAGCGCCACCCATATTATATTATTATTATTATTCCATGCGATGGCTGAATTCTCAACTCTGGAAATTTGTACAAAAAATATACGATATACGGAATTCCGAGCAGTTTGAAATCTAAATCGGATTTCGGCCAGCCGATGCTCTTCTTAGAGAAGAGGCGGGCAACTGCACAAATAGAAAACTCTATCTTCTACAAATCATCACGCGGATAGCGCGAAAAATTTCCAAGCAAGCCTTGTTTGAGGCTTTCACGGCGATTGGAAAACATTCGAAACGAGCTGGTCTTAATAAAATATGTGCTGTCTATCCAAAAGCGTTTCATTACAAACCACATGGGACAACTACAATTTCGCTTTAGTAAAGGAGTTTCTCAACTTCGGGACAAATGTGAACTCAATAAATTACAACTTAGTGAAATGGACAACAACACTCTTATTGAGGACGAAAAGCAAAAATTCTTGGCATTTTTGAAGAAAACGGGAGAGAAGAGGCAGCCACGTATTGTGTTCCGTGAGGCAATAAGACGTCGAGGACATTGGAGCGGCCAAATAATTCAAGTCTCCAGGTGAGAGAAGGTGAGGGAAAAATGTCCCGACTGACAATTCTGCCTTTCTTTCTGTCACAGCTTGGTAACTGCAAGCATCAACCACTAACTCAGTGAGAAAATATTTTTCTTCTTTCTTCTTTATTTGGCGCTAATGTCCGGGGTGGACCTGGGCCTCAACCAACAAGCCTCTCCAGCTAGCACTGTCTCTGGCTAGCTGTCGGCAGTGTCGCACGCCAAGTTGGTTGAGGTCCTTCTCCACCTGGGTGCGCCACCTTAAACGCAGGCGTCCTCTGTTACGTTGTCCCACGGGTTCGGAGTCGAAGACTCTTCTACCCTCATACCCTCTACATGTCCCACGGGTTCTGAGTCGAAGACTCTTCTGGCCGGAGCTGAGTTATCCATACCCTCTACATGGCCTAGCCATCCTAGGCGTTGAAGCCGTAGTCGCCAGACTGGCAAACAGGACTAAGAAATACCAGACCAGAAAATATTAAGTCCCAAGAATCAGACTGTTAGTTTAGGTCATAACCTATTCAATATGCCGTGGAGCCAACTTAATAAGTTTAATTCGTTGTTCATGGTCCTGTAAGGATGGTACTTCTTGTACTCGAATGTAAGATACACACGTAGAGGGTAGGTAGAGAGTCCGAAGAAAATGCCTCCCGAATAACCCAATCTGTTCGTCGTGTAAAAGTCTCACGTGGAACATTAGTGGATAACCAGATTACTACGTTTTCTGTTTGCACCTCCTGCGGTTCAACTATGACGAACTTGCACCAGTTTCTGTTTGCATCTATTGTGGCCGGATACATTGCACGTATTTGAGCTTCTTCTCTTCAGTGTCAAAAAGTGTGTCCCATTTAGAATGGTATAAGCACTCAACAATAACGTTGTATCTAAACATTAGGTAACACTTTGATCATCACTGTCCTGAAGGTCTTAACTGGGAAAGTTTTAGACATTACTATGAGGAAAATATTAGTCTAAATGGGTCTTTAAAAACAACTTTAGAGTTAGAACTCGAACTTGAAAATTAGTAACATCCAGAAAGCAGCCTGGAAAAATACTCCTCGCAGTAAAAAAAATACCCAAATCTAATAAAACAAATCTTAAGCCAGAAATAACAGAACTTATCCTAGAAAAAATAAAAGCGCGCAAGAAATGGCATCGGTCTCGCGCCCCGCAACATAAAACATACCTAAATCGCCTGTGCAACAAACTAGAAACAATCTTTGCAAGTCTTTAAAAACCACGAGATATCGACTTATCTTGAAGGCCTAACAAATGAAAAAAGTACAAACTACTCCCTTTGGAAAGAAGTAAAAAATATCAAGAAGCCCCAAATGCAGGCCGTGCCAATCAAGAAAAACAATGATGAGTGGGCAAAAATGATAAAGAAAAGGCGGACCTCTTTGCCGAACATTTGGAAGGAACATCCAACCCTTTGACGGACAAATGTTGGAAGTTGATCCAAGTGTAACTTCTATTTCCGACAGCTCTAGTATTGAAGGAGTATCGCTAAACGAACTCTGCCATGCAAATTAGAATCTAGGTTAGGTTAGGCAGGCTTGTGATACTCATTAGTCAGACTACTACCACTCATTGACTACTCCAGTGATAGTGCCGTTAATTTGATCCCAACAGAAAATGGTGACTGGTCCAGATTTGAAAACCATATTACCAACCGTATTAACTTTGCTTCACTGGGATTTGAACCGGGGACACAGCTAAGCAGGGACAGGCACTCTACAAACTGCGCCATCCAGTCGTTCAAGAATCTAAAAAACAACAAGACTCCTGGCTATGATCTAATAACCGGACAAATCCTGAAGAACTTGCCAAAAAAAGGCGCTACTTAAACTCCTCTACTTAGGCAACGCTTCCTTTAGGCTATTATATGTTCCAGACTTGTAGAAGTGATAACGGTTGCAAAACCGGGCAAACCGTTGAACAACAAAAAGTCGTACAGACACATATCGCTTTTACCAATAATACCCAAGATTTTGAAAAGCTCATTAAAACTCATTCAAAAATTTAACGAAGAGAAGCAACTAATACCTGACCATCAGTTCGGGTTTCGAGCGAAACACTAGACAATTGACCAGGTAAACAGAACAACGAATGAAATTGAAGGAGCATTAGGGAAGAAAAAGATCTGCTCAACCGCCCTACTTGACGTTACCCAGGCCTTCGACAAAGTCTGGCATGAAGGCCTGAAATAAAAACTAAGCAGGCTTCTACCGACAAGCTTGTATAAGATACTAGAATATTATCTCGATAACAGGATATTTAGAGTTAAACACAGAACTGAATACTCCGGTTTTAAAGAGATCCCAGCAGGAGTCCCACAAGGGAGTGTCCTTGGCCCTACATTGTACCTGTTGTACAATAGAGACATACATCAAACTGAGGGTACACTTGTGGCTACATTTGCGGATGACACGTCGATCCTGGCAACGGGATGTTCAGTTGAGTCCTCAACTGAAAAACTGCAACGAGCTTTGGACAAAATAAACGAATGGTTAAAACGCTGGCGCATTGCCCCCAACGAACATAAATATTGAAAATCGAGCAGTTTTCATTAATTCTGTACAAATACCGTACGCTAATGAAGCAAAATATCTTGATGTGACATTCGATGCGAAACTCAACTGGAAGGCCCACGTGAAATAGAAACGGGAGGAGCTCGAAACCCGGTATAGAGAAATGTACTGGTTACTTGGAAGGCACTCCAAAGTTGAGCATGTACAACAAACTGATAGCAAGTACTGAAGCCTATATGGACTCACGGCATACAACTATGGGGTTGTACCAAAGCTAATAGCAGAGGATTTATTCAGTACTTTCAGAATAAAATTATACGGGATAGCTCCCTGGTATCTAAGGAATTGTGAAATACGAAGGGACCTGTGGATAGCTACCGTCGACGAAGAAATAACAAACTTCGTTCGAAAGCTAAGTATCAGAATTTATGGTCATTGTAACAATGCCATCCTCCAAACTTTTGACATGAGACGTTTAGTACGCGACTTACGAGATCGCTCGATTTGGCGCTATAGTAATAAACCATCCTAACGATGGTCATGGCAGGTGATTTTACTGAAGGTCTACCTGCAACACGAGAAAATATTCAATGTTAGCTACTATCCTTAAATATTAGGTATTAGATAAGGAAACTTAGTTGTAGTAAAGGAAAACCAAAAGGGAAGGGTGTTTTTAGTTAGTAAAAATTTGACACTACTGTGTGGACACGGGTCATATAGTGTCTTGTTGAAGATTTTCACCAACCCAAGTCACCCAACACTGTCCTGCGGAAGCGTGAACAATCTCAAGAGCAGAGGAAGAAACCCTCACTTAGAGTTCATGATTTTTTTCGAGGAAAAGATTGAACTACGAACTGTACGGCGGGCCTCTACAGCCTAGGAATCTACGGATTGAAGGCTTCAGTAAGCTAGGCCATGTTGAGCGCTTGGATAACATAGCTTCGGAATACAAGACAGTGGAAACTGATGGCGCAAAGAAGTGAAAAAGCACATCAACTAACTTGACGTGGGATATTGGAATCAACTGACTAAAGATCGTGACAGCTGGAGAGGCTTGTTGGCTTAGGCCCAGCTCCACCCCGGACTGTAGCGCCAGTAGAAGAAAAAAAGTACAAGCCATATGAACACATTTCTCCTAGTTAAGCTTTGACTTCTGTTTCAATTTCTTTCAGAAAATTCAACAAACAACAAAAATAAATTATATGTTAGCTTTTTTGTAATAAATAAATAAATAAATCTACAGCTACTGTGAAAACTCACAAATTACAGACTTCATGCTTCCTTACGCCCAAATTTTCCGAGTTCTATCTTCTGACATGATTGCTTCCTAGAGCGATTGCACTCTTACCTGCATTCACGCACTGCACCAGACCCATTTTCACCGAAATGCACCGTGTCCCAGGCAACTTTAAACAAATAAACTTAATTTCAGCATTTATCCTTAATTTGCACCAAAAAACAAAACCGACGCTCGAGGCACACAATCACAGCGCACCGAGACGGGGACCAAAACATTTAGTCCACTACTTGAAACTTCTCTCAATTCACCGCACCGGAAATGTCCTTAATTCGCTTCGTAAAAGCGCAGCTCCCACCGCCACCGAGCCGAATGCAGAACAACATTCCGTTGTGTCTATAATTCCATATGAACTACTTGCCGACTTTTACAGTTCCGCGCTTACCCCAAGCGTATAAATTGTCATTAAGGGTAGTCGTCCATTTTTTCGGTTTACCAGTCAAAAGTCAATGCTTATGCTCTCCTGACTTCTTCATCCCAGGACAACAGCAAAACAACCAACAACAAGAGCAGAAAAATTGAGAAAAAAAGAATAAAAAAAAACATAGTGAAACACGCAGCAAAACAGAGCGAAACTCACTCAGTGGCTCGGCAAAGTTGCTGGCTTGTGCATTAATGAAGGAAATAATATCCTTAAGGGAAAAATGCAGGAAAAAATATAAAAAAAGAAATAACATTTGTATGCCTGAAGGGTCGGCTAAGCACTAAATCAGAACACTCGCCGGTGTGTTTAACGCTGGCGAGTGGGTTAATTATGTTATCCCAATTAAATGGTAATTGCTGGGGCACATAATGAAATCTGGGGGAAAAAACGGGCCGCCTCAAAGGATTTTATGCTTCCACAGTGACGTCCTCACGACCGCAAGGACCTGCACAGGAATCACACAACGCGGTTGTCGTCGTATTGAGGTCCTCTGGACGCCCGACGTGCCGCTGTAGGCTTCTGTGGGCCTTCTTGCAAAATTAACGACCGACAGGACTCAAGTTCCGCACCACCTGACTGCCGACATTTTTTTTTCCCTGAGTACGAAGTTGAGGGCAAAAAACATTAAGTTAAGAGGATTCAGTTGACGAGGATACTGGATTGGATGCTCGCTAGTCTTTTGACTCTTACTCGGCGCTTTGTGCCGACACGAGTGTGGAATGATGAGAGTTGAATGGCTGTCTGCGGTGCGGGTGCTTTTTTTTTTTCATTTCCATTTTCTACGGGTATGCAGTTGGGTATGGGTGCCTTTGACAGATGCGGTTGTCGACTGAGAACGCTGCACGCTGAACTGATTCCTTTCAGTCGTCCTTTGTGTCGCCATGAGGTTAGCCTTGGCAGTCACCTTGACTTGAAATACATGAATGGGAGACTAAATAAATTTCTTCAGCAAAGAAATACATGGTTTTTGTGGCTTGAGGGGAACGTTCGAGGGCCCTTGCGTGTAATTAAAGTTCGCGGCCTGGGTGGGCGTCGCTCATCATGTGCTTAATTTGATGACTTTGAAACGAAGTTGACTGTTGCCATGGATGGGGCTGTTTCTAAAACCAAAACATTGAATTACTTATTTGACGAAATATCAAGCCACTGAAATGCGATTCGGACAAAAAACAAAAGTCTGAGGATGTTTCTTAAACAGTTGTTCAATTTTGAAGCAGTACCGATTCCACATTGGAGGGGAACAATTGTGGCTTGGTTCTAAAGGTGATAACTTAGGTTATCCAGATCGTCCCACTAACCTGTGCCTTATTATACGATGCTTAAGTACTTTAAATTAAACAAATCCAAAGCTATAGTTTGAGATAAATGTAAAATTATTGCACTGTGACCGAATTAGCTAAGTTTTGTTTGGATGTGAAAGTTCTTGGCACAAAGTCGTGTTAAACAATTAGGTACTGCAAATCCGTTTTTTAAGAATTTCGGATCACACCCTTGTAATTCCCCTTAGTTACGGCCTTGAAGTGTATTAAGTTAAGCCTTGAAGTGTAGTCTTTCATTTCGGGACTTTGGTGATCCCGGTAAGAACTCGTTACAGTCAAATTAAAACCTAGCTTAACCTTCTAACCGGCCAATATTATTTTATATACTATAAAAAAAATACCACCATTTTTAAATTTGTTTGAAAAATGTGGAAGTATAGTAGTCAGCGATTTACCATTACACCGCCTAAAGACTAAGGGTCCTGCCGGTTAACCAATACTCGTGATGAACAGCAAAGAGGAAGGAACGGAACGAGCCGATACAAATGGCGAGGCACCAGGCTCCGCCGCACTCGCCACACAGCAATATGTCGTAAAGCTCTCCTCCGCGGGGCGTTTGCTACAATTCTGGGGCGATTCTCCGTCACCTTGACTTAGACAGATCGAAGCAGAGTCGCGAACTATACGAGTCCACAGACTGGTGAAATGCATCGATTTGGGCGATGCGCAACCTTCACAGCTACTTCGTCTCGTATAAAAGATCTCTCAGGTACTTCAGCAGCATCTAAACCATTGTTTCAAGTTCTTTTGTTGTCAAAGTTCATAGATCATAGCTGAATTAAATAACTTCGCAAGTAGTCATTGTCAACCAATAGCTTCTGTGTACCAGTCACCCATCAAGCCCAATCACTGAAAAGGTACCCTCAACGAAAAGGCGCTCAGGCATCCAATGGAGATTAGTCGCTCTAGAAACGACTGAATGGCGCAGTGGCTTAAATGCCTCCCCTTGATAAGTGGGGTCCTCGGTTCGAATCCCAGTGAGAGCAAAGCTAATACGCTTTTATCTGATTTTCAAATCTAGTCCAGTCACCATTGCCGTTGGTATAAAATTAACAGCACTATCACTGGAGTGGTAAATCAGTGGTAGAAGTCTGACTAGGGGTAATCACAATGGACCAAAATGGTCTAAGTGTGCTGATGAATTCAATAGCAACCCCTACTTAACCTAACCCAGCCGCTCTAGAAGGAAAAGAAGGACGCATCGACAATTCATACGATGAAGCTCTCTCTCACGTCCTGCGAAGCCAGACCGCAGGGATCGGGCGAGAAGCAATTGCGACTGATGTTACCACAAACGGTTTTTGGGCTCAGGCTCGCAAGTATTCCAGTCCTTTCTTGCAAGGAAACGGCAACCAGCAACATTAGCGTAGGCATCTGCAGCTGGTCGCTTGCCGATTCTTTATTAAGGAGAAAGTAACTTGTTATCCCATTTTAGATGAAAGCGGTTCTCATATTTTATTGTTAAACACAACCACAACAACCTACCCCAATGCCTATATGTTCTGTATGCGGTAAATAGTACAAAAATGAACACCTTCTCTAGATTCACAGTGCAACTGAATCTGTATGCGGTGCTTTTTTCGAAGTGGAAGTGATTTTGCGCAATTGTGTAGCATTCAATTGTAGGTGCTGACAACAGTTCCGATTGCTATTGTGTGCCCAATAAGATAACCCACCCCCGCTCTCAGCACGGCGAATTACAACGCTTTGGACTCTAACGACTACGAACACAAATACGCAGAACTCCTCATAGAGTACAGAACAATCCCCCTCCCACTTTCATCGGAATGTATACACACGCACAACGCACGTCATAATCTCGAAACGTATAGACCACCAGTCTTGTTCCGCGCGTGACCAATCCCACCAAAATCCGAATCTCTTGCGTAGATCGAATTCCAACTCAGCTGGGTGCGGGAATTTGGCCCTCATCACGAAATCTGTGGGAAAGTCCACTTTATGAAGTGGCGAAGAAAAACGGTCGCTTTCGTTCATGCTGCGATAAAACCGCTGCCCAGATCAACGAATTTTCGGCTAATTATGCCAGGAAAGACTATGTGTGTACCAGAAGCCATCCCGAAGACGGCGAAATGCCCTTCGGATTTTACGAATTTACACGGTCGACGTTCGGTTTGCGTAATGCTGTTCAAAAGCAATAACGTCTTACCGATTCCATATTTGGGGACTGAAGTTGTTGTCAGCATAGCCAAGAGCTGCCATCCATAGATTTCCATAATTTCCTTCCGTCTGTCCTGTACGGAGAACATCACTGATAACCATCACAAATATTAGTGGTGACAGTAGGCTCCCTTGACGAACTCCACTTTGGAAATTTTTCTCTTCAAAAACATCATGTGCGAATCCAAAGACAGATGCCTGCCTGTACAGCGGTTAGACTTGAGATGACCGAAATGCCTCTCCTCCTTTTCCAAACAAGACTCATTCCACTACATCCTCCTGATTCCTTGATATCCTAAGAAAAGAAAAACTCCTCAACCGAAGAAAGGAGCTGAATGGCCTTCTGCAAGATGGAGTTGTGTGGAATTAGGTTAAGGGCTTCAATACTTCATGGCTTCTTGGACTCATAGATTCAAGGTGATGACAGTTCTTGGTACATGTCCGAAAAATTCGGAAAAGGTACTAACTAGTTAACAACAAGGTCAATAAACGAGTTTGGGTACAGCAAAAACTAAACTTAATGAGTTCCAACGGTCATCTACTCCGACAGCGAGGCTTTCAAAAATCGCTTAATATAGTCATTTTCCACTCAAGGGCTTTCTTGCCAGCTATCGCCTGATGGATGGTCAAGAATGTTGGTAGTAGGTATCCGGAAACTGTGGTATTCCTGGAAAGCATGAAACCGATGAACTCGATAGACTTCTTCCAGGTAAGGCGAGTGGCATCACTCTTGCCACCGCTAATCGTAGATTTTTCGAAGGCATCACGTGCCTCACCACGAAACAAGTTTAGCTTAATACAATTGAGAAGGCCAGCACTTACTGATGCTATGACAAGATAATGATCACTGCTACACACGCCATCAGGTGGGACTGCCTAACAGTGGCTCTTACAGCAGTTGCTCGGGTAGGATACCATTCACTATTTCTTCGACAACTTATGCTTTGTTGCCACCATACGAAATCGCGAAGTTTCGTCAAATTTCTAGAAACCTCCGAAGTTTTCCCGTACGTCGTTGGGGGTTTCAATACCTCGCACTTTCGGCGAAAGCTAATTGAAACCCCCTTGAGTTCATCCGTCAATGAGAGGTTGTCAAACCGCACACGTTTACAGCGTTAATTTCAGTTTATTTTGGTGCTCATTCTGATTCATTCTCTGTTCATCTGTTCTTCTCCTTTCTTGCTTCACTTCTGTTATTTCCTGTCACCAAACATAATATGTATTGCTAGCCGCTTCAAGATTTACAGCTAATGACATTTGAGAACACTTCAACGAGGCGGGAACGGACTATAGAGGTTTCAGTAAAAGTCCATCGAAACCGCGCGATTTCTGTTCGGTGGAACCATAGCATTAGGCGAGCTAGGCAAGTATTGCCTAATGCACCTTAATGGCCTAAGGCATCCTACATCTTGGTGATGGATTATAAATGTCCAGCCCGGCATGTACAGTCTGTTCATCTATAAGACATATCATTGAAAATCCCTTTCTCTATCGCTGATGAACTAAGAACAACGACAACAAATCACCGCTCATGTTTATTCTCCAAAGTCATAGATCCGTCACTTCCTCATAGCCTGCCGTGACCTCCTCTGTAAACCGTAACGACGCCCCACGGAAGACGCAAATGTCCTTCGTCCACTACACAAAAACAATCAGACAAGTAAAACTCAATCTAAACGCGTCCCGGTGCGTCGTCGCCAAGCTCTCCCCCAATCCAACGAGCTGGCAACCACAAACTCTTGCGGCATCCTGCGACTCTCCCTCGATTATGTTGATTAAAAATTCCCGATAAAGACGTAATTAAAAAACTTTTTCGTCCGACACCCAACACCCAACACCCCTCGCAACGGCTTATCTCGGCGAAGACAGTAAACAGGACCTCCATCCGGAAAAGAGACGAACTAAAAACTTCAAAGTGTGTTTGTTGTTTGCGTCTGCCGAGCGCGGCGGTCCTCGTCCCAGCGACCGGAAGCGAGGATCTCAAAAGTTCCAATCTTATTTTTCCTTCCTTCCCCCTTTTCAACCGCTAACCATCCGGCCGTAGGAGTGTATCAGTCGATGCCAAATGGAGATTGAGTTGGAATACCAGAATCGGAAAACGATAGCTCCTCGGTGGTCGGAGGTCCTTTGCAAGACACCTCATCTGCTCAAGTTTTACGTCCACCCTTTCTTCCGCCCGGAACTAGTCCCTGCCAGCCGGTGGTGGCGATGGTGGTGGTACCTCGTTAGGACTGTGAGCTCGGTCGCCGTGCACAGCAGCGGCAGCGGTGAGCCGGCCCCTTCATCCTTTATTGGCCCGTGTTGCGTTTGCTGTTTTTATCCGCAATCGAAGAAGAACTTAAAAGTAAACAAAAGTTTTGTGCGAGATGTGATACTTTGGGCAAATCCTCTTTAGCCTCAGTATGGGTTCGGTTTGGTTGCCCTTGCCGTTTTATGGTCTCGTAGGCTATGCATGTATCCGTCCGTGGGAGACGAAGGTTTCGCCCGGTATCGAGTAAGCCATCTGTAGGATCACTCAAACTTTTCCCATTTAAGAAAAAGTTTACTTTACGCCAATTTTTTCTTTTCTCTCTTGCTCTCTCTCTCTCTCACACACACACTCTCTCTCTCTCTCTCTCTGCTTCTTCGTCCATTCCCATGTGCCGTGGGATGTGTACAGTAACCTGGTGTCAGTATCCAATTCTGTGGAAGGTATCCCGGGGCTGGTCCTGGCGGGGGGCGTCGAACGCGAACGGCTTCAGTGCTCATTGTTATTTCATCTGCTGCACTAGTAGTTGAAAGTTTGTCCTGTTCATTGGGAAATCGAGAGGGGCGGATTGTGGCGTTTTGTTTGTCATTTCGAGCAGGTGAAAGTTTTCCAGTGCTCCTTAAGCGAACGGATTTAGAGCGGCACGTAGGGCATGTCAGTGGAGTGGATGTTGGGGGCGGTAACACCCTAGGATGAAGTGAGAAGGCCTTGGCTTTGTGCTGTAATATGTTGTGGTTTTGATGAGAGGTTGATGTGATAGATGAAGGGTATATTTTCCTTGAGGGAATATGGCAATTTGAAGGTTGCCTAAGGCTTGATGTGGGTGGAAATTTGTTTTGTTAAGCAATGAGCACGTTTCCCCTGTCAACTGTCAGAACTGTCACTTGTCTTGCGATTTCCTCAATTTATTAACAAATTGCTGTGCCACGCTGAATACATGGTAGTAGCTTATATTTTTTTTGAATTAATTTTAACATTTTTTGGTTTTGGTCTTGGCTGCTACAATTTACTCAGAGCGAATTGGGGGAGGGGTTAATGTGAGGAGTTCAGTATGACAGGTTTGAATTTTTCATTCCCCAAGGTGTATTTTATAAAGTTTCAAGTTAATTAATTAAAATGTTAGTACATCAGAAAGACGTTTAGCTGCCCGACGTAAATATAGCTACAATAGTGAGTAATCTGAGACCAATCATTTCCCACCGTGATTCAGCTTTTCACTCCACTATTTTCCAAAAGTACTACAAGAGTGTAAGCGCTGAATATGTGCTATCAACGATTGGAGTGCCACAAGGCTACGTTGCCTACCATCATATCTACACTAACAAAGATATCCTGGGCTATGGCCAGTTCAAGAATTTTTCAATGCAACGTGCTGTCGAAGAATCGGTACAACTCCGTTTGAACTCTTGACACGAAGGACGACGGGATTGAAAGAAGACCTGCATCTAAAGTATTTAATCAAAAAAGAATTTGCAAAAATATTCAATTGTGAAAGTACTGAATAACGTGTCAAGGCTGCTTGATCAAATCCAAAGTTACCAGTATGCCAAAGGACTAATGCTGTAACTTGATATTCCTAGGACCTAGGACCATATAGGACAAAATGGCTGAGGAATGGCCAAGATCTAGTTGAGAAGTTGACCATGAAGAAGCAAACCATAAGAGTTGTTCTGCATTTATACGTCAACGAACAATCTCAATGATGATCAATGGGAATCGGCCTAGGACGACGAAGTCAGAACGACCGAAAGGTTTGAAAAAAAAGGAAAAGACTTCAGCAGTGAAAAAATGAGGACGTGTTATTTTTTAATTTTCTAACTAAAGTTAAACTTATAATGTTGAATTAAACTAAGTACCTTATAGTAAACCCTTTTTAATTTAAAACCGCCATGCAGCGGCCCAAATCCCTGTTACATGCGATGTTGACATTCCCAGTATAAAAGCTTCTAGATTTAGGGTCTTTGATTGCAATTCGGTACTATCGCTCTTGAATGCGAAATTTGGGGAATACGATCGTATCGCCTTGTTTATTGTATCCTCGATTAGGTATGTTTCTGATGACATTTATTTATTCGTATCGGTAGTTATCGATGCGGTGTAGTGACGTATCTATACACGCTGCTCTTGAAAATGTGAATATTTGTGGAAGGTTTATCTCGATTTAGTGGAGAAATTCCATTGGTTTTTATAGAGATATGTATAATGGGCGCATGGGCCTGTGCATCCAGGGCAAAGTTGTTGACTGCTCTGACTTGGCGAGATGCCAGCAACGATCCCTGTTAAATGCCTCCTCGCGGCGCCCTCTGAATAGCCTTTAAAGCAACCGCTTAGAGGTGAACTAATGTAATGCAGCGGCCCCCTTGTCCAGGGGTTTAAGCCAGGACCCGGTCCTCCAGGTTCGGGGGTTGCGCGTGGGGTTAACTTACCCACCGTGTAAATAATTATAGTTCAGAAACGACGAGAAGCCTCGGATACGGATGACCCTACTGCTGACGACCATGGACAACGAAATAAGGACAACGATTTTCGGTTCTGCACGTGGAATGTGAGGTCCCTGAACAGAACACGTGCAGCCGATGAACTTGCGGAAGCCCTCGAAGCTTATAAGGCAGATATCACCGCCATTCAGGAGGTGCGGTGGGATGGGCCGGGCAAAAAGAGGATGAAAAACTGCGATATTTACTTCGGCCATTGCTAAAAAGAGCGAAGGCAGCGCTAATTCGGATGCGGGTTTGTTGTTCGAGGCAGACTTAGGCAAGAAGTCTTAAGCTTTAAATACATAAGCGAGCGCCTCATAACAATCCGCATCAAGACTACATTCGGCAACATCAGCCTGATATTCGGCCACGCCCCAAAGGATGACAACAGCAAAGACGACTTTTACGATCTCCTAGAAAGAACATACGATCAATGCCCCAGCTACGACACCAAGATCGTTCTAGGAGATTTCAACGCAAGGCTGGGCAAGGAAGACATCTTTGCTAGAGTCATCGGGAAGCACAGCCTGCACGGCAATACGTCCGAGAACGGACTCAGGCTTTTGGACATCGTAACGGGGCGAAACCTCTTTGTAGCCAGCAGGCGGTTCCCTCACCTCAACATCCACAGAGGGACCTGGCGGTCTCCAGATCAATCAACCGTCAACCAGATTGATCACATTGCGATCGACGTCAGACACTCGTCCAGCATTCTCGATGTCCGAACTTTCCGAGGAGCCAATATCGACTCATATCATTTCCTTGTGGTAGCCAAGGTAAGAACACGGATATCGATAGGACAACAGAGTAGAGCAAGACCAAGACAGAGACAGAGTTTGACGTCGGAAAGCTACAATCGCAATTGACCGCTAGCAACCTTGCCGATCGAGTCTCCCTGAAGCTCTCAGAGAGTCGAACCCTGCCAGGCGAAACAATCGACGAACAATGGACCCGTTGTCAAAACGCCATCAGAGAAGCTGCATTTGATGTGCTGGCTTTTAAAACGCCACCCCAAAAAAACCACTGGTTTGACAACGAGTGCAGGCAGGCACATTCAGCGAAGCAAGCAGCATACAAGGCGACGCTGGACAGAAGGACGAGAGCGGTTCGTGAGCTCAACGAACTTAAAAGAAGGGAAGAGCACCGGCTTCGCAAAAAGAAAAAGAAAGAGCATGAGAAGCGCGCGATCGAGGAAATGGAGAGGTGTTACGGCAGAAATGACGTCCGAAAGTTCTACCAACGGGTAAAACGACTATAAATGGATACACAGGCCTCGGACAGAGGCCTGTCGTGACGCAGAGGGACAACTCGTAGTAGATTCGCAGTCGATACTGAGAATCTGGAAAGATCATTTCCGTAGACTGTTAAACGGCGAGGAAGACTCCAATACCGCTGTCAGGCAGAATGTTCCACTCAACGCAATTGACGATGATCGATGAGAATTCCGTCACCCGACCTAGACGAAGACAAGATAGCGATCGAGACTAAGTCGAATAAAGCTGCTGGTGCAGACGGACTGTCTGCGGAACTGTTTAAGGCAGCTGGAGATGAGCTGGTAAGGTACATGCACCAAGTCATCTGTAAGATATGGTTGGAGGAAAGCATGCCCGACGAGTGGAACCTCAGTATCGTTTGCGCGATCCACAAGACAGGAGACCCCTTCAACTGCGCCAACTACCGAGGGATAAGTCTCCTTAACATCGCCTATAAGATCCTCTCTGCCGTTTTGTGTGAGCGCCTGAAACCATTCGTCAACACCTTGATAGGTCCTTATCAGCGCGGTTTCAGGCCGGGGAAGTCCACTATCGACCAAATCTTCACACTACGGCAGATCCTGGAAAAAACCCAAGAAATGCAGATGGACACCCACCACCTATTCGTCGATTTCAAGGCCGCATATGACAGCGTTCATAGGGACGAGCTATACAACGCCATGTCTAGTTTTGACATTCCTGCCAAACTCGTCAGGTTGTGCAGGATGACGATAGAGAACTCTCGCTGCTCCATCAAGGTCGGTAACGAACTCATCGAGACCTTCAATGTCAAAAAAGGATTTAGACAAGGCGACGCGCTGTCATGTGATTTCTTTAACATCATCCTGGAAAGGATCGTGCAAGACTCACACGCCAACACCAGAGGCACGATCTTCCAGAAGTCCGTACAACTGCTAGCATACGCGGATGACATTGACGTGATTGGCAGAACACAGCGAGCCGTCAATGAGGCGTTTGCAGGCATTGAGACGGAGGCGGCTAAAATGGGTCTAGCGATGAATGAGGGCAAAACGAAGTATATGCTGTCATCAAGAAAAGACACACAACATCGACTTCTTGGACAGAGCGTCACAATGGGCAGATATAACTTCGAGGTAGTCAAGAACTTCTTTTACCTCGGCTCCGCAGTAAACAGTACAAACAACATCAGTACCGAGATAAAACGCAGAGTAACTCTGGCCAATCGCTGTTTATTTGGGCTCAAGAGGCAATTGAGTAGTAGAGTCTTCTCTCGAAAGACCAAGTTGACATTATATAACATCTTGATCATCCCAGTCCTGCTGTACGGACAATCTCAAAAGCGGATGAGGAAGCACTTGGTATTTTCGAGAGAAAAGCTCTGCGTGCGATCTTTGGTCCTATTTGCGTTGACGGTTTCTGGAGGAGAAGATTCAACCACGAACTGTACGGGCTGCACAGCGACATGAGTCTAGTCAGGCGTCTTCGGATCCAACGCCTAAGATGGCTAGGCCATGTAGAGCGGATGGACAACTCAGCTCCGGCCCGGAGAGTCTTCGACTCCGAACCCGTGGGACAACGCAACAGAGGACGTCGGCGTTTAAGGTGGCGCACCCAGGTGGAGAAGGACCTCAACCAACTTGGTGTGCGCAGTTGGAGACAGCTGGCAAAAGATCGTGCCAGAGGCTTACTGGTTGAGGCCCAGGTCCACCCCGGACTGTAGGACCACCTGAAGAAGAAGAAGAAGAATGTATAATGAAAAGTGTTCTACTAACAAAAACTATATTTATTTATATATGATCGTACAGCCATTATGAGTGTTTATCTCTACTTTTCCATTTGTTGCGTATAGGAGCGAGAGATGCAAATCACAAATACCAACCGAAGTACTTTATTCAGTCGAATACAAGGTTCCCATTTGAGATCCCTAAAATCAGAGTAGTTCGAAAAAAGTAACGAAATTAACTTGTTACCGTATTAAAGTAATGGTTATTAATATATAGAGTAACGATTATGTATGGATACTCGATTTGTCGTTACTTTTACAGCCCTACTTAAGACGTTCATTACCAAACCATGTGGTAGTGGCATTCATTGTAGTCAACCAAGCTTGGGCATCTTTCAGAGCTTAATTTACTCTTATCTCTTCAACTTGCTAAAGCTTCTGGTTGTATGAAGGCTTAGTCGAGAACCAATACCACTGTGACTAAAAAGGACTATTTTACGTCTGTACGTCCAAGATATGTAGCGCCGTTTCTCAACGGGCCAATGATTTATAAAAATGTGTTCATATTATTCGATCTGGTGGGGTTGAGAGGCCTTGTGCAAGCAAGTTCTGTAAGTTCCAGAAGCTGTCTATGAATGGTCACTGCACTAAAAGACATTTTGAGATGTTTTTATATTAGTATTGAAGATATTTTTCATGAAATTCGAAGAAATTGATACTCCTTTTCACACTATACAGAACACTTACACGCTTTTGATCATGGCGCCGGCATCTTGTGTTGATATGACACATGGACGAAATGGATTTTGAGAAATATTCTGTCCTTAGATTTTTACAATTTCGAGGTAGTAAAGAAGTTTGTCTACCTCGGGGCTAAAGTGAACTCCACAGATGACATCTTTGTGGAAATCCGACGTAGAACCGCCTTTGGCAACCGATGTTACTTCGGTTTGTCAAAACAACTGGAGTCAAAACTCCTGACTCGAAGGACTAAGATCATGCTCTAAAAAACTATTATTTTTCCAGTTCCGCTATATGAAGCCGAAAGCTGGATGATAAGCAAAACTGCAGAGCTGGTTCTTGGTGCCTTCGAAAGGAAAATTCTACGTTGGATTTATGGTCCCGTCTGCGAGTATGGCGAGTATAGGCGATTGGAGGCTGTACTAGTGGATGGGTGGATGTAGTCCGCAAGGCAAAGATCCTCCGAGCTTAATAAGTTACAAGTTGCTTAAGACGCGTGTTGTATTGATGGCAGCCAACTGGAAAAAGCCTGCACAAGGTAACAACACACTCTAAGTGACTGACAGAACTGACATGGCTAGGAAGGTTGGTTCAGTGTGGCCGCTGAGAGATAAGAGACTCCACTAGATCCAACCTAACCTACGCTAGAAACATAGTTTCTGCATTGCAATGATTAAGAAAATCGCTAGAACACCAAGGGAAGGTAGTTTAAAAAAAATATAACCATTTCTTCGATTTAACGAAATATTCGAAATCCGCTAGAACTCAAGTAAGAGCTAATGCAAATTATACCTTTACGTAACGAATTCATTTGTCAAAAATCTCTCTACAACATATTTTTAATGAAAGTCGAATGTAAATATTCACGTCTACGTATTTTGTGATTTAATTAAATTTATAAATTTACTTAACGAAACTTATCGATTATTCACACTCTATTCCCCGTATTTTAGACATAATTTTGAGGTTACAAGGAATCGTAGTCAACCCAACCTCTTAACACATCTTCTTCTTTATTTGGCGCTACATTCCGGGGTGGACCTGGGCCTCAACCAACAAGCCTCTCCAGCTGGCACGGTCTCTGGCTAGCTGTCTCCAGTGTCGCACGCCAGGTTGGTTGAGGCCCTTTTCCACCTGGTTGCGCCACCTTAAACGCGGGCGTCCTCTGATGCGTCGTCCCACGGGTTCGGAGTCTAAGACTCTTCGGGCCGGAGCTGAATTGTCCATGCGCTCTACATGGACTAGCCATCTTAGGCATTGGATCCGAAGACGCCTGAGTTCGTGGTTGAATCTTATCCTCCAGAAACCGTCAACGCACACAGGACCAAAGATCGCACGCAGAGCTTTTCTCTCGAAAATACCAAGGACTTCCTCATCCGCTTTTGAGATTGTCCATGCCTCCGCGCCGCACAGCATGACTGGGAGATTCAAGGTCTTGTATAAAGTCAGCTTGATCCTTCGAGAGATGGCTCTACTACTCAATTGCCTCTTGAGCCCATAGAAACAGCGTTTGCAAGAGTTACTCTGCGGTTGATCTCGGTACTGATGTTGTTTGTACTGTTTACTTGCGAGCCGAGGTAGACGAAGTCCTTGACTACCACGAAGTTATAGCTGCCCATTGTGACGTTCTGTCCAAGACGCCGATGTTGTGTGTCCTTTCTTGATGACAGCATATACTTCGTTTTGCCCTCATTCATCGCTAGACCCATTTTAGCCGCCTCCGTCTCAATGCCTGCAAACGCCTCATTGACGGCTCGCTGTGTTCTGCCAATCACGTCAATGTCATCCGCGTATGCTAGCAGTTGTACGGACCTCTAGTGTTGGCGTGTGAGTCTTGCACGATCTTCTCCAGGATGATGTTAAAGAAATCACAACCTCTTAACACATTACAACAAATTACATGTTATAACGAATATTTTGTTTCAGGTTTGTTATATTGAGTTTGTATTGTATTTTGAAAAGTTAATTATTAGAAAAACACAAATACATTTTTCACGATAAAAAGAAAACATATTCAATAAAACATTTTGGACAAAAAAAAGGTAGAAGTTACAAGTTAATTTGCAGCTCAAAGATAGATTCATCTATTTCTTGACTGACTTGACCGAAGTTCAAAGTAGATGCCGGTAGATAGTAGCAATCACTTTTAATTGATTTTTAATAAGTTTTATTGAATTTAAAGTCGGCGTTCAAATGAATTTGTCTTAGAGGTTCATTGCCAACCCACCTAATTTTTAAATTTAATAAAATTTTATGATGAATTTAATTTATTTTACATTTAATAGGATATCATTTTAGCTTTTTGTTGTCATACAAAATACATCTACATTTGGTCATTATCAAATGAAAATTCTTTGGTCAGTTCAAACATAGTTATTAGAATTGTCTTTGCCCTGTTTAAGCGTTCTTTCATCACTTAAAACACGCATTTTCTCCAGGCTTATAGTACTAGGTGAGGTTGCGAAAAATCTCTAGAAATCACTAGATTTTAATTTCAGCGATTTTATTTTATTCAATATCATCGAGAGTCTTAAAAGATCGCTAGATCTAGCGACGAAATCGCTTAAAGGGCAATCCTGGGTTGGCTGACATGCATGTTCATCTCGGACTGTGGTCTTTGAGAGAGAATATGAAAAGAAGTAATTTGTTGTACAGCAAAAAACAAACATTTTTAACAATTATTGTCATTCGCACTTTGAGACAATTTCATTTCAGAACTCTCCTCTGATACCTTAAAGGACAAAATTTGCCTAGTTTAATACAGAAACCATGTGAATGAAGCTACAGGATACATGACACATCTTCCTTCAGTTCAAAGAAACGTCCACTTCCTTTATGATTTCCCAGAAAATCACCCACAAGTAGATCCGCAGCGTCTGTATTTCCTGTGAAAGAAACCGAAAAGAAACTCAAACACAAACTCGCTCTTTTCACATTGCTTCCCCCCATGAGGCTTAGGTATCCTTTAATTAAATCCTTATAGGCAACCTTTTCACAACTCGAATTAATTAAGTGTCAGTGTGCTCACTAAAATAGAAATCTGTTTCGAAATCATCTCAGAAACACTTTATCTCATCTCGAATTAATATTTCATATCTCACGTGTGACTGTGTGTGCGTGTGTGGGTGGCTTTAGGTTGGATGAAAAAGGATTCCAATTCGCATAGAAAACATTTTCTTTCATCTCGTCATAAATCTCTTTGATTCATCACACAATTTCTGTCTGAATAGAGATAGTAACACGCCAGGCAAGGATACACGACTAAGGATTCACGCTTTTGAAATGTGGCCCAACTCCGCCGACCTACAACCCACCCCACTATCAGTCATCCACATGAATTCCGTTTCAGATTATAGCAGCAAAACTGAAAACTTCTTTTGATCACTTCCGCTGAAAGCAAGTTCCCTTCCACATCTCCACACACACGCACCGGGAGTGCTCAAGATACACTTTCATCCTTTCAAGGACTGCTCAAAACCGACAGCCTGCAGGCGGGAGAGAGAGAGAGAGAAAATATTTATCGCGCTTACGATCCAATTACTTAATTAAATCCGTTTAAGGATAATTTTTCTAGCCACGGCACACCGCACTACACCCCAACTAGTGCTCGGCTTCGTGTCTGCGGTTATGAAGCAGAAATCTGCCGTCGCTGTCAACCGTGACGGGGAAAGTTTCCGCGTCAGGCACGTCTTTCTTGTGCAAAAGTTCCAAGTGTTCCTTGAGGTATTTAATTTGCTCCCCGAGAGGTCCTGAGAGCAAAACGCTTTCACTTTTCACACGTCGATGCGTGGCAGTGACAGGATTGTGTGCGTAACGTCATCACTCAATAATCCTTTGGTCGTGATTTGTGTCAAGGATGAGGGGTTGGTTAATCATGGCGATTGCCGAACGTCGAACGGTTGACAGCCGCACGGAATGCAGATCAAATCAGAACGGAAACGCGCATACAGATGACCGTTTTGTCGGGATGGAGAGGGACGACGCCCCGGCAAATGACGCGTTTGCCATGCTGTGCACGTCTGTGCTTTTTGTGTAAATGCTCCTCCGCTGTGTGGGCGGGGGGCTGTGTCCGACCTGGTTAGGTGGACGCACGTCTGGGCTTTAGTACAACTGTTCATCCTAGGAATAATGTTGCTGCGTCCTGGATACAGGACCTTGTCCTTTTAGGACTTTTTTTTACGACCGATTTGAATTATTTATGCAGTCCTGTGCGAAGGTTTTATCTGCGTTGGTGGTCTATGGATGGCTCTTCGAGGACGATTGTTCTGCGGTGTAGTTTAAAGATACCAAGACGATTCGTTGGGGCTCCCTGCTGAGAGGAGGGTCATGACGATGACATGGATAATGCGAGGGAGGGGCACTAATGAGGGCTGAGGGTCACGTGGAGCGATGACCATGATCCTGGGATAAGTGAAGTTGGTTTATGTTACACAGAAGTAGATACGTGATGTTTGGGAAGATTTTTTAAGAGTGAACCTAAAGCTGGAGTTCTGATGGAGATGATACAGGGATGGAAGATGGATGGACTAGCTTTCGGAATATGATTGAATCATGCATAAAACTGCATTTTTTTTTATCCGCCACGATCTGAATTTTAGGTATCTCGGTGAACATACCTCTGTTGATTGATGCTGCAGATCCTATAGTCCTAGTCCTAGAATATAAGTCCTAGGCTTTTAAAATTACTAGAGGGTGATCGCAGGCCTCGTTAATGGGAACTGCGCGGTCGTCTTTCAGGTCAGCTTAAGCTCGGTGCTTGGTGCCCCAGGAGTAGACACAGTGAATAAGGACGAATCCACAAAATTCAAGTTGTTATACATGACCAAAAAATAGTAAGATTTTTCGACCAAGGATTAAGTTTACCGCTTGATAAGCAAATAGCATCTGCATACATCCAATCAGCAGACGAACAGTTTACCGTTAAAATAAAAAACAGTTGCGCCATTTTATTTTAAAAAAGTGGGAAAACCGGTCTTTGTAAGCGATGTCGTTGTAAATTCAATGAGATTAAAATGGCCTAAGAATTTGGCAGTTATAACCAATATGTTGCTTTAACCAATGTCGTTGCAAACGGTTTTGACTGTATTATAGCTTTATTAGTAAGAACAAACATTCCCATTAATTGTGAAATACAACGTCGTTCAATTGTTTGCCTCGGCTGGCCTCAAACTAGGGTATTCAGTCAGCTAAATTTTCCAAGATCTTGCTGCAGCTTACGGATTGCTTGGATGATATTGAGGTGATAACACGATTTTGTGGGACCAAAGCTTTTCCAAATCCATGTCCTCAATTTCAGTAAACAAAAAAATAGTCTGTCAACTTGTCTTTGTATTACCCACTGTTGACCGTAACGTTGTTCCCAGCCTCATTTTTGAACCACAGCAGCCACATTCTGTTCCGTGGAGGTATGATACACCGTATGACTACGGGCTATGAGTGTTGCTCACTAGCATACCAGTCCCACGAACCTTTTGTACACACTTGAGTACAGCAGTCGCAGTGGGAGTTTCATTTCGGCCAAAAGTTCTTTTAAAAAAACGCCTATTTTGGACTACACAGAACTCATTTTAGAAATAAGTTAACAATATTTTCCAACATAGTGCAAATGTAAGGCGACTCATTTCGTTGCGCAAAGGTGAGGTAGCTTACCCTTTACTTACACATGTAAGTTCAACTATCCTCTGCCGAGACGAGCAGTCTGCTTAAACAAATGTCTTGGTTTCCACATTGCAAAGGCCTTAAGCGTAAGAAACGATGACCGAGAGTAGTTAAGGTGTAGTAGTAATGATGTCCCAAAAGATTATGGCCGGGAATTGAAATTTGACCAAAAATTAATATCCTGAAAAAAGGTACATCTATGGTTGTTAGGTGTGTTTTGCATGTAAAATACATTAACAACAAATCCTATATCCGCTTAATATACTCATCATATCTATCGCCGCTTATGAAATAAGCGCGCATAAAACAATGCTTCCAATCATTCCCGATTTTATTCATTCATTGTTTAGGTTGCTGTATGTGGCTTTAATTTGCAGGTGTGGTTGATGTATTAGATAATTTTTAAATGTCTTGGCATCCATAAGTACGCAACTTTTGGTATAAACAGAGTGTCTCCGCTATACATTCGGCTTAGGTTTCATAATCGATTCTTTTCGTTTGACGAAAATGTTTTTATTTTATAATTATTAAGTATTTTTACTTTTAAAGTGATGGTCCCGCTTCACAATCGCAAATCGAAGATTGTGCCTATTAACGATCAACAATCACCTTACACGATTCCAACCGCTGACTGTCACAATTGGCAGAAATATCGTCGGTGCTGCCAAGATATTATGATGAATTATATAATTATATGAAATCGAAAAATTAGCTTTTGCGCAAAAAAGCTACACAGGTGCAATTTTGATAGCAATCGTTCAATAATTAACAATCAATTAATAAATTAAATAATTTAAGAGATAAATGTATAGTCAAATAAATACTATTTATGAGAATCCCGATCTCTTTTGTAGTACCTCTGGAAAAAAAATATAAAAAGCCAATATGTTCGCCCTCTTTATTGGCCTAACCCTTCACGATACATACAATGTGTGTCTGGAACTGAATTGACACAAGTTGAGTGTTACACACAATGGTCAGTTTATTCGTGGATTTGAGTGCGAACGCTTTTATTCTAGACCAGACACCTCTTCACAACGGAAAATCATGTTTGTCCCGCGGGTGTCCACTATGATGAATCGTCACGACAGCCCACTGTATGCCTAGGCCTGGCTTTTATGGCCTAAGACGCATCTAAGGTTCTATGACGATTCCGAGCAACGACGCTAGAGAAGCATTTGTCTAGTCAGTTATACTCTTTGAGCACTGTCAGTGACGGGAAAGTTGCTAAATGGATTGGAAACTAGAACCGCTCTTAAGCTAGAACAGCTCTCAAGCTAGAGTCGAAGTCCCAACCCACTACGCCGCGGTTGCCATGGGATTAGCTGAGACATGAGATGCTTGCTAGCGGTCAATTAAAATCAGCCTGGAATAAAAACGCATTCTGTCATCTCTATTCCTACATGTGAACTTCCACGTTAAGTGTCCTATGCACACCCCACATTTATTTTTATGGCTTGTGCCAATGGATGTAGATTCTTCTACAAGATAATGGAAACCCGTGCTAACATCATGAAGGATTCGCGGGATGTTATTTTCCATTTTCCTTGCGCCTACGTGCAAAACCACACCTCTGCACACGTCGACCACTCTCCACCGAGACTTACTTCGCTGGGCTGGTTAGCATGTCGCGCTATGAGATCCATATTTGCCAAATCGGCTTTTCTTTATCTTTAGAGCCTTTTTAGCTCTATCTGCAAGCTCGTTATAAAGGATCAGGTAACCAGCCGCTGACCCGTCATATGGCTAAACAAGAGCTCCGGAGTTGGTAGACTTGGTCTCGCCCCGGTAAAGTGTCTGCAATGGAATACTACGTCTGGACACTCACCTGGCCAGAGCCCGAAAACGTGACCGAACCTGTGGAGGTATTTCCTGTAACCTCCATGGTCCGATAAGAACTGCGTGAGATTGTAGTTGCAGTTCCCGTGAGCTCTCCTTGTTCAGGCTTCTGTTGTGGGTATAAATTTATGGATCCATCTGCCTTTGGTTGTGGTGTCCATTTCCGTCCTTCAGACATCTGCGATAATCTCCGCGTGGTTTGCGGCTCTCGTAGGTAGATCCATTGCACTTCGGTGGCGAGAATGTCGATCGGGAACTTAGACGCAATGACGAGGCTTCGTTGGAAATTGCTCGGACTAATACAAATGCGCACACTCAAGTATCCCTTTCCGCCATTTACCACACAGAGTATACCTGAGTCTCTTAGATCATATAGTAGCGGACGCACTAGGGAAGCATCCGGTCATCATTGCCGGAGACTTCAACGCGTGGGCTACGGAATGGGGCAGTAGATGCACAAATAAAAGGGGGGTTGCCCTCCTAGAAGCATTCGCATCGTTGGAGATTGGCCTAGTAAACAAAGGTTCAACACAAACCTTCCGCAAAGCAGGCAGGAGCTCCATAGTTGACATAACGTTCGCAAGCAACTCTCTATTGCCCAAAACAAATTGGCGAGTCAGCGAGAAATACACGCACAGTGACCACCAGGCGGTTGTATTCAAGATTGATAGTGTGATGCCCAGACAGCGACCAAAACGAACGGGGCCCAAGTGGAAGGACACCACCTTCGATGAAGAAGTGTTTGGAGAAACGATAAGCTCTGACTTCCCCGCCAACACCACATCAGCGGAAAGCATGTCGAGTAATCTGATCCAAGCATTATCAACAGCATGCGACGCAGCGATGCCTAGGAGGTCCACTAGCGGAAGGGGAGAACCATGCTACTGGTGGAACGACAGCATAAGGAATCTCAGGACAACCTGCCTTAAAGCCCGTCGTAGATCCCAGCGTTCCAGAGGTAGACCGGAGTTCCAGGAACGATTGGCCGCCTTCAGGCTGGCAAGGCGCAGCCTGGAAAAGGCAATTAAGGAGAGCAAAGCAAACTACTTCAAGAATCTTTGCAAGGAAGCAGACCTAGACCCCTGGGGAGGAGCATATAAAGTGGTAATGAAAAAAGTGAAAGGCAGTAGGACGCCTCAACTAACCTGCCCACTGATTATCAAAACAATAGTGGAACACCTGTTCCCCAGGAAACCTCCTACAATGTTCGTCCTTACACAAGAAGCTAGTTCGGATCAAATCCCACCAGTCACGGCTGAAGAGCTGCAGATTGCGTGCAGGAAAATTGCCGACAAAAAAGCACCTGGACCTGACGGCAACCCTAATAAAGCCATCAAGGCGGCCGTCGAGAAGAGGCCCGAACTGTTCACAGCGACGATGCAAAGGTGCCTCGAAGAAGGTAACTTTCCAAATTGCTGGAAACTCCCCCAGGAGAACCGTCAGGGTACCGACCAATCTGCCTGCTTATAGTACTTGAGGAAGATTATCGTCAGCTACTTCACCAATAGGAAACTTAGATACCAGACTGACGATGGAATGTCCTTGGACCCCTCCTGTGGAACCTAATGTACGACGGAGTACTGGGACTCACGCAACCAGATGGAGTCAAGGTGATCGGTTTTGCCGACGACATCGCGGTCGTGACAGTAGCCAAAAACATCCACGAGGTGGAAGCAGCCACAAACGAAGCGATCGCCAGGATCAAGGATTGGATGGAATCCGCCGACCTAGAACTAGCTGACCACAAGACTGAGGCTGTCTTAATAACCAGTCGAAAGACAGATAATTCGATCGAAGATGGCTCTGAAACACCTAGGGGTAATGCTCGACAACCGGCTTAACTTTAAAACTCACGTCGAGTACTGCAGCAAAAAGGCAGCAAGGATGCAGGCAGCGCTCTCAGGAATGCTGCCCAACGTCGGAGGACCTGGATACGAGAGAAGGATCCTGCTTTCCACAGTGGTAAGCTCAATCCTCCTATATGCTGCACCAGTATGGGCGGGGGCCCTGGCGAACACGGATGCAGCAAGGAAGCTCTCGACATCATACAGGGTCTGCGTGATAAGAGCAATCAGCGGTTTCCGAACAATTTCGTACGAAGCAGCCTGCGTCATTGCGGGTATGGTCCCGATCGACATTCTCGCCACCGAAATGCAAAGGATCTACCTACGGAGATCTGCAAATCACTCGGTGACTAGCGCAAGAGGTCTAAAAAAGGAAGAAACGGCAACATCAATGGCACTGTGGCAAACCAGGTGGGACACCACAACCAAAGGCAGATGGACCCATAAATGGATACCCAGAATAGAAGCCTGGTCCACCTCACGCAGTTCTTGTCGGGCCATGGGGGTTACCGAAAATACCTCCACAGATTCGGTCACGACAGCTCACCCACTTGTCCAGAATGCGCGCGCGAAGATGAAGACGCAGAGCACGTAATATTCCATTGCAGACGCTTTGCCGTGGCGAGAGGAAGTCTACCAACTCCCGAGCTCGTAGTTAGCCATATGATGGAGTCAGCTGACAAATGGCTAGTGACATGTTCCTTTATTACAAGGGTGCAGATCGAGCTAAGAAGGCTGGAAAAAGAAAGAAATTCCGAATTGGCAAATATAGATCACATAGCGTGATATGCTAACCAGCCCCGCGAAGTAATACCTAACGGCAGTTCCGCGGGGAGAGTGGTAGAAGTGTGCAGAGGTGTGGTTTAGGACGTAGGCGCGAGGAAAAAGGAGAACAATATCCCGTGAATCGTTCATGCTGGTAACACGGGTTACCAGTATCTTGAAGAAGATTCCACATTCATTGGCGCAAACCATAAAAAAAAAAAAGTATCGCTTTCCGCCACACAAATTCGTACACATTAGCTGTGTTTTTTTGCAAACGTATATACTTAATTTATAAGTGCACAAAAAAAACGATCTTCAGCGCTTAAGAATTCATCATAAAATCTGGGCAGCACCGACGATATTTATGACAATTGTGACAGTCAGCGGTTGGAATCATGTAAGGTGATTGTTGATCGTTAATAGGCACAATCTTCGGTTTGCGTTTGTCAAAGATACTTAATAATTATAAGATAAAAACAATTTTCATCAAATGAAAAGAATCGATTACGAAAGCGTAACACATCGTTAAAAATTATCTAACACATCAACCACATTTGTAAATGTAAGCCACATACAGCAACCTAAACAATGAATGAATAAATTGAGGAATGAAATCGCAGAAAATAATGATTGGAAGCATTGTTTTATGCGCGCATATTTTATAAGCGGCGATACATTATTATTTACATGCAAATTGAAATGTAAACGTATATACGCTTACAAAAAAATACACCTATTATTTCTTGACTGGACTTTGACGACGACGGAAAAGCGCTTTGAGCAGTTGGGGTGGTAGAAATATTGGACTGTGCGCATCAATATGACTTCTGCATGCATATTTCATGAACTAGTCAGAAACGTATAACCCAAACAAAAATAATAGAGTGGAATTTAATGCTTCAAAAACTCAATGCTGACTGTTGTAACTCAAGCGAACCCTTCATAATCAGCCATTATCCATGAATGGCGATTGTGTCGATGAAACCGGAAAACTTTCCATCCTTGGTATGTGTATCAACACAACACTTAGTTGGAGCGATCACATATTTGATGTCGCCAAAAATGCTGCGAAATGTTTAGGTTTTCTTAATCGATGCAAGAAATATTTCACCCCTTCTGATTTGGCTTTAATTTATAAGGCGTACATCCGCCCCAAGCTTGAGTATAACGCTCATGTCTGGTCTGGTGCCCCTAAGACCACACTGCACCTACTTGATAGAATCCAAAAGCGAGCGATAAAACTTGTAGGAGAATATCGTAATATCGCAGAGTCATTAGACTCGCTCGAACATCGACGTACCGTCTCTTCTTTGTCCGTGTTTTATCGTTATTTCAACAAACGATGCTCAAGTGAGCTAGCCAACTGCATTCCTTCTCTCCATGAATTCACCCGCAATACTCGTCTCGCCAGGAATGCCCATCAGTATAGCCTTAAGCCTACTTTCGGACGCACAGTTAAATTTAGAGACTCGTTCTTCAGCCGCACTGCACGAATGTGGAATGCTCTTCCCAAGCTAATATTTCCCACAGACTACAACCCGCAGATATTTAAGACCAATGTGCACAGGTACCTCCTCTCCCTTTCTCCCTCTATACCTTCGGCACGTGCTGTGTCTTGACCCCGGACACATAAGGGTATTAGCAATCCCTTGAGCACGCGCAAATTATAAAAAAAAAAAAAGAATCACTAGATCTTTCAGATACCAAGAAATATTCAAAAGTCCCTATTGTCGCTTTACATATCAGATTTCGTCACTCATCAACGATCGGATTGCGACTGATATTTTGGATGAAAGTGTGCCCACACATCACACTTCTAGGAACACCGGAAAAATCTTGTTATTTTATCCCTTACACAGGACATATTTTGGCACATCGACACAAGTGTCGTGTCTACGAGAGCTTTAAGTGCTTGGATAATTGAGTCTTGGGAAGACAATCACAAGAGATAAATGAATCCTCTTAAAATCGTTGTAGGTACTTGGACATTCAACATTGGATCTTATATGGCTTGCAGAAATACCTATGTAGTTATATTGATCCTTTGTGGAACAGTGTACCTTGTGTATCGTATGCTTCCCAGTCCTACAATTTCTTGCGCACATTTCGAAGTAAAGCAAATTTTCCATTGTAACTAAGCCTACTGGACATCATATTTATGTTCTTGCCCAATCTTCTTAAGGACTTACAGCATTCTTCCGAATTACATTGCATACGAGTTGCATGAACTTTGTTCATAATCTATGCTCTCAGATTGAACCTCTTATTTGACACCTGGGAGTTTCCACATGAATTTGTAGTCTTAAGCACACATTCTTCCAGCTTTTCTAATTCATTTTTTTGAATCGTCCTTGAACATCTTGTTTGATTTCTTGTTATTCTGTTGCACGGAATGGTATTTGAATCAGGATGCAGGATGAAGCAGTTTTTGTGTAGGATTCAACGGCATTTGCAAATCATAAGAATTAAGCAATCGTTCTGGTAAGAGTGGATGTGCTGTCAATACTCACAAGTTTTCCTAGAGCCGCCTTTACTTCGTTCCGTACATCATCATTATTGAATTATTAAATGTGTTTGCTTGCGTTGGCATTTCAATAAGATTTCTGACTCCTGGTCACAATGTGAGTTTTCTTAGTTTTTGTTCGGTCGTCGATTGTTTCAGACGATAGCTGAGTGCAAAAGGCACACAAGATTGCAATTAATATGCTTTAAGAGATGTTCGCGTAAGATTAGAACAAACTTTATTGTTTAAGTAAGTCTTAGACCCTTAAGGCGATATCATTTAAGTAAGTCTTAAATAATAAAGTCTGTCCTAAGGACTAAAAAAAATAAAGTTAATAGTTTTTGCCCAAACGCATAGTAAGTTAGATAAGATTATTTTAGAGTACCCGCGAAGGGTTAGTAAAATTTTTATGTCATTTTTGTGTAGTCTAAGTTGTCCTGGAAATTAAATAAAAATGAAATAAAAAAAAAAGGTTCTCGTAATTTGCCATTCTTATTTAAGATTATATTTCATTAGGATCCCGGTGTATTCGCTAAATCGAAACACGTTCCCTCGTGAATACAATCCAAAAATGCTCAATTTTATTTTTCATTTCAAGTGACAATTAGGCCCTTAAGGCGATATCATATTTTAAGGCCGTATTACAGTATAGTTCTTTGTACGAAACACTAGATGGTGTTAACATCAGATTTGGAAAAAATTATATGAACACTAAGTTCTGCATTTATTCATACAATTATGAAAGCAATTTCAGCAAGTTGTTCGAATTACCTTCGGTCCCGTGTGCACAAATGGTGCTGGGAGGGGAAGCCTAAACAACAAACTTTATGAGCTGTACAGCGAAATCGACCTCGTCAAAGTTATTAGAGTCTCTACTGTCAGATGGATAGTAAGGGACACCAACGCTTCGGCCCGAAAAATCTTCAAACCTAAAAGGAGAAAATAAACACTTTTGACTTTTGGAGTTCTCTTCATATGAATATCATGGAATGGAAGGCGTAGTTCGCCCCTAGTTAGCGGAGTCCCTGACTCGAATCCCAGTGACAGCAAGGTAAATGCCTTTTTTTCTGGTTTTCAATTCTAGTCCAGTCACTGGAGTGGTCAATCAGTGGTAGTGGTCTGACTGTGGGTATCGCAATGGACCAACATGGTCTAAGTTCACTAGCAGGCCATTTAAATAGGATTTTCATATAGGGAGTTTTTAATGAGGACTTAACAATTTTTTTTTGAAGAAAAAGCAAACCATTTTATCTATTTCAAAAACTTTATTGTCGGCTTGAAGTACAATCAAAACATTTATGTATTCAGCTTGACTTCGTTCATATGGCCATCGCGAGCATACTCGCAGCGGTCGATCTGACCCAGCTTTCAACGACTCGGCCACACATTTCGGCCGAAACGGCCACTACTTCGAGTTCAGTATTAGCTCTGAGTTCTTCCAACGTCGTCGGCTTGCTGGCATAAACCAATGACTTATCCTTGCCCCATATAAAATAGTTAAACGGCGTTAAATCGCACGAACGAGGCTTCTAATCTACTGGCCCATTTCTTGACAAAACACGCTCACCATACTTAATAATAATAATATGGGTGGCGCTACAGTCCGAGGTGGACCTGGGCCTAGCTTCTCAGCAACTTACTCACCATACTAACTCTTCGATAAATCGATTGTTACGTGTGCTGTGTGGCTTGCGGCACCATGCTGTTGAAACCACATGTCGTCCAGGTTCATATCTTCCAATTCGGGCCAAAAATTATCGGTGATCATGTCGCGATAACGCTTACCAGTCATAGTAACGTGACGGTCGGTATCGTCGACGAAAAAATATGGCCGGCATACAAACCGCAGCATACAGTTATTTTTTGAGGACGAAGTGATGAAGCATATGTGGATTTTCATCCGACCAAGAACGCATATTTTGCTTATTGACGAATCTATTGTGCCAACAATGAGTTTCGTTGAGAATTAGAGTTAACCCTCTTAAAGTTGCGGTCACGGACTCCGAGTTTCAGTTGAAAATTTTTATAATTTGCAACGTTGCTCGTTCGTATACTTTACCATGTGATGAAAATGTTGAGTTTACTGAATAAATTGACAGCGACAGTTTAATGATTGGTGGAAGAGTGCGTTCAAGTCCTGCTGTACGGCGCGGAGGCATGGACAATCTCAAAAGCGGATGAGGAAGTCCTTGGTATCTTCGAGAGAAAAGCTCTGCGTGCGATCTTTGGTCCTGTTTGCGTTGAAGGTTTCTGGAGGAGAAGATTCAACCACGAACGGTACGGGCTATACAGCGATATGAGTCTAGTCAGGCGACTTCGGATCCAACGCCTAAGATGGCTAGGCCATGTAGAGCGTATGGACAACTCAGCTCCGGCCCGGAGAGTCTTCGACTCCGAAGCCGTGGGACAACGCAACAGAGGACGCCCGCGTTTAAGGCGGCGCACCCAGGTGGAGAAAAACATCAACCAACTTGGCATGCGACACTGGAGACAGCTAGCTGGAGAGGCTTGTCTGAGGTCCACCCCGGACTGTAGCGCCAAATAAAGAAGGAGGAGGAAGAGTGCGTTCACAAATCAAATTCACATTTGTCAAGTCCCTATTGAAAAACCCCTTATATTAATTATATATTTTATTTTATTAAATTCCCTTTTTTTCTGAGTAAAACTTTACAATTTTATTTATATTAATAATGTTATGTTTTGTTCCACAATATATTACGATCCTTACACTTCCCCGATCAGAGCTGAAGTGACGCCAAAAAAGGTTACTTGCTATCATGCATCCATCGAAATAATCAGTTATCAGTTGCAACTTAGATTTTGTTAGCGTCGTTGCAACTCGTGTGATGTGGACAGACAATCACAATTCAGGAAAGAGACGCTTACAGTTTTGGCTTGTCTTCTGTGACGGTTAACATACATGCTTTTATACGCGGATAATGCATTCCATCATCATCACGTGAGTCTGTTGTCAACGCAAGCCACATGTATGATGAAACTGCTGTTTTAGTGGTTAACATATTTAATGTAGGGTAGAATGTCTCCAAGACGACTATAGAACCAAAGATTAGATGTTCACTGTGACGTATACGTATTATTTTCAACAAAAACAAAAATATATGCTAAGTTCGACAAATATGACCCACGTGGGTAATATGGGCCACACTTATATTTACTAAAAGCGGAAACGCACATTTTTCATTTCATTTCATTTATTTATGCTTAACATCTATCGCTATACTTCAAGAGTTCTTTTACTCGTACGGCCCCTTCGTTGCCTGGAATACCACTATGCCCAGGGACCCAGCATAGGGTAAGGTTGTCTCTCATAAGAGATAGACGGCAAAGTTTTACCATCTAAGATTTGATTGATGGTATATCCAGAGCCTTGGTGGCCGTCTGACTGTCTGTATATAACGATAGATAGCCCGTCTATCGGGTTCATTGACAGTGAGCGGGCAGCCTCTTGGATAGGTCTTACTTCTGCCTGAAATATGCTACAGTGGTTGGACAATCGACGGGATAGAGAGAAGGATATTTCCTGCGATGACGCAAATACTCCTAGTCCAGTGCCTTCCTCCGTTTTGGAGCCGTCTGTGTATACTTCCAAATGGGTAGCTTCTCTGTCTACGTCTGATGCCCAATCTTCTCTATTCGGGATAAGTGTTTTAAACCCAAATTCAAAGTCTACAACGGGCGCTATATCATCTGTATGCTTTGAGATGTTCGCATTCTTGATTGTTTCTTGGTAGCCGCCAAATTTCCGTACATTTTTTTTTATTTATTTATTTTTAACATCTTTCGCTGTACTTCAAGATGTTCTTTTACTAGTGCAGGAACATTATAACTTTTTATTATTTTGCGTGACATGATTGATATCAGTGATTTTAAATTACTTTAATTATAATTTAAGAGTGTAGATTTGTGATCTTAAAATTTAATGCTATTAGAATACATATGCGTAGAGAAAGAGTTGAAACTGAAGTTAGTAGGAATTATTTCAGTTCGATCGGGAGAAATAGGAGTAACAAGCGTTACAAAATTGCCTGTACTTGGTCTTATACCTTACCTGTGATGGTAGGTGATTCCATAGATGAACAGCATGAATGATAAAGGACCTGCGTGAAATTAAACAAGCATGATTGGAGGGTTTCAAGGTAATATTACGACTTGATCGACAGAAGGTGATCTTTTCATATAAATATTTTGGCTGTTTCTTGTGAATAATTTTGAAGAGTAATATGCACGACCGGTAGCATAAAAATGCGTTCAATTCGCATCCTAGGAGAATACATGATCAAATCTTCGAGGCTTGAAAACATACCGTGCAGCCCGCTTGATTGCTCTTGTCCATTTTAGGGAGAAGGAATAATCACAGTCAGCGTACAATTCAGACCCATATGTCAAAAGTGACACTATGAGTGCTCTTTTAATTTTACGTTCACAGGGAAAATATATTTGCTGATTGATAAGCCTCTTAGGGATGTATACACCTTTGATATTACCTCAGTTCACTATTGCACATTATTCTAAGGTTTTTTTTTTACACATGTAACATATTCATTTGCGGTCGCGTTCAGTTCTATTAGCATCAAATTTGACAAGGAATGCGGTTGTTTCGAGAACGGGATGGCTTTTGTTTTGTTAGGATTGAGCATTAGACCATTTTGTGTAGCCCAATCGGTAATTGAGTCTTCAACCATACCAAGAGGGAAACTTAAGTAGATTTGCACATCGTCTGCATAGATATGGAATTTACAATTGGATAAAACTAGTGGAAGGTCATTCATAAACATTGACAGTAGTATCGGACTGAGAATGGAACCTTGAGGAACACCATAGCGTACGTCACAAAAGGATGTCAGTTTAGAGTCGTATTTCATAACTTGGACTCGATAATAGTAAGATACGAGAGAATTAATTTATTAGTAGGATTACAAAAGTTGAATTGGATGCACAGCTTATGACAACACAGTCAAATGAAGTCGAGTAAGGTTAGTATGGTCGTTTTGTCTTCGTCGATAGCTCTTCGAATATTGTCTGTTACTTTTAATAAGTCTGTGACACAGCTATGTCCTTTGCGGAAACCTGCTCGCAGAGGGCTTAGAAGCTTGTGTCGCTCAACGTTATTTTTGATGTTTCGGCTAACAACATTTTCAAATACTTTTGAAAGAAACGGAAGGCTTGCAATTTCACAACAAACATTAAAATCTGTTCTTGCCTGGTGCGAGGAATGTGCATTTGTTTGTTTATTGTGACAGCAATTTTACAATAGTTATACATTTCATTCTTTGTTTACAGAGATTCGGTATTATTACCTACTAAAATATTAATAAAAGTTCTTAAATAATAAATCACATAAGTAATTTGAAGGAAAAGCCACAAAAAACCTTCATTAAAACATCAGTGTCGCTAGAGGGAAGAGAGAGGCGAATTTTTAAACTTGATTTCAAAAGTTTAACTACGGCACCTAATTAAAAGGAGACAAAGTGAAAAAATAAATAAATATATGCAAAAAATAAATAAATGAATAAATAAATAAATAAATAAATAAATAAATAAATAAATAAATAAATAAATAAATAAATAAATAAATAAATAAATAAATAAATAAATAAATAAATAAATAAATAAATAAATAAATAAATAAATAAATAAATAAATAAATAAATAAATAAATAAATGAATAAATAAATAAATAAATAAATAAATAAATAAATAAATAAATAAATAAATAAATAAATAAATAAATAAATAAATAAATAAATAAATAAATAAATAAATAAATAAATAAATAAATAAATAAACAGAGAAATAGAGGAATAATAAGAGTATTTTTTTCGGTTTTCATTGTAATTTCTTGGTATGTTTTCACAGTGGCTCACTAATCTTTTAAAGGTTAAATAGTACTCAATGTGTTCCAATTTTTGTTACATCATTTAGTTAAAAAACAAGTTTATGAAACACTAGTTGTTTATGTTTAATTATTTATTTTTGCTAATAAATTAATTAAATGAATCCACTTTATTCCACCTACAGTATATTGTTTATTTTTAACGTATATGTTACCGATGATAGGCTCCAATCGATGTTCACTGCGCGCTGACCAAGATCCAAATGACCGAGACATAATTCGTCGTTGTATGCAGTGTAATTCATCTCTCGTATGCATACGCTACACAGTGTGGGTGCATCGTTCGATTGCAGAATATGGTACTATCAGATGCAGTTGGTTTCGGATGGCGCGATGTAGATTGTACTGTGATCATACAGAGATTATTTGTATAAAATAAATGCACAGGGTCGTCGTAGCGTAGTGGGTAAATACGTCGAGTACTACGCAGAGGGTGCCAGGTTCGATACCTGAATTTAACACCTTTGAAAATTAATGGCCCCGCCTCTTTCGAGGCACTGACAATGCTCAAAGAGTATTAATATCCAGAAAAAGCCATTCGGAGTCGGCATTATACTGTAGGTCCCTTCCACACGTAAAATAACAATAGCACGCTCAACACGAGTGGTTGCTGAGAAGCTAGTCCCCAGGTACGCCTCGGACTGTCGCACCACCCATATATATATATATATAAATGTACAGTGACTAACAATTATTCAGTTATAACCTAATCAAAATTAAACTTTACTTTCAACAATACACGGCAAATAAATAAAAAATGAGTAAATAAACAGCGTGACGGTAACTAACAACAAACACTAGTTAAAAAAACAACATTGTGTGTAATATGGCCTACCCCATGTGCCGGCCATATCGCCTAGTAGGCCAGATTTAACACATGACTTTTGCCAGATGCATCTATTGCGGTAGATTGCGTACAATGTGTTGTATCCTCAAGGTGGGCATCTAAAAGCAGGCAACGAGCAACAATGAGTGAGACTTTTGGTACAGTTCAGCCCAAAAATCAATACGAGGTCATATTAAGCACCAGGTAGTTCATATTAGGCGCACTTTTTTTGAAAACACAATATGAGGTTACTTTAGTGTTTTTGAATACATCTTTTTGTTTTATGTGAGGACAGCCACGAAACAAAGAAATCAAAAACTAGTCTTCAGTGTTTTGTTACATGTATTTAAGCGTATATATGTTACACCACGGCGGCTGAGATCAAACTGACCTTACTCATTGCCGATCAAGAGAAGTTTAAAAAGAGCTAGAGCTATGTTCATATTAACGTAGTAGAATAATTGATTTTATTTATTTTCTTACATATTTGTTTAAAAATGCCTATGTTACTTAATTGTGAAGGTAAATTGATCTTAGTAATTATAAAAAAATAATAATTACAAGAAGTCAACATAAATTGATGGTTATGTTTCGAAAAATGTTAAGGGCGGGCCATATTTACCGAACTTACTACAAATCTCGTGGGACAACCTGGTAAAAGAAAATCTCGTCTTCCGTAGCGTACCCTTTCGGAAGGGGACTTTAATTATTATTCCGTGCAAGGTGGAGAGGCATGTTGACTGAGTCTCAGAACGTATTGTAGCAGCAGTCGCCAAAGATGACGACCAGCTCTGGCATTGAGCTCTGTCCACAGTCCAAGTCCTTCCAAGATACGTTATACAACAACACACCCACCGCCCTCCATCACTCAGCATTTCACCGCCACATAGAATTAAAGTTCCCCAAAACATGAAGGAAACACACAACCATAAGCACTCCATTGCACCTTCCTCCCGCCCCACCAACTGACAACAAACATATTCTTGAAGCAATAAAATTATTCCAAACTTCAGTCATTCCCTCTCTCTCTCCCTCTCTCTGGGAGCACATATTTTAATGTCTCCCATTCCCGCGCTAATGATCACTTGCGCGCTCATATTACGTACTATCGCTCCATTTGTTCACAATGTTGCCGTCGTTTCGCACACAAACACACACTCGCAGGCGGCGGACAAAAGGGGAATACATTTTGTGTCAAACACCATCGCGAACCTCTTTTGCAGAGACGAGCGAGGAGCCGTTGCTTTGTCATCTGAACACTAATCATTGTTGCCGCCCCACCACTTCTACTGAGCTACGTGCCACAATTCGAGCGATACTCGAATTCATTTGGAGGGGCGAGAATGTATGCGCTCCACACCACAAGCCCAGGCGGCCACCTCTCTGAGGAACCTGAAGACACCAGGTCAGGGCCGCTGCGGACGATAGGGATATCATGGCCATAATGTTCTTTAATGTGAAAACTTTTGAATATCAGCACATATTTGACAACTGTGTGAATAGCAGTAGTATTTTGCTCCTGTTCAGCTGGTGACGGGGTGGCCAGGGTGGACGGGTGAACGGATCCCTGCACCCTTCGAATATCGCAAGACATTTTAAATATTATATTCATGGACTGAGTGTGGGCCGAGTGGGGTGTGTGGGGGTGAATGCCCTCCACCTCGCTCCTGGAGGATGTGAAACTTTTTCACATAAAAGTTCCTGTTTGCTCCTCGGCGAGAATGTGTGCGTCGGTCGTCGTCGGTTCGTTCGTTATGTGAGATTGGTGCTATTTTGGGGATTTCTTTTTTTGTGCTCTGTGCAGGGCTTCATCCCTTCGCCGTCGTCACCGTCCGTCCGGCTGGGTGGGCAGTTCGGTTGGCTGGCTTCAGTGTTTTTATTAAGCGCCCAAGGATATAATTTATTACACCCTAGTGAATAATCAAATAAGTTTTACGCAAAGAAACACAAACTGTTTATCCTTCTCCGAGTGATGCTGATGCCGGCTTGGCTGCGGCTGCCTGATGGTGGCCGTCCCTTGGTCTTGCTGGTGGTGATAGTGATGGCAACACATTCAGTGGCATCTTGGTTTCACAGTGCGGTTGCGATAAGAAGTTTCTCAAATTTTTACGTCTTACGTGCGAAACATCTGCGTTCACGTGACTGTATGTGGGTGATGGGGTGATGGGGTGGATGGGTCTCTGGTCTCTGGCCGTTTGTGTTTCTCTGAGCAACGTAATTAAGTCGAGAAGGGACGAAGCCCCGGGCACAGAGAGGGACAGTGCGCTGGAGCCATGACAAGCGGCGATTTATGTGTATCACTCTGTGAGCTGATGACAACCTCAACATTGTGTGCGGGCTGAAAGGGTTCTCTCGCCCGGAGGATGGGCGAGAATGGGGCATCCTTGAACGGTATTTAAATTGAAATCATTTTTCCATAGAGCCTGTACGGTGGTGGTGGTCTCATACTCGTCGTTCACTGCTCGTTGTTCGTTGTTCGACGGTGGTGGAGCGTTTAATCAGATTTTACCGGCGGAATCCTTTAATGCCACACACACATCCTCCTGGCCCCGGTAGAGGCCGTGTCGTTTGCGTGATGGGACTGGGTGCGCGTGAAATGCGAGTTTAATAGTGTGATTACCTCGGTCGGTTTGCTAGGGAGCCGGGGCACGGCTCACAGGTGATTTGGGGTTTTGTTTCCGTCCGTCTTGCGTCGCCGCCCACCGCATCCCTTGGCCTTTTTTGCGCGGCGCTCGCCTATGCAAATGGATTATTTATTATCTTCTAAAGTCAATTTTTCCCCATTTTTTCCCGCACCACCCCACCGTGCGTCGGCTGCAGGGGATGAATTCATTTTTAATGATCAGCTTGCGGGGTGATGTGATCAGGATTGAATGGCATACATTAGACGAATCCGGGCAGATAAAGGGAATTTGCATAAGAAAGTATCCGCAGTGTAATGAATTCAAAGGAGGAAAGCGGATACATACGCCCTCGGCTTCTGGGCTTCGAGGCTCTCCCTCTCTCTCTCTCTCTGGGCTCCCGAAAGGTTTCGCAGTGAAATTGAAATGCTGTTCCTTGGAATTATTTGGTTTCCCTCGGATTGACGAATATCCACAGAGTCCTTGGAATATTTGGGCTGTTTTTTTTTCTTGTTTGCACTCCTTGTTTGTGTGGTCTGCCGGGTTGTGGGGGAAAGAAAAGTTGATGATTAAAAAGTAATCCCTGCTGAGTGGGCCGAATTGCCTCGTCAAGGTTACGGGAGTAATTGTTTGCAAACCATTTAAGTGTAGCATGCGGCCATGCCGGTGAGCCAGCAACGACGACTTTCCCGATTGTTTGCTAAGAAATGGTCGGAGGGAGAGGGAGAGGTTGGAAGAAAGTCCAGACAAAAAGTTTCCATGTCTGGCCAAGAAGGCTAAATCAAAATGTCTATCAACTTATTTGGTGATGAACTTTGTCGGAGGGATCTCACGGCATTCAGGTGTGGAAGCACCTTTAACATTTGCAAGCACTTTGGCGCAGTCATGGATGCCTTTAATTACAGCACTTGCGGTGAATTGTTCTTCTTCAAATCTTCTCGAAAAGTTGTTATCCAGTGCGCATGTAATTAAGGGAGGCCAGCAATTAGATCGAGTAATGCTTAGCCGGAGCCACTTAAGCGCTGTGGATGACAATTTAATTGGATGTTGGATGAATTGTCACAGAGGCAGAACATGTTTCCATTTAGAAAGCAGGCAGTCGATGGTAATGTTGAGGACACGCCGAGGGAGGTCATTGGTGTGGTACACTGGGCCGTCAGAGGAAGCAAGGTTTAATATGAGTCCTGGCCGTTCTGTTCCATTTTCTGACTTGATCGGGTGATAATGTTCGTAGGAATAAGTTGAGTAGTGCAAAGGGTGCTCAAACTTGGAATGCAAAGGGATTTAACTTTAGAGTTCTTGATCCTTCGCCTTGGCACCCGGTGCTACTCGGTTGGAGCCTTATAACTACTATCGGAGCTTCTCACTCGAAGGACCACAATCAGGCTCTATAACACTCTTAAGTAGCTTCGTTCACAATTGCTCGACTACCCGGTAAACTGTGAGTTGATCAACTTCCAGATTTGTCTCAACTCGTTATTCCTCTTGTATATTTTTGCCAATTCACACCACAATATCACGTTCTACTTTGAATTTACAGTGTATGCTGTTCGTGTGTGCTATGAGGAGAAGAATTGAGAACGGTCGTTTTCAGCTAGATAATGGCTTTCCTCCATTATCTCTGTTTTTCAGTTGCTGTCGGCATGCAAGTTGAAGGGAAAAATCCCAAAACTTAACTTTTGGTGAACAAAATTACCTTTATTTTACTAGTCGAGGACTGGACGATAGGCAGAAGAGCTGATTCTGGTGACGTCGAAGGAAAAATTCTGCGTTCTGGTTCGGTGATGCTAGCGATGAAGTTAAATGAAGACTGTAAGTTGCAAATCCGTCCACTAGACAGACTCAGCAACATGGGGCGCTTAGTCACTAATGCTCAAGCTGAGGTGGTCTTCGCATCCGAGAAGAGGAAGCTGAATCTCCGGTGTAAAGACAATTTATTTTTTCATATGTGTACATATATTCATGAGAAAAAGTAATTCTGGTAAATTTACACGGTAATTAATAATTTCTCGGATGAGATTGGCTGACGCAGCCTTACACCGGAAACTTCAGGTTTTCAAGCCTATTATTTTACATCTATCGTAATATTAAGGCAGTTCTTCGAAGGTATATAATTTCCGGACAGAATATCTAGTGAAGTTCTTTTGCACTCTTTCGAATCGAAGTTCTTGTGGGTCAATTGGGAAATCCCAGTCATCGAGGATGCAGAACACCTTGGTCTTGATGACTGGAAGCGGCGTACTTAAGAGCAACAATGCAATTCATCTATCTGGCAAAAGAAAATCCATACCTTAGGCGACCTGATGTCTTCATAAAGCGTAGTTATGAAGGTTAGGCTAGGTAAGGGATGATATCTGCGCTGTGTATGATAATGCCACTTCACAGCTCGTAGAGGCCCAGGGCCTAGCTTCTCAGCAACCACTCGTGTTGTGTGTGCTATTGTTCTCTCACGCGTGGAAGGGACCTACAGTTCAATGCCGACTCCGAACGGCCAAGTTTGAGAAGCTTTTTCTAGACAGGAACTACTCTTTGAGAATTTTCAGTCACTCGAAAGAGGTGGAGCCGTAAAATATGAGAGGTGGTAAATTCGGGTATCGAACCTGGCACCCTCTGCATAGGAGTCGACACAGTAACCCACAACGCCACGGCGACCCACCACTTCACGGAGTAAGCCTAGATATTTCGTTCAGTGAATTTGTTAAGAACAAAATTATATAGAGGCACTAGAACAGACATTCACTTCATTTGGTTGTCTTAAAAAACTACGGTTTTGTGTCTAGTTTTGATCAGAGCTTGAAACAAATAACTTAACATTTACAGCCACAACAAGTCCGGAAGTCGGAAACCATTCTCTTCAGGACGCCGTTGTATAAGGCCTCTGCGGATACGAAAAAGAATTGGCGAAAGTTCTCAATCGTTGGAAGACACGGGGAGCCTCTGGCGCAAAGGAATGTAGTCAGATACCTGGGGATCTGGCTAGATCAGTATCTATATTTTAACAAACATGTAGATGCTGCTCTGGCCAGGGCCCGAGGAGCTTTTGCCCTTACAAAGAGACTGTTTTACAACAGCCAACTCGATGCGAGGGTAAAGGTTCTCTGCTACATGGCCCTCATCCGGCCAATGCTCACCTGTCCCGTGTGGTTCAATGTGTGTGCAAGCTTAATGGAAAAGATTCGGTTGTTTTAGAGGGCTTGTCTTAAGGCTTGCCTTCGCCTTTATTGAACTCCAGAGTCCCAGTACATAAAATTCTATTCCAAGGAGATTTTATACAACAGGGCAAACCTGATAAGAGTGGACAATTTCCTGTTGAAGTTGATTCGAGGCGAGCGATGAACTCGTCCAATAATTTGAACTCAGGGGCTTACTACCCCAATCCAGAATACCATGAAAGGGTACGCCACAGTGGGTTCGTCTACCCAGAAGCTTTTCTCCATTTAGATAAGTACGGCCTATTACAAGATATGAATGCGGTACCGCTCATTTTTCACATAGCCAGATCAATTGTGGATGGGCGACTCAATCACGATCGTTCCGTCGCACAACGAGCTGAGGAGGGTCTCCTCCGGTTCAGTACGGCGGTATCCAGCCGAGACATTTGGGATGTTGCTAGGCAGCACCAAAATTTCTGGTGGCTGGGGAGCGAGGGAACTCCAGCGTCGAACCCTTTAGACCCGGTGTAAAAAAAGTGGGGCGCAGTCGGTCTCTGTCTTGCAGCGGATTAGATGGAAATCTATCAGCCGCACCTATGGCCGACTTGTATATCTTAAGGTAGTTTTAAGATAGTTTTTTAAGCTGTACATATGTGAATAAAAAAAAAATACAAAAAAAAAAAAACGAGAATGTATATGTGTATACATGACGATACAGGTATACATTGTGTATATTAAGGATATATGCGTACACACATGTGTATAGGGGTATAGCCAGGTGTATATGCTTATATACCTAGGTTAGCTTAAGTTAGTTTGTAAGTGTTATTTTAATGTAGATTGTAAGTTAGCTTGTAAGTTTTAATATAAAACGTTCAGTCATTAAGTTTTCAAATTTTTTTTAATAGTAAGTTGTTCTTTTTAAATTCTCATTTATATTTCACTCCGTAAGATTAGGTCGAAAGACATAGAATAAGGTTAACTCTGGCTTAGAGTGCCCGCCTAGGGCCAGTAAGTTAGAAGTAGTAACAATGTACGTACAACTAGTTTTAAGCATTTTTGTCTAGTATATAAGTTGTTATGAATTCCACAATAAAAATGAATTAAAATGAAAAATGACAGCCACAACAAGAAACATTTTTGATTAATTTATTCGTTTACTTAATATATAATAGATTAATATAGCTTAATAGATTACGAGATTAATAAGTAGGTAAAAATAAACAATATTTCAACTTTTTTATAATTTCAATCTTGCAAAGTCTAATCAATAATCATGTTGAGGGTAGGTGCGTCGACCCCTACGCAACTTAGTCCGGCTACCCACGCCCTGACCCTCTATGCTGTAGCGCCATACATATTATTAATTTTAATCAATAATGTAAGATATGTAAAAGAGGTCTGCAATGAATGTCTTGAAACCAGTTTCTGAATACATTCATTTCAATTCACTTTCATATTTCTGTTGCAAGACAAAAGCCGAGTGTCAAATGATACAACTGTGAACATTTTTCTGATTCGGAAAAAATAAGTAATGACAGGGTGGTACTTAGAATTTAATATTCATTTTGGTATCAGATGATCGAATATTGTACACTTACTGGCTCACGCAGTCTGGTACTCTTTCTACTCATTGAAGCTGTGTACTCATTTAGACAGGGCAAATGAATGTATTCATGCAGACCTCTAATATGTAATCAATCACTATAAAGCCCAAATATAATGTTTTTGGAGCACTCACTCTCGTCGTCAAAAGATTTCAGAACCCTAAAAATTGGTACATTCATACCATAGTTTGCTATATGCCTGATTTGAACAAAAATATAGTGAGCTGTTAGTTCGTTCTAAAGCATAAATAGGGAGCACTAAAAAAAAATATAGAGCTATTGATACAGGATATATCTGGTATGAAAAATATTCTATGAGAGCGTTTTCTTGCACTCGTGCTGTTCGTGCAAGAGTCACTAAACCCCAACAACTGTAACAAGACCCGCAATTCCGACGCATTATGAAGAAAACATATTTTGTAAAGCGTCTCTGCACTTTTAACCCTATTCGAGTGGACTCTATAAATTGGGCTTCAGATGTCATCAGCATATTCAAGAATCGACCTTACAATTGCAATAGAAGTGACATTGAAGGGGTCAGAAAATTGCTTTGAATTTCTTTTGAAAAAAGCCAACTAGCGACTATGTGGATATCTGCAACTTAAGTAACCTTTGTATCAAGAATGACACCGAGAACTTTTATTGTTTCCTCTCTTTCTAGAGGCTCAAACCTCTAAGAGTATCGCAACTGAGCTCTTGAGGAAGTTATAGCAAATCTTTTTTAATATTAAGGTTTAAGCAACTGGCAGGCCACCACCCGGTTAAGTAGTTTAGGTCCAACTGCACTTATGCTTTGTATTTTTAAAAATAATTTATGTTCATCAGTAAACATTAAGCAGTTGCAAGAACGAAAACCGGGTTGCCGTGGCGTAGTGGGTTAGTGCGTCGACTTCTACGCAGAGGGTGCCAGGTTCGATACCCGAATTTACCACCTCTCATATTTCACGGCTCCACCTCTTTCGAGTGACTGACAATTCTCAAAGAGTAGTTCCTGTCTAGAAAAAGCTTCTCAAACTTGGCCGTTCGGAGTCGGCATTAAACTGTAGGTCCCTTCGGGGACGCGGGAGAGAACAACAGCACTCACAACACGAGTGGTTGCTGAGAAGCTAGGCCCAGGTCCGCCTCGGACTGTAGCGCCACCCATATTATATTATTAAGAACGAAAACCTTTAATAAAATGATTTATTTCAATAAATTTAAAGTGATAAAAATCAAAGGACCTAAATGACTACCTTGTGAAACTCCAGAGGTGCAAGAGATAAACTTTAAGTAATGTTTATGAAGGGAGACTTTTGTACCTCAACAAAGCGATGATTGTGGACAATGTCGGTAGGTAAAAGAACTTCTGTCGTTAAACTACTTCGTCAGCAGTTTAATTGCTTCTTCTAGACGGTCTGAATATAGGGATATCTTAGCCAGCTGCCTTCAATTTCACATGCCAAGTTGGTTGAGGTCCTTCTTTACCTGCGAGTGCCATAGGTTCCGTGGGCGATCTCTATAGAGTTGTTCCACTGGTTCGGTGACGATGAGCACATGGCTTAGCCATATTAGGCTTTGATTCCGTAGACTCCTGGCTAGGGTCATGTCGCCGCACAACCCGTACAGTTCGTGGTTGAATCTTCTTCTTCAAGAAGGATCAACGCAAACAGGACCAAAGATTGAACGCAGAAATTTTCTCTCCAAAAGACCAAGGGCTTCTTCATCCGCTTTTTAGACGCCCATGCTTCATGCGCCACAAAACATGGTCCATTTCAGATTTCTTATTCTTTTGTTAAAGGCAATCCGCTTCCACTTTCCTCTTCCGAAACAGTGTACTCTATTTTTTTATTATTATTCTATGTCTTGAATGTATCACCAATGCACACTCAACTTCTTAATGCGTTCACTCAATATCTATATTTATCTTTATTATAATACTAAGATGGGAGGAGCTATAGCAACTACTCGTGCTGTGCGTGATATTTTTCTCCCACGAATGGAAGGGACCTATGCTTTATGCCGACTGCAAAGGGCCAAATTTGAGAAGCCTTTTCTGGTCATTTATTACTCTTTGAGCATTGTCAGTAAACATGAAAGTGGTGCGGCCGTGAAAAATGTTTTTTTTTTCGTTTCGTCGTACCCTGTCGACGCACAGACCCATAACGGAACGGTCTCCACTTTCCATCTTTACTCAGACTAAAATGGAGAGAACGCTCAATTGTCAAAGTATGTGAGGGGAGGGTTTTCGTTAAACTTAACGAAATCTGCATTCATTCACACCAGATGGAGTTGTCCCTCCAAAATGCGGGGGTGCACTTACACTCAATTTTAATTCAAACTACCCCTTGTCTGATTTGTGTACAGTCCTAGAATTTTAACCGGATAAGAAATTGACAAGTCCTGCTTAGTGTCAGGATAACTTTCTTTAATTTTAATGATTCACTGCTGTCATTCTCTAGAGTCACTGACAATGACAATCCCGTATTCATCTTCTCTGCCATCTTCCAGTGATAATTAATCTGCTTCATACCTCTTCCCAGTGGTTCACATCCACACTGATTTCCACTTAAAGGAAGGTGAAGAACGTTTTCGAGAAATCCAGGCAGTGCCGTAGCAAGACTTTTATGTGCCCGGTGCGAGCTTCTATGTATATTTGAGCTTGCTGGTCATTTTTACGCCCTCCTAGGCCTACGCCCTGTGCCTAGGCGCCGCTGGCACTGCCCTAGTTACGGCACTGGATGCATTCTGGACAAGAAACTCCAGTCTCTTGGCTAAAGTTACTCAAAGACTCTTTCTGGCGAAGACTTTACAGGCGAAGACTCTCGATTTACTGTTATCGACTTATAGTTTAATTGGAATGTAATATCAGATCGACATATTTTTATTTCCATATACAGTCAGGTCGCATCAAGGCAATGGGTCTGGTGTCTTTAAACTCTGCAAGCTGTCGCTCCAGCTTCCCCCTACAATATTAGCACCTTCACCACCCTTAATTTCCTGCAGATCCTGGTAAAGGAATTAAAGAGTTCAAGTAAGTTGCAAGTTGAGAACTAGTAAAACTTTCAAAAACCAAACTATTTTTGATCTAGGTTTTCGTTTTCAATTTCGTTTCCGATTCTCACTCCCATCCTGCTGCCTTTTATCAAATGTGCAAAGTTCCTTGTCCAAAGTTCAGCAATTATCGGTCTCAATTCTGAGAACACTGCTAATCTCATGCGTCCAAGCAAAAGTTCCGAAATCACAATTTTCCCAATTTTCCTGCCCAAGACGAAACAAAATGCCAACCAACTTTGACCATTCGATAGGGAATTACTTTCACCCATCCAAAAGGATTGACAATCGAACAAAGCAATGAGCTTGAGCTGTGAAGTGAGTGAAGTGACTTACACAACCGCTAAGGGAGTTGATTAAAATATTTCATGTATTTCCATGAAAACCTTTTAACGGCCACCATCATTTAACGAGCACCATTCCCCGACTGCTGGCAATCCTCCCCACTTCCCATTGCCCTTCATTTTGTTCCCATTCATGTTCGATTTTTAGAAATGTTTCCCTTCCTGAGTATCCTTGTGTTACCTGAGTTTGAACACTGAAAAAAAATGTTCGGTTGGTATTTTGAAATGGGAGTTCACGCAGTTCTCAACCAAAGTTAATTCTACTTCGTGTCAAATCCCAAGTTAGACACTATGAATGTGGAGATCTTGCCTCCAAACTATAGTTCGGATCTGAAAAGTTGGTAAAACAAATTTAGGACGCAGACAACATGGGATTTCAACGATCAACGAAATGGCGAATTTCTTGCTTATTGGTGAACAGGGGCTACATCACCTGATCTTGGGTTTGCCAATGTCTCCGGGCTATAGAGCAGGATAGGAGAATGATCGAACACATTTCTAGAAAATGTTTATGGTCCACAGACAACTAGCCTCTACTACCATTCCAGAAACTTTGGCACATTAACAAACGTTTTAACAAGCTCTTCACGAGTATGACCTTTAATGTCGACGTTCGCAGAAAATACAAGCTAGTAAAATTCCTTGACAACTTCCATATACTCGCCCGCCAAGGATCAGCTTTCTCGAGCAGTCCTGGAGTGCCGAAAAGTTCTAGTGTCAATCTTTAAGTCTAATAGGTTGTGAAAGGTTTCCAATTTATTCATTTGCAACTGAAGAGTGAACAACAGATCCTCAACGATCTTACGTCACCAACTCTAACCCCTCGGATAAATAAATTGCTGTGTCTAGACGACACACATCAGACGGCGAATACAACTGGACTAAGTACATAGCCTTGTGGAACCCCTGACAAGACGCTACTTTTCCATATCGTGAAAGTGGTTTGTGTGGCTGGTATGTAGGTACATTTGGTTCTCTGACGGCCTATTGGCCGGATCTCACTTAGACCGTATTGGTTCCATTTTGCCCAAATTTTGAAGTATGGTGCTACAATGAGATCTACTGGAATTCTGAAACCAGAAAAATTCATGTGCGCACCCTGGGAGGATTTTAAAACCAACACCGCTTACCCTACTGCCGAGAAAAAGTGTGTTTCCTAGAATACCTTTCTAAAATACTTTCTTTTCATTGCAGGGCATTCGCAGTGCAGATACTGGATAAATTCTATTTCTTCCTCGTCTCCGCAAAAATCCGTATGCGGTATGTTCAGTCGCATCACAAGTGTACCGTTGGCACAGTGTCCTGTAAGGACTCTCATTAGCGTACGTACGTCCCTTCGACAAAAGCCGATCAATGATTCTGATCTGCTTTGTCTAGATTCGGCTAAAGGGCCCTTGGCTGCTTTCAGGCTGAGCCAATGAGAACTGTCTCTATCTAGATCATCGTCTACTCACTTTGGCTGCGTTCAGGCTGAGCCAATGAGTACTGGCTCTATCCAGATCATCGTCTACTCGCTTTATGGAGCTGAGTGGCCTATACGCGTACGGAATTGCCCGAGATTACCCAGCAAAGAGTCCTTCTACGTGAGACTAGCCGCAATTTTTTTTACCTTGAATTCCAGTATGTCCCGGTACCTAACAGAGGGTCATCGAATTCTTCAAGGATATCGCTTGGCTGCAGTGTCTAACGATGTCAGGATGCCTCTGCTTGGCTATCAGAAAAGGTGGTTATCTATCCAGCAGTAGCGCCTTGGTTTATCAGCGCGAGCGTATGGCAGCCACTTCGGCTTGAAAGACGCTGCAGTCATCTCATAGTGCCAGGGATTTTTTGAAGAGGTCACAGCAGCTCCTGTACCAACGGCGTGTAGACTCATCTCTCCCTCTGCTTTCGCCACTCGTTCCTTCCACTGTTCTCGGTCCGGAAAAAGTTGGTAGAGACTCTTTTCTGAAGCAAAGGTTGGGGGAATGTAATCGGTTTGCCCTACGATCTGCGCTAGTCTCCAATTTATTAGAGTGGCAGCGTGGGCTTTGAGCCTCAACGCCGAGGAGGCTACACTGGTACTGCCTAACAAGTCCAGATGAGGGAGGAAAAGGATACCCTGCATTCGGGGTTATTCTAAGACAACCTATTAATCCAACACACGCCGAGGACGAGCTGTCCGAGGATACATTTCTTCTCCACTGCTTTCCACTACACCAGAGAGTCGTACGTTAAGATAGGTCTTACTATCATGGTGTTCAGCCAGTATACCACCTGTATAGGATTGGGCTACATCCCTGGAGCGGAGCATACGAAAACCGCCAAGAACATCCCTGCATTCGACGAGCGCTTACGCCGCTTTTACACTGGCTAAGATTCGTCAGCGATTCTTTCAAATTCCCTTTTTTTGATCTCAAGCCACTTTCACACAGGAAATCTTTCAGTCTCTGCAATTCAGATCTCAATGCTGAACTTTTTCTGTTTCCTTCCCACTCTCTCACATGCGTCATCTCTTTCTCACACATGTACAGCATACCCAACATTGAGAACATAAGAATAAAGCAACTCAAAGAGAATAGAAAATCCAAAAGCAAACCTCGAGCACACCAGACGCGGGCTACCCCTAGCACGTTTCACCTCCCTTGCCAACGAGATGGAAAAATCGCCTACAAAATTTTTCTGTGTGAAAGCGGCCTTAGCACACTGCAGATCACCGCGTGACATGGGCGAACACTCAAAGGATAACGACATAAGGTCCAACTGTTTAGCGAGAACGGAGGAGACGACGCACAGTGGTCCCGTTGTATGGGAGAGTTGGTAATAAATTTGAACCCGTGAACCGATCTTAATGTAGTTTGAATCATAGTGCAAGTACTACGAGATGTTATTGTGTTTCAAAAATGGTTGATGTATCTCATAAGCTAACAGAGTAATCTGAAGTTAAAAAAAAAAAAAAAACACTTTTTTTTTTTTGGCTTAAATGCATAAAATAATTATTTATTATTGTCGATGATCACTATTTATGTATATATAAATTCAATTTTACAAGTTTTGGTAACGTACACTTTATTTGGAATTAAAGAAACAAAGCAATTCAGTATAATAAGCCTTCCGCTTCACTAAGTGGCAGCGAATCTTTTGTTTTTGGTTCAAGCCTTAAATACGCAATCCAGGGATCAGATGATACCAACATTTGATGAATAACATCTTCATTTGTTGCCGAACGAGAAAATTTTCTACTATTATTAATGCGATAGTACCTATAGTCTTTATTCCGACTTTCCTCCGCCTCCTCTGACAATGATCCGACGGGCAAGGCTGCGGATGATATTATTTCTGCTCCGTGGAACAGAATTTTATGCACTGTTGCTGGCATTTAAAACCAGGGACATAAATTTGTAGCCATTGTAGCGGTTGCCTGGGCATAAGCTCCAAACTCGGTCGTCAATTCAAAAATGGCTGCATAATGTCTCCAGGATAACACTGAATCTTTTTATGAGTTGTACATCTATTTCCGTTATTTCTGCCGTTGATAATGGGTCTTAAAAAAATCTTCTAGATGAGTTCCCATCGTTGGTTGTGCCAAATCCTTGCTTTATTATATCTACTTTAATACCCATTTTTTGTATGAACTTCTGCTGAATTTGACTCTTCCTTGCCTGGTGTATGGGCTGTGTCGTTTTTGTTGTTCTCCAAGCTTTGAACTCCAAATTGTAGGCTAGATATATCAAGTATTCCATAAAACGGATGCGAGCGTGCAAGGGTGAAATTCCTAATCTTAGAGCTTCCTGATTTCTTGGTTTTGCTCTAAGTAACTTCAAATCACTCATTTCTGATGGTTTCGCGCCACATATAACACATGAACTTGCAGAAGACGTGTTTGTCACAGACTGTGCTACATTGCCATCTATCAATGTAAAGTGCAATACATGCCTTACTTTAATAACGGTCGATTTCACTTTTATGACTGGTTCCCGCAAATTCTGAATTTCATTTTCAATTCTGGTTTTTTCTTCTCGTATTAGGTCCATACTTTCTTTTTTAAGTTGTGGCTTCACTGGTCTACAGTAACGTGTTGAGGAAGGTCGAGGATTTTTCCAGATTTCACTACTTTCATCCGATTCCGTCAACTGCAGCGGTACCAACGATGTCATGAACAAATATGAATCGGATGACATTGAATCCAAGTTTGTTTTAATTTACTTTGTTCCGAAGATCCATCACAACCCCACTTAGTCGAAAGTGTTAGACTGAAATTTTGTTGTGATTCGAAAATGCCACAATCTACAGCCTTAATGATTTTGGTTGCTGTAAGGTCAAGTAATTGCTGAAGTGGGATTCGGGCATCAGTTTCTGAAATTTTGATGTTCTTCTGGGTAGCACTGTATTTTAGACTTCAGGACCTGCTTATATGTCCGCAATATTGAATGCCCAATGTCATCATTTATAACTTCATATTGGTATTTGCTTAGTTTTGTTTGAATTCTTAAAGCCAAGGCTTCATCAGGACTGAAAACTGATCTGTGGGAACACACACGCAATTAGTTTCATAATTATAACAATTTTATGACCCAAGGAATTCTAATTCACAATAATAAAAACATCCTCGGCATCTCGCATAGCGTTTGCACAATACATGCATTGCAATCGTTTGAAAGTGCCGAGAAATGCACGACATTGCTCCACTTAAATGCCTCGTACTCCCAAAGTGATCAAAAGTGGTCTCTAGTTTTTTCAGCATCGATAGAAAATACTTTTAGTTTTCAGAAAAAGTTGGTCTCCCGTTGGAGACTCTTGGAGCATTTTTGTTATAGACCATCAAACATTGAAATGCCCCTCTCAACATGTGCCTTTACTTAAAAGCCTGGTTTAAAAAATTGGTAAACAATATGAAAAAACTGAAAACGCAGTTTGAAAGCAAGATGGATGACCTTTTTAAAAAAAATTTACTTTAGGTTCCAGTGTACATAATTTTAGGACATATGACACATCAAATTTGCTTAAAAAATACGTAAATTTTTTGTAATTTTCAAAGTCCCAACTTTGAGCTAACGGTACAGCCAAACGGATGATCCAAAGTCAACAAAATGTTGGCTTTCTAGGTTCTCATATTTGTAAAATCGAAAAACATAAACCATTTGGCCGGGAAAAATATGTCACTTCGGGTATTTATTTCCACTGCGGGACCACTGTGCGACGTGTTTGGCTTTGGTGATGTGGTTCGTTCTGCTCGCCTTCGACTCGTCACACCACATTGTTGGGCGATCATATTTGTTTTCCATGTTTAAATATTATTTCTTACACTCCTAAAGTGGTTTCCATTCAATCAATTTGTGTTTATTTGAACGTTTACCCCCGAACACCACCTGTGGCTATACTGGCACTTCTTCGTCCACTGTATTTACTTTCCACATGAGTTTGGAATCGAGTATGATTCCCAAGTTTTTTGCTGTTTAAGGTTGATCAGGCGAATTCAGGGATCTTCCTTTTATTCGTAAAGACCAGCAGTTCAGTTTTGATTGGGTTGAGGTTTGGACCTCGGGTCTTTCTTCTTCTTTATTTGGCGCTACAGCCCGGGGTGGACCTGGGCCTCAACCAACAAGCCTCTCCACTCCATTAGCACGGTCTCTGGCTGGCTGTCGCCAGTGTCGTACGCAAAGTTGGTTGAGGTCCTTCTCCAACTGGGTGCGCCACCTGCGCGGCGTTCTCTGTTTCGTTGTCCCACGGGTTCGGAGTCGAAGACCTCGGGTCTGCATCCAGTTATTTACAAACTTTAGTCCATAACTGAGACGCTCACTAAGTGTTGAAGGAAATTTACCCGAGATGAGGATGGTCACATGGTCCGCATATGCGGCTACTGAGAATCCCTCCTTCTACAACGTCTTTATGATTGGGTCAGCCACTAGGATTCATAGCAGAGGTGGGAGTACTCCTCCCGGAGGTGTCCCCCGGCACTCCTTTCTTATGCAGCATAAATCGCCCAGTGATGACTTCATCAACCGTGAACTCAGGATAAGCCGGATCCAATCACAGAGTCCTGCATCGACTCGTGTGAATCGAGTCGTTCGTCACCTTGGTAAAGGGACCCTCTACATCGAGGAAAGCGCCCAGCGTGTATTCCTTCTCGCACAGAGGTTTCTCCACGGTGAAGTCAACTCGTTGTGAACTGCTGCTTCCACTGATCTAGTTTTCATGTAGGCATGCTGCGATTTGGAGAAAAAGCTGTGTCCTATCTGGCTGATAGATTTGTAGTCCTTAGCAGTGGTATAGCTTGCCTTGTCTGCTGTAGGAATGAAAGTTACTCTAACCTCTCGCCAGCTCTTTGGAACAGGGAAAGATTGAGTTCCCTTTCATTTGCACCACAATTGGATGGTGAAGGATCTAATTGCCCAAGCTATCCTACTACTGCTGATCAATTCGTTGACCTTCTCTTGCTCCATCCTCCAGACTTCTGCGACAGGGTCATCATTGTCTTTGGAATCATCTTTGCAGCGTGGAAAGTGGGTGATAAGAAGATTGTCAAGAAAGTTTGCAATGGAGTCGATGCCAAAATCTTCCTTATTCAAGACGTCTCTTTGATCGAGCTCTTAGGTTCGTTGAAATTACTCCAAGAGCTCTTTTTAGCAAATCCGATTTTTGTGTTTATGAGACTGACGTTTTCCTTCTAGGTGGACCAATCTAAGAGTCCTTCCATTACGAGATTCCAAATTGCCTTGGATTTTCATCGGAGCTCCGCTAATTTTGCATTCCACCGCGCTTTATCTTTCTCACCATTCTTGTGTGGTAAGCTTTTTATAAATTCTAATTAATTTAGGTTGAGATTCCCAGGATCGATAGCTTGTTCTTCTCAACCGTGGCGTAGTCCAGTGAACTTGAATATGGAATCCCCAAGAGAAAATACCTGTTACTCAATACATTTGTAAACAATTTGCGTTTCTCACGGTCACTAAACATACCATAACGGGTCAAATGACCCATTTTGAACTTTTGCATTGAAAATGCACGTTTAATTTTATTGCGTTTGCACATTTGACTTCATGACTTTTTCTAAGTAATTAATTGACAGTTATAAACATTTTTTTTTGTTTTGTTTTGTTTATTGTGAGTAATCATTGTTGTATACCGATATCTACCACAACGGGTCATTTAAACCGGAGAGATTTTTTTTTGTTTTATGAGATTATCGAGTCATATTTGTAGTCAGAAAGTTGCACATTCTTCCAAAGACTGTTGCGTAAAGTAGTTCAACGAAAATAGCTCAGAATAATTTCAAGAAAATACCAAATTTTAGACTGAAAATAGCTTTTTAGTGTAAGAACAAGTGGCAAAAATTGAAAGTCTTGGTAAGTACCTAGCTTATATTTTATTTTGATAGCTATAGTAATACAGGTAATTTTTTACCCAGAAAAATGTCGAAGCGAAGAAGACAGTACAAGTTCTAAGAAGATATAAATAATATTGACGAAGAGTTTTCAGAAATTAGTGAAGATGAATTTTCCGAAAATGAAAATACATTGGTTGCAAATAAAAATGAGTTCGATTCTACAGATACTGACGATGAAGAGGAAAATATTGTGAATGTATGTAGTGGCCGAAAAAGAATAAGATTACCCTCAAGTTCGGAAGAAAGTGAAGTAGAAATAAATGAACAAAATGTTGCGAATGATGGATCTGTTTGGCAACAAATGCAAGTAGGTGGCACACCTGGAAGAGCACCACTTCATAACATTTTCATTCAAGAAGTAGGCCCAACAGGATATGCAAAACGTCATATAATGAAAGGTAAAGTTAGTACTGCATTTTCATTGATAATTGACCACCGTATTATGACTCATTTAAGAACATGCACAATAGAAGGAGCAAAGAGAGTGTTATGTTCCGATTGGAGTTTATCTAAAAAAAAAATTAGATGCATTTATTGCAATTTTATATGCTCGAGCTGCATGTGGAGCAAATAATTTGAGTATTTCCTTTTTGTGGAATAACATATGGGGGCCTACGTTTTTTTCTGAAACTATGAGCAGAAATAATTTTACCGAAATTCTTAGATTTATTCGTTTTGATAAAAAAAGTCAGCGGAGCCAACGTTTGAAAACAGATAAATTCGCTATGGTATCTGCAATTTGGAATATTTTCATTGAGAACAGCCAACACTGTTACAAACCGGGTGAAAATATTACTATAGACGAACAGCTATTTCCGACTAAAGTACGATGTAGATTTACGCAATACATGCCTAACAAGCCGGATAAATTTGGAATCAAATTTTGGTTAGCATCGGACGTCGATAGCAAATACGTCATAAATGCACTTCCATAGCTTGGAAAAGATGAATATAGGCCCTCTTCAGTACCACTCTCTGAATATGTTGTACTCAAACTAATTGAGCCATTTACGGGTTGCGGAAGAACTGTGACCACAGACAACTTCTTCACAAGCAAATCCCTAGCAACACAACTCCTAGCCAAAAAAAAACTACGTTAGTTGGAACTATTCGGTCAAATAAAAGAGAATTACAACTAATTGCGAAGCAAAAGAAAGATGATATGGAACGATTTTCATCGAAATTTTTTACAACAGACAATTGTACTCTTACAATCTGTAAATGTAAGCCAACAAAAAATGTACTTTTACTTAGTTCTAAACATAAATTCGTTAAAGTAGAAAACAATGATAAACGTTTACCTGAAACTGTTTCATATTACAATAAAACCAAATTGGTGTAGCCATGACTGATCAAATGGCGAGGAAATTTACTACAAAATCTAAGTCTTGCAGATGGCCTCTCCAATTTTTTTTCAATAACCTTGATTTAGCTGGTATAAATGCCTGGATTTTGTACAAGCAAACGACAGGAGAAAATATCTCGAGACAAGATTTCTTACTCAAGCTAGCAGAAGAACTTGGCGCCGATTTTCAAGAAGCCCGTGAACAACCAAAACAAGGAACAAATACGAAAGGATCGTTGCCTAAGTCGACTACAGATGCTTATAAACGTATGAGATGTCAAATAGGATACTGTAAAGAAAATAAAACCAACAAAATTTGCTCTAAATGTAAAAAATATGTTTGCGGAAAATGTACAATGGACACACTTATATGTAAAAAGTGCGATGAAGTATGAATTAAAAATTTTTATTTTTTGCTTTTGTAATAGAAATGCTCAACATACTATTTTGTTTAATTATAATAAATTTAATTTATATTTTTATTTCCTTCCTAACATCCATATTTCATACATTCAAGCATGAAACATAAAGTCGGGTCATTTGACCCGCTATGGTAGAAATAGGTATATATTAAGTCTTGGTATGATTAGTGTTAAATTGTGATTTCGAGAGCAGGGAGACCTAAGCACTTTGAGACTCCTTATCATTTCCTCCTTCAAAGCGATTCCCTTCGACCAATTCCCTTCCTGCAATTCTTTTCCGTGTATCGTCGCACTTTGTCCATCGAAAGTTGCTCAATGAAACTTCCTCGTAACTGGGTAAGTAATGCCAGGTTGGGTCGTAAAAATCTCCAAAGAAGTCCAAGCCAGCTCCCGCCTCGTGGTAGCCACCTCTTTGATTTACAGCACCGAGCTACACTTAAGCGTTCGGTCTCCAATTTGTACATGCATCCCTTCTTGGCGTGGAGTCTACCAACCCAGCGAACCCTGGTGTCGGTGGCGGCGATGTATTTTATGGCAAAACATGAGGGTAGCTCGTGAGACCATAAAACCGAAGGAACTACAAGAATTCCTGTGCATATACCGCACATCCATCCGCTTAGTCATCGCATATCCTCAGCATATTCATCCTTGTGCCATTCATTCATTCCATTTATCTTTTTCCCATTTGTTCCATGCGGCCGTTTGCGTGCTGGCATTGCATAAAGCCGCGTTAGCCTCACCCTCCGCCGCGCCGACCGCACGGCGAATACGAATGCGACCATAAATTCCGATGTTAAGTACAGTTTTAACGTGTTAATTTCCTGAACGATTAGACACAACATTCTTTGGCAAGGCTTAGGGTATGTCTACACTTCGTCCTTCGACAATGGATTTCGCCCGGGCCCTCGCCGGCGGTGAAGAAGGTGAACCCGGTGCTTGGCACGAACCAGCTCCAATTGCTGGACACAATACGACTTGGATTTGTGTGCAATAAACTGACACAATGACAGCTAAATGGACAGATACAAATGTAGACGAGGAAGGAGAGACCGGAACAAGGAGAAGGTAAACAATTTGCATTTAACCCGTCCCGCATGCCTCACAACCCAAGTTCCACGGTCGATCGGAGTTTGTCTGCGGGAAAAGATTCTGGAAAATATGAGTGTGCTCCTGATTTTATCGGCTCCATAGCATTGTTTGGACGGGAAGACACCTCGGGCAGCGAGCCGGGCAAGAGGTATCACCTCGACGTGAGCGCGCGGCGAGTGTGCACGGAAAATTAGATGTCATAACAAGGAAACATAAACACGAGAAAGTTTTGCCGGACGACGGAAGGAATGCGAGAGTCTTCGGACTGCCGATGATACCATTATCCCCGATGCTTCCTGGAAATTGGATTATTCAAGCAGTTGACTGAGGGGATGGGGGTACTGCCGTTGCACTTGCACAATTCCTCAGTTCGTCAGCACCCCTGGCTAGGTGATTCCATGGCTTTGTTGGCTATGTCTTGCCGTTGTCCTCGCCCTAGTCGTTGGTGCCGAGAGAATGTTTTCCCATTTCCCGCACTGGATTTAAAATTTAAAACGAAGTAATTACGTTGTGCTGGGGCACAACAGCCACTGCGAGAGGATCGAGAGGATTGAATGGGAAGGCACAAAGTGTGTCATCAGTTTGCCAAGAAGGTGGACTTCTCCTTCAGATAAGGAGGACGTCTTTAGCAATTCATTTCATTCTTGCACTTGAGTGGATTGAATGGATTGTCATGTACAATGAGCATGCCGATGTGGGCTTGTGTGGGCTGCGAACATGAGTCGTGTCGGCTCAGATTGATGCTCTTGTTGTGGGGCGATAGTTGGCTGCCAAATTGACCGATACGAGCTTTGAGATTAGCAGGGATTTTTCGATTCATCGAATGATGCTCATTCTAGTGCTTCCTCTTGGATGATTGTCTGATTTTCGAACAGTTTAACTCGGATCGAGGGGGAAAGTGAGTGACGCTTAGCTTGAGTAGGTTGGTTGTGTTGTGCTCTTGATATCGATGATTAAACAAGTTTGCTGCTCGTCTATGTTGACCTGAGAACTTAAAGCTATAAGAAGGGTGTTAGAGAAATAATACCACGAAATGAAACCACGGATGCTGTTCGTCAAATGACCTTTATTACGTTCACTTTGATTGCAATTCAATCTGTTTATCGACCGTCCTCTGTGCAGCCAATGCCGTCCTCGTATTTTATACGCTGCAGTAGTAGCCTTACAGGGGGTATACAAAATACCACTATTCAGCATTTTTCTCGATGAGGATATCATATTGTCAATCCAACCGGTGTGACGCTTCAGGATTTTGTTGCTAGAAGGATCCAAAATCTAGAAAATCTCGCGAGAGACTGGTCTAATGATTCCCTGCAAAGAAGGGTAGTGTAATGATAATTTTTGTGACACAAGGTCCTCATTAACGTCTCTCTCTCCGGGGCTCACTCGATGCAATTTAAAAATATTTTGTTCCCTGCAAAACATGCGTTGTCACTTGACTTATCAGATTGCTGTTGGAATAAGCATTTCCTTAGGGGGATCCAGCAGTTGGGGTAAAGTCTTCATATTGTTACAGGTTTTGAACTAGCCCTAAAAGCCATTGAAAATACGACACGAACCACTTTCTTTAGTCACCCAGAAAAGCCAGTTGAATCGCAGAGAGAGCTTTCGCTTTAGAGAACCAAAGCAGATTACCAACACCTTTATAGTGGACCGATGCCGTTAAGCTTAGTTCAACGATAAAATCCGGCTCGAAGGACCAAAATATTTTACATATTCCTTTCTCAGATTGCCTGGGTTATAGGACGCTGGACGATATGGATATTCACTGAACGAGCTATAGCGTATTGGAGAGCCTTCGAGGAAGGAGAATGGCGACATTTTCGTGCGCTCCAGAGATATGCTTTGATGTGGATGGTAAAGATGCTTTGACGAAATTGTCTGTTCAACATACAGCATCTGAACACTAAAGGCAGCCTCCTGCTGCTAGAAGAACATCGGACTTGTGGATTAAAGTCATCGTGTCCAGCACCATTTACTAGATATTATGAGCAGTATTAATTCAGAATAATTCTAGATTTGAGTTACTTTGCGATTTTGTATTCACAGTGACACCAAACTGAGATTTCAAACTTTTTAAATATTTGTGTGAATCTACCGTATCCAAAAACTTGCACAAAATATAGCTCCTTATGAGACAATGATTCTACTATTGTATACACGAGGCGACCGGGGTCTCCCCTGGTCATTGGAAGTATATGCAGAATGTCTAATAGATGTAAAAGTAATATCAAAAAAGAAAAATATGAAAGGCAACCGTCTGTATATATCCATTCACTTGTACTCATGAAATCGTTTGTGTGAATCAAAATGATAATGGGGTTGTGAAAAAAGCAACAGAGACGTATGTATGATTCCAGATTGCATAATACTCAGTCCAGCATATATTCGCTGAGCTACCATGCAAATCAGGTGTTAGCCCTGTTCTGACATCGAGTTTGTGCTATTGATGAAGCGCGTAAGAGGCTCTAGCATTCTTCAGCTCGCCTAAGTTTTCGAAGAACTGAGATCATAAATGTTTTCTTCTTCTAATTTAGAGGGCGATACATGAGCACAGTAAGTGTGTATTTCGTAATCGTTTTCATCGGTTCTTCATCGGAGTTCGTCTTTGTCACTTCTGCACCAGTAATTGTAAGGGATATCGGCCCCGAAGGCCTGAAGTACACAGAGGTCTTCCAATTGTTCCAATCCGTTCTGTCTTGTCTTGTGGAGCATGGACAATCTCAAGGGCAGATGAGAAAAAAAAAAAACATGATATTTTCCAGAGAAACGTTCGATCCCCAGCCAGGCGTCTACGGATGCAACATCTAAGAGGACCAGACCATGCACAACACTGCTTCAGCACGAAGAGTCTTTGACTGCGCACCAGATCGACAACGCAATACAGGACGCCCACGGAATCGATGGCGCACGTGAGTGGAGACTACCAACTAAGCGTGCGAAATCGGAAACAACTGGCTAAAGTTCGTACCAGCTTGAGAGTCTTGTGGGCTGAGTCTGTCCCAGATCAACCCCGGAGTGTAGCGCCCCTAGAAGAAGAAAATTGTGTCTAATCTGGAAAAAAACATAATGTTCCTATTTATAAGGACTCTTGTCCAAAACGCTAGAACATCTAAAATCTCGAATGATCACTGCAGAGACGAGAAGACGAAGAATATCAGACATCTGTTTCTGCAGCCCAACTGGTTTCATGAATAGACGCCATCCATTGTACGTGGTATCACAACAGGTCTATATTGGCCTAAATATGACAGATCTCTGCAGCGCTCGAATCTAAGCTAACTTATGTTGTTTGCAGATGGAGGGACAGAAACAGAGCTATTAAATAAAATGTTGGAAATGTAACTTCATTTGCAAAGACTATCGGACTGCAGCTGAAATACTGCTAATTTATGCTATTTGTGTCTCAATTCCGAGTTCTGATTATTACTGATTATTGCCTAACAAGGACGATTGAATATTGACTTTGGGCTTGTGGGAGAGAGCGTCGCAGGATGTCTACGTTCAAGTTGGTCCACTGCGCTGTCTAGTGGGAGTAGTTGACATTAATTGTGGTGGAGAGGCGGCAGTATGTTGCGAGGTTCACGGGAACACACAACCTCAGACGCTCACCTCGACTTGAGACGAAGGACGAATAGGTTCCACCGTTTGTTCGAGAACAGTAATGGGAACAACGCAACTTGTTTCTGGCAGCAAATCAGTCGATTTTATGACTTCACCGCCTTTGGGGTCTTCACCAGTGAAGTGGTTGTTTGCTTCAGCCTATGCCAGATAGAAGTGAACGAAACTAATCTCACAATCAACGCTGCACGAAAGTTTGTTTGCCCCGTATGTATTCTCGACTAATGTTCAGTATTTAGATGATCAAAAGAATACAGTAAGGCAATCAACTCAGCTTTATGTAATTAGTTCCGCAGAAAATACACCGCCTTTGTCGAAACAAATTCCATCCACGACAATAAATACGTCTCCAGTCCTTCTTTAACTGGTAAATTTAGGAATGTGTTATGGATTATTCGATGAAGGGCCAGAGATCTGTTCTTAATATAAGGTTGTACATTCAAATTGATCTTCATTTCGTTAAACAGGCAGTTAGGTTAAGTCGAAAGACATAGTTTAATATTAAGTTTAGCTTAGAGAGCCCGCCGAGGGCCAGTAAGTTAAAATAGAATCTTTGTTCCTCCAACTAGTTTAAGCATTTTTGTCTAGTATGTAAGAATATACGTTATGAATTGAGAAATAAAAATGAATTTAAAAAAAAAAATGATTCCAAATTGCTACTGTAACTCAAAAAGTAACAGAGTAGATGGCCATCGCAGTGTGGATCGCAGTCGCAATTTGGAACCCAATCGCAGTTTGTATCGCAATCACATCTTAAATCACTTGTCACAGAATGCGATTACCATTTTTTAATTACTTTGAAAAAGTATCAGTTAGTGATTTTTTGCTCAGCACTACCGTCTTCTAGAAGAACAACTCGCGTTGTACATGTTATTCTTCTCTAACGACTGGAGGGGAATCAATATGTTATGGCTACCACGTTTCCACGTTTGCTAGGATTGTCTGTGAGAGTCGTGAATTCCGAAAGTCCCCCCGTCACAATTCTTGATTAACATCTAAATCATCAAATCATCACCCGGAAAAAAGTAAATCCAAAGCGAATTAACAATTCTGCACCAGAGACGTACATTAAGAGCCGTTTTGTTCACTATTGCTCAACTTGCCGAAAACTGGGGAGTTGCTCAACTTCGGAGTTTGTCTCAACTAGTTATTAAACCGAGGAGTTGAAAATTGGTTTTGTTCACTATTCCAACTCAAAGTCTGAAGTTTAAAATCCAGAAGGTGTCCAACTTTCAGTTTTTAAACTTCCCCTGAAATATTTTTGACAATGCATACATACAATGCCATTTTCAACTTCGGATTTATGGTGCGTGCTGTTCGTTTAGGCTCTGAGAAGGGAAATTGAGAGCGAAGGCTTTTAGCAAGGATAATGGTTGAATGTCTCTATCCTTCATTATCTCTGGCTCCCTTGTATACACACAGGCAGGCACGCAAGCAACTACGATAATGGAAGAAAAGAGAGAGAGAGAGAGAGAGCGAAATCCCTGATTTGTGGCGGAGTTATATTTCCGTAAGTTTAAGAAATGAGGAGTTGATGATGTCATGAGTTGTAAATTAAGAGCTGAAACAAGTCATGAAGTATTACAGAGATAGCCGACACACAGCTGATTGCCCTCTAGTCCATCGACGAACTTGAGGGCCTTTTTGACACATATTCATGCGTTTTTGACGGTTCTTCACAAAATAGCGTCCTTTCATTGGTCATTTTGGTTTGAAAAAATCATATAAAACACAGTCGTGCATCTCTGCAATACTTCATTTGTGGTTATAATAATATAATAATAATAATAATATGGGTGGCGCGACAGTCCGAGGCGGACCAGGGCCTAGCTTCTCAGCAACCACTCGTGTTGTGCGTGCGTTTGTTCTCTCACGAGTGGAAGGGACCTACAGTTTAATGCCTACTCCGAACGGCGAAGATGAGAAGAATACTCTTTGAGCATTGTCAGTGACTCGAAAGTGGCGGGGCCGTGAATTATCAAAGGTGGTAAATTCGGGTATCGAACCTGGCACCCTCTGGGTATGAGTCGACGCACTTACTCACTACGCCACGGAGAGGAGAAAAATGCCAAAGTCGTGCTTAGCTTTTGGTGAACAAAATTACCCTAAGAAGATTTCTTAGAATAGTTCTACACCACTAGCTTGTTGGAACAGATAATGAAATAATTGGTAGGTGATTCCCAATTTAAATGACTGAAACCTTAACCCCAACTGCATACTGTTACGATACGATACTCTGGTGAATATGTCAGAAAAACTACCTTTATCAACAACTGGTCCCTGTAATTCCAACAAAGGAAACTATCTTTACAATGCTCGGAGGTTATGATGAATGTATGAACTGATACGCATTGTTGCTCGGGTGGCACCGCGAGTAAGTTCGTCAATTCCACCGAAAGTTTCAGCATAAATCTCCGATGACACCCCAACTTTAGTTTAAACGAGTCACTAATGCTTTGAGATGGATCATCCCAGTTTGACTGCTTCAATTGAAGCCTTCACTTAGACAGTATTCGCAGAGAAATTTACATCGCCTTCATGACTAGCTATCAGTGCTTGTACTGCTCTAACTCAAACCTTCAATAACAGCTTTAGAGAACGCGTTGAAAACTGCTTGAGACACTGCTTAGATTGAAGCAGTCCAAGCCAGTTACAGTCCCAGTTGCAGTCAGTCTGACTCAGTCGCAATCCGCGACACTACTTCATCCTTCCACTTCACATCGTTCGTCTACATATTCCCTCCCGTGGCTTTATTATTTCTTTTTTGGTGTAAAGACAGCAACAACACCAAATCCATTCATTATCAAAATTGGATTAACACCCTTTTGTGAATCTCTTTCCAAAGGATTTACATTTGTGCTAAGGTTTTTCCCCAACTGTCACTTTCCAGCTGAATTATGAGTCAGTTTCAATCCTGGATGACGGTCGACGGATTAAAGAAATTATTTGTAAAATTCCACCAAACAGCAAAAATGTTGCGGGAATAAAGTATTTAAAGCATTCACCCCACCGTGACCTCCTGTCGCATAGTCTGGTGATTCCTTAAATAATGCTCTCCAGACAAAAGTACTTGAGGCGATCATTCGTAAATTTGAACAGCTGGAGTTGGATGCCACTTGATGACTGTTACCAAAATTAATTCGGCGACGAATGGAGTTAAAAAAAATATATAACAACCACAACTTGTTCGTTGCAGTGTCAACTTTTATTCACTTCGGCGTTCAACTTTTTTTTCAGTGTCTAGAGGTTGCTTGGAGGTGGAGCCTATCCTCATTGAAAAGGAGGTTTAAGTTAATGACCTCGTCAGAGACTGGTGTGATGAGAGCAATGGAATGAGATTGGTGTCTGTGCCCATTTTGTAGGAAATATTTGACAAAACGGAAGTCCACAAATAGGAAATATGAAGATGTAGAAGTTCCAATAGCCATTGTCAAAATCATATCCAGTTTGACTCCATGTTGAATGTGCCGTCACCTTGTATCCAACTCGAAAAGTGGTACATGGCAGCAGTTTGAAATTTTTTAGCATATTATTTCAGATGTCGGTTGGATTGAATTAGGGGGTGAATTGAGACTTAAGTCGACTGACACTGGAGCGTGGGACTTGGCTACAAGTATTGATTCCCAGAACGATCTATTCGAAGTTCAGCGACACGAACCGGCCAATTTTGGTTAGGCTTATGCATTTTAGTTCAGTCTAGACAGCCCTCAGTTATGTTTAAATCTATTCATTGATCTAGTAAGTTTTTCTAGTTCATTTAGTTCAATTTAGTTCAGTGAGATTTTCGCTCCTTGCTTCAATTATTTTCGTTAATATAAGAAAATACACATCAAATAAATGAACAGAGCATCACTAATAAATAATGACAGTACTGATTCTCCTGCTAGTACCACTAAGACCAATTACAAATATGGATGAATTGAGTGAAACACACAAACATTAGCGCAAATGCTTTTTCCCTTCACACACACCACCGGGAACGAAACCATGCTCGATGTTCTAGTGCTGGGGTAGTTAAACAAAAACAACCCTGATGTGCACAATGCCAATACGCATACAAAGCTATGTATCCAATTTAGTTCAGTTTAGTTCGATATAGTTCCGATCTTCTTGTTGAATGCATGTAGGCAGAAGAGTTAGGACTACTTAGTCAATTAACTAATAAAAAGTGACATTGTGAACTAGTTCGCTTAGTTACTACTTGTTAGTGTTTTTTCTTTTTAACTAGTTCCTTGGGGAGTGGGTCGCCGTGGCGTAGTGGGTAAGTGCGTCGACTCCTACGCAGAGGTTCGATACCCTAATTTACCACCTTTTATATCCGGCTCCACCTCTTTCGAGTCACTGACAATGCTCAAAGAGTATTTCCTGTATAGCTAAAGCTTCTCAAACTTGGCCGTTCGGAGTCGGCATTAAACTGTAGGTCCCTGCCACGCGTGAGAGAACAATAGCACGCACAACACGAGTGGTTGCTGAGAAGCTAGGCCCTGGCCCTCTACGGACTGTAGCGCCATCCATATTATATTATTATTATAGTTCGTTCTTGAACTACACAAGCCTAATGTCAGTGGACAGTTCCATCTTCGGGATTGTGATGTTGCAAGTAGCGAATGGACTGTCCATCGAACAAGTATTTATAAACCACCATTACTTGCTGTCGGGCCCTGGGGAACGAAAGTATTATCAGTAATGACCTCGTTTGTAAAGAGGATAAAAGGAAATATTGTGGGGCATTATGGAAAGACGACAACGGCAAGAGACTTTTGAGCTTCGATAACTTCGCCCGGGACATCCGCGAAGATGTTAACTTCATTAGAATAATTTTTTTTTTCTCTTAGTCTCTACTTCCGAAAGTCCTCATCCTGGACTATGGAATGAGGATATATTCCATTCGCTTTTTTCTTTCCTTCAAGTTCTATCTAAGTATTCCAAGCTATTCCCGTTCTTTGTCTAGTCATATGCTGAAAATGGCTGTCCAATCCTAAGGATCTCGTGATCTCGTGTATGAAGGGCCAAGGAACGGAGCGTGTTGAAAGGCCAGACTCACGAATTTTCGCCTCGCTTATTCCGTTTCAGCCATTGACTATGAATTTGACATGTGTTGGCTCACCAGGATTGGACAGTTATGGAAAATATAATGGGTTGTCTGTCTCTCCCATAATTTCTACTACTCGCAAGTAAGAGATTGCTGGTCAAATTAGTTTGAACACCTTGTATCAGGTTCCTTTCGTAATGGCGACTGTAAATTAGATTTGATTAATTTTAGTGGAGAATGCGAAAATAATTCACTGACAAGTTTCAAAAACCTTCGTCCGTCTATGTCCGTGTGGATACTCAGTAGAAGTTTCAACTTTGCCTTGGTCCTAATTCACCCCTTTGGAATTACTTATGCCTTGATTCTATAATCATTAAATTCACGCTCCAGAGAATGGAGATATTAGCCGTGTTTTTGTTTTTTCAAAAATCTATAAGTAGTGAAGTAGGATTTTGCACGTAAAGCACATACAACAACCTGTTGCTTTACCAACTGTTTACAACTGCCTATAATATGGGCAGTGAAAAGTGGCTGTCGATAAAAATTCGAGTTCAAATTTTCTTCATATATTTTGACAGATAAAGATCAAAGCTACTGCGAATTGTTTTTTCGCATCTTACTTCACATCACTATCAATAGCGATGAAAAAAAACACGACTATTCTAAAGATAAGTTATTACAAACAGTTGTGGGTCGCCGTGGCTTAGTGGGTTGGTGGGTAGACTCCTACTCAGAGGTCTCATGTCTCCACCTCTTTCGAGTGAGTGACAAAGCCCAAAGAGTATTCCTATCTAACAAAAGTTTCTCAACTTCGCCGTTCTGAATCGGCATTAAATTGTAGGTCCTTTCCACGCGTGAAAGAACAAATAGCACGCACAAGTGGTTGCTAGGAAGGTAGGCCCCAGGTCCGTCTCGGACTTCCGCGCCACCCATATTATTATTATTATTATTATTTTTAAATAGTAACCTGAATATCAATATATATGTATATGACTAATATTTTGGTCCTTCGAGCCGGATGTTCGACATTGCTTTTGTTGAGGGTGAACTCATGCTCCAACGCAAGCTGGAACAACACGTCTTTCTTATGCTGAAGCTGGCTGCTCCCATTCATTACCTCTACTATCGGATGAACAAAACCCGATGTGATATAATTTCACACACAAAGCCCGTTTAGAAGGATTACATTTTTATCTTCACAAACTTAGAACAAAGGACCCATATCTGGCCGACTATCGTATATTTCCAAGAATGTTCATCTTAATATTAGGTGTGTGTATCGCGACATTCCTAGGAAAACGCGATAAACGTATCAGTACTAGAGCTGAAGAAGCGCGACATGGTAGCATGGTGGCATTCAGGGTCTTAACATCGAATATCTTCACTTCGAAATTTGTCAGGTTATGCTTTGTCTTCATGGAAATCACAAAGCGTATCGTTTTCGTAAATAAGTCCCTAAACTAGACGAATCTGTACCCTTATGCACACACATCGCTAAATTCCACGACGAACAGCCTCAATATAGAAGCCTTGGATAGAGCCTTAATTTGTCAATGAAGGGCAAGAATCAGAAAATCATCAATGTTCTGATTTTGTCGCAAGGATGTGCACAGGATGTACACACGCTTGTTCTTACCGAACAATGGACCAGACAAATATAACCTCTCCAGCACTGAACAAGGCTTCAGCGAAAAACTTTTCTTTGTAAGCCAGGACTTAAATAATGTTAAACTGGTAAGGGCTACTGACCTGTTTGGCTTTAGTTACAACATGGATCTCAAAGGGATTGAATGACGCAAAGAGGTTGGAATCATCATGCTACTCTAAGTGAGTCACAGCGGTCTGGACGTCAGGGGATCCATAAACTTACCTGTCTTTCTACCAACCATTTTGTCTCCTCCTCTTTGAGACAGGCGAGTTCTACGCGGCTACGGCTTTTTGACTAACACTTGTGCGTATACGCACTCCATAAAGGAACACAAACTGGAGCACCCTCAAACGGTTTAACGTTAAAAATCGTAATATTTCATCTAAAATCTTGCCCTTAAAGACCGGAGCTAACAGAATAAAGAAATGAATCCCTTCATTACTACTTCATTTGCTCGGTATTTTATGAACCATCGCCGTCCATTTTACGTCCTAACACACTCAGTGCACTCGAGCTTATTCGAGAAACCTCTTCACCTTTAAGACTCACTCACTCACCCTCCCATCGACAGTTTATGCACGGCATCGTCAATGTTAACCACCTTGTAATGATAATGAAAAATTCAACGTATTACCCACCGATATCCTTGGCAGCGCCAACAATCCTTCCGTCTCCCCAACGGCCAAGCGCACACACTAACGCCATCATTTCCCACTTGCACCGATGCCTTACGAACCGGCACAAGAAACCTAAGACGAAAAAAAAAATCATCTCACCATACATTTTCGATTGAATGTAGAATTTTATGCTAAAATAAGTGTATCCTGCAGGATGTGTGTGCAGTGGTGTGTGTGTGAGAGGCAAGAGCGAGCGCCCTGAATGGGGATGTTCGAATTACCATTTTATAACAACCAAGCCGTGAAATTGAGTTAAGACGGCATTAAAAAAGCTCTAAGACGATTATTACCAGATAAAAGGAGCGAATAAAAGTTTAAAGGACAAAGGAATAATGACATGGCAGTTAAGGTTTAAAGTTACGACATGAGAAAGATTCAGATGCGTCCTGCTTGTCCTCGGCGACCAGATGGGCATGTGCGGAAATGGCAAAACTTTGCCCATATTATTATTTCAATTATTGTGAACAGGTCATAATAGGATGCCCTCGCCTCGAGTCGAGGTCATTTGACTGCTGCGGTGAAGGTTGCCGAAGATGCTATTTGAGTTGTGGAGTAAAGGACGTTCGAAATTATGGTGAAAGCCTGAAAAAAGATCTGTGGTGCCGTCTGGGGTTGGACTTAGGCCTAGTCTCTGGTTTCATGTGTCCGATGTCAGTTAATCCGTGAAGATGAATGATCGATAGGTTGTGCCGAATGACGATGGAGAATTCTCGCAGCTGGTGTGACCTTTATGGAACCATACGATATGACCAATGGTGGACAATGACAAAATCATGTGTCGTTCAGAAGCTTCGCCTGAACTACGTGTATGCCGGGGATGTTTCATGAAGGCATGGACTGGCGATTTGTGACGAATTTTTTTGTTTATTGTTGGGTGCATCGCATGTAAAGGAAGAATGGCGACTGTTTTCAACAGCTGTCATTGACTCTGCACGGGATGTTTGTGGAGTGAAGCAGCTTGGAGTGGCGGCTGGTGGTGAGAAAAGAACCGCGTGGTCTAAAACACCCGGAGTTCAAGAAGCCATCAGAGAGAAGAAGAAGACCTACAGAGACTGGATTCTCTTGGGAGACTTTGCTTCTCGTAACCGGTACACTGAGGCACGAAGAGCAGCTTCAGAGCAGTCTTGGAAGGAGTTCGGCGAGAATTTTCAAAGCGACCATAGATCTGCGAAAAAGGTTTTCTGGCAAACCATTCTCCGACTCAGAGGAAGAAAATTCAACATCATCGAAGGAGTCAAATCCAAAGTTGGTGTGTTGCTTTCCAATGGAGGACATCTTGCGCAGATGGAACGAACACTTTTCGGAGCTGCTCAATCCCGAACAGGTCACCGAGGATAACAGACCCGAAGTCTTAAGTGGGGCGGAGAATAGTCCAAGTGAGTGAAGGAAGTCATTTTGGCGATAGATTCGCTAAAAGTTGGCAAATCCGCCGGTGTGGACTCTACATGTTAGTGGAGTCCCATTGAAGCAGGTGAAGAAGCTTAAGTATCTCGAGGTCTTCTTCACGACCTATGGGAGGAGTAATACTGAACTTTCCTGTAGGACTGGTCAAGCTGGGTTAGTTTTGACACAGTTCAGGGTCAAGCTCAGTTCCGACACAGCTTGGGAGGTCGGTAATCAGGAAGGCCAAGCCTAGTGCGAAAGCCAGGGTAGCAGTTGCCAACTCAGTATTTGTCACGAAATTTGGGTAATGACCGAAGGAATAAGATCTTGAATGCAAGCTGCTGAGATGAGATTTCTTCGAGCTGTTGTGGGAATTACTCACCACGATAGGGTGAGAAACACGACAGTACGCGAGGAACTCAACCTTGAGCAGCTTGGCTAGGCGATCACTTGACAGACCCAAGATGAGGTGGTTGGTCCAAGTCCATAAGCTCTCCTGGTTCCGCTTGGGCATAACCGCTGATGAGTCGCTGGCGGAGGATGGAGTTGCCTGGAGATCTCTCGTACATGGTTTACCTCCGCGACCCCTTTAGTGGTTCATGCGGGTCAGAAGATGATGATGATATTTAATATAATATACAAACAGATAGATGAATGCATGTATCTCAAATAAACAAATAGTAAACAAATCAACTACAAAAGTTAATAAAAAAAAAATGAAATCAAGTCGTTTCCGTACGTTAAACATGGCTCGATATCTCCCGATTGCGAGTGTCGATTATGAATCGATAATTGATACACAGCGATTGTCGATTGGTTATTTTGGTATTGGGACTATCGATTGGGATTGATATTTATCGAATTGCGTGCGGCACAAAATCATAGAATAAACATTGCTTTTATTATACAAACGTAAATTAACTTAAACTGTTTTATCTTTAACTCATTTTTATTCAAATTTTCGAACAAAGATAGTTTAAATTAAAAAATATCGAACAAAACGACAAAGAAAATATGTCCCGAATGCATTAATTCATGATTTGTTTCGATACGCACACAAGTGCTTGATAAAATTGTACCACACATCTCCCTCCGACTTATGCAGAGATAACCTATAATAGAGATATCCAACTCCTACCTCCCTTGCCCCTTGATTTCATCTGACAGCGATTTTTATACGCTTTTGTCCCCTGTCTGTGAATACGTTTGAGCTCTTGAGAACAGCTGATACCCTTCCCCACCTTAGTATTGGGGTGAATTAGAGTTCTCATTTGAAAATTCGCTCGTTATTTGAACGTTTTTTTCAAATTTCGGTGTTCAATTTTCAACACAGTATGGAGGGGTAAACGAACGAACAAAGCTTATGTTCATGAAGTCGATTCATTAAAACTTTTAGCAATTTACAATCTGAAATACTTGGATATAATTAATAAATGCACAACATAGTGGGAATTTTTTCATATGAATAAAAATTAATAACACATTCACACGTTCAGTTAACCCATAATAAAAATATTATTGAAGCGTGAATCACAAATAAGATGTTTTGACAACCATTTTTTAGCATTAGTAAAAGTTGCAATATCTTGCCATTGTTCTTATCGAATTGTTTAAATTGAATTCATGAGTTTCATTTTGAGTTAATTTGTCAGGAGTGGTTTATGAATAGGCTGTATATGTACTTAAGAATTAATTTGAGGTCAAATAGTTCCAGTTAAATGGGCATTGCAATACATTTTTATTCACGAAAGTCGATATTACAATGTAAGAAAATTCCCTTAAAAGTACTAGTCAACTTTTGAACACCCTCCGAACAACATACGCATCTACGTTACATGGATTCCCACTAAATTCATGAATCTGCCGCTTTTTCTCACAAAATTCACGAATCGGCCGCCATATTGTGGTGAATTGACGAGCGTTGTAAATGGATAAGTGAAATACAATGGATTACCACTACATCTTCGTTGTGGGCTAGGGGTAAAAATGTCCCTTATCTCTGGACTTATGGGACCTCACAAGGTCTCATACAAATCTGTTATATGTTCATTTTTAATTCACAATAATACAATTTTCAGTCGATTGAGTTACACAACACCAAAACAGATTTCAAGATTTGTCGACACTCGCAATCGGGGCCTATATTGGTTACGAAGTTTTAAAATGCAGTTCGGCTGTTGAGAAAAACGAATCCAAGTATAGGATACTTTTTAAAAGCTTAGTCTGTGTAACTTGAAGTCAGCACAAATTAATTTTGGAAGCAGGAATTTTTACGTTCATCATGGTATTAAGCTGGTTGCTGAAAAAAAAGCCGCTTGCTGAAGCCAAGCCCAACAAATGCCTTCCGTTTTCACAGTTAACGGCCGCCATTGCGGGTCAAATACGCGTATCCCATGTGCATGCTTCAATTCCAGACTTGTTTGTTGTGCTCGGATTTGACTTTCTCCGTCCAAGCCTGTAATTCTGCAAAGCCACCCCATTAGGTGCCAAACGCATTGTGAACAGAAAATGCATTACTTAGTTTGGCTACAGTTGGTATAATTTACTGGCCCACGAGGAAATTAAATTCACTTTTGTGGGCCGTGTCAAAAATTTTAACCATTATTCTTCTCATGAAGCATGAGAAGACATGAATGGTTGCTCATACGAATACTTAGGCCGAAGCCTAAGTAGACGTGAGTACTTCGTACTTTCTTTTCTTACTTTCACCCCTATTTGTATAGAATTGGTCGAACTGACTGTGAATTATATATACAGGGTGGCGACGAACGAAGAGACATCGAAGAGAAGACAGTAGGAGAAATTCAACCTTGCGCGGTTATCCTAGGGCTTCTCTTCCCCGTATCGACAAAGTAGTTATTTAAACTGTTCTCTTCTCTATGCTATGGTCATCATGAAGTAAGGATGAATTAAACTAACAAAATTAAACTCTTGTGCATTTATTTATTTATTTAAGGTATTTCAACTTTCGCAACGTCACCGTGGCATAGTGGGTAAGTGCGTCGACTCCTACGCAGAGGGTGCCAGGTTCGATACCCGAATCTACCACCTTTGATAATTCACGGCCTCGCCTCTTTCGAGTCACTGACAATGCTCAAAGAGTATTCCCGTCTGGAAAAAGCTTCTCAACTTCGCCGTTCGGAGTCGGCATTAAACTGTAGGTCCCTTCCACTCGTGAAAGAACAATAGCACGCACACCACGAGTGGTTGCTGAGAAGCTAGGCCCAGGTCCACCTCGGACTGTCGCGACACCCATATTATTATTATTATTATTATTATTTCAACTTTCTAGACCAGTTTCTACAGCACCTCTTAGTGTACGAAAAATCTGCCATGTGGGATGTTTGAGAGAGAGAAAAAAAAATTAAACTAGTCTTCGTCAATTCGACGAAGGGTAACCGTGAAGAATTAAATAAGAGAACGACTGCTTGCGATATTGAATTGATTCTTGCCGTATATGGAAGGAAGCTACATTTAAACTTTTGTCTAAGGAATAGCCAATAGCCATTTGAATAATACATATTATTCAAATGGCCACCTCGGTTTCGCTGGCACTGCCTGGAGATCGTCGAAAGTTGTTCGCTTGTTAGCGTAGGCTGAGGACTTGAAGTAGGCCCAGAGAAAATAAATAAGTCGCATGATCGTGGCTTCGAATTGACGTTGTGGGATGTCCTAGTTCCTTAGTTTCTTCTTAACAACTACACGTCTTGTGTCGCTTGCATGGCTTGTAGGGTCGTGTCGTTCTGACACCAGATCGGATATATCGATTTTGTCAAGCTCTTGCAACAGAAGATCGGTTAACATACGTCTGCACCTGAGACCATTGACGATGAAGGTGTTTTAAAAAATGTTCACCCAAGAGAAAAAACGAACCGATATTAACTTCAGCAATTTATTTTTACATGCGTCTAAAGCGTATGAATTACTAAAAGCAACTAACTCAATTTTAGTCAAGAATGGCAATGTATGTAATGCAAGAAAACGATTGTGCGGGTTTCATGTATTTATGTGTTATATGAAATAAAAATATGTGTGGTTTTAGTTACTGAAACATTCTTCTCTTCATTTGGCGCTACAGTCCGGGGTGGACCTGGGCCTCAACCAACAAGCCTCTCCAGCTAGCACGGTCTCTGGCTAGCTGTCTCCAGTGTCGCACGCCAAGTTGGTTGAGGTCTTTCTCCACCTGGGTGCGCCACCTTAAACGCGGGCGTCCTCTGTTGCGTTGTCCCACGGGTTCGGAGTCGAAGACTCTCTGAAACTGAAACTGAAACATAAAGTGGTATAAATGAAAAGAGTCTTTCACCATCCTTCCTCCGAAAAGTTTACAGAAGATGTAACCTCTAAAGGGTAGAGTAATTGTACCGACCGTCTTAAATTTTGACCACTTCACAAGCCCGCACTCTATGTCTCTTCCAGGAAACACGTTTTTAATTACTGCCAGACGCCAAAGAGGCCGAGGAAGCGATGTAACCTCAACTAACACCACATCTCCCACCTTCAGTTCCGACTCGATGGTATGATGCAATGATCGAAGTTGGTATAAGTACTCAGTCAAATATTGCAATCGTTTCATCCAGTGCTATCGTAAATCTTGGTCACCTCGATTTCTAATTGTTGAGCCGACTTATGATCCGTGTCCTATGGAGATCCAGAGGGTCGTCTCCTGAATACACAAGCGGTCTCGAGTTAACGACACTTTCAACTTCCGTCAATAATGTACGCAAGGTATCATCGTTCAATATTGATCGCCCTATCGCTGTTCTAAGTGCGGATTTTTTTATCTCCCAAAAGCCTCCTTTCAAGGAGCAGGTTCAGCGATGAATTTCCATCTCACCCGACGTTCACTCAAAAATCCCAAAAATCGTTCATCCTTTCGAACCTTTTTCATCCGAACAAGCTCAGGTGATGTTTTCTTGAACCTAGCCAAGTTGTCTGAGTACATTATATGCGGAACTCCACGCCTAGCGAAAAATCTTCGCATTGCAAGAAGGCTGCTCTCCGTGGTTTGAATTGCAGCACAGGTAAACAACAAAATATACAGCTTTCTTTTCGTTCCATCATTGCCCGCTATGTAGAAGGGTCCGGCAAAATCTACCCCACATAACTCAAATGGTCTAGACGGTTTCTGGAAAGCGGTGCAAACCTTTGGCCAGCTGCAGGTCATCGAAGCAGTTCACATACAAAGCAATCCATAATGACAGTTTTTATAAGCTGCAGTCCTTTCACGATCCAGTATTTTGTGCGTAGGCGGGAAAGAACTGCAGACGCTGTCTGCCACTGTGAACTGTGAAATACCTTGTCATGTGCCTCTCGAAACATTAATTTTGTGATATATGATGACTTCGGCAGGATTATAGGATGGGCAATAGTTTCATCGGCCAATACATAGTGAAGACGACTACCAACTCGCAAGTGCTGATCTGCATCTCCTAAGCTAGGACAAAGGAAAAGTATTTTAGAATAAGATGGTAAATTCCTTTTCCTATGAAGGGTTTTGAAGGTTAAACATTTGCACATTGTGAAAGCAATTATTTTCGGCACGGTCTAATTCTTCAGCAAACACATATTCACCAAAATCCATTTTCTTTTTTTTAATGCTGCCACGGCTTTGAATACGTAGACAGTTACACGCACAGTACACGTGTCCAGGTACTAAAACGCCTACAGTCGATAATTGAACCAAGCTGTAACGCCTCACTCCCCAACTCTTCCACGTCATGCCTTTCAGCAAGCATTGTTGTGACACACAAAGAAGCAACGCTAGAGGAATTCGATGATGGCCAATAAATCTGTTCTTCCCTTAACCAAGCAGGTCCGTTCAACCACACGGAAAAATTTATGAGCGAAGTTGCGCTGATGCCTCTAGTCAGCAAATCAGCTGGATTTTGAATTCCAGGACAATGTTTCCAAATAATTACATCACGCAACAATCGTATTTCCTTTACTCTATGCTCCACATATGGTTTCCATCGTCTCTCTGATCCCAAAAGCCGGAATAGGGCTATCTGAGAATCAGTCCACAGAAAAAATTCACAGAATTGTATCCGCAGGTTAGTCTGTAGATAAACAAATTGCCACCACTGAGTTAATCTTCATGGTTTCATTGACGCTTGGTCAATCCTTTGTGTGTTGTGCTCGTCTTAATAAAGGCATTTCTGTTGATTTACCCAGCCGCTAATCAATAAGATGCGCCTGGTCCAAGAAGATTGTTGCCTAAAGACCAGATCCCCGGCCAACATTTGCACTGTCTAATTAGCGAACTCAGGGCGTTGCCTATGGCCATCCGGCAACTCTTCTTGTACCAGCACAATCTTAAACGAATTTTGGCTTAAATGAAAAATAAGCCGGGCTTACTCTCTGTCGATATCCAATTTAGCTGATCAGCAGTGTATCGACATTTCTGGGTTTCCTTCGATTCTGACTGGTTCAATGGCGTTATCGTCATTCCGCACCAATCTCTGCTTGATTGGAGACGTATCGCCCAAGCAAGTCACACTCAAACTCTTCGACTGTGCGATGAACTACCTAAATACTTAAGCCATAATGATAAAAGGCCTGTGATCATTCATTCCGCATTTACAACTGACCTGGAAAATATTTTTTTCTATTTTTTGTCATTCTATTTATGCAAGGTGGAATGTCAAACCTTATGTTGAGACCTGAATGACATTGCTAATTTTGACAGTTTCAAATTTTGAATGTTAACACGCATATTCAGGTGTTGAAATTGCATTGCTCCTATCACCTCTTCGTATGGGCTCAAAAAATCCCGAGTGCATGAACAACACTTTGTTTAACTAATGGCGTTCCGTACGAAGACTTTGATCTGGTGTGGGAATTCGCATGTTTCAGGGAAAGTAACATCGCCAAGGTAAGCAGTTGACTTGCATACAATTTAATTTTTTTTTTTTAATTTATTTATTTATTTATTTATTCTTCCGGCTTTCAAGTACAGAGCTTTTTAAGACTACTGATAATATTAATAACATTTCATTTCTTATTAATAACAATGCCTAGTATAAGCTGAATTTAACATACAATTATAATGTAATTTAGACTAAATTGCTACTCAAAAAATTTAAGATTTCATTTTTACATTTATCTCTACTCATATTAAAGTCTATAACATTTGCAACTAAGTTGAATTTTATGCAAGCATTAGTTATAGGATCATTTTGCCCATAGTTTGCACTATGCCTCGAAACATAAAAGAAATCTCTAGGCCTCAGATAACGAAACGGGGTGTAAACACTGAACATGGAAAGCAGCACCGGACAATCAATGTGAGCAGTAATGACGTCATGAGCGAAAAGAACTGAATAATAAGTCCTTCTTACATGCAGTTGCTTTAGATCGATAAGCTGACATCTAGCATTATAATCTGGCATATTTGAATTCCACGACATCTTTCGAAGAGCAAACCTAGTAAATCTTTTTTGTATTCTCTCAATACGAATAGCGCTATTGTTATATAAAGGATTCCATATTAAACAACAGTATTCTAATATAGAGCGAATTAACGAAACATACACAGACTTAAGAGTGTAAGGGTCTTGAAAATCTTTTGAATTTATTTGTTTATTTGTTTACGTGTATGGTTCCTCTAAGAAATTCCAGAGAAGTGATGAGCATAATCGCATGATTTTAATAATCAATACATCACTAACAGAAATATTTTTTTATAATCGATTGATCACTAGAGATGGGCGAATCCCAATAATTCTCTTTCTTCTTCAGTTGGCGCTACAGTCCGCGGTGGGGGTGAGCCTTAACCAACAAGCCTCTCCAACTAGCACGGTCTCTGGCTAGCTGCATTCAGTGTTCCCCTCCACCTGGGTGCCCCACCTTAAATGCGGGCGTCCTCTGTTTAGTTATTCCACGGGTTCGGAGTCGAAGATGAATTCGAATAATTATTCGAGTGAATATCAATTAGTACATCTCTGTTGACAAAATCATTCGAAGGACTTCCAACTTATTACTTACTACTAATTACTAACACGGAATAAGTCGATAAATGTCTCACACGGGTTACGTCGAAGTTTCCGACGACAACCACAATCCCCATAAATTGGAATCCATAAGCAAATATCCAATGTCCAGACTTTAGGAGAATCATGTTGCAACATTTTTCCCACCAGAAATTCGGTGTCCGGCTTTAAGAGAATCATATTGCAAAATTTTTTCCCAGCGGAAACTCAACGTCCAGAAATATGATAATCTTATTTCAGTACGTTGAAATGTCGCTGTAACGAGGATCATGAAAATGCAACTTAATTTAATCAATTATGGTGTGAATTATGGTGTGAAGCTTATTCAAAATTATTGTAAAGTTAGTCTCTAGTTGATAAGATTGAAAATAAAAAAAAAAGTTTTTTTTTATTTATTTGGAACAGCCATTCGTTAAGTCACGGGATAAGTCGATAAAAATCTCAAAACGCAGAGGAAAATAAGTCAAGCATCATTTCACTTCTCAGTTAATTAATTAAAACAACAAAAAAGAGAATTTTCTTGTAGTATTAGTTAGTAACTAGTTAGTAGTCATTCGAATTAGCTAGTAGTTGGTAGATACAAGAAAATGTGAGTAGTCATTCGAATGATTGATTGATGCTTTCTCGAGATGTTGTATTAATCGGTTATCACTCGAATCATCATTTGAATGTTCCCATCTCTAGTCCTGAGTGAACGACTGTTTTCTACAAAGCCTACATTATCCATTCTTGAATGATGTTGTTTATCTGGGACCCGAGAAAAGTATTGCATATCACCGAAGACTATCACAGTTTCAAGTTATAGCTTCATTCTCTGAATTCTAAGTTCTACTCTCACCTCGATTTGGTGAAAACGTACACCTTTGATCGAAGGAGAAGGAGCCTCTAAATCTAAACAAGCATGACCTAAGGATACTATGTGGTGCACTTGCTGGCAACCCAGAAAACTGTAGTCACTGTGGACAATCAGAGGAGACCATGGAACAACCTACTAGTCGAGTGTCCAAATCTGACACCAAGCAGGTACAAAACAATTAACAGTAACATACTTTCAGGACATCGTATCTAAAGAAATCACCAAATTCCTGAAGTAAGCTCTGAAGTGTTGTGCTCTGAAGTGTGTGATAAAAAAGGGGCACAATAGATCAGCTATGTGGCTCTGCAGTCACTCCCATTCGCTTCAGTTCAATTCAATTGACCGAAGGACTCATAACAGATTCATGTCAGATGTGAATGTCATCATGTCATAATGCAGTATGTTAGTTAGTGTAAATTAGAAAGAGCATTGGTCCAAGTAAGGAATCTTGAGGTACCCCATGCTTAATATCCACGGGACTACTAACAGGCTCTCTGATATGAAGGAATCTTGAGGTACCCCATGCTTAATATCCACGGGACTACTAACAGGCTCTCTGATATGATCGCGACAACTGCCAAAGAAAATTTAAGCAATTCTCTTGCAAATCCGCACATAAAATCAAGTAGCTTCAAATATTTAAGAGCCAAAGGATGTACTACCTTCAAATACTTAAGAACCAAAGGATGTATTGCTAACTAGTAAAATTTAAAAATGTTCAGCTGTGTTAAATGTACCCATTGCTTCACCCTTTATATTTACACAATGAATAAAAAGTTCGAGAAAGTTCGGTGAAAGAACAGTCCATTAAGAACAAGTCCAACCAAAGTGCATCCAACTAGCCTCCCAATCAGAGCCACTTTCATGTTCCAATCAACAGAATCAGAGTTCCGCATGAAGTCGCCCTGAATGCCTAACATGCTCGCATATCTTTCCGGACAAAGACATCAAATCTCTCTCGAAACTAAGCAAGTTCTCAAAGCATGCAGCCCTTCAGGTAATTCCCAACCTGAATAGCTCTCAGCATCTATTCTTTCACTGACATTCAGTGCACTTATCTCTAAACGACTTTAATCAGCCTCCACCGGTCTGCTTCGATTCCTGTTCACTTGAAACCCCAGTGCAATCCGTTCGGTTCCAATCAAAAGGATTCAGCACAAAAAATAAGGAAAAACTTCAAACCGAATAACAGGATAGAAGGACCGAATAGAAGAAAAATCGAATACAACTCTCAGAATCGAGATCTCTTTTTAATTGGACTCAAAGAATGGGTTCGTTGTAGCTACACTGGCACATTGTCTGTGCCGGGGGGTGCCCATAGGATGGGTGCTCTGTGTCGTCTCCCCTTGCGTCGTTCTGCATACATGTCTTGTAAGCTCTGTTCATCATCGTGAAAGCAAAAAAAGGGATTATCTGGATTCGAGGGATGTTACAAGGACAACACAAAAAACCCCGAACCGAATGACATACAATTAAACGAAATCGGTTTCGGTTCTATCGTCCTCCCACATCCCGGATACGGGCATAAGCTCCCAGCACCTCCCCCGTCACAACGGATGCAAACAAAAAAGAACTGGCCATTATAAGGGGACCAGCCAGAATTCCGTTGTATTTTGAGGGTTTTACGTATCCTGTAAATTTATTCATCAAACGACAAAGGGTTCGTCCTCGTCGAGAATGTCCTTCCAATTAAAATGGAATTAAAACTACTTGGGGGGTGAATTTTTCAACCCCCATCAACCGGCTGTGGCGGCGGTGATGCCAGTCCATGATTACCTGTGACTGTTTTCGACCTTTTTTCCGAGTTCGGGTGGGGCCTCCTGCACACACACTCCGACACAACTCACTTCCGTCAGATTAATATCCTTATCAGATGTGAATGTCATCATGTCGGCGAGTCTAGAGAAACAATGTCACGAAAATTAGCTCGCAGTCTGCTATTGTTGGGGGGTTGGCATGAGAGCGGGCCGCACCTCGGCGCTAGACAGAGTGCTTTGCTTTGCTGTCATGTTGCCTGCCTTCAAGATTAATTACCTACCATCTATTGACGGGTTAATGTGTTTTTCATACGCCCGTCGAGGCCGCTTATATTCGACGTTCCGCTTGTTGTGTCATTTGTCATTTTTACTCAGCGCCGCGTACGTGCATACCCTAGCGAGTGTATAATTAGGAGGAAAAAAATGTGTACCTCTTGCCAATTTGTTTTTTCGTTTTCGTTGCTTCCTCTCCGCCTCTGCGAATGTAGGACAGATTGTAGTGAGTGTAGGAGACGCCGTCGTGGAACGAGGTTAATAGGTAAGTTGGCAGGAAGGAAGATGACTTTAGTATGCACGCGCTCTGGTAATGATAATGTCGAGTGCTAAGAGAATTATTATCGCTGAGGAATGGTATTTTTTGAGTGCCTTCGTTAGGTGGGTAATTACCGCTGGCATAAGGACCGCTGTCAAACTGCACTAAATAGTGTGTTTGAGTGCGTCAGTCAAGACGGATTTTTATGTGATCTTGTGAAGGTTGATTCTCATCCCGTGACGTGCCGCGAAGTTGCTAAATGCCTTTTGAAATGCGTTTGCAAAATTGACGTGGATGAGGCATATGTTATGTCGAACACGAACATTATCGCAGCGAAAATAGTTGAGGGCAATAAATGGAAGGCATGTGTCATCAGGGGCAAGACACAAGTGCAAACAAATATCTGAGATGAGGCAGACATTTAGCGTCGACAAACTATATACATGGCCACTGATCTCTGCATGAGCACACGTTTTGAGAAAGAGCATTGAGTTGGAGGTGGTCGGTAATTCATTGTAATAAGATCAAGTATATTTGCCCAAGGTCCTTTTTGGACCAAATCTTCGCTTACGTCATGTAGCAAAAAGTAGCGCTGCATCAGGTCGCATTTGGTACAGTGACCATGTAGGTCATCATGTAGATCCTCGTGCCGTTTCAGAATGTCATAGGGAGTTTGCAAAGAAAGAGCATTACATTTGATTTGGAACTTGTACGCCGCCAATTTCGGCAACGAGAATTGGCGTGCGAGATGGACTAACACCTTGCAAGGGTGAAGAAATTGTATCATTACTTTTCTCTCTTTATTGGATTTGTACTCTCAGGGCTGGGTATTTCCCTATCGCCACATACATGAAAATAACATAAGAGCTCTTCAAATCGAGTACGAGTCATGCATTGGGCAATTCCCTCTAGAGAGAGAAAGGACAAGTCTGACTTTTGAGAATCAAAAGTGAGCTGAGTATGGATTCTCAATAAAACATGCATATAGTCATAGGCTTACCATACTTATAGACGACTGGATGGTGCACTTGGTTGAGTGCCAGCCCCTACTTAGCGGTTCCCGATTTGAATCTGGTCCAGTCACCGTTTGCCGTTGGTATCAAATTAACGGCGCTGTCACTACAGTAGTCAAACACTGGTAGTAGTCTGCTTGTGGGTATCACATATATGGTATAAGTCTGCTTATGAATTCACTAGCATCCCCTCTACCTAACCTATAGGCACAACAGACTGTATTTGACTTCTGTTGGGAGCTGAATTTATTCGATCGAATAAGTCGTAGCCAAACCTCGTGAGACGTCCACGTGGGTAGCGGCAGCGGCCGAGGAATCTATCTCGGCATGGGCATAAGTCTGGCTTATGTCCGTTTGTGTACTCGCCTGAAGCCGTTTATACACAACCTGATAGGTCCATATCAGTGTGGCTTCAGGCCAGGGAAGTTCACCATCGACCAGATTTTCACACTACGGCAGATCCTGGCAAAGACACAAGAGATGCTGATCGACATCCACCACCTTTTTGTCGATTTCAAGGCCGCATATGACAGCTTGCATAGGGACGAGCTGTACAACGCCATGTGTAGTTCTGGCATTCCTGCCAAACTCGTCAGGTTGTGCAGGATGACAATGGAGAATTCTCGCTGCTCCATCAAGGTCGGTAACGAGCTCACCGAGACCTTCAATGTCAGAAAAGTTTTTAGACAAGGCGACGCGCTGTCATGTGATTTCTTTAACATCATCCTGGAGAAGATCGTGCAAGACTCATACGCCAACACAAGAGGCACGATCTTCCAGAAGTCCGTACAACTGCTAGCATACGCGGGTGACATTGACGTGATTGGCAGAACATAGCGAGCCGTCAATGAGGCGTTTGCTGGCATTGAGGCGGAAGCGGCTAAAATGGGTCTAGCGGTGAATGAGGGCAAAACGAAGTATATGCTGTCATCAAGAAAGGACACACAACATCGACGTCATGGACAGAGCGTCACAATGGGCAGCTATAACTTCGAGGTAGTCAAGGTACAAACAACATCAGTACCGAGATCAAACGCAGAGTAACTTTTGCCAACCGCTGTTTCTATGGGCTCAAGAGGCAATTGAGTAGTAGAGCCATCTCTCGAAGGACCAAGCTGACTTTATACAAGACCTTCATCATCCCAGTCCTGCTGTACGGCGCGGAGTCATGGACAATCTCAAAAGCGGATGAGGAAGTCCTTGGTATTTTCGAGAGAAAAGCTCTGCGTGTGATCTTTGGTCCTGTTTGCGTTGGCGGTTTCTGGAGGAGAAGATTCAGCCACGAACTGTACGGGATGTACAGCGACATGAGTCTAGTCAGGGGTCTTCGGATCCAACGCCTAAGATGGCTAGGCCATGTAGAGTGTATGGACAACTCAGTTTCGGCCCAAAGAGTGCTCAACCAACTTGGCGTGTGACACTGGAGGCAGCTAGCCAGAGACCGTGTCAGTTGGAGATGCTTGTTGGTTGAGGCCCAGGTCCACCCCACGCCAAATAAAGAAGAAGGAGAACAGCGCATTATCTGAAATTTTATTATTTACCATGAAAAATTCTAAGGGATTATCCTACTGTTGACTCCATTTCATGCTTTAATGGAATACCCTTTCTTTCCATTTCCTTATAATGACTGCCTCAGTTTTCTTTGAAGGCGGTTTATCCAAACGTGGTGTGAATATATTTTCGTCTGGTTCACGCTGATTTCTGAATGGAATTCCTTCAACGGTTTCCATGACTCCTTTTGTTGATGCCAGGATCCAGCATTGAACCTCGGCTTCAGCCAACAGTTGTCGATGAGCGAGGCTGCTAATATCTCCAGTATCCTCACATCCACTGTCTTCATCACTTAACTCGACACTGCCAGGTGGTGATATCTATGATGTCTGCAGAAATAATTGGGCTATCATCTTTCAATTCTATATTATTTCGTAAACACTGAGTCTGCAAAGAAAATTCAAGAAAAAAAATCCCGTCATGTGTTTCTTTGAAAGAAAGTTCCACGGTGATTAATGCTTCCAATGCACTTTAAGTGGGGCGTGGAACAAAAACTAGTAAATTGTAAATAAAAATACAAGATGATTTTACTATTTATATTTAATAATAACAGTGCAGACAAGTTAAAAGAAATAATATAAAATCAAAACCACTTAAGAATTATTGCTTACGTTTTCCTGGAACTCAGGAACCCTGGTCGGGTAAAATACACAAGACGCCAATAATTGTTAACAATAAACGAAAGCGCGTGAATTTTTTAAAGACAACTACATACATATGTTACACAAAAATAAATGAGGGGTCGAATCACCGCATCCGAACAGAAATTACGTTACTCGTCATACGAACGAACGTATTGGGATCTTGTCACACGAATGCTGACGGAACGTAATTATTCTGTGTAGGATATATTGTAATAGAGAGAAGCGTAGTAAATGTAATAGTTAAATGTCAAATAATTGTCATTTATGAAATAATTAATGAAAGTATAACGATTGTAACAAGCGATGGATTCTATTTTGCAACCTTACTTGAGTTCCTCTGATTCAGATAATATTATTATTAGAGAAAGATTGTTCCAAACCAGTTAAGAAATAAAAGTAAACCTGGCATAGTCAAGCAAATCGTGAGAATGATTTGAAACACAATAATACGAATATATTAGACTTCGATTTTCAAATGCATCAAACTTTTTCGCTAGAATAAGGAGCATTAAATCATGTTCCCTCTAAGCTTGAACTTGAGCCACATTTTCTACTACATTAACTCCTGTGCTGAAATTAGTATCGACAATTTCGCTGTCGACATCGACTCATTTTGCAAGGGATTTATTTTGTTTAAGTTTATCCCAAAAACTGTCGTCATGTACTTATTATATTTTAACTGATACTCATATGATTTATTAATTTAATAATTCGTAATTTACTATTCAAATCAATACGTTTACTGTCTACTGATCGAATGACGTTCCGATTAGTTCCATACGTTCACATGCTCGATAAAGTGTTGTATAATCCCAAATTACGTTCACGTGTCCTATAATCCCAAATGACCGATTTTCGACAGCAATTCGATTGTTCACGGATGCAGTGCAGGTTTTGAACTTCACAACTAAACCTACGCCTACCTACTTGTTAAAAAATTGGAAATTTGATGAAAAAAGTAACCTAAACGTACAGTCGAACCTATATACGTAAGTCGAAAAGTCACGGGAACAAATTGTTTCTTCGATTTATGGAATATTGAAGTTATGGAGTGGAAGAGAAAGTATGGTATATGGTATGGAGCGAAAATTCTGAAAACGTTCTGAAACATATAAAATTTGTTCGACGTATAGAAAAATTCGTACAACTGCTAGCATACGCTGATGACATTGACGTAATTGGTCGAACACAGCGTACCGCCAATGAAGCGTTTGCTGGTATTGAAGCGGAGGCGGCCAAAATGAGTTTAGCGGTGAACTTAGGCAAAACGAAGTATATGCCGTCATCAAGAAAGGACGCGCAACATCGACGACTTGGTAAAAACGTCACCATAGGCAGCTATAACTTAGAGGTAGTGTAGGACTTCGTCTACCTCGGCTCGCAAGTAAACACTACGAACGTACCAGTACCGAGATTCCAGTACCCATTGTGTTACCACAGGCTACCTAGGCTACCTATTCCGCAAACCAATCTGTATCTTTTGATAAAGCGAAGAAGAGGGCTGATTTTGATGCTGCTCAGGTCAGCCAGATTAACAAAGAAATGGGACCTCAGAAGTCTGAATTTACGGGATGAGAGACCACTGCAGCTTCATGGCAAGTGTTAGATGGTTTCTTCCTCATCCTCGTACAATCAGCTTCTACACTCTAGAGGCGTGAGTTCCGATGGCACAATGCCCTGTCAGAACGCCAACAAGAGATCTAAAGATTTGGCCTGCTTAATCTGAGTTAAGCTATCGTTTGGGATCGATCATAGGCCAGAGTTGTCTTGTAATGAGGCATCCTGTGCCAGATATCCAACTGCAGTTCGTTTGAGCAAGCGTTTCAAGCTTCAGCAGATGTTTTATAGTAGCGGTAGGCATGGAGGGTGGGTGTCCACCCGAAAAGAGCACGGAGTTCGTGCCCTTTCTAGCGAGCTCGTCCGTTTTGCTATTCTCTGGAATGTCACAGTGTCCCGGCACTCACATAAGTTGGATGCTAAAATACTTGGCCATCTCGTTAAGAGATAGGCAGCAATTATAAATAAAAAAAAATATTAAATTTCTTACAACTACTCTTTACTTTACACTACAATCTTTACATGGTACTTATTGGTGTATAATGATCAGCTTGAGGTTTAGCTCTCATTGCACGGTTTTATACTTCATCCAGGAACGCTTCAACAGTCACTTCCACATCTTGCTTAGTCGGACACCTCTGCGTGTCCACGTTGGTTGGTATTCACATTCCGAAAAACGATAGTGCAACTCGTTACTTTATGTCTTTTTGATGACTGCCATCAGTATTTATTTAGCAACCAGTCGCTATTGCCTGTCAACTTATGCACTGACACACTGGTCGTCTCGTGATTCTGAGCTCCACAGCATTCTATTGCATTGAATTCGGATGATACCACGAATCCTTAGACGACCGGTGACTTGTGCTGGCAGCATTTGTTCATCTACCATCACTCGAGGACTTTCTAAGCTCTAGACAAACGTTGATCATTGACAGGTTCGTCAAGAAGAAAGTGAGCCTTCCGTGCCCCCAACTAAATCACCCCATTTTGACTCATTCCTCATCTAGATCACTTTACAATCAGCAGTATAAATACAAACGCCCTCAATGTCACTTGCAATCCCCAAGGAGACGACACCACCACACCCCACCAACTGATTAGTCGGCAAACTTATCAATTGCATCCGCCCCACCCCATCCACAGTTGAAAAGTCAATTTCACGTAATTATTTCGATCTCGCATCTCGAAGTGAATGCATTCACGCGCCCACATCCCAATCAGTTTGTCAGCTCAGCATCAGCTCCCCCATTCGATGCGACTTGCGTTGCGGTACAAATTTCCAATGCGTTCAACTGTAATTGATATCCAGAGAGCGCACACACTGTTTCTGGAGCAGTTCGGGGTCGTGCATAATTGAAGTTAATTGAACCGAAAATTCTGTCGCATGAAATCGCTGATACGGCGTCATTATGCTCGAGAGCTAATTTGCCTGCCTTTCGATATCGTTTCCGCCACCCACTCACAGTCGGCCCCCGCTCGTCGTCGTCGGATGCCGAGATACGTTTAATTACCCGAAAGAGCGCAGCAGATTGCAGTTGTCGATGCCTTAACTTTTGGGCATGGGGGCTCATTCGCAATGAAACGAATGTCGACACAGTTTAAAAGTTTGGAAAACACTAGGAAGTCCTTGGTTCCGGACAGACGGGTGGGTGTATGTGTAAGGTTCTCATAAAAAATTACGTCCCTCATGGGGGATGAGTTGAATGAATGACATTTTAAATGCCCTCGCAGTGGAAGGACGGAAACACGAAAGGACAATGGCGCACAAAAACCAAATTCTCAACGACACGACATCAGCCTCATCCGTCGACTTTGTTGTCATCGTCGTCATCGTTTCACGACAATTCCATCTTCCGCCGTCGCAGCCAACATTCGTCCTATTTGCTAAGAGTCCTTAATGGTTCGGTTTGTCATTCGGATGTGTTGCTGCGTATGTGGCTGTGTGTCATAGTGGTTTTACGATCACTTAAACATTTTTATTGGTCCTGACAAAATGCCAGCACACATTTTTCGGTTGCCTCGTTTTTTTTTTGTTCGCCGCCGTTCGGTGCGGGAAACTGTGGGACTTTGGGATTCTGTGCGGTGCCAGGACTTGTGCATGCACGGCGTCTGTCATATTCAATGAAATAAAGTTATAACCCAAAAAAGCAGGTTTCCCATCTCCTGTCGATATAACTTTTTACTGTCTTTCAGTGGGTCGCAGTGGGCCAGGGATGGGTACGTCGGAGCGACAGCCGTGTGAGCAATCGCACGGTCAAATGGGTGGGTGTGGCTTGGCAATTGTCTCCTTTCTCTCGGTGGTATGATGGGTCCTTGCCACGGGAGAAATATAACGTCGCCCAGTCCATTCAGACATCACCATAATGGCTGCGGAGTTAGTATTTTATGCGACCCTCATTGGCGCGACGTTCCGATGTAGTTCTCGGACGCAAGTCGAATGGTGATGGCGCCATTAGATGGTCGCTCTTATTATTCCTAGTCCATAGGGCGATGAAAGTTTAGAAGGTTGTAAGCTGCATCAAAATTGCAAACCGACGTCCTTGACACAACCAACATGCTCTCGGTAATGAACCACTCTAGGGACGGCGAATGATTGTCACTCGGTGCCGTCGTTCTCGCTTGAGGACGTGAATTCACTTCAATCGGACATTAAATCCTTTTTTACTGGCTCCCTGTTGCTGCTCATGTCCAGAGAAGTTGCGCACATCGTTGGGGCTTACATATTTTAAAAGGGACTCAACACATCCGTCGGCTTTTCGGCCCGCCCTTAAGGTCATCGAAAATTCATTTGGAACACTGCTACTCGTTGAAGAGGGAGAGAGAGAGAGAGCTCGGAAATTTCAAGGATCCACCACGTGAATTTCGAGATGAACATTTTTCCGAATCTCGGAACTGGATACTTCAACTGTGCCCCGAGAGAGAATATGATAATTTTGCAACTCATAATGACTGTACAGCGAAGGGATCAATCGCAAGGATATCGCTCTTGAGTGTAATGTTACGTAACACTTGGATGCGATTGTTGGCTTTTAAATCCGAAAATGGCCATTTGCGATGTTGTTTTCCGCGAAATTACACATGCAAGTGGAAGTTGTGAAGCGATGGCGGTCGATATCCTCTCTGCATTGGATTGGTTTCGGCTGATTGATTCACAGGAGAGCCCACTCGATGGGGTGGCTCACGAGGACTTAATGGCTTCAAGTTTCGGTTCAACTGAAGGTCTCTGAACTCATATTTTTGTGAATTGGCGTTTTCGTCTTTCGAGGGATTCAATAAGAGTTTCCAATTAAATTTGAAGGTGAGTGGAATAAATTTCCCTCTGAAGTTTTTTTTTTTTTATTTATTATTTCTTTATTATCTTTGAAAAAGTTACAAGTTTGGTGGTTGAAATTCTTATTGGTACATTGTTTAGAAGTCTTAGTGCATGATTTGCTTTAAATTTAAATATTCCGTTTTTATCTTTAATTTAGACTACTTATACAGGTGGAATTTAATTAATCACACAATTATGACTGAGAAAAAATTCTTAATTTTTTTGTTTTTGTTTTTTAAAGTTTATGATTCGACATCATGTCTGTTCATGGAAAATCACGAACATCAACCCGAGCGGCGACAGCCAGACGACGTACGCACCGAAGTGTAGCGGTGGTTGCGACAGAAAACAAGGAATGGCGGTGCCTACAACGGAGATGTCGCATCGATGAGCATAGGAGACTGGCGTGCAACAACGACGAACAAGGAGTTTATTTGCTCACAACATTACAGTCTACGGTCCAGAGCGGACGTCTTCATTTACTTTTAGAGTCTTTTGCAGTCCACTGAGAGGTGCAGAGCTAAATAAATATTTCAGTGTGCAATTTTGTGTTTCATTTTTTCACTGAGCTATTGAACAATGATGTTTCTTATTTTAACTGGTAATGTATTGAAGATTGTTGGTACGGCATAGCTGAGTTGTCTTCTTCCATAAACGTTAAAGATTTCAGCAATTTCAAGTAACCCTCGTGCTCTTCTTCGCGTGTTTAAATTGTGGTGTATGGTCATTGTAGTATTCCAAAAATACTGCCTTTCTAAAAAGACAGATAACATCTAATACCTTGAAAATATTACTGTTAGTATTTATTATTTTGATTATTCTATTTTGAAGATCATTCAGCTTATCTAAATGAGTTTTTGATGCATTTCCCAATGCTAGTAGCCCATACCTCAAACGAGATTCCACCAATGAATAATACACCTGTTTTTGTACATCTGTAGGCTTATATATCCTGAGATACACCATGGCAAAAATTGCGCGTTTAGCTGTGATCTAAGCTTCTTTATATGATCCTGCCAAAAGAAGTGGTCATTGATCGTGATCCCCAGGTATATTATCGTCTTTACCATCCCGATTTTTTTTTTTATAATTTGCGCGTGCTCAAGGGATTGCTAATACCCTTATGTGTCCGGGGTCAAGACACAGCACGGGCCGAAGGTATAGAGGGAGAAAGGGAGAGGAGGTACCTGTGCACATTGGTCTTAAATATCTGCGGGTTGTAGTCTGTGGGAAGTATTAGTTTGGGAAGAGCATTCCATATTCGTGCAGTGCGGCTGAAGAACGAGTCTCTGAATTTAAATGTGCGTCCGAAAGTAGGCTTAAGGGTATACTGATGAGCATTCCTGACGAGACGAGTATTGCGGGTGGATTCGTGGAGAGGAGGAATGCAGTTGGCTAGCTCACTTGAGCATCGTTTGTTGAAATAACGATAAAACACGGACAAAGAAGAGACGGTACGTCGATGTTCGAGCGAGTCTAATGACTCTACGATATTACGATATTCCCTTACAAGTTTTATCGCTCGCTTTTGGATTCTATCAAGTAGGTGCAGTGTGGTCTTGGGGGCACCAGACCAGACATGAGCGTTATACTCAAGCTTGGGGCGGATGTACGCCTTATAAATTAAAGCCAAATCAGAAGGGGTGAAATATTTCTTGAATCGATTAAGAAAACCTAAACATTTCGCAGCATTTTTGGCGACATCAAATATGTGATCGCTCCAACTAAGTGTTGTGTTGATACACATACCAAGGATGGAAAGTTTTCCGGTTTCATCGACACAATCGCCATTCATGGATAATGGCTGATTATCAAGGGTTCGCTTGAGTGACAGCAGACAGCATTGAGTTTTTGAAGCATTGAATTCCACTCTATTGTTTTTTCCCCAGTTAATTATGCTGTCAAGATCGGAATTCAATGTGCTTAACATACGCTGCCGTTCCAATTCTACGGGGTCGGTGGTCTTGGAACGAATATGAAAAGCTAAGGGTGCTGTCATCAGCGAAGGAATGGATTGGATTAGAAGTAGCAGACAAGAGATCATTTATAAAAATGAGTCGCTGCGGAAACCATATTGTCGGTCATTAAGAAGCTTCCGCGATTCAAGATATTTCATAAGCTGACGATTTATCAGCGTTTCCATGACCTTAGAAAGAAGGGACGTAAGTGCTATGGGTCGGTACGAGGTGGGTGACGAAGATTCGCCCTTTTTAGGGACTGGCTGGACAAATGCTGTTTTGCATCTGCTCGGAAAGAGACCTAAAGAGTAGGATAGATGAAAAAGCTTACGCAGTGGTTTTGCCAGCACAGAAGAACACCTCTACAGAAGTATAGGGGGAATACCATCCGGGCCAGCGGATTTGTGCACGTCGAGATCTTTCAGTACTCTTGCAACTGTACGAGTGCGCATGTGGATTTGTCCCATGGTGAAATCAACGCTCTCAAGTACAGGTGGAGACAAATTGGAATCTGGCAGTGTTGAGCTAGCTGAAAAATGAGCCGCAAGCAGATTAGCATTGTCTAAGGAGCTGACAGCTGGAATGTCATTGTAAATGAGCGTGGGAATTGAAGACGAGGCGGAATTCTTTACGTTTTTTACAAATGACCAAAAGTTTTTGCTACCCTTGGGACATTGTAGCACTTTTTGCCTCAACTTTTGCTCATAAGAGAATTTCACACGTCTGATAGTTGCATTGCAGTCATTTCTGGCCCGTTCAAACTTCTTCCGGTTTTCCTCAGTAGCGTTGGCTTTGTGTGTCCGGAAATTCAACTCTCTCATCCTAATAGCCTCTTTACAGCTCGAGTCATACCATGCGTTGGCTTTGGGCTTGATACTCTTCACTCTGTGAGGAATGAAGGTTCTCATGCCCAGCAGAAGAATATTTGTGATCATATCAGCAGCGGCATCCACGTCACTATCGAGGAAGCAAAGTGATCAGTTAAAATTCCTAAAGAAGTTGTCAAGTTTGTTCCTTCGGCTTTCTCGTACAGACAAACTGTTCTTTTAGGAATTTGTTCTCTAACTATGTGTGGTGATAACGAGAATTTTGCTGATACGACACAATGGTCCGACGAGCCTAGAGGCGACAGTATGTCAACAGAATATTTATCAGGATGAGAGGTGAGAAACAGGTCACGGGTGTTGGCGGAATGATCTGCAATGTCAGGTATTCGTGTGGGCTCATTTACTAGCTGGGTCAGATTGTTTACCTCAGCAAAGATTTCGACGTACCTTCCTTCGGGTGTTGTCTGGCCTGAATGCCGAAGCCAATAAGAATTGTGTACATTGAAATCGCCCGCAATGGCAATTTCAGTGCGAGGATACAGGGATACAATTCTTGAGATGGAATCGGATAGCGCATCAAATTCATTAAAAGTTGAATTGCTATCCAAGCTTGGACTTCTATAAATAAAGCAGTAGTGGATTAAATGCTTACGGACATGGAGTTTTAACAATAGAAAATTAAATTCCGGATTGGAACAGAGGCCGTATTGTGGTTGAATTTGGTAAGCTACATCACTACGCACGTAAATGGCGAGACCGTGGTGTAAAAAGAAGAGCGGCACCAAGCTATATCCAGGCAAGTTCAAATCAGATAATACGGTATTCTCACCTACCTGTGTTTCACTTAGCGCCAAGACAGCTGGTTTGAAACGGGATAGGTGGACATACACAGCGAAGAGATTCGCTCTAAGCCCATGCACATTGCTCACATCAACCCCAGAACTTCCCATAAAGTACAAAACGCAGATATAAACAAACCAACTCCGACTGCAAGTGGTGAAGCAGAAATGAGAAGTGCAAATTCAAAATTAGCTTCCCAACAACAATCGATGTAGGTGTTATGCCCATACATCGATTCGAGTTGGTCCACCAACAAATTCACACTTCTTAGATCCGCTATGTCAGATGCTACGCACTCTCAGTCATTGCATCAGCCCGCCTGATGGAATCAAAGGGGAGTTGCGACCGAGAATGCGCAACAGTGGCTTGTGAGGGAAAGGGGCGAGAGGGAGCGGACCGAACGCACTCGACACCGAAACACTTCTCACTAGCACTTTTTTTTCCGGGCACTCGCGGAGCTTTTGAGGGTGGAGGGACCGCGGGGTTTAATTTTTCTTTTGCTGTTGCACTCGCGTTATGCACGGACGGAGACAAGTGCACGCGTCGGAGGATGGCACAGAACTCCAAAGATTGATTCACCTCTTTTGGTAGTTGGCAATCATTGTTTTGAAAGTATATTTCAATGGACGTCTGTGGCTGACGTGGAGTACGAAAATACATTATTTTAGTTTTTACAGCATTCATTACCAAGCCGTGGTCATGACACAATCTCGTTAGTTTCTCGAACTCATCTTGCATTATCGTTGTTGCAGTTGCAAGGCATTTGTGTCTAACGACGATAGCTATGTCGTCCGCAAAAGCAAAGCACTTTGCCCGTTCAAATACGCGAAGTAGCTCATTAGTGAAAAGCATAAATAGCAATGGTCCCAATTTTGAGCCTTGCGGTACTCCACAGACACTTTTCCTTTCATCGCTAATATTGTTTAAGATGTTCACCTTTGTTGTCCTTCCTGTTTGTTAGCTTTCCATCCACTTACATAGTGTGCCTCTCAGTCGCAACCTATCGAGAGTCTGTAAGAGTTTCTTGTGACATATTGTGTCGAAGGCCTTACTAAAATCGATGTAACGTGATGGTTCTTGTTCAAACTCATAATCACCGTCAAATCACCAAAAGTTTTCCTGTATTTTTTCTTTTTTGGAAGCCGTATTGATTTGTGTGTAATATATTGTGTCTTGCAATAAATTTGTTTAATCGGCGCACAACTATTTCTTCTAAACAATTTTCTATGACAGGTAATATTGCAATAGGTCGGTAGTTGTTGTACTTGCTTTTTCTGCAATTTTTGTAAATTGGCCTTATAAGCGATACTTTAAGTAACGTTGGAACGTGACACTGGCTAAGGCTTTGGTTTATTATTGCTTTTATAATTGGGGCTAATAATACTGCGTTTTGTTTCAAATCAATCGGTCTTACATTGTCTGCTCCCGTACTTTCGTCACACTTAAGACGGGTTAATATGTTAAAGATTTCCACCTCACTAGCTTCCTCCATGCATATGGTCTGTGCAAGATACAGGTTCGGTGATTTAACGTCCTGTGGTTGCAACTGTGCACAATTTTTGTAGCTGGGCTCGCAAAAAGTTCAGCGAATTCATCGGCAATTGCTTTCTGATACAATGTTGTGGAAAAGTTGCTGATTATTACTTGGTCTACAGAATTCTTCTTCCTCCCAAGTACTTTAACCGATGGAAAATAGAAATAATAAAACACTTAACGATCAACTTTATTACTTTATTATAAGTACGTCCGTATCTTCGCAATCTACACAAGAGTGCTCTTTATTCATCTTCACTGCTCTCACACCGGTAGTCCCTTTAACATGTTTATCTCTTTTTCTTAGAAGAGTGCATGAATTCGTTATAAGGGCTGCTACAACTCGGCCTTCCTGACTCCAAAACGTCCCGATTCCTTTGTAAATTACATATTTTGTCAATAACCTAGTATTACTTTTTCGTGAAAATATTGATGGAATGTTTCGTCCAGTGACCACTTCCCTGCTTCGACCGCTCGCTTCATAGTCAACCGACTTGAATGGTCTCCGAACATTTCCCGCATTTCTTCTTCTTTCTTTATTTCTATAGTAGTCACATCCGACCGAGAGTGAAACCACTTTAATGCCTTCCCCTTCAACCTGCACGATATAAGGACTCTTACATTTCTATCATCTAATGTATATGCTGCCCTCAAATTAAAAAGTTCTGCTTCCTAGTGAGAGAACAATTCGGCCTCCCCTGAGAATTCTGCTAGTAAATCCTTGATATTGGAGAATTTTCGATCACCTTGCTACTGCTGTCATTAAGTGTGTTGTCCTGTCCTTGACTCTGTTTCAGCAGCAACTCGTTCTCTCTTCTTAGGAGATTATTTTCGCGTTTATTTAAACTTATTTCCTTACGCAGTACTTCCACTTCTCTCTTCATAATTTCCCACTCATCATCGATCTCTTCTTACTTTTCTCTTTATCCCCGGCACTCATCTTGTTACTCGTCATTGATCTGCTCTCTTCGTGCGTTGCACTGCTTCGCTCATTTTCGATCTGCTGTTTCTCATCTACTGCTGCTCTCTTCTTCACACTCGTCTTCTTCATGAACGTCCTCATATTCATCCTGGGATTCTCCGTCTGCTGTCAGCACATCAATGAAGCCGTCGTCTTATTGTCCGTGGGTTTTTATTCGCTCGACATCAAATTCACAGTACAGGTCTTGCCAATTTGTTTGCTGGATTAGATAGTTAACCTTGGACTGGCTAATTTTAGGAATTATCTCAGTGCTATACATTTCTTGGTGTTTGTTAAGTTGGCAATGATTGCATGCAAATCTTTTGATGGCATTTGTATTTGGACTTGGAAGCGTTGTCAGGATTATCTATGCAGGTAATGTCATGAGAAAGCAAATAAAGTAGACTGAGCCTAAGTCGAATTTGTCCCTAACTCGAGGTTTATCGCCTTTAAAGACATTTCCTTCGGTTTTCCATACAAAAACCTCTCTCTAACTTAAACTCCCACTAACTCGAGCTTATTATAATATCCCGCAAGGATGCAGAAATTTTTCAAACTGAATGGTTCCCAAGCAACCGAAAAACATCAAAATATCACATCACATCACTCTTATATATAAAAAAGGTAAAGTTTGTGAGTTTGATTGTTTGCGGGAAGTAGTCTTTAGAACATATTAACAAATATAGAAAATTATTTCACCAGCAGAAAGCTACATTATTTCTCCGTGCCATAGGTTATATTTGTGATTAATAATGAATAAAGGGCGTAGAAAAATCTCCAGTCAACCCGATCCTCGGCCGTCGACTCTGACTCATCCGGCATTTAAAGGTAACCAGGCTTGTCCTGTGATTTGGCAGTGTCCTGTGATCAATCCGACGAGCTCACGGATCGAGTTTCGGTTTAATGCCAGAATCTTCTTTGGTTTGGCCGTTATTGTTTCTTGTGAGACAAGACGACGCTTCTTTTTGTATTGTATTGCTTATGGTCCGGTACCATGCATTGTTTGCTGTGATGTGTCCGCTTCGCTGATGTCCAATTCAGAACCTTGTCTAGCCAATTCATCCGATCTCTCGTTCCCTGCTATTGATCTGTGACACGAGACTCAGCGGAGTTTGACCTTGTGGTTCATTTATAATTTAGCTGCTGTATTTAATGGCTGTTTTAAAATAATTGAAAGGCGTGAAGTGATACTACTTAAGTAATTTAGGAGCGCTAAGACTTCTGTTACTGTTGGAACATCCTCTCCCAGGAAGTTTCTCCTTACTTCCTCTAGAACTGGACATATAGCAATGTAGTGAATGACAGCTTCTCTTACAGAGAGGTTACACAGATTGCAACATATCGGCAAATCTGCAAGATGTGGAATATAGTTAAGTTTTAGCAGCTCACCCCTTAGTTGGAAAATAGCTAAAATAAATTCCAACGAATTCGTGTTGTTGAAATAATTGCGCTCGTACAAATTATTATCTAAGACGTTTTGGCACAGTCGATGTAATCCTTCCTCAATTTCCCGTTCACCTTGGAAACAAATTCGTAGACGGCCTTTTTTTGAAAATTGGTTGCTATAATTTAACAACTGTAAGTCGATTTCGCAGTATGATGCGAGGTCCTCTAATTATTTGTACCAAAGACATATCCGAATAATTATGTATGTTCAATGAAGAACAAAGTATTGGATATATAATAAGAACTCGTCATTATCAGTTAAAACCAGTTTATTTAATTTTATCACACTACCTTAACATATCTTAATTATTGTACTAAAGTAATCAAGTGTACTAAAAGCATAAAACCATCTGTCAAATGAAAATATGTAATATACTCACTCTTTTGCAAACCGTCAATCAAATAAGAATATATTTATAACGTATAGTTTAACTCTTGGTTTCTTTTCTTCAATACAAATATGCTCGACATTTCGCTACTACATAAAGAGTAAAGATCTCTTTGAATATAACTAAATACATAGTATTTCAATGTATAATGCGAAAACTTTTGATAATCTTTCATCTGGCATTTTTAACACCTTCAATAAATAATCCACGTGCAGTTTCAACGTTTTGACGAATAAAGGTGGTAAGCCTGTCTCAGAATGAATATAATAATTAGGTGTATTGCTGGGTAGACGAAAGCATCTCCTTTATGTAGTACCCTACAGTTTTGTATTTGGTGTAACCCCAGGATTGCGCTGCATACATCATAATTGATTCGGCCACTGATAAGAAGACTTTGTATTTCACGTTATGCTTAACAAAGCATCTGTCCCGGGATGTGCACATTGCACTTTTTGCCTTCGATAGCTTATCTTTTAAGTAGGTTTCCATACTTAGATTACTTGTAATAGTTACTCCAAGATATTTGTAGGATTTAACTACCTCATTATGCGTATGGTTACACTACCATTCTTCATTCCGTGCTCTACCAGCACCCATTTTAAAGACCATTATCATAGATTTATCTAGGTTGACCGTTAAATTCTGTGATTGACAGTATTCTCCGAGACGATTAATCTTACGTTGTAACGTTGTAGGTGAGTAAGCGAAAATTACGACATCATCCCCAAATCGAAGGGCCTTTATTAAGACTTCTGCCATTTCTATTCCACCAGCCATGGAATCAGATCATCGATGAACAAAGCAATCCTTCAGTGAAAAGGTATCTCATGGTCTTTGATAACGGCGAAAGTCACTTGTCGGGAACAGAATAGGTATTTTGAGGGAGAAGTCATTATGGGGAGATATAAGTTAATAAACGTTAAATTAGATCAACAGCAGACATCGGCTCAGGTGTCGGTCCACCGAAACTGCTGACACAACGTCTGGGCCGCTGCATTACCTGCACATTCCATTACGCGCGGCAGATGTAATACGACGACACCCGTTGGACCGCAGTGCGGCTCAATGATGCAGTGGTGCAGGCGAAATAGTATTTAAGCTAGCGTAAGAAATTTGTAAGTTCAGTCTTAAGTTAAACGTGTAGGGACTACATCCAATTTTTGAGCGAAATAAAAAAACATTTTTTTTAAAGAAATAAACGTAAAGTTTAGTAATTTAAACAGTTGGTTATAGCTGCAAGGCTACTGTAACCATGTCTCTTTATCAAGTCGTCTACTATTTTGATTATGGCCGCACGTCCGTAGTTGGCTTGTTTCCACAAAGAGGAATTCCTTAGTCTGAGAGCGCTTTTTGCGGTTAAACAATAAAGTCTGTCCTAAGGACAAAAAAAAACAATAAATAACTTAATAATTTAGACGCCGAAAGGCGAATAGTCAGTTAGATTAGAATATTTTAGAGTACCCGCGAAGGGTAAGATAGAATTAAGAACATGAATTGTTTGATATTAAGATTTTTATGTCATTTTTGTCTAGTAGTAAGTTGTCCGGAAATGAAATAAAAATGAAATAAAAAAAACCCCTTTTTGCGACGCAGTCTTGAATATGTTCAGAGGAAGGAAATGAAGTATCATGTCCAACTCTGATTGCGGCGTGCTACTTAAAGCTCCAGTTATACAAACAGCGACTGACTTTGTACTTGTTCGCTTTTTGTACTTCTGCCAGTCCCCCAAACTAAGGCCCCATACAATGAATGATGTGCGGTTGCTACCCCTATCTTCTGCCGAAGGTCTTTTTGTAAGCAAAAACAGCATTTAATCCTTTCTTCATCCTTTCCTCCACTTTCTAGTTAAGTCGCTCTTACATCAACGTCGTATTACAACATCAAACAAACAAACGATAGTCATTCAGCCGGAAGTATCTAACGATGGCTCAACATACCTAACCTCCTTTGGGCAATAATTCAGCGTGTCGTCTAATTAAATTTGACAAGTTCCATTGCCCCCATCGATGGCTGAGGCATGGCGCCGCCGTTATGCCATCCGTGTCGCCGTTCAGTTCATAAATAAGAATTATCCATCTGTTTTGCCGGTTCTCGTGCCCGTTTGTATGCAAAGTATCACAAGTGGATGTCCTTAGAGCGGCGGCGGCGGAGTTCGCCACATATTACGCAGTAATTTGATTCAATTCATAAATAAGAAAAAATCCGTTGCCAAGTATTAAGCCATCACAATACATCATGGAGCTCGTTAAGTTGAGGGGTCGCCGAAGCGGAGACGTGGAGACGTGGCAAACCAAAGCCGAAGGGACATGTGTGGCCGTATGCGCTGTGGTGAAACTTAATGGAATTTATTATGTGCACGACAGGCGAATGTCTGGCCCTCTTACCTCTTTGGGAGGCCGACTGAGTGTGTGCACTGCGGGCTGTATGCCTGTGTCTGCTTGTTATTCAATTGCTATGATTTGACAGGAATTGAAGTATTTGATGACATTTCAATTTAACATGACACAAAATCACGCAAGGACATTCATAACTGAGGCTTCTCGTCTCCTCGTCGCCGCAGGCCTGCTGTTTATTTTGCGTGGTTAGGTGCCCTGTCACTGGCTGTGGTTGTGTCGGTTTGTTGAGAGTAATATGCAATGATGTTGTGAATTCGAAATTGTTCACTGCGGACAATTAGGATCCGGTCTAGTGTCCTTGACCCGTGTGGGATGGGCCTTTGTCGTGTCGGACAGCTCGGTCGTGTTTTTCGTGCGTGCTGATCAGCCATAAATACAGAAACCACAGACGGTGGTGATTTCTCATCAAGATGTGTAACACCCAAAATCACGCAAGCAAAGTCTTGTAGAAGTTATGTACATAATCATACAAAACCGCTTGGAATCTGTGGGAATCGGTGCTCAAAATTAAGGCCTTACTCGAATGTGGCGCAGAATTTCGTCTGTTTTGTGACCCAGACAATCGTTCCGCCAGTCGGAGCGTATCTGTGGACTCTGTACTTTGTTTTAAATGAAAACATAGTGTTACGTTACACAGAAATGAGACTACGTACTACTAACCACAATGTCCAAAAACAGGGTCCGATCACTGGATTGTGACGAGTGAAAGATAGATGTTCACTTATCGAATATACAAACGAATTTATTTCCAAACTCCTTAAAGAACACTTTTACTTTACACTAACTTTATTGTTATTCTTTGCTGTCTTTCAGGCTGAACCGATTTGCAATCAACAATGCCCAACCTGAACTGTGTAAATGACCAAACTGTACTGAACTGTTTCTCCAACTGAACTGCTTTGAGCGCCGTCCTGATATTAATTAATTTACTTGTTTATAGAATGGCTACGATACAATTAAAATTTTAGAGTAGCTAAGTAGCCAGAGCACCAAGGGGCCTTAGGCTGACCCTGATATTATTTATATCTCCCAAAGTTCTTCTGGAAGATATTGGCGCCAGTTGGCTATGCAATTTCCCCGCTTTCGATTTTGTACCTTATTCTTATCATTCCATCTGTCTATAGGTGGCGGGGTATACATAACCGTGTACAGCAATCATTTCGGGAATACTCTTCGGAGTTATGATCAGTTCCTTCATTTGTGTATGGATGACAGTCGTGGTGTTAATGGAAAGATGGTGAAATGCTTTGTGGAGTGTGGTGATTAGTGTCCAGTGGTTGGTGTCCACACTTCATACTATTGTCACAATAGGATTGTTGAAGGTGAAGACGCTAAAATAAGAAGATCTATCTTCCAAAAGTGCGTACAATTGCTAAAATATGTGGATGAAATTGACGTGATTGGCCGAACACAGCGAGACATCAATTAAGCGATTGCTGGCAATGCCTCATGAAGCGACGTCTTGGACAGAGCGTCACAAAGGGCAGCTATAACTTTAAGTTAGCGAATTCGCCTACCTCGGCTCCGCAGTAAACAGTACGAGCAAGGTCAGTGCTGATGTCCAACGCAGAGTTCTTGCCTCTTGCCAAAAGCTCTTTCTATGGGCTCAAGACAAAATAGAGTATTACAGCGCTCTCTCGAATCTTCAAGATGACTTTATATGAGAAACTGATCACCCCAGTTTCGCTGTACAGCGGGAGGCATGAACAACCTTAAAAGCGAATGAAGAAGTCCTGTGTCATTTCGAGAGAAAAGTTCTTTGCTCCTGTTTTCATTGACGATGTTTGCCAGAGAAGATTCAACCACGAATTGTACGTGCTGAACAGTGAGCTGAGCCTAGCCAGCCCTTTACGGTTCCAACGGCTAAGGTCTCTGGGCCATGTAGCGTCTATGCAAAGGTCAGCTCAGGCCTGAAGAATCTTCGACTCCGAATCAGTATGGAAACGGATCGTAAGCCCCAGCGTACTCCCTCGTTTTTTATATTCGACGTTTAAAAAAAAATAATTTTTGAACACCGAATAATTTGAATTTGAATTTTATTACTTTCTTTCACTTGTCAAAATCAGGGGAATAATTATCCTTGTGCAGTTTCGATCGCATTGTACAAGCGAAGTTTTAGAATTGATTAGATTTCACTGCGAAACCGGACGAGTTAAACCAAAAACTAAACTCGATTAAAGGTTTAGCTGAACGTAAGCTTAAACCGTCACTGTAAAACTGGACATAAGAGCTTTACTTTTTCTGTGTCTGTGGTCCTTGCGAACGGACCGAATTTATGTTGTTGCATACGTCGAATGTATAACTTTGTGTGGAAATTCAACTGAATAAAGTGCGTGCTTTCAGTCAATGCATCGAGCTAAATACATCAATACAACGTTAAACATTGAAAGTATCTAATGCATAGTATTGATTCAATACATCGAGTAGCACACATCGATGTTTTCAATATATCGATGAATAATGAGCATCCCTAGTTGTTGGTTGATGTTCAGCTCTATCCCGGACTCCAGCGCAAAATAAGGGAGATAAAGAAATACGAGTTAATAAAATTTCTGCCACCAAAATACAAACGCTCAAGGGTGATACTGCCTTCTCTCGAGAGTATAAATATCCTTGTAGATTGCAAGATTAGGCAAGAGTTTTGCGAAATCATAAGCAGAGATGTTGCAAATATTCGCACACGCAAATGCGTAGCTTCCGCATGGATTTTTTTTAATCAATCCAGATGTTCATGCGGATGCAGATGTCGAAGTCGGGAAAATAAAATCAAATAAACGAGTAGGCGACGATGATTACCAGGCAACACTAATTGGATCCAATTCGATTTGCAATTCAAACCGTGTGTTATACTTTGCTTGACCAAAGCAATTTATATGTCTTCGCCAACTCCTTATTCCTTCGCTATAAGCAAAAGTTGTTTACTCCAGTGACTCAAGAAACAATTAAAGAAAACGTCTAGAATAACCAGAAACGTCAAAAAGTTGTGTTTTTCAAAAACGATGAAATCCTGATGGTTCCATCGAATGAAGATGAATGTGAAGAAACACTAGAAAAATGTAGCATTGGAACTTTATTCAAGAAGGAATACAGCCCTATAGCAATAAAAAGAGGTGAAAATTCACTTAAATGATGGAGGGTTCTGAAAATGCAACACTTAGATCTGCATCCCTATCCGCTGATGTAAGCCCTAAAAAATTCGCATCCGCAACAGCCCTGGTCATAAGATAAGAAACTCAAAAACGATTCTAATTAGTTATACTTCCCTTGAGGTGCATTTGATAATACCATATTATTATCGACCACTTTCTCCGACTGTCAAACAAGAACTGAATAATGTCATTCAAATCGATACGCCAACTATTCATTCAGTCCTGGAACATAAAAAGCGCTCCACGTCGTCCACGTGCAGATACACTGTATGTACTCATCAAGTTGAAGTTGTTCAGGGAGTCTAACAAACAATGGTAGAATCTCGCGGTCTAAGTAGTTATAACGAATGACTTGCGATAAAGAAGGTGTAGAGTCAGTTGTATCAAAGAAGAACAATGAGCCAGAGGAGCTACTCCTTTCTGCTGGATTTAAACCATTGCTTTGATAGTCTGCAAAGTTTCTAAACTCACTCAACAACTTGTTAACTAATGCAGTCTATCTCTGAATGTGACCTCACGCGATATATAATCAATTCAACGACGAAGTTTCATCGAATTTTGGTGCCTTTGCAATCGGTACTAGTTGATGAATCATTCAGGTGGTATGATAAAAGAAATTAGTTTTTGAACGTTTGCTTCACGTTGCTTTAAGACAAAAAAAACATCAAGTGCAGCTCCACAGTTAGCACTTAGACCAGATAAGGAGTGGGCCTTGATACATCAATTGGAAATTTCCCCCTTGTTTCTCGCAAGAGGGTTGAGTGGGCCTGGTGTTCATACATCAAATTCAACTTCAAAACACTTCATTCACACAAACCTAACTTGGGACATTAACATGTGGCGGAAATCAGATCACTTGTGGATGAATAGAACAATCGATAATAAAATCAACACCATCAGATAGAAGCCTAATCCGACACATGATATACCAGGAACTATGTCTAAGAGCCAGGCAGTGAGAAGGAGCGATTCAGTCATCAGTCTTCAGTCTTCAGTCTTCAGTCTTCAGTCTCCAGTCTTCAGTCTTCAGTCTTCAGTATTCAGTCCTCAGTCTTCAGTCTTCAGTCTTCAGTCTTCAGTCTCCAGTCTTCAGTCTTCAGTCTTCAGTATTCAGTCCTCAGTCTTCAGTCTTCAGTCTTCAGTCTTCAGTCTTCAGTCTTCAGTCTTCAGTCTTCGGTCTTCAGTCTTCAGTCTTCAGTCTTTAGTCTTCAGTCTTCAGTCTTCGGTTTTGGGTCTCATGGAAAACCCATTTGGCTGCATCGTGCTGGTCAGCCTTGTTAAAAATTTAAAACTGAGGCAATTTTCCAAGACTCACCCCCGTCTATGATTAATCGAGTTAAAAAATATGCCATCCTCAGTTTCTCAGTCGCTCCAGAGCGGTCATAATGAAAATATTTATCCTCCTCCCACCCGAAACCACCAAAGCACAAAACCACCTGCCGCTCGAAAGCATAATCAGGTCGACACCCCTGAACTGGCGCCGTCTGTGGCCATCAGGTAATTCCCAAATCCAGCACACACGCATCAACCCCAGCGTCCGCAAGCCGCCGCGTCGCTCCCGTCATTCAAAATATTATTCAACCGAAACGACTCCACCAGCCGCGTTGACTCATTACGGAGACCTACGAGCCCGGCAAAGCCAAACCGGTCGTTTTTAAACAAATTCAACTATTTACTTGTCTAAACTGCCTATCAACCCGCACAGCACACAGCGCCGTGCATGGTGGTCGCGTTTACAAACGCACCAACGATGGCATTTAACACTCGGCCGCGCGAACAGATTGCAGCGGGCGGCGGTGGTGTCGCAATTGGAGTGCTAATTACTCGCGATGAACACGAAACCGCCATCGCAGCGAATGGTTTTAAGGGTTCCTGTGAGCGTTTGTTACTAGTTGACAGCTGCGGCAGGACTCAGCAGGGGCACTGCGATGCTGCACAGAGTGCGTTTTGATGTCAACTCGTTGGTCAGTAATTACGATTCGCTAAAAGTGCGAAGCCTACGAGTGGTGGGTGTCGAACGAATTAAGGCCCTTGACACGTCCAATAGGCTGGCTACTCAGTTGTCCATGTTCGCCCAGAACACAGGCGACCCAAGGCAGGTGCTGAACAGATCCATCGCCTTCTCGAGGCTGAAGTGTCCTCGGAGTTTATAAAAATCCATCGCACCGCTTGGGGTTGAGACCACATGAAGTGAGTTATAGTTACGGGGAGAGCATCCGGAAACCGAGTTGAGGCCAATGGACCCGGAGGAACATTAACGGCATTCCGAAGCATATTTTTAGAAGGTATGCCATTTGCAAAATGTATGCTCATGCAAATTCTTAGGACTCGTCCCGTGCAGACAAAGAAATATGAATTATGAAGCGAAGGGTGGAAACGGGTGGGCATTCACTGGCTGGCAAGGCATTCCTGCCCGCACACATGTGAGCACTGTCGAGTGGAGTTCGCATAATGATTCTGCACATAAACCTGTCTGAGAGTGCAGCGTGGTTGGGAGGGGTTTGTGGGTCGGTAAGTCACTTAAGATGCACTTAAGGTTAGAATGAAGCGGGAAAGTGGCTGAAATGAAATGTGGAAAGGGCCGGGGGGAGTAGACAAGAGAGTTAATGTTAATGTGCTGCTCTTAAATTCTTATTCGGTTAAGATAAGTGGTGGTGGACTGTAGCGCTATCCAAAGACGAAGAGGACTGGACTATGAAGTCTAATGAAAAACCCCGTGTAAATAAAGAACTGACAAGGCCCTCGATTGTTATAAAACGAAAAGGTGGAATGATGAATGAATGGAATCGAAGAAACTGTACCTGGTTCTACGACACTAGCGAAGAAAATCCCGTGGTTTGATAACGAGTACAGGAAGACACACGAAGCGAGGCCAGGACAACCTCGAAAAGTAACGCGACGAGTTGAACGCTGTTCATTCTTCAACAAGGGAGATAATGTTATTGTGCTGCTCTTAATTTAAATTCCTTGTTCAGCAACACTTCGCCAGCAGAAAGCGGGAGTCAAAGACCACAAGGCTTTCATCAATTGGAATATATTTACTCTTAGAAATACTTAACCCTTGCAATAGAGACGATGGCGACGTTCTATAGCTGAAAACATTAAGAGAGTTCTAAGGTCCATCAGTCACCACAAGGTCAAGCTCAGCTGGGTCCCGAGTCACAGCTCATACGCACGGATTAACAGAGCCGATGAATTGGCCAGACAAGGGTCTGAAATGGAAATCAGCGAAGCGGAAACATCACTACAACCACCGATCAGTGCATATACCGGATCATAGACGATGTTATATTAAAAGGAGCCAACTCATCTTAGACCGCAAGAGATGACTGTCACACGACAAGCTTAACAACGGAATGACAAAGAAGCTTCTAGATTTGGTCCGTAACTCGATCCGTGTGCTCGTCGGAGTCATAACAAGCCATTACATCGTCGGAACAACGTTCCGGAAATGGAACCTCTGCCGAAACGATTCAACTTTTTGCCACTGCCAAGCTATCCAGAAACGGCGCCTAGCTTCGCTGGGCCAAAGATTCTTCACGGATCTTCTAATATTGGAAAAGGGCACGGGGTGGATTAAGCCTTCAGGTGACAGGGTTGGTTAATAGTACGTGTATACAACAAATCAAGGAATTCACAATAGGCCCTAAAGCGTCTGAGTGGAAGTGATGTTCAACCATCCCACTCCTTTTCCCAAACCTCACCTAACCTAACCTAAGACGAGCTGAATTTTTGTTCGGTTTGCCCGATCCAGAAGAAAGGATACAGCTTTCACTGCACTTACTTTTGAGAGATTTAATTAACATAGAGTACAGCATATCTGCTACGTCCTTAAAGGTGTGTCTTGGGGGCCAGGCAAGTCCTCAATAAACTAGATCTTCATGCTCCGACTGACTTGGGAAAATGCATTTGATTTAAATGCTGCTTATGAGGTAACATCGTTTTGCAGAAGATCTTCCTACGCTCAGGCGGAAAATGAGGGAGCGATCTTCCACAAGTTCGTTCAGTCACATTAACATTGAACATTGATGGAAGAACATTGTTTGTTGTCCTCAAGTAAGGACTATAAATCCCATCTTCTGAAACAGACATGCCTGCGATTAATGCGGCGGACACAAGTGGAGAAGGACTCTGGACCTACTGGAGTAGTCAATCGGTGGTAGTGGTCTGACTAAGGGTGAATGCACTAGCAACCCTCCTACTTAACCTAACCTACCTGGCAGTGCGTAAGTGAAGATGTTAGCTGGAGAGGCTTGTTGGTATAGGTAGAGGCCCAGGGGTGGAATTGTGTGAGGTGATAATTGATACTCTATACATAGGTCATTTCCGATTGTGTATGGTGATCAGAAAAATATATATTAGCTTGGCATCACGACTATTAGGTCTGTGTATGTGATTTACAAACATTTTACAGCATTTGTAGGGTTTGGTTGTGTATTAGATAATTTTGACGATTTTTCAAATGTTTTTGCATCCATAAGTGTGCAATTTTTTGGTTTACGCAGGGGGTCTTTGCTGTAAGTTATGTTTCGTGATCGATTATTTTCATTCCTTTTTTCGTTCGAAGAAAAATGTGTATAAATTGTTTATAATTAAGTGTTTTCACACACCATTGATTGAACATACATACATAGTTTAGTTTTATATTAAAACAAATCCAATGCGTTTGTCCAAAGTAAATATCGAACATGCAAAAATTGGAGTGACACCTATTTAGGTGTCACATGAAATCAGAGTCAAATTTGTGATTGTCAAAGTGATGATCGCACTGCACAATAACAAACCGACCATCAACCATCACCTTAGACGATTCCACCTCAGAGTTCTAAGACACAAATCACACTACTATATTACGTAACTCCATATCCCGAAGTTATAGATATGCTTCTATTCAGTGACATAACCCTCTAACTTGTTTACAACAATTTCATGTTCACTCGATATTACTTCTAGTAAAATTCGGAAAAGTTTAATGAGGTCAATGTCTTTTGTTTTTTCCACTTTAACGCCGTATGTGGAAATGGCCTTATTTTTTAAGCATTACTGTAGGTCTGTTAAAATTCAATTCAAAATATACGCTGGATATGGATGCGAGATAGAAAACTTCATTGCATGAGCACGAGGTATGGCTGGTAAAAAAAAATGTATGATGTGGTCAGCTAGGAGCAAAAAGTGCAGACGGATTCTGACAGGAAACGTCCAGGAGAACGTTATAAATCTAATAGCCAATGGAGGCATTTGGGAACATTTTCCAAAGTCTATGCTAAGTCACAATATTTTTTTTTGTGTTACTTGGGTTAGTGAAACTCTTCAACAAGACACTATGTGACCCGTGTCCGCATAGTAGTGTCAGATTTTTACTGACTAAAAACGTTTGGTTTTTCTTTACTACAACTAAGTTTCCTTATCAAGTAGCTAAAATTGAAGGATATTTTCACGTGTTACAGGTAGATCTTCGGTAAAATCACCCGCCATAACCATCGTTAAGTTGGTTTACTACTATTGCGCCCAATCGAGCGGTTTTGTACGCTGGAGTCGGCGTACTAAATGTTTCATGCCCAAAGTTTGGAGGATGGCATGGTTACAATGACCATGAAGTCTGATACTTAGCTTTCGAGCGGAGTTTGTTATTTCTTCGTCGACGGTAGTTATCCCTAGGTCACTTTGCATATCACAATTCCTGAGATACCAGGGAGGTTTCACAATATCCCGTATAATTTTATTCCGAAAGGACTAAATAAATCTTCTATTATTTGCTTTGGTACAACCCCATAGTTGCATGCCGTAAGTCTATATAGGCTTCAGTACTTGCTTGTATAATAGCAGTTTGTTGTACATCCTCAACTTGGAGTGCCTTCCAAGTAATCAGTAAATTTCTCTATACCGGTGTTCGAGCTCATCCCGTTTCTCTTGCACGTGGGCCTTCGACTTGAGTTTCGCATCAAATGTCATACCAAGATATTTTGCTTCATTAGCGTACGGTATTTGTTCAGAATAAATGAAACCTGGTCGATTTTCAATATTTATGTTCGTTGATTTGGTCTCATTAGGAGCAATGCGCCAGCCTTTTAACCATTCGTTTATTTTGTCCAGAGCTCGTTGCAGTCAAAAGATCAAAAAATACATCAAGCAAAATCTTTCAGAAGGCAACTGGTATGGTAGTATTGGACTAAGAGAAAGCGTTTGATACTGTCTGGCATGATAGCTTGCTACATAAGCTACTAAATATCAATCTGCCAATGTACCTTATAAAGATCATCCAGTCATTCCTTACCAGAAGAAGTTTTAATAAGCATTTTTCAGAAGAAAAACAAATAAATGCAGGCGTTCCACAAGGATCTGTTCTTGCTCCAGTCCTGTTCAACCTATATACCTGTGATCTGCCAGGATTTTCTAACTGTGCTATTGCCCTATATGCTGACGATACATGTATTTATTCATCCGATTCAACTGGTTTCAGTGTTGAAACTAACTTGCAATCTGCTATAAAAACTTTCGAAGGATATTGTAATACCTGGAAAATTGAATTTAATGCACCGAAGACCCAAGCTATTTTCTTTACACGTAAAAGAAAGGCTTTTTTACTTTCTAGCAAAAACCTTCAACTCAACGGCGTTCAGATTTAGTAAGAAGTCCAGTGTAAGGTACCTAGGCATCTATTAAGATAAGCGCTTGAATTTTAATCGACATGTCCAGGAAATCATTAAGAAAGTGAATGTCACGATAAGGGTTCTTTATCCATTTATTTGTAGAAACTCACACCTGGACATTCACAACAAGTTATTCATTTTTAAAGCTATTTTCCAAGCCATGATGTTCTATGGATCTCCCGTGTGGGGCAAGTGCGCGAAGAGTCATCTTCGCAGACTTCAGATATCTCAAAACAAAGTTTTGAAATTGATTTTTAACTTACCAAGGTTTTTCTCTACTTCATGAAATAGCTAGCATAGAAAACGTCTAGAATTGAAAAACTAAATCACAAATATGACATCTCATACTTGTCATCTGAAAATAACTTGATTTCAAATCTAGCTTCGTTATTAGTGCAATGATGTACTTATTCTATTTATCTATTTAAATATGCATTTATTTATTTATTGATTATTCCTCTATTTATTTATTCGTGCATTTATTATTTATTTATTTATTTATTCATTTATTTATTTATTTATTTATTTATTTATTTATTTATTTATTTATTTATTTATTTATTTATTTATTTATTTATTTATTTACTTATTCATTTATTTATTTATTTATTTATTTACTTATTTACTTATTTATTTCATTCAATTTGTCTCCTTTGAATTAGGTGTCATAGTTGCTTCAAACTTTTGAAATCAAGTTGAAAATTCGCCTCTCTCTTCCCTGTAGCGACACTGACGTTTTTAATGAAGGTTCTTAATGGCTTTTCCTTCAAATTACTTCTGAGATATATTATTTAAGAACTTTTATTAATATTTTAGTGGTATATACCATTTTTTAATGGTATAATACCGAATCTCTGTAAACAAAGAATGTAATGTATAAAAAAACTGTATATTTTAGATTTTCAATATTTCTGTAGGTAAAATTAATGTGCGTTGCTTGGTCTCATTGGGAGCAATGCGCCAGCGTTTTGACCGTTCGTTTATTTCGTCCAGAGCTCGTTGCAATTTTTCAGTTGAGGACTCAACTGAACTTCCCGTTGCCAGGATCGCTGTATCATACGCAAAAATGTTGCCACAAGTGTACCCTCAGTTTGAGGTATGTCTCTAGTGTATAACAGGTACAGTGTAAGCCCAAGGATACCCCCTTGAGGGTCTCCTGCTCTGATATCTTTAAAATCAGAGTATTCAGTTCTTGTTAATGAGATAAGATTCTAGTATCTTATACAAGTTTGTCGGTAGAAGCCCGCTTAGTTTGTATCTTAGGCCTTCATGCCAGACTTTGCCGAATGCCTGGGAAACGTCAAGTAGAGCGCTGGAGCAGAACTTTATCTCCTCTAATTCCCCTTCAATTTCATTCCTTATTCTGTATACCTGGTCAATTATATAGTGTTTCTCTCGAAACCCGAACTGATGGTTAGGTATTAGTTGCTTTTCTTCGATAAATTTTTGAATGCGTTCTAAAACCAAAAGTCACAATATACAAAAAAAAAATCGGTTAAGCAAAAGCAAAACGATAATTATTACCATTTGAGTACCACATGAGGTCGTACGAGGTACACATATTTAGTTCATAAAATAAAATGCAAACGACAGGCAAGACACTGATTTGTTGACTTTAATTTTTGAATTAGGTATCGCAGAATTCGAAAAAATCCACACTGTTCGCTGATGGCTATAAAACAAGGTCTGGTTTTCTGTGGAACAATAGCTATGTTTTTTTGCAAGCGTATATACGCCTAATTTTGAACTGCACAAAAAACGATCATCGGCGCTTAATGATTCATCATAAAATCTTGGCAGCACCGATGACATTTATGACATTTGCTAAGCAGTCAGGGGTGTAATCGTGGAAGGTGATGGTTGATCTTTGATGGTAACAATCTTCGTTTTGTGACTGTGTAGCGTGACCATCAAATTAAAAAGCAAAAACACTTAATAATTATAAAATAAAAAGAAATTTCGTGAAATGAAAAGAATCGCTTACGGAGCCAAAACGAAATGTATAGCAGAGACACTCTGAGTATACCAAAAATTGCATACTTATGGATGCCAACAAAATTAAAAATGATCTAATACATCAATCAAACCTGCAGGTGTAAGCCACATACAGCAACCTAAACAATGAATGAATGAATTCAGGAATGAACACACAGAAAATAATGATTGGAAGCATTGTTTTTATCCGCGCTTATTCCTTAAGCGGCGATAGATATGATGAGTAAGTTAAGCGGATATAGGACTCGTTGTTAGTGGATTTTACATGCAAATTGAAATTTAGGCGTATATACACTTGCAAAAAAACGCAGCTAATAAAAAGTCCTCAAGCTGAAGTGGCAGTAAGGAGATAAACAAGACTTGGGCAGAGAGACCATAGCATAACCAATCGATATACATAATGTAGTACATCGGCAACACTGCGGTAGAGCATGGGAGTTGCTCTTCGATATATCATAAAACTCATGAATCTTTCCATGCTTCTTAGCTCTTATCTTTATAGTCTTGCGTGTCTACCCAAATTTTGCCTTAGAGAAGTTGTGATCTGACTACCGACAAGGGCAAATTTACTTGCGACTCCACACTACACATAATAATAATAATAGTGGCTTGACAGTGCGAGGCGGACCTAGGCCTAGCTTCTCAGCAACCACTCGTTTTGTGCGTGCTATTGTTTTTTCACGAGTGGACCTACAGTTTTATTCCAACTCCGAACGGCGCAATTGAGAAGCCTTTTCTATAAAGGAATACTCTTTGAGCATTGTCGGTGACTCGAAAGAGGTGGAAGCCGTAGTGTAGTGAGTAAGCGCGTTGACTCCTACGCAGAGGGTGCCAGGTTCTAATCCCCAATCTTCCAACTTTCACACTACACATAATTAGGCAATTAAAGCCATATCGTCGCATGTCAGTGAGCCCCGGACCACATCGGGATTAAGATACCCTGTATTCTTTCAGATAGCCTTGAAGCGCTTTTCGCTAAACTATTTACGAAAGAGGTTAGAGTTTACTACTGGATGGCGCAGTTGGTTAAGTGCCTGCCCCTGGTTAGTGGGGTTCCCGGTTCGAATCCCAGTGAAAGTAAAGTTAATACGCTTTTATCTGGTCCAGTCACCATTTGCCATTGGGATCAAATTAACGGCACTATCATTGGTAGTCTGACTTTGGGTATCACAATGGATCAACGTGGTCGCCTACCTACCTAGAGTAAGGAGGTTTGATAATGCACATAACTATTGACTGACTTCAGAAATGGACGACGAGAGCCCATAGTCAACAATGAATAAAAATAGATCATCACGAGTAATCAGTTTCAATTGCAATGATTTTGGGTGTCCTTACGATGCACTTTGGCATGGTGACTCATCTGTCACGTCTTGTTCTGGAAGAAGAAAGCTCGGCGCGTGTTCAGCTTTATCGAAAAGTCGAAAACAGAGACGATTGCAATAGTCTCCATTTGAAGTTCCAGTTGAGATTGAAATACCAATCTGGTTAGTTTTTGTGAAGAAGAGGTCTCACGGCGGGAAAGTGATACCGATCAAAGACATAAGTGGCCCAACTCGTTGTCGTCAATGAGTCAACGTTCCACCAATCCGAGCTGCGGGGCTGTACAAAGAATAACAGAATTCGCGATTAAAGCGTTCAGCTATCCAGTCTTTAAAAGACTCAAACACTTGCAGAGATTTAATATCAGTACTGAAAGGAAAAGAAAAACGATTTTCTTAAATTGAACTTAAATAAATGTCGCCTCTGTACCCTGCCACGTCTGATGCCAGTAAAATCAAAAACCCTTACCCCCCGGCTAGAGAGGAATCACATTACCCAAAAGGTCAGTCCTGCTCTAACTCGATTCCGTGCAAAGAATCGCTTCCTCTCCGGCCGGCCAGCCGGTCCTCGCCGCAGGCGAACTGCTCGATGGAAAAATATCAACTGAAATCCCCAGAAATCGGGTAATGCGTCCTGCCGTTAAAGGGCTACACAACGTGTCACAATGGCACGTGGGCAAGCACAGACTCGATATGCAGATGTGAGCTTGGCATCCCATCCCTCGGAGCGCTCAAATAAACGAAACCTCTAGACACCATGAGATTATAACAATAACTGTTCACATTTTTTCAATGACCACGTGTAGCAGGGAAACGAGGATACGAGTAAGTACTTCCACCAGCATTCCCTGGGGAGGCATAAGACCACAGCTTCCTCAGAATCGGCGCCCAATCGGTTGCCGAATAAAAGGAATTATTGAAATCTCAATCATTACATGGAAAGTCTGGGGACACTAGTCGTTGCTTGCAACGACCTGACGCACAGAAGCAGGCTCCGGTAGAAATCATCTTTCCGAGACTGAGGAGGTCCTTTCTTCATCGACCGCATAAGGAGAAGACGAAAAAAAATCAATTTCAATTTCGACAAGGATATCCGTTTGCGTTGTTCGCCGGTGGCTGGAGCATCGGGCGGCCGAAGGGGTTGGAGGAGCGAGGACAATCCCAACATCAACAAGAAACGGTAAAAGGAAACCCATCAAATTTATTGAAATCACCGTACAGATTGAGATTGGGGGGCGTGCCCCATTCCCATTCCCATCGGCGTACGGCGTACAGCGGCTCACTAACCGGAAACTCCGTCACGCTCAACAGAAATCCACCCTCTCTTCCCACACACACAAACAATCCGGCCCGTTTACGCACATTCTCCGGACAGTTGCAATAAAAGTGATTGTTGTGTTTAAGGATACTCAACTTTACGGGGATGATTGCTTAGAGGATATCACATCGCATCGCATCGCATCCCCCAAATCCCACCCTCCCCGGCAGCCCATCGCTACCCATTCAATCTCGTCGGGCAACCTGTATGTCTGTGCGGGAAACTATAAACGTCCAAAGCGATGTCAGCCATAAACGTTAGTTTTTACAGCCCCGAAGATACCCACCATCAGCCATCAGGCAGGAGCCGGGGACAAGAACAGACAAGACATTCGACATCCGAGTGCGCTGTGCTATGTGCTGTGTGCGTACCGAGGGCCATTACACTCCGCAAAATGCTGCAAATGGAAAGGCGATCGTCCTCGCCCGCAAGGCAAAGGACCTCCACACGAATGTGTTGAAAATCTCTGACGCTAGCTGTCAATTCAATCGGAATTAGGGCGGCGAAGGCGGCACGGAGGAGGACGAAGACACGACAGCATTGGTGGTGATTTCATTCTATTCAAGCGCAATTCTGTTTCAAGGATATTGCACCCAAGGGGTCTGCAGGAGCGATTTGCTGCGGTGGTATTGTTTGAAATTTTAATTGCTCGACAATTAGCAGGTCGTTTCGACAGTTTGACGTGGATGATGATGGCTGGGAGCGGGTGGGGGGTAGTGCGGCTGGTTGCAATTAATAATCCAATATTTTCACACCCCTGCCCACCCCTGGCGACGATTAAACACGTGTTCGATGTGCTGCGGACAGTCGATGTCGAAAAGGCGAGGGTTTCGGTTTCGCGCGTGTTTGTTCGTGCACATGTAAGGGATGTCGATGTGAATAATTAATATTCAATCACAATAAAGAAGTTGTCATCTGATTTGATGTTTGCCATCCGGAACTGAATAATGCAGCACAGAGCCGGCAAAAGGGTTTCCTGCACCAGGTGGGCGGCGGCGACGGCGGCGGCTTTGCTAAGGAACGTTTTTAAATATTTGATCGGCCTTGAACTTCTTCTCACACCGTTCCGAGGGATTGACTTTTTCTCCGGCGGCGGCGTTCAGCTGCGATAGCATTGTGGGATAACCGCAGGTGAGTACCTGGGAAGGGCACTCTAAACGTGATGAATTCATTATAAGGTTTAAGGCGATTGTCCCTCGTCTATCTGCTGAAGGCAGGAAATCTCTTGAGCGGATCTAGTCCTTAAGTGTAACGTAATTGAAAGGCGCTTATGGTGAGCCCGCCAACCGTTAGTGTGTCGGGCAGGCGGAAGTCGTGGCAGTGAGTTGGACTTGCTTTAGGGGAATTTAAAAGCCTTCAGGCTTGATGGCTGATTGTGTCACTAGTTGGCGGTCATCCTAGGTCGGGGCATGTGCGCGTTTGTCTGTGAAGTTGATAATTTGTACATGTCCTGAATACGTCACTTCGGGGTGCAGGTGAGGAGGAGACCCCCTCAACTGCGCCAATTATAAAGGCATCAGTGTCCTGAACATCCGTTACAAGATCCTCGCCATATTGTGCGAATGCCTGAAGCCCTACGTCAACCTGATTCGCCCATTTCAGTGGGGTTTAAGGCCAGGAAAGTCCACAGTAGAAGAAGTCCAAATTGATACCCATAATCTGCTTATCGATTTTAAGATCAATATGGCAGAGTTTATAGAGACTAGCTATAAAGAGCAATGTCTAGTTTTGACATCCGTGCCAAGTACGTCAGATTGTGCAGGATGACGATGGAGAGCACTCGCTGCTCTATGAAAGTCAGTAACTGCCTCACCGAGACCCTTGAAGTCAAAAGAGGGCTTAGAAAGGGTTATGCGCGGTCTCTGACTTCTGACATCTTTAACATCGTACTTGAAAGAATTGTGAGAAACTCAAACGCCAACACCGGAGGCCCAATCTTTCAACAGTCTGTGCAGTTACTAGAGTACGCCGACGATATTGAAATAATTGGCAGAACAAAGCGGGCTGGCACAGGTCCGTTAGCCAATATCGAAAAGGAAGCTGCGGTTAAGCAGTAAATCATGTCAAAACTAAGCATATGCTGTCAATAAGAAGGAGATACGCAACATCGACGAATTGGACATAAAGTTAGAATCGATGGCTACAACTTTGAGGTAGTAATTGTTTGTCTACCCTGGCTCGGCTATAACCTCTTACAACAGAACAGAAGAACTGCTCTTGTCAATCGCTGTTTGTTTGGGCTGAGAAGGCAATTGAGTAGAGCCCTATCCCGAACAACTAAGGAGATCCTATGTAAGACCTTGGCCATCCCAGTCAAACTTTGTGGCGCTGTAGCACTGACTTTGCCAAAGCGGATGAGGATATCCTCGACAAATTCTTCGGAAAAGTCCCGTATGCCTTGACGGACTCTGGAGAGGGCGATTCAACAAGGTACTATTGTAGTAAACCTGATACGTGTAATATTGCGTTTGGCCCCAATTTCCAGACGAAATCCAAGCCGCACTGTCTAGGCGCTTGGAATGCAACCTTATCAGTAGTTCTCAAGAGTTTGGCAATGTACACGCGATCACCTGGTTGTGCTTGCCTTGACATTTGGCAAGCGTGATTAGATATATAGAATTGAGAACAGTGCAGTCCGCGATCTACTATCAAAGCTGAATGCTGTGGATTATTACTACACTAAGTTGTACAGCGATATTGACGCATCAGTCGCTTGTAATGGATGACATCTTGAGCGAAGGGACACCAATGCTCCGGCCCGAACAGTCTTCGAATCAGAATCAGATGGAAAACGTAGGATAGGAAGACGCCGCCTTAGATGGCGCTCACAAGTTGGAGAGAACCTCAATCGATTTGGATTCCACAACTGAAGGCAGCTAGCTAAGGGCCGTGCTAGCTGGAGAGGCTTGTTAGTTGAGACCCAGCTGTTTGGTAAAAAGTTCATAAGAAAACGCACAAGATTCGTTAACATGGTGTGGTGACAATTAATTTATTCGCCCTCTTTTAAAATAAAATAAAGAGCACTTGGACGAATTCCAATACCTCTGAAGCATCGTGCTAAGAAAGGCGGCAACGGATGAAGATGTAACCAGAAGGATAAGCAAGACCAAAGGAGCATTTGCACAACTGGCACCAGTGTGACGGCCAAACCAAATACGGAGAAATAAGAAAGTTCGGATATTTGAAAAAATTGTAAGCCTAAATGCCGGTTGCCGTTGGTTGTGTAAAACTGTCCTCGATGAGCCATTAAGCCAAATATTTGACAGACTGTGGCAGTGCGGGTAGGTATAACAGCATTAGGTCATACATGTCAACGCCAGCAATCTCGGATATGACACTGGACCTGTCATACTCACACCCCAGCAGATAAGGATGTCATAGTCCCAAATGACGATGTGGTCATACGATCGCTAAATGGAACGATAGTTAAATAGTAAATCCACTTGAGTTTGGATGGGATAGTATGCGATAGCAAAAGGGGCTAACCGCTTGAGCTCATAGTTCGATAACGACCGATCATGAAATGGATGCAATGCAGATTGAGAGAACAATCGTGGCAGTCTCCAGTTCGACGAGAACGTGTTAAGTTCTCTCTAGTGTTAAGATTATGTTCCGTTATTTAAAATAAATGTTTTAAATAATTTTACCAGTGTGTCCTTTCATTTAATTTCTTCTTCTATTGCTTTTATTTGTATTTTGGACATAACCTCCAATTTAATACAAAAAATATAAATATATAATTCCTACGCTAATGGTTCTTTAAAAGGGCAATATTGTTATGTAAGCTTTCATTTCTCACGGCACTACCATTTCAGAATTGCATAAGGTCCAGTCAATAAGTCCCATCCACTCGTGATAGAACACATGCACAAAGGTAGTGGTTGCAGCTAACCCTAGGTCCCTCTCGGCCTGTAGTGCCAAGATGGACTGGCTCTTCGCTCCGAACTTAGGTCCCAACAAATGTGAAAGTTCAATAAAAAGCACCTTAATAGACTGCATAGAAACCCAACGCAATTACATCAAAGTCCTTTCCAAAGACGACATAACTTCGATTGGTTTCATTGCCCCACAGTCGACAACTGTGCACCTAATTTCACTTCATCCACGACACTTCGCCATCCCTTAAGCAAGCTAACTTTCCACTTCGAGTCACACAAAAAATTCCCAGTCCGAAACCAGTGAGATAAGGAAATACCCAGAATTCCATTGAATTCAAATGAATTTCGTCAAACGAGCAAACTTCTGCTTCAAAATCAAAATCAGAAGCAAGCAATCGAACGACTGAATGCGACTTCAATCAACTCGCCGCCCACAGTTGGAGCCACTTGCCCGAACAACCTTGACATTCGCTCACAGCAACAACGCAACATAATTCAAGGACTTTTTTTGAAACATAGTTTCAGCCGGGCCAACATTCATCAATCGCCCCCAGTCACACCCACTCACATGGCAGAATACTTATCCGGCTGCTATCTGCTTGCCGGCGATAACTTCTCGTCATGGCATGCGATAAGTTAGTTAAGGTGGACAATCAGAGTCATGAATGTTTTCACCTCGACGCACACATTGAATTCGGGGCCATTCATCAATGTTCCCTGGCTTGTTGTTCACTTCATTTGGCGCGTTTCTTATGCTACCTGCCCGGGCCCAGTTGGCAATCCGTCCATAGCTTGCCTGGCTCCTGTGCGCCCGGTTCAATGTGCCGGGCTCTCTCCCACCCTGGATCCATTGAAGCCCGGTGATTCCATCTCATTTCCATTAATCAGTCCTGATTACATTCATCTTTTCGCAGAAGACGACGTCCTCCTCCATCCGGGCATCCACACACCACACGACGTCGAATATGTATCCGTTTATCTGACACACTGGACGACCAACGACGGCGGGTGGCTGGGGGCCGGAATCCAAGGAAAATTCCAGAGAATTGTTATTCATGTCAGTCGGAGCGCATATTTCCGTCATAATCTCTTAAATAAATTCATTGTGCCTATCTTTGAAGTAATTTGGGGCTGACTGGCTGGTGAGCCGCTTGGTCTGCATTCAGCATTGTTGGGCCCTCCCGTTGCCCTCCGTGGGCTCCTCTGTGGCCACATCACTTTATGACAGGCCCATGTATTGGAATATAATCATAAATAATCGATAAGTATAAACCCTGACAGTGAAACGATGACGGAGCCCGGAGGATGGGTGCTTCTTACCTGGACCCCAAGACTGAGTGGAGAAGGCCCCCCTTCTCTCCGTCCTCCATCCACGCACTCTCCTCCACATTCCGCATGAAGAATTTGATGAATTTCCCTCAGTCTGCTGTTGTTTCCTTTTTTTCCTGCCAACAATTTCGTCCTGGAACAATGAGCCTAGGATCCATCATTCTACGAGAAGTAACAGGAAAAAGAAAAAAGATGGCAGCCCAAAACAGTAACGCATTCCAGTGTGGCAATGGGGCTTATGGATGAGGAAGCAGCAGCCACCCGTGATGACGATTTTGATAACGATGAAGATGATGGATTCCTTTTGGATTGGCCTACACTCGCTCCCATCAGCCGAATGCAAATGAAAAATCGTCCCGGGGATGAATGGCTGGCACGCCTCTGAGTAGAGGTTGGTTGAGGTTCGAATATTTGCGAATCAGTGAACTGGAACAGTCCTTTAAGCTTCGAGCGGAAATTCAGTTTTCAGTTCACACATTCAACGACCGACCGTGACGGGATTAAATGGAGGCCGCTTGCCTGCTTGTGTGACGATTCTTCGGAATCGAATTCTCTGCCTGATGAGAATGCATTTGGATTTGTTGAGTCCTGTGTGAATTTGGAAGTAGATGAGTGTTACCTTGTAGGTGGATTATGTCTGGATGCGCTTACAGCTTGGGAGAGACGTGGACAATTGAATCCCAAAAGGAAGGGAGTACGTGCACGACAACACCTGACATCTGTTTGGTTTGTGGGATTTTATAATTTTTCCTCAGGAGGAGTTAAGTACGTCGGGAGACTTATATGGCCATTTAAGTAGTAAAGCAAATCCATAGAAATGATACTCGGTGAGGAATAGAAACACTTGCTTATGTTTCATTCAGTTTCGTCCACATTCGCTTCAACTTGATTCACCGACCGAATGCACAGAAATGATACAAGATACAAACATGGTAATTACAACTTCCTTCAGTTTCTTTAAGTTGTTTTCGCTTTTGCTTATTTTACTATGAGCGAAATAAATCAATCGAGGCCGAGATTAAACGCAGAATTACTCTTGCCAATCGCTGTTTCAACTGAGAGGCAGTTGAGTCCTCTCTCAAAGGACCAAGCTAACATTGTATAACACCTTGATCATTCCTGTCCTGCTCTACGGTGCGGAGGCATGGACAGTCGCAAAAGCGGACGAAGAAGCACTTGGTCTTTTCGAGAGAAAAGCTCTGCGTTCAATCTTTGGTCCTGTCTGCGTTGAGATGGTTATTGGAGAAGAAGATTCAACCACGAACTGTACGGGCTGTACAGCGGCATGAGCCTAGTCAGGCGTCTACGGATTCAACGCCTAAGATGGCTGGGCCATGTAGAGCGCATGGACATCACTGTTCCAGCCCGAAGAGTCTTCGACTCCGAATCAGTGGGACAACGCAATAGAGGACGCCCACGGAACCTATGGCGCACCCAGGTGGAGGAGGACCTGAATCGACTTGGTGTACGCAGTTGGAGACGGCTGGCTAAAGATCGGCTGGAGGGCCTTACTGGTTGAGGCCCAGGTCCACCCCGGACTGTAGCGCCACCAGAAGAAGAAGAAGAAATAAATCAATCTCTGCGTACGTATGTGACAGTTGGTGTTAGAAGTTGGATGCGTAAGTTCCTATAAGGCATTCGACTATGCTTCTCGCTAGCTGTTCTTCAGTTCTGACATATGCATAAGTTTGATTGAGTCAACTCTGATTGGGCCTTAAATTACTACATCTCCTTCAGTTTAATACAAAAGTTTGCTTCTAGCTATTAAAGCGGAAGTTTAGACTATGATTCACAAGAAGAACACCCCTTGGCGTAGGGAGAGAAATTGACAATTTCAGGACTGGAGCCTAAATGTCTAGGGCTCAGATAGTGGCTACAATCTATCTTTTGAAATGCAATAACATTCCAATAACAGTTACCGCTGATGGGTTGTAGACTAATGGAGGCATAGGCGTGAATATATTTTGTGCCGTAACATTGTGCCAACCGACATTATTTCAAATGGAAAAATATGTGTGCTATTTTGGCACATCTTGCTGAGAAACTAGGCCCAGGTCCACCTCGGACTATTGCGCCACCCATATTATTATTATTAAGAAAAAAAAAGCTAACTGTCTTCAGTTATCTAATTTTAAGAATAAGAAGAACTTTCTGCAAGAACACAACCAGTTGGCAGTTGATCGACAGATGCTCAAGAGAACCAAGGGAATAAAGGAGGCGTACGAAAAACAATGGACATAACAACGGACTTAGAAGTTGGTGACAGCATTCTACATTGTTTTGGAGGACGTTAATGTTATGCTGTTGGCAGCGTCGTATCTAGATGTCTATGTACCATGGAAATTTACAGCGATGTTTACTGTTGTAAGACGCGAACTGAATAGAGTAGCCTACAACTCATACGTACTCAGCGGAGCTGAATGTATACTTAAAAATCAGGGGAATCAAAAAAGAAGACAAGACTTAGACACAAAGCAACAAAAACTATATTCCTCCGTATATGTTCTTGACAGAATGAGAAGATGGATGCAAGTTGACGCAGAACTCGACGTTGATATCATCAGGATGGACGGGTCTGTAACGCTCACATCTGGCGAGACTAGGCAGCACTAAGAGCTTCAAAAAGTGTTGCAGGAAAAGGAGAGCAGTTGGCATTGCTTGTTGAACGTTCAGAGTGAACAATGGTTTAAATATTTAAGCAATAAAATAAGAAATATCACTTGAGTTGTTTTCTTGATTAAATTAATTGTTGGCGTTAAGCTAGCGGCTACTTTTTCACAGTGATTGACAAATCAAAGCCACAGGTCTGTGATCGACTGTGTCTTAAACGGTGATTGCGTTCACAACTGATATCTTTTCACGATCACGCACCAATCACACGCATTGACTGCTTTTTTGCATAACGACCACCAAGGTTTTAAACCATAAACACGCCTTAGCTACTGCTTGATTATGAAGCGTGGCAGATGCGCATGAAATGGCAGCCTACGTCGAGGGTTGCCCTTCCTATTTTAATGTGATTAATACATTAGCTGTGTTTTTTAATATACGCTTAAATTATAAGTGCACAAAAAAAACGATCTTCGGCGCTTAATAATTCATCATAAAATCAAGGTGAAATCTTGTTAGCGCCGACGATATATATGAGAATTGTGACGATCAGGGGGTGGAATCATGTAAAGAGATAGTTGATCGTTAATGGGCACAATCTTCGGTTTGCGATTGTGGAGCGTGACAATCACTTTAAAAGCAAAAACACTTAATAAATGCAAAATATAAACAATTTTCATCAAATGAAAAGAATCGATTACGAGACCTAAACGGAATGCATAGCAGAGACGCTCTGCGTATACCAAAAGTTGCATACTTATGGATGCAAAAACATCTAAAAGCTATCTAATACATCAACCACACCTACAAATGTAAACCACATACAGCAACCTAAATAATGAATGAATAAATTCAGGAATGAACACACAGAAAATAATGATTGGAAGCATTGTTTTGATTCGCGCTTATTTCACAAGCGGCGATAGATATGATGAGTAACTTAAGCGGATATAGGATATGTTGTTAGTGTATTTTACATGCAAATTGAAATTTAAACATATATGCAACACCCCTATTATACATTGTACATTGTACGATCGGTGATAGATCAAAAAAATTTGGTATGCCTGTAAATAAGAATAGAGAGAGAGAGTCGTAGGGCAGCAAACAACGAAAAATGATGAGATTTCATATACTATACAATGTGAGTATGTTTTGTATTCAGAATGATTGAATTAAAAGAGCGATAATATAATAATGTGGCGCGACGGTCCGAGTCGTACCAGGGCCTAGCTTCTCAGCAACCACTCGTGTTGTGCGTGCTATTGCTCTTTCACGAGTTGAAGGGACCTACAGTATTTTGTGCCGTTTCCGAACGTCGAAGTTGAGAAGGTTTTTCTAGACAGGAATACTCTGTGAGCATTGTCAGTGACTCGAAAGAGGCGGAGTTGTGAATTATCAAAGGTGATAAAATTCGGGTATCGAACATGGCACCCTCTGCATAGGAGTCGACGCACTTACCCAATACGGCACGACGACGGCTATTAAAAGAGCAATATTTGGTGTTAATTTTTGCATAGGGGAGAATCCCACAACAATATTAAAAATTTGAGTTCACAACTTTAAATCGCAGTTAAAAATCACTGTAGGAAATCGCAATCACCGTTTTACCTGTAAATGCAAAATCAACCTTCCGTGCCCTGACCGTACTACCGTAATCAATCGTATCGAATAGGTTTCCATAAGGAATTCCATCATACTTCTAGCCTTGAACATCATCTAATTGGAGGGCCGAGGCTTGAACTTCATAGCAACACGAAGAAATCAATCATACATCATAACATATCCTTTTGAGGCAAAGACAATGTTGTGTTCGAGAACACCTCTTCAAAGCATTACACCTCCCCATGATTTGAATTAAATTGATACAGACCCTCTGCAGTTCTCTCCTCTTAACAAAATTACAGTTTCCTCATTCGGAAGCGATGCTCACCCCCTTTGTAGCAAAATGTATAATATAATTGTGACAATAAGCCACTCACTCTGACACATCCTTACATTCCCTTCAATCGAATCACACTCATTATCAAGCGAGACTGCACTCAAAGTTGCGAATAATTTGCAGAAATCAGCTAGAAGCGAAGTTACCTTGCCCCATCGTCATCGCCCCAATCAAGCTCATCTGCATGCTTGACTGCAACCATGCAACCCCCCCCCCCCCCCCCCCCTCCTTACTCGCATTACAATGAAGCCCCGCCAGCATTTTGCCCTGCTTAAAGAGCCAGAAATATGCATCGCGCTTAAATTAACTCCCCCCCTTGAAGCGCCACACTTTCATTTCCGTAATTTCATCTCGATGATATTTTGCTCTCAAAACTGCACACAAACTCGAAAAAAAAAATTCATTTCACGCAATCACATTCAGCGTGCACACACAAGTGCCGCGCAAGGGTAGCCGCTCATTTGCGGCGGACGGGGCCGTGAAATGCAATAATTACACACGGCGAGGAAGTCGGGAGTGACCCACAACGGGCTGGCTAATAAATTGGCCCAAATGAAGTACGCCGGACGGGAAAAAAACTTGCAAAATAGTTTTTTTTTTTTCACTCCCAGTTTAAATCAGTTTAGCCCCTGGGCAGTTGTTTAAATTGCATTATTTGCGGAATGTGAAGAACTGTGAGTGAATGCGAGTGAAGGGGTGGGTTGGCCGGCGATGTGTGGTGGCCCTCGACACGGACTCTGACTTTTTTTTTTCCTTGGCCACAAATTATTCCCTTTGCTTCGTTTATCACTTTTTTGCCACCCTTTGCTGTTGATGTAGTCCGCGAGGCTGACACGGAAAGGGACGAATCATGACATTTAACATTTGAATCAACGATCTGGGCGCCTGTTCCGTTGACCGCTGACGGAAAACAGAAAAAATCGGCCGTAGTAATGTGGTAAGTGGGCTTGGCAATTTACTGAAGCTACAAGGATATTTTTAATTAATTTATAAAGGTCTGCCCATCGATGTAACGAGATCCAATCAGTCGCCAAAGGAATACACTGGGTGTTACCATTCCGATGTCAAATATTTGACGTGGTTACAATGTTGAAGCTGTAATCTGTTGGGCGGAATGGATTTGTTCAGTTGATGTTGAAGAGGAGGATACACAATGCATACTTAATTGCGTCGTACCAATGGATAGTGAAAATTAAACTAGGAGTAGCCTTCTTTCATTTCAATGTCTCATATTCTTGTCGAGACCACAACTTTTTGTACCACCAAACATGAAAATCAATAAATGGCCTATGCTTGGACTGCCGACTTTCGGTCCACAGGCTTTAGCACTGTATTCTTGGCGCTCGACTTTTGGATCTCCTGCGTTTAGCTCCTGCTTTTATTTCATTAATTTTCTGTGCCTGGTGCAGACAGTCCGGGGTGGACCTAGGCATCACTGCACTTACCACGGTCTTGTGCTAGTTACTTCCAACTAAGCACATTCAGCTGGTGACGTATTTTACATTACCTCGAAAGACTAAATGTACCGAAGTACATATTAAGAATAATCAGGAGCTACTCTACGAAAGGTTGCTCCTTTACGACTTCGACGACGCGAAATTACAGGGGGCGTACCCCAAGGATCAGTGTTAGGTCCCCTACTGTGTATTATGACTCCCAGTCCCCAGGAAAGTATCCGTCGTAGGTTTTGTGGACGGTATTGCTGCTGTAGTCGTGGCGAAACGGCTTGAAGAAATCGAGTTGTATAGCAACGAAGCAATAGCACTGATAAAGAACTAGACCTCGCGGATCACAAAACGGAGTCCGTTCTCATTACGAGTAGAAAAGTGCTAGAGACCATGACGATGATTGATGCTCGGCTAAATTTCAAGCATCACCTCGCATACGCTTGCGAGAAATCATCAAAAGCGATAGGCGCCCTTTCAAGACTCATGCCGAATATCGGCGGCCCGAAGCAAAGCAAACGATTAATGCTTGCGAGAGTTTTGGCTTCCATACAGACATGGTCTGACGTTGCGAACAAGAAGACACGCATGAAGGATATCAAATCCGTCTACAAACTCTGTGCACTGCGAGTTAGCAGTGCATTTCGAACGGTGTCCCACGACGCGGTATTGGTACCATCCTCTATGATACCTATCGATATCCTAGTTTTAGAAGCTAGATGGCTCTATGACAATCGCGTGCAAGGCGGGCCAAGCACAAATCATGCGAAGAAATTTGTAAGGAGCCGGAGTATTGAAGCGTGGCAACAACTATGGAACGAGTGCCAAAAAGGGAGATGGACGTACCGACTAATCCCACGGATTGAATGTTGGGTAAATAAAAAACATGACGAACTGAACTATTATCTTACACAGTTCTTGACTGGTCACGGTGGTTTCCGGGAATATTTATTCAAGCGAAACCGTGACTCGAGTCCGGACTGTCCTCACTGCGTAAACGCGGCAGCGAACGTGGAACACGTCATCTTCGAATGTGCTCGATATGCAAACGAACGAGCTGTATTGCGGGACGCATTTGGTGAACCGCCAACACCAGAAAACATTGTCCAACATATGTTGAGCTCTGAAGACCTTTGGTCTGTGCTGTGAACGACACAGCAGTATGAATAAAGAAACTTACAACGGCAGCGGAAAGCGAATTCGCTAAACGACACGTGACGAAGCAAAAAGCTCGAATCCGTCCTCGCGAAGTAATACCTAGCGGTAGTTCCGCGAGGGAATAAACGGAAAGTTTCCACGGGAGGTGGTCTTAGTCAGTAAGAATCTGCCACTACCAATGGACGTCGGACCATTGGTGCCTATGGAGGTTTCCACCTAAGCACGAAAAAAGGTGCCCCCCCTGAAGTTATGGAAATGATTTTAAAACATACTTCTAACGAGCAAAACAAAAGAAAAGTTAAATCCGAATTAAGTCCAGCTAATGACCCTAAATCGACCACTTTGAGCCGTAGCAAAGATGTTTGTTTATTTATTTTTATTTGTGGTCGCTTAATCCAACCCCGAGCTCTTGCGAATGGGTGGTATACAAATTATGGATACGATTGCCAAAATATTCTGCGGCATTTTAGTAAAAAGTCTAGAAAGGTGGGTCGAGCAGAAAAATATTCAAAGCGATCTACAGGCTGGCTTTAGAAAAGGATATTCAACTGTAGATCAGATATTTACACTGACATCCATTGTCAAAGCGTCTCATAATAATAATAATATGGGTGGCGCTACAGTCTGAGGCGGATCTGGGCCTAGCTTTTCAGCAACCACTCGTGTTGTGGGTGCTCTTGTTCTTTCACGAGTGGAAGGGACCTACAGTTTAATGCCGACTCCGAACGGCGAATTTGAGAAGCGGACAGGAATACTCTTTGAGCATTGTCAGTGACTCGAAAGAGGTGGAGCCGTGAATTATCAAGGGTGGTAAATTCAGGTCTAGAACCCCATCGACAGACGAAGCATATCGCTGTCCTCCTCCTTGTCACTGTTGCTAACTCACTGATCTTCTTGAAACTAGATAGATACTCACGAGATCTATTCTAGTATAGACTGCAATCGGAAAATCGTTAAATTTGTGTCCTCATAGTACGTACGAAACGTTTGTTTTCCCTTGTTAATTCGACTTCTTCTCAAATGTCTTTATTTATTTACCGGCGAACGTCGGTGTCTCATGCATACAGGAACGTAGCTTAAAGGGTTAGCAGCACTTGTGTCAACTTGAGCCCAATTTAATATCCAGAAATCCAGTCTCAGTCTCCTCTCATCAATTGTGCTTCCAAGAAATTGTAGCTTCTACTTGCCATCTCTTCTTGCATAGGCATTCATCTCTTTGAGCCATAAGGCTCCTTCAGCGGTATTCCCCTTTAATATAGGAGTTAACGTCGCCCTTAAGGAGTTCCAGGGAATTATCCTTACCGAGAGTTCACCTTTTCACAGGAATGGCCCTTCACGCCGGCATCGGTGCAAAATTATAAACTTAACCCAGCGTTAACATCTTTATTTCGTTTTGATTACCTCGGTTCCTATTTCCGTTCGGCGAAGTACGTCCGTTGTGTCCTCGACCGAAGTCGCGCCTGAGACACAAACATCCGTTTGCCGGCAGCCAGACGTTGGAATCCGCGAAATTGATTGCACGACACCCGAAAGTGATAAAAGTTTATCGGAAGCTGATTTGAAAGTCAATTATCCTTCCTCGCATCCTCGCATCCTGGCAGTCGTCGCAGCAACAGCGCCAGCAGCTCTCCGACAAGTAGTGGCAAGCGTGACACAGAACGGCATTGCCTATGCAAATTGTGCGTCCTTCTGTGTGGCATTTTCTTCAGTTTTTTTACACGCTCGCGATTTGTGCGGGAAACGGCGCGTTATGAAGTCATGAAGGAGTTTTCATCTTTGTGCCTCTGTTTGTCTCCCGCCCCCTCCCGGATGTCGTTGCTGGTGTTTGCCTAGTCCCTTTTTGGGAATTCGCGTTCTTCGTTTGCACGCCACATTCTGAGCAAATGAATGTCTGAGCAAACGAAGAGGAGAAAAGTAAAGCCAAAGACATGAATTGGATTTGACTGTAAGGATAATAAGATAATAGGTGGGGCGGTGTAGAACGGAACGCGAAGCCTGTCTACGTCGTTAGCATGGTCGCTGGCGAAGGGGTGGAAGGGTGGAAGGGTGAGAGGGTGGAAGGATGGCTGGTAGGAGCGTCGCGCATACTTGGGACTTAATGATTTGTGCGGCACATTAGCGATGTAAATATAACGAAGATTAAATTTTTATTCGTAATCACCCGAAGAAAGGCACTGAGCCACTTCGAACGGCGAACGAGTGTAGTCTGCCTTTATGACCAAGACGATGGCAAATTTAATTGTTAAATTGTTTGGATAGTGAAATGGCTGATGGCGAAAGGGAGCCGCCTGCTCTTTAGGAAAGTATCAATTACTTTTTCAATTTATTTTCTGTTTGTCATTTAATTCAATTTGTTGTGGTATTGAGGGTTTACCTTATAGACTTGCCGTTGGATTCAAGAGTTTGCTTTTAATCTCAGGGCGGAGGCGGTTTGCTCTCTATTTGCTGGAGTATGAAAATGACGGAACGAAGTTAACTTAGTATTCACATGAAGAATTACTTTTATTGGTCTTCATTTGGTTTTGATTTCGTGGGGAAGCTTAGAGCACTCTGTAGGATGCGGTCTCCTTTTTTGCCACTACTTACACTGATGGCTCAAAAATTAGTGCGGGTACATGGGCAGGGATCTTCTGCGATCTATTCGAGATATCCCTGGAAAGAGACGATTGCGGCGTGACTGCGGCAAGCTGAGGTACCTGCGATAAATAGGGCAGTACTTGCTTATCGAAAGCAAGAGCGAATGGTAATAGCAGTTCTTACCGGGCACTGAGCATGCAACTGAATATACCACACAACGATTTTGCATGTGCTGCACAGATGAGGCAGAAATAGAGTTTATCCAACATCTTCTCTGCGAATGCACAATACTCGCAAGGTGAAGGAAGCAGTTCTTCGGAAAGCGCTTGTTTACAGAGCAGAGAGAATTTGAGCGGTATATTATTGCAAAGCCTCCCTAGAGTTTTTAAATAAGTCCGAAGGGGTTTAAAGGCAAAATAACGTCTCATGTTAGTATAAAATAATCAATCAACATTTTGGTTTTTAACACTCGGCCGTGAGGCGTAAGGGCACCCATTTACCTACCCAGACACAGTGACATCACAGAGAACTGCGAAAAAGACGAACTAGCTAGAAAAGGCACCACCTCCATACTCTTTCTGTACCGGGAACGGGTGCCCATGCTCATCTCTACTGCAAAACATCTACTAAACCTTGAAATGCTTACCTCCATAAAACTTCTGGCACTTGGTGCCTGATCACATGATCAATCTGATGATCAGATTGATTAGGCCGAAATATACTTACTTACCTATCAGGCTGGCGACCCATGCAGGGTCCACGCCTGAGCTATAGCTGCTTTCCATTGTTGACAGTCCTGGGCACCCTGCTTCCAGTCATCAAGACCAAGCTGTCTTGTATCCGCGATTACTTGGCCTTTATACCGGCGATTCGGTCTTCCTCTCATTCTCGAACCAGGAGGCTCGGATTCGAAGACCCTCTTATCTGGAGCATTGTTGTCCATGCGCTCGATGTGCCCGAGCCAGTGCAGTCGACGGATATTTGCCTTCCGGACTACATCCACATCCTGGTACAGATTGTAGAGTTCGCGGTTATGTCTTCTCCTCCATTCGCCTTCCTCGCAGACGAGACCATATATCCGATGCATAATTTCCGACGTTGTGTAGAAAATTTTCCGTGCCACAGAACCGGATCAGTTTTCCCGAGATCCCGAATTCGGCCATCGCACCAAATAACTCCTTGCTATGAATGCTGTCGTGTGTGGCTTTAGAAGAGGTGGTATCGATTTGAAACTCTCTGGTCTTTTCCAGGATTTGCCTTAGTGTGAAGATTTGGTCTGTTGCCGATTGGCCAGGTCGGAATCCGAACTGGTACGTGCTGATTAGTGCGGTACAAAACGGCCTTAGATATTCACACATTACACTGGATAGGATCTTGGGGGCGACGTTGTGCATGCCGAAATATAATCGCCCCATATTTCTACGACTTGACAGAACTAAGTTGAATTAGCATAAGTAAACTTCGTCGCTCTATTAAAAGCTTCAGATGGGCCTAATTTTTAACGTAGTGTGGCTACCCTTAAGGTAGTCAGCTAAAGTCACTCCAAACCAACCTTCCTTGTTGCCACTAATCGTTGGGAAATTATTGGGCAACACCTAGACAACTCTCTACACTGGTAATTTAGATTAGATGCTAGCTAAAACCTGCCTAGGCCCATTGTTATACCATGAGGGTCGGATAATCTCACGCGCCGTCAACCAGTGTGCATCGATGTTAATTTCCACAACTCACCAATATAATGAAAGTTATCGCATCCTGTCCTTGTCATAACACAACATTTTCTAACTAATAAGGTATTTGACTAAAACTACGAACTTCAAGAACAAAGTTGTCACACAATCGCGTTGTCATAACAGAGAAGGAATCTACAATTGCTAGTAGAGCCAAAGTTCCACTCGTTTTGCTACTGTAAAGGGCAGGAAAAGTGGTATCGGGGGTATGGGGAGATCGACTAATACACTGAAGAGTCAGAACTGGACACAATATAGGCGCACTTTGTGACATTTTCGACTAAGAAAAGACTGTCGTTTTTGTTTTATAAGGCGAAGTGGTTGTAATACAAAAGGCAGCACTTGTTCTGATGGAGCATTGGGAAACCAACAATCACACTTTCCAATAGGTTCCAAATAGGCAACCAAAGCTGTAGCATCAGAGATTTTAACATACAAACTGGTCAGGTTATGTAAGCAAAGAGTTAATGAAATATCCTTGGTGAACCTTTTCTGGGTATCGGTACGTAGTAGCATCCAAGAAAAGGAATAAGCGGACAGTCTCGCGAAAGAGGAATTCGCAAAAATCTCCTCCATTTCCTTATGAATATATTCAGAAAGTTCCTTTAAGCCTCTCTGCAGAAGGGGCAGAAAACGAAGCTGTCCAGCATCTACTCTCTTTCTAAATGTCTTTGTAGACCCGGAGAAATTGAATAGGATTAAACCAAAAAACCTGCTATGATTCATTTATGGATTTTAGTGGTTTCAGGAACACTGTGCTAGAATAGAGCACTTGACGAAGCTTCTTAAGAAAAATACAACTTTCACTCAATAAGCCAAAATGCATTAGTATTTTCACGTGAAAATACAAAAGACTGGTCTTGGTGATACTTGGTGAAAATATATTCTTCTACTAGCTTTTCGTAAATCAAGATCAAGTGTAGTAAAGACGTATCTTACCCAACGGCTCAAAATCGAAGGAACACTACTGTAAAGGAGAAAATTGCTTGGATTCCAAGGAGTTAAGAGACGTTATTGGAAGAACATATTGTTACGTTTTATAGAAATGAGTTAACGTAAAATTAATCAAATTGTTGATCTTTGTTGATGGTCCGATCACTGGATTGTGATGAAAGAAACACAAAAGTTCACTTATTCAAAAAACACGAATTTACTACTTAAAGATTTCTTTACACAACTTTACATTAGTTGCCTCAGCTAATTACCAAACTCTACTGAACTGTTTCTCCAACTGAATTGTGTCGCCACGGCTACAGACCTGATATTTAGTATCCCCAATCCCATCTCCCAAAGTTCTTCTGGAAGATACTGGCGCCAGTTGACTATGGAATGTCCCCGCTCTTGATTATATACAGTCAGTGTAAAAAGTCTGCGTACATTACCACCCTTTCTAGAAAAATAGCTAAAACGCGTATACTTTTATCGAAAACAATATTTTTTCTCTAGGAATAATGTTAATAGCTCCTTCTGATCGTAACATAAGTGTTTTCTAATTCTCCACATTCGGGAGCTCAACAGATCTCAATTCTTGGAAAATGCCACTGAAAATGCCGCATAAAAAGTCTGAGCACATTTATGTTTGAGGCAGACCTTTCCCGAGAATTTCCAATTCCGGTCCATTTTTCGCTTTAATTTATATTTTAATTTTCTTCTTTCATTCAGTCGAACGCTTGAATTATCTGAGGGCATATGTATTATTATTATTTTCTTCACTTTTAAGAGTTTTTTTTAAACTAAAATTATGAACAAGGAATTATCAGCGGATATTCGAAAATTAATAGTAAAACTACGTTCGGAGGGTAAGAGCTTAAGAGAAATTGGTGAAACGATTGGTAAACCACATTCTTTCGTACAAAAAGTTTTAGAAAACTGCGCCATAAGTAGACATTTTACTTCGAAATACATCTGGACGCCCAGGAGAAGTTACAGCCAGAGAAATGGTCAGTTTTGGCTGAAGTAAAAGCAAATCCAAGAATAAGCGCTCCTAAAATAGTTAAGATAATTCAATAGAATTTTGAAAGGTCGGTTACCCTAAAAGAAGGAGGTTATCACGGACGATCCGGAAGGAAAAGCCCTATATTTCAGAAATCAACCGAAAGAAGCGTGTTGCTTTTGCCAAGGAGAATATTGACAAGTAAGAAAGTTGTTGAAAAAGTGTTTTTTTTTCGGACGACAGCAAATTTTTGAATTAAATGGGCGCGGTATTGTGTGGAGAAAACCAGCAACTGAAGGGAATAAAGAAAACCTATTTCCAAGAGTTAGACATGTTGATAGCGGGGTCATGGTATAGGGATGTATGGCAGCAAATGGAGTTGGGAACCTGGAATTTATTAAATGTACAGTGGATAGATTCCAGTATTTAAATATCCGTTAAAGTGCCAGCATACTAGGCTTGGGTGATCATTTTATATTTCAACACGATAATGATCCCAGGCATACTTCTTACATTGTAAAGCTTTGGCTACTGTATAAAGTTCCTAAACAGTTGCACAAACACAGCAATCACCAGACCTCAATCCCATAGAAAATTTATAGGAGTTGTTGGACCGGCGCATCCGTCGTATCGTTCAAAAAAATGCTCAAAAAAAAAAAAACTGCTTGAGGAATGATTCAAAATAACTCCTGAAGATACGAAACACTTAGTAAATTCAATGGGAAATCGACTGACGGAAGTCATATTCAGATGAAATATTTTTCATTGCATTTGTTTTTACTTGTTTTCGCTTAGTTTAAAATGATGTATGCAGACAGTGGGTCGCCGTGGCGTAGTGGGTAAGTGCGTCGACTCCTACGCAGAGGGTGCCAGGTTCGATACCCAAATTTACCAGAGATAATGGATGATGGAGATATCCAACTTCGGCCGTTTTTACCCCTAGCCCACAACGAAGATGTAGTGGTTATCCATTGTATTTCACTTAACCTTTTACTACGCTCGTCAATTCACCACAATATGGCGGCCGATTCGTGAATTTTGTGGGAAAAAAGCGGCAGATTCATGAATTTAGTGGGATAATAGCAGCTGATTCGTGAATTTTGACCACAATCCATGTACTTTCCATGTAAGATACATGGGTATGTTGTTCGGAGGGTGTTCAAAAGTTGACTATTATGTTTAAGAGAATTTTCTTACATTATAACAATGTGGAATGGACTTTCGTGAATAAAAATGTCTTGCAAAATCTAACACCGAAATTTGAAAAAATTTGCAAATAAGAACTCTAATTCAATTCATTACTAAGGTGGGGAAGGGTATCAGCTGTTCCACAGTTGTTCTCAAGAGAGAGCTCACACGTATACACAGGCATGGGACAAAAAGCGTATAGAAGACGCTGTCAGATAAAATCAAGGGGCAAGGGAGGTAGAAGTTGGATATCTCTATTATAGGTTATCTCTGGAATTTACCACCTTTGATAATTCACGGCTCCGCCTCTTTCGAGCCACTGACAATGCTCAAAGAGTATTCCCGTCTAGAATAAGCTTCTCAACTTCACCGTTCGGAGTCGGCATTAAACTGTAGGTCCCTTCCACTCGTGAAAGAACAATAGCACGCACAACACGAGTGGTTGCTGAGAAGCTAGGCCCAGGTCCGCTTCGGACTGTAGCGCCACCCATATTATTATTATTATGCAGACTTTTTGTGTGTTGTTTTTTGACTTTGGGTTACTTCAATCCACATTTTGCGAAAACCGAGTCAGTTATTTTTGTTCTTGAATTAGTTAATTACTATTGAGTTAATTTATACTGAATAAAAAATATTTAATTTGTTTGATTTGTTTTGTTGGTTTTTCATTTTGTTCGATAGCTCAGAGGAATAATTAAAAAGCCCAAATACAGGGGAATTGAATATTAATTTTTATTTGCACAAAAAGGAAGACGCCCGCTCTGGACCGTGGACTGTAATGTTGTGTTCACAAAAAGAATATATTTCTCCATTGTACCAGCGCTTCTCACTCGAACGCTCATTGTCGCGACATCTCGGTCGCAACCACCGCTACCCAGCGCACTATGAAAAGGGGTGTGGCTTGCGCGCGTGCTCTGATCTGTCCTTCATCGTCCCTTATTTTCGGTCGCAACCACCGCTATCCTTCCGGGAATTGCTCGCGCTGGCTGCTGTGCACGTCGTCTGGCTGTCGCCGCTCGGGTTGGTGATGGTTATTTTTCATGAACAGACATGATTATGATGATCATGTCCGTTCATGACTGCGATTCTTAACACATTTCAATGAAAGTTTCATGCTGTGTACGCAGACTTTTTGCACTGACTGTACTTCATTCTTAGTATTCCATCTGTCTGTAGGTGGCGGGGTGTACATAACCGTTCACAACAATCATTTCGGGAATACTTTTCGGAGTTATGACCAGTTCCTCCACTTGTCTATAGATGGCGGTCTGTGACGTTAACTGATAAGTGGTGGACTGATTTGTGGTTGGTGTCCAGGTCATCACACACTATAAACGTGACAATATGCTCATTTTTCAAATTTCCACAAGAGTGTAATTTTCTATCTTGGTGCCCAGTTTAATTTCTATGAAAAAGTGCCTATGGCACGATCGACCTGCCTAAAACAAAGCCGAAATTTATTCTCAAGAAAACTTAAAATTTGTAGGACGAGTCTTAGTTTCATAGGAAATTTTGCGAAAACAACGAAAAACACAATTACAATTCGAAGATAGCTGGTATCGAAGAAATAAGCACATATGTTGATCCATCTTCGGGAGGAGAGGGTTCAATTCATCATCAATGCGACTTCTGTAGAAGTCACATTAGCACAGTCCCATTCTGAAGACCTGTATTTCAGAGATGCAATGCCAGTGATAACGTCGACAAAGGTCCTTGAAGCAGGCCTGCTTAGACTGATCAAATCTTGTTATCGGTTATGGTTTCGAGTTATAATTAATTCATAAAGCCAGAGAGTGCACTCAAATCATATGCGATTAGTAAAGTTAAACCCTTCAAGTATTATGAGACTTTTTCGGGGTAGTTCGCCACAAGAACCGAACTCATTTTCCCTATTTTGTGTGATATCACAGTGTTCCGCCATAATATCCGGATAATATACTCGTCCATCTCATTAGTACAGGATAGAGCTTCGATCGTATATTTTCCGCCTGAAGGAATCTACAATGGCTCCATAATCGAAATGATAAGTGGATATTTAGATCCCTATAGTAGAGTCCTGCTCCCACGCCTTTGTCCATCTTCGATACATCTGTGAAGATTTCCATGACACCATCCAACGTCTGGTAGTCCGATATTCAGAAGCATCCGAACGGGATTCTTCTTCTATAGAATCGGTGTACAGTCCTTATTAGGATGGTAAAGAGACTAGATCGGTGTTATTTCCAAATTTGCAGCGACTAAATGTCTAACCGCTGTGCTGCCTTACAACAAAAATAGTGTCCTTCTCTGCTCCTCGTTCCCCTTTCCTTTAACTACCTTCAAGATGTATTCCCTTCCACTCCCACGTACAGCGCACCAACTTATCAAAGATAAACAAATGCTGCATGCGTGGTGACCACCGTCATTCCTTCGACTACGTGACTCTTGAACTTAAAACCCCCCTCTCCTTAGAATAAAATCCGTCATCCAGTGATTTTGAAAAACACAAAAATGTAATAATTCCCCTCGAAAACACGTCCCGCATACTAATCCCATCCACTTCCTAAAAGGGTTCACAGTCAAACGCAAGTCGATCCCGATCCCTGCCTCCGACTTGTCACGGTCTAAAGCAAAGGAAAAGGCCAAAGTTTCCTTGAACGAGACCGAAGTATCGAACAAAACTTTTTAATCTGCCACTGACAGAAGCAATTACTCAAATTCGATTTCGCAAATAGGAAACAGTTGTCGCTGGGACTCTCGTGTGCTGCTGGCAGCAGCCGCAGTGACGCACCAGCACGAAATCACGAAGAGTTACATCGCAACGTCTCCCTCAGCCATTTTGGCCATTTGACTTTGCACACTCCGTAACTGTGTTTAATTTTACGCTCAAGTGGATTTTATAAATTGACATTTTTCACTTCATTGGGCTTCAATTGATGAAAGCACTATTCGTGGGTTAAGTCTAATTAAATATTGGTCCTCCCGTTGGGCGCCATTCGGCACTCTATCGATCTCTGTCTCGAGTCACCGCCTGAGCGAGTGTTTGAATTTCTTCTGGGGATCGACCGGCTTTAAGTCATCCCGAGGTGGTCGTTTCCGCTTGCACAGCAAGGTTCCTAGTTGCTCTCGGAAGCCGGAAAATGGTTTGCTTCATAAAAAGTACATTCTTCCACTTCCCTTGCATTTGCATGAAGCTCACAAGGACCTACGAGGTTTATTTGCCCACAGCGAATGCAGCTCGCAACTATCCAAACGGCCCGCTTCGCCGTGAACTGTGTGGGAACAGGAGAGACGGAGACGGAGGCGGGGCAGCACGAATAAAAGATCTGTGGAATGCGAAAGTGCAGAGTGAAGGGAAAAAAAAAGATTGAAATACTTTTTTCCTCGGATACTTATTGCTCCATTAGTTCCTGCCGGTCTCATATTTTTTGCTCTTTTCCAGCTTCGACTGCGAATGAATGATATCCGGGCGAAGGAGGAGGTGGGCGCAAATATTCGCATGTGAGATGTAAAGGACGACCCGATCAAGGAGCCAAGGTGAACATGAAAGGGATTCTTGCCATAAATAAAATTCTTTTTAGTGCTCATACGAGTGAGCGAGTGCCGCTCGCTTTGCGTTGTCCGCCGGAGTACTTTAAGGACTTGGCCAGGTGGAGTGAGTGGGTGGCTCTGGTATTGAGTCTCTTAGATGTTGACTAGGGACGGTGTTGTCAAGTTAAAAATAACAAACCTATACGGCACTTATGGGATCAAGAAAAGGTTGCTTTTGATATGTGGACACGCATTCCATTGTACTTATCCCAGTCGGGGTATGTTCAAAGATTGGGAATGCCGGGAATGCTGGTGTGCTTGAGTGGGACTTAGCTGGCAATTTTTCCTCAAAATTCAATTTGCTTATGACAAGTCATAACGAGAAGCGGCTGGGGTTTCTGTGACGAAATAGTAGACGGATGATTTCATTTGGCCGACCTATAATAAGCTTTTAATATAAAAGCAGAGAAAACCAAGGCAGAAAATGACCAAGATTCCAGCGACATCTTTACCTTATGTACGAAAACTGGAAACACATTCTTAGAGATCATGCTCAGATGTTTGTTTGAGGGCTATGAAAAGGCCGCGCAGAATTTATTTCTGATCGTTGAATGAAATTTACATATTTGCCATATTTCTTTGAAAAGCGAATGAGTAATATGGGTGGTCCTTGCCACTTGTCTCACATCAAGGGGCACATCGGTTCACCATTTACACAAAAGCAACTATTTCGAGAAGAGCCACAAAAATAAATAATTCACTTTTAGCTGGATTGATTCCATATGAACAGAGAACAGAGTTTATTATTTTGAGATGATGGACATTTGGTCATTTGACACATTTGTTACACAAATTGAAAATCTACCTCTGGAAATGACTTATGCTACGAAAAATTAAGAAGGGGCGTCAAACAAAGGGCTTGTACAGGAGCTCATTTTGCTCAGGCCGGCGCTGTTACTTTCGAACTAAGGCGACAAACGAAGATAGAGACGTGGGATCGAGAATAGCATGCCTGGCTTCCTTGCAGGTTTTCAGGTTGTGTTCAATTAAATATCGACGAGTACTGAATTCTCAAGCGCGGTGTCGATAAGGTACCAAAACTGTGTGAAGGGGCCTTTCTTCTACAGCTTCCACTCATATAAAGGGTGTTCCACTAAGGACTTGACAACTTTTTTTTTAAATAATATGCAAACCATTGATAGATGAGAGATTTCATGAGATAATTCAAAAACTTTATTATCCGCTTGAAGTACAATCAAAAAGTGTATGGATGGATTTGGACTTCGTTCATATGGTCACCGCTGGCACGTTTGCAGCGGTCGATTGGTTGGACCCAATTTTCAATAACTCGGACACACATTTCGGCAGAAACGCCAACTATTTCGCGTTCAATGTTGGCTCCGAGTTCTTTCATCGTCGTCGGCTTGTTGACATAAACCAATGAGTTAACATAGCCATTAACACTAACGTGACCATCGTTATCGTCGACGAAAAAATATGACCCAATAACGCCGCCGGCATGCAAACCGCACCAAACAGTTATTTTTGGGGATGATGTGGTGATTCACGAAGCTCATGTGGATTTTCACCCGACCAATAACGCATAGTTTGCTTATTGACGAACCAATTGAGCCAAAAATGAACTTCGTCGAAAATTGGAATAAACAAAATTTTTATAATTTGCAGAAGTTGCTCGTTTATGTACTTTACCACGATTAAACTGTTGAGTTCACTAAATAAATTGACAGTTACAATTTGAAGATTAGTGTAAGAGTGCGTTTACAAATTAAATTCAAAATTGCCCCTATTGGCAAAACCTTTATATGTACATTTTGATTTCAAAAGGCGAAGTTAAGGAGACTCTTTTTATGTCTGGGCCTTGAAAATGGTGGAGCGAGGAATTATGAAACTTTCTCGAGTTGGGGATTGAACCCAAGTCACCGAGCATAAGGACTAACGATATTTTCTTCAAGGAGCATGACTTTAAATGTCTATTCGCTTGAAGCTTCACCAGGGAACAATGACTAAATAAGGGATTCTTGTGTGTGGCTACGTCGAATAGAAAGGCTAACTAAACGAGGTTGCGAGCAGTGGAGCAATACTCAGGCACCAATAATGCAGCAGAGATTACCTTTCGTTACCGGTAATTTAAGCTGCTACACGTGCTACGCCCAAGAAATATACGAGCACCAAATAAAATATACGAGGATTACATAAGAAAGCGAAACGTTTTGCAGCAGTTTATATGAATCGCAGTGAATAGTAAATGGATCCAAGCAGCATTTCCAAAAACTGTTTAACGAGCAAGACCACGGTGCAAGGATATAGAATGCGGAGAAAAAAAAGAGTGATTCATTAAGACCTATTTTTTGTAAATTTGACTGACGGCGGAACCTTTATTACGGCCGGAACGAACATGGTCATTATACATGCATTTAGTTTTTAAATATAGTGTCGTATATGTTAAAGGTACATTCTGATGGCCTAATTTTTGAAAATTGCATCCAGCATTGCAACCGATATTTGTTCAATTACGCGAGAAATGATGTTGGAAGCCATCTCCTGAATCATAAAAACTTAATCATTTTAGAGTCCTAACTAAATCACTATCAATTTACTAGGCGACTCCACGTTTATATTTGGACTCTGGAGCTGATATGAAATAGATTTGCAGAAATTTGTGATCAGCTAAATGATATATGGTACTTGGCCGTGAATTTCAAATGTAGGCAAGTTAACGCCACACAATATCACTCCACCCAGGTATCACACGCGGACAGCCAAATTGCTGGTGAAGCACCTTTCCTACGGTCTGCGTTCAACCTGCCATCGATCGGATCAAATCGCACGGATGACGAAAATGGAGGTCGAGCAAAAAGCTGCCGAATAAAAAATATTTTTTTTATGAAAAGTAGAATATGTTAATTTTAATTGTCATAAAACGCCTTCTATAATTTGCGTACTGAAAGAAGAAAGCGATGTGTTTCGGGTGAAGGAAGAGTTTCTTTTAATTTTGATTTTTCTTGTAAGCAGCACACGCCTTCCGATTCTTACTTCAGGTAAGAACAATGTACACACACTACTTTCGTGGAACCTTTTGATATACAGTGAACTCTCTTTAAGTCTCGACTCGAAGTTTTTCGCCATACGTACATTTGCTTGCAAAGTTAAACTACCTCTAATTCGAACAAATTATAGTATCCCGTGACAATTCGACTTACGTTAAGTCCACTGTACTTTGCATGATTTCTTTCATTATATTACATATGAATATGATTACTTTACGTATGGAATCGAAAAAGGTGCCGTGTGGTTTGATCGTTTTGTACTCTGTGATTATGTTTCTGTCCCGATGATTCTATGGCTCTATAGGCTAAGGTATCACGATCATCTAAAGATTTCCTTTTTGTTTTAGGTTAAAATACGTTGCTGCTAGGATGCGTCTCCCACTCTATTTATGTTCCTAAAAAGTGTGATGTACGTGCCAGAAAATCACCCGCTTTCCAAGCGATGGAGAGTGATGAGTACTGGCAGTGCAGAATGGCAAGAATAAATATTGACATTGATCGTTGTCTGATAGACTTCATAATTAACTCATGAAACATGCATGCAAGCAAGCAATGGGTGGTGTGAATAAAAACTGAGAAAACACTTCGAGTAAGAACACATGAGTCGAGTATTTTCGTTAAAGGAAATACTCAATTTGGTGAATAAAAAATTTCCTCAATTTCTAATTTTCCCTCCCTTAAGTTGACGTTTGACAACTAGAGTTCTTGGTGTTTAAGGGTGTTGCACTCACCCTCGGGTAAAGGTGGGTGCAAAGTATATGCAATATTGTTTTTAAACATACAATCGCGAAAATCAATGAATTCTAACTCATGTCCTTTCGGGGACACAGGCGATAATTTCAAGAAATAGTATTGATTCGAGTTTCATAACATGGAATGGTTAAGTACTCATTTCCTGTCCGTGTTCTTGATGAAACCGGTTGTGGTGCCATACCTTTGATTGTTTTTGTTCTTTTGATGTAATGGAAAGATTATCCGTCTTTTTCTTATCCTCTTTTTTGATTTGACGCAGGCCTTCATGTTATTATAATTTTTCTTTATTTGCAAGATGTTTGCGAGGAGTTTGGCCTTTTTCCAGCAAGCACGGATTAAATTGCAAGCACTTGCTGAAATCATGCATTCCTCCCTCTTTATTTGAGGATTAAGGTTTAATCTGTCAAAGTATTCTTCTTCCGAAGCAGTAGGGTAAACTATCCAGTAGCGAGCCCCCTTAAGGAAACTTTTGACTTCGTTGCTCTCTCAAAATTAATTTCTTAGATATATGAAAACAATTTCATCATTTAAGGAAAGTTATGTAATACTGTTATAAACAATAACTTTTTGTAAGTATACGACTCAAATTTAATAAATTTACTTAAAGTAGAAAATGAGACATAAGCCATTACCTAGCTCCCCTGTTCCTAATTCGAGCCCTTAGCGTTCCAGTAACCCCTACTCCATATAAATCATAGCATACAAGTGTAATAATCGTTATTTTGTAGTTAATTTATTTAAAAGGTAAAAAGGAAAACATTATTAAATAAATTCATGACAAAAATTAGTTGAAAACATACAAAATTAACAGAAAAAAATAATGTTGTATATTTGCGTTCATTCTTTTCATGTTGATAGATACTTTTTAAATGAATAACCAACGAATGGAATTAACAAATCTTAGCTCCAAAACATAATTCCATTTGAAATGTTAATATAATATTATATTGGTGGCGCGACAGTCCGAGGCGGACCTGCGCCTAGCTTCTCAGCAACCACTCGTTTTTGTGCGTGCTATTGTTCTCTCACGAGTGGAAGGGACCTACAGTTTTATGCCGACTCCGAACGGCAAAGTTGAGAAGCTTCTTCTAGACAGGAATACTCTTTGAGCATTGTCGGTGACTCGAAAGAGGTGGAAGCCGTGAATTATGAAAGTTGGTAGATTGGGGATTCGAACCTGGCACCCTCTGCGTAGGAGTCGAAGCACTAACCCACTACGCCACGGCGTGACACATTGAATTGTTAATTTGAAATGTTAATTATGAAAATATGTATGCATGTGTATTTACATTTATTACAAAGTATCCAACATAATTGGTAGCTTGTCCTATACGAAGCTGTACAAAACAACAACAAATAGAACAATAAAAATTCGGCAACATAAAGGTTTTCATAAGTAAACATTAAAAACATTGTGTGCCCGTCGAATGGTTTCTATAAATATCTAATTTGATCTTGAATCTAAGACTATCAATCTAGGAAGGTCGGACAAAAATTGTATTGTCTTGGTTGTAAAAACATACCTAATCGGACTCTTACAGTTCAAAGGGAATTATTTCTATATGTAACAACTCTTATAGCAGAGCTTGGAATTAATATGCACCTAAGTCTGTTTTTACACGGTAGATTGGTTCCAGAAGAAGCCGTGTAAAAAAAAACCGTGTAAAAAAAAGAAATTGATCGTATACAAAAATGGGTGATTTGTTCCTAATCTCTAAAACCTATTAAAATTAGTGAAAAACAAGAATTTTTAAGAACAAGAATTCATGTTTATTTTATTTCTTATTCTTATTCTTATTACATTGACAGTTCACAAAATATTAACACGTTTCAATTGCTCTGACCAGTAAATTTTATTGTATGCACATAAAGGGAATTCCCCTAAATTAGTGCTATTCACATTTGCTTTGACCAGTAAAAATTGCTTGTACGCGCTAAAAGGGAATTCACTTAAATCTTTAAGCTAGTGTTCGCAAACTATCGATAGCACTATCGATACTATCGATGGTTTCAGGCTTTTTTCTTTTATAAATACTTTTTTGTGATATGAACATACTTCGCAAAAATTAAATTTGACAAAAAAAATTTAAGTACATAAAATTTCAAATCGTGCTAAATGGAATAAAATCGTGTAAAAAAATTAAAAATATTCAATTTTCAAACCGTGTTATATCAAAACCGTGTAAAAAAAAGACCGTGTAAAAACAGACTTAGGTGTACTTCAATATTTATCACATATTGCATAAAATATTAACAAGAAATGCAATTAGTATCTACATAAAATGCTGTATTTTAATTTTTGGTTAAGAATTGGCCGGGCTCGATACTAGAACTTGATTTTTTTTGTGGAGCCAAAAAAGAGCCCCCTTAAGGAAACTTTTGACTTCGTTGCTCTCTCAAAATTAATTTCTTAGATATATGAAAACAATTTCATCATTTAAGGAAAGCATGATGTATTACTGTTTGATATAAACAATAACTTTTTGTAAGTATACGACTCAAATTTAATAAATTTACTTAAAGTAGAAAATGAGACATAAGCCATTACCTAGCTCCCCTGTTCCTAATTCGAGCCCTTAGCGTTCCAGTAACCAACCCCTACTCCATATAAATCATAGCATACAAGTGTAATAATCGTTATTTTGTAGTTAATTTATTTAAAAGGTAAAAAGGAAAACCTTATTAAATAAATTCATGACAAAAATTAGTCAAAAACATACAAAATTAACAGAACAAAATAACGTTGTATATTTGCGTTCATTCTTTTCATGTTGATAGATACTTTTTAAATGAATAACCAACGAATGGAATTAACAAATCTTAGCTCCAAAACATAATTCCATTTGAAATGTTAATATAATATTATATTGGTGGCGCGACAGTCCGAGGCGGACCTGCGCCTAGCTTCTCAGCAACCACTCGTTTTTGTGCGTGCTATTGTTCTCTCACGAGTGGAAGGGACCTACAGTTTTATGCCGACTCCGAACGGCAAAGTTGAGAAGCTTCTTCTAGACAGGAATACTCTTTGAGCATTGTCGGTGACTCGAAAGAGGTGGAAGCCGTGAATTATGAAAGTTGGTAGATTGGGGATTCGAACCTGGCACCCTCTGCGTAGGAGTCGAAGCACTAACCCACTACGCCACGGCGTGACACATTGAATTGTTAATTTGAAATGTTAATTATGAAAATATGTATGCATGTGTATTTACATTTATTACAAGGTATCCAACATAATTGGTAGCTTGTCCTATACGAAGCTGTACAAAACAACAACAAATAGAACAATAAAAATTCGGCAACATAAAGGTTTTCATAAGTAAACATTAAAAACATTGTGTGCCCGTCGACTGGTTTCTATAAATATCTAATTTGATCTTGAAGCTAAGACTATCAATCTAGGACGGTTGGACAAAAATTGCATTGTCTTGGCTGTAAAAACATACCTAATCGGACTCTTACAGTTCAAAGGGAATTATTTCTATATGTAACAACTTTTATAGCAGAGCTTGGAATTAATATACACCTAAGTCTGTTTTCACACGGTAGATTGGTTCCAGAAGAAGCCGTGTAAAAAAAAACCGTGTAAAAAAAAGACACTGATCGTATACAAAAATGGGTGATTTGTTCCTAATCTCTAAAACCTATTAAAATTAGTGAAAAACAAGAATTTTTAAGAACAAGAATTCATGTTTATTTTATTTCTTATTCTTATTCTTATTGCATTGACAGTTCACAAAATATTAACACGTTTCAATTGCTCTGACCAGTAAATTTTATTGTATGCACATAAAGGGAATTCCCCTAAATTAGTGCTATTCACATTTGCTTTGACCAGTAAAAATTGCTTGTACGCGCTAAAAGGGAATTCACTTAAATCTTTAAGCTAGTGTTCGCAAACTATCGATAGCACTATCGATACTATCGATGGTTTCAGACTGTTTTCTTTCATAAATACTTTTTTGTGATATGAACATACTTCGCAAAAATTAAATTTGACAAAAAAAATGTAAGTACATAAAATTTCAAATCGTGCTAAATGGAATAAAATCGTGTAAAAAAATTAAAAATATTCAATTTTCAAACCGTGTTATATCAAAACCGTGTAAAAAAAGACCGTGTAAAACAGACTTAGGTGTACTTCAATATTTATCACATATTGCATAAAATATTAACAAGAAATGCAATTAGTATCTACATAAAATGCTGTATTTTAATTTTTGGTTAAGAATTGGCCGGGCTCGATACTAGAACTTGATTTTTTTTGTGGAGCCAAAAAAGAGCCCCCCGCCGTCCTCCCCCCCCCCCCCCCCCCCCGCCAAACCGCCCGGATCGTTGTTGGATTTCCCCATTTTGTCGTCCCAGTAAAGAGCTCCCAATATATTTTAATAAATAACTATTTTTTCTTACTCTTGCTTTTTAAATTATAAAATGTACATGATTATTGTTGAATTTTATTGTTACATTTTTTATTATTGTTGGGCCTTATTAAGGTAACTAAAAATTAAAGAAAATCACTTACTTTCTTAGTCAAGTTTCTAGTTTCTTAAGAAATTTCACAAATTACACTAATTTTTTTTTCACTTACGGAACACTACTGAACACTTTGAATTTTCCTTACCAACTGAGGACGAATTACCTGTAAAATGAATTTCACGATACAAACAAAAGATATGATACATTTTTTCTGTTAAAATATCGTTATAGTCTGAAAAGCAGGGGTTTAGGGCTCCTATTGGGAGAGGGCTCGAATTAGGGTAGTTTACCCTATTTTCCATTATTTTAAATTATTTTCACTCTCTTGAAGCCACCTCCTAAAAAAACGGAGGTAAGACTCAGCGCATTCAATGCAAAGCTGGATAAGGAAGACATCTTTGCCAAAGTCATCGGGAACCACAGCCTGCACGACACTACATCCGATAACGGACTCAGGCTGGTGGACTTTGTCACGGGACGTAATCTCTATGTAGCTAGCACGCGGTTCCCACACCTCAACATCCATAATGGGACCTGGCGGTCCCCTGATCAATCAACCGTCAACCAGATTGATCATGTTGCGATCGATGTCAGACACTCCTCCAGCATTCTTGATGTCCGAACGTTCCGAGGAGCCAACATCGACTCGGACCATTTCCTTGTTGTAGCCAAGGTAAGAACTCGGACATCAAGAGATCAACGGAGTCGAGAAAGGACACCACGGTCTGACGTCGGAAAGCTACAATCGCAACGGACTGCTAGGATCTTTGCCGATTGAGTGCCCCGGAATCTCTCTCTAAGTTAGTCGCCCCCTGCGCAAACAATCGAAGAAGATTGGAGGCGTTGTCAAGAAGCCATCAAAGATGCTGCCACTGATGTGCTGAGAGAATGGACAACTAGTAGTAGAGTCGCAGTCGGTACTGAGAATTTGGAAGAACCATTTCTGCAGACTGCTACCAATACCGCTGTCAGGCAGAATGTCCCACTCAATAAGGGCGATGATCGACGAGAATTCCGTCCCCCCGACTTAGACGAGGTGAATGAGGGTAAAACGAAGTATATGCTGTCATCAAGAAAGGACCCACAACATCGACGTCTTGGACAGAGCGTCACAATGGGCAGCTATAACTTCGAGGTAGTGAAGGACTTCGTCTACCTCGGCTCAGCAGTAAACAGTACAAACAACATCAGTACCGAGATCAAACGCAGAGTAACTCTTGCCAACCGCTGTTTCTATGGGCTCAAGAGGCAATTGAGTAGTAGAGCCATCTCTCGAAGGATCAAGCAGCTTTCTACAAGACCTTGAATCTCCCAGTCCTGCTGTACGGCGCGGAGGCATGGACAATCTCAAAAGCGGATGAGGAAGTCCTTGGTATTTTCGAGAGAAAAGCTCTGCGTGCGATCTTTGGTCCTGTTTGCGTTGACGATTTCTGGAGGAGAAGATTCAACCACGAACTGTACGGGCTGTACAACGACATGAGTCTAGTCAGGCGTCTTCGGATCCAACGCCTAAGATGGCTAGGCCATGTAGAGCGTATGGACAACTCAGCTCCGGCCCGGAGAGTCTTCGACTCCGAACCCGTGGGACAACGCAACAGAGGACGCCCGCGTTTAAGGTGGCGCATCCAGGTGGAGAAGGACCTCAACCAACTTGGCGTGCGACACTGGAGAGACCAGAGACCGTGCTAGCTGGAGAGGCTTGTTGGTTGAGGCCCAGGTCCACCCCGGACTGTAGCGCCAAATAAAGAAGAAGAAGAAGACTCAGCGCACTGTGAACTTTAAAAACTCAATCTATAGCAATATTCAAAGCAAATGAATTCAGCTGCACTCTTAGACCTTATTGGTCCATTGTGATACCCACAGTGAGACTATTATCATTGTCTGACCAATCCAGAATTCGTGCCGTTTTTGATCCCAACGGCAAATGACTGCATCTGATTTTAGTTTGTGGTTAGTTGTACGCTGTGGTGATATGCCCAAATTAATGAAAGTTTGGCTGCCATTGGTCGACCATTTTATGCAAAACATGGTAGTAATAGTGGTTTGACTTCGACATCGCAACATGGTAACACAGTTGTCTTTGTGACACTCTTTATTTGAGAGACTCTTGAAGTTCTCTTATGACTGCAAGTGCAAGCATTATCGGTCCACGGTGTGCAGTCATGAACAGGCTTTCATTGTCTCCGTCGGACGAAATAAGATAGAGTTACATTAGTGCCAAAATTGGACCACATGGCTTAACAAAGAGCAGAAGCAAAATGTCTCTTATTCGTCTGCGCATATCTGTAGCTACCTTTTGTTGAAGGATTCGTTTAAATGGTCACATTTTTAGTAGACAATCAAGAAGTAAGAATTCCCATTCAACTCAACGTTCACAAAATTCCTTCGTCCCTTGATAGTTTGTAAATGTAAAATAGTGTCCCACGATTTGAAAAGCATTTATCACCTGGGTTGCCTCATTTGTCCGGCCAACCACTTGATTTTCAACCATATACTCGCAAAAAACTCGAGCTTTTTTCATGAAGGACTAGCCACATTAAAGCGCAACCAAGTTCACACAAAAAAAAAAAAACCGAAAAAAATTCCTTAAAAACACACAAAATCAATTCGCACATCTACACACGGGTCCACAGCTCATGTTCTGCCATCTGTCACACACGACGTACACCGCCCTCCTCCTCACCACAGCGACCAAAGTGAAATTCTATAAAATGCCAAATCGAATATCCCTCAATAATCATTCGTGTACGCGAATGACTAATTGGTTGACTGCTTCACTTATGTCGTCTGTCGCCATCATCATCATCATCATCATCATCCTCGTCATCATCAACATCATAGTCATCAGCCATCACTGAGCTGAGCACAGCGGCGACGTTGTCGCTGTCGTTGTCCACCCGTCATGGTCATTGGCACTCGCCAGCACCAAATCACTCCCAACCGCCCATTTCTCCTGACAGACTTATTTTTATGGTTTTTCGCAGCTCATCCAGGAGTTAACCGTGCCCCGATGAAAGATACTTCCACCAGTCCGCACACTCACAGAGTAGTCCACCACCCCCGGGCTGATTCGGCCGACGCTCTTGGCTCTGAAATTCAGCGCGGCTTGGAACCAACCTCAGGCATCGTAATCATCGCGTTCGAACATAATATCTGCTCGTGTGTCGGGTTGGGGTGCATATCGCAGTAATCTGGCCAATGTAGGTGGGTGGTTCGCCATCGTGGACCTCGTCGCGCTGTGAAATTGATTGAGGCAACTGCGATATTCCGGTCATTTCCTGCGAACAATTTCCATCTGCTGGTGAGTTCTGAAGTTGTGACGGCGAACGAGAAATCGACGCCATCCGGCAGGATTTGATCGCGATAAAAGTGGCATGTGATTGCGGTTTTGTAAATGAAATTCATGCGGATGGGGATGAACTTTGGAATGTGTACAACTGTGGCACGGTGGGAACATGCGCCCACTCAAATGCGCCTGAAGGATTTATTCCGGGTACTCTCACTGTGTCTTCCGAGTCAAGGAGAGTCCATATTAAGACGAAGGGATAGGAGTCGGTTTGGGAATATGTTTAGGTAACTCTCAATTTGCGAGAGAACAATGAACAAGCGTTCAGTTTTTTGTCTTGATGGGGAAAGGCGAATACAAAATGTATACCTTAAAAATGTCAAATTCGTATTGTATAATGTCACTATTGTATCGACGTCAATACATTAGTTCGATGTTTTAGGTATTTTAAAGGGTGGGGCACGAATCGCGCTATAAAAGCATAAAACTATTTTTTTGTTGTAAGTAATCGACTTATTTATTTCTTTATTTGGATTTATTAAAAAAATAAAAAAAATTGAGAATTTTTTAAAAAAATATTTTAAATATTTTTTTCTTCCTTCATTTTCGTCCAAACAGAATTCAGGTGAGATTCAGCCGCACCCATCGAATAAATGGACCATTATGAGGCTGGTAAACATGTTGGCCGAATCTGAAATTATCCCACGTACCAACGGCACGTTCGGGCTCAAGACGCAATCTCGGCTGTAGCAACGTCAATTCAGGCAAATCCATGCGATTCAAGTTTAACCCTCTGGATTTGCCAACGAAAACTGCCAAGCAAACGAATAGCCCGAAACACAATTTCGGCCAGCAAAAGTACCTGACCTGACTTTACTTGGCTTCTTTTAGAGACTGTAATGGCAGAGGTGAACAGTACGAAACGTAGAAATTTGACTAAATTGTAAAATAATATTTTTTTTCCCGACGTCAACCCTCCAGGCCGCTATATATAATTTTTGATTTGATTAGTTTCGCATTTGCAAATAATTAGTTATATACAGTGTGTGTCATTAATATTCGGTTTCTTAATTATTTTATTTAACTTATTCTTCTTCTTTATTTGGCGCTACAGTCCGGGGTGGACCTGGGCCTCAACCAACAAGCCTCTCCAGCTAGCACGGTCTCTGGTCTCTCCAGTGTCGCACGCCAAGTTGGTTGAGGTCCTTCTCCACCTGGGTGCGCCACCTTAAACGCGGGCGTCCTCTGTTGCGTTGTCCCACGGGTTCGGAGTCGAAGACTCTCCGGGCCGGAGCTGAGTTGTCCATACGCTCTACATGGCCTAGCCATCTTAGGCGTTGGATCCGAAGACGCCTGACTAGACTCATGTCGCTGTACAGTTCGTGGTTGAATCTTCTCCTCCAGAAATCGTCAACGCAAACAGGACCAAAGATCGCACGCAGAGCTTTTCTCTCGAAAATATCAAGGACTTCCTCATTCGCTTTTGAGATTGTCCATGCCTCCGCGCCTTACAGCAGGACTGGGAGATTCAAGGTCTTGTAGAAAGTCAGCTTGATCCTTCGAGAGATGGCTCTACTACTCAATTGCCTCTTGAGCCCATAGAAACAGCGGTTGGCAAGAGTTACTCTGCGTTTGATCTCGGTACTGATGTTGTTTGTACTGTTTACTGCTGAGCCGAGGTAGACGAAGTCCTTCACTACCTCGAAGTTAAAGCTGCCCATTGTGACGCTCTGTCCAAGACGTCGATGTTGTGGGTCCTTTCTTGATGACAGCATATACTTCGTTTTACCCTCATTCACCTCGTCTAAGTCGGGGGGACGGAATTCTCGTCGATCATCGCCCTTATTGAGTGGGACATTCTGCCTGACAGCGGTATTGGTAGCAGTCTGCAGAAATGGTTCTTCCAAATTCTCAGTACCGACTGCGACTCTACTACTAGTTGTCCATTCTCTCAGCACATCAGTGGCAGCATCTTTGATGGCTTCTTGACAACGCCTCCAATCTTCTTCGATTGTTTGCGCAGGGGGCGACTAACTTAGAGAGAGATTCCGGGACACTCAATCGGCAAAGATCCTAGCAGTCCGTTGCGATTGTAGCTTTCCGACGTCAGACCGTGGTGTCCTTTCTCGACTCCGTTGATCTCTTGATATCCGAGTTCTTACCTTGGCTACAACAAGGAAATGGTCCGAGTCGATGTTGGCTCCTCGGAACGTTCGCACATCAAGAATGCTGGAGGAGTGTTTGACGTTGATCAATCTGGTTGACGGTTGATTGATCAGGGGACCGCCAGGTCCCTTTATGGATGTTGAGGTGTGGGAAGCGCGTGCTAGCTACAGAGAGATTACGTCCCGTGACAAAGTCCACCAGCCTGAGTCCGTTATCGGATGTGGTGTCGTGCAGGCTGTGTTTTCCGATGACTTTGGCACAGATGTCTTCCTTACCCAGCTTTGCATTAAAATCTCCTAGAACGATCTTGGTGTCGAAGCTGAGACACTGATCGTAAGTCCTTTCTAGGAGATCATAGAAGTCATACTTGCTGTTACTTAGTAAAATAGTCACAAAAAAAGAAAATTATTAATATCCTTTACTCTCCAAAACTTGGGATAACGTGTTTGCTATAATTTTTTTTTATATATTCCGGACTTATTTTGGTCCATTCTTCCTGCAACCTAACCTACCACACCATAACATGACCTTCCCATGCTTCACAGTTGTCTTCAAATGATTGCATCTTAGCTCTTCATTCTTCTTGCGCCACACCATAACCCTTCCATCAGACCCGGAAAGGTTGAACTTGCTCTCATCTGCGAAAATTACATCTCCCCACCATACTGTATCTTTTCCTTTGTAATCTAAATCGTCAAATTTTTGACGAATATTACGGTTGCGCAAGTTGATAAAGGGCTTTTTCCTAGCTACTTGCCCGTTGAACCCTTCTGATCTGATAGTTCTGCGAACCGTAGACTCAGAAACACGCTTTTCGCATTCAACCAACAGCTGACTTACTATCGTAGGTGCACTAAGACGGCTGTTATCTTTAATTTTTTTTATTATTATGCGTTCTTCGAGTTGTGTTAGTTGGTAGTTGGTCTTGGCCTGCCCTTTTTGCTTCTTGAATTCGATACGGCCTTCGTTCCTGAAGCGTCTTATGATTTTACCGCCTGTATTAGGCTTCATTTTCAAAGTTTCACCTTTTAAATGGTGGCTTAACACCAACTCTTTTTTCTTTCCTTTGCGGCCCAACCTATTTCTTTTTGAACTTGTAGACGATTTTAAACAGGCTATTACCAAATAATGTTGTAGGAATGATAACTTCAAGCAGACATACAAATCTGAGCAAAGGGTTCTTAGATTTAAACCGTAAAAAGAAATTCAAGTTAAAAACCCGAATATAAATGAAGGTACTTTTTTCATAGTTTTCCGCGTAAATTCAATATCTTGTGGTAATGGCAAGAGTTTTTTGCTTAAAAAAATAGCTTATCCCGAAGAAAATTAAGGAACTTACCGAGCAGGAAAAGACTGGGTTAGAAACCATTTGGTTTCAACATGTAACTGCAATTTTTCACACATTTGAGTAAAAAACCGAATATTAATGGCACCCACTGTATATAACATAAATTTTAGTTTTCTAGCCAATAAGTACATTAATTAAAAAAAAGTTATTTCAATTTATTATTGTAGCGCAACTGGCGTGCCAAGTAAAGAAAAAGTGCATAATGAAGTGCATATAAAATATTTAAACACAAAAATTTAAATATTCAATGTTCCAGTTCCAGAAAGCTTTCATGTTAAGTGCCCTAAAATCAACAAAAAAGCAGATTAACGAAAAGATCAGCCAACGTTTTAAGTACTTAATGACGCTCCCATTATCAGCGCATACGCAACTTCTACTATTTCTGAAAGTATCTCTCGGTCTCAACAGAGGCCGGCAGACGTTGCCGGAAAAACAATTCTCAAAGTGCCACCAATGCTGCCAAGAACTCCTTTTTAAGACCTTGGATGTCACAAGCGTAAATAAAGCAGAAAATATGTTCTTGTGAATTCAACATTCAACATCAGAAGGCAACACACGTGTGGAACTCGGGTGTCAACACTAGAGACCAGAGCTCCCGCAAGTCTGTGAAAGTGCTCGTATATGTTAAGGAAATTGAAGCACAGGAAAGGAAGGAGAACAAACGACTAGTGTTTTACTTGCGGCGCCAATTTAGTTCGTTAATACAATTGGCGATATAAAACGAGCAGCAAAGTATTTTTTTCAATACTTACATACTTATCATGCTGACGAACCATGCAAGGTCCAAGACTGAGCGATAGCTGCTTTCCATTGTTGACGGTTCTGGGCACGCTGCATCCAGTCATCCGCGATTATTTGGTCTTTATACCGGAGATTCGGTCTTCCTCTCATTCTCGAAGCAGGAGCCTCGGATTCGAAGACCTTCTTAGCTGGAGCATTGTTGTCCATGTGCTCGATGTGGCCGAGCCAGTGCAGTCGACGGATCTTTGCCTTCCGGACTACATCCACATCCTGGTACAGCTCGTAGAGTTCGCGGTTGTGTCTTCTCCTCCTTCATTCGCCTTCCTCGCAGACGCGACCATATATCCGACGTAGAATTTTTCTTTTGAAGGCACCAAGAGTCAGGTCCGCAGTTTTGCTTATCGTTCAGCTTTCGGCTCCATATAGCAGTACTGGCAAAATTAGAGTTTTGTAGAGCATGATTTCAGTTCTTCGAGTCAGGAGTTTTGACGCCAGTTGTTTTGACAAACCGAAGTAACACCGGTTGCCAAAATCGGTTCTACGTCGGATCCCCCAAATTATGTCCTTTGTTAAGTTTACGTTTACCACGAGGTAGACAAATTCCTTTACCACCTCTGTGAGGACAGCCACGGAACAGCCACTTTGTTACATTTACTTAACGTTGCACCACGGCAGCAAACATTGAACTGACCTTACTCATTACCGAACAGGAGAGAGTTAGAGACAGCTAGAGCTATGCTCATTACGTTAATAATAGAATAATTTATATAATTATATACGATAAGTGTCGCCATTATTTTCTCACACCTCGAAGCTGTCACGTTTTTTGATCGACAGTATGTACTTTGTTTTATCCCATTGATTTAATACCAGCTCGTTTCGCCTCTTATTCAATTGCTGTGAATGCTTTCATTACGTCACGTTGGGAACGCACGACGATGTCAATGTCATCTGCATATCAGAACATTTGGACTGACCTGTAAATGATCGTACCTTCAGTGTTTACGGCTGCATGAAGCACAATCTTCTCCAGTCAAAAAATGAAGAAATAACACGACAGCGCATCTCCTTGCATCGAACTGCAGCATGCATCGCGTATTTTTTAGCGTGGTGCGATACAACCGGATCAGTTTTTTCCGGGATCCCGAATTTGGCCATCGCATCGAATAGCGCCTTGCTATGGGCTTAGCTTCTCAGCAGCTAGCGCATTTTTTCACGCGTGGAAGGGACCTACAGTTTTAACGACGACTCCGAACCGCGTATTTGAGAAGCTGTTTCTAGACAGGAATACTCTTTGAGCATTGTCCGTGACTCGAAAGAGCTGGTGCGTATAGATTTGAATAAAGTCGATCACTGTCTTTGAATAACCGATTATGGAAAGTCAGGGTACATTGAAATTATCAAATTTTTCTTTAAATCAATATGTGAACGATTCATTCGAAACGAAACCAAAAGTCCTTCAGGAATATTTCTTCTTGCTTGTTTGGCTCTACAGTCCGGAGTAGACGTGGGCCTCAACCAACTAGCAAGATCTCTGGCTCCAGTCCAGTCCTTCTCCACTTAGGTGCGCCACCTTTACCGCAAGCGCACAGTAGGTTGGTTTATATGGGAGAGCGAAAAAAAAGACGGTTAAATCTGAACTATCTAACGAAACTTAATGAGATTTGGCACACATTAATATCAAAGATCTCCTTAGTCGATTTCGTCATGATACCGCTAGATTGATGGCCGTCTGGACTGCACACTGGTCGATAGAAGATCATGCCGTCAAACTTGGTATCCCACGCAACACACATTGTCACAGTTGCAATAACACAGCTGAGAGAGAGACAGAGGTGTGAACACATTTTATTTGTATCTGCCTAGATCTTGCTAGAGCATGACTTGGTAGACCCTTCCTTGGTAGAGATTTCACGAGACTTCTGCTAAAGACACTAAGGAAGTACAGTAAAACTTCTCTAAAGCGGACAGCAGCGGGACCATCATCCGTTCTGAAGGGGTTGAAGTACACCATCATGCTGCTGAGAGGCGTCCCATATAGAGGGGTAAGAAAAGAGAAGTTTCCCTGTAACAGTGCTTAATTACCTCATGCTGAATTTATAAATAAGGTAACAGAGTTCTGGCAGTAAAACGGCACACAGTGCTTATTGGGCTAAAAGCTCCTTGCCCAACCTTTGTGAAAATTTCCTCGTCTTCAAGGCAAATGCTTGTCATTGTCTTCTTGATGTCTTCAACTCCCGCTCATGCTTGAGGCCCTGAATGAGTCTCATAAATCTTTTCAGCTAAACCATAAAATTTCACAAAAAATTACAACACAGACGCCTCCTCAGCGAGTAATTAAAATCATCGACTTCACATTTGTCAGACGAAAGAAAGAAAAATGGTCACCCCACTCCAAATCTTCCTCATCATCATAACCTTTCACCGAGCTTTCAATTATATCAAGGACCTCATCCAACCGCATAACGACCACTCCATTGAATTCCTCATCAAATGCCCGTCTCCTCAGCAGCAGAAGATAAAAAGAACAGCGCAACCTCGCCACTTTGTATCCAATAAAAGTAATTAAATTCCTAAACGAAAACGCCATTAAAAATATGGCAAAACTCTGTCAACGTCGAACATAAATCTGCCGCGACGACTTAATGTCGGCCAGGAGTTTCGTCGAAACTGCCGCAGTAACGTTTGACATTTCAATTTTTTTCGCGGAGGATGCCCCGCCAGCAAAAATCTGCGATCCCGGAAAGCCGACCGCCCTGCCGGTCATCTGATGCCATAAATTGATGACGGTACATAGGGGTACATTAGACACATCGCAGTGAGGCGCTGCTGGCCCAATCAAAAAATACGTCAGCAACGGCATCATTGAGATGCTCCCTCGGAGCGGAACAATCCGCAAACCTGTCCTGCCTGCTGTCTGCTCGTTCGCCGAGGGCCAATTACTCGCCCCGGGCAGCGCGGCGCAACGTCGGCGGCTGTGTCCATGAATAATTTTGTGCAAATTACCAATTCCATGGAGGGATAATAACGGCCCCGTATAGACCCATCTGGGCCATCTGTTGTTTTCTATTGTCCTCTATGTGTTCGAATAGAACAACAGGATATCGGGGCCAGAGGACGAAAGAAATAAGTTATTTTTTCGTCGACTTCAAGGATGCAAAAATCTTTCGCACCTACAACCGCACACGGCGCGGTGCCCAGCCCCCCAGTCGAAATTTGGAAACTTTTTTCCTCGTCGTCGTCGGTGGCTAATAGACGAAGTTTGTGTGTGTCCTTGTTTTCGGTCCATCTGTGCGGTTCGAAAAATAAACACGATCTCACGAACAAGCGGGGTTTGGGAACTGTCATATTGAACACAGCCCTGCCGTCGTCGTCACTGTCGTTTCGCACTTTCACGCCGAAGGGCAGCCATATTGCGCCAATTTTATGCTAATATTTGGGGCATGGTGAATTTCTATAAATCTGGCAATCCTTTGTGCAAGTTCGCTTGGGTGTTGTCAGTTGTTTATTTGGTCTTCCGGTGATGATGCTTTGTTTTAAGGGACAGCTTCGGCTGGTTCCTGTGCGACGCTCAGACCGCGTTTCCCAGCGACGACATGATGGTGGGGCGACGCAGTTGAGTCCATTTTCGTGGCGGAGAATGGAAAATGTTTTTCACTTCTGCACTTCCCCAGTGCCAGACTCAATATTTCTGTGTGCTGTTGACAGGACATAATGATGCCTTGGTGAAGTTTGTTTTCAAAGAACTTGCGACATTATTGGGTAATTGTGATAATTTGGTAACATGTTGTTCGCGACGGGACTGGGGGCGGAGGAGTCTGAATGGATGAATCAATGACCGAGGACGGGAGATGGAAAGTTGCTTTGAATGTCCTTCATTTGAACTCGAACAAGGACACTTCTTGGTTGGCTGCAAGATGTGGCATTGATTGGAAAGATTTTTGCTAGAATTTGGTATAATTTCGGACTAACGGACTGTCTGGGAGATGGTGGGAACTTTTTGGCTTTGATACTCTGTCGTTACCATTAATGAATCGCATTCAGAGACCAGGCACAGAAGTTGGTGCTCTTGACGAAACTTAGCAACGGGGAATGAACAACGTCTGGAATTTCTTCAAATTAGATCCATATGCTTAGGGGATGTGGAAGGCATGTGTGTGTATGTACTTGAATGTTTTTAAGCTGCTCTCGTGTGAGGGGAAAACCTTCACAGTGACTATGATTGAACTCGTTGATTATGTGATACTATGAAGAAGTCGTAGCCTTTGATCCACGCATGACACCTTATACAGGGACAGCGGGGACAAAGATGAAATATAGGATACTCCTCACTACATTTGCCAATGCTGCAGTCTCTGCCTATTAAGACATAGAACACTGGGAGAATTCTTCAGTAACTAGTAGACATCTATCCCACTTACCTGTATTTTCAGGTTCGTCAGAATTTCTGGATGACTGGAAACGACCAACACCACAACATCTGACGGAAGGACAAGAGTAGGAACTAGGATGTTAATCATCCCCCATGGGCATTGCATTGAGTCCAGCTGGACCTAAGTCTGGCGTGGCCCCACCCTCGTAACCTAATCTGACTGTCTTTGATTTGCTCCTTTCTGGGTATGATGACAGGTGAATTGCAATGCTGTGGGGCCATCACAATGACTCCAGTGCGTGTAGAAATTAAGCGAGGTGGTACTTTTTGTGTTCGTTGTGTTTTTGCTTGTATATTTCCGGATAGTCTTAAATGTGTTATCATTGTTCCATTACATAATAAAAGGTTCTGCTACTGAAATCGGAAACTATAGGCCTATCTCACTCCTCTCAGTTCTAGGAAAAGTATTCGCAAAACTTGTGAAGAATAGAATCGTGAAGTATTTAGATAAAACTAAATTTTTCAGTCCGGTCTAATTTGGATTTCCACGGAAGATGCTCTTTTGAAGTTTTGCTCTGAGAAAATGTCTAACCTCGATCAGAAAAAATTTACCGCTGGTTTATTTATCGACATAACCAATGCGGTCGATATGGTAAATCACGATTTCTCATTGAGAAAATTGGAGAAATCAGGATACCGTGCTTTCATGCTAAAATGGTTCAGGTCATATCTTGGAAATAGGTCCTAGAGAGTGAAGTTAGATGGGATTAGAAGCAAAAAAAAAAATTGGTTAATCTAGGCGTACCTCAGGGGTCTGTATTAGGACCCATCTTATTCCTGGTACACATAAATTCCATATTCGATCTGAATTTCAATAGTTAGGTATATATAGGTTTTTCTTACGGCCTGAACAATCCTTTGGACTTGGTCTCCGATATAAATTGGGATCTAAACTTGTTAAGACATTATAATAATTATAAGCTCTAAGACTAAAATAATGTTCTACAACTTGTCCTCGTCGCACAAACTTGATGTTAATTTGTTCTTCCATGCTCCTAAGTGTCAGAGATACAGGTTAGATATTTGCAGCTGTACATTTGGCTTACGTTGTCCAACTTTCTGCAGTAGTCTAGACTGTAGTGATGAATGTTTTGTAATAGAGAGTGTTGAGAACTTTAAGTACCTAGAACTTACACTTGACTCTAGCATGTGATTTACGACCGACATAGACACAGTAGAAAAGTATCTTCGTCGTCACTTTTACTATTCGCGTAATGTGTGTTCAGTGCCGGCTTTGAAAATGATATACTAAGGAGTTTTCCATTCAAAACTGCAATACGATATTGCTTGTACTATTAAGTTTACATAAATATATCATAAGAAAAATAGTTTGGTCTGTCCTTTGAATTAAAAAATCCTCCTGTTCGTCATCTATATTGTTTTGAGGTGTTAAAATTGTTTTTTTATGATGTCTGGTAATCGTAATTTTCGTTTAATTTCTAATTAAAATTTGCGTAGAAACCTCTCAAACATGTCATCTATTCCAAACTTTCATACCACATCATACAGTACACCTAAGTCTGTTTTTACACGGTCTTTTTTTACACGGTTTTGATATAACACGGTTTGAAAATTGAATATTTTTAATTTTTTTACACGATTTTATTCCATTTAGCACGATTTGAAATTTAATGTACTTAAATTTTTTTTGTCAAATTTAATTTTTGCGAAGTATGTTCATATCACAAAAAAGTATTTATAAAAGAAAAAAGTCTGAAACCATCGATAGTATCGATAGTTTGCGAACACTAGCTTAAAGATTTAAGTGAATTCCCTTTTAGCGCGTACAAGCAATTTTTACTGGTCAAAGCAAATGTGAATAGCACTAATTTAGGGGAATTCCCTTTATGTGCATACAATAAAATTTACTGGTCAGAGCAATTGAAACGTGTTAATATTTTGTGAAATGTCAATGCAATAAGACGTGTTTTGTTAAGAAATTTTTTGCAGGCAAATTTGATTTTCCATTAAATTTAATTTTAACGCATTAAGATAAAAGGTAAGCCAAAAAATATTTTGTATTTATTCAGTTATTTATGTTTTTTAATTTTGTAAAATATTTTATGTATCCCTAAAAGGAAATGTCAGATATAAAACTAAAACGGAAGGCAATTTCTTTGGAAACCAAGATTGAAATTTTAGATCGCCTTCGAAATGGAGAAGGCTCAACTGCTCTTGGTAAAACGTTCGGTTTAAATGAAGCCACAATAAGAACTATAAAGAAAAATGAAATTGCTATTAGGCAATGGGTGATTTCTGGAACGAACCTATCTGTTAAGTGTTCATCATACACTAGAGATGCTGTTAAAGAAAAAATGGAAAAAGCACTCATAATATGGCTGAAAGTCCAGTTCAAAATTATTCCAGCGATGATAGTGAATGTACATATACGCGTTCGAAGCAAGCGAATGCGAATAACTGATTACGACAGCAATTAAATTTATGTTGCTGTATTTATGATTATCACTTATTTTATTTTATTTTATTTTATTTTTTACCTTAAAAATTGAATAACCTATTCTTTTCGTTCACAACATAGTTGTTTAGTTCCTGAACTTGCCATACATTTAATTTATATTATGTACTTTTAAGATTAGAGTGCATATCTTTTTTATCATTAATTACTATGCTTGTGAAAATAAGCATTATATATTTGATTTAATAAAATAAACATGAATTCTTGTTCTTAAAAATTCTTGTTTTTCACTAATTTTAATAGGTTTTAGAGATTAGGAACAAATCACCCATTTTTGTATACGATCAATGTCTTTTTTTACACGGTTTTTTTTACACGGCTTCTTCTGGAACCAATCTACCGTGTAAAAACAGACTTAGGTGTAATTTATTTTCCATTGTCTCTCATCGACTGTTTAATAAACTGCCACAATCAATCAGAATCTTAGCATCGTCTGGAATATTTAATAAACGTGTAATAATCTGGCTTTTCCTCCATAATTATGATGGATTAGAATCTCTTATTTATGATATTTTGGTATAGTAGTAACTTATCGATTCTATACCACCCTCATGTTATTAACTTTATTTGATCTCTCTATTTTTAACTGGCAATACATTTAACGATTAAGGGTCACCACACCCAAAATTCTTACATTTTTGTTGTAACACTATTTTGTAATGATTGATCAATACTATTTGATTATTTGTTTATAAATACAGAATGTCTTAATTTCAAAAAAACTTGGTATTCCTCGCCATGATAGGGTGAGAAATACGGCGGCAGTACCCTACGTACTCAATGTAGAGCAGCTACTTCTTCGAACACAAGGGTATATGATTAGATGGTCTGAATACGTGGATCGAATGTCCCCATCACCACGGCATCCGAGGAGTGCTTTGAATGCGATTCCATCAGGTAGACAACCGCTTGTCAGACCCATGACGGGTGGTGGGACTAAGTCCAAAAGCTCGCTTGGTTGCGCGTGGCCTTAATCACTGATGGGATAGAGTCGATGACGGAGGATGGAATTCGAGGGAGATCTCTTATGCATGGTTTGCACCCACGAACCCTTAAGTGGATCATGTGCGTTACTGTGGATGACGTAGATAGATAGAAAAAGCTTCTGAAAACCTGTCCCTTCCACTCGTAAGAGAACTTTTGTTTAAAATGTTAATAGTAGTACAGCCTCGCTAGTCCGGACACTTGCTAACCCGAACACTTTAGTAGTCGGGTCATCTCTATATTTCGGATAATTTTAAAATGTTGCTTATACAGCCCGAACAGGATGTTAATATGCGTACTTATTGTGACACTATTCTATGTACACCCATACGTAGATAGTATAAAAGTTCATATAATTCTGGGAACTCCTCTATTAGGTGTGTCGCCTGCAGTCAGCTCATGAGTCTAGACATTGTGCAGTTGCTATTTTCAACGTTACTAGAATCCGATCGAACTTTGGCCATCTTCGGCTAAACATATCACCTTCGGTAAAATATCCTGCTTCGACCAAATGAGGGCGAAGATTTTCCCGAAGCCAAATTTTAAGTTTTCTGTGAATTACGGTATTTTCCGTATTTTTCTTTGTAGGACATATGACCAAGTAGCTCCATGTTTGGTTGATATTGCAAAATTTGCTTGTGGTTCTACCGAAGCAGAAGTGAAGTTGCCTTGCAACTGCAGTGCGTTTATTTGTTTTAATATTTTCGCAGTGTGTATTTTGAAAGTTCCATTTGTTCGTCAGCTTTGAAATCACCATATTTTGCATTTAAGTTCGATATGTTCGACAGCTTTAAAACCATCATATTGTGCATTTGAAAGTTGATAAGTCAAGAAACGTGTGATCTTCCAAAGCATGCATTGATCCAAGATGTAGAGACGAGATGGAACAATACAACACTTAATGATGGAAAGACTTTATGAACAAAAACTTGCGCTCACTCTCTATATGGCAGAAAGTGGCGGAATTCAAGTGCCGACTATGGAAGAGTGGATTCTGGTGAACAACTTGACAACCGTTTTAAAATGTTTCTATCTAGCATGCTGATTCTGCATCCGTGTCACTTATCAAGCCATTGATAGCTATGCTGAACATAAAACTTGCATTAAAAGAAAACGATTCCGAAGAGATAAATATTTTAAAAACCCGCTTGTGTGAGTCTGTCAACAGAAGCTTTTCCTACGTAAAAGAATTTCTTGAATTATCTATTGCAACGATGATGGATCCACGATTCAAAACCAAATATTTAACCAATGGTGAAGTAATAATCTGCAAAACAGATATTTTAAAATTAAACTTTCAAAATTATCAGACAATAAGAAGATAAATTAACCTGTTGTTCCTTCAACTTCTTCAAATCTTCTTCTTCTTCTTCATGTGGCGCTACAGTCCGGGGTGGACCTGGGCCTCAACCAGTAAGCCCCTCCAGCCGATCTTTAGCCAGCTGTCTCCAACTGCGCACACCAAGTCGATTCAGGTCCTCCTCCACCTGGGTGAGCCATAGGTTCCGTGAGCGTCCTCTATTGCGTTGTCCCACTGGTTCGGAGTCGAAGACTCTTCGGGCTGGAGCAGTGTTGTCCATGCGCTCTACATGGCCCAGCCATCTTGGGCGTTGAATCCGTAGACGCCTGACTAGGCTCATGCCGCTGTACAGCCCGTACAGTTCGTGGTTGAATCTTCTTCTCCAATAACCATCTCAACGCAGACAGGACCAAAGATTGAACGCAGAGCTTTTCTCTCGAAAAGACCAAGTGCTTCTTCATTCGCTTTTGTGATTGTCCATGCCTCCATGTCATATATATATGACATAGCATATACTTCGTCTTGCCCTCGTTCACCGCTACCCATTTTGGCCGCCTCCGCTTCAATACCAGCAAACGCTTCATTGACAGCTCGCTGTGTTCTGCCAACCACGTCAATGCCATCCGCGTATGCTAGCAGTCGTACGGACTTCTGGAAGATCGTGCTTCTAGTGTTGGCATGTGAGTCTTGCACGATCTTCTCCAGGATGAAGTTAAAGAAATCACATGACGGCGCGTCGCCTTGTCTAAGACTTTTTTGACATTGAAGGTCTCGGTGAGTTCGTTACCGGCCTTGATGGAGCAGCGAGAGTTCTCCATCGTCATCCTGCACAACCTGACGAGTTTAACAGGAATGTCACAACTAGACATGGCTTTGTATAGCTCGTCCCTATGCACGCTGTCATATGCGGCCTTGAAATCGACGAATAGGTGGTGGGTGTCTATTTGCATTTCTTGGGTTTTTTCCAGGATCTGGCGTGGTGTGAAGATTTGGTCGCTGGTGGACTTCCCGGCCTGAAACCGTACTGATAAGGACCTATCAGGTTGTTGACGAAAGGTTTCAGGCGCTCACACAAAACGGCAGAGAGGATCTTATAGGCGATGTTAGGTCGGGGGGATGGAATTCTCGTCGATCATCGTCAATTGCGTTGAGTGGAACATTCTGCCTGACAGCGGTATTGGAGTCTTCCTCGCCGTTCAACAATCTATAGGAATGATCTTTCCAGATTCTCAGTATCGACTGCGAATCTACTACGAGTTGTCCTTCTGCGTCAAGACAGGCTTCTGTCCGAGTCTTGTATCCATTGGATAGTTGTTTTACCCGTTGGTAGAATTTTCGGACATCATTTCTTTCATGTCCTCGATTGCGCGCTTCTCATGCTCTTTCTTTTTCTTTTTGAGAAGCCGGTGCTCTTCCCTTCTTTTAAGTTCGTAGAGCTTACGAACCGCTCTCGTCCTTCTGTCCAGCGTCGCCTTGTATGCTGCTTGCTTCGCTGAATGTGCCTGCCTGCACTCGTTGTCAAACCAGGGGTTTTTTTGGGGTGGCGTTTTAAGAATCAGCACATCAGATGCAGCTTCTCTGATGGATTTTTGTCAAAAACTTCTTTAAATACTAATCCTGAAATCGAAAGTCTGTGGGATTCGTATGAAAATATGCCGCCAATATGTGAATCTTCCAATTCAGAAGATTTTCCACCTTTCGAAGAACATCTCAAATCTTATTTAAAAGAACCGCTGCTTACAAGGAACGCTGACATTTGTCATTACTGGGCTTCAAGTCCTTATTATATTTATCAGCTCCTCCAACTAGCGTAGCGGTTTAATTTACACGGAGAAAATGCTGATAGACTCATGATATCAAGTTGTTTAATTCTAATTATTAACTTATTTTCACCATTTGTACTTCTATTGTTTACTTTTTATTTATCATCAAAGCCTATTGAGTTACTTTGCTGACTAATTTTTTTTCTTGAGCCAATAAATGAAATATTAATAAATTTAAAATAAAATAAAGTATACATACATTAAAAAAAAAAAACTACAGCACATACAACTGGTGTGGTTGCTGAGAAACTAGTCACTCATATTATTATTATTATTATATAAAGAAATCTAATTTAAGCACGCGTTGAACGTCTATACCTCGAACACGTTCACCGAATTGAGTTTTTAGTTAGTTGATTTTTACACCCACTGTCTGGTTGGTAGCAACATTATCTAGAAAACCAAAGAAATATCGTTGAAAATGTCTCCGTAACGATTTTTATGAACGGGAACATATCTGTCATTTTTATCAACGAAAATAAACAGGTCCAATGACACCATCACTCTGCCATAAGAACTAAACTATACTTTTATTTTCCGTGGGTGATATAGTGCTTCTTGAGTTCTTTATTGCGTATAAAACATTTGCCTGGGTCTAGTACCACAGGTTTTACAATTCAGAGATATGATAACTTGTATTTTCTTGTATTTTTTTACATTTGTAAAATTATAATATAACAAATAGGAGTCAATATTGTCTACTTATTTAGGAAGTATCCGAAAGGAAAATGCGAAAAAACCATGTATAAAAACCTATTAATAAATAAATAAATAAATAAATATGTAATGTATAAATACATAAATAAATTGCTAAATATAAACAGAAAAAACAAGTGTTACAAGAGTCAATTTCAAAGACTTTTGTTTTTTTTAGAGAGATTTACCGCAAAATTACTGCTAGAAAACGTTGGCTTAGTTTCTGAACTCTGTGGAAGATCGATTTAACATTTGCCCTTTGGTGAATATCGATTGTAGAAAGATGCCATATTAAGTTTCTTATCATTTTTAGTAGCTTATAAAGTGAAATTTGTAATTTTTTGAGATGACATTTAGCGCAATTACCCAACACCTGACAGCCAAAAAGCAGGATTGCTTGGAACACAACTTTGTGAATATTTACTTTATTTTCAATGGATTGCGGCTTATGAATGGATATAGCATTTTGCTAGCTATACCAATTTTTCTTAGCGTATTAATTATGTGAGCACTAAACGTTAGCTTGGTATCCAATCCCCTGTTAACTTGCAACTGCCACTAGGGAGAAAAAAAGTTTTTCTTTTCCTGATAAAACATATAGCTTGTATTTTATCTTCTTTTAACTTACACCCCTATTCTGGCAGACCTCAGTGATGTGTTTTAAGTCACAACTACCTCACAAGAGCATGGTGAGTCACAAATTGTGAGGTTTTCGTATTCTGAGCAAAACTGAGCTTGTGAGCATCACAAGAACCGTCAAAATTGTGATGTTCTCATGAGCACATCACAAGGAAAAATAGCAGCAAAAGAACTGTCACACACAAGGAAAAATAAAAATATGTTGATTTTATCTGCGAATGCGGCCCAATAATTTTGCATCCTATTCGGGTCAGTTGGATCATTTTTGCCCAGAAGAAAATCGAGATTCATTTGCAAGAAATTCGTATAATGGTCCAACTGCTCCTGGGATGTACGCCGATATTTTCTTGTTCCTGCAAAATATTCATTATTAATAAATACTTATACATATTTCATTAATATATACAATATTACCTTGTTCGCTACGTTCTGCCTTTATTTTGTAGATACGCTCAGTAAGAAATAAAAAAGTGCGAATATTGGCAACGAATTCACCTCACTATGGTGACTATTCTTGTGTGTTTTCTTGTGAGCCTCACTGACAATCGTGCGTTGTGACCACATCACAACCAGAATAGGGGTGTTAATTTTACATTTGCTTAAATAAATTTGAAATATTCTCAACCCCTTATAATTTGTCACTGTCATTACCTCCACATTGTCGAGAGCGAATTTGTGAGAAGTGAATATCGCCGTCTCGTCAGCAAATGTACCTATTTCACAAATGGGCACTGAGGGCAAGAAAGACGTCAGCAAGTTATACAAAACAGGTGAAAGGACAGAGCACTGGGGAACACCGGAGTGAAAGTAGATAATCTTGGATAAATCATTATTACCGTGCACTTTAAAACAACGATTTGACAAGAAGCTAGGGACAATTTTACAGAGATGAGGAGAAAAATTATGACTGATCATTTTATATATAAGCCCGTCATGCCAAACAGAATATAAGGCTTTTTCTATGTCAGGTAATATTATGCCCTATTGCACGAGATGACATAATATGTTTGCAGATTGATGGTAGCGCCTTAAGCCAAATAGGCGCTACGACAGTACGGCTCATCAAGTCCTGCTCGTTAGGAAGAATATTGAGCTCGGTGATGTGCTTCGAAATTTTTTCTTTAAGAAATTTTTCATAGATTTTTCTGAGGCTGCTCAGTAAACTAATTGCTCTATAACTGCTAGTCAAATTGGGGGTGACCAGCTTTAGGTATAGGCACAACCTTAGTAATTTTCCATATATTCGGAAAGTGTTCTATTTTAAGGCATTGTGATGTTTGCGATAAAATTGATCATCTGTTCCCAACATTTTTAGAGATCAGGAATAAGCAGGAAAAAAGGCGGGAGACTAAATTCAGCGTATAAGACATCATTATATTTGATTTGTGGAAAGTATTGTGCGAACACTGAACAGTGATGATTAAAGGTCTAACACCGGGCTTGCCCTAACGTCATTTACTATTCCAATACGCACCAATGAGTTTCTCGCAGTTTCAGAACATATCGCATGCACCTACGTTTTTTTTTATTTCATTTTTCTTCATTCTCTTTTCTTTAAACTCTTACGTGCTAGATAAAAATGACTAAAACTACTTACCTAACTTATTCGATCTAACTTACTGACCCGTTGCCTGCAACTGCACTCCAAGCTAAACTTAAAATCTTAACTATGTCTTTCGACTGAACCTATCTACTTACAACATTGCTAGTACGCATTTATGGGCATTTGAAAACTAAGAAAAAATTAGAAAAGAAGCAAAAAATTTAGTATATGAACATTTTTTTTTGTTTTTAACCTCAACCTAAAAATAAAACTTAAGCCTACCTTAAAATTAAATATTAAACTACTTAACGCTAAGTGGAAGGCATATATGCATGATTTTTATATATGTACTTTTTTTTATTTTTTATTTATTTTTTTTTTCCTTAATGCTACCTTCAAACCTAGGAAACGATGAAAGTCGGCCATAGGACCTAATATTTCTGCCGACTAGCCAGAAGTCTACCCAGGGTCGAAAGCGATCGACGAGGGAGCTCTTTCTTTTAACCACTAGTATGTCTGGTGTTGCTTATTCACATCTTTAACATCTCGGATGGATACCGATCTGCTGAATCGGAAAAGCTCCTCAGTCCTCAGTGCTACGTCTCGACTGTAGTTGAGTCGCGTATCCGCGGTTGTCCGATCAAAGGGGAAGATTAACGGAACTGCTAATTTATCCTGGATCAGACCTGTTTGGTCTAAATAAACGAATGCTTCCGGGGGGATGAAGCCGTTATGGCGCACCTTTTCATGGTACCTGTAATTAGGATAGTAAGCCCCAGAGATCAGGTTGTTTGCCGAGAGCATAGACCTTGCAACATGTCTGCGAATCACCTTGATTAGGAAATTGTGCACTCTTATCAAGTTCGCCCTGTTATATAGGACTTAATTACAATAGAGTTTTTTGTACTGGGACTCTGGGGTTCTATAAAGGCGAAGGCAGGCCCTAAGACAAGCCCTCTCAAACACCCGAATCTTTTCCATCAAGCTGGCTCTTACGTTGAACCACACGGGACAACCATAGGCAAGCATCGGCCGAATAAGGGCCTTGTAGCAGATCGCCCTCAACCTCGCATCGAGTTGGCTGTTGCGAAGCAGTCACTTTGTAAGAGCGAAAGCACCTTGGGCTTTGGCCAGAGCAGCATCTACATTTTTGTTAAAATATAGATACGGATCTCGACAGATTCCCAGGCATTTGACTACACTTCTTTGTGCCAGTGGTTGGCCGTGCTGTCCAACAAATGAAAACTTTCGCCAATTCTATGGCATCCGCCGAAGCCCATATAACGGCGTTCTGAACAAGATTGTTTCCGCCTTCTAGAAGTTGATGATCAACTTCCAGTCGTCGCAAAATCGTCACGTTGCAAGAGTGCTACAATGCCTTCGATGGTAGGACCTGATCTGTACGCAATCAAATCATCTGCGTACGCTATCGCATGTTGAAGAGATCCTATCAGATCAGCTGTGTAAATGTTGAAGAGTATCGGTGAGTTAACTGCTCCCTGTTGCAGACCATTTTTAATTTTAAACGTACCTACAGAAGTCAAGTTGCTATTCGTAACCACGAAATTTCTATTGGTGAGCATATTAGCAACATGTACAATAGTGATGTACTAATACCTAGCCTGCTCAATTTGTAAGAGAGTAGCCAAACTGTATCAAAGGCCTTTGCCAAGTCGGCAAGGAGGGCATCTGTGCAGTGTTTTTTGTTTTTGTTCCATTGAATGTCGGAAACCAATTTCGACGCGGCATGTATTGTTTCATGTCCAGCCTTGAAACCGAACTGGTTGTCCGGAACTATCTTGTTGTCTTCGACCTATTTTATCAACGCTCTATTGATAAATTTTTCGAATACTTTGCTGATATTCGGTAGGAGCCTTATAGACCGAAGATTCATTGGATTGGAGTTGTCTTTACCCTTTTAGGAGCCGGCTTTACAACAGCTGTTTTGCCTTAGATACGAACACGGTATGAAGGCATGCACCAGACATGCTAGAGCTCCAATGAGTCCTCGCATCTCGTTCTAGACATATTCATCGCTACACAGGCTTAAACAGAACAGAACTACCTCCTCAACCCAAAGCCCATTCAGTTCACCGCCAAAACGTCATGTTCTCACATTTCAGTGAATCCTCATCGTCTACTTAGATGACATTTTCTGCGTGTGTTCACCAGTCTGGCGTTGAACTCATCTTTTCTCATTTCTCGGCGAACACATCACGAAACATGTGTGTAGCCAGCGAGTCAGTCCATTATTCACTCCAGCAAGAAAATGCCAAATCCCCCACGCTGTCCAGTTAAAAGCTCAAAATCCAGCTCAATGTCCCACTTAAGTTCATTCCTCAGACAGATTGCAATGGTTTAGCCATTATGTGCGTCCTTGTAACACCTCACAAAGCATCGCGCAGCGCCCGACTGAATTTGATTCCATTGTGCACTGTCGGTTAAGGACAAAAACCATGAATCCCTTTCAACACATCGCTTGGCAAAACCACAATGGAACGCCAAGAGCACACGTTCATATTGTAGCGCGTCGCACAATTCTCTCTTTTCAATGTAACCGCAAAAGTATGCGATTTGTAACTACGTGGCATATCTTTATCCTGAGTGACATGTTCTTCTTTCACTGGCTGGCTAGCTCTGTAGCTCTGTATGCGCGCGTGGGTGCATGTGTGTTGCCACTGTGCGATGGGTGGTGAGTGGTGTTTGCACCGAGACCCAGATGTTCACTTGCGACAGTTTAAAATGTTGTTCACGTTCACGCAAAAAGTGAAACGAATTCCCCTCGTGCCTCTGACGGGAATAACTACGAGTATCCGACACCGAAATCCTTCGCATCCACAGTCGAACAGACACAATCCCACGACGGCACTGTCACCGCCACCGCCGCACCAACTGGGGTTGCAAGAGTAACAGATCAGCGTTATAACGCATTCGGCATACAGCGACCGATTCCGAGGGCGCTCAGGAGGGGTGTGCAGTTTTTTGCACTCTCCCACTAAAGCGCCCAACACTTGCAGAGGGTGCAATAGCGGCGGACGAAGCTGTTCATTATGCAGGACTAGCTTCCTCCGAAATCAATAAGCGGCAGGGCATACCTCATTCAGCTCCTCAGAAGGTCCTTGGCTCACTCCATCGACATTTTTTTTTTTTTTCAAAAGACACCCCGCCACCCTCACCTCCTTCTTGACACGCAAGCCGATGCAGAACCTCCCACGGTCGCGTGTGACAAAAATTCCCCCCGACATGGGCACATAAGGCTGACACGCATTAGCAGTTGTGAGAGACGCGTTCGCTTCCCAGGATATGCGGTGGAATTTTTTATCCAAAAATTCCATTTACGGGCCCAGCGAGGCCTTGCACTTGCGGTCCGACCAGCCTGCCAGTGGGCCGAGGGTTGAGGTGGGTCGGCAAAGGTATTCCCTTTCAAACGTTTGGTTCGCAAATTGTTTGGCCATTACCCGGCTGCGGGCTGCAGTCGGGTGTATCGCTGTATCCTTCGATGGAAGTGGACGGAGCAGAGAGGCTTTGACTTGTAGTTTGCGGCGAGCGAAATTCCACATACGAGTTGCATGGTGGAAAATGAATTTTATTTCGGTAGCGTGGCTGACCGGAGCTAAGTGAAGGCAAAATTGATGCAAGCAAGCGGCGGTTCTTTGAAGCGAGTCTCTCTCTCTCTCTCTCCGTGTGTGTGGTGGCGTTGGTGGTGGTGGTTTGGGACAGCTTTTGTGCGCTGCTTTTGGTGGTATTTGAGGCAGTTTTTGCTTAGGTGAGCATGTAAAGCGAACTAGAAACGTACAAGATTCGGTTTTGGTGTAATTTCTGAGGCCAGTCCTTGCGTGTGCACCTCGGTTATCCTTGCTCTATGCTTTAATTAATTTCGTTTCGTTAATTACTTTCCCGATGGAGGCGGTATGTGTGAGACCTTCATGATGTTTTATGGCCAGTCACATGCATGTGCTGGGAACTGGTCTTAAAATTCAGCACAAAGTGTTGGGAGATCTCTCTCTCTCTTTCTCTCTCTCTCTCGAGACGATTACAGGCACAAAGTATCTTATTTTTGTTCGTGGAGAGTAGTCCCCTAATCGACACACAAGAAAGATGGCGACAAGGGTATATACAGGTAATGGCTGACTGCAGAACCTAAGCTCAAAGTGAGCTGGCCTAAGTCTGGTTGGTATCTTTCTGTACATTAGTCGCCCACTTCAACCTAGGCTAAAGTAGGCCTATTGCGATACTGCGGGGCATGAATAATCCTAAGCTTGGAACTAGTTGGTGCTTAACCCTCTAACCGGCAGCTCCGCCTTTAGGCGGGCTTGTGGTAAAAAGTCACTAAAAAAGACTATACTTCCACATTTACAAAATAGTCCATTAGAATTGTTTCATCGGAAACGAAATTGGACTGTTAAGTGGGTTAAGACAAAAGGGATTAGCTGGCTAATGCTGGACGAGTAGAAGAAGCGGTTTGTGGTCTATACCTCCTCTTCATACATGCAGCTTCCGTACAAATTGTATGGAGCATCCATCCTGCGGGGGAAATGTGCCAATTGCGCAGTGTCTTGTCATAACGACGCTGAGTGTCCCGAGCTAAGGTTGGCCTGGTTAGTGTGAGCGGCAGAGTGATCGTTTAAGATTCAGTGCTGATTCTGTGGTATTTCTATGGTAATTTCCAGAACGCCTGTTCAATGCACTCTACATGTTGTGGAGTCCCATTGAAGCAGGTGGTGAAGTTTAAGTATCTCGGGGTCTTCTCCACGTGTGATGGGAGGAGTAATACTGAGTTTTCCTGTAGGATTTGTCAAGCTTGGTGAGTTTTGACACAGCTTGGGAGATCTGCAATCATGATGGCCGAGCTTAGTGTGAAAGCCAAGTTAGCAGTTTTCAACTCAGTATTTGTTCCAACTCTCACCTATGGTCGTGTAATTTTGGTAATAACCGAGAGAATAAGATAGCGAATACAAGGTGCTGAGATGAGATTTCTTCGTGCTGTTGTGGGATTTACTCGCCGGGTGTGAAACACAACAGTGCGCGAGGAACTCAACGTTGCTTCTTCGAACGGAAAGATTTATGGGCCTTGAATGGGATTCCATCAGGTAGGCGACCACTTGGCAGACCCAGGCTGAGATGGTTGGACCAAGTTCATAATCTCGCCTGTTTACGCTTGGGCATAACCTCTGATGAGTTGCCTGGAGATCTCTTGTGCGTGGTTTACCACCGCGACCCTTTTAGTGGATCATGCAATCAATTAGAGAGAAATTTGTATCACACGTTGCGAGTTCATCGGATTTGCAATTGCCCGGCATACACATGAGCTGTATATGGAATTGACGGCAATTAAGGGATGTTTTCGAATTGAACATGACATTGTCCAAGGATTTAATTGCAGCCTGACTGACGAACACATGGTGATATCTCTTTCGGATATAACAATGTTCTTGTGCCAGGAGATTGCCTCATTTATCGCTATGGTTTGTGCCTGGAAGACGCCGCAGTGATCAGTGAGCATCATGGAGAGTGAGGTCTTTCAATTGGAGTCCTACACCCTTCTCTTCGTTCGTTTTCGCTCCGACTATATATATATTTGTCGGAATGAGTCTGAGGATCAGCAATCCAATTATCAAACCAATCAAACTTTATAAAAATACGATCAGAAAAATGCCATAGCAAGCTCAACAAAGTATAAGGCCTAGCTTTTAAAATGAAGCCGACCACAGGGATGAAAACAATAATGAACGGCCCACAATTGCACACTTATATACAGGCTGAAGCTGCAAAACAAGCATTTAACCGTATAGAGAACCAATAATGTAAAATGGCCAGCAATGAATCTTAAACGATCACTCTGCCGCTCAGACTAAGCAGGCCAACCTTAGCTAGGGACACACACAAAAAAGGAAAGTTAATTGCACATCTAGAAGTTCTGATATGAGTTGACAACATTTGGGAGTTGACTCGAATAAGTGAACTGATGTCTCCCGAGTTAGACTTAAAAAAACACTTTGAAAGACTCATACCAAGTAGAGAGGAATGGAATAACAACCCCACTTGGTTAAAGGATGGAGCCCAAAATTGGTACACACATGTGTTGCAATCCGAAAACAAGGTAGGGGCTGGTGTAATTAAACCAAAATGGTGTGTTCACATTCCTCTCTGCAAAGACACAATCAATGGCAATCGAAAACCCAAAAACATCAAAATACATACATATTTTCACAGAAAGCCTAGCGGTTCTCAAACCGCTTAGAGCTACATATTCAACTCTGGGGCTGTCTGGGAATATCAAAAAATACTAAATGCGCTGTCAGGTAATAAGAGGCTAAAGCTGGGTTGGTTAAGTGCTGTAGCGAAGATCTTGTTGACATATTCTTCCACATTGCTGTAGTTGTCAGGATTTGTATAAATTAGTTCTCGCAAAAGACCTACCTTCCTGTTTAGCCCCGAATCATCAAATGCCCTTTCCAGATTTTGCCAAACTTCTTTCGCGGACTCCCCCTCTTGGATATGAACGTAGATTACTAGATTTACTAAAAGAATTATTTAGGCCTTCGCTTTCGTATCTCTTTTCTTGTCCAGATTTACTTATTCGGCTACGTCCACGTCCCAAAGATCTTCTTCCATGCGTTATAATTTTCTCGGCGGGTCAATTTTTCAATCGATGCCTTTTTGTTTGTCGCTGCTATGGTTCCGTGCGTTCTGAACGTTGAATTTAAGTTTATTTACTCCGCCTGTGTCCACGATATTTCTCAATCTATTTTATTTAAATATTAGTTAATCAATACGAAAGATTAATCAGGAACCCTGGGACCATAACCTGTGGAAATTAAAATATACCAACGAAGATATTTTGGGACGAGGAAAAAACGTATGTATATAATAATGAATAACGCGTCCAAATAAAAGACTTATTAATTATTAAACATTTATTACACTTTAAACTTGATTGAATAATAACACGCGTCCGAACTTCTTGACGATTCCAATCAGAAGAGGAATCTAATCTCAACTCTCTTCCTGAAGAAGAAGAAAGTGAGAGCTTTATTCATAAATGAGAACAAGAGGTGGAGAGCGGTAAGAGAGTGGAGGAGTAGGATAATGATACTATGTGTATAACAATATAGTATGATAGAGATATTTTAATAGAGTGAGTAATACAGAAGTACATAAGTAAGTGACTTTTTACGTTAAGTCAATGAGAAATATTAGGTCTGTTCCCGTACTTCCTATACAAAACTGTGAAGACTGTCATTTGTTAAGGAGTGGGGGAAAAATCTCTCAGAGAGAAGCAAAATCTCAAGAAAGTACGGAACAAAACCAAATGCACAGCAAACTATTTCAGTATTTGACACATCAATTCATTTGACATAAAACCAACAAACTGCCCACAGAAATTTCTTGTGTTCAAATGGGCAGTGTGGGGAAATTGTTTACTTTCTCGAGAGAGCGCTCATTTGACATAAAACCCAAATTTTTGGCGTATGGGAACAGACTTTCGTAGATTTGTGTTATTTTGTACTGTTTTGTGTTGGTTATTTTGGGTGCGGGAACAGACCTATTGTAATGAGCAAACAGTTTATAATAACAAAGTGTACACTCAAGCGTGTGCTGCTAATTTATGTTGAATTTATATTTCAACAGTCTACCGACTGGCTTATTGAATAATTTTGACCTCAATTACCAGATCTTTGATGTATACACTCAATTCTGTTTTCATTCGAATTTGAAGTTATGCGATTTTTCCCGAGAATCTAATGCTGATTTTTTTGTACAAGATTTTGAAGTTATGCGCTGTTTTCTATAGAATTTTATATGGGATTCCCCTTATTAAATATTTCTTCTATACAGAGTAAGCAGACAATAGTTACGTATGCTCAATGCTATTTGTGTAAGAATGAATTAACACTTGAGCTAATGCTTTCGTTGAGTAAAGACTCGTGTGGTTAAGAACTTTAATTTTTTAAATTTAAAAAAAAAAACTTTGGAACGAATAACTAATTATATTATGTAATTAATGTCTTTTTTTATATGATTTTTTTGTTTTATGCATTTTTGAAAATAATGGAACACATTCCTTTTTTTACACTACATTAGTGTATTTTTTTATGCGATTTTTTTTGTGCGGTTAGTTCTGAAAGGTATCTACCGCATAAAAAGAGAACTGAGTATATTTTGATTTTTTATGTATTTTAAGGACTAAAGCCTTTTTGTCCGGTCATAGTTTAATATGTCCTATTGACAAGATTTTAAAAATGTTGAATTTTAATTTTGTTTAAGGCAGATGTGACCATGGTTTGTTAATTAGGAATACATTTTTTCATTAAGATAAATAGTTTATGTTTGATTTTTAATCTACCTTAGCTGGGTCTTTGGTAAGACCCAGACGTGTTTTAGCACTTGCTCGTGTTATGTAAGCAATTTTTTGTCAATACTTAAGGGCGTAGTCTCAGTTGGGATTTTGGGAAAATTGAATCTTAATATATAAAAGTCCACAACGGACTTTTGGCTATGGAGATAAATAAATTCTCCATAATCTATCTGCTGGCGCTCCAGACCGCGGTGGACCTGGTCCTCAACCAGTAAGCCTCTTCAGCCGGCACGATCTTTAGCCAGCTGTCTCCAACTGCGCACACCAAGTTCATTGGGGTCCTTCTCCACCTGGGTGCGCCATAGGTTCCGTGGGCGTCCTCTATTGCGTTGTCCCACTGGTTCGGAGTCGAAGACTCTTCGGGCTGGAGCAGTGTTGTCCATGCGCTCTACATGGCGCAGCCATCTTACACGTTGAATCCGTAGACGCCTGACTAGGCTCATGCCGCTGTACAGTCCGTACAGTTCGTGGTTGAATCTTCTTCTCCAATAACCATCAATGCAGACGGGACCAAAGATTGAACGCAGAACTTTTCTCTCGAAAAGACCAAGTGATTCTTCATCCGATTTTGTGATTGTCCATGCCTCTGCATCATAGAGCAGGACTGGGATCCCTGTCCTATCTGCTTTCTAATCGTATTAAAAACTTTAAAGACTTTTTTCTCAAAATCCTGTCTTCGCAGTCGCTGGTCACGTAGAAACTGAGGTCAGTGTAACCTGAGAACGACTTTACCGATCAGGTTGAAATTTCATCGCTAATTCTATACTAAGTTAGTCTCCGTGTGAACGAAGGGTTTTTTTTGTAGCAGAAAATGTGACAGGATTTTGATTTAAAACAACAAATCTGAGTTTCAACGTCAGCCATTTTTAGGAAAATTAAAAATTTCTAAGACTCTTCTTTCAACCAGAGCATCGTCCAATGTCGTCCAACAAACGATTTTTTGATGGACTTCAGATAATTCAGTGACGAGCTACTGTGATCGCCGCAAACCCCTTTTTTAATTGTTCTCGGCGAAAATCGATTGCTTCCCACGTATTTTGTTATATTTTGATATATTTGATCTCCGTGGCGTAGTGGGTAAGTGCGTCGACTCCTACGCAGAGGGTGCAAGGTTCGATACCCGAATTTACCACCTTTGATAATTCACGACTTCACCTCTATCGAGTCACTGACAATGCTCAAAGAGTATTCCTGTCTAGAAAAAGCTTCTCAGCATCGCCGTTCGGAGTCGGCATAAAACTGTAGGTTCCTGCCACTTGTGAAAGAATATTATTATTATTATATATAAGAAAATTATATTATTTTTCTTAAATACATATTCTTCATGTTGAAAAACAGTTGGTATCTGGCGAGATTATGGACATCATCATCTTCTGTCCCGCATGATCCACTAAACGGGTAGCTGGAGTAAACCACACACGAGAGATCTCCGTGCAACTCGATCCTCCGCCATCGACTCTAACTCATCAGGGGTTATGCCCAAGCGTAAACAGGCGAGCTTATGAACTTGGTCCAACCATCTCAGCCTGGGTCTGCCAATTGGTCGCCTACCTGATGGAATCGCATTCAAGGCCCACCTCGGAAGTCGTGATGGTGGGGACATTCGTGCTACGTGACCCAACCAACGAACCATAGCTCTTTCCGTTCGAAGAAGCAGCTGCAACGTTGAGTTCCTCGCGCACTGTTGTGTTTCACATCCGGCGAGTAAATCCCACAACAGCATGAAGAAATCTCATCTCAGCAGCTTGTATTCGCGATCTTATTCAATCGGTCATTACCCAAATTTCGTGACCATAGGTGAGAGTTGGAACATTTACTGAGTTGAAAACTGCTAATTTAGCTTTAACACTAAGCTCATCTGCGTCAAAACTGACCCAGCTTGACCAATCCTACAGGAAAATTCAGTATTACTCCTCCCATCTCTCGTGAAGAAGACCCCGAGATACTTAAACTTCTTCACCTGCTTCAATGAGACTCCACTCACATGTAGAGCGCATTGAGCAGGCGTTCTGGAACATATCATAACCTCTGATCTGTCCATGTTAACCTTCATTCTAGAATCAGCACATACGGCCACAAACCTATCGAGTGCACGCTGGACTTCCGTTTGGGAAGATGTAGATGACTTACCTTCTGACTTTCTCTCCCAATGTGAAACACTCCCCGCCTCGGCTGCACTAAAACATCCAATCCATATAAACAATGAAAAGGAGAGGCAACCTTGGCGAAGTCCAACGCCCACGGTGAAAGGTGTTCATTTAGCACCATTAACCCGAACACCGCTGTTACAGTTTGTGTATAGAGATTGAATGGCTCTCATTTTTTATCAATTATTATCAATTAATGTGTAACCATGAAAAAAACAGCTATTTTTTGACGTTCCAACTGAGACTACCCCAGTAATTTGGAGTATTTTCGAATATGGCAGTAATATAGTTCACTCCCCGACCGATTTGGCAGTTACCAAAATATCGGTGTGGGCCTCGAATTTGCCAAGTTCGTTGCCTAGATCATACCACAGGATTTCCTATAAGGCAACTAAGGGAGAATACTAACAAAACTGCTTTGCATTGCCTCAGCTTGTATAGATTTGAAAAAGAGAGAATCCTGTGGATGGCTTTGACATGCTGTTAGCTACTATAGGTATGAATGAAGTCTTTTCCGGTGTTACCTTTTTTTTTAAGCCTATAAGTTATCAAACCAATTACGCACCAATTCGTCATTGAAGCTCGCTGCTCGCTGAAAATATTTCCCAAACAAACAATTCAATCGTTTAATTTGTGGGTTTTGCTGAGTTTCAAAACTGATGCGGAAATAATCAGCTGCCGCCATTCTCCTACGTCCGTCCTACTTCCAGCTAAATTCCCCATAGTAAGCTCAACAAGATTTTATGAGACGGAGCGTTGCTGCCCTTAGTGTAACTCCTTTTCGCTGTCGGCCACCGCAATCCAAAGCATCCCGACACTAACGGCATTGTCATTCATGCGCCAATATATTTTTGTGGCATTGTGTTCTTAAGTGTTTCCTGAAATGCAGATATATAATTTGAACAACGAACAAAGGACTACAACTAAACCTTGCAATGCGAAGGCTTATTGGGACTTCTCTCGAAAAAAAGAACCCATCATCACCCGCTGTGTTAATCTGCGAGCAGTATAAAAAAAACCTCATAAATAAAAAACCACACGAAGTTGTTCATACATGCATTGGATCATTTTCATAGTTTTTACGAGATTTTTTTGCCGCCAATTTTGATCCTGATCACTCTTCCATAACAGCAGTCGTCCAACACTCAACATCGATTCCAGCAATTAACACAATGAATTGCGAAAAATAAAATCTCGCAATAATTCCATCAGGATATGCGACCCATGAAGTAGTTTCCGGTTTTTTATGCAATTTTTTTTTTAAAGCAAAACATTAAACATTTCACCACAACGCAACGCGCCAAAGCCGTTAATAAAGCGCCCCAGAGTGTGTCGTTCCAGTAAATCAAAACATCAATTCACCACAAGGACTTACTTCCGCTTGACACCCCCTTTGATGTCCAGCTACCGAGTGCCGCCAAATCATACAAGCGTCGTTGACAGCTGTCTCCCTCCGCATGCAAAAAATAAAAGAATTGAGTGTTTTTGCAACAATATCGTTCGCGGAAACAGCGTGAAACTAAAACCGATAATATTCATCGTAAATTTGAACGGCGGGACAGTTGGCGTGGGTCTTTCATTCTACAAAGGATCAGGAAACCTGCTCGTTGTGTCCTTGCGAACACATTCGTTTGTTCGTTTTCCATTTAGATCCAATTCACGTAGCGAGCAGACTTCATTAGTATGTGATACGTCATCGAGTTTCCCATGTAGAGGCTTTCGTTCCTGTTGCGAGTTGCCCGCTGTCCTAGCCACGGACGTACAGTGTGCATGGGCTTGTTGGTGTGCTCCGGATTGGGCTTTATCCTTTCGAGTGACTGCACACAAAAGCCATAGACTCACCGATTAATTTCGTGTGAGCAAATAAATCGCAACAGCGTTTTCAACGCAATTAAGTAGGACCTCAACCGACCGAAACTAGGACAGTGCTGGAGCCGGTGTGAGAGCAGGAGCGGGCGATGTGTGCCTCTAACCGACCGTGGGTGTGCGTGTAATCGATATTTTAAGGTGGGAGTGCTTAAATCGAGCTCCACACTCAGGTGTGGTGTATACAGATGGACGTGGACTTATGTTTTTGGAATATTATGTGGAAATTCGTCATGAAAAGTGAAGCTTACTGTGCGCATTGCCTGTTGAGGGTTAGGCATAGGCAATGATGACCTTATGACTGTGGCTCACTTTGACCAATGCATGGGATCCATTGTGGCCTTGTTATGGTATGGTTTACTACCGTGATACCTTCCTTAAATCTTAAAACCACCCCGATTCATCCCGGTCTTAACAGGTTTTTCAGTTCAACATGCTTAAGTCCTCCAGCTCTACGAAGAAGTGCTTTTGAAGTGCACAGTGCCTGATAAGGACAAGTTAGTTAGTTATTTGCAAACTTTATTGATCATAACATAATTTTAGAATTATAATTGTTGAACTTAAGTGTAGTATGGTTTGACCAATGGCCATCTACCAGATTGACATTTTATGAGCTCGATTATTTAAAAATTAATTAATTAAATTTTTCCATCTATTATGCGTTTGTATTGTATTGTTTTGTATTGTATAATAAAAATTCCCACACCTAATTTTCCATTCGAAATGTCCAGGAGTTCATTCACTTCCATCGAAGCTACCCCGAAATAACTCGCTCGTATCTTATTTAGGTTTGGACATCTTGCAATGAAGTGGTATTAATCTTCTCTTTCTTTTCGGTTACAAAGGACGCATAGATTTGGTAGGTCTGGTGGATGTGGAATATAATTCCGATTGATAAGCTCACCCCTCAGTTTAAGTATAACTTTGGTCGTATTTAGTGAATAGCGGTTTTGGTACTTATTTTCCTTAATGTCGAAGTTCAGTTGGCTGTGTATCATTCTTTGTTGTGAAGATTGCGCTGTTGTTTCATAAGAAGTACGGCTTACACTCTCAAGAATAATATTAAATATATTGCTTAAATTCGTGATACTTACATCAGGTGGAATATAGAAGTTTTCCCCCGGTTCAAATCCCAGCTCTTCCCACTTTGTAACTTGATTTCCTCTAATCGCGAGCATGTGCTTCAGTAGTACTTGGCAGTCTTGCATCATCCATTTCCAATACTTTTCTGGCATGTTCAAAGTGCATCTTGATCTGGTCTAGGAATAATAGTGCTACTGTTCTGTTTCTAAATGTAGGGCGTGCATAGCCACCACAGGGCCACCGAGTTACCTTAAGACAGCGCACGGACACTCTGTCTGTAAAGCCTAACCAGCGTGTATTGCCTCGTGCATCGCATCCACTTCGGCTTAAAAAACGCCGCAGTCATCTCTCAGTGGCAGGGGTTTCTCTAAGTTGTCATAGAAGACCCGTCAGTACCTGCGCTCACTTTTTCGCAATGACCATTCACAACATACATTTTTGTATCAATTTGAGAAGATCCCCAGGAGATTATTTTGAAATTTTCGAGTTCCGGAATGTTGAGTTTTTACCTACTTCAGTGCAACAAAATAGAGTCTTTGTTATATTCCAGCATTCGAGTCATCCACCAAGTTACGTCTATATCCGATCGGCAGTGTGCAAATACGGAGCTCCATGAACACAAGTGTTCAAACCTTGAACCCTCATCAAAGCATTTACTGAACTCTCTGAATGCTCTTACAAAACGCTTCAACATCTACTCTTCTACGTCCCCGATATTCCGTAATTTTGGCCGTAGAATTTTCTGCTAAGTATTACTCATCGAGTCTTAAGGCTCCTTCCCATGGAATACTTTACATGCGTGAGCGTCAGCAATACTTTGAAAGATACATAAAATACATTTGTTTTTATGGGGTGACACACAGACCAACGCTGACGCTCACGCGACGGGTATAGTTACTCAACTGTTAACTTTTCTCTCTCCTTCAGCGTTGACAATCCTCACATTGTGACATTTAAAGAGAATTCGAATTTTATGTTACAGTTTGGAAGTTTCTTTGAAGCAACGTTCTTGTTGAAGTAACGTTCAATTGAGTGTTTATATTAAAATACACATTTTAATTGTGCATAAATAACTTGAAATTTCAATTAAAACTTGAAACTGTCAAATGAAATCATCTGTGCTTTGAAGTATCCATTGTGTCAACCCCTTGCGTCAGTTACTTCAGCGTGTACGTATGCTGACGCTACGCAAGTAAAGTATTCTACGTGCCGGAGCCTTTATATATGCGGGTGGCCGTGGCGTCGAACCCTATGCAACTAAACCTCTCTACCTGGGTTCGATTCCCGGCCGGTACGACCAAAAATAATTTTCACCACCTCTTTCGAGTCACAGACAATGAGTAATGACAGCTTAGAAAAAGCTTCTCAAACTCGGCCGTTCGGAGTCGGCATAAAACTGTGGGGGCCCCCGTCACTAGTCAGAGAACAATAGAACGCACAACACGACTGATTGCTGAGAAGCTAGACCCTGGCTTTCTACGGGCTGAATATTCCATATATTACGTACATCAAGGTTGTTTTTCTTAAATTCGCCAACATTTTTCTCTGTGACAGCTGATTTGACAGTTATAGGTTGTTCTGACGTTAATTTGATTGGCACAAATCAAGTATTACAGTGATAGCCGACTTCACAGCTGATTGCCCCCTAGTCCATCGCCGAATTTGAGTGCTCTATTTGACAGATATTCATGAATTTTTGACGGTTATTCACGGAATAACGTAAATGCTGTTCTCTGATTGGTCAATTTGGTTTAAGAACACGTTATAAAAAACAGTTGTCAAAAGTTTTAAGGGGCAGGAGAGGTAGAAGGCGGGCGTCTATGTAATACTTCATTTCTCTGGTTGGCACTCATATTACTTACTACCCAATACGACTTACAAATTGAACTTGACAAATTTATTGAAAATATACAGTGTACCGCATGGAGCAGTACACCATGCAAGAGAATAGGGGCAGTTAAACACGTCTTACGATGCCCACCAGAAGTAAAGGAAAAATAGAAAGCACGCAAGAAATGGCAACAAACTCGCTCGCCACAGCATAAGACTCGTCTTAACCAATTGTGTAATCTGTTGAAGGCGAAAATCAAAGTATTCAAAAATAATAATTTAAATACTTTTCTGCAAAACTTATCTCCAAAAAAAGAAACTAACTACTCACTCTGGAAGGCGGTGAAGGGGTTAAAAAAGCCTGAAGCACATAACGCGCCAATCCGAAAGAATGGAAACGAGTGGGAAAAAGAAGATAAAGATAAATCTGATCTCTTCGCAGATTACTTGGAAGAAACGTTTAAGCCATTCGACGGTCGAACTCTTTCTGTCACTTACAATGTATTTGACGTAAACGACGACAAATATGCTCTGAGAAGTGCTGCCTTGGCAATGCTCAAGGAAGAACTAAAAAACTGAAACCGAAAAAAGCTCCTGGCTACGACTTAATTACAGGAGAAATTCTTAAAGAGTTACCTAGGAAAGCCGTTCTTAAGTTACTCCGCTTAATTAATGCCGCGCTTAGACTTGACCATGTCCTTAGTCAATGTAAAGTGGCAGAAGTTATAATGGTACCAAAATTCGGGAAACCACCAACGAAGAAAAAGTCCTATGTACATATCTCACTACTCCCGATAATGTGTAAGGTATTTGAAAAACGTTTAAGAGACGTTTAAGTCCACTTGTGGGAGAAAAACAGCTCATCCCAAATCACCAATTTGGGTTTAGAAGTAAGCACTCAACCATTGACCAAGTACATCGTATAACTGATGTAATAGAAAAGGCATTTGAACAAAAGCTCGTTCGTTCAGATACATTTCTCGATGTTTCTCAAGCCTTTGCCAAAGTTTGGCATGAAGACCTGAAATATAAACTATGCCGATCTGTATGGTATTTTAGCGAACTATCTCTCTGATAGGATCTTCCGTGTGAAGCATGCAAATGAATACTCTGCTTTTAAAATATAAATTTACCGGTGTACCGCAAGGGAGTGCTCTTTGCCCTATGCTATACCTACTGTATACTAGTGACATACCACAACAAGAACACACTGTTCTAGGCACATTTGCTGACGACACCGCCATTTTGGAAACAGCCAGAACGGTTGAAGAGTCTTCAGCAAAACTACATCGGATACACGAATGGATGAACTTATGTCGAATTGTTCGTAATGAAAGCAAATCAGTTCATATTAACTTCACCTACAGGCACGTTAATTACTTGCCAGTTTACCTAAATCGTGTCCAAATACCTCTTGGCAATTTAGGTAAATACCTCGGGATGAGTCTTGACGTGAAACGCAAGTGGAAGGAGCACGTTAAGAAGAAACGTGCAGCACTTGACATGAAATATAAATATCTGTACTGGCTTATTGGTAAACATTCCAAGCTGAGTATTGACAACAAACTGCTTGTATACAAGCAAATCCTAAAACCAGTTTGGACGTATGGCGTGCAACTTTGGGGTTGTGCCAAAGCAAGTAACTTGAACATAATACAGACCTTTCAAAATAAAGTGCTTAGAACCATCGTCAATGCACCATGGTATATCAGAAACGATGATATCCACAGAGATCTTGGAATATTACCACTCCAAGATGAAGTTAAGAACTTTGCTTATAAACATAAGCGCCGCTTAGAAGTGCACATAAACTCTGTAGTTTACCCGACCCTTGAGGAAACTAATGTCTTGCGCCGACTGCAAAGGATTAGACCCCTTGATCTCGTGCGATAGTTTACACCCGCGCATGGTTGCGGTGTTAGCAGGAACTCTCATTGGAGAGTAACCTGCCGATCAGTACCTATTTTATGACATACAAACTACAGGTTAAGTGCTTCACTTAGTTGTAGTCTTAAAAAATACAGGGAGGTGGTTTTAGTGAGTAAAAATCTCGCACTTCTATGGGCGAACGTTCGCCATAGAGTCTTGTAGAACATTTACACCTACCCAATACATACTTATGCGTGACAACCGCTGCAAGGAGCAACGTTTGTAAGTTGTTGATCTTGACACAAAACTTGCTTCAGCTGGAGAAACTATAACTTAAGTCAATACCTAGTCTTGTCCAAGTTCTACTAAATATTTAAGACGGCATGGAATGAAAATAAGCAATAAAATTATTGCATTCAAAATTATTTCATATATTATAAGAGCAGAAGTTTGTCGATTAAAAAAAATTAAAAAAATAGGAAGTCCGTACTTTCGATAGAAAATAAAACGACGATTCAATCAATTTTATTCTATTGCTGTATGGTCTGGGGTATGTGTGCCAAATGTAATATCAAAAAACCTCAAATTATCCAAAATAAAATATCGAAAATGATGCTGAATCTCCCTTGGCATGACTTTACATTGGATGTATACGCCAGAGATAATCTTCAACTGATCTCCCCAGGATAAGTAAGCTTAATAATACTTTCAAGATAAGGTGATAAGGTAAGATAAATAAAAAAAATAAAGAAATAATCAACCAATTGTGCTTATCATGATGTCTGCAAGTTTTTTTTTTACTTACTTGTTCTTATACATGCTTCATTATCTTTAATTTATTTACTTATTTTTATATTCCTTTTTTATTTATTTATATATTTTTTTATTTATTATATTATGGTAATATTTTTATATTTATGTATATATTTATTTATTTATTTATTTTGTACGTTTGTTTATTTATCTCTTCAGATCTTACTACTGTTTTTGATCTGCTTTTTCTTTTTGAAAAATATTTTTAGAATTTCTTAACTTATAAAAAAATATCAAATAATGATCTGGAAAGGCAGAAATATGTCATACCTCTAAAAATTTAATTTTCTGTAAATTGTACGACAACAAAGTGGAGCTCATGAATCAATTAAAATAAAATATCTATCTTTGTAAAATCAAATTGGATTCACTCGAAATGGCCGCCTTCTGCACACACAAGCTTTCAAACGCTGTAGCCATTGGCTATAGAGGTACGTACGGTTTCCATGGAGATCGTGGATGCTGATCTGGTTAATGCTATTCCGAGGCTCCACTTAATTTTTGTGGGGTGTCTTGCAGGTCTTGTTCTCCAATTTTGACCACAAACCATAATCCAGTGGATTTTTGCAGCTATAAAAACATCATAGCTAAAGGCTGTACACATCTCATCGCATAATTTCTGTAATTTTTCAGGTTCAAAAAATGTACAAATCAGTGTCCAAGGAGTTGCAGAATCAACTCGCCACATAGGGAGTTGCTCCATGGGACAGAAACAATGTTCACAAATTTAAATATGCTCTAACTACAAGTTCTTACAAACTTTAGCCACAAACAGAAGAACACCCAGTCTCTTGAGTGAATTTTGAAATAAATGCAGACCACACTTTCGGCTCACACACAATCATGGCTGATTGCACATCTCTCCCCAGGTCTTCGCCTCGTTTCTGGTTCATCACGCCATTGCCTTCGCCAACCGCCTTCAATCAGCTCCCAAAAGACGCCTCCGCCGGCGAAGACCCTCCTCCATCAAGATTGAATCGTCAACGATTAAAATTTTCAACAACGTGTTTCTCATTTTTACTGCTCCACCCACTGGACTGGCTGCGGGCAGGGCGGTGCTGCGGTAATCCTGACAAATGATGTAATTTCACTTCGGCACTTAACTCGCCAGTGTAACTACATAAATACCCATGTCCAATGCATCATTCACAGGGCCTCACACACAATGGCACTGCCAGCATGCTTTTAAACATTTGGTGCTTCTTGTTCTTTTTTTGTTGGCTTGTCCTTTAAGGACTACTGACTGCGTCCATCGTTAGACTTTTAACATTCACTCTAAAAGCATATTCCTGGAGAATGGCGCACAAACGCACAGAATGCCGCACGCATTTAGGCCGCTCTGGCTCTGGCTGTGGCCGTGGCTGTGGCTGTGGCAGCGGCTCTGGCTGCGAGCTAAGGGCGGCACTTTAGTGGGCGTCATCATCGTTTGCCTGCGTCTTGCAAGGCTGCCTGTGCCTTATCGCGGTGGATCGTAAATTTTACGAATTGCTTTAAATATGTACGAAATGTGTATCTCGTAGCAAAGTCATAAATATTCGCTTGTGACTCATAAATAAAAATATTTCTAGGCTCCTTCCGTTCTGGTGTGGTAGGCTCTTGAACGGGCAAAAATGTACATGAAAGCAGCGACGACAGTGCGGCGCGGCACCGCGCTGAAGATAAATTAAAGGACAATGTGCTGAAAGGTGCTGGCGGAACGTGGAGTGCCTACTCTTTTATGCGCGATGCTTGACATTGAAAAGCTAATGTCACTAATTTTATTGTGTCATTGTGTGTAAGTGGCTTGGTCGAGGAGCTGTTTGAATTTTGAAAGGCGAATGCTGCGCTGCTGTTCTGTGGAATAGGATTATGTTCGCGTAATAAGATGTCTTTGCATGACAGGAACACGGGTGTTTGTTCCTTGTTGAAAGGACCGACTGAGGAGGGGGGTGGCAACTTAGTCTGTTGTTGGATATTTTAATGACTTGTGTTGTTGAGTGTTCGTATTGCGAGGATGGAAGGAGAAGTCCTATTAGTAGGTTGTAGAGAGCGGGAGATGGTGAGAGAGGAACTGCATCGTCGTCGACGAAAGCCAGGCAGGTATTCTAGCTTTTTAAATAATGAGGTCATGTATCTGTGTTTTGTTCAGGATTCAAATTATTCTTTTTGTACGGTCTGCGTCAAAAGAGAGGTGTCTTAATTTTGGCCAGGATGTTTCGCAATCAAGGAATGACGACCAGCATCTATTTCGGGCCTATATAAATGTAAACCCTATTTGAACACAATTTTATCGTCTGTTGCTGTCAAGTGAGATGTCAAATGTACTTTGTTCTTGAAAGGAAGCGGACACATAATGTTTTCTAGAGGAGGTGATCAAAAGTCCTGATGAACTGAAATGAGGATAAGCTTAATAACGGAACTGGTTTCAAAGCGGGGGAGGACACTATACATGTCGTCCGTGCGGAAACTGTTGCAAGGACTATGATTTATTTATACCTTCTCCTGTTAAGCACATCAAGAAAATTAAGAAAAAGGCTAAGGCCTTGGATTTCTATCCACTTACTGTCGAAAATAAATTCTAATAATAAGATGGGAGTAAAATATTCAAAGCATCCTTGTCATCGTATATTAATGGAAGGGGAAACAATATGTGCGTAAAAAAAACCTTTATGTAGGGAGGATTATTATGCTCACAAATTCAAGTCAATGAGAAAGCTGATTCAAAGATATTTTTCCTCTACATCTATTTCCTCTTTTTATCATGACTAACGCTCGTATACTTTTTATACTTTTTTTAATAAATGAAAATATAAAAAATGTGTGAACTTCATTTGGCAAATATAACACAATATTAAAATTGTTTGGATTCATAAAGTGACGAAAACTACTGTCTTGAAAACATATAAATTCCAGGTTTAAAAAAAAAAAACAAATTGGATGCGAAAGAACAAAACTTTTAAAACAAATTTTCGATGGGAACATTTTTGACAAATTCGACAGATATTTTTTTTTCAATTAAATACAAACAACAATTCAATGTTTTTAAGAAAGAGAGTATATTTCCAATACACTGAAATATTAAAGCGACTGCTGAGCTGCTGGTAGGCTGTAAAGAATTCTTCAGTGGTTGGGTTTTATCCACCAGATCAAATCAACGCAAACAGAACCAACACATGCACAACTTTGTTGGCTGGTGAGTCTTGCACGCCTTCTCCATGAAAAGTGACATGAACTTGTGTCGCCTTGTCTGAATCCATTGACATCAATGATCTCGGTAGATTCGTCATCGAAATTGATGGATTGGTTCTTACTACACAACCCGAGGATTTGTCGGGAATTTCAAGACTAGACATGGTTTTGTAATGTTTATCTCTATGGACGCTGTCATATGTTGCCTGAAAATCGACGAGGATCTACCATCTAGTCGATTATGGACTTCTTTGGCCCGAAGCCTCACTGATATGGGTCTGCGGGTTATTTACAAGAACGAGATGGAATGAATTCTCTTCTATTTATCCCACTATGTAGATCGGGCAAACGATACTGAAATTTCACTTGTTGGCCATACTCTCATCCGAACATCTTATAGGTGAGCTCATGTGCAGAGCATTTTTACACCTGAGATGCACTGAACTAAAAAGTGTTGTGTTAAAATGTCTGACTTCATTCTGCTTCTAGGAATACGAAAGATGTGAAGTTCTATTTAAAATGAGAAAAATAACGTGCAATTTTATGATTTCGATGCCAAAGAAAAATCGCAGATGGCTTAAAAAATTGGGTTTGGTCTTTGGTGTGAAGATAGCTATACCGATTTTTGAGTCGCCAAAAGAAATTTAAAATCGCCAGTTTGGCTATAATACGCCGCATCTGACAATATTGCCATATTGAATTTTGATTGGTTTTTAAAATAAAATGCACAGCAATAAAACAGTATTTTTTTCGAAGAAAAAAGTATTTTGGTACAAATAGCAGTACGAAGTTTTTGGGTAAAAAAAAACAGTACTGTACAGCGGAAAACAGTACGGATACGAGGCTTAATCAGGACAGATATCAGTTCTGTTAAGCCTCCTATATGTCCTTTAATCTTGTTCTCAAAGGAATATTTTATTTTTTTTAACCAATAACTGCTTTTTAGCTGTTACAAATAAAATGTTACATGTGTTGACACATGATTTTGTTGAAAAATCTGGCTTTCGGGGCTTCATTATTAAATGGTTAAGTTCCTAACTACTAGAAATGGATTATGTTGGGAGTGTCACCATTTTTTGCTAAATAAGGAATGCCTCAAGGGTCTGTACTCGGACAGGGGTTTTTTTTGCCAACAATACAATACATTACCCCTTTCTTTAAATTTATTAGAATCTCATAAGACTGTGTCAAAAATCTGAAATGTTGGCTTCTTGAATTTGAATTAAATCAATTAGAATCACTTCTAGTCTTTATGGACTAAACTGCTTTCTAATAATTTGCTGTTAATTGAAATTCAGCTTATTTTCGTCGTTTCAATTCCACTAAGGCATACATAGTTTTAACCCATCACCATTTTTTAATTACACGATCTCCAATTTAAAATGACATTTAACACTATTTTACATACAATGAGGTTAATAACACCGTTCCTTGGGAAGAAAGACAATCGTTGCCTTTATTGAGTTAAACAGGAAGGGAACTTGATACAAAAAATGAGGTAATGAACAAAATCAAAAACGTAAGTACTACCAACATTCAAAAGAAAATATTAGATGGGTAATTCCAAGATGCAATTCGAAACTGCAACACCTTTTGTCTAAATATCAAATTTAATTACATTTCTCTCAAATTCTTACTGTACTTTATTCACTATCTAAACTGTACATAACAAACAAAACAAGAGCAAGTATCACCCTATTTGACTGAAAAAATTTATGATCGCCAACAAGGTGATGTTCGCCAATTCTGTTCAACATTAACATACTCGTTCTAATAAGAGCAGAGATCGAATACATTACCACTCTCGGACGACATGTAAAGTGAGTTCCCATCGTTTCGAAACCTGGGGATTCGGGTACAACGTAATCTCTAAGCTCTTTCTTACATTTTTAATACTTTTATAAAAAAAATATAATAATGTAAATTGGCCTTACCAATCCAAGTCCAAATACACTGGCAACCTTGTTCCACTCAGGAAAAGCTTTATACTCAAAACTAACGGTACAACAGCTTTATTCTTTACTGAAAGAACTCATTTTGCTCAGTTTTTACATTTTCATTTCACTCAGTCTTGTTTAACGATGGTGTAATAACTGCCCTTCAAAAACATCTTACAAAAAAGTCTGTGGTCTCAGTTGCTGATCAAAGAACACAATACTACATTCGTTAGTGATACGGTTTTCTACTGCACACATACGAAATAGTACTGCCTGAGCATTTGGTTACTTACTAGCTAACGATAGAAAGACCCCTACTGTCGACTATCAACTGATAATCACTCGTTGTCGACTGTCGACTATTGATTCTGAAGTTTGATATTTGTCGACTTGACAGCAGATTTTTAGCGATTGCAAATTTATGGTTACTGGTTTGCGAATAAGAATTTTAGACTCAAAATGCAAGAATATTCAGGCAAATCTTTTGGGTATTTGTAATGTGAAGCGATTTCATGTCACTGCAATTAACAAATAAGAAGCAAGTGGAGATTTTAGTGGAAAATCCAGACATTTCAGAAGTGAAATCCAGACATCTGTGCCTCCTAGAGTAATTAACAACGTATCTCACTTTTTTTAGTTTGCAGATAATAAGGAATGTTTTTAGAGACGACTTATTTTCATTTTGTACAGGATTTTCTTCTAATACAGGAAATCCAGTTGATTGCACTAAACTAATGCAAAATGCATTTTCGATACTATTTCGGTAGTATTCTTGGGCATATAATTACAAAGTTATCAGGTACAAATGTATTGACCTTCATATATTTCATGAAAGGTTTTTTTCATCAAGAATGTCTTTGATTGCATATTTAGAAAGAAAACTGCAACAAATTATTTATTAGTTAATTAAAAGAATTATTAAAAAAAACCTACTTACAGCTTATCACATATTTCCAAAGAGTGGAGGTACCATTTATCCGGCTCCTTTAACGTGCAATTTCGAGGAAATCCCTTGATATTTCTTTGTCTCATTCACAATACAACTCATGCCATTAAATCTTTTGTATTATTACGCCACACTAATCAATATTTTATTCAATTTTAATAATTAATATTAAAAAAATACAGTGGGTCGCCGTGGCGTAGTGGGTAAGTGCGTCGACTCCTACGCAGAGGGTGCAAGGTTCGATGCCCGAATTTACCATATTTCACGGCTCCACCTCTTTGGAGTCACTGACAATGCTCAAAGAGTATTCCTGTCTAGAAAAAACTTCCTCAACTTCGCTGTTCGGAGTCGGCATTAAACTGTAGGTGTCGAGTGTCGACTATCGACCGAATCGCTTGTCGAAACATTTATCGACTGGAAAATACCCAAGAAATGCAAATCGACACCCACCACATTTTTTTTCTAGACAGTGTCAGTGACTCGAAAGTGGTGGAGCCGTGAAATATGGTAAATTCGGGCATCGAACCTGGCACCCTCTGCGTAGGCACTAACCCACTACGCCACGGCGACCCATACTTATTTTAATTCATACCCTATTTTAATTGTTAATCGTAAATTTGTTACTCATTCTTTCTTATTTTGTTAATAAATTGCAATCGGCACGTGTTCATCGTTCTTTTTTAATTTTATTGATAATTTTCCAATCAGGATTTCTTGTCTACTTGCCTGTTCACCATTAACTCTCGGAATTCGAACTGAATAAACGAGGCAGAGAAATAGACAAAGCATCGTCTTATACCAATGGAAACGAGGTTGACTGAGTAGTGCAACAAATCGACCTCGACGCACCTAGCGCAGAAACTCTATCATCTACGTATTGTGACGTGTGAGGTCAGAAGCATTTTGTCTGAATTTGAACACAATCTAATGTATTCCTTCTGTTAAGAGTCCTGACTCTTTGTCCCAGGATGTGTTCACAAATTGCGGGTTCACATAAACTCTGACTGACTAATTTTCGAAGCCCCTCCCTGGAGGCTTTTGCCCGAACATCCGTCAATGTTAGTCGAGTCCTTGAAGAATGCAATTCAATTCGAGGATTCCCCTCGAATGCGTCGTTATCAAGTGCATCCCCATCAGTCGCTCCACTTCACAAGTACACAAGCCAAATGCCATTAATCAACCAGCTGTCTCTTTTGTGTATCTCCGATGACTTTGTCTGCTCTCATCCTTATTATCATCCTGCTCCTTCCGCCCACAGTTGGCCATCGTCGCCGCAGGATACGTTTGCTCCCCGCGGATGATTGATGAACCTTGCCGAGTGCCGTTCTCATATTTTAGAATGCAGAATTTCCGAAAATCGCCCATTCACTCGCTTGAGGTTGGCTCTTCCCATTTCCGGCGCACCACTGTCGCAATTCCACCGGAGCCGGATGATATAACCTGATTGACAGCAACCGGATCAAGGCTGGAACCCTGCAGACAGCAGTCTGCAAACTGTAGACTCCAGACTGCATCGGACCATTTCAATTGGCCGTATTAAATTTTATTGAAGTCCATGCTGAAGGGCAGCACATCGCCAGGCACTGTCCGCCGGGGATTGTAGTTACAGTTGCCGTTTCCGATGTCCATTCGAATCATTATTAAAATTTTATTGTCAAATCGTTATGCGTGAGAGGTTAATCGTTTCGGCGAGGAGTTCATAAATCTGCCACCCAATGCGACCAGTTATCCTGACGGAGGAGTCTCGTAAATTCTGCGAATTGCACTTTTACTGCGCCCTCGTTGTTGCGCTGTGAACAGAGGTTGGGGTGTGGTGGGAAAATGCAAAGAGCTCTCCAAGGACTCAAACGTAATGGACAGCCAGGGACAGCAGGATATTCAATTTATTGCGATGCCCCCTCGTACAATCGGTCGAATGGCCGGCACACTAAATGCAAATATCCAATTGTCCTTTCACTGCCATTATGATGACCATTATATTGTGTGTACGCATTGGAAGTGAAGGAGAGGGAGGGTCTGTGTGAATGCATACGACGCACCATTGAAGCCGCAGCCAAAGCAGAAGCCGGAGCCGACGCAGAAACAGAAGCAGATACATATATCTAATAAGTGCACATAAATAAGAGTCACTTTATGTCCTTACGACGACATCCTAATTAAGGTTTAAGGTCCAACGCAATTTTCGAACCCGATGAACATTATCCTTGTGGTGCGGCGGGCAGGCAGGCGTTGTGACTGCGCCATGCAATCACAAAGCCGAGAACTGGGAGTAGACGGGCGGCCGGGCCACCAACCGGAGATCGGAGATTTATGGCATTCCAAATGTGTGTCCTGTTGGGTGGATGATAATTTTAATGAATGAAATCAGAGGAGCGGAGCGACGGCGGGGCAACTTGGCCGAGATAGGTTAATAAATCGTACTTGTGGTGTATGACCAAAAATGACTTGTAACAAGGATAATGAATATATTGTTTTTCTCTCGCTTCTCCTCTGGCCTGGCCACCAGGCTCACCAGCCCCAATGGCGGCTGCATGTTGTTAGAGCTGGTGGACAACGATGTTGTTGTGAATTATTGCCGTGATTCGGTTGAAATAGGCTCCCGGACCGAGGAACATGTAAATCGAATTACTTTGGACATTTAGACGATTTATTGTGCGCAGTGGAGAGGGACGAAGATGCATACACATGTGTGATGTCTAAAAACACCAACCGAGGGTCAAAAATAGTTTCGACATAATTGTTTTAATAGATCCTTGCGGCAAATTTGTTGCTTACACGATTTTACGATGTTACGAGGCAAAAAGCAAGCCCTTAAGCGCTTCGTAAGTGGCGATAAAATCGTAAAAGGCTCTCGTATATGCCCGCCTTAAATATTTCAGGAGTCTGTGATATTTATTGGGTCAGTGGCTTTAATGGTCTGACGACCCATAAAAGAAGCCCCTTAAGGGGAGGGTGTAAGGTAATTTGTGCGAAAGATGGCAGACCGAGATGGATGACTCTCACCAAATTCCAACTGATGTACGACTCGTTAGGATCTAAGTGACTCGGGGGTAGCCTGTGGCACTGATTATATTCTATGAATTCACTAGGTTATGCTCATGTCGGTGCTCGATTATAGAGGACTACTGTAGTGTCCGACTATCTGGGTGCGAAAATCTCTACGAAGTCGCTTTAAGTATCGACTGGATGGGCGTCTCAAAAAGTTAGTGAGGAGCTTTGAATCGAATTGAGAGAATTTATGTGGTTGTGGAGAAGACCACTGAGAATATTTGATGGGGACCATTTGGGCAACTTGATCTTCACCAGACTTAATTCTTTGCTTCAAGGCTCTTTGTGTCGATCAATTTGTCGCTTAGTTGTTTTCATTTCTAGTCGACATCAGACAAAATGCCATAATTCAGGACTTAATCATAAGGTGACATGAGTAATTCCAGTTGCCAGCAAGTCATCATGTTGTAGGCATTAAGGACTTCGGTATGCTTGTACTTTTATTGAATAAACGCACGGTTTTGCAATTGTTCGATTCGATGCTGACTTATATCTGATTTCTCGCAAGACCCACCCACAGTCAGAGACACAGCTAGAAACATGACATTTTCAAGAGGATCGTGTACAATAGCACTGAAAGTTAGAACGGGAACTGCTACTATGGATCAACTTTTCGGAATTCAATGAAAACTTAAAGACTCCCTTCAAAGGGAGGAAGATGGACATTAACAAGATTCGCTGAGACCTTCTTCAGCACGTTGTACGACGGAACGGTCGAGGTTGAGTTGCCATGCCACAGTTGAAGGGGCGCTGTGAAAGATGAGCGGTGTCACATTTTGTCTTGTATCAGCAGACTGCTCTTATTTAATTCGATCAATGCTTCTGGGAGAATTGGGATGGTTGTCCTGGTGTTCTGTAGAGACCGAAGCAATTCCGAAGACATGCTCATTCTCAAACACCCAAAATTTGTCCATCAAGATTGGACCTGCAACCCACATGGACACCCATTAGTCCGGCCGGATGTGGGTCTATTGACCTCCGACGTTCCATCGAGTTGGCTGCTGTAAAACATTCATCTACTTCCTTGATAAAATTACAGATAATTATGCACCCAGACAAGGTTTCCGACGACATGGTGTTCAACAAGTGACGACCCTTATGACTAATCGTATGGGTTCTGAACAGAAAGACTCCTAATTTCTCAATGAATACTAGTCATCCGGCACGGGAGTATTAATATCCTCGATCTGAGGACCTGATCTGAGCACGATGAAGTCACCTAACTACGGAGTTACTTGACAACAATTTTTTTTTTTGGATTCCCAATGGGTGTTTTAATCATATGACTATTCTTGAATCGCTCATATTTTGGATAGCCACCTTGGCCAAAGACTCATCGGAAACATCGTAAGCTGGCTATCTGCGTTCATGTGCTAGGTCCTTTTTCTTCTTTATACGCTACTGTCCTCAAAAAACTAACCTCTCCAACTAGTACGGTCTCACGGGCGTTCACTGTTACGTTGTTCGGAGTCGAAGTCTCTTCGGGCCGGAGCTGGCGATCTACATGGCCTAGCTATCTTAGGCTTTGAATCCGAAGACGCCTGACTCATGTCCAGAGAGGTGCCTCTTGAGCCCATGGAAACAGCTGTTGACAAGAGTCACTCTGCATTTGATCTCCGTACTGATGTTGTTTGTACTATTTACTGCGGAGCCAAGGTAGACGTAGTCCTTAACTACCTCGAAGTCATAGCTGCCCATTGTGACGCTCTGTCGAAAACGTCCATGTTGTGTGTCCTTTCTTGATGACAGTATATACTTCGTTCACCGATAAAACCCATTTGGCCGCTTTCGTCAACAAACGCCTCATTGGCGGCTCTCTGTGTTCTGCCAATCACGTCAATGTCATTCGCCTATGCTAGCAGTTGTACGGACTTCTGGAAGATCCTCTAGTGTTCGGCGCAAATCAGTCATAAGTTCCCGAATTCAGCCTTGATGCGGATTGTTATGAGGCGTTTGCTTTTACAGATAAAGCTTAAGACTTTTTGCCTAAGTCTGCCTCGAACAACAAATCCACACCCAAATAAGCGTCTCTCTCTCTGTTGCAATCACAGTAGTAGGTGTCGCAGTCCCAGCCCATTCGACCGCACTTCCTGGATTGCGGTGGTGCTTGCTTTGTAGCAGTTCTGGGCCTCCTCGAGGTCTTCGGCTGCATCGGGTTCCTTAAGGGACCTAACATTCCACGCGCAGAAACGAAATCGTTGCCCTTGTTACGTTTCTTAGAGTAGCGTGGTATAGGTTGCCTAGTGTAAGGCCACCAGAGTTTCTCGAGGATGTTACTTATTTTTCACTCGTAGACTTAAGTGATGTGTGTACAAAAGTGAAAGATAAATCAAGAGTACACACATTGTGACGAAAAGTACATCATATGCGCTGGAAAATATTTCATATTTGAATCAAGCTCATCTGGGAACCACTGCCCCATTCGGACTGTTCTGCCAACTTCAAAAAAGAATTTGTACTGTTTTATTGCGTTCGATGCCTGTGAACAGTATACAAATTAAAATTCCACTTTATAATTTTCATAAAAAAATTATTTTTAATTTTTTGGAGGTGAAGCCTCTTTATTCCACTAATTTCCACTTAAGACCCACTTGACAAAACAAATGTAATAAGCTTATCATCTATCTTAAACTATGCAGCAGAAAGTATGGGAGAGAGAGAATATGAGAAAATGAAGTAATATCTGATATTCACCTCTTGGCTCTAGACGCAAAGTCAGCAGCATGAATACAGAGCGTGGTTCTATTGTAGAATAGGAATGTGGGCATTTAGAATTTGGAAACATGAATACTGCGCGTGATTATGTGCGAGAATTTGATGAGGTGTTACTGTTGTTAGAATTGTATATGGAATTTTGTTGATGCTGATGTTTGTTATCTTTAAGTGTAGAATCCAAAGCGGTCTAATGCACGACAGCAAAGTCACTCATCTACTAATAATAAAGCGCTATGTATGTATGTCACAGCTATACCGAATGTGGTAGAAGAAAAAAAGGGTTAGTGCGTTGCTCAGGATTCTGCAGGTTGTGCGTTCGAATCCGCTTGGAAGCAATTTTATTTTTATTTTTTATACGCAATAAAATACTTTTGCTTTTGTTTGCAAATCCCCTTTTCCTAAAGCTCAGTTTAATAGAGCAAGCTTAAACTCCACTTTTGGTTGAAACTTCAGTTCAAAGTGAGTTGCTTTCCTTGAAATGAGTTGAGCAACACAGCTCCATATTTATTGTTTCGCGACTTTTGATAAAAAATTGTTTGTCCCTTTTATGCATTATGCACAGAGACTAGGTAATTTTTACTTACATTTTCTTATTGTTGGTCTCTGGTCACTACTCACACTCAGGGATGGATTATCTGAGGTGATTTTGTATAAAAGCTCAAAACTTCAAAAAGACATACATTTTCGGGTCTGTCAACCTCGCGGTTTCTGATAAACCTCGTTGCATCCACCCAGAAGAGGTTGTCAAACCGAACTAGCCTACAGCCTAAATTTCTATCATTTTGTTGTTCATTTTCGCGTTTTATCTCTTTCTATTTTGTGGTGTTCTCACTCTATTATTTCCTGTCAAAAGACAGATGTTCTGGCGGCCATTTATGAATTGCCAACGAGATTTGTTTTGGCGGACACTTATACATTAGAGAAATAATCAATTTAAATTACATCCCACACCGTCCTGACCAATTCTATGTGACCTGTGTAACCTTCAAGAAAGGGAGGATGTATACCATTTTATTGCCGGATGTCCTATCCTAAGAGAGTTTCGCGTGAGATACTTTGGTGTAAGCACAATGCATACGAATGATGTTCTGAACATTTTAAACGGTGAACTTGGTTGGGAGGCTCTGTATAGATACACTTCGATCGCACTTTATTACAGAATACGTATTATTGAAGGCGACTTCTTAATAAACATATGTATATATTTATTAAATTAATAAAGCGAAATGTATTCAATGAATTGTCAATCTGGTAAACGGGCCAAACCATATTAAGCTTAAGTTTATCAAATTGTAATAGTTAATTTAAGTACTTTTTCCTTTAAATTAAAGTTTTCAATTCAATTCAATTCAATTCATTAGAGTGAATGACTCGAAAATTGAGAGCGAAACCGTTTCAACCTCGGTGGGAACCGCAGCGGATTCCATATGAACGTGCATAGGGACGAGTTTTACAAAGCCACACACATTCCTGCCAAGCTCGTCAGGTTGTGCAGGATGACGATGGAGAATTCTCGCTGCTCCATTAAGGTCGGTAACGAACTCACCGAGACCTTCAATGTCAAAAAAGGATTTAGACAAGGCGATTCGCTGTCATGTGACTTCTTTAACATCTTCATGGAAAAGATTGTGCAAGACTCACACGCCAACACTAGAGGCACGATCTTCCAGAAGTCCGTACAACTGTTAGCATACGCGGACGAAATTGACGTGATTGGTAGAACACAGCGAGCCGTCAATGAGGCGTTTGCTGGCATTGAGGCGGAGGCGGCTAAAATGGGTCTAGCGGTGAATGAGGGCAAAACGAAGTATAGGCTGTCATCAAGAAAGGACACACAACATCGACGTCTTGGACAGAGCGCCACAATGGGCAGCTATAACTTCCAGGTACTCAAGGACTTCGTCTACCTTGGCTCAGCAGTAAACAGTACCAACAACATCAGTACCGAGATCAAACGCAGAGTAACTCTTGCCAACCGCTGTTTCTATGGGCTCAAGAGGCAATTGAGTAGTAGAGCCATCTCTCGAAGGACCAAGCTGACTTTATACAAGACCTTGATCATCCCAGTCCTGCTGTACGGCGCGGAGTCATGGACAATCTCAAAAGCGGATGAGGAAGTCCTTGGTATTTTCGAGAGAAAAGCTCTGCGTGTGATCTTTGGTCCTGTTTGCGTTGACGATTTCTGGAGGAGAAGATTCAACCACGAACTGTACGGGCTGTACAGCGACATGAGTCTAGTCAGGCATCTTCGGATCCAACGCCTAAGATGGCTACGCCATGTAGAGCGTATGGACAACTCAGCTCCGATCCGAAGAGTCTTCGATTCCGAACCCGTGGGACAACGCAACAGAGGGTGCCCGCGTTTAAGGTGGCGCACCCAAGTGGAGAAAGACCTCAACCAACTTGGCGTGCGACACTGGAGACAGCTAGCCAGAGAACGTGCTAACTGGAGAGGCTTGTTGGTTGAGGCTCAGGTCCACCACGGACTGTAGCGCCAAATAAAGAAGAAGAGAACCTTGCAGCTTCGGTTCGGTGGAAACGTAGCATTAAGCCAAACATTTAGCTCAAACAACATCTAGACATTACCTTCGTCGAATGATTACAGTCAGATTTATGACATGGTGGCACGAAGCTCGTTGGCCATGATTAGTAGATAACGCACCTAAGGAAAAAGACCCCCAACCATAAAATTCGATCTTTCGATAGCACACAGGATTTTCTTCGAATGCGATGGATGGTACTGCTTTCGAATGTGAACAAAAAAAAAAATTTCATTCAAAGATATCAGTTCAATGAATTTGTACGTTGCTCATGCTATTTCACGTTCTGTGTTCAAATCTAGATGGAGCTTATCTTTTTTTCGTGGTCAATACCACTTTTTTTATTCGAATGAACAATACAAGTTTGAATGAACAATTCATATTCTGTTTTCGGAATTATTCTATTTGCAATGGATGTAATGAATATCCTTAATGAAAGTAAACAATTTTGAGTAATAATTGATTACATAAATGCTTATGACTTACTGCTATCCTACGACAGGCTTTCTACTAGTAACTAACATCAAATCACTTTAGTCGCTTCAGTCGAATTCAAAGTACAACGTAAGACATCTCCAGGAAATCGACTTAGTTCCACACACATCTCGTTACCATCAGAATCGAGCTGAATGCCAGAGCAAGGGCTCTATCGTCTGATGCTCCTGGTGCTGTGCAAACAGCCATCCCTCCCCTTAGCGAAATTGCAATTAATTTCATACGATTCATATGAATCCAAAAAGAAGGTACAACATACCCCACACCAACTTTAACGGGTATCCGCAGTTATACCAGAAACCGTTAAGCTCGTTCACGGAACGTTTCTCCAATCCACCGATTCGGAGGAGTCCACGGATTTTTCTCTTCTTCCAATTCACTTGGTAATCCTTCCGTGCAGCTCAGGAAGAGCTCTTTTAAATGAATTACATTTCGTTTACATTTCCTTGATTACATGAAGGACGAGTATTCGTGCGCCCGGCTCCCGATGTCCTCGCCTGCATGGAAGCAACTCCACATTTCATAATTGTAAGGACGTGCCCAAGCAACACGAACCCGCTTCACCTGAATCCACAAATCTCACCTCGCCCGCGTCCGCCTCGGGACAAACAAAGCTTAAGCGTCAGACCCATTTACTGGTGCGGGTCAGGAAAATGAATTTTCCTTGCAAGAAGCTTTTCGTGGGAAATGGGTTTTCGCCAACATTTTGTTTATTTGCTTCGCTCGCACTGAGTGCATTTATGCACACACATGTCCGCACGTGTGTGCGCGCTGTCAGGAGATGAAGCCAGGACGCAGAATAATTTACTGGGCTCTCAGCGTTTCCCACTGCTGAACGGTAAGTTATGCTGACATGTATCCTGCTTCGCTTGCGGGAGAAAAAGGGGATAAGTCCTGGTAAACTATCTGAAAGACAACGACTTGCACCCCCGCCCTCACTCTCTCACACGCTCACATGCACTGTCCTTGGGATATTTCATTTGGCTCCATTGGTTAGCAGGAGCGCACACCTCCACCTCCTCGGCCACCAGTCCGGGCTGGGACATGACATATTGTGAGTGACAGATTTAAATGAAGTTATGAACGTTTCGTCCCCCTCGCAGGGACTTTTATGCTCGCACTCACTCACATTTGCTCGGGACGATGATGGTTTATTTAGTTGTTCAGCTGAAGCAGAAGAAGGACACTCCGCAAGGCGTCGTCGGACGTGGCAGAGTGTTGCATACTGCTGGATTGGATGATGATTATGATGGAAATTGGTTCCGTGATTTATGCAGACAATAAGTGGCACAGACTGGTGAGTGAAGCGAAGACGCTTCCCCATATGCGGGGACCGTGTGCAACTGTGTGGTTTAGATGTTGCATGTAATGCTTGCTGCGGTGGAGCTGGCTCGTTTGTCTCATCAAGGAGACATGCACCATTTTTCAAATATCGTTCCTCAAATTGGATTTCGTCAAAGATGCATAAAATATTTATGACACAGTGATGGATGTCGTGCTGGCGTTTGACAGGACGTCAGTGTGATTGGAGTCGAGGCGAATGAGGCTAATTGGCGGTTGAACGATGGGCGGTGAGGGTGAGCTTTGATTTTTGTTTGTTTTTGAATACAACAGAATTGACAGCAAGTCGTGGAAATGCGCATGCAATGCATGGGCAATATGTCGAGTCACGGATGTTGAACTGATTGAGGCTAGCTCGAACCATGGGGAGTTTGTTAAACAAACAGCTTGTGGTGTAGAGCGGCCTTGAAATAAATGTGAGCTTTGAAAAAAAAACCAGGGCATAGCACGAACAATCTTGAGTCGGAGAAACAGAGGGTATTCAAATTCGAAGCATTTCTCATCATTTTACAGCCTGGCCTGACCAAAGGTCTGGCAGCAGGCTTTAAAAGATATCCCAGAACAGTGAAGGTGATCTTACTGTCGACCAGTAAGGAAGGAAGTTTTTAAGCTGCAAATCCGGCCGATGCTGAACGAATGTGACGCTTGTCCAGTGGAGTGGAAAATTTGAAAAGAAAAGTCGGTAAAAATATTCACCTGCACATACAAGTAAAGCAATTCAAGCCAATTTTGTGTACTTCAAGTCATTAAAAGCAAAATTTATAATGAACCTTAAGTACAATAAAAGTTTTTTCGAAAGAAACCTTTTTCGCAGACGCAAAAGCAATTTTTTCAAACAGAAATAAAAAGAGAAACGTAAAATATAAGAGAAAACAATACTAAATCAACAACTAAGTCGATGAAAAGTGAGTTATTTTTGGGCACAAGAAAGCGTGTCTTAAACTGAGAGAAGTCAACCACAGAAGGCAAAACAAGGACAGATAACCAATTTATTCTAACAAGCCAGATATTGTATAACCCGAGATTTTTCGAGTTACTATGATTTTTTCACTCTTTATTTTGTTGCCTTATGTTCTCTTATGCGCTATGGAGTATGTGTCATGTGATGATGGAAAGGATGTATGCAATGATCTGTATACGTAGAGCAGTAGAAAGCTATGAAAACGAATGGCAAGCATGTTGTGGGCTTGTGTGTTCGTAGAATTTGTCTCAGGTGTAGGAAACAGACAAATTTTATGTATATACTCTGAAATTCGCCTATAACGACCTCGGTTAAAACGGCCATGCAGATATCTTCTTCATTCAATTCAAAGCGTTGATATGGTTATATATCTCATGCTGGCACAAGCGTCTGCACTTAGCCTCTATCAGCGAACTCCTACTCTCACCTCCACGTGGTGAAATCTGGGAGCCGAGCACCTTCGATCGAAGATGGGGTAACCAACCCCCGTGGGAAGTCGTTGGCGGCTGCAGACGAGAGAGGGGGGAGAGTGTGCCTGTACCAGGGCTCATCTCTCTTTATGGATGGCGGCGGAGGAGCTGGAAACTGTCTGGCCAACGGCCGCATCCGAAACTCCAGTCAGAAGGAGTTACCTGGTGCGCAGTCCTTCTAGAGCTACTTCGACATTTTCGGAGCACAGGTCTAGAAGGTTTCTTTCAAGGCCAGATCGGGGCCTTGGAATTGAGATGGCGGCGGAAGATCCCTATAGTTTTAGGGACAACGGCGGCGCTCACAGCCTCAGCGAGGTTACCGACTCCGGATAAACCCGGACCCTCCGCCCTAGGGTTAAAAAATATGGCCTGGCCTCCCAGTTGGGGGTTGTGCGTGGGGTTAACTCCCTCACCACGTAAGAATATAATGGCTCAGAGACAACCTGCCTGCCTCGGATACGGACGGAATTAATGTTGACGACCTCAGCCAACGTTACAAGGACAACGATTGTCGGTTCTGCACGTGGAATGTTAGGTCCCTTAACAGACCACGTGCAGCCGAAGAACTCGCGGAGGCCCTGAACTGCTACAAAGCAGACATCACCGCAATCCAGGAAGTGCGGTGGAATGGGCCGGGCAAGAAGAGGATGAGAAACTGAGACATCTACTACGGTGATTGTAACAGGGAGAGGCGCTTATTTGGATGGATTTTGGATATGGGCTCAAGAGGCAATTAAGTAGTAGAGCCATCTCTCGAAGGACCCAGCTGAATTTATACAAGACCTTGATCATTCCAGTCCTGCTGTATGGTGCGGAGGCATGGACAATCTCAAAAGCGGATGAGGAAGTCCTTGGTCTCTTCGAGAGAAAAGGTCTAAGTGCGACCTTTGGTTCTGTTTGCGTTGACGGTTTCTGGAGGAGAAGATTCAACCACGAACTGTACGGGCTGTATAGCGGCATGAACCTAGTCAGGCGTCTACGGATTGAACGCCTTAGATGACTGGGCCATGTAGAGTGCATGGACAACACTGCTCCGGCCGGAAGAGTCTTCGAGGCCCAGGTCCACCCCGGACTGTAGCGCCACCTGAAGAAGAAGCATCTTCAACAGCTTCAGCAATAATAATGCATGAAGTTTTATCTGATGAGAATGAGCCCGATAAGGAACTGCCTGAAGGAGTTCCAACGGTTACAGATGCTCTACGTGCTATTTCGGTCTTTTAACGATTTACTCTATTCGATGAAAGAAAAAACGAGATGGATGTTTCGTGGCTTATAAATAGTGGAAAACGACTAGAAAAAGTTTTTGCTGAAAAACGGAACTTAAAATAGCGAAATATTACAGACTTTTCACTGCATTAATTGAGGTACTCGTATAAGATGTGCTATTTTTAATGAATATATGTTTACTTCCTTTTTTTTTACTTCTGACTAATTAATAAAAATTTAAATACACATGTGTTCTTACCTACTGGTAAAAACTTTATTTTTTTATTTTTTGACATTCGGTTGTAGCGACATTTGGCTATAACGACCACTTAATTCCAGTCCCTTCGCCGTCCTTATATCCGGATTTCACTGAATTAAGATTCATGTTGCTTGATGTATCGATACATTGTTATCGGGTTATATGGACGCCACACCACTACGCTCGTCTTATAGTAGGTATATATTCAAGTCGATCATTTCGTCGGTGACTACTTGTATGGTTGCACACGAAATTGGGCGGGTAGACTTAAATTTTTATGCATCATCCCATAAATCCATAAAAAAAATCAGATAACCCTGACCAAGCTGTGAGACTTGAAGGTTGTGAATGTAGCGTGATGGCATGTAAGGTCGCCCCCTCCAGTAGTCGGCTGCCGGGCCAAGAAATAATGCGTAATTGTTAATTCGTTTGTAAGACACGCATGCATATGTCTTCCAAAAGTTCAACAGTCTTCCTGTCTGTAAGCAAAAGGTTGCTGCAATGCACCTGCTAGTTTCTTCATTAAAATTATAACTTTGAGTCAATTTCTTATTTGAAGTGAAACGTCGGAAATTTAGTAAAAAGCAAAATAGTGGAAGTGCTTACAAAAATGTCTTAAAATTAATGAAATATTGACAGAAGTGCGTTAAATTATTATATTTGTCTTATAAATATGTTCTTTCTACTGAATTAAAGTTTATTTTAATTATATTTTAATTTAATTTATGGAAAACAAATCTTAAATTTTCTTTTTTTAAAACAAAAAGAGAGGAGGCCGACATAAGCAGACCATTTTTGAGTGATTTTTCTAAGGTCGCCCTGGCGTGGAATAGTCAAAGTATGCGTGTAAAAACTCTGACCGACTACTTAATACTTAACTGGCCGACTTCTGAAGTAGAAGGGGGCCGACTACTCAAAAATGGTGTTTTCATTAACATCAAAGCAAATAATTTGTTTTACGTAGTAAATACACTAAAAAACAGAAATGGTGAACATGACATTCCTTATTACAATAACGGATTTTTTAGAGCAAATTAAACGTTAAAAACATTAGTTAAGGGGCCGACTTCAGGCACCATCACCCTACCTCTGTCAGTTCAGTTTGCTTTGCAGTCCACGTTCATTGATAAATCAAATGACTGTAAAAAGTCTATCTAGTCTAGTCCAAGGATAATTAGTTCTTGAAGTTCGGTGACGTAAAACTGACTGAACACCCCTTACGGACTTATTTCATTGGAATTCTCCAAAAAGTGGTATGGACTGATCGCTAGGGCTCTTTGCTCTATGGTCTTTTTTTTTAAGTTACACTTCCCAATGGAATCCAGACTTCTGTGACCAGTATCCTTATGTCTGACGCTGTGGCGACTGTAAACGATAGGGGTGGCGATTTGTTGTATATTTGAATCGGCATTAGGTTCTGCTCTGTTTTTTCCATAGCTGGACCTGGTTAAAATAATGTACGTCCTTTTTTTTTGTATATTTTTTGTGTTCGATCTTGAAACAGTAATACCTTCTCAAGCGTAACGGAAATAAAGTCAAACCGAATTCTCTGTCTAAACGAGTTTTTCAGCTCAAGGCTTCGCAAAGGCGCGTAAGAGCGGCCAGTCTTTGATAGGCGTTGCTACGGATTTTATCGAGGTTACGAAAGTGTTGTGACAGAAATCGGCAGTCTTAGTTTCGAAAAGAGCGCACGCGTTTATCTCTCTCAAATGGTTTGAAATACAAGTTTAAGAAAAAAATATGAAATTACTATAAGTAAGCTGCCCAGAGAAAATGAATTACTTGTGCAAATAATAATTTAATATTATTCCACACATAATATTGTTATACACATAATATCAATGTCCTACTTCCCCACTCTCTTACCGCGCTCTTGCTATTATTTATGAGTACAGCTCTCACTTTCTTCTTCTTCAGGAAGAGAGTTGAGATTAGCTTCTTCTTCTGATTGTTATCGTCTAGTAGTTAGGACGCGAGTTGTAATAAATGTCTTCATAATTAAAAACGCTTTTTAGTTGAACCTGTTATTCATTATTATATAGAAAGAATATTTTAAAAAAATGTGTTCTCAAATGTCAAAAAGCCCGAGTGGCTGTAGAGTAGTAGATTAGGTTAAGTAGGGAGCTGCTATTGAATTCACCAGCGCACTTAGACCATGTCAGTCTATTGTACTTACAGTCAGACTACTGCCACTGATTGACCACCCCAGTGCCATAAATTTGATCTTAACGACAAATGGCGACTGGACCAGATTTGAAAATCAGATAAAAGCGTATTAACTTAGCTTTCACTGGGATTCGAACCGCGGAATACTGGCAACTGCGCCATCCAGTTGTGATGAGAGCATTCCAGTTCGAAGATTTCAAATAACATAAAGTACTAGCTAGAAATCTGCGAACATGCCCTAGGCATCAATCCACAAGAAAAGGACTTAGCCCTCTTTACTAGGAAGTACAGGATCCCTAACTTCGACCCTCCAACACTATGCGGGGCTACCTAGGTTTTATATTAGACAAGAACTTAAGCTGGAATTAAAACATCCAGGAAGGGGTCAAGCGGATTTTTACTGCTGTTAATGGACCATAGGATGCAAATGGGGGCTCCAACCTTGGACGGTTCAGTGGCATAATGTATCAGTAGTCAGACCCATACTGTTGAATGGCGTCGCAATTTGGTGGACCGCACTCGAAAAGAAAATCAACTACACTCTGTAGAGGTCGGAGGATAGCGTGCGTATGCATTAGCAGAGCGATAAAGACTACCCCCTCGGGGATCAGATTATGATCACTGCATAACTGGAAAGAACTTCAGTCTGGCCGTTCAACGATCCTTAACTGGTATAGCTCTATACCTTTAGATACAGACCTCACTATACCTAAACTCATCTTCGAGAACAATTTCTCAACCAGCATCCCCCCAGATCTTTCTGGGTCAACACCAGACGCTGGATACGAATCTCCACATATGGATCGATGATGGATGCAGATGTGGGGCTGACGTCTATAAGGATCCGAACATACAGCTTTCTTTACATTTACTGAATCCTTTTAGCGTGTTTCAGGCTGAAACTATGGCGAATATCAGGCACAGATATCGTCATCATAGACAGCCAGCGATCAAATCTCTGAACTGAGTCACTTATAACTGTTTAATTGCCGCCCATCTCTTAATGAGATGGCCAAGTATATTAACTTCCAGTGGGACGGGACACTGCAACATTCCAGAGAATTGCGAAGCGGACGAAATCGCTTGAAAGGGCACAAACTCTGTTCTCTTTACCGGATGGAGACCTACCCTCCATGCCTATCGCTACTATAAAGCATCTGTTAAAACTTGAATCACTTGCAGGTTGCATACATGCAGCTTACATCTTATATCTCTGATCGGCGTTTTAACAGGGCACTGTTCTCTCGGAGCTCACGCTTCTAGACTAGGCCTTCCTTCTCTACAGAAGCTGCAGAGACGTCGATGAGGAAGAACGGATTGAACACTTGCTACGCAACTACAATGCTCTCGCTACCCGCAGATTCAGATATCTGGAGGCCCACTGCTTCGACAACTTGGCACTAACTTGTTTTCGAAATATGTATCCTCCGATCCACGTGGTGACACAATGGACCTATACTGGCCAAAGTGTACCTGATGTCCCTCTGCTCAGCAATCAGCCACTTCAACATAACCTAGAAGTCTGGCGGCACGCTTTATAGACCCACAACATATTTTTGGGGTGATGGTGTAAGTAAAATGGGTCGCAGTGGCGTAGTGGGTAAGTGTGTCGACTCCTAGGCAGAAGGTCCCAGATTCGATACCCGAATTTAACCACCTTTGATCATTCACGGCTGCACCTCTTTCGAGTCACTGACAATGTTCAAAGAGTATATCTGCCTAGAAAAAGCTTCCCGATTTCGCCGTTCGGAGTCGGCATTAAACTGTAGGTCCCTTCCACTAGTGAAAGAATAATAGCACGCACAACACGCAGTGGTTGCTGAGAAGCTAGGCCCAGGTCCGCCTCGGACTGACCCGCCACCCATATTATTATTATATGGTGTAAGAACATTGAACATAAGCTTTACATTTCTCTCTAAAAATAATATTAAATGAAGAAAAGGCTCTTTTGATAACCCTCGGTAATTCTATTTACGTCACGGCTTCGATATACTTCCCATTCTTGTTCTTCAATGCTATCTAAACACAAGCTATCATCATCCTTTAAGAGGTTTTTAATTAAATTTTTTGAAATTCAGCCGTGGCAAAACAAGCACGAACAAAAGATGGAAGAATCGATTTTAAATTCATATTCTGCTCTGAACTGTTTCGCGTTTAATATATTCCTCGCAAATTGCATGAAGTGATCTTTTGCCAAGAATGTTTGACTATTAGTCAAAACCAAGTTTAACAGAGGATCTAAAAAGATTTCACTCAACATTGCGGCGTTATCCACAAGCGAACTTTTATCTATCTCTTTAATGTTTTTCAATCACATCTCCCCCCTTCAAACGATTACCTCGGTAGGAGCGCAGCCAAACCCCAGTTAATCTTTTCAGACAATTTCAAAAGCACAGCCCATTAGACGCAGTAATCAAATTCAAATTGACGACCACGCAACGCAAACAACAACTTCCACCTGCTTAGCCAAACGACAAAGCAATCTACTCGCTTCAAAGCACAATCAGACTCAGTAACGTACCCCAAGAAGGAAAAAAAAAACAACCAATCACCTGTTGGAATGGCACAACAAATTAACTAAAAAACAATTGCCAAGCATAAACACCGGAAATAAACGCACAATTGCCTGGCACAGTGCAGACAACTTTGCCACTTGTTCCCGCGGCCCCCGAAACCAATTAATTAGACGCCATAATTTCCGGCAATAATCCCAAATAACATTACAGTTAACATTTTATATTGGCGTCAGTATAAAATGAATTATTACAACTTGTGCAGCAGTAAGCCGAGAGCACTCCGCCAAAACACAATGACAACAACTATAGTACACGACACAACCAGCCCACCCCAGCCCGCGCTGGCTGGCTGGGCGAACTGTGATTGTGTCGGGAGGGGTGATGGCAGAAAACGGAAAAACAAAAGAAGAACAAAAAAATTATAATAATAAAAACGATTTATAATCCCGCTGAGGATTGGGAGCACCACCACCCTCCCCACACCGCCACCAGCCCTCTTCCATAATTCAAATTGCGCCCCGTTCTCCTGAGGGGGTTAGGCGAATGGGGGTGGGAAGGTTGCTCTTTAGAAGTGACGCCCCCCGCTCCGCAAACCCCCGAGGCGCAACCAACCAAGTCCGTTAAGGCTGAGGGGATAAAGAAGAATTATTTAAGAAACCTCCCCTCGACGACGCACGGTGAAAGGAAAAGCCACCCCGCCAGCCAGCCTCAGTCAACGGGAGGATTCTTTCGCGTAATTAGGATGCCACTGTTCGTTGGAAACAATGAACGGCGAGGGTAACCCTGAGATTTTTTTTTTCGTCAACAGTCACCGACACACACTCACTCTCGTCGTCCCTTCACTCTGTCGGCCGGCAGTGAGAGACGCGTGATAATAAGATAAAACGCACCCTTGTGTGGCATATTTCATCTTTTTTCATCTTTTCATGTTTTCATCTTTGCAGATCTTTTGCATCGCCTCTTGAATTTTGAAGCCGTCAAGCGGGCTGGGCTCTGCTCATGTTCACAGGCTGCCAGTCGAGCTTGCTTTTGTGCAATTAGAAGGACCACGGCAAAAGGATGCCCAATTAAGTGATACCCCTTCTGAATACCACCGGATTCTGCCCCTGCTTCTACTTTTTTTTGCTCGTCTCGCACGATGCTCTTTCCAAAGTAACCCCTCGGCGCATAGTAATTGCGGAAGACTGTGTGTGTGCTGCGAGGCAATGGTGGCAAAGTCTTTGGCAATTAGAAGTATCATTCTTCCGGAAAATTTTGAAAATGTAATACCAAACCACCCAGTACTCCATTCCACCCCCTCTCCATCTGGTTGATGCATGAGATGCTAGGGTGTGCATGTGCGTGTGTGTTGTGGGCTTAAAAGGAAACACGTGTGGCAAGCAAATGTTACGGGGTTGCCACTTCTTCGAGTTAATGAAAACACGAGGAAAAATTAAATTGCCAAAAATTTCCTCATAATCGTTGACGAAGTTGAAGTTGAAAGTTTCAGCGAGCCGAGCCGAGGAAATGCGACAGACTGAGGATGCCGGGATTAGATCCGCAAATTAAATTGAGACATTATCCACATCCACATCGTGTTGGGGAGGGGTAGGGTGGAATTGGAGTCAGGATGTGGTGGCTGGTTTGGTGTGGATCCACGCGATGTGCTCCGCAATTAAGGATGGATTAGGGAAATTTTCATTTAAAAACGAGGCAATTCGGTGCGAAGGTGTTTGCCAGAGTAATGGTGCCACATTCGCATAAATGAGATGGGAGACATTGTCAGAATAGAGAGAGGTCTTGTACCCTGCAACAGATTGTTGAGCAGGCGTTTTCGAACGAATGCCGATTGGAATTCATCTCTTCAGCATTGAGTGCTTGGAGACAATGGACGAAGTTAAGGATTGTCCAATTCTTGCGTAAAATCAGTGAAATTCGTTATCAAGATTCGTACTCGTCGAAAAATGTTTTTTTCTTTTTTGTTGCTCAATTTGACATGTGCAGCAGTCGACTTTGGTCGACCTCAGTACTTGAATAGATTCACTCGAGACTAGGACTTCCTTCTCTGCAGAAGCTGCAGAGACGTGGATGAGGGAGAACGCGTTAAAAACAATTCAGTTGCAATGCTCTCGCTACCCGCAGATTCAGACATCTGGAGGCCCACAGCATCGATAACTTGGCACTTATTTGTTTGCGGAATAGGTATCCTACGATCCAAGTTGTGACACAATGGCCCTATGCTGGGCAAAGTGTAGCTGATGTCCCTCTACGCAGCAATCAGTCACTTGAACATAACCTAACCTAGAAGTCTGGCAGCAGGCTTTATAGAGAATTTTTGGGGTGATGGTGTAAGTAAAGTGGGTCGTCGTGGCGTAGTGATTAAGTGCGTCGACTCCTACGCAGAGGGTCCCAGGTTCGATACCCGAATTTTACCATCTTTGATAATTCACGGCTCCGTCACTTTCGAGTCACTGACAATACTCAAAGAGTATTCCTGTCTAGAAAAAGCTTCTCAAATTCGCCGTTCGGAGTCGGCATTAAACTGTAGGTCCCTTCAACTCGTGAAAGAACAATGGTGTAAGTAAACTCTCAAGGATTTTAGAACATAAAACAAAATTTGGTGTAATTTATGGCCTATCAAAATCATTGATTCGTCTTTTTCCACTAGCCTTCGGAAGTTACCATTAATTGTGCCCTGTATCATTTAAGAGTGGGCTAACACCTTAGAGGTGAAAAGGTATACTTATCTAGTATTTCAGAAATGCTACAAAATTCCAATCAAGAGTGTTTATTAAATATAGATAGACCGTATATAAAGATTTTTTGGAGCGATTAATTTCAAAATAATAACAAATGAAGTATGCAATGCAAAATAAATCGTACGTACCTCCATAGACAATATGTTTTCCAAAATAGCAGGTCCCTGCACCTTCTGGCATGAATATCAGTTATCATTGGAAAGATAATAATAATTTCGAACAAACTAGATTTTTCTTGAGGGTATCTTCAAAAGGCACTATTGGGACCGTTCCCACATAGCGAAAGGGATTTCTACCCAGTAAAACACCTCCCTTCAAATAAAATATATTTCTACTACAACAAAAGTTTTACACTTATCCTGAAGTTTTTCTTTCTTGGTTAAGACGCATTTGGCAAGAGATTGTCCATTGAGAGTTCTTGCTGACACCGCAGTTAAGCGCGGTTTGAATTCACCGTGATAGGTCAAGGGGCTTAGTTGTTTGAAGACGGCGAAAAGAGAATTTGAAGGACAGTGGAGTTTATGTGCTCTTCCAGGTGACGCTTATGCTTACGAGCAAAATTCGTAACTTCATCTTGGACTGATGGAATTCCAAGATCTCTGTGGATATCGTTGTTTCGTATATACCAGGGTGCGTTGACGATGGCGTTTTCGTTTTTTCGTTTTTATTTCATTTTTATTATTCAATTCATAATAACTTACATACTAGACAAAAATGCTTAAAACTAGTTAGACGAACAATGATGACGATGGCCCTTAGCACTTTATTTTGAAAAGTTTGTAGTATATTTCTATTACTTTCATTGGTACAACCCCATAGTTGTATACCATACGTCGAGATTTATTTTGAAAAGTTTGTAGTATATTTCTATTACTTTCATTGGTACAACCCCATAGTTGTATACCATACGTCGAGACGGGTCTTAGCACGTGCTTGTATATAAGCAATTTGTTGTCAGTACTTAGCTTGGAATATTTTCCAATAAGCCAGTACATGTCTTTGTATCTTAATTGGAGCTCCTCACGCTTCTTTTTGACGTGCTCCTTCCATTTACGCTTTACATCGAGAGTCATTCTGAAGTATTTCGCTTCATTGCCGAAGGGTATTTGAACATTATTTAAAAAAAAAAACGGGCAAGTTATTCACGTCCTTATACGTAAAATTTTTATGAACGGATTTAGATTCGTTAAGCTCAATCGCCGGGTCAATCGTGGGTCGCCGTGGCGTAGTGGGCAAGTGCGTCGACTCCTACGCAGAGGGCGCCAGGTTCGATACCCGAATTAACCACCTTTCATATTTCACGGCTCCACCTCTTTTGAGTCACTGACAATTCTCAAAGAGTATTCCTGTCTAGAAAAAGCTTCTCAAATTCGCCGTTCGGAGTCGGCATTAAGCTGTAGGTCCCTTCCACTCGTGAAAGAATAATAGCACGCACAACACGAGTGGTTGCTGAGAAGCTAGGCCCAGGTTCGCCTCGGACTGTAGCGGCATCCATATTATATTATTATTATTATTATAAGCTCAATCAAAGCACATTGCAATTTTCTAGTTGATTCTTCTATTGTTTTAGCAGTTACCAAAATGGCGGTGTCGTCAGCAAATGTGCCTACGTCCTGCGGTATTTCGCTGGTATACAATAAGTAAAGGAGGGGACCAAGAACACTTCCTTGTGGTACTCCAGCTTGTATAGATCTAACTAGTAAGTATTCTTTCCCATATTCCACACGGAACATTATATCCGATCGATAGTTTGATAAAATTGTGCAAAGCTTTCTCGGAAGGAATTGTTGAAGCTTGTGTTTCAAGCCTTCGTGAAAAACCTAGTAAAAGGCTTGAGAAACGTCAAGATATGCAGCTGAACAGACTTGCTTTTGTTCAATCGATTATATAACATCTGTTATGCGATGTACTTGGTCAATAGTTGAATGCTTGCTTCTAAAACCGAACTGGTAGTTAGGAATAAGTCGTCGTTCTTCAACAACTGGGCTTAAACGTCTAAGTAATATTCGTTCGAACACTTTAGGCATTGTCTGTTGGGGGTTTACCCGGCTTCGACACCTATATCCGCTACTTTCCACTGAATAGGGACATATTCTAATCTAAAGGCGGCGTTAATAATGTAGAGAAACATAAAAACCGCTTTATGAGGTAATTCTTTCAGAACTTCTCCTGTGATTAAATCATAACCAGGAGCTTTCTTGGGTTTGAGTTTTTTCAGTTCTTCCTTAAGTTCTGTCAAAGTAGCATTTCTTATAGAATAATTGTGATTAGTTGAGTCTGAACCGTAGGAGTATACAGGAGGTGTGTGTCCATTGCGTGATTTAAACGTTGCTTCCAAATGATCTGCGAAGAGATCTGCTTTCTCTTTATCGTCTTTGGCCCACTCGTGTTGGTTTTTCCGAATTGGGGCCGCATGTGGTTGGGGCTTTCTCAAACCGTCGGCTGATTTCCAGAGTGAGTAGTTGGTATCTTTTTTCGCTGACAAATTAGATTACCATTAAAAAGTTTATAGTGTGTCAATCTTAAATAAAAGATAAATATATTTTAAGGAGGAAAAATTCAAAAATATATAATTTTTCGTAATTTAAACCTTTTACGAAACGTATGCTCTCAAAAATGAATAATTTTTTTCCGTTTTGGCATCATTTCCCATTGATGCTTCACGCCTATTGGTCGCAGCGTGATGTTATAAAGCGCCTTCCTCGTTAAATCAATTATCCAACACAACAGTAATTTTTCAATTCAAACCGGTAGTTTCAGAGGTTAGCGTGTTGAAGTTGAACCAAACGAACTGTTCAGATTTATAATAAAAGTATGGATTTTATGTAAGTCCATTGAAAATTTTGTTAGTTCTTTATCCGGCCAGGTTGAAAAGTGCAGTTTTGAGATAAACGCTTTTAAGGTTTTGAGTAGCAGAAAATCATGATCCGAGCAGGGGTCCCTCAAGGGAGTGTCCTTGGCCCTACATTGTACCTGTTGTAGACTAGAGACATACCTCAAAATGAGGGTACACTTGTGGCTACATTTGCGGATGACACAGCGATCCTTGCTACGGGAAGTTCAGTTGAGTCCTCAACTGAAAAACTGCAACGAGCTCTGGACAAAATAAACGAATGATCAAAACGCTGGCGCACTGCTCCCAATGAGACAAAATCAACGAACATAAATTTTACCTACAGAAACATTGAAAGTCGACCAGTTTTCATTAATTCTGTACAAATACCTACAAATGAAGCAAAATATCTTGGTATGACACTTGATGCGAAACTCAAATGGAAGGCCCACGTGATAAAGAAGCGGGATGAGCTCGAACACCGGTATAGAGAAATGTACAGGTTACTTGGAAGGCACTGCAAGTTAAGCATATACAACAAGCTGCTATTATACAAGCAAGTACTGAAGCCTACATGGACTTACGGCATACAACTATGGGGTTGTACCAAAGCAAATAACAGAGGATTTATTCAGTCCTTTCAAAATAAAATTATATGGGATATTGTGAAAGCTCCCTAGTATCTCAGGAATTGTGATATACAAAGGGACCTGGGAATAACTACCATCCACGAAGAAATAACAAACTCCGCTCGAAAGCTAAGTATCAGACTTCGTGGTCATTGTTACAATGCCATCCTCCAAACTTTGCACATGAGACGTTAAGTACGGCGACTCCAGCGTACGAGACCGCTCGATTTGGGGCAATAGTAATAAACCATCCTGACGATGGTCATGGCAGGTGATTTTAGGTCTATCTGCGAAAATAACCTTAAATGTAAGCTACTAGATAAGGAAACTTAGTTGTAGTAAAGAAAAACAAAAAGTGAAGGGTGTTTTTAGTCAGTAAAAATCTGACACTGCTTTGTGGACACGGGTCACATAGTGTCTTGTTGAAGATTTTCACCAAACCAAGTAAACAAACAATCATAAATAATTTTGCAATTTTCCTTAAGCTAAAATTCGAAATACTGGACGTTTTTTTCCCGGCCGTAATATTTTAGGAAATAAATTTTAGTTCTTGGGGGTCACAGTTCTTGGCCTCGATTTTGAGCTTTTTTTTTTTGTCCGAAATACACCTGCTAACCTTGGTCGATGTGTGGCTTCAGTAAGACGGTGCAATACGACACGCGGCCTCCGAATCGGCTGACCAATGAAGAAAAGTTTTCGTGGGCTCTAGACTTGGACCGTGGAATAGGAACTAGTAGATCGTGCTTTTGGACGTACGTTGATGTTTTGTGGTTTAAGGGTCATCCGATGCCAATAAGCTATGTAGTAAGATATCTTGGCATTTGGTTGGATCATTTTCTGTATTTTGACAAACATATAGAGAAAGCTTTGACCAATGCTAGAAAAGCCTTTGCTGTGGCAAGTAAGCTGTTTTACAGCAGCCAAATTGATACCAGGGTGAAGGTAATCTGCTATATGGCCCCCATAAGGCCAGTCATGGTGTATGGTTGTCCTCTGTGGTTCAACGTGAGTCCTTCCCAGACGGAAAAGATGAGGGTGTTCGAGAGACGGTGTCTTAGGACTTGTCTCCGGTTGTATCGAACACCCGAGTCTGAGTACAAGAAGTACTATCCTAACGAGGTCCTGTACAACAGGACAAACGTTAAAAGGATAGACAATTTTATCGTCAAATTAATAAGAAGTCACATTGCAAGAAGTATGACTTCTACCAACAGTCTGATCTTCGGGGCTTACTATCCCAATTATATGTACCATGAGAGGGTGCGCCACAACGGCTTTGTTCCACCTGAAGCGTTCCTCTATTTGGATTCGATCGGCTTGATACAGGACACGGAAGGATGTCCTGTAATCTACCACGCGATGCGCCGAACAGTTGACAGGCGACTCCTCTACGAACCGGATGTCGTCCGCGAACACGAAGATCTTCTCCGGTTCAGTAGAGCGATCCCTGCTCGAGATAGGAGAGAGAGTGATAAGGAGCGGCACTTCTTTAGGTGGTTACACCAGAATCAGTCTCTGCCTTCGCCGGCTCCTGCCTATATACAAATCGTTTAGTTGGTATAACGGCCCACTTATCTAGTTATAAGGTAGCTTAGTCAAAAAAAAAAAAAAAAGGGTGCACAAGGGCTTGTGGATTATAAATGTTCCGCATATACTTATATGTTATAAGCCCTTGTGTACACGTCCGTAGTGTTACGGACATAGATTAAGTTAGATTAAGTTCTCTTAGGCTTTTTAATAGGTAATAGGGCTTAGGTTTAGATTAAGGTTAAGTAAAATAATAGTGTATAGAGCGCCAAGTTTTTTCTGAGTTTTCTTGGCCAGTAAGTATTAAACAATAAAGTCTGTCCTAAGGACAAAAAAAAACAATAAATAACTTAATAATTTAGACGCTGAAAGGCAAATAGTCAGTTAGATTAGAATATTTTAGAGTACCCGCGAAGGGTCAGTAAGAATTAAGATCATGAATTGTTAGATATTAAGATAAATTTTTATGTCATTTTTGTCTAGTAGTAAGTTGTCCGGAAATGAAATAAAAATGAAATTAAAAAAAAACAGCTATGGTCAGTCGCACCCTTGAAAGACAAAACTACAGTATATATACAGAGTATATATCGCCATAAAAACATACATAGTACATTTAAGGAAGTTAATTAAAAAATCATGGTATAGGTTACGGATGACTGTAACAATGGAAATCAGAAAACACTGTCCCCACTTTTTAGACAACTAAAGCTAAAAAATAGAGATGTAGGATGCCGGATACCGAATACTTATGTCAGATATCCGCCTAACAACTGAAGCTAAAATAATGAGACGGAGGATCCCGGATGCCGAATACTTATATCAGATATCCGTCTTCCTTTATAATATCCGTTCGGAGCTGAGCTGTTTTTTTTTTCTTTCAAAAAAAAAAAATATATATTGTATGTAGTGTATAGTATATATTATTATCTGATTTATTTTATTTAACATGCAATAAACACGGGTAATAATTTACAACGCTTACTGTAAAGCGTCGTTCATTTACTGGCCACCACGACTGTGGTGAGATATAAGTCAAGTTCGTTGACGGAATCTTCTCACCTCACAAGTTGTGGGATTGTGCTAAGAATACAAAAACTCCACAATTTGTGGCTCACCATGCATTAGTTGTGACTTGTCTAACTAATCTCCCTTTTCTTAGTGAAACAAAAGCATAAAGCACTGTGAGATAGTGGAACATAATATGTGAGTGTCAAAAGAAACACGACAGTAAAATAAAACTGGAAAGATATTTTATTTTAATGTTTGCGGGGAGGACTAAAAATAGCATGCACTCACATATACTGTGTAAAAAATAATAACTATCTCGTGGAGGAGATGGGACCAACCATTTAAGTTAGACTTGAACCAGATTTGAGTGTCAGAACACCCAATTATTACGCCTTTGATTTGGGCAGATATAATAATATGGGTGACGCTACAGTCCGAGGCTGAACTGGGCCTAGCTTCTCAGCAACCACTCGTGTTGTGCGTGCTATTGTTATTTCATGAGTGGAAGGGACCTACAGTTTAATGCCGACCTCGAACGTCCAAGCTTGGGAAGCTTTTTCTAGTCAGGAATACTCTTTGAGCATTGTCAGTGACTCGAAAGAGGTGGAGCCGTGAATTATCAAAGGTGGTAAATTCGGGCATCGAACTTGGCACCCTCTGCGTAGGAGTCGACGCACTTACCCACTACGCCACGGCGACCCACAATTTTTGGGCAGATATGCAGCAGTTTTTTTATATCCGGCCACAAATTGGACATCAACAATAAATTAACACAGCACTGGAAAACTTTGCTGATATTAAAGAAAGACGTGGACCCTGGAAACTTGCATTTCTCAAATGTTAACCGAGTTCTTTAGGCCTTGAATCGATGGTATGAGTGAGAATGTTTTGTCGGTGTCACATATCTTTCAACACGACCGACATTCAAACAATTTGCAAATTCTTTACGACTTGTCTGAGACGGCGCTTAAGAAAGTAAGAACTAGTAAAAGAGTAAAACTCTAGAAGGCAACGAAATGGCCAACTCCGTCGCTAGTAAGGGAGCATCGGAGCGAACTATTCTGCGCTGTAGGAGATCTTGTCCTGAGGGACGAGTCCAGAGAACTAGAATGAAGGAACCCGGCAGATACCAGGAACAACGCTCATTGAATTAAATGGGTCAAGAAACTCTTGGGTCAACATAATCGGAAGAGGTTTGAGGCATGTATCAGAATGAGCATAAACAACATCCGTATCCTAACAAGTTTCCTAAAGGGGCACAGCAGAGCACCTAAGGAAACTAGGAGTATCAGAAGCACGTCTCTGCAGATTCTGCGGAGAATATAACGAAATTACAGAACATACACTTTGAGTTGGTGAGGCACTAGCCCACAAAAGACAAAGATATCTGGGCAAGCAACTAACATCAGTGTACTCATTCTCAGATTCCTAAAGGAAACTTGGTTAGAGAGGGTATTCAAGCTTAAAACTCCTCCACATTCTTGCAAAAAGTGCCTATTACCCTAAATACAACTCTGAATAGAAATGCACGTGAGGGGAACTCTTAAAAAAGCAGTCATAAAGAGGGGGCGCGGTGCAATAAGCCCTCAACATTAATAAAAATGACGATAACGATTTGAATGTTAATATTTGGAAGTTACTGCCAAGTTGTATTCTTTTGAAAAAAAAGATTTCAGCCAAAAGTCACATACGCAAATGGCAAGATCCAAAGTATATATTGATAGAAAAATGTGCCTCAAATCTAAGTCAGAAATACATTTTGTTTTTAAATTTACTTTCGTAACCAAAAAATGAACGATCCTCTTCAGGAATGAAAATTTGCCAACACGTGTAGCAAGACTTTTGAAATAAAAGACTATGTTCCTTCTTCTGAGAAATCGTCTTCAGTCCACGTGCGGAAAAGTGTTTACTTCATGAAACAAACGTCAATTGTCCAATTTCCATGAACCCGGCGACTCCCACGATGAGTTTGAAAATACGTTCAACTCTTTTCATCCGAGCCGTCACAAGCAAAAGAGCATCCGCCCACAGGCATCCGCCAACCCTTCTGCCGGCCACTACACAAGTGGCAGCAGCTGTAAACAGTACTTAGTCGCACAGTTTTGAATGTCTCACAGTATATTCATTCACCGGCAAGACACTTCTGTAGTTAACTCCTCGACTGCGTGTCCATCTGTCGCCCGAGCAACAACCCGACGACGTCACCCACTGAATGAAGAATAGAAAGAATATAAAGAAATCATCAAGAAGTGTCCAGTTGTTCATGGAATTCACATAAATGTTATTTCATTCTGCCTCGTCTTGTATCGCCGGCAGGACTCGTTCCACAAAAAGGACAATGCGACAACTGAAAATGGAACAAGCACCGATTTAGTCTGTCATTTTTGTGCGATTTGTTTCCTCCCGTTGTTTCATTATCCTTTCACCGGGACGCATATTCAGAGCATGGAGAGGAGAGATATAAAATTCTAAACGAGTTTCTAGCACATGAGGCTGCGTGGCGATTGGGAACTGCAATGGAATGCATGTTGGAGCGTATTTCTCACCCACGTCCACCAGCACTCCTCTGTACAGAACTTTAACACCTCTTTCGTGTGTCCTGATCACTGGGCGAAAGGACTCGTGCACTTAATTCTTAATTTACTGGAGAAAACTTTTCACATTCGAACATCGTCATCGTCGAATGAAAAACTTTCCTTTCGTCCCTTCAACACACTCAGTCTCGCTCGCTCCACAGTCCTCCTTGTGGATTTTAATTTCTTTCACATTTTCGTGCTATTTTTTCATGTTTCTCCATTTCCCTCCCGCAATCGCCATCGCGTCGCGTCGGTGGCGAATGTTCATGGCGGTGTAATAAATGAAATTTAACACAACAAAGGACACCGAAGGAGCAGCGCGCCACTGAGCAGAGCACAGTCCCACACAGGCACACGCACACCCAGAGAACTGAAAACTCGAGAGTAAGAAATAATTTGTAATAATTGCAGAATGTTTCCACCATTTATCGAAGCACGCCGATGACAATGGGCCAAATGAAATAAACTGTGAATTTCGTTTACGCCCAATTTACAGGACATTCAGCAGCAGTGCTACACGCCGCTCCGCCGTCGTCGTCGTCGTGCACATGGTGCCCAACAACGGGCGCCTCCTTTTTCGCCCGCAACATCATTAACTTTTGCGTTTTGCCTTTATGAACAGAATTTTTGTTCAAAATACACTCTTCGAGCGGGAGTTCACAGAAGGGAGATAGGGAAGTACAAGAAGAAAAAAAAAAATTAAAAACTTTGTCAACAAATCTTTTTAATATGATTTTGCGCGCCTTCGCTCATGCCTAACCTTTGAGCGGCTCCAGGACATAACCCGACAAACTTGTGTACACACTCAGGCGGAGTAATGCTCCAAAGGACCGATACGATACGTTGGAATGCCTGAGAGTGAGGTGGGGTGGGGCGGGCGGTCGGCATAAGCATCTACGGCAGCTCTCTTACTTTGCGCTTAGTAAATTCAAATATCCTCAGGAGCGTCTCAAATGGGGTATTCTATGGGCAAGGACTAAACAAATCACTGCTTGGAAATTGTCAGCAATGAAGAGGTGCGGATTGGAAACTTTTTCCTTCTTTCCACCACTTCTTCCCCCTCCCACCACCCACCTCATCCCTCTGGTGGCGGTCGGGCAGATGTGGGGAGAAGAGAAGTGGGGAAAAAAAACTCAATTTTCTGTTTTGAAAATTGCTCCAATCAAAGTTTTCTAGCCTCATCAATATTTTCTTGTATTTTTCCATCCACGCTCCTTTGCTCTGCTCGTGTGCGTGTGTGTGCGGTTGTGCGAAGGAACTGGGGATTATTGGATAAAAGGTTGCGCTGTGGGGCGGATGGATTCTCATACACGCTCTGCTGTGCTTTGCCCCAGAGTTTCATTGCATTAATTTGTCATTTGGAGCAGCTCCAGAGCGGAGCTCGTAAAGACCGCGGAGAGCTCGAGTTATTCTACAGCAGAACGAGCCCGGTGGCGGTAAAGTGGCTTTAAGACTAAAGCTGGGGTGGAGTCAAAAGGCGAAGGCATTCAGGCATCCAGACCGTCGAGAGGGTGTTTATCCATCACACCGCTCTGTTCTAAGTCGAAGGTGGCACTAAGTTGTGAAATAAAAATGTGAAAGGCATGAGTCGCGTCGTAACTCTAGAATTGTTTGAGTCGCATTTTTAGAGGAAGGTTGTATTGTTGCACATTTGCAATGCAATTGGGGAGTGCAGGACATTAAAATGAATGGATTCAGTTGGAGTTCTGACTTTATTTCACGTAGGAGTCGATATGGCCACTTTCTTCTTCTTCGGAAGACAAAGAAGTTTAGGTGGATCTTGGTGAAGACCCACCACGATCCTTCGCTAGCTACTTCAAGCACAGCTACTTTGTTGGGGTCCTTTTCCACCCAGCCACAATGTACGTAAGGCGACTTAAATGGATTTAATCAACCTAGCGTATGGATGGCGCAGTTGGTGCAGAACCTGTTCTTGGTTAGTAGGGTTCCCGGTTCGAATCCCATCGAAAGCAAAGCTAATATGTCTTTATCTGGTTTTCAAATCTGGTTTAGGCACCATTTGCCGTTGGGATCAACGGCAGTATCACTGGAGTGGTCAATCAGTTGTAGTCACAATGGAACAACATGATCTAAGTTTGCTGGTGAATTCACTTGCAGCCCCCTACTTAACACCTTATTCTCATTCTTCTTTATTTGGCGCTACAGTCCGGGGTGGACCTGAGCCTTAACCAAAAAGCCTCTCCAGCTAGCACGGTCTCTGGCTAGCTGTCTCCAGTGTCGCACTCAAAGGTGGTTGAGGTCCTTCTCCACCTGGATGCGCCACCTTAAACGCGGGCGTCTGTTGCGTTGTCCCACGGGTTCGGAGTTGAAGACTCTTCGGGCCAAAGCTAAGTTGTCCATACGCTCTACATGGCCTAGCGATCTTAGGCGTTGGATCCGAAGACGCCTGACTAGACTCGTATCGCTGTACAGCCCGTACAGTTCGTGGTTGAATCTTCTCCTCCAGAAACCGTCAACGCAAACAGGACCAAAGATCGAACGCAGAGCTTTTCTCTCGAAAATACCAAGGACTTCCTCATCCGCTTTTGAGATTGTCCATGCCTCCGCGCCGTACAGCAGGACTGGGATGATCAATTTCTTGTATAAAGTCAGATTGGTCCTTCGAGAGATGGCTCTACTACTCAATTACCTCTTGAGCCCATAGAAACAGCGGTTGTCAAGAGTTACTCTGCGTTTGATCTCGGTACTGATGTTGTTGGTACTGTTTACTGCTGAGCCAAGGTAGACGAAGTCCTTGACTACCTCGAAGTTATAGCTGCCCATTGTGACGTTCTGTCCAAGACGTCGATGTTGTGTGTCCTTTCTTGATGACAGCATGTACTTCGTTTTACCCTCATTCACCTCGTCTATATTCGTCCATATTGAGTGGGACATTCTGCCTGACAGCGGTATTGGTGTCATCATCGCCGTTTAGCAGTCTGCAGAAATGGTTCTTTCAAATTCTCAATATCGACTGCGACTCTTCTATTAATTGTTCATTCTCGTCCCGGCAGGCTTCTGTCCGAACCTTATATCCACTGGATAATTGTTACATCCTCTAGTAAATCTTTCGGACATCGTTCCTACCGTAGCACCTCTCCATCTCCTCGATCGCACGCTTCTCGTGCTCTTTCTTCTTTCGCCTTAGAAGCCGGGTCTCGTCCCTTCGTCTCTGTTCGTAGAGCTCACGAACAGCTCTCGTCGTTAGTTGCAGCGTTGCTTTGTAGGCATCCTGCTTCGCTACATGTGCCAGCCTACAGTCGTTGTTCTAGGTGGTGCCGTAAAACCCAGCACATCAGTGGCAGCATCTTTGATGGCTTCTTGACAACGCCTCCAATCTTCTTCGATTGTTTGCGCAGGTGGCGACGAAGTTAGAGAGAGATTCCGGGACACTCGATTGGCAAAGATCCTAGCAGTCCGTTGCGATTGTAGCTTTCCGTCGTCAAACCGTGGTGTCCTTTCTCGACTCCGTTGATCTCTTGATATCCGAGTTCTTACTTTGGCTACAACAGGGAAATGGTCCCAGTCGATGTTGGCTCCTCGGAACGTTCGGACATCAAGAATGCTGGAGGAGTGTCTGACGTCGATCGCAACAAGATCAATCTGGTTGGCGGTTGATTGATCAGGGACCGCCAGGTCCCTTTATGGATGTTGAGGTGTGGGAACCGCATGCTAGCTACAGAAAGATTACGTCTCGTGACAAAGTCCACCAGCCTGAGTCCGTTATCGGATGTGGTGTCGTGAAGGCTGCGTCTCGCGATGACTTTGGCAAAGAGACATCTTTACCTAGAGACATCCTTACCTAGATTTGCATTGAAATTTCCTTGGTGTCGAAGCTGGGCACTGATCGTAAGTCCTTTCTAGCAGATCATAGAAGTCATCCTTGCTGTTGTAATCTTTGTCCTCTGTCACGCGTGGGCACAAATCCGTTCCCGTTTTTAGCCTTAATGCGGATTGTTATGAGGCGTTCGCTTTTACAGACAAAGCTTAAGACTTTTTGCCTAAGTTTGCCTCGAACAACAAATCCACATCCAAATAAGCGCCTCTCTCTGTTGCAATCACCATACTAGATGTCGCAGTTTCTCATCCTCTTTTTGCCCGGCCCATTCGACCACACTTCCTGAATTGCGGTGATGCTTGCTTTGTAGCAGTTCAGGGCCTCCGCGTGGTCTTCGGCTGCACCGGGTCTGTTAAGGGACCTAGCATTCCACGTGCAGAACCAAAAATCGTTGTCCTTGTATCACTTGCTGGGTTCGTCAACATTAATGCCGTCAGTATCCGAGGCATTTGCTAGTCTCTGAACCATAAAATTTGTACGTGGTGAGGGAGTTAACCTCACGCACAACCCCCAACTGGGAGGTCAGGTCATATTTTTTAACCCTCGGGCGGAGGGTCCAGGTTTATCCGGTGTCGGTTACCTCGCTGAGGCCGTGAGCGCCAGCGCTGTCCCTAAGACTATAGGAATCTTCCGCCGCCATCTCAATTCCAATGCCTCGACCTGGGCTTGAAAGAACCTTCTAGACCTGTACTCCGAAAATGTCGAAGTGGCTCTAGAAGGACTGCGCACCAGGTAGCTCCTTCCAGCGCCTCCGCCGCCATCCATAAAGAGAGATGAGCCCTGGTACAGGCACACTCTCCCCCTCTCTCGTCTGCAGCCGCCAACGACGTCCCACGGGTGTTGGTTACACCATCTTCGATCGAAGGTGGGCGGCTCCCAAATTTCACCTCGTGGTGAGAGGTGTTCGCTGATAGAGCCTAAGTGCAGACGCTTGGGCCTGCATGAGACGCCATATCAACGCTTTGAAATCCAGTCTCTAGATGCAGCATATAATTAGGCGCTTTAAGACATAGCGGAGAAACTTCTCAACGGGCTGTCTAGGAATTCATTGATGGCGGTGAGATCTTCAATCGTTCGTGTACTTTACCATGATAAAAATGTTGAGCTTACTGAATAAATTGACAGTGACAGTTTAATGGTTAGCGAAAGAGTGCGTTCACAAATTAAATTCAAAGTTGTCAAGTCCCTATTGGACAATCCCTTATAATTTACGCTAATAATCTAACCACTTTGAACGAATTCGAGTCCAACATTGTGCCGCGGTCTCCTAGCATTACATTCCCGACAAGCATGAATTGAAGAGATGCTGCAGCTTAAGTGGCATACGTTGTTGAAAATGTAGAAGTTGTTTATCGTGAAACGCCATTACTTGTTCGTACACAAAAAGAGCATCTCTCCTCGAAAGATGAGTAAACAGTCTGTTCAAGTATAAATCATATTTTGCCCACACAAGAACCCACGCGTCATTTCAATGACCATGAACATGAAACTCAGCCTTCCTGCGCACCTTCCTCGTCGCAGACATGAATACCCGCCAAGCAGTCGATACCGTCCCCTTTAAGCAGACACAACTGAGGAGGACGCTCTCAAATGTGCGTAGGTTAGCATAACATACTCCAGGCTAACCCTCGAAAATCATACACCCAAACCGGTCGCTCGTTATATTTGCCACATGATTTCAGGTATCCTACACAGCATCTTCTTCTCTCGAATACTGGATTACATTGTCGCCTCCGAGACCTTGCTATCATCCCCTGGTGAAAATTCATCGTTCCTCCCTTCCACATTGCCCCTCATAAAATGTACATACTTATCCGGTCGGCTTACAAATCTAAACAAATGGAAAGTTCAAACGAAATCCCTTTTCATCCGATTTCGACAAATCGATTTTGATTGTAATCTCCCCTGCAACTACACCTCCCACTCAACCCATCTGTCCACAGAATCATCACCCCGTGCAAATGTGCCGCAAACAAAAACAGGATATTTTATCGTTCCAAATGAAACTCTCCAAATTCTCTTGTTAATTGTCCAAATTCACCGGGTTTTGTGAAAGAAACCCCACTCCACTCCCACCGGAGCAGTAAACTTCTGCCTCCCAGGAGGATGGCCGCAGCAGCAACAACAACAAGGGCACCACATGTAGTATCCACCCCAGTCACTAACGAACAACAAATAAAGTTGGTATAACAAATTTTTATTTAAGGATTTATCCAGGATATGCGACCGGCAAATAGAGAGGAAGCCCGCCAGCGACGGCTGTGGCGGCAGATGTAATCGACAATAAAACTAAAATCACTTCAATTATTAATGCCGTCGGTCGGGGGCTGTGAGCGGGCGTTGTGGGTGGTGGGTATGTATCTCCGATTGCGTATCGATGAAACGTCATCCCCCTTGGCTCGGCAAACAAAGCCCAACGATGCATACAAGCGTGGAGAATCCCATTATGTAGGCTATGCAAACACACAGACAGACGGGTGGGGGGTTTGGAAAATCAATGGCACAATAAGGAAGAGCTGGCAAGGACAACGATGAAGGAACGAATTAATTGTCCGACGTATCGAATTTCGTTTTGATATCGTCCGCCTACGGATGATGGATATCTTTAGCCGTCTCCGATTCGTCTCACTCTCTGAGCGTGTCATGCGATGAGAATGGGGTTTGGTCGTTGGCGGGTGGGGGCAAGGAGGGGGTGATCTAACCAAACATCGTTCATGTCCTTGGTACGATTTGTGATCCCTGCTGGCTGTGGGGGTGGGCGGTTGGGCTATTTCCAGGCGTTTCATCTTAGCAATTTGTTGTGAAGGAGCGCGGGACGATGCCGCCGCCCGATAAGGGCCCAGTGTGTGTGTGTGGTGGCAAGTGTCGGCAAGATAACACCGAAATCGAAGGGTGTACTGCGGCCCGGGGCCAGCCATCAACGGATAAGATGAAGGCGGCAGCAGAAAGGACATTAAGATGTGGTATCTTGTTTCAAGCTGCATACATGGTGTGTGTGTTGCTAAGCGAAGGGCGACAGGATAATGATCGAATATGCCCCAATGTACATAGTTTCAGGATATTTGAAACTCGAGAATATGTGAAAAGCGGGTGGATAGCCGAGACGGGGTGGAAGAATGCGAAAGGAAAACAGGAACTTTCCCAAGTTGGCCCCGAGAAATTCTTCTCTGTCATTGTTCTACGACGACGACGACATTCAGGACGAAGGACGAAGGACGAACTGGAAAAGTTTAACTTCTCGGGATGAAAATTGCATTTTTCCTTCTCCATGTCAGAGCATAGTTTGTCCATCTTACGAGTCGACTTCCCCTCGTGTGTGTGTGCACTGATCCCATCCACACTCGCTTGCTCACACATACACATGCGCGCAGATTCGGTCTTTTAAACTTCGAAAAGAACAAATAGCAGTTCTCACCAAATATAATAAACGCTTGCTGTGGTCACGTTCCTCCATTATTTGTCTGTTCCGTTCACGTTGTTGCTGTTTTCCATTTTCCAGCTCTGTTTTTTTTTTTTGCTCTCTTCGTTCATCCTTACACCGGTCACTTCCTGTCAGGAGGTGGTACATACATAGTTGTCACCAGGGCGGAGGCGACTACACGGAGGAGGTTGAGTGCTCGAACTTGTGCACTTTATTTGCAATTTCCTTGCTGGGAATTTATTGGATTCTAATATTGCAACTGTTGTGTAGACTTTGGCCTCATTCTTCGAAACTGTTTCTGGTCGAAAATTGCTGTGCGACAATGTCCGCCTGCCGGTGTACCCGTGCAGCGGGTGAGGGGAGGGAATCGTGTTAAATGCCTGTGAGGCGTGTGTACATAGGTACTTCGTGGCAGTGGCATTTTTAAGTTGCCACTAAAAGAGGCTTCTTCAGAAGTTTGTCTCGAAGGACTTTTGGGATTTGAACAAGAGGTGTAGTTCCTGAAGAGGAGTACCAGGACACGGTACGTGGGTTCGAGTTACTTTTGAGCGAGGTCCTAATGCCTTTGCCCTTTACTTTTGTCTAACTTCTGGACTTGTGTGGTGACCAGTAGGCAGTGAAGTGTGCGCCTTGATGATGTTGGAAGGGCAATGACTTTTAGTATTTTCTTCTGTGAATAGATGCGAATGTCATGTGAATTATGTAGAATTATCTATTTTCGGTCAGGATCTTCCCCCATTTCAATCACATACTACAATCGATGAGAGTTCCATTCAAGATGATATATATCGAATCAATTCTCCTATCAATGGATGTTTTAAAACCTTTCCATTAATCGATTATGTCTGTTTGGACCTTCATTCATTTTATATAAAAATGTTTGGAATAATTGAAGGTTTTTTGTTATTTTTGTCATGTCATTATTATGTATTTATTATAGAACAGTACAGTTAACTCATGATCTAATTATCTTGCTGTTTATAATCAAATACGAAATATTCCCAATGACATGCACACGTCCTACAATTAGTTATTGCATATTTTGGCAAACTGCTTTAATGTATGTGGGGATTGAAATCAAATTCCGTCTTTCAATAACTGATTCTACATCCTACATAAATTTCATATTTTCTTTATGTATAATGCAGCAAAAACAATGACGGCTATGGATAAAAAGGCTTTTGAAATGTGACACAGATACGATATGTAGCAAGGTTTGGCCGGAGCTATTCCATTGACTCTACGGGTTGTAGTGGAAAAACGATATTTGTTTTCTCACGTACTAAGATTTAAAATTGTTTCTCCACATTAAAAGGATTAAAAATGCATTAAGCAAAAACCTTCAACTCAACGGCGTTCAGATTGAGTGGAAGTCCAGTTTAAAGTACCTAGGCATCTATTTAGATAAACGCTTGACTTTTAATCGACATGTCCAGGAAATCAAAAAAAGTGAATGTCACGATGAGGGTTCTTTATCCATTTATCTGTAGAAACACTCCTGGACATTCACAAGAAGTTATTAATTTTAAAAGCTATTTCCAAGCCATCATATTCTATGGATCTCCCGTGCGGGGCAAGGTTTTTCTCTACAGAGTAGTATTGTCAGTATCGTTTGCCCGATCCACAAGGAAGGAGACCCCTTCAACTGCGCCAACTACCGAGGGATAAGTTTCCTTAACATCGCCTATAAGATCCTGTCTGCCGTTTTGTGTGAGCGCCTGAAACCATTCGTGAACAACCTGATAGGTCCTTATCAGTGCGGGGAATTCCACCATCGACCACATCTTCACATTACGGCACATCCTGGAAAAAACCCAAGAAATGCAGATCGACACCCACCACCTATTCGTCGACTTCAAGGCCGCATATGACAGCGTGCATAGGTACGAGCTATACAACGCCATGTCTAGTTTTGACATTCCTGCCAAACTCGTCAGCTTGTGCAGGATGACGATGGAGAACTCTCGCTGCTCCATCAAGGTCGGTAACGAACTCACCGAGACCTTCAATGTCAAAAAAGTACTTAGACAAGGCGACGCGCTGTCATGTGATTTCTTTAACATCATCCTGGAGAAGATCGTGCGAGACTCACACGCCAACACTAGAGGCACGCTCTTCCAGAAGTCCATACAACTGCTAGCATACGCGGATGACATTGACATGATTGGCAGAACACAGCGAGCCGTCAATGAAGCGTTTGCTGGAATTGAAGCGGAGGCGGCCAAAATGGGTTTAGCGGTGAACGAGGGCAAAACGAAGTATATGCTGTCATCGAGAAAGGATGAAGGACGCACAACATCGACGACTTGGCCAAAACGTCACCATAGGCAGCTATAATTTCGAGGTAGTGAAGGACTACTTCTACCTCGGCTCGCAAGTGAACAGTACGAACAACACCAGTACCGAGATTAAGCGAAAAATTACTCTTGCCAATCGCTGTTTCTATGGGCTCAAGAGGCAATTGAGAGGTAGAGTCCTCTCTCGTAGGACCAAGCTAACATTATATAACACCTTGATCATCCCAGTCCTGCTGTACGCTGCAATCTCAAAAGGTGATGAGGAAGTCCTTGGTCTTTTCGAGAGAAAAGTTCTGTACAATCTTTGGTCCTGTTTGCGCAGATGATTATGGGAGAAGAAGATTCAACCACGAACTGTACGGGCTGTACGGCGGCATGAGCCTAGTAAGGCGTCTATGGATTCAACGTCTAAGATGGCTGGGCCATGTAGAGCGCATGGACAACACTGCTACAGCCCGAAGAGTCTTCGACTCCGAACCAACGGCTACACAATAGAGGACACCCATGGAACCGATGGCGCACCCAGGTGGAGAAGGACCTCAATCAACTTGGTGTGCGCAGTTGGAGACAGCTGGCTAAAGATCGTGCTGGCTGGAGAAGCTTACTGGTTGAGGCCCAGGTCCACCCCGGTCAGTAGCGCCACCAGAAGAAGAAGAAGAAGAAGAAGAAGAAGAAATGGTTCCATATAGAATTGAAAAACTAAATCACAAATATGTCATCTCATGCTTATCATCTGAAAATAACTTGATTTCAAATCTAGCTTCGTTATAAGTGCAATACTTATTATTTATCAACAAAACGTATTTATTTATATATTCTACTTATCTATTTTTTATATATATATATATATATATTTATTGATTATTCCTCTATTTATTTATTCGTACATTTATTATTTATTTATTTATTTATTTATATTATTTATTTACTTATTTATTTATTTATTCCTTTATTTGTTTGTTTATTTATTTATGTAGTTTTTTATTTTTTTTTTCTGATATTTATATATTCATTAATTTTGTCTCCTTTTGAATTAGGTGTCATAGTTGCTTTAAACTTTTGAAATCAAGTTGAAAATTCGCCTCTCTCTTCCCTCTAGCGACACTGATGTTTTCAATGAAGGTTTTTAGTGACTTTTCCTTCAAATTACTTCTATTAGAAGTAAGAGATAAAGTTAAGAACTTTTATTAGTATTTTAGTAGTAAGGTAATAATACCGAATCTCTGTAAACAAAGAATGTAATGAATAGCCTTTGTAAAATTGCTGCCACAATAAACAAACTAAAGTAAACTAAAAATTAATTAAAAGTTAGGAATTGATAATGAAGATAGCGACACATTAAAATAGGGAAAAATGGTTTCAAAAATGGACAAGGACTAACAAAGACCTACTACTCTCTCTGTTCTCTTGCCGGGTGGCGATCCACCCGCTATAATTATCGCTACTATAAAACACCTGTTAAAGCTAGAAACACTTGCCCAAACAAACCGCAGATGAACAACTGGCACAGGATGCCTAATAACCAAACAACTCTGGCCCATGATCGACCATAAGCGATCGCTTACCCGGATGAGACAAAGCAGACCGAATCTGACATTTTTAATTGGCGTTCTAACAGGACACTGCACCATGGGAACTCACGCCTTTCGACTGGGCCTGCCATACAATGACCTCTGTAAAAGCTGCATGAACGAGGTTGCGGAAGAAACCATTGAACAGCTGCTATGTGGTTGCAGTGCTCTCTCAACCCGTAGATTCAGACTACTGGAGCCAATTTCATTCATAATCTGGCTGAACTGAACAATGTAAGAGTCAGCCATGGTTTGCGGAATAGGCATACATAGATCTGCGTATGTACACAATGGGCCTATGCTGGCCTGAGTGTGGCTGCTGGCCTTCTGCATAGCAGTCAACCACTTCAACCTAACCTAACAAGACATACTGGGTTAAGATGATGGGTTAAAGATGTGGCTCACAGAAAAACACAATAACACGCCAATCTGTCAATCCAATAAGCCGCAGTGACATTGTTAAATTGAGTGTTTCTCCTAGCACACGTGGTGCAGAGTAAAACGCTCGAAAAACAGCCTTCAACATTCTTACGAGGTTTGGATTTAGGAAATTTAATTGGAGAATTTTTGAATTTTCTAAGGGTTTCGTGTTGAACATATAAAAATAATATAATACTTTACGTTGTTTTTTTATTATATTTTTTTATTGTGTTTTGACTTACAAAATGTGGCACCTCTACAGTAGCAGTTTTCCTCAATAACCGCAAAATGAAATGGAAGATTTTTTTCCCAGATTTATTTTTATTTCTAGCTTAAAATGTCTTTTAATTGGAACAGATATTAGCTGCACCTTTATGCACTTTTCGGAGTTATTCAGAACATTGTCGCCCCAGATTTTCATGCGGTCGTATAGTGCAGCAGGCATAAGCTATTGATGTGTCTTGCCATCATATTTCCAAAATTTGAATTTTAAATGACCTTTTCTAGACACTCTTCTACCATTGTGAGCTACTCGAAATTCTAAACTTTCCATAAATAGGACTCAACTGCGTATGGTGACCAAATTTTGGCATAGTTGACGTGAAAAATGTCATAACTCAATTCGGCATTTGGTTAGGTCTGTTAAGACCTAAGACGGTTTTTGGTACATTAGCTTACTTGATGTCAGGATAAAGGTAACAGGTACAACCAGTCATGTCGTACGGTTGTTCAGGTGTGGTTCAACATCAAAAAATGGGGGTGGGCTATATGTATTGTCCTCGTACTTGCCCCAGCCTGCATCGTATACTTGATTTTTTGAATTAGTTACAAGCTCCCTTTTATGAAATTAAGAAAAACTGTTAGTATTGCAACATCAAATCTCCGCGGGTATATAAACCAGCGTCACAGACTGCTTGCGGACAGTGCATCGGTCATCGCCAGAGCGATCGGCGTAATACAAAGAATATAATAAAGGGGTCATTGAACCAACATCGTTTTCATGTTTGTTTTACTTTTCAATATGGTTAAGTTAATCGTAACTTTAAGTATGTTATTGACAACAAGTGATATTAAATAAAAATATCCCCGTATCTTTCCACGACTCACCCAATGCCACAGCCAATGTTCTCGGAATGAGCTTTTCGTGTTCGAATTTCAGCTCAAAAATGCATCAGACAGGATTTTCCATTAGCAGAAAAGAAACATTGATCATTCGGTCTTTCCGATCAAGTGTTGGGCGCCATTTCACCAAAAGCGAATTCTTCGATTTCACCCGCTTATACTTGTTATTTTGTGTTGTCGAGATTCGACTTAAAATCTTCGCTTCGTTCAATATATGTTGACGGTGACTTCTTTGCAGGAGAATAGAAGGTAGACGGAGGTCGCCGTGGCGTAGTAGGTAAGTGCGTCGACTCCTACGCAGAGGGTGCCAGGTTCGATACCCGAATTTACCACCTATCATAATTCGCGGCTCCACCTCTTTCGAGTCACTGACAATGCTCAAAGAGCCTTCCTGTCTAGAAAAAGCTTCTCAAATTCGCCGGTCGGAGTCGGCATTAAACAGTAGGTCCCTTCCACTCATGAAAGAACAATAGCACGCACAACACGAGTGTTTGTTGAGAAGCTAGGCCCAGGTCCACCTCGGATTGTCGCGCCACCCATATTATTATATTAGAAGGAAGACGGTTTCAAAAATTCCCACGAAATGACAGACAGGATAATTTATTTATGCGTATTTAACCTCGACCCAACTCCAGAGATGAGTTAATAGTCGACCCAGCCTCGTCATCTTTACCCACTTTGAAAAAATCGGCAAACAATCATCAGTTTAATTCGACGTCTGTCTTTTCATTGCTACCCCCACATCGTCTAAGCCAGCTGTTTAAAATCCCGCTCCACCATCATCCAGGCTGAATTTCATAAGGCTGATATAAATAAACCATTCATATGATCGGATTAGACTAAATATAACCATCATCTCAATGAGTCGAGAGTCACTTTGATGAACTCCGCAAATATTGAAAAGCCAAATTTAGACCGGTTCAGTCCCTTCAAGGAATTTACAAAATTCATTTGAAAAAATTGTCAACACACCGAATCTTCTGATAAAGTTCTTCCTGGAAAACAAAACCTATTCAAGTGATATACCTTGTCTCATGATGTTACAATGTCTGGGCAAGAGATTCAAAAAGATTAGGATTTGTGTGAGGTTTGATGTGATTCTGTTGCCTCTTTTGTTGTTGTCAATCGTAACATCTCGAACCATGGATTCGTTATTGATGTAAAGGGATTGAATTGACGTTATGTTCAACCACTGCTGCATTTTGTCATACAAGCAGATTGCTGCATCAGTTTTTACTTAAATGAAAACCTTTGAGGTGGAGACAAATTATCGAAGTTCTAGGTACGTTGGTACTTTAGGATGACTGTTGGGGTAGACTTGGACTTGGATGGTCCATTCTGCTGTCACTTGGATAATGTCGTGACTATAATTCAGTCCTTTTTCGTCAAAAAGGCGCACCACGCATACCAGTCTTCACAAAACCGAGTGACTCACAAAGTTCGACTGCGCGAAACTTCACGACTAATACATTGGCTCTCAAGTTTCATCACAATGCATGTTCCTACCATTTTCCACTTGGACCACCCACAGATATCAACCAGTTTGGAATATTGTTTATTTATTTTTAAATGAATACAGTTTACTTGAATAAGTTGTTTGCGCTGGAAAATACATCACAAACAACCTGCCGATGAAACGGCGTATGTTAGTGATGATGAACTGCTTAGATTGTTCATATGATTGAAAAGTGCCTGGAACAAGATCAGAGCCGAATTCGAGCTTCATGTTTCTTCTTCGCCCATGCACCTTCTGCAAAATTCCCTTGCGACCACTTCTAGCTTCTTGACATTTTCTTTTAAGAGACAGTATCCTGTATTAACACTTATGAATGAATCGAAGTTATAAATCTGCTTTGACTTATTACCGCCAGTCGTCAAATGTTTGATTCACAATTGGGCGCCACTTTTTCAATCAAGGTCCCTATTTGACATTTCTGTTTCCGGAAAATACATCCAATAGAAATGATTCGTCTAAGTTCGCCAATATAAGGTAGGTGTCGATTAAGAAACGATGAAGGGGATCACAATTTGGAAAACTAACTTAAAAAAAAAAAACAACATTTAATGGAATAGACCAATTTTCGCACAATTTTTCTCAAACAAAACTGTAAGTCATGGGGAAGTGAAAACCGACATGTGACTTTCGGAGACCATTGCATCCACAAAACGCCACTGTCGGGTGGGAATTTTGGCTGATGGTGTCTTTAGTCCATGTTTCTAATGCGTTAGGAGGAATTTTTCAAATAGACATTTAACAGGTACCCGCGATTTACAACTCTAAGGCTGGCGTTGAATTGATCTCTGTTAGGATACATGCACTTACCGAAAGACTTATGTGTCGATGCGATTTATCTGATAATCCACTAGTTAGTGAGCTTATTAATAACTATAACGGACAAGACTGATGTTTCTTTTTTATAAACATCTTAGTAAGTATTTATTTATTTATTTATTTATTTACTGATTTATTTATTTATTTATTTGCCTATTTATTTACTTTTATTTTTTTTTTCTTTTTTTTCTTCCTTAAATCAAGGGTTCTTGTTGTTCTTTCCCTTTGCTTAAAATAATTATGTAAAATGACACTTGTTTTGTTTTTTAGATGTATTTCAGTAGAAAGATATAATATGACATTATGCAGTATATCAAATCTCTAAATTGTAAATTTTGCTGTGGCTCGCTTTGTAAACTTATGAACGAAATAAACATGATTTGATATTTGACATTTAACGGTCTCTGTTTTGCAGCCTAGTTACTTGCCTGATTAAAATATTTAATTTCTGTTACTCCCATGCCATCAACATTTTTTGCTCCTATTTGCCTTTTTTCTTCAACAACAAAAATGTGTCCACTAGCCAGTGACCAATAAAGTAAAATTGCTACCAATAAATATTTTCTCACAACGGTCCATTGGTTAACGACGGACGTGGTACATGTGTAAATAGTGAACAGATCAATATAATCCATCCAGATCTGGAGAACGTGGAAGACCTTCATAGCATAATAAATTAGAAGAAAAAAAAATGTCCTTATTTCAAAGCCTAAATATTCGAGATTATTTATATCAAGTTTCACCCTTTTATTTCTTAAAACAGAAAAGTTACAGATTTTCGAGACAGTGAACCCGCTTCGGGACCTTTGTGCGGCCGTGGCTCTGGGGGCAAACTCTGTGCCTTGTTCGATTCCCGGCCGGGTACGACCATCAAATATTTTTCACGGCCTCAACTCTTTCGAGTTACTGACATCGCTCAAAGACTAATAACTGTCTTCTCAATCTTAGCCCATCGTAGTCGACATAAAACTGTAGGTCCCTTCCATTCGTAAGAGAACAACAGAAAGCACAACACGAGAGGTTACTGTAGAAGTAAGGCTCCCGATACTATTCTTCTTCTTTCCTCTTTATTTAGCGTTACTGTCCGGGCGGACCTGGGCCTCAACCAACAAGCGTCTCCAACTAGCAAGGTCTCTGGCTACCTGTCTCCAATGTCGAACCCCAAGTTGGTTGAGGTCCTTCTCCAGCCACCTTAAACGGGGGCGTCCTCTGTTACGTAATCCCACAAAGCCACACTGATATGGACCTATCAGATTATTTATAAACGGCTTCAGGCGAGTACACAAACCGGCAGAGAAGATCTTGTATGCGATGTTTAGGAGACTTATCCCTCTATAGTTGGCGCAGTCAAATGGGTCTCCTTTCTTATGGATCGGGCAAACGATACTGAGATTCCACTCGTAGGGCATGCTCTCCTCCGACCATATCTTACAGATGAGCTGGCGCATGCGCCCACCCAGATCATCTCCAGCTACCTTAAAGATTTCAGCGGACAGTCCGTTCGCACCTGCAGCTTTGTTAGACTTCAGTCTTGATATTGCTATCTTGACCTCGCCTAAGTCGGGGGGACGGAATTCTAGCTGATCGTGTCGATTGGTGTCATCATCGCCGTTTAGCAGTCTGCAGAAATAGTTCTTCCAAATTTTCAGTATCGACTGCCACTGTACTACTAGTTGTCCATTCTCGTCCCGGCAGGCTTCTGTCCGAACCCGATATTATTAAATAATTATATATTGTAACCAAATTCTAGCTATTTCAAATCCAAGACGAATGGTTTCAATACAGAGCCAGTGTCGTTTAATAAGACCAACCATATTAATTTTGAATAAATCGACGCTCTAAGCCGAGCCTTTTTTGACCCGTCAGCGTTGGGCGCCACTTTAAGTATATTGTCGAATGACTAAGAACATTGCATTCATAAAAAATCGCTCGATATCCAAATTGGTGGCATGTGAGTGCGGGAGGAGGAGCCGTCAATTCTTACCGTTATCGGCTGAGATTAACCTAATTTTTTCTGGCAGAAGCTTGAAGATACGTGGAGGGAGATGGTGTCTTCGTTTCGGCTTCATTTCAAGTTGCTTCAAAGTTGCCTGGAGTAATTAGATTGCGGTTTGGTGGGTGTTGAGAATTACCTTTAAATTTTTTTTTTGTGACAGTGTACGAAAGGTTGTGTTTATGCAAATAATCCCTAAGTCTTCAAAATTATAATTCGTCAAATATCGGGCACTACGAGAACTCCCGTCGGGGACATCTGCATGATGCATTACATTGACTTTAGAACAGCACGATCCAATAAAAATCTTTAAATACAATTTGTATCGAAATCCGTGCCGCAAATGTATGTATTTTTATTAAAATTCACTTTTGGAACCACAAAAAGGATAACCCTATATTTTGCGAAACACAGTAACCCTTCATGTCAGTCATAATTCTGAAGTCATTTTGAAGTCCTTTCTCTTTGCTATTTTCAACGGACGCAAGTATCTGCTACTCAAATGGACACGTCTCGGGATATTGGCAAATTGTGTATCCCCCCGAAGGACACATATTTTTGCACACTCTCCTTGTGTGTGGATTACGTGATGCATTTGTTGTTTGTTGAAATTTCAAAACCAAAACCGCATTTATTCAATGTGAAATGCACGGACAATGTCGCGCTGACGCATCTGTCGCTTTGGCCAAATGTGTGCATTTCCAGAATTTCAAACGCAACGACCACATCCGGTGCATGCCAAGAAACCCCACCGTTGAAATGTATTCAAGCAGCACATGGAATTGGAAATGTTTACTTAGCTGTCCTCGATGCGGTTTGTTTGCACTTCTAATTGACAACTCAAAGTTGACGCCATCTGAGTGCGTGTGAGTTACATGTGTGATTTGACGGCCGTGAAGTTATGGAAATTTGATTAAGTTCTGCAGTTCGTACATAACTAATTGCGTGAACCTCAGCATTTAGCTGGTGAACTTTTCAAAACTTCTGTGAACGTGACAGAGGTGTGGCATTTCAAGGATCCGATTTATTAGTCAGAATTCAACCCAAAGTGGTTGACGTGATACGTTTGCAGGCATTCGCGAAGTTCATGGGCCAAATCATTGCGGATTTAGATTGGGTTGCCAACAATTTGACAGCCTTGATTGGGGTGTGGTCGCAAATAATTTATTCAGGACTCACGGTCGGATGTTTGAACTTTAATACCAAAGTGACTGTAAAATGCGAAAGCAATTACTCACATTCTTCATAAGCGCTTCGCGGGATAGGTTCGAGTGGGGCCCAGGGAATGGGCCTATAATCTCATGCCTAACTCTTTGAAAATTAGGTCGCTTGACCATTACTGTCTTAATGATTCTGAGATTAAATAAGTTGTGCAGAATACTTTTGGTATTGGGGGGCGTTACGTTTCATGAAGTGGAGTTTATATGGACGAACTAAGTTCCATTAAGCGAAGACCTGTGCTTGTTGCTTATTTGTATAGCATGGTTGCTATCTGCTGGCTGCTAAAATATGATAATAGCTTCTACCAGACTGCCTGAATCGTTAGCAAATTTGCGATATAGTAAAAATTATGTAAAGCACATGCCCAAGCAGTCTTCCTTGCGGTTCTCCACATTAATTGCAATCAAATAGAGGAAATTTGTATTCATTCCAACCCACGGCAATGGGAGCGAATACACACTATTTTGGCAAATATTTTCACTTACCGCTTTTCGTAACTGTGACTGAGTTTTTTCACATCGCACATAATTTGTTCGTTTAAGTCTAAGGTGACTAGATTGTACCAATGATTATATTCCCAATAATTACTAACAAAATAACGGGTTTTAGTGGCTTGGTCTAAACAGCGATTTATTACGCAACTTTCCCGATATTCGCTCTCTTATTATCAAATGGAATCATAGCCCACTGTGTGTGAGTTCGTCTTGCGAATTTAGGGGATGAAATTAATATCTCCTGCACCTGTGAGGCATTTGTGTAGCATAGTAGAGCTATGCGGGATCATGCTGGCATTGTACAACACCTTGAATATCTCTGTTGCTACTTCTGGCGGAGAAACATGGACAATCTAAAGAGCGATTTAGAAGCACAGAACCAAAAAGGTACAGAGATACTAGAGGTGGAGAACTATCGATAGTCCCAGGCATCAATAACAATATAGTTTTATAATATATAGCATATTTTTCGTTGAAAAATGCACAAATTTTCTTGAAAATAAAGTAGAAAAAATACATGTAAAGCCACTTGTTTCTATTGAAGAATATTAAAATATCCGATTTTTTTTTTGATTTTTAGACGTTTTTCGGTTATTATAAAGAAGACGGAGCACATGTACTGAAAATATATGCAAATGCTGGAATAAGTTAACTCTTTTGTGGGGCATTCATGTGTGCATGGAAAAATTTAACAGAAAATTATTTGAAAGAGCGTATTTCGGAGCGAGAGGTTGAACGAAACTGACATTGACAATATTGAATGGAAAGGCTGTTACCAGTTCCTTTTTATTTTGAGACAACGGCTCGTATTGTGTTGTTTTTAAAGAGTGATTGACTGACTGCACATTGGAAGCTATACTTGTATTTGCAGAAGCAGAGCCGTAATATTTTAATTATTACAAGAATCTCTCTTTAAGTCAAAAGTGGAGCAAATTATGGTATCCCGTGACAATTCAACTTAGTGGGAGTCCATTGTATTTTCAATGGAAATGTTAAAATAGAACTTCACTTTGACTAGCCAAATTAATGTGAGAAATACTGAGACATAATTGCTAATATTCTTGTTCCATCTTTAGTAGCGAGTTTTACCTATTCTATGTGTGGGCACTTCTATAGCTGCGTTTTTTTGCAACCGTATATTTAATTTGTATATTTATTAATGGGTCGCAGAGGGTGCCAGGTTCGATACCCGCTCCATCTCTTTCGAGTCACTGACAATGCTCAAAGAGTATTCCTGTCTAGAAAAAGCTTCCCGATTTCGCCGTTCGGAGTCGGCATTAAACTGTAGGTCCCTTCCACTCGTGAAAGAACAATAGCATGCACAACACGAGTGGTTGCTGAGAAGCTAGGCCCAGGTCTGCCACGGACTGTCGCGCCACCCATATTATTATATTATTATATTTAATTTGTAAATGCACAAAAAAACTATCATCGTCGCTTAATGATTCATCATAAAATCATGGCAGCACCGACGACATTTATGACATTTGCAAGCAGTCAGGGGTGTAGTCGTGGAAGGTGATGGTTGATTTTTGATGGTCACAATCTTCGTTTTCCGACTGTGTAGCGTGACCATCACTTTAAAGGCCAAAACAGTTAATAATTATAAAATAAAAATTGTTCATCAAATGAAAAGAATCGTTTACGAAACCTTAACGGAATGTATAGCAGAGACACTCTGAGTATACCAAAAATTGCATACTTATGTATGCCAAAATAATTAAAAATGATCTAATACATCAACCACACCTGCAAATGTAAGCCACATGCAGCAACCTAAGCAATGAATGAATAAACTCAGGAATGAACACACAGAAAATAATGATTGGAAGCATTGTTTTTATCCGCGCTTATTTCTTAGGCGGCGATAGATATGATGAGTATCTTAAGCGGATATAGGGTTTGTTGTTAGTGTATTTTACATGCGAATTGAAATTAAAGCGTATATACGCTTGCAAAAGAACACATCTTACACTGCCCACTAAAAAAATCTTATCAACGGACACATTCATTGTTGCACCTCATTGATGCCACTTCATTCAGTAAATGAATCGTACATCAAACCCCATTAATCGCAATATTATAGTATTAAATATAATGGTTCATTGAGCCAACGAAAATAACTTCAACGAACGCTGTTCATTAATATTAGGAAGAATTTTTCGTTCAGTGAAGGCATTGGTCTTTTAGAGAGACAATTTCAATTGCGTGTAATGGCTCTTGGAGATGATAATTCAACCACAATGAGCCTAGATAGGTGTCTACAGATACAATACCCAAGATGTCTAGGCCAAGTAGAGCGCATGGAAAACTCTGCTTCAGCTCGAAGAGTCATCGACTGTACACTACTGGGACAAAGCAATACCAACGAAACCGATATGGCTAATGCAACAAGCTGATTGAAGACAGAAGAACCTTAACCAATTCGTTTGCTGCTGACTAATAATCATTCCATCTGACTGAAGCGAAAATAAATTGGAACTACACTTCAAGTCTGCGGTAGCTCCGGAATTTCTAGGAAATCCATAGTTTGGCACATATTATTGATTAATGATTCCATCGCAAAAAAAAAAAAAAAAGAACGAAAAAAAGAAAAAGAAACAATCATTGCATTTGCTATCAGTTGTTTCCGCTATCAGTTTCTAGTGCGTCCTCTTGTGCGTTGTCCCACTGTCGTAAGGTCGTGAACTCTTAGTGCTGGAGCAGTGTTGGTCATGCGCTCTACAATCTTATTCGTTGAATTCGTAAGCTCATGGCTAGATTCACTTCGCTGTTAACTACATGATCAAACAGTTCGTAGTTAAATCCTCTCCTCCAGATCACATCAACGCAAACAGGACCAACGATTGAACGCAGAACATTTCTGTGGCGCTTTAGTACTATTATATTAATTGAAAATTTCTGCTGCATAAATTTGCAAACGCTGCTACTTCGACAGCCTGTCCAAGTAACATTGTCCATTAGTAAACATTGTAGACAACACTATCGCCATGGAATCTCTATGGAATTTACCCACTGGTTCTTGTATACATAATTCCGTGTATCCCTTATGTTTTGTTGGAGGCTTTTATAATACTTCATTTTAGCACCGTGTACAACAATCCTTGTTTGCAGAATACTCTTCGGAATTATGATTGGTAGGCACTCAACTGCGAGGTGAACTGCGAGGGTTGTAGTTCACAATTCACTTCAACCTATATATATGCCACAGTATTAACTTGAATAATCTCCTCTAGATGCCTTTAACGCAAACAGAACCAAAGATTGTGTGCAGAACATTTGTCTCGAAAAGACCAAGACCAGCTCTTGAAATCATCCACACAAACTCCGAAGAACTATAACATGGGTGGCGCTACAGTGGGCCTAGCTTCTCAGCAACTAGTCGTGTTGTGCGTGCTTTGTTCTTTCACGAGTGGAAGGGACCTACAGTTTAATGCCGACTCCGAACGGCGAAGTTGAGGAAGCTTTTTCCAGACGGGAATACTCTTTGAGCATTGTCAGTGACTCGCAAGAGGTGGAGCCGTGAAATATGAAAGGTGGTAAATTCGGGTATCGAACCTGGCACCCTCTGCGTAGGAGTCGACGTTCTTATCCACTACGCCACGGGAACCCATGGCAACTCCGAAAAACTGCTTCCTTAAAAAAATGTTGCAGGACTCACGCCTGCAACTTGTGTGAACGCTGAAATCTTTAACTCGCTTCATTTTCGCTGAAAATCAGCACACCAACACCGTGCATTGCCTTGGCAACTGAATAACTACACCACAAGTACATACCCTTTATCCTTCAACACTCCGATCCCAATTTTTTGCTATCATTGTTCCTCAGTTCCATTCATTCAAAAACCAGTCAAAACGCAACCGAAGTAACGACCTAGAACCTAACCAAGTATTCGTGTTTATTTTATTTTTAAAAAAATCCACGGACTTACTCTTTTGTCCTAGACCCAATTCCGCGGAAATGTCGAGTGGGGTTATCGCATCCACCAACAAGCGAAAAATCGGATTGAAACACACAGAATTGGCTCAACCATCAAACTTACTGCACGACCTGCCAAGTGGAGGCAAAACGTACAAGCACACAAAACAAAGCCCACAGACCTCGAGGGAAAAGTAAATATCTCTTCAGTCTACCACACCTGTTCGTATTGCATTGTTATGGTACCTGAAACACACCAGCCGCCTCAAGGCCGTGTATTGTAACAGAAAACCTCGGCGCCCTCGCCCAGCCATCAGCTTCCATGAGCATTTTTCAACACTTCATCGTCAGAATGTACTCTCGTGACCCAACTCTCTCAACCAAGCCCTGCTCAACACAACTCAGTGGAGCGGCAGTTGGCAGTTAACAGCTGCCAGATGTAATCAACTTTGTCCCGTTCCAGTGCACCTCACTAACTAACTCCAACACGCACCGTGTGCAATCAAAAATATCCTTTTGTACTTGGTAAACCTTTTTTTTCTCTCGCTCTTGTTTTTTTTTTTTCTTCATTATTCAGCGTTACGTTACTGTTCCATATTTCCAGTGGCACAATGCAAGGACAACCAACATCGCTTAATTGCGAATATAAAAGCGTCTAGCAGCCGCACTCTCCCGCAAACGAATATGAGCTACCGAGTGCCGGGTGCCGAGCCACCAACTGAACTCTCGCAACCCTTGCAGTGTGAGGCGACAGTCGATGGGGGAGCTCATCCCCATCCTCATCGTCGTCGTCGTCCTGCCGGCCTGTTAGGTCGTGAAGTCGTTGCGGGATGTTCGTTTTCAGTTGGTTGTGCTGCAACAACTTTTCCTATTGGTGCCAGAATTTAGGGCAAACACCCGAAAAAGTTTACCCAAACCCTCTCCCTCTCTCCTTGCGAAAAATTTGCGTAATAAAATCAATAAATTCCTGTTTTTTAGTATTTGCGAACACACTCGCCCAGCCCCGCATGTGGGTACGTGTGTTGCTACATGATAATGCCGCAGGAAGCGGGAGAACAAAAAAAAACACAAAAAAACGAACATACCCCTCGTCGTTGTTTTATTCCTTCGACGATGATTTTGCAAATATTTGCGCTGCGAGTTATGGGCGCCAGAGTTTGGAAGTGGTGGGGGGCGGCAAACTTGTACGACCTCCACCGCTATTGTTGTCGTTTCCCATCACTTTTTCTTCCTCACCTTGGGCAACTTCGAAGCGATGCTGGCGGCACAGTGCCCTCCCCCCGTGAGAGGAATGAAGCCACTAGGGAGCGCGGTCCTTGCGAATGGAATGACGTGTAGTCTCCTGACGGAGTGACTGTGTGTTGTGTTGATGGTGGAAATGTCATATTTGACAACTGTCATGTATTATGTAAGGAATGATGTGGTGCAGTCAAAGAAGACAGCGAAATCGTCTTTGCCGGAAATTCGCATTCATATCCTGTTTGGCGCTGAGACAGAGTCGAGCACCAAGAACCGAGGACGAACGAATGAGATATTTAAGATCATGATTCCACGTCAAATTTGAATATGTGAAGAATGCCGTGAAGCTTTGCGGAATCCATTCAAGTGTTCGTTTGCTTGCTCTTGGAATGTGCTCAGAACTGTCTTGTGTTTAAGTGGATTGTGTGACGAAGAAGAGGACTGGGAAACCGCACTGTTAACTCCAGTTTGTGGTCCTTCTTACGTTTGCGGACATTCTTGAAGAGTTCCGCTTCGATTGGGGTTACAAACAGAGAGAGATTGGCAATGTATGAAACGGGTGCAACAGACACTCGAAATATTTTAGATCTCATCTCAGCTCATCTTCCACTTAGTGGAACTTACAGGCTATTCCACTAAGTGGGTCACGCAGACAAAGAGAGATCCACCAATCGATTGGCCGCCTTCGACTCTAACTCATCGGGAACTATGGCTGAGGGCACCCAGACGAGTTTTTGGACATGGCCTTACAACCTCGTCCTCGGCCTGCCAATTGGTCACCTACCTGATGGAGTAGCATGAGCCTCGGAAGTCATAAAATTGTGGATAGTTATGCCACGTGCCTTAACATTGCAACTGCGGTTCGAAATGGAAGCTCAATATCGAGTTTGGCACGGAGTCCTTGAAGAAACTCTTTTGTGAAAATTGGGACAGGCCTCTTTAATGACACGAGAGATGCATAAAACGCCCTCTTCACTAATTGCCTTCAGTATTTCTGGCCGTATTTCACACACCCGAGGCGATTTGCAAATTTTCAGCAATTCAGTCGCCAAAGTGACTTCCTCCTCGGATCACTTCCTCGAAGACTCTTCTCCGACTACGGGGCTACCATCTTCAGTGCCTAGTTCGGGATGGAGCAGTGCTTGCTCCTTCAGTGCAACCTCATTCGAAACCTTCGAAAATACTTCTTTCGTTATTGATCATGAATTTCCTCCTTCTGAGCCAATGAATGGTGTCCTATATATGTTGTTTTCCTACTTCTCTCTAGACATTCTAGCCATTCAATAAATAAACCAATATACACTGAATTAAGCTGCTGTTGTATGTAATGTGGGTATGTTCGAGATTGAGACCATGTGGAAAAGAATTTCCCACGATAAACCCGTGAAACAGCGTTATAGGAGATCTGGCGTGTGACAGAGTAAAATAAATGGGAACAAAACCATGCATCCAATGGTTTTTGGTCGAAGGACTCATATGGTCTGTGCTTTGCTTACATCATTCGCTGGTTGTTGAATGACTTACTTACTTACTTATCATGCTGGCGACCCATGCAGGGTCCGAGCCTGAGAGATACCTGCTTTCCATTCCTGACGGTCCTAGGCACGCTGCTTCCAGTCATCAAGACCAATCTGTCTTGCATCCGCGATTACTTGGTCTTTATACCGGAGATTCGCTCTCCCTCTCCTTCTCGAACCAGGAGGCTCGGATTCGAACACCCTCTTAGCTGGAGCATTGTAGTCCATGCGCTCGATGTGGCCGAACCAGGGCAGTCAAGGAGTCTTTGCCTTCCCGACTACATCCACATCCTAGTACAGCTCGTAGAGGTCGCTTTTGTGTATTCTCCGCCACTCGCCTTCCTCGCGGACGGGACCATATATCCGACGTGAAATTTTTCTTTCGAAGACACCAAGAATCAGCTCCGCAGTTTTGCTTATCGTACAGTCTTCGGTTCCATATAGCAGCACTGGCAAAATAAGAGTTTTGTAGAGCATTTTTTTATTCTTTCGAGTCAGGAGTTGAAACCAATTGTTTTAAGAAACTGAAGTTAATCTTATCGTGTCTTACTAACCATGTTCAAGCTGTGCTATACAACTCAATACCGTCGTCTCTTCGTGATGCTCACATTAGGGTACCTCAAGGTTCTTTTCTTACTCCGTTATTGTTCTCAATGTTCATTAATTATATCATTAAAGTGCTGTCTTATTGTAAATACCATATAATGGGTAGTCGAAAAAGTCTTTTCCTATTTTGTCAATATATGTAGTTGGAGTCGTCTTTCTCCAGTGCTACCAATCTCCTTGTATCATACCATATGGTGTTGGAAAGGTAACATTTTAAAATTCACTTAACCAAAAAAAAATTAAATTCGGAGAAGTTGAACCTGTTCAAAAATGAGTGAACAAAATAAAGAAATTCGCTATAATTTGAATTTTTTGTATAAAAAAGAGAAGAATGCCACGCAAGGCATCAATGAAGTTTGTGAAATTTACGGAGATGATGCTGTATCAGTTCAACAATGGTTCGCACGCTTTCGTTTTGGAAAATTTCGATGTGAAAGATGCACCTCGCTCTGGTCGACCTATCGTTGAAAAAGTCGATGAAATTATGGAAAACATTGACCAGGACCGTCACATATGCAGCCATGACATCGCCAAGGAACTAAACATTCATCATCAAATGGTTTTGAACCATTTAAAAATGGCTGGCTACAAAAAGAAGCTCGATGTTTGGGTACCACATGAATTGTCTGTGAAAAAAGTTTGATTAGAAATACGAAAAGACTTTTTCGATTACCCATTATATGAAGATGATGTTCATACCTAAGTTTTCCTCTTGGTTTAGTTGAAGTTTCAGTTGCAAGATTAAATGACGATTTGAGCTGAAATCCAAACAAACCCAAGTCATTCCATTTTCAAAACACCATCCCTCCCTTTCAAACTTTCCCTCCATAGAACTTAACTCTGTTGTAATCGAATATGTAACTTGTGTTTAAGATCTTGATATAATGTACAAGAACTACATGGACTGACCATATAGACAGTGTAGTGTCAAAGGTATATGCGTCTCTTAGAGGTTTGTCAATTAACAAATACATACCCCCAAGTAATGTAAAATTCAAACTTGCCAAAGCGCTCATAGTTCCTATGTGAACTTTCGGCTGTGAATTGTTTTCTGTCTTTGTTAATTCAAAACAGAAAATCAACGATACATCTTTAACCTCCGAAGATTTGACCATGTCTCGGAACGTCGAACTCTCTTTGGATGTGAATTGGAGCCATTTTTAAAGTATAGAACATAAATCTTACTATTCAAAATCATTCACAACAGCCTAACTACAGCCTACCTCTCTAACATCGCGCAGACATTTCTTCATTCATGTTGTACACCTATGGAATCATCTACCCTCACAGGTACGGTCCAAGACCGAGTACAAACAATTTTGTTCAGCTTGTTTTTCTCACCTCCCCAACATGAACTAGAATAATTGCCTACAATTAAGCTTTTCCAATTTGGTGGCATCTAAAATAAATTGTAATATAGTAGAATAGAACTATGATCATTTAAAATTTCTGAAATTTAAACTAGAAATATGAAAATGTATAATTTAGGTGGCGCTACAGTCCGGGGTGGACCTGGGCCTCAACCAGTAAGCCTCTCCAGCCGGCACGATCTTTTGCCAGCTGTCTCCAACTGCGCACACCAAGTTGGTTGAGGTCTTTTTGTATTCAATCAATGTAATTCAATCTAAGCCTTGCATGTGTGTCGATAGTGGAGTTTACGGAGAAAACTCCTTTACTACCTCGAAGTTGTAACGCCGATCGTAATATTTTACCCTAGGTGGTGTATCGTTTTTTCGTCGTTTTTTGGTCGTCGACATATACTTTGTTTTATTCTCATTGACCTTAATACCAGCTCGCTTCGTCTCTTCATCATTTGCCGTAAATGCTTCCACTACGGCACGTTGGGAACGCGCGACGACGTCAATGTCGTCTGCATATCCCATCAGTTGGGCTGACTTGCAGAAGATAGTGCCTTCAGTGTTTACAGCTGCCCGCCGCACTATCTTCTCCAGAAGAAGAAATCACACGACAGCGCATTTCCTTGCCGAAACCCGGTTCACGTTTCAAATGGCTCAGAAGTCTCCGAGCCGAAAGTGCACAGTGCATTGCGTATTTGTTAGCGTGGTGCTACGACAACCCGACATCCCGAATCCATGCTGTGAATGCTGTCGTAAGCGGCTCTAAAATCGATAGAGAGGTGGTGTGTATCGATTTGAAACTCGCTGGTCTTTTCCAGGATATGCCTTTGTGTGAAGATTTGGTCTATTGTCGATTTGCCGGATCGGAAGCCGCACTGGCACATTCCGATTAACGGCTTTAGACGTTCAGGCAGTACTCTGGACAGGATCTTGCAGGCGACGTTGAGCAGGGATTTACCTCGATAGTTGTTGTGAAGAGGTACGATCGCCTTTTTTGTGGATGGGGTATAAGGAGCTAATATTACAGTCGTCGGGCATGCTTTCGTCCTCCCAAATTCTACATATTATCTGGAACGCCTTCGAATTCGTGAACTGCTTTTAGCTCTTCCCAGGTTACGCTTGTAATTTTTCCTGCACAAAACCCCGATAGAGATGTCCAGTCCCCTCAGATCATCATCATCATTTTACTCATCTGAACATACTGACGAATTTGATTACACACACAACTAGAAAAAAACTATGTGTTACGGTGTTCAAATGCTGGGGTTAATCGTTTAAGAAGTGAAATGTTGCTACCACGAGTGAACCAATGACCGTATCCTTTCGCGATCCAAAGACGATTGCCAATGCATGGGCTCTCTAATTTACCCGATCGTTGGGCGCCCTCTCGTTCACTCAAGGGGTAGTTTATGTTGATTGAAGAAAGGGATCATATGTATTCCTCGTGCAATATCGCTCAACAATCTTATCTGTCCCTTCACACTCAATGTCTTTTATACGTAAAGGGTGTCAAAAATTTAACGAACGATTTGAATTTGACTCCATTTTTTTTTTTACAACACTGACCAAAATATGCAGTTTTAGAGCTCAAATTTTAGTAAAAATGGAGCCCCACACAATATAGCAAGTGGTTTATCAATGAAAAAGTTCACACAAAATATGGTCGAAATAGTGTCTTTCTTCGTCTACTGTGAAGAGTTTTACTGAAAAAGTCACGAATCTTGATTTGAAGCCCAAACATGATTAATTATGGCAATTTATGATAAAAAATCGCATTGCTCTCAGTTGGCCGCTGTTAAGAGAGCTATGTTTTTTTTTCTAAAAAGCTTTAAGCAAAGTAGGAGTGCCGTGGGCTCCATCTGGAGAACACCATCATCTGCAGAATTTGAGAAGGTATGGTAAAGCTGAAGAGCAACAAAACCGCAGGATCAGAGCTCTTTGCTCCAGGTCGATGACCGAGCTATGGAGGGCCCCTAGGTCATCTCTAGAATAAGGGACGACAAAAGCATGCACGACGGATTATCAGCTCCATATGCCCTATACACAAAAAAGGCAATCCTACCTCTTGCAACAACTATAGGGGTCGCCTCTTGTTCAGCGTCTTGTGTGAAGGACTAAAGCCTAATCGGCACCGAGAGCGGCCAATTACAAACCAAATATTCAAACTATGTCAAATCCTGGAGACCTAGTGAGTTTCAGATCGATGCACAGTGTAAAGCATGAGCTCAGTCAGAACTTGCAAATTCATTCGTATATTTCGTCTTTTTATGCAATTTGCAACATCATATCCGGACAATATGGAAGCGAATCCGAGAATTGGGAATTGGGGGAAGGTAAGGTCAGGTTAACGAGATGGCCAAGTATTTTAACATCCAACTTATGTGGGTGGCGGCAAGTAATCAGGACACCCCATACCCCTCTCTTCTAGTAATAAACTCTTTGTTACTTACAGACGCCATCAACGCCGCCAATCGGAGGTGAATGGAATTAGATACTTGTAGGACTTCAAAGCTAATATGGCCTTCAATAAATCCCAAAAAACAAGCGCTCTCCTACTTCTAAATAGAAAGGAAATCAGCAATGTAGTTGGCATTATTACACATGACTTTTGCTGGAGTTGTAGGGACGAAGAAGAAGAAGAAACTACACTTCACTACCTCCGCACCTGCCCAGCGCTTGCAATTACAAGGAAATACACGCTAAGCAGCTATTTATTCAATAGTCTTGAGGAAATGTCTGGGATCAAAATTCTGGACATAGCAAAATTTATAAAAACTACTAATTAGCTGTAACCCAGATACCAGTAGGTATCTTTAGATGTTTTATTTAGTTCCAATAAGGAACCGGAACGTTAGCTGTCGATTAGTGATATCACAATGGATCCAATCAGGATCTAAGTGGGCCAGAACTGCTTCAGTTGTGGCAAGCACATTAACCTAACCTAACCTATGTGGGTGCCGGGACACTGTGACATTCCAGAGAATTGATAGAGACCCACCCTCCACGCCTATCGCTACTATAAAACATCTGCTAAAACTTGAAACGCTTGCTCAAACAATCCGCGGATGGATTTCTGACACAGGATGCCTCCTAACCAGACAGCTATTAAGTTTAGCCAAGTTTTAAAAAAAAAAAACCTGGATTAAGCCGAAAGGCACATTTATAAAGTAAATTGGAGTAGCTTAGAGTACCCGCATAGGGTCAGTAGGTTAGTATTAAGGACATTTGTAATTCTTAAGTTAGTTCAATTCAATTCAATTCAATTCAATTTTGCTTTTATTCAATAACAAATGTTTCTTAGTTACATTATCTGCAAAGCCAAAGGGGCTTGTCTGCAGAAGACTGAATACAATATTTGTTTCTGTTATTTTTGTTGTTGAATTCAAGGCTTAAACTACTACTAAGTTAAGCTAGATTTAAGTAATTTTGTCTAGCAAGTAAGTTAAAATGCCTTAAATTAAACAAAATTACATACAAAAAAAAACCAAACAACTATAGGCCAAATATAGGCAACTATAGATCGATTGCAAGCGATTATCTTGATCAGATTAAGCAGGCCAAACCTAAGATCTCTTATTGGCGTTTTAACAGGGCATTGTGCCAACGGAACTCACGCCTCTAGACTAGGCCTTGCCTATAATGATTTCTGTAGAACCTGCATGGATGAGGATGAGGAAGAAACCATCGAACAATTGCTATGTAGCTGCAGTGGTCTCTCATCCCGTAGATTCAGACTTCTGGCGGCTAATTTCTTTGTTAATCTTGCTGAACTGAGCAGTCACAGAATCACCCCTCTTCTTCGCTTTATTAAAAACACTAATTGGTTTGCGGAATAGGTACACTTGATCCGCCTGGTAACACAATGGGCCTTCGCTTGGCCTAAGTGTGTGCTGTCCTTCTGGGCGGCAGTCAGCCACCTCAACCTAACCTCAACCATTATGATACCCATGGAGGATAGTCAACCTCCTAGTTCATGCTCATACTGCCTATTCTCGAATATGAGCATTGAAATAGTTGTTCTTGCGTTGTCCAGGCATCCTGAAATTCTTATGAACCTGAAAGTAGAACTATGTAGGAATTCTGATAATTCCTGGAGATCCTGGAAGAAGTGATCTTTCAGTAGGCAGAAGCTGGAACAGTGACAAAGATAATTTTTGTTTTCTGGAGGTATGTGGAAATCTTCGACAGGACTCTATGGCAAACGTTCGCACATAGAAGTGTGAGATTTTTACTTACTAAAACCATCCCCCCTTTTTTTTAAGACTACAACTAAGTCAAGCACTTCACCAATAATTTGCATTTCATAATTTAGGTTCTGATCGACAGGTTACTCTCCAATGAAAGTTTCTGCTAACACCACAACCATGCGCGGGTGTAAACTATCGAGATCGAGGGGTCGAATCCCTTGAAGTCAGCGCAAGACATTAGTTTCATCAAGGATCGGGTAAACTGCAGAGTTTATGTGCTCTTCTAGGCGGCGCTTGTGTTTATAAGCAAAGTTCTTTACTTCATCTGGGAGTGGTAATATTCCAAGATCTCTGTGGATTTCATCATTTCTTATATACCATGGTGCATTGACGATGGTTCTAAGCACCTTATTTTGAAAGGTCTGTATTATGTTCAAATTACTTGCTTTGGTACAACCCAGAAGTTGTACGCCATACGTCCAAACAGGTTTTAGGATTTGCTTGTATACAAGCAGTTTGCCGTCAATACTCAGCTTGGAATGTTTACCAATAAGCCAGTACAGATATTTATATTTCATGTCAAGTTCTGCACGTTTCTTCTTAACGTGCTCCTTCCACTTGCGTCCCACGTCAAGAGTCATCCCGAGGTATTTACTTAAATTGCCAAGAGGTATTTGGACACGATTTAGGTAAGCTGGCAAGTAATTAACGTGCCTGTAGGTGAAGTTAATATGGACTGATTTGCTTTCATTACGAACAGTTCGCCATAAGTTCATCCATTCGTGTATCCGATGTAGTGAACGTTGTAATTTTGCTGAAGACTCTTCAACCGTTCTGGCTGTTACCAAAATAGCGGTGTCGTCAGCAAATGTGCCTAGAACAGTGTGTTCTTCTTGTGGTAAGTCACTAGTATACAGTAGGTAGAGCACAGGTCCAAGAACACTCCCTTGCCGTACACCAGCATTTATATTTTTAAAAGCAGAGTACTGGGTCAATGGTTGAGTGTTCATTTCTAAAACAAAAGTGGTGAATTGGTATGAGCTGTTTTTCTTCCACAATTAGATTAAGCAGAATTTGACAAAGACAATGAGGAATGTCCTCAATTTCTTCTTCGTCGCCACAGCCCCTGCATATGGTGATGATTATGACCAGTTATCGCTCAGGCTACCCTCCGCGGCAACCTTTAGTCTGGTTTTGCAATGTTGACCCTGGGCCATAAGGGCGGTACCAGAGTTCCACCTTTTGCTTGCTAGCTTTATGATTTCTTTCCATCCCCTTTTTCCTTGACGTCTGTAAAGGGTCGGTAAGCTTCGGTTCCTTTACATTTTATCCCTATGACACAGCATAAAGTAATCGAGTGCTGCGGAATAAGAACTGTAAGCTCTTCGCGGCAGCGTGCTTTTCTTTAATGGCCACTTGACTGTCAATTAAGACGATAATATCAGCCGGCGCTTTTTCTATAATGTTATCCTTTTGGCTACTTCCTTGACTGCCACGAAGTCCGTTTGAAAAACAATGCCGTAACCAGCGAGTCTGATAGAGCAACGGATGTTTAACAATTAGCATAGAATTGATGGTTACAGCGTTCTGGAATCTTTCAGATAAGAAACTGGAATAAATGCACATTCGCCAGATGAAAGGTGATTTTTAATTTTCCAGAAAAGGATCTTATGATTCACATTGCCGAAAGCTTTAGAGAAATCAAGAAGACTCAAAAGTCAAGAAGACATGAAAATCGTGTCTAATATATTCCAAGAAATCAACGATAGCTGTTGAAGTTCTTTCTGTGGCTCTGAAACCGGATTGTGCATCATAAAGTAAATTATTGCAAGGCAGATGTTTCTTTGTCGTTCCAAAGTACGTAGTGTTCCACACCGATGGGCTTAAAATTTACCAAAACTTTTCATTCCTTCTTCTTCAGAGAGGCTTGTTGGGTTGAATTCAAGTCCACCCCCGACTGCAACGTAGCACAAAGAAGAAAAAGAGAAAGACGATGTTCCTTCCCTAAATACCCATCCTTCGCGTTGATGTGAATTTAAGTCCAATTCCAGGAAATTGGTGTTCTCACTTCGCCTGAAGTTTTCGTTAAGAACTCCTAAACCTCAGTTAGCGGTTAAGGTACTGATTATGAAAATCCATCCCAACTGAGGAACACAGGCAGCACTTTAAATCGTTCATCACCTTAAAGCGCATTCACCTGGATTCACTTCCCGCCTGGCTGGCCGTTTCCACAAGTCTAAATGACTTAATTTACTTAGGCACCCTTGAAGAGGTGGCCAATTTATCACGTGCCGAGAAAATATTCTCCGAGATCCCTATCGCCTTCGCAAGATACTCCACAGACACAACAGGGAACACCGCCGCCGCCGTGCCGTCACGGCGCGGGCGGGCTCTCATCACAAAATATTGACACGGCTCACGCACATCGCAACCTTGACACATGAAAATCGACAGAAAACCTCCACCGACGACGACGACGACGAAGACACACCACCCGCCACCTTGAATCCGGGAAACTATCCGAGCAGAATTAGAACATAAAACCAAATTGTGAGACGCACCTTGATTACGCGATGACGACGACGACGATGGCACCACAACAACAACAACAACAGCAGGAGCAGCAAACAAATGAAAAGCGACTACAATCCACTACAGTCCGCGTCCCGGCCGCGTCCTGCATAATAGCCGGATGGATGGTGTGTTCCCCAAGTCTTCCCCGAAAAAGACAAAACACCAGCGAGCACAAAAGAAGCCAGAAGACACAAGAGATTGTACGAAAATATCTACATCCACCCAGTAGGTCAAGGATGTCATCCTAAAGGCAAGTTTCGTTGATGTCACGAAGTGCGGAGAGGGGGGTTAGTGAAGCCAGAGCAGCTGAGGAGCAGCACAGTGCGACCAAATACACAGATATGTAGCCTTGAACGTGTGTACACAGGATTTTGGGGGTAGATCTCATTATGGTGCAGAAATTATATCATTCCCTCACAAAACTGACAACGCCATGAAAGAATGAATGAGAATTAGTTTCACGCTAGGCAGAGAAGGTCATGAATTGTGTGATATTCTTACGGAAACATAAAATGAAATTCATTTCTTCCAGAGGTCCTCGTTAAAAAACAAACAAACACAAAAAATGTATGTACACGAATGTGAGTACATAGACAGAGCCGTGTCAGTCGTGTACTCCTGTACATCGTGTACATCGTCCTCGCAATCAGCTGAGAAAATAAAATTCAATACTCACCGTCAGCCGCTACTGTAGGTATACAGAGCGGCATGTTCATCAGCACCTAAGAGTATGCACTCAAAATTGTGACGATGCGTGTGTGCCTTGAGTGGGAATGGCTTCGAAAATTTGAAAATTCACTCTTGTCTGAGAGAGTGAGAGAATGAAACATGCGCTGTGAAGACATTCGAAGATAGGAAATTTCAGTCAGTCAGCTTATGTTCGAAATGTTTCTTCGACTCCCAATGCCAGTGTGGACATGTTGTGGGGGAAAATGTGTCCGTGGGACAGGTTCCACATGGGAAATGATGCGACAAGAAAAAGGGGCAGGCGCTCCCGCTGTGGATTGCAGCCCCCCATGCTGTCACATAAATCAGAAAATACTCATTTTGACGCCTTTCCATTATCATTATCCCAACCCTCCATTTGGCGAGTAATAAAACGGAACATATACCGTTTGGGGTGAACCCACTTCCTTCCGTCAACCACCCCACGCCGCCCCGCAACCGACCTGAAGTGCGAGACTGCTCATGCTCATGTGGGTGTTGTGTGTGATATCAATGCCTAACGAGACTTTGATTGTCGGTGTTATTAAACTCTTGCAGCACCTTCCTTCATCACCGGGAACAGATATCCTGTATCCTTGTGCCTTTTGACTGCCTTCCTTCCATAATGACGATAACTGCGTCCTAATGTCAACCATTCGCAGTTCGCCAACGCGCGGCTGTGGGTCTCAACTCCATCCACTATTTCATGGCCCGCCGGTGAGGGGGACACACTCGTCGCATTATCGTGTGTTGACGAATATCCCGGCGATGGCATTACATCAAGTTCCGAAATGAACCATAAGCGGAACAAAGCATCGAAACGTGACCGAATCAAATTTAATGTTTTGCTATTTTGCTGCCGCCTTCTGCTCCGGGAAATCCTTTGCAGCATCCACATCCACGCTCATTCTTCACCTTCACCTGTTCACGGCCGCGCTCGTCTTTTATTTTTCTTCTGGACAACACACGCACACACACACACACACATTCAGCGAAGGAGTCTACGAATGAAGGACTCCTGGAAAATGGGGTGGTGATTTATGGTTTTGGTAGCAATTGGCGAAATGTTTGGGATTCCAATAAAATTAGATACACCAGCCCCCGCCTCCCCCTCAAGTACAGAGAGGTGAAGCAAGCCCCCACCCACTCTCCCCCCCTCAACGAAGACCTGGATGCGTGTAAGTTTGACTTCTGCTCGAACTCGGGTTCGACAGCGGGTCGAGGGAATTGAGAAATGCGACGCATATTGGCGGTTCTTTCTGGGATGCTTTTTAGTACTTTTGGAAATTAGATTTTCCTCTTGTCTTTTATTTCTTCGACTGTTTCATTTTTTCTTCTTTCCTCCTTCGCTGTGTTCTTTGCGGTCCTCGTCGTTCTTCATCTCTGCAGGACGTTCACACATACTTACTGCCGCCGGAGACAGGCTGAGGGGATGAAATCCAGATATCCAAAGACGAAGAAACAAACTTTTATTTATGAATTCTTCGATATGCCGTTTTGAGTACACTGTCAACTGCCCCTTGCTCCCGAGGACCGATGCTTCGTCCTGGGAGTAAGCATTTGGAGTTTGAAAATCGCGTAGGAAGATAATGTCGTAGACAGGAGAATACAGAAATTTCAAACATTTGTTTATTTTTTTTCGGGACGTCATATTTTCCTCGTCTCTGAGCTGGATGTGGGCGACAAGGACGAAAATGTCTGAACAACAAATTAGGTAAGGCCATGTACCTCGATGCCCAATCTTGTGGCCAACGTTTGTGTGTGTTTGCTTTAAGTATTTAAACTTGTGTCCGCAGTGTGTGGGGAGATGTCAAAAGTCTCTGCTCTATCTGGGCTCTTGGATGCAAGGGATTGGGGCTTGTTTTCATGTTTTTGGCAACGATTCCATCAAATATCACTGTGTTCGTGACGGCAAAGGCTCTTTTCACTTCAACTTTGTACCTTGAAGCCGAAGTGTGGTCTCTGGGCAACTCCCATCCACAATCAAGAACTGCACAAAAGATGGAGGCCCATCATCTACGAGTCAATCCTCCATGGCTTTGTGGTATCTCTGCAAGAAGTCAATGTTAGGAAAGTCTCTCATGGTCCACTGGTGGCTTGTATCAGTAGTCAGACTCATATTATGAATTAGGCATAAATGTGTACATTATACAAACTCAGACACGAAGCATAGTCTACTTCTTCTTGGGCAGCCAGCTTCTCTTCCGCTCGGCTAATACTTTTTACAATATTTTAGCTCGATGAGCCTGAGCTTGAGTAGCAACAACTGCAAAGGGTGACTTGGAAAATTCAATGTTGCGGCGCTGGGCGTTAAGAAGTAACCGGCTGAACTTCCTCTGATCTGCTGCCAGTTTTTTGAGAAATTTTGCGTAGGTTCAACTTAATCAATTGAAGAGTGTTAGTCAATGGAACTCGACGTACTACCTTCTTCTTGAGGACACGAAGAACCCGCCTGAATTCCTCGGATTTTAGCAGGCGCGCCAAATCAGGGTTGATCATCGTCGGTTGTGGCAAGTCGCATTCCTTCCTAAGAGTGGATGGAGTTTTCAATGAATGGAGTAATTTAAGGCGTTGGAAACCCGATTAAGTCATGTCAAGTCACAAAACGTCCCACATGACCACCTGTTGCCAACTTCAACAGATTCATTTTATCAGCGTTCATGGTCTTGAGGCCTGCGATGTTACAGAAAGTGGGACGAAGGTCTTCATCTTTGCAATAAACCATCAAAGATCGACCAAGAGCAATGCGAAGACTTTCGCGCATTGTTCCACGATTAGCACGAAAGCTTTCAGACTTGTACACGTTTTGGATGTCAAACCAAGCCTTCATGCCAGAGATGGAGAAATATATATAGTGATTTATTAAAGAACTTTATTGTCCAAAAACCGGAATAACTGTCAATCATTTAAATTTAAATAGGGAATACCCACTTTCAAATATTCAGTAATGGCAATAAGGTTTCGTGTTCTTGCAGTCGGTGTGTAATAGAGAAACAGAGAGCAGAGAGAAATAGATGCGATAAGGTAAATGTAAGAAATCTTCATTGGCTAACTGTACTTAAGTTAGCTCTGCAGTACAAAATACATCAGTACCGAGATCAACCGGTGTTTCTATGGGTTTAGGAGGCAATTGAGTAGTAGAGCCATCTCTCGAAGGACCAAGCAGACCTAGATCATTCCAGTCCTGCTGTACTGCGCGGAGGTATGGACAATCTCAATCTCAAGTCCTTGGTCTCTTCGAGAGAAAAGTTCTGCTTGCGATCTTTGGTCTTGTTTGCATCGACGGTTTCTTGAGGAGAAGATTAAGCCACGAACTGTATGGGGTGTACAGCGACATGAGTCTAGTCAGGCGTCTTCGGATCCAACTCCTAAGATGGGTAGGCCATGTAGAGCGTATTTACAAATCAGCTCCGGCCCGAAGAGTCTTCAACTCCGAACCAGTGAGACAAAGTAAAAGAGGACGCCCGCGTTTAAGGTGGCGCACCCAGGCAGAGAATGACCTCAACCAACTTGGTGTGCGATACTGGAGACAGCTAGCCAGAGACCGTGCTAGCTGGAGAGGCTTGTTGGTTGAGGCTCAGGTCCACCGCGGACTGTAGCGCCAAATAAAGAAGAAGAAAAACTGTTCTTTATACAGTCAGAAATATAAGATCAGGTGTAGTACAAGCTAACTCCCTGATCATTTAAACGGTTTCGTCCGCAGTCTTATGAGATACCTTGATATTACATTTGATCTCGATTATGCTTCTGCAAATCCAAAGTCTGTCCCTTTTTTAACCCTCTAATGGCTTAGTTTTTGATTCTATTCAAATTGTTTTCATAAAATTGTATGTACCTAACAACGCAGAATCTGCAAAAAAAAATTAAAAAATTAAATTTTGGACCTTTAACAAGGAAAAATACAACATAATCCAAAAACCCCCTTGGGCAGAAGACTTACGCTCGTGTGAAATTTGAAAAAAACAAAATATGCCCGATAATATTGTATCATTTTTCTATTATTTTATTTTGTATATTAGGCCCTTATAGTTGCGAAACAATATTAACCGTTACCTCTTAACACTTGCAAAAGTATACACTGCCTAGAGGCGATGGAGGTAGGTATTAGGAGGTTAATGGACAGGGACAATCTGAGCCCTAGCATCGAATGAAAAGCGAATTTGGATAGCCTTGGTCTTAATGATAGCCACAGATTTTCAACCATTCAATGTTGTCAATGTTGCTGGATTGAGGATTTATCTAAAAAGCTGGAGACATTTATACCAATTCATCCACTTACGACTGGTACAAAAAGTTTTTAATAGTTTCAGCGTCTTCGGTGGCGCCAGAAAGGACTTTCTGTGTAAGTTCTAGACTATCGATAGCTTTCTACTTCCACTAACGAAAACTATAGCTTGTTTGGTTTTCTGCAGCTTCTGTACCTCACCGGAAACAACCAATGAGAATTCGGCAACGCCACCAATCACATGTCCCTTGACATGTACCAGAGCTGGCACTCCAGAGGAAGAGATAGCAGACACAAAAGCATACCGCCTTTTTTTTTAATGGCACCTACAGAAGGTTTTGGTTAGAGCAAACACACGCTCCGCACGGTACATGTTACCGAAAGCACCCTCATCGGAGCGAAGGGTACCACGGACACGGGGAATACCAGCAACCCTTCTCGAAGCTCCCAAGTTCTTGCAGGTCTCGAAGGACGCTACACTCCGGGGGCCTGTGCCTCAGCTGTCAATAAAACTGCCACACGCGGCCTTAAAATTGAAGTCTTATGTGATAGAATGCGTTCATTTTAACAGGCGCGAGAACTTTGTCATGAATCTAACTTACTTGATGTACAGCTAAGTTGGATTGTCATCGGATATCATAATCTGTTCGATTTAGAGAGAATTTCGACTTAGGGGGAGTCCACTGTATTTGGACATTGGATATGGATTTCCCATAAAATTCCAATTGAATTCGTTACGCCGATTACCTTTAAATTCATTCGTATCTCGGACTACAACTTTTCCGCAATGCAATTCACGGTACGGATTGAACAAGTACAACACCTTGTACATGAATGTCACTGAAAAAGCCGCCAAACGCCTCCCTTCCCACTTGCAGTACACAAACATCCGCACACAGCCCCTCAGACAGGACATTAATTATCAATCTCATCGGTCGCATCTTCCACCGGTCATTAGTGACAACAAAAACTAACCGATTCCATGGGACGACCGCACGCGCTGTCTCGTCACTTTAGTTGCAATTAAGGACTCACCTTAGCTCCGCCAGTGATGATCCAGAGCCCAGACCCATCACTCCCCGCTGTTCTGGGCTTCTGTCGGCAGGAGGTGCTGATGCTTTCCCATTCCCAATACATTATCCTGTCGTTACTGTCCGCACGGACCACCCAAGCCAACGAACTAATTACGAGTTCCAGAAGCAGCGCCGCCGCCGCCAACGAGAAAGTATCTCCTTCCCGAATGAGGAATCGCAACTCACAATGGCATCCTGCTGAGCGATTTTCTGCACCATATGCTCCGCTCAACGGAATTTGCAGTTGTTCTTCGTGCCAAATGACCGCAGCAGGCACATTCTTTCCACACACACACACATGCACAATACAAAAACCGAGAAACGAGAAACCCAAACAACAAGACACCACCACGGCTGTGGTTGCCGCTGCGAAGGATACACGGCACAAAAAGCCGACGCATTCATCATCTCACTTAAACGGTTCGGCGCGGAGGAATGCGATTGTGTTGTTTGCGATTGAGATCCTCTCCCGAGAGTCACCCCGCCCCTCCCTTGGAATAACGTTCATTCATTCATATTTCAGTTTGAGGTCTTAAGAGGAGAGCGAATGTCAAAAGGAGGACGACAGACGGACAAAAAGAGGCCAGGTGAGGATCGTTCTTGCTCCGGATCGGATCCTTTTGTTCGGGGGATTTTGCTTTTTGGTTTTTTGCAAACCCTTTGGCCTTAGGCGCACTCGGTAATTGGACATGAATGCGTGGTCATGGGCGACGAGATGCCAGGGGATCAGTAAATACAATGCCCGTTGGGCAACAAACAAAAAAGAAGGAGAAAACGAACAAAGAGGATCAATCGATAGGAGAGTTTTAAATTGCAAATGGGTGAATGAATGTTTTTGCTTTGCTCTCGCAAGATCCCGCAGGACCGCAGTCAAGCATTGAATGGGTCTTGCGGAATGAGAGAGAGGAAGGTGGTCGTCGTCATTACTGCAATCTGCGATTTTTATCAGACTCGCAGTGGCAGATGTTTCAGCTGTACCCGATGCAGTGTGCGATTGTAATACGATATCGTGCATGTGACTGAATGTGGAATGGATGGATGGCATTGTAACTGTCTGCAGAGAGGCTGTTCACTGTTTAATAAACAATCACGTACTGACGGATGGGGTGGGGGCAATTGTGTGCACATGTCACATTGTATGTCTTTCTGCGTCGATGAAAAGGTACTATCAACTTCTGTTACCAACAAGCGGGAAAATATTCACTATTTCCACCTGGCAACATACTTAACCACACATATGCACACTTGGACGACTCTCCCCGCGGTCATAAAATGACAAAGGTGACTAAGACAGTAAGGTGACTAAGACAGTACAAATTTGTCACAGTGACATGTGACACGTCTAAGAGAATATGGGTGAATACATCGAGGGGCTGATTTTTTATTTTTTTTTCATTTATTTATTTTTAATATCTATCGCTGTACTTCAAGAATCATATGTTCCTTTACTAGTACAGGAACATTATAACATAGCATATTATTTTGTGTGACATGATTGAGATTAGTGATTTCAAGTTACTTCAATTATAATTTAAGAGTGTAGATTTGTGATTTTAAAATTTAATGTTATTAGAATACATATGTGAAGAGAAAGAGTTAAGACTGAAGTTACTAGGAATTATTTCAGTTCAACTGAAACAAGCGTTACAAAAATGTCTGTACTTGGTCTTAGACCGTACCTGTGAAGGTAGGTGATTCCATAAATGAACAGCATGAATGAAAAAGTGCCTACGTGACATTAAACAGGTATGATTGGAGGGTTTCAAGATAATATTACGACTTGATCGACAGAAGGTGATCTTTTCATATAAATATTTTGGCTGTTTCTAGTGAATAATTTTGAAGAGTAATAAGCACGACCGGTAGCATAAGAATGCGTCCAGTTCGCATCCTAGGAGAATGCGACGTTGTTCCGAGACGTGATCAAATCTGCGAAGGTTAAAAACATACCGTGCAGCCGCGTTAATTGCTTTTGTCAATTTTAGGGAGGAAGAATAATGACAGTCAGCGAACAACTCAGATCCATATGTCAAGATTGGCACTATGAGTGCTCTGGCAAGTTTTAATTTGATGTTCACAGGGAGAATGTATTTGCTGATTGATAAGCCTCTTAGGGATGTATACACCTTTGATACTACGCTATCAATGTGGTCAGTCCACGTCAGTTCACTATTGCACATTATTCCAAGGTTTTTTACACATGGAACATATTCAATTGCGGTCGAGTTCAGTTCTATTAGCGGGAAATTTGACAAGGAAGGCGGTTGTTTCGAGAACGGGATGGCTTTGGTTTTGTTAGGATGTAGCATTAGACCATTTTGTATAGCCCAGTTTGCAATAGAGCCCAAATCCTCGTTTATATTAGCAACTGAGTCTTCAACCATATCAAGAGGGAAACTAAGGTAGATTTGGACATCGTCTGTATAGATATGGAATTTACAATAGGATAAAACTAGTGGAAGGTCATTGAAACACAACATTGAAAATAATAAAGGACCGAGAATGGAACCTTGAGGAACACCATAACATACGCCACAAAAGGATGACAGTTTAGAGTTATGAAAAACAGCTTGGACTCGGTTAGTAAGATACGAGAGAATTAATTTATTAGTAGGATTACAGAAACCGAATTGTGTGGACAGTTTATGACAAAGTATTGTTGGGTCTACGCAGTCAAATGCTTTCGAGAAGTCGAGTAAGTTTAGTATGGTCGTTTTGTCTTCGTCGATAGCTCTTCGAATATCGTCTGTTACTTTTAATAAGGCTGTAACACAGCTATATCCTTTCCGGGAACCTGATTGCAGAGGGTTTAGAAGCTTGTTTCGCTCAATGTAATCTTTGATGTTTCGGCTAACAATAGATTCAAACACTTTTGAAAGAAACGGAACGATTGCAATGGGTCGGAATTCAGGTGGACTAGTTTTCTTTGGTACTGGGATTATCTCAGCCTTCTTCCACAAAGTTGGGAAGCGGAACGTCATGATTATTGTGTTAATAATGTGCGTGATATGATGAAGTATCACTGGAAGCAATATTTTAATGAAGTCAGGGTGGATATAATCGAGGCCAACGGATTTTGACATGATGGCAAATACTTCACAACCGACTGTGTAGGAATCGACTCTTGCGAGTTCAAAGGCATTTGCTCGAGTGTTGTTTAAAAGTATTGGAGGCATTCTTTCGGAGACTGCGGGACCAGTAGAAGCGAATCGAATATTTAAGATATCAGGGTTAATGTTATCGTCGTTTATCCTTTTCTTTGCTTTGCTCAGTCCAATGTCGCGAACCTGTTTCCATAGGAAACTGGAAGATCGATCGTTTCTGAATTTCATTTTGTAGTACTTGAGCTTAGCCGATCTTATCAACAGTGTGACATCGTTCCTACATTCTTTATATGCATTATGCATTTCCGGGCAACGAAATCTTCTCCATCGTCTGAAACGAAAGTCATGATGTCCTGATGTCCTTGTTCATGCCCGTATTGACCGATTCGAGTTTCCTTTCTCGTTCGAACCTTCTTAGTTCGTCCTGTACGCTCCTTATAAAGTAGCAGATTCCTAGCAATTTGTCAGCCGACTAACTTGGCTAACTAAGAGCTCGAGATGTGGCAAACATGATCTCGCCACGTCAAAGTGGCTGCAATGGAATATTGAATGCTCTGCATCTTCCTCTGTGGTCACGCATTCTGGACAGAAGGGATAGCTGTCGTGACCAAATATGTGGAGTTACGAGGGTGGTCTTACAAGTACTTAGCCTACAAATGAAAGGCGAACGTTTTGATAAAATGGCAATTTATTTCTCAGCATAGTCTTCTTATAGGTCCATACACTTCACCCAGCGATGCTCCAAATTCTGAAAAATACGATTTCTGGAGGTCTGCAAAGTAAACCACCTCATTCGACTTAAATTAAATTTGACTTTTTCAATTTTGGAAATAAAAGGAGCACCGGGCCAAAACATGGGGAATACGGTGGTTGGGGCAGCAGTTCGTAGCTTAATTCTACCAATTTAGGCATGGCCATAGCTAAGGTTCCACGGTTATTGTCCGGAGTGATCAAAGGCTGCACCCATTCCGCGGACAGCTTTCTCAAGCCCAATATTTCATGCAGGCTATGATACACGCGTGGCTTGCCGTTGTTTAATGAGTTAGTGTGTCGGACTCCTAAACAGAGAGTGCCAGGTTCAATATCCGAATTCACCAACTTTCATGATTCACGGTTCCACCTCTTTTGAGTCAGTGACAATGCTCAAAGAGTATTCCTGTCTAGAAAAAGCTTCCCAAGCTTGGACGTTCGGAATCGGCATTAAACTGTAGGTCCCTTCCACTCATGAAAGAACAATAGCACGCACAACACGAGTGGTTGCTGAGAAGCTAGGCCCAGGTCCTCCTCGGACTGTCGCGCTACCCACATAATTATTATATTATGAACCACGCGGTGTTTTGCGATGCCCCCTGTCTCAGATGACTCGCGCACTTTCAATCGGCGGTGTGCCCTTACGAGATCGTGGATTTTTGTCACGTTATCCTCCGGGGTAGCCGTTTGGGGGCATAGAGCGCCGTGCGACTTCTGCACCTCGTCCGATATTGCTCTTTTCGATTTTTCTAAAGTCCGCGGACACATCCGCTTCCACACGCTAATAAAACAAACAGTCTTGGTCTCCAAAAGTGTACCACACTATAAAGTGAAATTTCCCATAGGCAGAGACTCTCTTAGACAGACAATCCCCATGAGCGGACAATTTCTCACGACCTTGGATCTTGAACTGAAGGTAAATACATGTATTCCCATTAACGGGTAACTCCCTTAACCGGTCAAAAGTGTTGCGTCCGTGCGCTGTCTGCCTACAGGGTCTCCTCGTCACATTGTTTTACTCCATTAATGATAATATATAAAGAAGTTGAGAAACTTTTTCTAGACAGGAGTAATCTTTGAGAATTGTCAGTAACTCGAAAGAAGTGGAACCGTAAATTATGAAAGCTTGGTAAATTCGGGTATCGAAGCTGGCACCCTTTGCGACAGAGTCGAACATCATTCTTGATGTGAAATTCAACTGATGGTTTTTTTTTTCAAGGATGGAATTAATTAAAATATCCCGATTACTAAAGTCATCATCATCATCATCTTCTGAACCGCATGATCGACTAAAGTCGTCGCGGGGTAAGCCACGCACGAGAGATCTCCAGGCAACTCGATCTTCCGCCATCGACTCTAACTCATCAGTGGTTATGTCCAAGCGTAACCAGGCGAGCTTATGGACTTGGTCAAACCATCTCATCGTGGGTCTGACAAATCGTCGCCTCCCTGATGGAATCGCATTCATTTCAGCATAACCTCCGATTTGTCCATGTTAACCTTCATCCCCGAATTAGCACATACGTCCACAAACCTATCGAGTGTGCGCTGGACTTTCGCTTGGGAAGGTGTGAGGATAACTAAGCCATCCGCAAAAAGAAGATGACATTCCTCGCCTAGGCTGCGCTGCAACATCCAGACCATATAAACAATGAAAAGGAGAGTTGACATGTTGCAAAATGGAGCTTATTTTATCATGCGGGGTCTATAAATTGCCGCTCCTCTACATTCAGTTCAACTCTTGCTACGGTCGTGGGTCTGTAGGCGATAGTGTCCTATTATTCCCCTTAACATTGTTGGGCACGGTATGTGTGGCGACAAACAGCAAATGGAATGTCTAGGATTGAATTACAGCAACGACTTGTTCTTGAAAATGGATTTGTTGCTCACACCAACACCGCATCATTCACAATAGGCAAGTACTCCTCGTCTACATAGAGGCAGTTCGTTGCCGCCATCCCATCCCACCAGTGAGTCCCCGTCTGAGATGTACATTGAGAAGCACAGGAACCCTCGGGTCACAGTCAACAAAATAACCATTTTTCCCAATCATTCCCGAACAACCATTGATTTCACAAATGGATATCCAATCTTTTTCCACGCCGGCCGCCGGCCCCCCCTCAGTAATTCACTCTCACTGACTATCCATCAAACTTTCCCCCGAAAAAGGGTCCTGTCAAAATACGAATATTCCCAGCCTTTACCTTTCCCGCTTCTAATCCCATCAGACCACATGCAAAAGAAACACAATCACCACTGTACCGAAGCCAGTGACAATTCCCAGTGAAGCGGCTGTCGTACCGCATTCAATGTTGAATCCTCAACAAAAGTCTGCAGCGCCGCCCGCCGGGGTCACCGATGTGCACTCCCGCGCTCCATACATCTCGAATAATTGGATCCACTGTCGGAGATTGCCACATGGAACCACCTCACATGTGTGCTGCTCCTGCTCCTGCTCCAGCTCCAACCTCAGCGCAGCGGCATTGTTGTCTGCTCCCGCTCGAGCGCTCATAATTTCCGTTCCATAATTAGTTTCGGGAGCTTCTATTTTATTCTCTCATTCGATTGCTTTCTTTTTTCGATTAACTCCACTCCTCGATAACGAGACACGAGGAACGAGGAACGAGCCACTCCGTCCCCGCCGCGCCCTGAACCGTGGACACTCGAGGACTGGAGCCAATCTAATGGCAGATGATTACGCAGACGATTGTACTCGAAAGTCGATTTTTGAAATTGGATTTCGACTCTCTAATTTAATTACCCCGTGAGTTATTATGGGCATTCGATTTTAATACACGTGTGGTTGACCTCGCGACTCCGACGACTGCTCTGGAAGCTGCGGCAAAGATCCCAGCATTTCCGAAAGAATGCTGGAACAAAAGTAAATTATGAGCGAGGAACACATAAATGTTGTTAACGACTTCGGTTCGTGGTCCAGTGCCGGTCCACTCTGCTGGTCCGCTGTTCAGCGTCACTGTTGGCCGTGTGCAGAAGTAAATTACGACCGCAGGATTCTTCGTGCACCTTTCGTTGTCGGCGCTGGCTTGTTGTGAACTCCTTTCGGTGTGGAGACATAATTTTCGGCGGCGGCGATGGTGCTGGCGGTGGTGGTAGTCTGGTCAGGTAGACCATTGAAATTTTGCAGAAGGACTCCGAATGCGGAGTGCATTAAGCTGGTGAATGTTTTTGGCGTATGCTTGGGTAATTAATTATGCTTGTGATCAATAAATTATGGTTCAACGGAGGATGCTGAATGCGCTTCAGATGAGCAGATGTGGCGGAGGGAGGCTAAGTGAAATCGAGGCTTGAATGTATCTGGATTGTGTCTGCTGGTGGATGGTCACTTATCCACTCCGCCGAACTGATGTGAAGACAAGATCTATGGCTCGATAAGCTGTGTAGCTTGTAATGTTTGGTGAATGGGGTGTGGGCTTTAACTGATGGCACAGGGCAGAATGGCATGGGATATGCAGGAGCGGTGTAGGCGGCGTGAACCTGGAATGGAAATGTTTGCTTAAGTCTGTGTTGGAATGAATTATCGCTTTTTTTCAGCGATCTGTATCGGACGATTTAAATTATTTCTATCAACAGCAATCCATTTTTCAATATGCGAGGCGGCGGTTTCCTGGTAGTGGGCATAGGAGCGTTTTCCGTACGCATGCCTGGGGCGGCCTTATTCCAATTGTGGAAGCATCGACTACGCATTCTTCCGTTGGGCCTTCACTGGGAACAGCAAAAATCTGGGCGATCGCATGGCTTAAGAGAGCATAACTAATTCATACAGTCATGGCCAATAAAATACTTACATGGAGAAGCTTAACAAAGATCGCGTAAAAAATCAATTAGTAGCTCGCCAACTTACACCTAAAGACTGTCCCATTTGATATGCCGCTCAAAATAAAACTATCCGGCGCACCATTTGACAGCATTTCTTTTCATCGATACCAAAGCTTACGATTCCTTGAATTGCCTTAACCCTCATCTCATCCTCAATTGTGCATCGATTTATACGCTTTCAGGATTTTAGTGCGTTTTCCATGATAAGTATTTTTTTTAAACCTTTTGTAGAATTATACGGAAGATGGTAGACGTAAAACAAGGATTTCAATATTTGGTTTTTGAAAATGAAGCTAAGACAAAAAGTAGCTCTTGCGAAGATGAGATGAGGGTTAGACACACAAGACACAGAGATCAGTAAACTCAACAAAGACTGTACTGTCGTCACACCAATACCATCCACTTGTCGATGGTCATATCAAAACTGTTCTGAGACAAGGTTGGTTATTCATACCAGACAATAAAGATAAGAGCTAAGATGCATGTCATGACTTAAATATGAGTACTTATTGTGGCATATTGAGTAAGACGTCCCACGCTGTACCGGAATGTAGATATACATACCCTGGCCGAATCTTTGACTATCATCCAAAAAAAATGGTTTAGAATGTATGTTATTTCGGCAATTGGAGTTAAATCTTGGTACAAACTGCTCTGTATTGAAATTCCCTCAAGTTGGAGTACCTCAAGGGAGTGCTCTTGGACCTCTCCTTTATCTTAATTATAATTATTGATGATGATACCGCCAGATGTAGTCGAAAGCCAACAATTTATTATAACTGGGTTTGGACCGAGTACACGAAAGAGCACAAATTTGGCGGCGTGGTGGCGCTTTATCCCGTAGAGGGCCGGGGTTTTTTTTTTACTTTTTGGATACGTCCAAGGATGTGGCAATCTTCGAAAGATACTAATAACCTAACACCGGGACATCAGCATGCACGCCTCCCAAACCAAAGTGATCGATTTTGGAAATACGCCTATGTACCAGCGCACAGCCTGCACTCTTCTACTTATATCCCCGCGGAACGGCCGTTAGGCAAGGAATGCATTTTACTCCGGACTTCTAATTTCTTCGGCTGGTTCTGCCGCTCTACTTTCGGCATATATTCTCCATAGTTCGGTCTGCATAGTTTTTACAAATCCCCAGATACCTCACATGTACAAAGCCTTCCGACTCCATCATTCTCTGAATTACCTCTGCCGAGTCTGGTAGATTTGGTCTCCATTCCGCAAATTTTGTTTGGTTTACGTCCTCCTCCTGGGTTGAACACCCGGGACAATAGGGGGCGTTTTCATGTCCAAATCTGTGCAGGTACTTGCGGTACACACCGTGGCCAGAGAGGAACTGCCAGTAGCTTCTCAGCAACCACTCGTATTTTGCGTGCTGTTGTTTCTATCGCGAGTGGAGGGACCTACAGTTTTATGCCGAACGGCCAAGTTTGAGAAGCTTTAATTATTAATCTTTGAGCAGTGTCAGTAACTCGAAAGAGGTGTAACCGTGAAAAATATGTCTGGTCCCACCGGCCGGGAGTCGAACCCAGCCAGCAAAGTTAAGTGGCGTAGATAACGAGGCACAAAGCCACCACCACCACCAAGAATGCTACCATAGCGAATTCCTTGTTATCAAACGAGTTTTTAATGCTGCTCATTAGAGAGTGGATTGCAATCTCAGTTGAAAAGCCCCTTCGACAGCCGTGCTGATTCGGAGATAGTGATTTGCATGGAGTATTCCGTCTAATACGCAGATCTATCGATCTCTCTATCTCACGGTTTCAAGAACAAAAGAGGAGAACGTTTCTAACAAACATAGGTGTGCCCCAAGGCTCTGTTTTGGGACCACTTTTATTCTCGTTATTTATCAATGATCTTCCACAAATGATTCGGAACTGCACTATCCATATGTATACTGACGACGTTTTACTCTTCATCTCACGCCCAATCGGATTGAGTGATGATTGTATACTAAAAATCCAGGAAGATCTGCATTGTGGTCATCGCAGAATAAACTCAAACTTAATCCCGCTAAATCCACTAATGTTATCTGCTCAAGAACCCCTTGTGACCTACACAACTGTGAAAAGTGATACAATACCTGTGGAGCATAGTGTAACATATTTTGGGTACCAAATCAATTTTTCATTAACATGTTGTCATGCTATAACTGATACTATCAAATTATACTAGCTTGAGACACCTCCGACACCCCCTCAAGTTCTAAATAGGTCTATAAAACTGCGTCTTTTTAAAAGTTTAATTATGCTATTCTTCACATATAATTGCTCCGTCTATCCTCGTCTTGACTATGAATGTAAAAGAAGATTAAATGTCGTCTTTAACGACTGCACGCGTTTTATTTGTAATGTTCCTAGATATTGTAGTAGACCTTCAATGTCAAAAAAGGTTTTAGAAGGCAACGCGCTGTCATGTGACTTTTTCAACATTATTCTTGAGAAGATCGTGCAGAACTCACACGCTAACACTAGAGGCACGATCTTCGAAAAACAACTGCTAGCATGCGCGGATGACATTGACGTGATTGGTCGAACACAGCGAGCCGTCAATGAGGCGTTTGCTGGCATTGAGGCGGAAGGGGCTAAAATGGGTTTAGCGATGAACGAGGGCAAAACGAAGTATATGCTGCCATCAAAAAAGGACGCACAACAGCGACGACTTGACCAAAACGTCACCATTGGCAGCTATTACTTCGAGGTAGTGAAGGACTTCGTCTACCTCGGTTCGCAAGTTAACAGTACGAACAACACCAGTACCGAGATTAAACGCAGAATTACTCTTGCCAACCGCTGTTTCTTTGGGCTCAAGCGTCAATTGAGTAGTAGAGTCTCCTCTCGAAGGACCAATCTGACATTATACAAGACCTTGATCATTCCAGTCCTGCTGGACAATCTCAAAAGCGGACTAAGAAGCACTTGGTTTTTTCGAGATAAAATTTCTGCGTTCAATCTTTGGTCCTGTCTGCCTTGATGGTCATTGGAGAAGAAGATTCAACCACGAACTGTACGGGCTGTACAGCGGCATGAGCTTAGTCAGGCGTCTACGGATTCAACGCCTTCGATGGCTGGGCCATGTAGAGCGCATGGACAACACTGCTCCAGCCCGAAGAGTCTTCGACTCCGAACTAGTGGGACAACGCAATAGAGGACGCCCACGGAACCGATGGCGCAACCTCGTGGAGAAGGACCTCAATCCACTTGGTGTGCGCAGTTGGAGACAGCTGGCAAGAGATCGTGCCGGCTGGAGAGGTTTACTGGTTGAGGCCCAGGTCCATCCCGGATTGTAGCGCCACCAGAAGAAGAAGAAGAAGATATTGTAGTGTGTTACATTTAATGACATCAGTTTTATTTTACCACGATTCATACATCGTATTGGAGAACAGTCCTTCCTCCTTTCCTCCAACTGGCCTGTGGAACCGTCTTCCGCATGAATTGCAGACAATAAAAAAAAATCGCCGAATTCCAGGGAAAACTTCTTATCCATCTCTCTGAAAACAGCCTACTGTTTAGTAGACTACCCTGGTTCGAGTCCCCTCCCAATAGCGAGCCGAAAAGCTAAGCCCCTGCTTTTCAGTCAATAGTGGTATTTTAACAGAAAAAACTCTATCATATCTTTCCTTTGTATCGTATAATTCATTTTCAGGTTATTCGTCCTCAAATGGTTAGGAAAAGGTAAGTGAAAAATCAGTGTAATTTTTGAAATTTCTTAAGAAACTAGAAACGTTGACTCGGCAGGTAAGTGATTTTCATTAATTTTTAGTTACATAATTAAGACAATTATTTTATTATTTCAAGCAAAAGTAAGAAAAAATAGTTACTTATTTAAATATATTGGGGGCTCGTTACTGGGACGAGAAAATTAAGAGGTCCAATAACGAGCAGGCTAACAAAAAATAATCAGGTTCCAGTAACAAGCTCGGCCAATTTTCAGCCAAAAATTAAAATACGGCATTTTTTGTAGATAGACTTTTTACTAATTGCATTTCTTATTAATAAATTTGATAACTATTTAAGTGTATTAATTCCAAGCTTACAGTGCAATTTTTGTCCGACCGTCCTAGATTGATCGTCTTATATTCAAGATCAAATTAGATTTTTATAAGAACCAGTCAACGGGCACACAAACTTTTAATATTTACATATGAAAACCTTTATTTTTCTGAATTTTAAATGTCTCTGTCTCTGTATTTGTTATTGTTTCTTATAGCATCGTATAGGACATGCTACCAAATTTTTTGGATACCTTATAACTATGTTTTATGTTATACTTTTTTAACGTGTAAATACATATGAATAAATATTTTCATAATAAACAATTCAAATAAAGTTAAGTTTCGGAGCTAAGATTTCTTCATTCCATTCGTTGGTTAGTCATTTAAAACCCATTGATCTATCAACAAGAAAAAAATGGACGAAAATATACAACATTATTTAGTTTTGTTGTGGTCGCCGTGGCGTAGTGGGTAAGTGCGTCGACTCCTACGCAGGGGGTGCCAGGTTCGATACCCGAATTTACCAAGCTTTCATAATTTACGACTCCACCTCTTTCGAGTCACTGACACTGTCTAGAAAAAGCTTCTCAAACTCGCCGTTTGGAGTCGGCATTAAACTGTAGGTCCCTTCCACGCGTGAAAGCACAATAGCACGCACAACACACGTGGTTGCTGAGAAATTAGGCCCAGGTCCGCCTCGGACTGTCGCGCCACCAATATTATTATTATTATTAAGTTTTGTTAGTTTTGTATGTTTTTGACTAATCTTTGTCATGAATTTTTTTTAGTAAAGATTCCTTTTTGACTTTTAAATAAATTAACTATAAAATAACGTTGATTTCATTTGTATGCTATGATTTATATGGGGGCTCGTTACTGGAACGCTAAGGGCTCGGATTAGGAACAGGAGGGACTCGGTACTGGCTTATGTCTCATTTTCTACTTAAATTAAATTTATTAAATTTGAGTCGCATACTCACAAGAAGTTATAGTTTATATCAAACAGTAACATATCAAACTTTCCTTAAATGATAAAAGTGTTTTCGTATATCTAAGTAATTCATTTTGAGAGAGCAACGAAGTCAAAACTTTCCTTAAGGGGCTCGCTACTAGGTTTACCCTACCATAAATCTAAATCAAAATCTTCACTATGCTTTTCTTTTCTTTCTTCCTAATTCAAGTTCTTACCTTATCTCACTGTGTAATTATTATTATTAGTTTTTATTAGTATTTTTTTTTCTCTCTTTTCGTTTTTGTATTTTTGTAGTTTAATTTTAATTTGATTACTTTATTATTATTTTTAAAGGACCTCAGGGTCGTCTAGCATCTAGTCAAACCTTATGACCTAAGTAAATAAGTGAAATGATATGAGTGATGGGTCTGACATCCTTGGGTCTACTGTGGGCTGTTAGTAGGGACCTCAGTACCCTCAGTAGGGATTTTGAGAAAATCGATTTCTTGGTTTTCTATGAGTAGGACATTTCAATGCATTCTCCGATTTTGAACTGTTAAATAAATCGGACTATTATTTATGGAGATAAATAAGTTTGTGTGGAGCCGTCTCTATCTGTATTCTCGAAACCCTGTCTTCGAAATTGGTGAACCTTGTAACTTGAAAACTACTTCACCGATCAGTTTGATATGTATATTGCTTATTCTAAAGCATTGTCCACGGTATGAAAGAATTCCGAAAATGAGAGATAAATTTGGGTTAAAACAACAAATTTGAGTTTCAACGACCGCCATTTTTAGAAAAATCAAATTTTTTTAAATTCCTTCGTTTAACCGGAGCATCATATTATTAACTGATGATTTACTTATTTTTTTATTTCAGACAATCCAGTGACAGCTTCAGTGATGACTGCTTTTTTCCAATTTTTTTTCGCTATTTTTTGGGGTACTCTAGGTAGGCGGGCTGCCAGTGCATTCACCAGCACACTTACCATATTGTTCCATTGTGATACCCATAGCCAAATTACTACTGCAGTGATAGCACCGTTAACTTGACCCCAACAGCAAATGGTGATTGGATGACATTTGAAAACCAGATAAAATCCTATTAATTTCGCTTTCTCTGGGATTCGAACCGCGGACCAGGTGCAGACACTCTACCAACTGCGACATCCAGTCGACTTTCAGGTTCTATTAAAACAATACTACGACAGAATTTCTTCTAGCCAAGCTCAAAATGAGCTTTATCAATTCCGTTCTTGTAGGTCTTAAGACTTAGCTTGTAAATCCCTGTCGACAAATTCCCTTGAGAATGTTGCTCTATTGGAATACATTTGCATAGATAGGTCTGTAGCTAGGTCTGAATTCCACCAGGGTGGCTTACCTGCTTTTATTTTGTCTGCTCAAGAGGCAGACGCGACGGTTGCGAAAGCGTTGTTCATAGACACAGAAGCTCCCATGTACAGTATTGGCTTGTTATCCAGGCTCTTTCGAAGCAGTCACTGCCGACTTCCGTTCCGCTCCTCACGCATTGTCTCCCTCTAATGCACCCCTACCTCCTCTTGTCGCATGCTGCTGTGAAAATAAAGGTTCGAGATACATACTTCGAGTGGTCTTGCTTCAGATTCAGTTTAGTGCTATAGAGGAACAAAACGTGTCAAAGCAAACGAACAAATCAAGGCCACTCTTACCTTCACCCTCGCCACCTGGTTGTTTATCAACGGTTCCCCCACTTGAAATGCTTTTAACCGTTGAAAACTACAAGTCGCTTTCAATCCATACGCTGCACCCAGGACAATGCATTTTTCTCTGCTAAACAAACGATGTCCTTATAGGTTTCCAAGTCCGCTTCAATGAAAGGTCAACGCATAATGTCATCGCGGTGAAATCGTCTAAGTCAACACTCTCCTGCAGAGGCAAGAGCCACCACCACCAACATCTGTTCGCAACTCGCACTTGACATTATCCTTGCTGCCGTGCTCCCTGGCATTTATGTCAAAAAATATCACTTATAATTTCCGACGAAAGGCGACCGCTCCAATGGCAATGGGAAGCTGGCTTCAAACAAAAGGATCCCGGTGAAGTTTACTGAGCACATGGCAGTATGAACAAGAATCGGAGAATACTCAAAACGGCGCAACCTTTAACCTTATGTCGCTTGATGAGTTTTGAGCATGATGATAGTCCCAGTCACGACACAAGGACACTTACAATGCAAAAATTGTCCTTGTTGGAGGATTCTGATTTATTTTGCTCCAACCGAATGATCAAATCACAACAACTGTGATTGCGAATGCTTGCGAGAAATGAAAAGATAATTTGGCAATCGGAAACACGCGTATTACCAAAACATGTCAAGCAAAACAGATTGCGAAACCTGAGAGAAGGGTAAGCAGCTTCGAAGAACGCGGGCCTTCCACCAGGGTGGTAGCTGGTGGCTGATTGCTGATGGATGGTGAGCTTGTGGCTGGTGGCTGTTTCTCGTAGCTCGCGGCTAATAGCTGGTGGCTGGTGGCTGGTGGCTGCTGGCTTGTGGCTGGTGGGTGGTAGCTGGTGGCTGTTGGCTGATGGCTGGGGGCTGGTGGCTGGTAGTTGGTTGGTGGTGGCTGGTGGCTGGTGGCTGATGGCTGGTAGCTGCTGGCTGCTGGCTGTTGGGTGGTAGCTGGTGGCTGGTGACTGATGGCTGGTGGCTGATGTATGGTGAGTTTGTGGCTGATGGCTGGTGGCTGTTTCTCGTAGCTCGTGGCTGGTAGCTGGTGGCTGATGGCTGGTGGCTGGCTGGTGGCTGGTGGCTGGTGGCTGTTGGCTGGTGGCTGGCTGGTGGCTGGTGGCTGGTGGCTGATGGCTGGTAGCTATTTCTCGTTGCTCGTGGCTATTGGCTGGTGGCTGGTGGCTGGTGGCTTTTTTCTCGTAGCTCGTGGCTGATGGCCATATGGCTGGTGGCTGGTGGCTGGTGGCTGGTGGCTGGTGGCTTGTGGCTGGTGGCTGATGGCTGGTGGCTGGTGACTGCTGGCTGGTGGGTGGTAGCTGGTGGCTGATTGCTGATGGATGGTGAGCTTGTGGCTGATGGCTGTTTCTCGTAGCTCGCGGCTAATAGCTGGTGGCTGGTGGCTGGTGGCTGCTGGCTGCTGGCTGGTGGCTGGTGGCTGCTGGCTGGTGGCTGGTGGGTGGTAGCTGGTGGCTGATGGCTGGTGGCTGGTGGCTGGTGGCTGGTGGCTGGTAGTTGGTTGGTGGTGGCTGGTGGCTGGCGGCTAATGGCTGGAGGCTGGTGGCTAATGGCTGGTGAGTTTGTGGCGATGGCTGGTGGCTGTTTCTCGTAGCTCGTGGCTGGTAGCTGGTGGCTGATGGCTGGTGGCTGGCTGGTGGCTGGTGGCTGGTGGCTGGTGGCTGGCTGGTGGCTGGTGGCTGGTGGCTGATGGCTGGTAGCTATTTCTCGTTGCTCGTGGCTATTGGCTGTTGGCTGGTGGCTGGTGGCTTTTTTCTCGTAGCTCGTGGCTGATGGCCATATGGCTGGTGGCTGGTGGCTGGTGGCTGGTGGCTTGTGGCTGGTGGCTGGTGGCTGCTGGCTGGTGGGTGGTAGCTGGTGGCTGATTGCTGATGGATGGTGAGCTTGTGGCTGATGGCTGTTTCTCGTAGCTCGCGGCTAATAGCTGGTGGCTGGTGGCTGCTGGCTGCTGGCTGCTGGCTGGTGGCTGCTGGCTGGTGGCTGGTGGGTGGTAGCTGGTGGCTGATGGCTGGTGGCTGGTGGCTGGTGGCTGGTGGCTGGTGGCTGGTGGCTGGTAGTTGGTTGGTGGTGGCTGATGGCTGGCGGCTAATGGCTGGTGGCTGGTGGCTGATGGCTGGTGGCTGGTGGCTGATGGCTGGTGGCTAATGGCTGGTGGCTGGTGGCTGGTGGCTGGTGGCTGGTGGCTGGTGGCTGGTTGGAGGTGGCTGGTTGCTGGATGCTGAGCGCTGGTGGCTGGACGCCAAAAAATTTGATCTAAATTAGAAAAGTGTCTATCCCACAAATGTTTCTCCCCAAAATTGGGCATCTACAAGATGACTATCCACCTCAACTCTATGATCTCCCGTTTGCACAACATCATCAAAAAATCGGCCGTAACGTAGTTTTGACGTCTAGCTCTTTATTTCGACTCTCACCTCGATAAGATCTGTCTAGAGGCCAAGGACATTCATCATCAAATGGGACTTAAGTCAACTTGATGATCTCTGCAATTATTGAAAAGCCGTATTTAGGCCAGTTCAGTGCAATCATTCAATTTACAAAATAGATTTGAGGCATTGTTAATAAACGGAATTTTCATATTTGTTCCTATCAAAATCTCCGTGAAAGACATATTCACTTGTTACTCCTTTTACAGCCGAAGTGAGTCGAAATCTTAGTTATAAATGTATATTTTTGCAACCAAAATATTGCATTTCAGCACAAAATAACTATGCCCCTATGCAGATGTATCATTATAAAATCGTAAAATGGCGTCTCAAATTTGCTCCTTTTCATCAAGGACACTTAACGTTATCGCATTCGCTAATTAATGCCATGTCCAAGAAGCGAACTGAAAAGGATATGCATATCAGTGCCCATCACAGCGAGAGATTCACCTCAAATTAAACCACTGACGAGGAAACCGCACTCAAAATTCCATGAAATCAAAGAATGTACGCAAAAAACAGAATCCCAACCCTATCCTTCCAAAGACCGGTCTGATGCGATACATTGTGGGCCCCTAGTGCCTAAGTCCTGCACAACAAATACGACCGATGACAGCCATCACCGTTGTCTATAGCAAGAAACAGGGAAGCAAACCAGAAAAAAGAAGTGTACATGCTCGTCTACCACCGCCGCTGATGGAGGAGCTGACCATCCCCACGGCATGGGAAAGTACCAAGAATCCGAACTTCCAATGACGATGATGATGATGATGATGATGATGACGGTCTGTCGGTTTAAATTTCCTTCCGGTCAAATAAAGTCGAATGCGAAATGCGAATATTATAAGGTCCAACGTGTGTGAGTCCTGTTGTTATGCTTCGTTTCGGGATGGCCCAGCTCGTTTTTTACTACTTTAACATCGTGGTCATTCTCACATGGAATCCGAAAGCAGGGCATGTCGGCGAGCGAAAAAAAAAGGCACAGAATCTTCGAAAGGTCTCTGTGTGCTTGGGGATTTTTGGGGTGCCCTTGGAATATTATGCCACAAAGGATTCGCTCATCCCGATCCCTATGCATTGACTTGTCCCTTTGCCTCATGGTGGTGTCCTGGTAATCCTTTCTGCCTCGGCAGTCTCACCCCGAGTCTCACTCAGTGGTCCGGGCCGGTTCGTTTGTCAGTCGATTCACGTGTGGCAGAATCGAATCGAATTTAAATTTTTTATCTGCATGTGTATCCTTTACGGGGATTTTATTTCTTATGTTTGCGTATTTATCCTGCATCCCCTCTGCGTCGTCGGGGCTGGTTCTTCTGCTTCTGCTTCTGGTTCCAGGATGTCCCTTCTGTCGTTGCTGTTTGATGCTGAATTATCATTTTCCTTTGACTTCATTATGTGCCGTTGGTATGTCGCTCGCTACGCTACTGCTTGTGTTATTGACAGTGTGTCACTCCGGGGGTGGTGGGATGGCTTCATCGGTTGGGACAGCATCATCATATTTTCGAGTCCTCTGCGAATGTCCTTTTCCATCGCATTTCATACATACTCGTAAGTATGGTATACGCATTCACTTTTTTTGTTTTCTTTGGGGAAGCTCCTTTGGGGCATGAAACGGTTAGCGGGGGAGACAGGACAATCCCCCAATGGACCGGAAATCAGATTTAATTCAATAATTTGATGATTCGGTTTATTTGGTTGTGCGTTCGTGTGGCGATGTCCTTTTTGTCGCTTTTTTCAAGTTGCCTCCGGGGCGAACCACATGCTGTGCTGTGTGACACAACTCCTGCTGCTCCCGCCTCCGCTGGGGTCTTCGGACTAAGTTCGTTTGATTTGCTTGTCATTCTCACGTATGCGTTGCGGAAATTTGATAGCCATCCCTTGTCATTCGCATTGACGATACTCGTTTTGTGTGAGCGAATGTGTTTGACCAGTGGAATGTAGGCGCTGCTTGTTGCAGAGGAAATGACTTGAGTGAGACTCCTTTCTGCAAGGTAATGAGACGGAATGTTTGAAGGGCCTTCAAATGAGGGGGAGGATACACGTTCCTTTTCTTAGTTTGTTTTTTTTTTGATGTGGACTTCTACGAATGTTGTGGTGATTCCCGCAGAGATACGCACTGTCCTTCAACCGAGTGAATAGGAAAGTTATCTGCGATGGACCAGGATGGAATGAATTCGGAGAAATAAGTTCATCATCATCCCTTGAAGATGCAAAATTGTTATTGCGTGTGTGGTTGTAACTGGGGCTCAACTGGATCTTCATCTTTTACCAAGAACATTGATTTCGTTGCGACCATGGTTTAATCTAGCCCGGGCTCTACTTGGGATGCCTATTTCGTCGTCACAATCGTTCGAATTTTAATTAGTAATATTCCGATGTACGGAGGGCTGCTGAGATTCTTAATGGTATTGACAAGAAAGAAGGTACTGTACCCGATTGCTCAAAATCGTTCGACGCAGTCAATCAAATACTCCTGTGCTGTAAGCTGGTAAGTAATTTCTACCCAACCTACGAAATTTGTAATTTCTAAATTACTTCTTAAATTAATAATCTGCAGACAAGGTTCTCATATGTCACCAATTAGAACTGGGGTAGGAATTTTGATTTTACACGGGCAATACCCAAATCAGACATCAGGTTCGGACAGAAGTATTAGAGTCGCAGTCGATACTGAGAGTTTGAAAGAACCATTTCTGCAGACTGTTAAACGGCGATGATGACACCAATACCGCTGTCAGGCAGAATGTCCCCCTCAATATAGACGATGATCGACGAAAATTCCGTCCCCCGACTTAGACGCGGTCAAGATAGTAATATCAAGACTGAAGTCTAACAAAGCTGCCGGTGTGGACGGACTGTCCGCTGAAATCTTTGCATGCACCAGCTCATCTGTAAGATATGGTCGGAGGAAAGCATGCCCGACTAGTGGAACCTCAGTATCGTTTGCCCGATCCACAAGAAATGAGACCACTTTGACTGCGCCAACTATAGAGTGATAAGTCTCCTGAACATCGCATATAAGATCTTCTCTTATATTTTGTGTACTCGCCTGAAGCCGTTTACAAACAACCTGATAGGTCCTTATCAGTGTGGCTTCAAAACAGGGAAGTCCACCATCGACCAAATCTTCACACTACGGCAGATCCTGGAAAGAACCCCAGAAATGCAGATCGACACCCACCACCTATTCGTCGATTTCAAGGCCGCATATTACAGCGTGCATAAGGACGAGCTTTACAACGCCATGTCTAGTTTTAACATTCCTACCAAACTCGTCAGGTTGTGTAGGATGACGATGGAGAACTCTCGCCGCTCCATCAAGGTCGGTAACGATCTCACCGAGACCTTCAATGTCAAAAAAGGGTTTAGACAAGGCGACGCGCTGTCATGTGATTTCTTTAACATGATCCTGGAATAGATCGTGCAAGACTCACACGCCAACACTAGAAGCACGATCTTCCAGAAGTCCGTACAACTGCTAGCATACGCTGATGACATTGATGTGATTGGCGGAATACATCGAGCCGTCAATGAGGCGTTTGCTGGTATTGAAGCGGAAGCGGCCAAAATGGGTTGAGCGGTGAACGAGGGCAAAACGAAGTCATCGAGAAAAACCGCACAACATCGACGACTTGGCCAAAACGTCACCATAGGCAGCTATAACTTCGAGGTAGTGAAGGACTTCGTCTACCTCGGCTCGCAAGTGAACAGCACGAACAACACCAGTACCGAGATTAAACGCAGAATTACTCTTGCCAATCGCTGTTTCTTTGGGCTCAAGCGGTAATTGAGTAGTATAGTCTCCTGTCGAAGGACCAAGCTGACATTATACAAGACCTTGATCATTCCAGTCCTGCTCTATGGTGCGGAGGCATGGACAATCTCAAAAGCGGAGGAAGAAGCACTTGGTATTTTCGAGAGAAAAGTTCTGCGTTCAATCTTTGGTCCTGTCTGCCTTGATGGTCATTGGAGAAGAAGATTCAAACACGAACTGTACTGGCTGTACAGCGGCATGATCCTAGTCAAGCGTCTACGGATTCAACGCCTAAGATGGCTGGGACATGTAGAGCGCATGGACAACACTGCTCCAGCCCGAAGACTTCCGAACCAGTGGGACAACGCAATAGAGGACGCCCATGGATCCGATGGCTTACCCAGGTGGAGAAGGACCTCGACCAACTTGGTGTGCGCAGTTGGAGACAGCTGGCTAAAGATCCTGCCGGCTGGAGATGCTTACTGGTTGACGCCCAGGTCTACCCCGGACTGTAGCGCCACCAGAAGAAGAATAGGAAGACCGAAACTTTAAGAGCGTTAACTCCAATTTTCGATGAAGCGCACTTTAGGCTCAAAAATATGCGTTATTGCTCGCATGAAAATCCACATACTTAGTGACCACCACTTCACCCAAAAAAAAAAAAAACAAGAAAAAACTGGTGCGGTTTTCATGCCGGCGTCGTTATTGGGCCATATTTTTTCGCCGACTACAACGATCGTCAAGTTACTGTGAATGTCTGCGTTATGGCGCTATGATTACTGATTATTTTTGGTCCGAAGTGGAAAATATGGACTTGGACAACATGTGGTTTCAACAGGATGGTGCCACAAGCCACACACCACATGTTACAATCGATTTATAGAAGAGTAAGCATGGTGAGCGTGTTATCTCAAGAAATGGGCCAGTAGGTTAGTCGCCTCATTCGTGCGGTTTAACGCCGACTATTCTCTGTGAGGCAACGTTAAATCATTGGCTTATGCCAACAATCCCACGACGTTGGAAGAACTCAGAGCCAACATTGAACGCGAAATAGCAGCCGTTTCAGTCGAAATGTGTGGCCGAGTGGTTGAAAATTAGGTCCAACGAATCGACTGCTGCAAACCACGGGGGCTATATGAACGAAGTCGAATTCCATTCATAAATGTTTTGATTATCCTTGAAACCGATAATAAAGTTATTGAAATACCTCAAATGGTTTGCGTATTATTTAAAAAAAAATTGCCTTGTTGGAAAAAGCGTTACTTCTACTCATTATGTTGAGTGAATATCTGCTAGTATCCTTATTTCTACTTACGAAAAGGCATCGCACTGATGATGCAAAAGCAACTGTGGAGCGTCGGAATGCCGGCAGGAATTTTTGGTAGTCTTGCAGGCCATACATACAACAAAGTTACCGGTTCACTTCACTTAACCTAAAATGCAAGCAGGGCATAAACAGAGGGTGTTGAAAAAACATATCCAAATCTGCACAGCGGTAATTAATTAAACACGTTGCTGAATGCAAACAAACAACAACAGTCTTCAATGACCACAGACTTGGTGGTCTGCTAATAAAAACCCATTGGTTTATTGCACTTGACTTCAAAAAGAGCGCTCATAACTCAGCACTCATAAGGCCACCACTTTAAGCCACCCCAAGTATTTACACAACTCCGCAATGCCAAGGACATGCTCCCTCACAGCTTGACTGCATTTCAAGTTGTGCGCTCCTTCCTAGCCAGCGAGACATTGTCTGGCAGGCACATGATTAAGGGTATACTTCAGCGACCAACTGGAATATAAAAAAGGATTGATCCCACACCATGCCACTTCCGTAATCTCCTCGCCAGACCGAAACGTTTAATAAACCAATCCCCCGGCGCGCTTGCCAATGCAATGCACAAGCATTTATAAATTTCATAGCCAACGTAATTAAATTTTAATTGCTAATTTACACACATCCTCAAATCCCTATCACAAACACAAACCAGGACACACACGTCCATCCAGCGTAAGCCTATTATCTCTTGTGGTCTACTCTCCTGCTCGAAGTGTGCTTACCAGCTCTGTTCAATGTTCACTGTTTCAGAGCAAAGCCATTCATCCTTTCATACGCCACCGCCACAGCCGCCGCCGCGTCCCCATCCGCACCATCACCCTCCCACAAGCACTCATTACATATGCTCTCAACTCAGGCGAGGAAGGTATCATACGTGTGCTACCTGCAAGGAGCCCGGGCTTGTGGGCTTTCATACATGCAAAGGACACAACTAACTTATTTATCTTCTCCCCTGTCATAGTGCCATGCAGGAGCGCAAGGAAGTCAGACTGGCAGAACAACAAAACATCGAGCAACGACTTACTTCTGCATTCTGTCTCCTCATACTCGTGCAATTAGTTTCCCTTCCGGCTGAAGACAGAGAACGGCTCGGTGGCGAGGGTATGGGAGTCCTCCCCGTCCTGGCCTATTGAAATTTCATACACTCGTACTTACTATCTGTCGCAGTGCGCGTTGCGTGTGTGTACACATTTGTGTGGTAACTTTCGGGTTGCCACCACCATCGTCGTCGGTCCTTTGAATTTTAATCTGCTTCGTTGTTTTATTCAGATAGACGCAACGCAACGCAACGAACTCATGTCACACAAAGCTGAAGATCGAGAGAAAGGCAACAGCAAGGATTTGCTCCACAGGCCGCGCCTCCCCGGACCTGAACAAGTGCTGTGCTTTGCTTTGCTGTGGGGGCTTATATTTGCACTTGTGCCGGTACACGCTCGCATGCAATGACTCATGTTAACTCTCGGAATTCATAAATATCCTCGCTGTGAGAGTTATCCGGACGGATTTTGTTATGGCAAACATAATAAACGGACGGGAGCTGGGGTAGAGCGACCCCACTCGCCCACTCCTGGAGCCATCCCAGCAGAGACACCAAAGAAGATGCAGCATCATCCGGAATACAATCGGCCCCCGGGGGGCGTGTAGGGGGGAGCGACCGCCCGCCCGCGGCTGACTGATGGCAACATTTAGGGGCGCAATCCCCCCGCCCGGCCTCCACTAAAATTTTAATTTGTTGTTCAGTTTCAATTACTACCGTTGATGTGATTCCCCAAAGGATTAATGATGTTGTCCTCAGCAGCCCCATCCCCGATGGCAAAATGTTTCGTGCATACACTTGCACCCCCACTTCATCCCCTTTCATCCATCATGCTTCCAGCACTGCTCCTGGTCGTGCTCATGTTGGTGCTCCAAAGAGTATTACTGCTCCTGAATCCTGTTGATTAGCAGGAAACTAAATAGTTAATGGTGTTGTCCAACTTTGAGTGGGTGAATGGCGCTTGTGTGTGTGCTTGCATGTGTGCCTGTGCCCCAGCAACAGGCAGAGTGTACAAAAGGAAATTGGAAAATATTATAATTCGTAATTAGTTTCGGGGCAGCATCAGGACATCTGTGTGTGCGAGAGAGAAAAGGGTAATTTGTGCGTTAGCAGATTAGAATTTAATTTTGGGGAAATGTCCAGCTTGTTGTGGTCAGGTCTGGGTTCGGTTCGGTTCTGGATTCGGACCACAATTAACAAAATCCTGTTGGCATGCGATGTTTGCGTTCGTTCTCTAGTCTTGCTGGCACAGTGGCCTGACAGATGGGTGAACTTATCTAACAACTCCAGGTAACTTGTGCATACCGTGGAGAGAGAGGGCGGGATGTGCCAAGTGTGAGAATGCTTTCTGTTGGGTGTTCGTGGAATGTGAGCATGAAAATGCTGCCGTGGGTACTAGATGAGGTCTCCTCTGTTGGATTGTTTTTCTCTGATCTCCAGAAATGTAACACTAGGAGTCCTCAGATAAGCTGCAGACAGTTTGAGTCTTCACTTGTGCTCTGTGGGGAATTGAAATATTTCTCATTGGAAAGAGGGGCATAAAGGGGCTGGGATTTGAATGTCAACGTGTCCCACAGAGCTTACAGGAGCTGTTTGTGGTGTAGAACTGAAAGACCTCCTAATGTTTCTGAAGGAATGCGGATGGATTAAGTGGCAAAAGAAGGTCTCGTGGTGGAAAATTCAACATCAATCAAGGGCACAATAGACCCAATATGCTGGTCTCTGCGAGCCACGGCCGTAATTGAACCCAATATACCTTACCTACCTACCTACAACATGGGAGTATAAAGAATATGAGCAACAGTGATATCACGGTTTCATTTACCGTTAGAACTAATTAGGTCTTTTCCAGGAGTGCTATTCTGAACATCGGTAGCCTTAAGACGCACTGGTAAGTATCTAAATGGTTTCCTAAAATTAAAGCATGGCATGGCAAAATTGTTCGCTCCTCTCAAAATTTACTTTTACAGGGGCCATTATGAGTCAGCCTGCAAAGGCACAGTTGACAATTAACCTCCTAGTGGTGCCCTCTGGATAGTCTCTACAGCAAACGACTAGAACTAGGAATTACTGCGAGCAGCGGCTCCCTGATTTTTGTTCTGTACGTTGAATGCGAAGTCTGTAAGATATTGTAATAGACCACGTCCAGCCGATGAACTCACGCGAAGTCGGCCTGATTACGAAAATGATAACGATTTTTAAAAATAATGAGGCGTTTTCCAGATATTGAGCCATTTGTATGCATATCATCATATATGATATATCATGCAGAGAACACTTTTTTTTGTGTCTCAAAATTGGTTTTATTTCACTGCTTTAAATGACACAAAATACATCACAAGAAAACTTAAAATTAAAAATTGTTACAAAAAACATATTAATAGACTATTTACATTCCCATAATACAATAGAAATATAGTTTTTAAAGCGAAAGGAAATTATTTGGTATGAAAATCTAAAACACAATTTCTATCTTTGTTGAGGCAAAGCGCTGTTTCAGATTTTGTGCATTTGGCAAATGTTAATTTTCCACAACCAGGTAGCCTGCACGTTAAGCGTTGAGACATCCAATGTGGCTAATGGTTAAAACCATCAACCCTTACTTCCTTCGAAGGATCAGGTGGGATCAGTGGGTTCTTTTCTTTTCGCTTCTATTTGCCTACCCAATTCGGTCGATGGCCTTCCACGCTTTGGGATCTCACCACCCAAACGACAAAGTGTTTCCGACACCGATATCTTGAAATCGGCTAGGGACATGATTTTTTCTTTGGATATTTTTTGTGTTTCGACACGCCTAATATTTAATTGTAATTTAATTAATCTACAATATTTAAATTTAACTCACCAAACTCACCAACAAAATTGATATAGGCATGCATATGCCAATGTATCTCTGAATCTCTACAGCCGTTACAGTAATCTGCTTGCCTGGATCACATTGGCAATCATACAAATTATACTCGGTTACTATTGATGCTACAATGTCCGAAGAAAATTGAAAAGAAAATTGAAGAAAGCATAGGGTGTATCTAGGACCAAGATATTCTTTGGTAATTCCGAACTACCCCGATTTTTTAGTCAGAGATAATTCTTGAGCCCATTGTTATCTAACAAAAAATATGCCTTTACTACATATATGACATATATATCATATATGATAAGTGCATTTTCACTTTCACTCGTTATTGCATGAAATATCATATATGATATCATTGACTTTACGTTTGTGTTTCTTTCAGAATTTATAATAATTAAACTCAAAACTTTATAAAAATCAAATAAAAATAGTGCTGTAATATATAAATACCAAAAACATAAGTACTAACCCCTTTTATTTATTTATTACTAGCACAAATAAAAAATGCCCACAAGAAAGTAAAAACACAAACCGTCACTCTTCGCACTTTTTGGCTTACTGTAAATGCTGCGACAAATAAAACACAGCCTACTTTGGATGAAAATGAAGTTACATGGTGTTTGTGACAATATTCACTCAATGATTGGAAATTTACCGTTAAAATATGAGCGAAAACGTGAATTGAAAAAAGTATATCATATATGATATGCTGTGTAGTAAAGGGTTAAATAAACATGCGGGAAAAAAATCGGAGAGTCGCAATCGATACAGATAATCTTAAATGATCAATTCTGTAGACTGTAATCCGATACCTCTGTTAGGCATTTTCCGCCGCACACAATGGACGATAACAGGAGAGAATTCCGACCCACTGACTTAGACAAAGTCAAGATAACGATCTCGAGACGGTGCAGACGGTCTACGAGACTCTTTAAGGAAGCTGTAGTTGAGCTGGTAAGGTACATGCACCAACTGATCTGTAAGATATGGTCGGAGGAAAGCCTGCCCGACGAGTGAAATCTCATTATCGTTTGCCAGATATACAAGAAAGGAGACCCCTTCTGCCAAGGGACAATTCTCCTAAGCATCGCTTACAAGATCATTTCTGCAGTTTTGTAAGAGCGCTTGAAACCATTCGTCTATAGCCTGATTGGTCCTTATCGGCGCAGTTTCATGCCGGGGAACCCCACCGTCACACTACGGCAGATTCTGGAAAAAAAAACGCAAGAGATACAAATAGATACCCACCACCTATTCGTTGATTTCAAGGCCGCATATGAAAGCGTCCGTTTACAACGTCATGTCTAGTTTTGACATTCCTGCCAAAATCGTCAAGTTGCGCGGGATGACGATGGAGAATTCTCTCTACTCCATCAAATTCGAGACACCATCAAGACGCACCGAGACCTTACATGTCAAAAAAGGTTTTAGACAAGGCGATGCGCTGTCATGTGACTTTTCAAAATAACTCTTGGGAAGATCGTACAGAGCTCACTCGCTAACACAAGAACCACGGTCATCCAAAAGTCCGTTTAACTGCATACGCAGACTTAATTGACGTGATAAGTCTAACACAGGCAGCTGTAAGGCGGCTGCTGGCATGGAAATGTAGGCGGCCAAAATAGATTTAGTGGTGAATGAGAGAAAAAAATTAAATAAGAGTTGTCTTCAAGATAGAACAAACAGCACCGACAACTTGGCCAAAACGTCACCATAAACAAAAATACTTCGAGGTAGTGAAGGAATTCGTCTACTTCGACTCCCAACTAAATAGTAGGATTAACATCAGTACCGAGATCAGACGCAGAGTAACTCTTGAAAATCTTTGTTTCGTTGGGCTCAAGAGGCTAGTCCTGTCTCGAAGGACATAAGCGACATTATATAAGATCTTCATCATCCCGAGAGAAGACGTGGCAAATTTCAAGTGCAGATAAAGAAGTCCTTGGTATTTTCGAGAGCAAATTCAGCCACTAACCGTACAAGCTTTACAGTCGAATTCAATGCCTAGAATGAGTAGGTTATGCAGAAGGCACGGACAGCACTGCTCTATCTCCAAATTCAACTCCAAAACAGTTGCACAACGCTATAGAGGACGCCCACAAAACCGACAGCGCACACAAATAGGGAAGGACCTTTATTGGCGTGCGAAATCGGAGGCAGCTGGCCAAAGATCTTGCCAACTGGAGAGGCTTGTTGGTTGAGGTCCACGCCCACCCTGAACGGGACTGAAAGTATCAGTCAATCTGGCGACAGGTTCAATAATTGGTCCTTCGAACCGGATTTGAACCAACGGACATTGCCATGTCCAGATAATATGATAAAACGGATGACATGTCAGTCAAAGCTGGACTAGGGCTTAGCTTAGCTAACCATTGTTCCCCCCCGTTTGGAGGGGCCGCTTATGTCTTAGAATGACATCGAACAATGTAGTTTGAGAAGGTTTTCGTAGAAAATTGTCACTACATCTAGACAACTGGAGTCGTGAATTATACAAATGCTATATCGTGTTGGTAATTGAACCCAGACATTTGCGTGCTCCGTACTTTTCTGACAAGCCTGCAGTTGGCATCAATAATGGGTATCTGCCATCCTTTGGCAAAAATGTCGATAATTCCCATTAACCTTTCACATCCAAAACCATTTACCTTCCTTGCATGGTTGAAAGCAATTTTCCACAACTCTGTCATAGAGGCTTCATTTTGCCCCTGCAAATCCGTCCGCATCCACTGCGGACACACTCACAGGTCATCGGATTTCCAGGAAAGTCATGTCAATAAGGCGTAGTCCGAACGCTGCCAGTATACTCACGCAGTTGCACGCCGAAGAAGATGATTCCAAAAGTCAGCTGGCCGATGACTATGTAACGAAGCAACATCCCTTCATGTCCAAATAAAGCGCAACAGTTTCCAGTTGAATTCAAAACATTCCGCCGCACCCAGGTGCATGTGAAGTTGCCGTCTCTTGCAGGTCGAATTCACATGGATTACAGGTGCATTCCCGTTGATTTCAATCGAACTAGACATCCCCTGCTTGCCACAAAAGCCACAACCGCACGCAGTTCGCCTCAAAATCAAGTCGACTTTTGCATAATCCTTCGTCCTGCGCCATTTCACCTCTATCTGCGGGGCATTTTTCAAATTTCCGATACCCATAAATTAAGCCATCGCAATCTATAAACTCTCTCTTCCACCTTTCAACCGGCAACAGAGTCAGACAACAGTCCGCAGCCGCAGCCAGCCAAGGGAGGAGAAGACAAAAAAAAAAAAAACGAGGGCTTCGAAAAGAAAAACATCTGCCTATTTGCACATAACTCAACCGAGATGTTCCTTCATACTCTCGACCAAAAAAATACCGCGCTGTACCTCCAGGGAGTATGAAAAACTCTTGACAGTCTCCGGTCTCGGGCTGAACGGCCAACGAGCCCTGCTCAACTGCCAGCGAACCACACAGTCCATCGGCTACCGTTGGGTATGCATGAAGGAGTCCGTACTTTCTCCCTTTCTCTCTCGCTCTCTCCCGCCATCCAACGACGCCGTTCTGGCATTGTTTATTGCACAATTCGGGAAATTTACACAAACAAACATCCCGCAGCCGAAGGGACGTCTGGTTACAGGAGGGTGGTCGGGGCACGGAGGATGGCGGTTTGGCAACTTGGTCGAGGGTACATACCTGAAGTGGTGGACCGGAGACTTACCGGAGTGCACGGCCAAAACTAGGAATATAAATTGGAATTGCCGGCAGCGATTGCTTCTTGGTCGGTTGGGCAATTGTATCGCTAGGCATCACCCCATCCCACTCGCCCCGGCCGCACTTCCTCGCCCACTTACTCACGAGAGGCCATCTGTAAGCGCACAGTCCCCCGCACATCGTTCATCGGTGAAAGCCGATGAAAGTGCGGCGGCACTGGCCTTTCGAGGGCCCAAATTGAAAATGTAAGTCTGTAACTCTGCGGGGGTGTGGGTGGGTGGGGAGTCATTCCGTAATCTGCACTACCTGCGACGGGGAGCCCTGTGAAGTCTCAAGGAGTGGCTCGGTTTATGGTCGCCTGCCAAAAAGTGAACTTGCTTGTCCGCCCTCCGCCCCTCGGTCGGCTGGTGGTAACCGCACATGATTTAGGGATGCGCTGTGCATTATTTAATGTAGCATGGAGCAGCTTATGTTTCTAATAGTCCTGCTTGGCCTTGCACAGTGCGGTTGATGAGGGACGGTGTGGCTAGTTGTGTGGAGGAATTCGAAATGGTCTCAGAACGCGTGTGGTGACAAAGAGGCGATAGATTGAGTGCGTGGTTCCTTGTGGATGAGGAATGGTGTGTAGATTTTATGTAAAATGGGTATATTCGTGAGTGGGATCCGATCGGTCTCTGGGTGTTGTCTTAAGGGGGAGGGAGTGAGATGAAGACATCTAAGCTCAAAGCCGATTGGAGAAGCTACTGAATGCTCTGTAATCATCATTAGAAGAGGAATAGTAAGGAAATGCACGAGCACCACAAGAGCTTTGGTGTAACCATGCCATATATGGGTAGAGAGATATGTATCAGATAGTCACGCAGCACTTATGACACTATCGTCCAATCAAATGAACTCCAAAACTATCAAATGTTGCTACAACACCCTGCAATCCCTTGCTAGACACAAAAAAGTGAACCTTGGCTGGGTCTCTGGACAAAGCAGCCAACGAATCCACACAAGAGGTCGCGAGAGTTAGGAATCTTCGTTTAGAAATTCCGATATGTCAAATCGACAATTGTGCTGACCATTTTCGTCAACGTCTTTGATTATGACTGATTCAAAAATGTTATCAGTTTTATTATCAGTACGAGTTACTGTGTATTTGTGTTGCTTGGACTTCTATTTCTCTTTAGGGCTTTGTCCTTCTGTCACCTGATTCTCCTTGTTCTGATAAGGTCTTGAAAGAGAGGAACACTTCAAATCTTATATATAAATGTTTAAGTATCTGGGACTTGAGTTTGACAGTAAACTCAACTGGAGTGTTCATACTTCATCAGTTAGAAAATATTTACTTAGGGTAACAAGTATAATTTACCATCTTCGACTTTTTTGCTCTCTCAAGCTCATAGAAACAATTTACTACGGTCTTGTACAATCTAAGTTATAATATGGTCCAACATGTTGGGGTGGTACACATATCAATAAAATCAAACCTTTGTTAATTGTACAAAAACGTATCCTAACTTAGTTAGAATATAGTTTTATGCTTCTTCTGAACTCGTCAGTATTACCTCTAAAACATCTTTACTATTACAAGGTACTAAGAATGTTTTACTTAAGAAGTGGATATTCATTGAATCGCAAATCCTGCTAATTATGGACTTTGAAGTAATGAAATCTTTTTGGCAACGTTACCTAAGCACCTGGCAGAGGGTGCCAGGTTCGATACCCGAACTTACCACCTTTGATAATTCACGGCTCCACCTCTTTCGAGTCACTGACAATGCTCAAAGAGTATTCCTGTCTAGAAAAAGCTTTTCAACTTCGCCGTTCGGAGTCGGCATTAAACTGTAGGTCTCTTCCACTCGTGAAAGAACAATAGCACGCACAACATTAGTGGTTGCTGAGAAGCTAGGTCCAGGTCCACCTCGGACTGTCGCACCACCCATATTATTATTATTAGTTGCACCGAGAATATTTAACCTCTTACCAATAAATATCCGAAACATTAGGAATGCTCCCATTTTGTACAGGCAGATTAAATAATAAAATAAATAAATTAATAATCGATTTAATTATAGTATTAGTTTGAAATCACAATTCATCACACTTTATCTGAATCAAGTTTATATAATATATCTAGTATACGATGATTAACAGATTCGATACATTCGATACTAGTTCCTACAGCTACAGAATGTATTTATATATTATTCAATGCAGATTGAAAAATACTTCCTTGTAATTTTTGACACGCTATTTAATTTTGAAGTAACGAAGTAATGGAATTTGTATTCATATATCTATTCTCAACATGCATTCTCTAAAATAAATTTATTGAAATTAAATAAATAAATAAAATATAGTACTGTAGGAAAATGTAGGCATTCGTTACTGAGTAACGAGAATTCCATAAAGTACAATATAACGAAACGTTACTCCTAGATGTATATCGTTACGTATTCTGCTTACTTGTACTACCGACAAACGACATTGGTGTGTTCACTTTCTTCTCTTCTCTTCTCTTCTAGTATGCATTGTCTCAATACTATTTAAATTAATTTTTACTATTCAATTCATAATAAACATACTAGACAAAAAAAAAATGAAACTGAAACTTGTTAGACTAGTTAGTGTTTCTACTTTTCTCTATGCTGTTATTAAAGTGTTGTGTCACATCACGCAGAGATATGGTTTGATAGTACCTATCGTGCTTAATAATAATAATATAGATGGCGCAATAGTCCGAGGCGGACCTGGGCATACCTTCTCAGCAACCACTCGTGAAAGAACGAGTGGAAGGGACCTACAGTTTAATGCCGATTTTCGAAGTTGAGAAGCTTTTTCCAGACAGGAGTACTCTTTGAGCATTGTCAGTGACTCGAAGGAGGTAAAGCCGAGAATTATCAAAGGTGGTAAAAAATCGGGTCTCGAACCTGGCACCCTCTGCGTAGAAATCGATGCACTTCCCACTACGCCACCGCGACCACAGTGCTTAGATTTTAGAATTTTGTGTCTGGAATACGATCGTATCGCTATGTATCTAGTATCCCCGGTTAGCCATGTTTGGGATGGTATACAGTAAGATTTAATTATTCACATCGGTAGACATGGATTCTTTACGATGCACTTGAAAATGCGAATAATTTGTGGACGTTTGTTTTAATTTAGTAGAGTAATTCCATTGTGGTTTTTGAAGAGGTAGATATAATGAAAAATGTTCTACAAGCAAAAACTATGGTTATTTGTATGGTTGATTTTTGTGCGAATTTTGTTATCACTCATGTGATCATGCCATTATGAGTGGTTGTTTCATGTAATTAACAAGAAAAGTAGATATCATTCATGCCTACCCAAATAGATTATTCTGTTGAATACAATGTATATTATTACAATATTTTAAAATTATCAATTTTGAAGAAAGTAACTAGTACCGATATTAAACCAATTACGCAGCCACTTTGAAAACTTTTTCCAGTGCCATTTTTACTATTTAAGTAAAGTATGCTCCACCAAACTACTATGAATGATTTATTTCAGCATTTTTCAATCGAAATTACAATATGGCATCTCTTGTTGGGGAAGTGTATCATACCACTATTACACTAAAATACGTGTTAAAAAAAATTAGCCGTAAACCAAATAGACATAATAGTTTTCCTCTGTTTTGAGTGCACAAGATTCGACCTGTTCGTTATCTGTTTTAAAGTCTTACAGTTGTTCTTTATTAGGAACCTCCGCTTAATTTCAAATTACAACTTACGTGGAAGCAATTCCAATCTGTTTACGATTCCAAACTTCCATACAACTGCCTTTCGTAATTTCTTTACAATCTTGTCTTATCGTTCGTTCAATAAACTTCCATTTAATGTAAGGTCTATTAATAATTTGGTAATGTTTAAAAAATGTGTTTAAAAATCTAGCTTTTTCGTTTCAATCATATTGAGCTAGAATCTCTCATTTCTGATGTTTTGGTATAGTTTCTTTCACATATATTAATATCTTCTTCTATCATTTGTTTCTTTCTTGTTAATTTATTTATTATATATTATAAAATCTGCTGTACCTATTTGTTTGATAGACAGATAGATTTATTTCCAGTGTAAATTTCATACATTATAAAGTGTGTGTGCAGAGATTTGATACATATTTATCTTGCTTCTGGAATATTATTATTAACGTTTACAATTTTTAGTAGGTCGTGAATATTTTTGAAGGAAAAAAATGGAAAAAAAACCTTCATGCAAATTGTATTGTATATATATATATATATTACAATTAGCAATAAGTAATTAAAAAATGAATAAATAAATAAGCAAATAAGAAAATAAATAAATAAAAATATAAACAAAGAAAATAAATAAATAAATAAATATAAAAACAGATAAATAAATAAGTAAATAAATATACGAATAAATAAACAAATAACTAAGTACATAAATAAATAAATAAATAACCAAAAGAATAACAGTCAAACAGGAATAAATATAAAGCTACTATGAACATGGCTAGTCATATAATGATGCTGTGCTATGGAGGTGCCACCTCCGTTGCTAGATTAAGTTCTTTTATGAGTGGGTTATCGACCTATTTGTTTGATTCCGAATTTATATTATTATTTATGATTAGTTTTTCTCTTTGGTCACCCCACCCATAATTACTTTTGTTATAGTTTTATTTTTTTTTATAGATGTGACATTCTACTCTATTTTGAATTGTCTATACGTAAATAAAGAGTGTCGCCAACTTTTTTCTTATACTGTTAATGATGTAATATGTGCATTTATATCTATTTTACTTAAATTTTAAGGAAAATGAAGATAAATCTGATCTTATCTACATAACGAGTATTCAGATACAAATTAACAAATACGTAAGAGTACTCAATTTGTCGTTACTCTTACAGCCCTGCGCCTATACTTCATAAAAAGAATATCATTAGTCTTAAGAATTTCTTAAGTCGGCAGCCACGGTTGCCGTTTCAGTGACTTTGTCTACAGAGAGGAATTTTCAAGAGTCAATAAAATAAATTGATTTTCTAGTGACTTCGCAAGAACATGCTTTTCTAAATATTACGCGCCTGGTGATGTTAGATCGCTCGTATTCGATTTTAATACATGCAATATAAATATAACAGATATCAACTAAAAGAGATATTCGGCTTTCCACTCAAAATAAAGAAAACATACAAACTTCTTTATTTGGAAGCTTTACTTTAACTATAACATAATAATAATAATAATATAATATGAGTGTAACTTCAGCCCTTAGAGGGTCAGCTTCTCAGCAACCACTCGTGTTGTGCGTGCTATTGTTCTTTCACGACTGGAAGGACCCTACAGTTTAATGCCGACTCCGAACGGCGAAGTTGAGAAGCTTTTTCTAAACAGAAATACTCTTTGAGCATTGTCAGTGACTCGAAAGAGGTGGAGCCGTGAATTACCACAGGTGGTAAATTAGGGTATCGAACGAGGCACCCTCTGCGTAGGAGTCGACGCACTAACCCACTACGCCACGGCAACTATAAGCTGTTATAAAAACGTATCGGATGTCAATACTTTTGAGGAAACATTTTAACTTGCTCGATCTGTAATTACGCTTTCATATTCAAATGACGAAGTAGGGCGCATTTTTAGTAATAAATTAAAAAATAAACATAAAATTTCAACAAAAATTCTGAACTCAATGCTCATCAGAAAACAAATCAAAATACAAAAAAAGTTGTCATAAACACGACATTCCTAATAATGTTGAACAGGAATTGATAATAAAAATGGTTCCATATTTCATCTTCCGAAATTGATTCTTACAGATTTCAGAAAATATTAAGGTACAATTGATGTATAATATAGAAATAAGATTTTTATATAAACAGTAGCAATAATAGTTAAGTAATATCTAGAAGAACAATTACAAATAGTTTAAGTTGGAGTACAAGAAACGCATGAATGACAATATATATAACAATAATGACAATATATGACAATGTAAATAAATAAATTATATAATAAATACATAATAAATAAGAAACAATAAATTAATAAATAAAAGCAGTAAATAAATATTTTAACTGAGATACACAAAGCGAAAGTGACTGTTACGATCGCAATGACGTCACATGCGATCAGAGTAATTCCAATGTAACATCACATGCAAATCAACAATACCCCACAAACTCCACATGTCAACTACGGCAATGTTAACAAACAATACAAAATATAATAGAACAAAACAGTGAATAAAGAAGTCTCTTATTTTTATAACGTTGGTTAAGAACAGTATTTTTTATTTTGTGCGGTAGAAATTACACAAACAGTAACATTTCCCTTGTTGAAGAAATTCTTTTGTTCACAACCCGAACAGTGACAATATAAATATATATGTAATATAATAAGTAAGCATTAAATATAATTTTTGTCAGAAGTCAGGTATTGATTGTTTGAATGTTGATCTGTCATCACATAGATCTACTTCTGCACAAACAGAATTGAAATTATGTATGCACCTTGTTAGCGGTTCATTTAAACCATAATTGTAGCATTGCCTGGGATGGAGTAAAAGATTTCTTGTACGATGATTTCTTTCCTTGGTTTTCTTTCTTTCATTCTTCTTTCCTTCTTCTTTTAAGAAATAATTTTAAAGATGCCTTTGATGATATTGAGGTAAATTAAACTGATGAAGATACAATCGATCTAATTATTTGTGAGTTGTGAAGTGATGATGATCTATATTTTAAGTTAACATAAGGCGTGTTTGATTGAGAATCTATACTCAGCTCAGTTTTGATTCTCAATAAAACGTTCTTCCCTTATTTTATTTTCTTTATGTATAAAAAGTTGGTGCGTGTCCTAACTTTCATGGCGTTTGATGTCAACACACAAAAAGAGCGTCTCTATATTCAGTTCTTGTCAAATCTGTCTAGACGATTTTATACATTAGGCAAAGGATGGACTACAAATTGGGATACCTAATCGTATTATATTATTATCCTATGTTGAGATTTAGAACACCAATGCCAATAATTCTGCTGTATTATCAAGAAGTGTTGTCAGCGACATCTGCGATTCAGTGGTGGTGTTTTTGTCCTAGAGAGAATCTTTAACGCGCTGTAGTCAGTGTTGATCAGCAAGAGCTTTTTGCTCAGTAATTTGTTTTTTAGAGTCCATGATGAAGGATCGAATTGCCTGGAGATCTCTCGTGCGTAGCTTACCCCCTCTACCACTTTAGTGATCACGCGTGTCAGAAGATGATGATGATGATTCGTTTGGTTGTTGTTTTGCATTTAATAAAAATACTGAGCTGAGCTTAGATTCTCAATAAAACACGCCTAAAATATGTGCATACTTACATATTGTAATTTTTTGATTTATTGTTAAAAATAAAAAAATATATTTGTTATTTCCTTTTTCAGTGTACATTTTTTCCTAGTGTTCATCGTTTAATTTTAAGCGTATTTAGTGAATTTTTAGGGTCGTGTTAGTGACTTTTTTTTAAAGCTTACGGCAACACTGTCGGCCTCTCCAGGGGGTTGGAGAATCTTCTCAAAGCGATTATCTCGTCGGTGTCGTGTCTGCCTTCATTACTCCATTTTGTTGTTCACTTCAAAGGTGATCCGGCATGCAGTAAAGGAACTTACGGATCCACCGTGGGACTTGTTATGATTGTTTGCGTAACTTTGTCAAGGGTCTTCATCTTCTGAGGACTGGACACAGACTTAAGTTTCTTCAGCAAACACTTCAGTTGTACTTCTTATTGTTTTTTCACGTGTTCTTAACTGTCTACATAGTCCCCGACTAGTATGCTAAAGGTTTGCAGCATGAACCTTTAGCATACGAGTCGATGCACTTAACCTGGGACATGCATGTTGGGAAGATGCTCACCAAAAATGCGTCACAAGACGCCAAGATGTCCCATTTTCAGATGTATTGAAAGTAATGCTCCTCAAAATGTGGTACGACTTATCCTTAGAACATATTCAAAATGGATTGGCACGTAAGAGGAATCTTAAATGTCTGCTTGCAATAATTTGACTTATAGCAACGCGATGATAAAGGGATTGCGGTTGTGGGCAACTTAAAACTGAGACTAAATGTTCAAAAACTGAGTTATTTTGCATAATCTTTGCCACCAGCAGCCACCACTGTGCTTTCTTCCGAGGAATTCTTGCTCTGTCCCTAAGCACCCAACCGGAGTCGCCCTTCGTACGGGAATAAACCGTGCATATAACCTCAGTAGTAGCAGCACACCACAAGGTTAGGCAATGAGTTTTATGGTCAAAATCAAAGCAAATTCAGGCGAAACCCCACCCTCTTCGAGTGGGTTTGTTATTATAAGACGATAAATTCCGCAGCACCTCGTCCACTCACGACTGCAGCCATGCCGTTTCAAATAAGACTTCCATGTGAATGAATTTCAGCATGAAACAGGTGTTTCGCGAGCCGTACACAAACAACTCCATTTCGCATGGATATCGATGAGATTCCCCCAGGGGGCTCCGATACTGGCGACTGGCGAGTCCTTAAGCTCTTACTTGGAATTTCAAATGACCGCAAGACCACACAATTCCACACCAAAGGCCATCATCAGTCGCTGGGTGTGTGTGCGGTCCTGTGACCCGCGAGCCGCACGAAGGACTCTCTTTCAATTCGTGTGCAGTACGTGCAGCATGTGTGTGGTCTGCGGCTTCTAATTGAATTAAGGGTATTTTCGTTGTGCCGCCAAAGCCGCAGTTGCCAATTAAATGCGATTGCAATTGGAGAGATGGCTCCCGCCCCGCCGCGACGTTGACGACGACGACCGGTGGGAGATCTGGCGTGTGCGTCCCGCGTGGCTGACATAAGAACATTTGACTTTTAGCAGTGCGCTCTGACGATGACTGTTGCTGGTGACCAATAGCGGCGCGGCGGTGGTAGTTGTTGGGATGGCAAGACACCTTGAGTGGCTTATGGGTTGAATGACATGTGCGGTTTTCTTGGTTCTGCATAAATTGAAATACGTCATCGAGTGGGTAGTGGCCCCGCGGGAAGTGTGTGTGCATGTCGCCTCAGTTGATAGTCAAGATACCATTTGGCCGTGGGAATGTGTGGGATTATGGTGATGCTTACTGATTTGGGTTAAGGATTAACTCCTTATGGAGGATAACCGACAATTGATGGCTATCATTAAGCGAAGTGCGTGTGCGGACTAGCGTGCCTTTTTGACCAACCAGTGCACGTTAACAGCCCCGGATGCTTCGAGTGCGACCCCACGCTGCAACATAAGACTTAACGTGGTTCATTGCAAACCGCCTCTTGTGTCAAAGCGAAGCATGTACGAGTGTCATGGCGACTTGAAAACCTGGTCGCAATCCCTTCCATTCCACTCCTTCATCGCAAACGATGGTCTTTCACAAATTATGCGGGCCTTATACTCGAACTCCCGCAGGCATACTCAAAACGACGACCGTCCTCTTATCGGCATACCGTGCAAGGTAATCAAATCCCATGCACAGCCCTCCCATGTGATTAAGTCCTCACAGTGTATAACCCGGGGTGAACAAATTGGATCACACAAACTGGATTTCGCATTTATCATCTCACCGCATCTTAGCCTCGATTCACGTCACGAGACCTTAACTCATCTCAGCATCTCGCACTTTCACCCTCCGACCATTGACATTCATAATTAGCATGCAATCAGCGAGCTGGCATCAGCAAACATGCACCAACTTTCAGCTCAATCAGGACTTTCTTACGTTCCGGGCGCAGTCCACAAGATGGTGGGTGGCGATGTGGCGCAGCCTATTTGTGATGCCTGGTGGTGGATGCAAGAGTGAGTGGCAAAGTGAGGTTGTTTTTACGAAGCCACCTCCACCAGCACCAGCACCGCGCCGACACTTATCGTGGCATAGAATCCGCCAAAAGAATAGTGGTAGAGGACGGAGGAGGGCCAGAAGGACTAGATGAACTGCACTAAGTACATGTACACAAACGCAATTTGTTTACACGCTTTAACACGCGTCGTCATCGACGTCGTCGCCGGGTGAAGTGTGTACGCTGGCTACGTGTCAGTTGAAAAGCCAACGGCGCGGCGCGGCGTGATGCGCCGACCTGATAATCATCGGTGGGTGAAACATCAAGTCAGTCACAACGGAATGTTTGCATTTTGTGCGTGTGTGCTTTGGGGATAAGCCTCTATGCCAGTCCTCCATTGTGTATGACAAGGATATACTCGTAGTCCTTCCATGCCTCCGTGGCATAGTGACTGTCAGTGTGTCGTAAATGAGAGTACAAAGGATTTGTTTGACTCGAAATTACTTCGTTTACCTCGTTTTGCCATGAATTCAATGGGGGCGGGGGGCTTAAGTGCGGTTGGGTGGGGGGGTTGTTGTCAGAGTATGACAATGCTGTGTTGACAGGCATCTTTTGGTGGCGACCCAAGGGTTCTTGAAAGGTTCTAACAAACATTGTCAGACTGATGGAATTATGAAGGGGAAGTCAGAACAACATGTGTGCAAGTTCCAATGACCTGAAGCTAAATATGGAGGCTAATCTTAGGCTGGTATAGAAGACCAACCACAGAAGTTATGTGTTTGGGAATTTAGCGAATATTTCGGACGGTATGGGAGAGTCAAGGAATCGAATTTGCACCCGTAATCGTCGATACTTGTATTGAGGGGGTCCTAATCGAGACCTTTGATGTCAAAAAGGAATCAGACAAGGCAATGCGCTGCCAAGTGACTTCTTGGACATCATTCTTGAACAAATTGTTCGAAACTCGCTAACCAATATCAGAGACACAATATTTCAGAAGTCTTTTCAACTACTCGCAGACACTGACGATATTGACTTAAGCGGAAGAACGCAGCGTAATGTAAATGACACCCTTATGAGTATTTGTATGGAGGTAGCGAGGATGGGTTTAACGGTAAATGAGGGCAAGTCCGAATATATGCTTGCCGCGAGCCAACACCGACGTCTTAGTAGACAGATATCTAGGAACCACTATCAACTCAGCAACGACACGGGCATTGAAATCAAACGAAGAAAAATTTGTAGCCAATCGCTGCTTCATTGGATAAGGAAGGCGGTTGATAACACGGCCCGGCTCGAATAATCAAAGTTACCCTCTATAAAGCCTCAAGCGTCCCAGTCCTGTTATATGGCGCAGCGGCATGAACTATGTCATAAGCGGACGGGATTTCCCTTTAGTTCTTTTGAGGGAACAATTCATACGGTGATTTGCAGATGGAAAGAGTGGAGATAAGATACATAAACGGTCAGACGAAGCTGTTCAGCGACATCGATTTAGACAGATCAGGTCCAACTATTGACATGTCTAGCTCATATGCAACGAATGCAACCGAATGCTCTGGCGGCTCGAATCCACCCACGAGGGATGGCGCAGTATATTAAAAATGCGAATTAGGTGGATCGCGCAAGTGGAGAAGGACCTCAACCAACTATGCGTGCGAAAATGAAGGCAGCTAGTTAATGATCGACCTGACTGGAAACACTTGTTGGTCCACCGAGACCCTTGCCCCACATTAAGTAAGTAAGCATAATAATAATAAAGGCGGACCTGGGCCTAGCTTCTCAGCAACCACTCGTGTTGTGCGTGCTATTGTTCTTTCACGAATTGAAGGGACCTACAGTTTAATGCCAACTCCGAACGGCGAAGTTGAGAAGCTTTTTCTAGCCAAGAATACCCTTTGAGCTTTGTCAGTGACTCGAAAGAGGCGGAGCCGTGAGTTATCAAAGGTCGTGGTATATTCGGGTATCGAACCAGGCACTCTCTACGTAGGAGTCGACGCACTTACCCACTACGCCACGGCGACCAGAAAGTAAGTGAGTGTTTTATATTCAGCAACTTTAGTGAACTTGTACGAGTGTCATGGCGACTTTAAAACCTGGTTGCAATCCCTTCCATTCCGCTCTTTCACCGCCAACGATGGTCTTTCACAAATTATGCGGGCCTTATCCGTCGTAGGCTTATTCAAAACGACGACCGGCCTCTTATCCCTTGCGACCCCTTATCCGGACGCAAAACCAATAGACAAATGTTGCCGTTCACAATATCCTTGAAGACAACCACGGCCTTGCACATAAAGTTGATATGATATACTTCCCATCCCACACTTCGAGCATGTTTAATAAGAAGTTCTACAGATTGTGTTGTTTTATTTTCGAAGCAAGTGCTCGTTGGTCATGTGTCTGCGCCGGGCGCCATTCTTGTGATAATTTGAAAAAAGAACAGAATGAGGATTTCTTTGCCTTATCGTTCGAACATATATTAGATATATCTTGATAGATAATATATTGATAGATTATTGAACCTGAATTTTAAAGAAAATGGCCGTGTAGAAGACTGCTGACCATCGCCAGTTTGGTTCTGCAATTTGTGCATTTCACTCGAATTTTTGCACAATTTTTAAACACAAAAAAGGCAAAAGTATTTCCAAACAAACAATCAAATCCATTCTTTGACCGGCCATGGTTCATATTTTAAAAGTCAAAATTTTCATTTTGCTTCAAGTCTAGTATTTGTTTTCATTTTTGATTTGTTTTGAAATTGGCATAGCAATGATTTCTACAAATCTTCGATATCATATTCTAATGCCCAGTTTCACAGTGCAAATTTAAACTCCACTTTTGGTGTAAACATCAGTTCAACGATTTATTCGGCGCATGGTCGGCCGTTAGCTAAAGATGTAGATAGATATCTTGGCATTTTGCTACATGGCCCTAGTACGGCCCATTATGGTGTACGGTTGTCCATTGTGGTTCAAAGTGAGTCCTTCTATGATGGAAAATATGAGGGTGTTCGAGAGGCAGTGTCTTAGGAGCTGTCTTCGCCTGTATCGCACACCCGAGTATGAGTACAAGAAGTACTATCCTAACGAGGCCCTGTACAACGAGGCAAACGTGAACATGGTAAATAATTTTATTATTAAGCTGATCAGGAGGCACACGGCATGACCTATGACCTCTGCCAACAGTCTGATATCTTTGGGGCTTACTACCCCCATAGGATGTACCATGAAAGGGTGAGCCTTAACGGCTTTATTCCTCAGGATCAGATAGCTGGCCATAGTGCCCAACTTACATAGTTTTTATGGTAGTTTTTAAAGACAAAAACAAAATTATAAAACAAAAATAATATCAAAAAAAATATATAGAACAAGAAATCCAAAATAAAAATAAAAATATAAAACAACAAAAATCAAAAAAATATTTATGAGAAACAAAAACAAAAAAGGATAAGATAAGATGGATAGATAGTAGTAGATAGGATAAGATAGTATTAAGTTTTATTTTAGGGTAAGTTAGTATAAGGTAGTTTAAGTAGTTAAGTTTAGCCAAGTCTTTACAAGTTTTCCTGGTAAATGAATAAAGAAATAAAAGATTGTCTTAATGACTAAAAACAAAAGAACGTAGATTAAGCCGAAAGGCACATTTAGAAAGTAGATCAGATTAGCTTAGAGTACCCGCATAGGGTCGGTAGGTTAGTATTAAGAACATTTGTAATTCTTAAGATAGTTAAGCTAGATTTTAAGTACTTTTGTCTAGCAAGTAAGAAATACATATTGAATTAAATAAAATTATATGAAAAAAAGAGTGCCTGCCCCAGGATAGCGGGGTTCCCGGTTCGAATTCCAGTAAAGGCAAAGTTAATAAGCTTTTATCTGGTTTTCAAATCTGGTCCAGTCACCATTTGGCACTGGAATATCAGTGGTATTAGTCTGACTAGGGGTATCGCAATGGACCAATATGGTCTATGTGTGTTAGGGAATACGCTAGCAGTCCCACTACCTAACCTAACCTAAACGATGGAATCCATTCCTTCCTCCCTTTTCCTTTCATTTTACTTCTTTCTTTATTTTCCACATTTGGTGAATAATTATTTGTCCCTTTTTCCAGAGACTTACATGGATCATACTCAGGGATGGATTATCTTATTTAAGTGATTTTGTATTTTTTTTCTTTTTTTTATAATTTGCGCGTGCTCAAGGGATTGCTAATACCCTTATATGTTCGGGGTCAAGACACAGAACGGGCCGAAGGTATAGAGGGAGAAAGGGATAGGAGGTACCTGGGCCCATTGGTCTTAAATATCTGCGGGTTGTAGTCTGTGGGAAATATTAGGCTGGGAAGAGCATTCCATATTTGTGTAGTGCGGCTGAAGACCGAGTCTCTGAATTTAACTGTGCGGCCGAAAGTAGGCTGATGGACTGATGGGCATTCCTGGCGAGACGAGTATTGCGGGTGAATTCATGGAGAGGAGGAATGCAGTTGGCTAGCTCACTTGAGCATCGTTTGTTGAAATAACGATAAAACACGGACAAAGAAGAGACGGTACGTTGATGTTTGAGCGAGTCTAATGACTCTGCGATATTATCGTCTCCTATAAGTTTTATCGCTCGCTTTTGGATTCTATCAAGTAGGTGCAGTGTGGTCTTAGGGGCACCAGACCAGATATGAGCGTTATACTCAAGCTTGGGGCGGATGTACGCCTTATAAATTAAAGCCAAATCAGAAGGGGTGAAATATTTCTTGCATCGATTAAGAAAACCTAAACATTTCGCAGCATTTTTGGCGACCTCAAATATGTGATCGCTCCAACTAAGTGTTGTGTGGATACACATACCAAGGATGGAAAGTTTTCCGGTTTCATCGACACAAGCGCCATTCATGGATAATGGCTGATTATCACGGGTTCGCTTGAGTGACAGCAGACAGCATTGAGTTTTTGAAGCATTGAATTCCACTCTATTGTTTTTTCCCCAATTAATGCTGTCAAGATCGGAATTCAACGTGCTTAACATACGCTGAATATGAAAAGCTAAGGGTGCTGTCATCAGCGATGGAATCGATTGGATTAGAAGTAGCAGACAAGAGATCATTTCTAAAAATTAAAAAAGAGTGTCGGAGACAGAACTGAGCCTTGGGGAACACCAGCATTTATTTGGTGGATATCAGACTTGAACCCATCCAAAAGCACTTGAATTGAACGGTTCGAAAGGTAATTTCTAATCCATAGAAGAAGAGATTCATCGATACCATAGGCACGCATTTTCGACAAGAGAGCCAAACTCTGTCAAATGGTTTACAAACATCAAGCGCAACGATCTTGCTTTCGCCTGCATTGTGCAAAGACTGGTTCCACTTTTCGGTGAGATAAGCTATCTGATCTGCGGAAACCATATTGTCCGTCATTAAGAAGCTTCCGCGATTCAAGATATTTCATAAGCTGACGATTTATCAGCGTTTCTATGACCTTAGAAAGAAGGGACGTAAGTGCTATGGGTCGGTACGAGGTGGGTGACGAAGATTCGCCCTTTGTAGGGACTGGCTGGACAAATGCTGTTTTCCATCTGTTCGGAAAGAGACCTAAAGAGTAGGATAGATGAAAAAGCTTACGCAGTGGTCTTGCCAGCACAGAAGAACACCTCTTCAGAAGTATAGGGGGAATACCATCCGGGCCAGCGGATTTGTGCTCTTTCAGTACTCTTGCAACTGTACGAGTGCGGAAATGGATTTGTCCCATGGTGAAATCAACGCTCTCAAGTACAGGTGGAGACAAATTGGAATCTGGCAGTGTTGAGCTAGCTGCAAAATGAGCCGCAAGCAGATTGGCTTTGTCTAAGGAGCTGACAGTAGGAATGTTATTTTAAATGAGCGTGGGAATTGAAGACGAGGCGGAATTCTTTACGTTTTTTACGAATGACCAAAAGTTTTTGGTACCCTTGGGACATTCTAGCACTTTTTGCCTCAACTTTTGCTCATAAGAGAATTTCACACGCCTGATAGTTGCATTGCAGTCATTTCTGGCCCGTTGAATCTTCTTCCGGTTTTCCTCAGTGTATGCTTGTATGCTTTTTATTAAAATTTCCCTTTTCCGCTAACGCGCTAAAAAGTTACAAGGGACTGAACCAAATACATTTTAAAACTACATACTAAACCAACTGAGTACATCAAAAATCGGATAAGAATTGCAGCAAATACAATGACCAAATGGAAGTGTTACCTTTCTTTCGATCACATTACACAAATGAAGTTCAACTGAATTAAAGTTCAGATCACTGTGAAACTGGAGGAGTTAAACCTAACATTTAAACTCAGTTTAATGTTCAGCTAAACTTAAGCTTAAGCCTTCACTATGAAACTTGTCATAAGAGTTTTTATTGTTTTTAATTCATTTGTAATTATCAATTCATGACGTATATGCTTACATACCAGACAATATATATTATATATAGTATAAATAAAGAATATGTTTGACGCCGAACATGAAATTAAGTGTTCATCTTGAAAATAAACTAACAACAGCTAAAAGTCTCATAAGTGCCTCGTGGAAAAATATAACAAGCAAACAGGAAATACCAATTTCTGCCAAATACCGGGTATTTGAATCTGCCATGATGAACTACGCCCAATTACGTACTCAGCTTAGAAGCGGGACTGCCCAGTTTATTCAATTTTACGTAGAAGTTACACTTCGATTACGTGCTCAAATTGCTAAAATACCCCTCATACTCACGAAATATAATTTCAATAACAAAGTAGAATGGGTTAAAAATTGGATAGAACTGGCAGAGAAATGTGACTCCAACTTAAGTGATCAATATGATGATACTGTACTTCTGAAACACCAACTCTATAAAGTTTTGGAAATATCTGATATTATCTACAGAAATACAAGCAAAATACAAGCGACATCTTCCATTAACAGGTTGATATACCCTTAACTTAACGATGATCTTAATGATAAAAACTATTTAAATGACAGTTATAACAAATATGCGAAATGGTTAATTTGAATGAAGCTCCATTTAAAAAACAACAACAGCAAAACTTTGCACTATATGCAATACATTCCACTTCCTCAATGTCTCAAGTTGTTAAAATTGTTAACCTATAAAAAAATATTAGATATTGATCTAGTTGAAAGACAGTAATATGTCATATCTCTAAAAATATAATTTTCTGTAAATTGTGCGACAGCATATTGTAAGTCATGAAGCAATTAAAAATAAAATATCTATCTAAATATCATTCCACTTCCTTGCAATATGTCCAATTTATAAAGACTTAAGGCTTGTTTACTTCGAGAAGTTTTCATTAACACTGGAGCAAATAAAAAACATACTTGATGGTGATAACTGGGTAGCCGTGGCGTAGTGGGTAAGTGCGTCGACTCCTACGTAGAGGGTGCCAGGTTCGATACCTGAATTGACCACCTTTGATAATACACGGCTCCACCTCTTTCGAGTCACTGACAATGCTCAAAGAGTATTTTTGTCTAGAATAAGCTTCTCAACTTCGCCGTTCGGCGTCGGACTTAAATTGTAGGTCCCTTCCACGCGTGAAAGAACAATAGCACGCACAACACGAGTGGTTGCTGAGAAGCTAAACCCAGGTCCGCCTGGGACTGTCGCGCCACCCATATTATTATTATCGGTAGCACTTCACAAATTTATTGAGACTGCATCATTTATCTGATCTCGGGGGCATAACATTTTAACCGAATTAATATATAAAAAAAAAAATAAATAAATAAATAATAAATAGTAATATGTCATTGTTTTCAATCATTTAAGTTTTTAAAATTGTATATTAACTAATTTGTAAACTTTTTAGAGCGTCAATCAGGCAGACGGCAACGCCATTGCCCACTTAAATTATTTATATTTTATACTGTTTTCTGTAGGTACTGTATTTAATATTGTTAAAAATGTTATTTGAAAGGAAAATTAAATAAAAATAATTTTAAAATCTAAGAAAAAAAAGTAAAATCTACTAAACAAAAATGGTTAAACTAGTTGGAAGAACAATGATTCTTATATATCTATATATATATATATATATATATCTATATATATATATATATATATATCTATATATATATATCTATATATATATATCTATATATATATATATATATATATATATATCTATATGTATATATATATATAACTTATTGGCCACCGGTAGGGGTATGTCTTTCGACTGAAGCTAACAATGCCTGTTTAACGAAATGAAAATCAATTTGAATGTAAGGCTCAATATTAAGAAAAATTGCAAAAAACTTAATAAATTAACTGTTTTATTAAAAAAAAACTGTATACTAACTTACATACTACCTTAAAAATTACTTACCTGAAGCTAAACTACATACATATGCATTCATATATATATATGAAGATATTATATACAAATGCATACCCATATACTGATATATACAATGTATACACATAGGTACACACTGGTGTACGCATGTGTAAACTTTTAATTTTTTTTTGCATTTTCATCATAAAATCTACCTAAGTAGGTCGGCCATAGATTTCTGTACTAGATTTGCATCTACTGCGCTCCAAGACAGTGACCGACTGCTCCCACACGGAGATCCGCACTACACTTTCTACTCGGGTCTAAAGGCTTCGACGAGGGAGCTCCGTCACTCCCCAGCTACCAACTTTTTCGATGTTGCGTTGCAACATCCCATATATCCCGCCTTGAGACTGCCATACTGAATCGAAGGAGGCCATTCTCAGCTCGCTTGTGTGACGGAGCGGTCGTGGTTGAGTCCCATCCACAGTTGAACTGGCGGTATAAAAGAGGAGTGGTACCGCATTTATGGCTTGTATCAGAACGTTCATGTCAAAATAGAGGAATGCTTCTGGGGGACAAAGCCGTTGTGACGTACCCTTTCGTGGTATAGTGGACTGCCCCCGAGATCAGGGCTCTAAATCATAGAAAAACTATAGCGTCTGAGAGATATCGTTTTGCCAGCATCGCGTAAGCTAAAAGCTGTCAGTAACTATCGCCTCGGAGACTGATTTTTGGGGATACCTTTTTCAGTATCATCTTCTATTAAATGAGAACAAATTGTGTATACATATCTTGTTCTACACTTTTAAGACATTTTTAGAGTGATATATCGCATTTGTATTAGTTTTGTTCGCAAACTGAAATGAGAATGTGTTAGTGGAATTTAATGTGATTTTTAGGTGAGAGTTATTATTTGCAGAGCACTCAAACTGTAAGGATAGGCGAGATGATAGTGATGGTCTTACATGAAGGAAATCATCGACGATATCATGGAAGTGAATCAAAAGGGCTATAGTCGTCTGAAAAGTTACGCGATGAGAGCCCAGATTAATAACCGAGTTATTCGCTCTAGGAGTATGACCTCGTATCAACTTCACCAGGAAATTGTCCACTCTTCTCACGTTTGCCCTGTTGTAAAAGACCCCATTGGAATAGAATTTTATGTACTGGGGCTCTGGAGTTCCCTCTCCCTCAGGAACAACCAAATCTTTTCCCATAAGCCTGCACTCACGTTGAACCTGGCATAAGAGCTTTCTTCACATTGTGTTGTTCGAAAATCATTGGACTCTTTTGCCGCCGATCGAGCCCAATGCGTACCTTGCCTTCAACTTGTTTCACTCGTGTACCTTTCAGTGCATTGATAGCTCGAGATAGAGCCACTGCCTTAGGAAACGTCAGTTCAGTGTTCAATTCTTTGAATGCCTAAAATTCTGTTAATCAGATATATTTCCTTCCACTATGTCGAAACTTATAATAGACTGTGGGTTATTGAATGGAAACAACATTAAAAAGCCACTGTCATCGGCTGAGACTTGCATCTCAACCCGGATCTGCTAACCAAAGAGCGACCAGAGGTTTCAGATCGTTCACATCGTCATCGGTCTCAATGTATCGATACCTGTAAGCCCAAATCATGGCTTTGTTTATGCGCTTCTGATCCCCTGGGGAATAATGTCTTCTGTTAAAAGCTATAAAGTTCAATTGAGACTATACACTAACAAGGACAAGAAATTGGAGTTTGGCAATGAGATGGACTTCTTCATTATTACATCAATGTTCATGGAAACGTTTGCAGTGTGCATTGTTAATTCATACGACCTGGATCTATGCCCCAGGTCTTCCTCCAAATAAATCTTCTGGCAGCGCTCCGAGTGCAGTTCAAATTAAGCAACCGCTGAACAAGGATTCCCAAATTCCAGAACGAACACAGGATGTTCTCCGAGCTATGTCTACCGACCATCAAGAAGGTGATGATAACTAGGACACGAGTGCGAAACGGGGACATGAAGATAGTACCGGCGAAGGCAACAATCCGACGCACGTATTGCGCAGAAACTCTAGAGTTAGGAAGCCAGTTGGGAAGTACCCTCCCGATTAGTGGGGAGGACTGTTTTGTATTTACCTGAACTGCAGAATTTAATGACAACATCGCAGCCTATGTAGCTGTCAAATAATGAGAACTTAAGGTTTTTCTTTCGTTTGCTGCTTTCTTTTTAATTTGGCTCCTGCACCATTTGCTTTAGATATTGTATTATTTTTAATTGAATTAAACTTACAAATGAATTACTCTGAATACACAACAGCAGGAGATTACGTTAAAAATTCACTTGAACTAAATTATGCGGTCAAATTTCCGATTGATTCGAATCTGTTCAAGCACCCATTTACTAGACTGACCACACAAGAGAACGTTATGTTGCAATGACCATCCCATGCCGGTACTTCATTATTGACACAACTGTTCTTAAATAACTCCATGTATTCAGAGCAAAACATGGCGCCCAAAGCGGTCTTCGACTGTCAATTTCCATTTTCATCAAAACATGCATCAACATCAGCATAAAATTCTATCCTGGCGATGCCATCTCCACTCAAACCCCAACCAAAAGATACGAGTCCCGCCGACCACCAAAAAAAGAGAATCACTGTTCCCAAAATCAATATCCAATATGAGTCAATATCACCCTTCCCCACAACCCATTCACAGAGCCGAGTCTGTAACCATTTTTTTGTTGTGTGTTTCCAAAACCCCAAAGTTCGCCTGCCTAGCAGGGAGCAAGAAATTATTTTAAATAAATTCTGCGTGAAGCTTCTGGCTGCCTTCTGGTTCACTGAATATTATATGCAATTTCGTGGCGTTATTGTTTAATAATTAAATCAAAATAAACAGTGAATCAACTTGTCTCGTGCAGCGTAAAACGCCCCGGCAACATTCAAATGAAATTCGGGCCCCATACGCCTGAATGGATGCAACAATAAACAAACAAAGGACACAATAAAAGCCCGTGTTGTGATAAATAAAGTCGTGTGCCAGAGCAGCGGTGGCGATGCCGTTGATGGCAGAATTGTTTCGCTGTTACAACATTTTTATTACCTGACGATGCATTCATACATTTTTTTTTTTTGCATAGAGGTCTGATGAATTTTTCGGAGCTGTTTGGGGACAATAGGGTGCAACTTTTTTGTCTATTTTGACTTTTTAGAAAAGGGTAAAAAATTAGAATTGGATTTAGACTTGACTGAAAATCAGAATAACATTCATGTGAAGTCGACATCGGTAAACCTTGTTTTTTTGACTGAGGTTCTTAACATAAAACTTGAAGCACTCAGACTCAAAAACTGGTCCACTGTACTGCCAGGCAACAAGCTACTTCTGCTGTGAATTCTTTGTCTGCCGAAGGAAGACCAGCAAGCGATTCTGTGATGGATCATCACCTCTCACCACACCAGCACCGAAAACCTGCCACCTGATCCGAGCAAACGCTGGACAGAGGTACTCTGCAGTGTCGTCGTCTTCTCCACAGGCGTTTCAGAGTGTTTCGTCGTTTAAGCCAAATACACTTAAGTTTTTGGCCAAGGTTTAGCGTCCCGTTAATATTCCTTTAAGCCATCTGCGGTCTTTTCTGTAAAGAGATAATAAGAATGCCTCGGATTTCTTATAGACAGGGAGTATGCGCTTGATCTGTCTGTATGCTGAGGAATCATGCCACCTCCGATTGTGTTCTCGAGAGTTCCAGCCGTAGATGGAAGCCCTAACCAGGAGCGCTGGTAGTCCGAGCGGAGATTTAGGTCCTGAGAATATATTCTCTGATTTTGTCTGATCTTGGTGACACAAGACCGAGACAAGTGAATTTTTTTCTGCATATCAATATTCTGAACTATCCTGGAAGTGGTTAAAGGGTTGAGCATGGCATTAGGTTACAGGCACTTCGCCCTTTTACTCCTGTAATTCCCAATATGGTTTGTGGCAATTAGGATCGCATGTGTTTCAACTTGGAAAACCTGTGCAAATTTACATATTGAGCTGCGCAGACTAATATTGTCACCCTCCACGAAGGCGTCAGAGCGGTGGGAAACTAAGTGTTTCCTAGATAATTAAATAGACTTCATTTACATACGATTGTTACTTAGAATGAAGACAGAGAAACAAGAAAATTCAATTTTCTTATATATGAAATTGACATGCATCCCCTAGGTCCCATAAAAATAATTGTATCAAATTTAATCTTAAGTGTGGCTTTATTTAGAGATCTTGCTATAGTAGCTAATGCTTTCAGCCTCACTTATCAAGTCAGAAAGACCAGACATCAAGACCAGGCTGTACGGCGTCTGCGATAACTTGATCTTCATACCGGAGTTTCAGTTCTCCTCTCTTTTCGAAATAGGAGGCTCAGATTCAATGACCTTCTTAGTTGGCGGATTTGTGTCCATGCCCTCGATGTGGCTGAGCCAGTACAGTCTACGGACTTTTGCTTCCGGACAACATCCACATCCTGGTGAAGCTCGTAGAGATCGTGGTTGTGTCTTTTCCTCCCTTCGCCTTCCTCGCAGACGGACCATATATCCGACGTAGAATTTTTCTTTCGAAGGCACCAAGAATCAACTCCACAGTTTTGCTTAGCATCCGGCTTTCGCCTCCATATAGTAGGACTGGTTTTGGAGAGTAAGATCGTCAGGATTTATGAGCCCAGTTGGTTTGACAGGCCGAAGAATTAGCGGTTGCCAAGGTCAATTCTACGTTTGATCTCTACTTTGATGTCTTTTGTGAAGTTCTTTATTTTATTTATTTATTTCATCTACCGAGTTTGACTCTAACAGATTGCAGATATGAGTATAATAAGTATTTTTAATGGTGGGCGTCGTGGCGTAGTGGGTAAGTGCGTCGACTCCTACGCATTCACTTCCTTCCAGCTATTATAATTCACGGCTCCACCTCTTTCGAGTCACTGACAATACTCAAATAGTATCTCTGTCTAGAAAAAGCTTCTCAACTTAGCCGTTCGGAGTCGGCATTAAACTGTAGGTCTTTTCCACTCGTGAGAGAACAATAGCACGCAAAACGCGAGTGGTTGCTGAGAAGCTAAGCCCAGGTCCGCCTCGGACTGTAGCGCCACCAATATTATTATTATTAAGTATTTTTAATAATAGTAAATAAACTTAATATATATAAATAATAAATAATAAATAATAAATACAATTAAGTAATAATAAATAAACGCATGAATTGGACACCCAAAAAATATTAAATAGACAACAGTGTGACTTAAACATATGACACTAAGGTACGAAATGAATTTTAATCAGAGACTTGGAATTCATTTTGTAAATTTGAAATCTAACATCACATAGATCTATTTCAAAACAGGCAAAATTAAAATTTTGCATGAATTTTGTAAGCGGCTCATTAAAACCATAATTATATATGTGCCTTGGTTGGTAAATTAGGTTTCTTGATCGAAGATTTCTTTCTGGAGCATACAGTTTAACACATTGAAGTATATCAGGACAGTTTATACGGTGCGAGAATATATTATAAATAAATATTATAGATTGAACACTTCGTCTTTTTTCTAGTGTATCTAATCGGAGTCGGCATTAAACTGTAGGTCCCTTCCACTCGTGAAAGAACAATAGCACGCACAACAGGAGTGGTTGCTGAGAAGCTCCTGCCCTGGCCCTCTACGAGCTGTAGCGCCACCCATATTATTATTATCTAATCCTCTTAAGGCACATCTTATTCGATAAGAAGGCATAGATTCAAGGTAATGCTAATTCATTCGTTTTATAACGAATCTCTTGAAGGACTTTTGAACCCCTTCTACGATGGAGGCCGTATTTAAGAACAATATTCGGGATACAGACGTACAAGAGACATGTCCGTTAAGGCATACGGATTAGAAAATTCATAACAAGAACGTTTAAGAAACCCAAGCATTGAGTTTGCTTTAGCAAGTGCGTAGTTGATATAAATTGAGAACGTCAATTTAGTACCAAAAATTATACCAAGATCATTAATTTCAGTTTTTCCCAATAGGGTCATCCCACATATAGTATATTCAAAGAGAATTGGCAACAAAATATGGAAAACGAATGACATTTATTTACATTTAACTTCAGATGGTTGATATCACACCATTTAACTAATGTGACTAAATCTTTTTGAATCTTTATACAGTCTTGGACTCTTGTCCACGTTAGCCCAGGGATAGACAGACAGACACCAAATTGTATCTGTCGATCGTGGTGTTTTGTCCGACTGAACGTTTCTTGGTCAACAGCACATATATTTATCATTTTTCCCTCATTGAGCTTGAGAGCAGTTCGTTTCGTCAATCGTCATAAAAGCTTCCACTACGACACGTTGCGAACGTACGACGATCCCGATTTCATCTGCGTACCCCAAAAATTGAACTGGCTTGTGGTAGAAAGCGCCTTCTGTCATCTCCAAAAGCAAATTGAAGAAATCACACGACAGCGCATCTCCATGCCGGAAGGCGGTGCAAGTTTTATCCGGTTCGAAAGTCCTCGAACGAAAATGCACGGTGCATCGCATATGTGCTAGCTTGGTTCGAATGGGAAGAATGCTGTCTTATGCGGCTTTAAAACCCATAAAAAGGTGGTGCGTATCGATTTGAAACTCACTAGTCTTCACCAGGATATGCCTTAGTGTGAAGATTTGGTCTACAGTCGATAGGCCTGGCCGGAAGCTGGTACGTGTCGATTAGTGTGGTGCAAAATGGCTTTAGACGTTCGCACAGTATGAGGGACAGGATCTTCTAGGCGACCTTGAGCAGGGATATACCTCTATAGGTGTTACAAGAGGTAGGATCGCCTTTATTGTGGATATGGAATGTGGAGCTGATAATCCGCATACTTTTGTCGTCCCTTATTCTAGAGATGACCTGGTACATGCTCCCTACCAGAGAACGTTCATTGGACTCAAGCCAAGAGCTCTGATGGTAAACCATCTGACCCTGCGGTTTTGTTGCTCTTCAGCTTTACCATGCCTGTGGTGACTTCTTCAAAGCTGGTTGGGAGGATAACTTTGTAGACTATAGTTGGAATTTCGTGATTCCTGGACAGGAGAATTTCTCTGGTAGAATTGAGTTATGACACTCTCTTGTGGCATCTCGTATATTACATTCTTTCTGTTAATTTCAATAATAATCAAGTATTGTGAAATTAGATGTTACAATATTCTGCCATAAATATAGCATATTTATGGAGGTCACTTCCTCAAAAATAGCCGAAATAATAAACGATCGCCTGTGCAACTGGTAAGAGAATATTGTACCGTAGGTTAAGTTTCATTATGAAGCAATCATGTAGCATAAGTAAGTCTTAAGAAGGATCTAAAACCGAACGGAAGTCTTAAGAAAGATCTCAAATAGTGCAGGTGTCTAAATATAGATACACGCGATATACAGTGAAGTAAAAACACGTGTAATATTTATTTAAATTGAATAAATTGAGTTAAAATATATTTTGTAAACAAGTCTTTCATTGTGGGAAATATTAAGACAAATCTTAAATAAAATTATTCGACTCAAGTGGAACATACGCTTAGTTTTCTTTCTCCTCATTTCTCATCATGCGAACCACAGTACAGAGTAGCAAGGTACAGCTAGTTATAAAAAATTGGAATATATGGAATTGGACAATATGTTGTTTTAACAGGATGGTGCCACAAGCCACACAGCATCGCACACGTTACAATCGATTTATTGAAGAGTAAGTATGGTGAGCAGAGTTCTTCTCAATGCAATTGACGATGATCGACGAGAATTCCGTCCCCGCGACGTAGACGAAGTCAAGATAGCGATATCGAGACTAAAGTCGAATAAAGCTGCTGGTGCAGACGGACTGTCTGCGGAACTGTTAAACAGCTGGAGATGAGCTGCACCGACTCATCTGTAAGATATGGTCGGAGGAAAGCATGCCCGACGAGGGGAATCTCAGTATCGAAGCATGCCCGATCCACAAGAAAGGAGACCCCTTTACACCAACTATAGAGGGATAAGTCTCCTTAACATCGCCTATAAGATTCTCTCTGCCGTTTTGAGTGAGCGCCTGAAATCATTCGGCAATAACCTGATCTTATCAGGGTTCTTATCAGTGCTGTTTCAGGCCAGGGAAGTCCACAATCGACCAAATCTTACGGTGGATCTTGGAAAAAACCCAAGAAATGCAGATCGACACCCACCACATATTCGTTGATCTCAAAGCCCCATATGACAGCGTGTATAGGGACGAGCTGTATAGCGCCATGTATAGTTTTGACATTCCTGCCAAGCTCGTCAAGTTGTGCACGGTGACGGAGAATTCTCGCTGCTCCATCAAGGTCGGAAGCGAACCCAACGAGACCTTCAGTGTCAAAAAAGGACAAGTCGAATCGCGTCTTGTGACTTTTTCAACATTATTCTTGATAAGATCGTGCAGAACTCACACGCTAACACAAGAGGCACGATCTTCCAGAAGTCCGTACAACTGCTAGCATACGCGGTTGACATTAACGTGATTGGTCGAACACAGCGAGCCGTGAATGAAGCGTTTCCTGGTATTGAAGTGGAGGCGGCCAAAATGGGTTTAGCGGCAAAACGAGGTATATGCTGTCATCGAGAAAGGACCACAACATCGACGACTTGGCCAAAACGTCACCATAGGCAGCTATAACTTCGAGGTATAAAGAACTTCGTCTACCTCGGCTCGCAAGTGAATAGTAGGAACAACACCAGTACCGAGATTAAACGCAGAATTACTCTTGCCAATTGAGTAGTAGAGTCCTCTCTCGAAGGACCAAGCTAATATTATATAACAACTTGATCATCCCGGTCCTGCTCTATAGTGCGGAGGCACAAAAGCGGATGAAGAAGCACTTGGTCTTTTCGAGAGAAAAGTTCTGAGTTCAAACTTCGGTCCTGTTTGCGTTGATGGTCATTGGACAAGAAGATTCAACCACGAACTGTACGGGATGTACAGCGGCATGAGCCTAGCCAGGCGTCTATGGATTCACCGCCTAAGATGGCTATAGAGCGCATGGACAACACTGTTCCAGCCCGAAGAGTCTTCGACTCCGATCCAGTGGGACAACGCAATAGAGGACGCCCACGGAACCAATGGCGCACCCAGGTGGGGAAGGACCTCAATCGACTTGGTGTGCGCAGTTGGAGACAGCTGGCTAAAGATCGTGCCGGCTGGAGAGGCTTACTGGTTGAGGCCCAGGTCTACCCCGGACTGTAGCGCCACCAGAAGAAGAAGTCTAGTGAGTGTGTTATCTCAAGAAATGGGTTCGTCGATTGGCTGCCTCGTTCGTGAGATTTAACACTGCTTGACTATTTTCTGTGGGACTACGTTAAATCATTGGTTTATGCTAACATTGAACGCAAAATAGCGTGCCTGCGGTAGCCAATTTAATTCATAAATGCTTTCATTGTACTTCAAGACGATGATAAAGTTTTTGAAATATATCAAATGGTTTGCATTTTATTTAAAAAAAAAGTTGTCAAGTCCTTATTGGAAAACCCTTTATTATAAAGGCGCAAGAGTGAACTCAACAAATGGCAACTTAGTGGATATCCGACTTAGTATCGCCCATGGCAACTTCGATTTGTCAAAAGAATGAATATCAAAACTTTGGACCAAAATCGTGCTCCGTATACGAATGCAATAACTGGGTGATTAGCAGAATATAGTCTCCTCCACTTGAGCTTGGAGTCGCCACCGCTAGCTCAACGCGTTGTAACAAGATGCGCAAGTTGTCTCGAAGGCAAAAATCCGTGTGGAATCACCGAGCGCGTGGGCACCAATGCTTCAGCTAAGTGTGTCTTCAAGTCCGAGGTTCCTGCTTCGAGAGAAGAGGAAGACACACAGGTGAACCCGATATGAAGACCGTGTGGGGAATTGAACCAATACTTAAACCCAATGAAAGAGCGGATGCATTCAGTCACTACGCTAAGACAACCATTTAGAGCAAATCGATCTCCATCAAAAATTCTCATGCATTACGTGAACTGGCCAACAAAACCAAAACACAATCAAAGCTGATACAATCAGTTGGACTAAATGTTCAAATGTGTCACAATCTCAAACAATCTGCGGCAACCTTAGGTCGAAATACTAAAAAAAACTACGAAATTAAATAAAGACTCCTTTCTCTGTCATCCTTCACCACCTTCCCTCATTGACTTAAGGCCATTCGAGGAAGGCTCATCAGAAGATCCTTCTCAAAAATTATAATGCTTAGTGCAAAGTACAAGCGTTCCTCGCACTCACGAAAACTCTTGTCATGTTTTATCACATCCAACTCGTCCTTCGCACCCTCGTCAAATCGCGTCTCGAGACCCTTCCACAGGAGAGACCCATCCTACACGGCAAGCCAATTAAGCCTGCAAGCCCCGTTCAAAATCAATAAATCAGTTGAAGTAAACCCGAACACCGAACCGCACACATGGGGCTCGCCCGCCATCTCCCCAAACGGTTGCACATCCGGTGCCTCGCAGAACTCCTTGCATCCCCATTAACATAATTGGTACAAATCCAAGAGCTCTCGAGTTATCATCCATCCGCCAGTTACTATGTCATCGCACAGAAACAAGGTCTTGGGGCCGAGCAACTTCAAATTCCAAACGAAAGAAAAAAAAAGGACTACAAAAACAAAAAATACAAGAAAAACAACGGCAAACAGAAAAGAAAGAAAAATTCCTTAAAACATTTAAGCATTATCCCTACAATTTAACGTAACAAGCTTCTCGAGTAAACAAAACAAAACAGCGACAGGACAACAAGAAGGATGACATAAGCAAACAAATAAGCAAAGCGCTGTCGCACTGCCTCCCACCCATGGTAACTTGGTGACGGGACAGTGGGTGGACTGAAGACAGAATGGGCGGAAGGAAGAGGTAGGTGGTGAGCGGGCGCTGCGGCGTCGTCGTGCTCTAAGCATTCACTGTGTATAATTCAAGATCTAGGGCAATTCTCTACACACTCTCGAGCCTCCCTCGCAACCGGGTCAAGCTGGCACGCGTGTATTTACATGCAGGCACTCGTCAAAACCCAAAACGCCAACACACACACACAAGGAAATAACGTCGCCACCGTATCTAGTCCATTATCAGAGGGAATGAGTAACGAGTCGAGAGTGATTCTCCTAAACATCTTCCGTGTGACAGATTCCAGCTGTCATCATTTTGCCAGGCAATTAGCATGTCCTTGACTTCCTATTTTAAGCTCCCCTGCTGTGTGTCAGGTGATGGTGATACAACCACTGCCACACACTGTTGCTACTGCTACGGCTGCTATATCATTGTCTAAACAAAAACAATTATCCTTGAAATCCCATGTGAGATCCAACCAACGACGACGGGGACCTAGGCGGAGGGACACAAGGATTCCATTCATCATTTGGTTCATAAAATTGTTGTTTCGTCGTCGTAGTCGTCGTCGTGGCCTAGCCGTCGTCGTCGTTCTCGCCAGACGTACACCAAACGGATGCGAATTGGATTAAGCCTCCCTTTCCAGAAATAACACAATTGCGGCAAGTTGTGCCCAAGGAGAGCTACGCAGGATTTTCGACAAAGACCCAAATTGAATTCCCTCGGACAGCGTGTTGTTGCAGGGACGCAGGGACGTCGAGTGAGTGTACTCGGCCCGTCCTGGTGGGCGGGTGGTTGATGGCGGCATGCGAGGGCATGGGGAATTCACTGGATCGTCCGTTCTGACAGATTTCTGAAATTCCGTAGCTGCCCACGACCGGTGTTGAAGGATACTTTCAGATCTTTTGGGAGATTAAGTAGAATCAAATTAGGTATACAAACTGTTGTCCTTGGTCGTAAGTTGTCGCCGTTGTTGCTCTGTTTTGCGGTGCGCTGTATCGTCGTAGTCGTCGTGTCCGGGAGTCAGGACGATGCGAGATGGGGTTGGATCTGAAGTCACTGGTCAAACGGGCGATGGTGGCCATGGAATTGTGTGTGATCGTTGATGAGACACGATGATTACAAATGCAATTTGCGTTGATTCGCTCAACGTTTTCGGGGGGCATTCTGTCTGTTGAGGGTGGAACGGTCCAGTTTACTGGTTAACTGAGTGAATGGAAGTCGTTTCGGTTGATTTTGTGTGGTCTGAGTGGCTGTGGCCAGTGAAGTGAATCAGTGGTAATCTCATTTTCGGTTTTTTTTTCCTTTCTTCTTTCGACTGCAAATGTTGGCTCAGATTCAATTAGACTAAGCTATCTCAACATTAGCCAAATCAATCAGTCTGTCAGGTGTCGCAAGGGGGTGTGACTACGAAGAGTGGTACGAATGGGGTGACATTGGGGGATGGGAATTTGTGAAAATTGGACCACGCAACCATTGCGTGAACATTTGAAGTGACTAATTTGTGATGGATGTGAAGGTCGGAGGCACCATATCGGCGACAAACTGAGTATCCACTCAGTCTCATCTCATGATAAGCCTTAGGTGAGAGTTGGAACAAAGAAAAAGAGTTGAAAACCACAAATTTAGGTTTGACACCAAGCTCGGCGTGCCTGATTACAGATCTTTCAAGCTGTTTAAACGTTTACTCAACTTGGACGCAGGAAAGTTCGACATAACTCCTTAAATCACTCGTGAAGAAGCGTGCGAATTACTTAAGCTTCTCTGCCTCTCAAAGGGCCTCCACGGAACCAGGCTTTTCGGAAATCTTGGCCATGTTTGATTGATTGCTTTTAGTGAATCGATTTCACATTAAAAAACTAAAACTAATCACAATCCATATAGTCTATGTCAAGGTGAAATATTATAGCTATCCGCTGGTGGAAGAATTTTTGAAATTGGTTCAGTAGTTGCAGAGATTACAAACTCGCGAACTTATAAGAGCCCACAGCATATTTTTGTGGTGATTGTGTGATGTAGGATGTATGACCTACTCAATGGTAGGATTAAGTCACCGGTTTTACTAGCTCTTATGCAGCTTTATGTCCCAGAGGAGGAATAGTCTCTTATTTTTTCCATATCATAGACCGAATTATGGTTTAAACGAACCCATAATCCGTTGTTCATTACTATTTAACTCAATTGATCATGAAGTCGACCTTCAAATGAATAGAAATATGCTTAAAGAAATTGTATTGAATATTTTTAACAATATCAATAATAATTAATTGTAGTCAAAAGATTATGTTTCCATTGATGAAATAAATAAATAACTTGATTATTCGAGAGAGGGCTTTATTCCTCAATTGCTTTCCAAGCCCAAAACACAGCGATTTGCAAGAGTGATCCTTCGCTTTATCTCCCTGGTACTGTCATTATTCGCGTTAACTTCGGAGCCTAGGTAGACAAAGTCTTTCACCCCTTGGCAGTTATAGATGTCCATAGAAATATTTTGTTCAGGAGGTCGGTGTTGGTGGATCTTTTTCGTAGACAGCATATACTTTGTCTTTCCTTTCTCTTCGCTTTCTTCTCGATGTTCAAAAATACATAACACTAGTAATGGTGGTAAAAAGGTATTCGTAAACTAACTTTAGAGTCTTCGTTGAAGTAATGAAAGCTTATTCAGTTTGAAAGGTCGATTGGTCCTATCTCCAATTTTTCATGCAGCATCTTAAACGTGAGTGTTCCCTTTTATTATACACACACAATGCTGCGTGCCAACACTAGATCCACGATCTTCCACAAGTCCGTACTATTGCTGTTATACACTCATCATCCCATACCTGGTGTACGACGCGGTGGCAAATGGTGGCTCTCCTGACAGTTGATTGGAAAAGGCATGCATAAAATATTTCGGAGCACACTGGAGATTGTCAGAGCCCACTAAAGGAAACTAACTTCCAAATCCAACGCAATGTAGTTCCATTGCCGCCTTTGACTACCTACCACGATTTTTGATGATGATTGTGAACCGAATGTAGGTAGGTAAGAGGGGCTGGTAGTGAAGTTACCATCACACTTAGACCATGTTGGTCCGTTATGATAACCAGTACCGTTAATTTGATCCCAACGGCAAATGGTGACTGGATCAGATTTGAAAACCAGATAAAAGCGTAATAACTGCCCATCAAGGCAGGTTTCACTAAGGAACAATATGTGCGCAATTTTAGACACGAATTGCTTAAGTATTGACCTAAAAATGCAAAGATTTTGAAGGATGATCGCTGCTACGAGCCCACCTCAAGAGAAAGGCAAAAAGGGGGTGAAAGGACACAAAAAATAAGCTATCATGTCGTGGAAGGATCCCTGGTCAAAACATCTCATAGTCAGGAATGCCGATTAATTAATAACGTGGATGAGCTTGAGACACAAGGAGACTAAACAGGTAAGTTTAAACTTTTTACATGTACATTTTATTACCAAAAGAGTTAGAGTTGCAAGAAACAATTTTGAAAATGCAACAACAATTTGACTCTCTTAAAAAGGAGAATTAAATACTGCACTCAAATGTCCTTAAATTGATCCACGAGAACTATAAGCTCCAACAAGAGTGCAGTACAACGAACATCATATTCCTCGCCACACAATAGAGGAAACTAAGCTTAGGAGAAGCGGGGATTAAGTGGTCATTGGATTATATATCCAAATGTACAGCCATACACGCATGTGGCCCGAAAGACACTTGAGTTCAAATACCGTCTAGTGTGTAGGAATGAAGGATTAATGGACGTCGAGAGGAACACTTCAGGCGGAAAACGACCACGTACTAGAAAGTAAAACCATAATTTCAGGTCTTCTTTCGGATTAAGTTATTAATGACGACCGCATATAAGCTGAAGATGATGGCACAGATGTTGCAGTAGATGGGATTGACGACATAAAATACGACGCCGTTAAGTATCCGGCTGGGTTAGTACCCATCGAAAGTGAGTGACCTCTGGATACATACGCTTAAAGGATAAACAAAGACGCCACTGATCTGACTTGGACACACGTGTTAACTGAAGGAGGTTTTCATAAAATGAAAGGAAATGATTATGCACTAAGACCGGCTACAATTTATATGTTGTATGTTGAAATTCGACTTTAAGCCCGCAAATTATTAAAACCTTTTTACTTTAGAATCTTCTTCTTCTTCATTTGGCGCTACAGTTCGGGGTGGACCTGGGCCTCAACCAACAAGCCTCTCCAGCTAGCACGGTCTCTGGCTATCTGTCTCCAGTGTCGCACGCCAAGTTGGTTGAGGTCCTTCTCCACCTGGGTGCGCCACCTTAAACGCGGGCGTCCTCTATTGCGTTGTCCCACGGGTTCGGAGTCGAAGACTCTTCGGGCCGGAGCTGAGTTGTCCATACGCTCAACATGGCCTAGCCATCTTAGCCGTTTAATCCGAAGACGCCTGACTAAACTCATGTCGCTGTACAGCCCGTACAGTTCGTGGTTGAATCTTCTCCTCCAGAAACCGTCAACGCAAACAGGACCAAAGATCGCACGCAGAACTTTTCTCTCGAAAATACCAAGGACTTCCTCATCCGCTTTTGAGATTGTCCATGCCTCCGCGCCGTACAGCAGGACTGGGATGATCAAGGTCTTGTATAAAGTCAGCTTGGTCCTTCGAGAGATGGCTCTACTACTCAATTGCCTCTTGAGCCCATAGAAACAGCGATTGGCCACGGTTATTCTGGGTATAATCTAGGTACTGGTGTACTGTTTACTTACGAGCCGATGTTGAGGAAGTCCTTCACTACCTCGAAGTTATAGCTGCCTATGGTGACGTTTTGGCCAAGTCGTTGATGTTGATGACAGCATATACCTCGTTTTGCCCTCGATCACCGCTAAACCCATTTTGGCCGCCTCCGCTTCAATACCAGGAAACGCTTCATTGACGGCTCGCTGTCTTCGACTAATCACGTCAATGTCATCTGCGTATGCTAGCAGTTGTACGAACTTTTGGAAGATCATGCCTCTTGTGTTAGCGTGGGAGATCTGCACGATCTTATCAAGAATAATGTTGAAAAAGTCACAAGACGCCTTGTCTAAGACCTTTTTTCACATTGCAGGCCTCGGTGAGCTAGTTACCGATCTTGACTGAGCAGCCAGAATTCTCCATCGTCATCCTGCACAACTTGACGAGTTTGGCAGGAATGTCAAAACTATACATGGCGCTATACAGCTCGTCTCTATGCACGCTGTCATATGGGGCTTTGAGATCGACGAATAGGTGGTGGATGTCGATCTGCATTTCTTGGGTTTTTTCCAGGATCCACCGTAAGATTTGGTCGATTGTGGACTTCCCTGGCCTGAAACAGCACTGATAAGGTCCTATCAGGTTATTGCCGAATGATTTCAGGCGCTCATACAAAATGGCAGAGATAATCTTATAGGCGATGTTGAGGAGACTTATCCCTCGGTAGATGGTGCAGTTGGAGGGGTCTCCTTTCTTGTGGATCGGGCAAACGATACCGAGATTCCACTCGTCGGGCAGGCTTTCCTCCGACCTTATCTTACAGATGAGTTGGTGCATGTACCTTACAGCTTTATTCGACTTCTCGAGGCAGCTCCTTTGATGGCATTTTGACAACGATTCCATTATTCGTCGATTGTTTCGCCTGGCACGGTCGGACTATCTGAGAGCTATAGGGAGACTCGATATGCGAAGTTGCTAGCGGTCAACTGCGATTGTAGCTTTCCGACGTCAAACTGTTTTGGTCTTGCTCTACTCCGTTGTCGTCTCGATATCTTACCTTGGCTACGACAAGGAAATGATCCAAGTCGATGTTGGCTCCTAGGAATGTTCGGACAGTGAAAATACTGGAGGACTGTCTGACGTCGATCGCAATGTGATCAATCTGGTTGACGGTTGATTGATCAGGAGACCGTCAGGTACCATTGTGGATGTTGAGGTGAGGGAAACGCGTACTGGTTACACAGACACTACTCACACGTAAATAGACCGCCGCTGTTGAAGTTCACCGATTTTTTGTGCCTTTAAGAAGCTAATGACAAATGTTATAATAAAGCTAGAGATTATCTGGTAAGGCACATGAACCAACAGATATGGTCGCAGAAAAGCATACCCGACAACTAGAAACTTAGTATCGCTTGCCTGAACCAGGAGACCACTTTGACTGTACAAACTAACAATAATTTTCTGTCATTTTGTGTGCCAAGCTCGACAGGTTGTTCAGGACTCACCGTGTTGTCCCTCGGGATTGGATCGTAATAAATTGGGATACCACTTGATTCCCTTTAACTATGCTACTTAAAAACTTCAGATCTCTTGCCATTTCAACACCCAGGTCCGGAGAGCCTATCACTCCACACCCACAATCGTGCTACCAACAGAGCAACTGGAATCTCTATTTTTAACTCTCCACCCGACCCTAGCTCATTAGAATCGAATTAATCAGGCTTGAATTACAGTGCCTTTTCCAATTGTTTCCTAGAAGGTTCGACACAATCCAACGGAAGCCCGCCCCGGGTTCCCAGAAAGCTCCTTGAACCAATTCAATCGCCTCCTCTTAATTGGGTCGCAAATGAGATCTGTCCACAAATAGAAGTCTGATTTGTCACTGTCCTCCTGGACTCTACACTGTTCCTTATTAACCCAGTTTTGCTCAGTTCTTCGAAGATCTGATAAAAAATTCCAAGGCGCTTCACCTGTCACAGTCCTTGTCCATGCTGTCCCACATAATTTCTCAATTTAATTTGTCCAAAGTTCCTGCAGTCGGCCATAAATCACTCTCTGTCGCCGCCGTCACCACCGCCGCCGCCGCCGCCACCGCCGTTGTTTGCCAGCGCTGCTAAGAGGGCTAAGCACATTTCTGGGCCACAAAATCATATTAATCTGTCAGAATATTAAAACAGCTTTTTTCATGTTTATGTAGGCTGCTCGGCACAGCAATCCGGCGAAAATCATGTTCCTCAATCAAAATTGAAAATTGATCAAAAATGTCCACCTTTTGTGTTTCCGAGTGGGTGCCGGTTGTGTGGGTGTTGTTCCCAAGAATGTGGAACGAAAATATGAGGCAATAAGCTATGTTCCTTGAATAGAACCTCAGACACAACGATGGTGGTGGAGATGGAATGGAGGTGGCAATGTTTGTTCAAGGCGCTCGTTTCATCTTCAGCTCACAAGGTGTTTGAGGATTTTTTATTAAATTGGTGAATAGAATTTTGCGGGGATCTCAATGTCTGTAAATGGGTCTGGCATTTGGGGGGGTGGAGGAGGACATTGTCAGTCAGTCGGGTGTTGTCTTCGATTACCCATTGTTCATTGATAAGTCATGATACACACGATACACATAATACAAGGTATCATACTCTTTATCTGTCAAACCGTGTGACGTCACCTGTATCCCTCGGTCATAAGACATTAAATGAAACTCATATATTTCGAAATTCAATTTCTGTGCAAAGATTTTATAATTTAATGTATATACAGATATAAAAGTGTTTTTATTTACATATTTACATGCTCATGAACATGTTTTATTTTGCTTTCTTTTTGCGTGCAATTTATTTTGGAAGCTATTTTCTATTTTGAATTATTATTCTAAAGTAAAGGATTTCAAAGCGTTGATATGGGGTCTCATGCAGGCACAAGCGTCTGCACTTAGCCTCTATGAGCGAACTCCTACTCTCACCTCCACGTGGTGAAATCTGGGAGCCGAGCACCTTCGATCGAAGATGGGGTAACCAACCCCCGTGGGAAGTCGTTGGCGGCTGCAGACGAGAGAGGGGGAAGAGTGTGCCTGTACCAGGGCTCATCTCTCTTTATGGATGGCGGCGGAGGAGCTGGAAACTGTCTGGCCAACGGCGGCATCCGAAACTCCAGTCAGACGGAGTTACCTGGTGCGCAGTCCTTCTAGAGCTACCTTGACATTTTCGGAGCACAGGTCTAGAAGGTTTCTTTCAAGGCCAGGTCGGGGCCTTGGAATTGAGATGGCGGCGGAAGATCCCTATAATTTTAGGGACAACGGCGGCGCTCACAGCCTCAGCGAGGTTACCGACTCCGGATAAACCCGGACCGTCCGCCCGAGGGTTAAAGAAAAGGGCCTGGCCTCCCAGTTGGGGGTTGTGCGTGGGGTTAACTCCCTCACCACGTAAAAATATTATGGTTCAGAGACAACCAACTGCCTCGGATACAGAAGGAATTAATGTTGACGACCCCAGCAAACTTTACAAGGACAACGATCCACAGGTCCCTTAACAGACCACGTGCAGCCGAAGAACTCGCGGAGGCCCTGGACTGCTACAAAGCAGACATCACCGCAATCCAGGAAGTGCGGTGGAATGGGCCGGGCAATAAGAGGATGAGAAACTGCGACATCTACTACGGTGATTGCAACAGGGAGAGGCGCTTATTTGGATGTGGATTTGTTGTTCGAGGCAGACTTAGGCAAAAAGTCTTAAGCTTTGTCTGTAAAAGCGAACGCCTCATAATAATCCGCATCAAGGCTAAATTCGGGAACATCAGCCTTATTTGCGCCCACGCCCCGACAGAGGACAAAGATGACAATAGCAAGGATGACTTCTATAATCTCCTAGAAAGGACGTACGATCAGTGCCCCAGCTTCGACACCAAGATGGTTCTAGGAGATTTCAATGCAAAGCTGGGTAAGGAAGACATATTTGCCAAAGTCATCGGAAAACACAGCCTGCACGACACTACATCCGATAACGGACTCAGGCTGGTGGACTTTTTCACGGGACGTAATCTCACTGTAGCTAGCACGCGGTTCCCACACCTCAACGTCCATAAAGGGACCTGGCGGTCCCCTGATCAACCGTCAACCAGATTGATCATGTTGCGATCGACGTCAGACACTCCTCCAGCATTCTTGATGTCCGAACGTTCCGAGGAGCCAACATCGGCTCGGACCATTTCCTTGTTGTAGCCGAGCTAAGAACTCGGATATCAAGAGATCAACGGAGTCGAGAAAGGACACCACGGTCTGACGTCGGAAAGCTACAGTAGCAACGGACTGCTAGGATCTTTGCCGATTTAGTGCCCCGGAATCGCTCTCTAAGTTCGTCGCCACCTGCGCAAACAATCGAAGAAGATTGGAGGCGTTGTCAAGAAGCCATCAAAGATGCTGCCACTGATATGCTGAGAGAATGGACAACTAGGAGTAGAGTCGCAGTCGATACTGAGAATTTGAAAGAACCATTTCTGCAGACTGCTAAACGGCGATAATGACACCAATACCGCTGTAAGGCAGAATGTCCCACTCAATATGGACGATGATTGACGAGAATTCCGTCCCTCCGACTTAGACGAGGTGAATGAGGGTAAAACGAAGTACATGCTGTCATCAAGAAAGGACACACAACATCGACGTCTTGAACAGAGCGTCACAATGGGCAGCTATAACTTCATGGTAGTCAAGGACTTCGTCTATCTCGGCTCAACAGTAAATAGTACAAACAACATCAGTACCGAGATCAAACGAACTCTTGACAATCGCTGTTTCTATGGGCTCAAGAGGCAATTGAGTAGTAGAGCCATCTCTCGAAGGACCGAGCTGACTTTGACTTTATACAAGACCTTGATCATCCCAGTCCTGCTGTACGGCGCGGAGGCATGGACAATCCCAAAAGCGAATGAGAAAGTCCTTGGTCTCTTTGAGAGAAAAGCTCTGCGTGCGATCTTTGGTCCTGTGTGCGTTGATGGTTTTTTGGAGGAGAAGATTCAACCACGAACTAGCGAACTAGCCCGTACAGCTACATGTGTCTAGTCAGGCGTCTTCGGATCCAAGGCCTAAGATGGCTTGGCCATGTAGAGCGTGTGGACAACTTAGTTCCGGCCCGAAGAATCTTCGACTCCGAACCCGTTGGGCAACGCAACAGAGAATGCCCGCGTTTAAGGTGGCGCACCCAGGTGGAGAAAGACCTCAACCAACTTGGCGTGCCACACTGGAGACAGCTAGCCAGAGACCGTGCTAGTTGGAGAGTCTTGTTGGTCCACCCCAGACTGTGCCAAATAAAGAAGAAGAATAAGACATTCACTCGTGATAGAAGAGTAGCACGCACAACAGAACCTAGGTCCAGGTCTAACTCGGACAGTCGGAAATTATTTAATAGGAAAAGTTTCCCATTACTATGTTTCCACATCATGTCCTCGTGCTCAAAACCAAAGCAAAACAGCAGTTAAGCCTATCCAGCCTTATCGATCTTGCCGCAGACATCAGCAACTGCGTGCCTCATATACATCGCCGTAATTCTCCCATTAAGGTGCAGCTGATTACATTACCCTCATAAGCCATTAAGCGTAATTTCCATGTACCCTTGGATTGATGCCGTGCCTAGGCTCGTGATTAGAAATCAGGGCCTTTGCCGGTTGCATCAGGCCTCGGAGAAACCTTCACTTGTGGCCACCAATTTGCCGCTCGTTAACGCCTCTGCAGCGCAATCTCATTGCGTTCTCCGTGCAATGCGCACCGAGGCGACTTAAAGTCAACATCAATTGAGGCTGCTGATTGCGCTCAGAATCTTCGTACTGGCGGTTGAGTGCTCGCGCGCACCTTCTACTTAATTTTCCATGAAAATTTGTCACCACAGCGAAGAAGAGACTGCCCGAGAGACGGAGATTATCCGAGCCATAGGCATGAAATTACGAAAGCGCATCACGGTCTGTCGGACACGGTTGCAGCGTCTTAATCTCCTCCTCCTCATCCCCCCTTCGTTCTGTCTCAGTCTTCTGCCGACAACAACGGTGTGCTTCAGATAATTGGACCCCAACTGGAGACAGCCATCGCCATCACCATCGTCATCATCATCACCATTGCGATCATCTTGCGTCATTTGTGTGGAACTGGAATGAGGGATCGGATGGAGACGGTTCGTTATCCAACGGATCGTAGGTTCGTTTCACAATGCAACGGTGGGATGGCATCCAGCCATGCCCGACCCAACAGCGCCGAGACTCAGACAATTTCCTTTCATGTAACTTCTTCATTCATGTGTCGTACTCCTCGCATGCCGCGGCACCGTATGTAGGTGGTGGCATGACGGCGACGTTCCACATCGCTGCGGCAAGGTGCACTTATAACGGGCCCACGCACAGTCAGATCACTCACCTACGAGTGAAACGAACACACCGGAGATGTTCGGTGTAATGTACGCGGACGCGGACGGAGGGTATCTGGGACGTGGATGGGTGCGGAAGAAACGTGGCAATGCATGTTCCGCTTATTGGTACTTTATGGTATCTGCTCCAGACACTCGTAGGCGATTGTGGACTTAAGCTGTGAGTGGGAACAGGGAAGGTATCGGCTGGAATCCCCTCCGGCTGCAGAGTCGGCACACTTTGTTATCTCTGTGTTGATCTACTTGAGTGGGATGCGCCTAGCTCTTCGGACGTCCTATAATCTGGGATCGTTCTGGGAAGATGTGTGTGTAGCAGAGGCGGCTTATCGTGAGGAGACGATTTGAAATGTGTTTCACTTTCTCACCGGGTGGACTCAGAATGATGTGTGCTTTGTTTGGATAATTCGGAAATTAGACAGTTTCCCGGGAAAAAAAGAGGCATTCAGAGAGAATATTATGTTAAAGTGCAATGGTTTCTTTCGGGTTCCATACCAGACTGGATCCGAGGAAACGCTGATTGTTTCGCTTCTGTTGCCACATGCTATTTTCCAGTACCTTTTAGAACATGTGACATGAATGATGCTTTTCAAAGTCAAACGCCAATGTTAACCCACATGCCTGCACCTCCTTAAACTTGGACGTCCTTAGCGAAGATGCCCGTGGTTAGAGATTCTCGTCCTCTCCGAGTGGAAACCAGCTTCGCTTAAAATAAGCACCTTCTAAAAATACACACAGACAGAACAAATGGTCGGCAAGCAATACGTATCTAATTTCGATTCAGAATTGGACGATGTTCATCCTCAAACACTCACTTTGCCTGCATGAGCAGGTCCCCGCTTAGGACAATCACCAGCGTCATAACATGCCTTAATGACAGCCCAAATGAATCTCCTCTTACCAGTTAGGTCCAGTAGACAATCTTGCCTGAACATGAAGCCAGGAATGGTGTGACCAATTATGGCGGCTGACGTGCAATCGTTATTTTTGTATTTTTATTCAAAACAACTTCAGTTATTTTTTACAACCGACTTAGCATCCAGGTGTGGGCGTTAAATTCAAGCGCGGCACTAATTGCCGCATGTGCACTCCCACTATGGCTTCAGTCCAGACGGTACTTAGAGCTGCTTTCTTTGAGATGGGCGTCATTATTTCCGTGATGATTGGTCTACATAAGTCACAGATAGAATCACACATGCGAAATGGAAACCACACACAATTATTCGGTTTCGGCAATCGAATTGGTATCGCCCCAATTTCGACGACGATTTTGTTTGTTGACGAAATGAGGCTGTTGATTGTAATTCATTTCCTGCCTGTGAAGCAATCGCTAATATCGGATATGTATCCATATGATAAGATGAAATACTCACTGCATTGTCGTTACTAGTGTGGAGTAGTAATATTGAACATTCCGCCTTGGTTAGTTAAAGCATGCAAAAATAGCCTAGTCTACCCTCTCAAGCAAATATTTAATATATCTCTTAAAGCGGGAAAATTTCTCGATTGCTGGATGCATTCTAATTTATAAATCGGGGTGAAAAAGAATCATCCAAGGCTATAGGCCCATAGTTAAATTGCAACTGATTCCTAAAATATTTGAAGCTGTTGTTAACAAGAGGCTATATACAGTAGTGCGCAACCATATTTCTCAACAGCAACATGGTTTTTTAAGCGGTCTACTACGGCCAGCCAACTTAGTTATCCTCACTAATTATTGTCTTCGCAATATTGAAAACCATTTACAAGTCGACTGTGCTTACACGGATTTTTTGACACGGTCCACCATTAGGTTCTCTTAAAAAAACTTGAAATGCTCGAATTGGATTAGAGGGTATCTGGACAACCGTAGACAGTATGCCAAGATTGGACCAGCTCCCTCTAAAGAGATTCATAATTTCCCGGGCATCCCTTGAGGCAGTCTTATTGGGCCTCTCCTATTCCTTCTGTTCGGAGCCGGGGAGAGCCCGTTATTGGGTTAGCAAAAAATAATCAGGTTCCAGTAATGAGCCCGACCAATTTTCAACGAAAAATTAAAATACGGCTAATACTAATTGCATTTCTTATCATTTTTTGTATGCAATATGTGATAAGTATTCAAGTATATTAATTCCAAGTTGTTACATATAGAAATAATGCCCTTTGAACTGTAAGAGTTCGATTAGGTATGCTTTCACAATCAAGACAATGCAATTTTTGTCCGACCGTCCTAGATTGATCGTTTTAGATTCAAGATCAAATTAGATGTTTATAAAATCCAGTTCACGGGCACACAAACTTTTAATGTTTACATATGAAAACCTCTATTTTTCCGAATTTTAGTTGTCCTATTTGTTGTTGTTTCTTATAGCATCATAGCTACGAATTTTTTTGGGTACTTTATAACTATGTTTTATGTTATACTTTTTGTAACGTGTATAAACGTATTTTAACATATGTATAAATATTTTCATAATTAACATTTCAAATAAAATTATGTCTTGGAGTTAAGATTTGTGCATTCCATCCGTTGGTTAACTATTTAAAAACCATTTATCTATCATCATGAAAAGAATGGACGCAAATATACAAGGTTGTTTATATTTGTTAATTGTTTATGTTTTTGAAGTCATGAATTTGTTAAAGAATGTTTTCCTTTTTACCTTTTAAGTAAATTAACTATAAAATAACGAGGATTTCATTTGTATGCTCGTATGCTCTGATCTATATGGGGGGCTCGTTACCTAAGGGTTCGAATTAGGAACCCCCCCCCCCCCCCCCCCCCCTGTTCCTAATTCGAACCCTTACAATAGGAACCCCCCCTGTTCCTAATTCGAACCCTTAGGTACGGGCTTACGTCTCATTTTTTACTTTATTTAAATTTATTAAATTTGCGTTCAATACTAACAACAAATTATTGTTTATATCAAACAGTAATATATCACTCTTTCCTTAAATGATAAAACTGTTTTCATATATCTAAGTAATTAATTTTGAGAGAGCAACGAAGTCAAAACTTTCTTCTTATTAAGGGGGCTCGCTACTGTGTAGCTTACCCTATCCGGATTATGTTGCAGAACTATATTGAAGCTGCAGCTATATTGAAGCTGCAGCTATATTGAAGCTGCAACTATATTGAATTCGATCTAAATTTAATTTTATTAGTATTTTTCCGCAAAAAAAATAATGTATACAAAATCTTCAGTGAATGTAACTACATCTTTAGTAGTAGTCTAAAACAGTTTGGAACTATTAAGACGAATAAATAAATAAATATTCAGCGCTGACCTCTTCATTCGATCCCAAGCGCTTCAACTTATGTAGGTTCTACAATCAGGAATCAATCAGAGAGGACTCCATTTCGAGAATATACAGGATGGGTACGCAGATTTTTGTGTTGTAATGGATTCGGCGATTACAAATGACAATGCTCAAAGAGTAATCCTGTCTAGAAAAAGCTTCTCAACTTCGGTCTTCGGAGTCGGCATTGAACATTAGGTCCCTTCCACTCGTGAAAGAACAATAGCCCGCACATCACAAGTGGTTGCTGAGAAGCTAGGCCCAAGTCCGACTCGGACTGTCGTGCCACCCATATTAGGTGTGTTTTTTTGCAAGCGTATATACGCTTAATTTGCATGTAAAATACACTGACAACAAGTTCTATACCCGCTTAAGTTACTCATCATATCTATCGCCAAACATTATTTTCTGTGTGTTCATTCCTGAATTTCTTCATTCCTTGTTTAGGTTGCTGTATGTGGCTTACATCTGCAGGTTTGGTTGATGTATTAGATCATTTTTAATTGTGTTGGCATCCATAAGTATGCAAATTTGGTGTATACTCAGAGTGTCTCGGCTACACATTCCGTTTTGGCTTTGTAAACGATTCTTTTCATTTCACGATTTTTTTTATTTTATATATATTTTATTTGCAACCACTACTTATTCGGCCTGTCAAACCAACTGGGTTCAAAAATCTTGAGGATCATACTCTCCAAAGCCAGTCCTGCTATATGGAGCCGAAAGCTGGACGCTAAGCAAAACTGCGGAGCTGATTCTTGGTGCCTTTGAAAGAAAAATTCTACGTCGGATATATGGTCCCGTATATATATTATATATTATATATTATTTACGAGCTTCACCAGGATGTGATAGCTCTGTCCTGAAGTCAAAGATCCGTCGACTGCACTGGCTCGGCCACATCGAGCGCATGGACAACAATGCTCCAGGTAAGAGGATCTTCGAATCCGAGCCTCCTGCTTCGAGAAGGAGAGGAAGACCAAATCTCCAGTATATAGGCCAAGTAATCGCGGATGCAAGACAGCTTCGTCTGGATGACTGGAAGCAGCCTGTCCTGAACCGTCCAAGAAGGAAGGCAGCCATAACGCAGGCTCTAACCCTCCAAGGGTCGTATGCCTGATAAATAAGTAAGTAAGTATAGGCCAAGTTGTTGAAAAAAACGAAAATGTTGTTTTCGAGCTGTGGAACCTAGGCCCTGCTCCACCTCAGACTATCGCGTCGAGTAGTGAATAGCACACAATTCACAAGGTCCCGACGATTTGAACACGAATATTCGACCACTGCTCGGTATGTGTTAAGTTACAGTTCTCTCGAAAAATTGCGTTTCCGCTCATCAAGCCATGCACCAACCATGCTCACCAAACGCAAGACCAAATCCCTAGTCCAATCAGTCAGCTTGGCAAAAGAGAAAATATTTGAACAGAATTTTGCGCACGTTCACACATTCCCGGCGTGTCAGAGCAGCCAAACACACACTTTTTGCCGTGTCCTAACCCCGTTTCCTTGACAGACTTCTTATGCAACCAAACCGCATGCACTGCAGCATTTCATTGAGCGCTGCGAAATTGAGATCTCGAAGGCGACGCGCGAAAACAGAATAGGTTAACCACTTTCACGGGCTATTATCAAGCTGTTTACCACGCCCCGGCACGCTTCAACAAGCCAACCAGCACGTAGAATGACTTCTTTTCAAAGTCGTGAATGTAACTGCAGGCATCTAGTGTTGAACGCCCCCGGTTGATAATTACACACCTTCCATCGCACGTATGCATTTCAACAGCTCATCATTTGTCTGCAGCCAAGAGTTCTGTAATTAAAATCAACACCACTCCAACTGCCAACACCAGCACCAACACCAACACCCACTTCTCTCCTGTTCGCTCTGACACCAAATTCCTCTCGCATAATTACTCACACTCAAACACACATGCACACACGCGAGGACACATGCAGATTATCCTTCGCACGTCTTGGAAATTACTTTCTTAAATAATTGATCCTGGTGATTAAGCGAGAATGGGTGCAGCAGAAGTTGGAATAGCTTCAAGGTAAGCAACACCCATCCGCACACACATGCGCACCGCACAAAAGAATGATTAAACTTTGTACAGAAGAAAACCTTCACTTGAAAGGATCACAGGATCTCTCTCCTGCCACTCTCCCACTCTCCCACGTTGCAAATTGCCTCCTTCTTGGCTCAGCGCCTTGTTTTCTTCTGATTTTTGTTCCCTCCACCCCCTACCCCCCACCAGCCCATCACCCGGTGGGCCACCCCCTGTTTGGCTTAATCACTTGCAAAGAAATTCTAAATAAGCTTAATCCTTGAAGGATTTTCTTGATTCAAAAGGACAAATGTACACACCGAGTTGGGGGAGTGATGGAAAGGGCTGGGGAGCAAACAAAAAAAAAATGGGTTTTTCCTTCATTTCGTCGGGTGTGCACGGGGTGCCCTGCCCTTGTGTTGATTTTCAATTTGACAAGGGTTTGACATTCGAAAATCGCCTTTGGGGTTTGCCCACACCCCCCTCCGTGGCAGTGTCGAGCCAGAGGACTCCGGGGGTGGCTTTTGTTTTTGGCAGATTTTCTTTCTGGTGTATCCTTTTCTGCCCCATCCACCACCCAACAGCCACCAATTCAATCTGTAAGGAGTGCTATTCAAATTAAAACGAAAGTCCTTCGACAGTAAAGTGAAATGGGGGAACAAAAGGGCTGAATGCCACTCAGAGTGCGTGCGTGGTGGTGTGATCGTCGTCGTCGCCGGAGTGTGCGGTGAAATATGTTTCTGACACATTTTGACAGAAATAAGAACGCCTCCGATGACATGCTGGCCAGGCGTGGGGAGGGAGTCATTCCAGTGCCACTGGCTGGCATAATAGGATCCGCTACGAAATAGATTTAGGCACGTACACCAGACGAGGAGACCTGCTGTATTATTTTTCTCTTCTATTTTTTGACATTTATTGTTCGAAACGCCACCACCGCCGCCGCGCCGCTTTGGTGAATGGCGATTGTGGTATCTGCCGAGGACTGTGGTTCGCTTTCAAGCGTAATGGGCTACGTTAGGCTCAATTGAGTTTGCACTTAATCACGGCCGGGAGTGTGGCGTGTGCTTTCGAAGGATTCAAGGAGGCTTGTGGGGTTCGTTTTTCTCGTAAGCTCTTCAGCCGAATCCGAACCGAACGTGTGCTGATGATGGTTTCAATTGGCAAATGGGTTATGGGCTTCTATGTGTAATTGGTTTTAAAAACACTTGACTGTCGATGGAGTGCGCTCTTGTGGACTCTTACTGGCCGGCCTCGAGTGGAGCTATTTAAATTTTGTGAAATGCATGGTGCATGACATCTGACAAGGCTGCTTTCGGTTTTCCATTTTAATGGGCTTGCATTGTTTTGGTGTCAAATTTTATGTAGTGCCAATCCTCAAGTGGATATCATGGTAAGAACTTGGTTTTTGAACATTCTCATTGCATTGACGCTGTGGCCAGATATGTGTGAGGGATTGGAGTGGAACTGAAGCTGAAGAGCTGCTTGGACTATGGTGACGAGAGCGAGCTAATGTAGGCAGGACTACATGTTTGGGGAAGAGAAATTTGCAATCAAATTTATTGAGTGGCTACGCTCTCATGCGGAGATCTGGAGTGGGAATTATTCTCTCTAGAGCTGGGAATGCATTTGAAGAACTCAAGTGTGGCCAGAGAGCTGTGATTCCTTGAGCTTGAGTGCACTCCTCTGGACCTTAAGCCATATTAAGCGGAGATAGATTAGTGCGGATTGATGAAAATACATCATACTTTCCAAGAAGACCCAGAAATTTCGCTAAATAGTCCACACGCCTTATTTTGTGTCTGAATTTGATCAGCTGAAGATTTTGCTGACGCAAGAGTTGAAGTCTGGTGACCATAGACAACGCCTTACGTTGGGAATCTTGGCCGGAGACCTCGATTTGGCCAGTAAATCACGTTCTCGAACAAGGTCGAGTATTAGCTTAACCGTTTTTGGAGTGAAAACAATCCACAAGAATTCGACCAAGCATAAATGCACCCTCAAATAATGAGTGTTGGGTGAGGCATAAGGCAAAGCGACATCGTGGGATCTTACCTGTATGTATAATAATGAGTTTGATATATGTTTGTGCTTTTATATCTCGAGGTAGGCACCGCCGAATTGTATGATTCTTGTTTTGTCGGAAAGGTACTCTTTTGTAGCAGGTTTATATGTACAGAAAGCAATACCTTTCCAACGGAATTCCAAAGTTACAGATAACAGTCGATATTTTTGTCAGGCATTTTAACTGGGATGCCCCGTCGCCTATTCTAAATGCACACCAAGCAGGTCCATTGAGCCAACGAAGTGAGTAAATAGAAAACAAACATCGTTCTTTCACTCCTACCATTCACACTCCACTAGAGTATATGCTTACACACTTTGGTATAGCCAGCGTATTTGCTTGTGAGTGTATGATATAATTTAATTGATTTTTATTTTTTGTTAATCAGTACTATAATTAGCATTTTGTGGCTTTTTGGCGAACATAATTCAGGGTAAGTATTAATATTGTGAAAAATTATGTTCAACAATTTGAAGTGAATTTGAACAACATTGTAATATCGCGCAGATATCGACATCTGTTCTCATAGCCGGTCAGCGATCAAATCTCTTGATTCAGTCACCTTTAATGCCAACACTTCCCTTAATTGCCGCATATCTCTTAACGAGATGGTTAAGTATTTTAGCATCCAACTTATGTGGGTGCCGGGACACTGTGACATTCCAGAGAATTGCGAAGCGGACGAACTCGCTAGAAAGAGCTCAAACTCGTGCTCTTTCCGGGTGGAGACCCACCCTCCATGCCTATCGCTACTACAAAACATCTGCTAAAGCTTAAAACGCTTGCTCAAACAAACCGCAGATGGATGCCAGATGGCGCAGGATGCCTCATTACCAACTAAATTTGGCCTATGGTCGATCCCAAGCGATCGCTTAGCTTGATCAGATTAAGCAGGCCAAACCTCAGATCTCTGATTGGCGTTTTAACAGAGCGTTGTGCCATTGGAACTCACGCCTCTGGACTAGGCCTTCCCTATAATGATTTCTGTAGAAGCTGCATGGACGAGGATGAGGAAGAAACCATTGAACACTTGCTAAGCACCTGCAGTGCTCTCTCATCCCGTAGATTCAGACTTCTGGGCGCCCATTTCTTTGTTAATCTGGCAGCATCAGAATCAGCCCTCTTCTTCGCTTTATCAAAAGCAGAAATTGGTTTGCGGAATAGGTAGCCTAAGATCCGCGTGGTATCACAATGGGCTTATGTTTGGCCTAAGTGCGTCTGCTGTCCGTATGCGCGGCAGTCAGCCACCTCAACCTAACCTAACCTTGAAGTGAATGTTGTCTGCTTTATTTCTCAAAAATCCAATGATAAATCAGGTGGAATTTATAATAATAATAATATGGGTGGCGTGACAGTCCGAGGTGGACCTGGGCCTAGCTTCTCAACAAACACTCGTGTTGTGCGTGCTATTGTTCTTTCACGAGTGGAAGGGACCTACAGTTTAATGCCGACTCCGAACGGCGAAGTTGAGAAGCTCTTTCTAGACAGGAATACTCTTTGAGCATTGTCAGTGACTCGAAAGAGATGGAGCCGTGAATAGTCAAAGGTGGTAAATTCGGGTATCGAACCTGGCACCCTCTGCATAGGAGTCGACGCACTAACACACTACGCCAAGACGACCCACAGGTGGAATATACCATTTAATTAAAAACGTCCTGGTTTTGCCATAACTATAAATCAAGTGCAAGGTCAGCCTTTGATTTTTTATTTTAGCGCGTAACACTAGAATAAGGTGTAAAAATAAAATGTTTCAAAGTGTTCTTTCCGCTCTCTTAAGCCTAAGCATTTCTCAAACCTGAAGAATTGAAAGAATTTTTTTCAGAGGAAACCCAGAGTTTCACAGAGTTTGTTATGAGATGTTCATGCTCATGTGTCTGTGAACACGTTTATGTCGGGAGAATTCCATTACACACTTTTCTTAAAATTTGCGCCCGACTTGAGAATCAAAACTACGATTTGATAAAAGAATAATATTTTCGTCGTTATTCACCTCAGTTCACAAATCAACTGAACTTGTGTGTGTGCATAATAGAAAGTGTAACCTACATATGCAAGGGTGATCGTACGAACGGTAGTTCATCAGAAGTAGCATTATCTCGAAATCATCCATCCAATTACAATTGGATTGAAATACATATGCATTTCGTTTCTTCTGCTGTCGTTGACCTTGCTTCCGTTCTGCGGCGTGTGGACTGATGTCCACATTATCTACCATCGATAATGTTGTAGTAATGCGGGTTTATCTTATAACTTAACGCTCAGGGGATTACTTATGTCCAGTTTCAAGGCACAGCGCGGGTCGAAGCTATAGACTGAGAACGGGAGATGAGGTAGAGTAAGTTTGGAAAATATGGCCCACCCTTAACATTTTTCGAAATAAAACCATCAATTAATGTTAAATTCTTTTATTATATTTTTTTTTATAATCATCAAAATCAATTTACTTTCACAGTTAAGTTAATAATGAAAAGATATACTAAAAAAACTAAAGTAACCTCATATTGCGTTTATATATTCAATATGGCCTGGTAATGATTTTTGGGTTTTACTGCATCAAAATTCACTCGCTCGTTGCCTGTACAGTCTTTTTGTACCCACGTTGAGCATACAACTCTTTGTAGGTAAGCTGACGCAATAGATGCAGCTGGGCCGGACCATGTGTTAAATATGGGCTAGTAGGCGATATTGCAGACCAGGGGTAGGCCATATTATACCCACTGTTGTTTTTTTTACTAATGTTAAATTTAAACACGCTTCAAAAACTTGTTTTTTGACTTTAATATGACTAAACATAAGAACATATTGATCATAAAATCACCAAAGAGTCACCTTGAAAACACTTATTAAAAAATACCAAGAAATTCCAACTAACAGAAAAACCACAATTATACTCCCATGTAGCATATTTCTCGCACACCGGGTCAACGGCTATAGGTTCGAGCAGATCCCATTCTAGTATGTTTGTTGTGAAATTAAATTTAACTCTGTGCATTTCCGCCTTTAGGAAATATAAGGGTGGGCCATATAACCACCTGGACTATATTTCCCTCACTTTCCTTACTCTAATTTTTCATGACTCAGTGTTGTCATGGACTCTCACTTATCACGTATCTAATAAACAAAAATCCATTTCATATAAGGGTTGTCCCCCTCACACCCAAACACTACTTCCAGTGTTCCAGACAGTTATACACAGACAAAGAACGATGGTGCCCCTCTAGGTGTAATACTCGTCTATATGCAGACTGTCATATGTGGTTTTGAAATCGGCGACTATGTGGTGAGAATCGACGTGCACCTCTTAGGTGTTTTGCAGGATCTGCCGTCGCATGCAAATCTGGTCTACCAATAATTTCCATGGCTTAAGGGGGAAGCTTCAGCCTTTTGCATGATGCTGAGATTCCGCTCTCGGGATATACATTTCTACTGTGAACGTTGTGATATTTCAGCGCTGCTAGATAAGCTGTTTTCAAGATCTCTCTGGTCATACCAAAGCAACAGATGTACGAGGACTCCGGTGTGTGCAATTCTCTGCTGCTCCGTTCGTCTCTCTGCTCATATGTTTTCAAATATTAACAAATAAATCGACAACAAAATCTGGCTCCTCTCGCCAGCAGCTTGGTCTGTCTTCTGCGATGACGCACGCCATGACTTGTATTTCTCTCTGCCATCAGCAATGCCTCCGCATTTCCATCTCATCCCACTCCCAGTGCACATTTCATCGTGTTCTTGCAGTACACAGTGCACTTCGCAGAGTCAATATATTTCCACATCCTGCTGACATAAGTCATATTAATTCCGTAAGCCACTCAGATCCACTTCAAGCTGCGATAGCACTAAATACAAAATCTATCCATCTCCATTTGATCGTAATTGCCAGACAATCTCACCATCCCCGGCATCTCAACTCCCACTCCCACAATAATCCCCAACAATCGTCTCGCAGACCGAAAGAAAATCCAACATCCTACACTAATCCGTGCGACAATGTCGAATTGAATTCCCATAACACCTTCATTGTCAGTCGCAACGCCACTATCGTCGCCAACACAAGCCCGCGATGAGAGACTTCGCTCTGTCACCCACTTGCATTGCTGGGCTACAGTCTGCACCGTGCTTCGGGGAGTTCAATGAAGACAAAGGGCCCCACTGCGTGGGTGAGAGCGAAAAATTTGCAAGGCAAGTTTCCAACACCCACCTCCAGTTCCAGTCCCATCGACTTGGCAAGGATGACTCAACCCGTGGCCTAGCCCTGCGGATCTTATCCGCTCGCAGATTCACAAGGGATCCCACGAAAAACTTCATCGCACAGTTGAGTCTCTTAAAGTCCCATCGCTCATTGCTGCGCGCCATCTCGCTCTGGTCGATAAGTTATCACGCCGAGGAAACCGAATGCCAAGATGTTCCCAATCCCTCAGGACAGCGGACAGGCATCCAGCATGAAGCTGCAGCATGCTCAGGTAAAATGATTTAAATCTTTGCCAGAAGAAGGAGATCCAAAGGAATGATTACATCGTCCACAGAGGCTCACGACGAGAGAGATTAATGCCCCAAGAGTGAACGAGTGGATGGAGCCCTCCGTATGCCGTGTGTGTTTGTCTGTGCACCTTGGATCCTCCATGTTGGACATTGTCATCATCGTCGTTATTATCGTTGCTGGGAACAGGTCTGCTGTGGAGCAGAGTCGATTTAATAAATTGCCAGCCATTCGATGGACATTCAGCAACACTCTCGCTCTCTGTAGGCGTTGATGGTGGGAGGCGGAGGAGGTGGAGGCGGTGGCGTTGGCGTTGGCGGTGCACTGGATCCAAATCCGACTTCAAGAACATGTACGAAACGGAAAGACATCGAATAAATCCTTAATGGTGTCGTGTGGGCGATGTACTCCTCCACTCCTTCGACTGCAGCCGTTTCGCCATCCACAGCCTTCACCTCGGTGGTCCCCAATTGGGTTTAATTGCCTTTTGTCGTCAAGTGGAGAACGTTTGTCGTCCGCAATCTACGGACTGTCCCGGACTATCCGTTCGTACGACGAAAGGATGCCAAATCGATGCGATTTAATTAAGATTAAACGGTGAGAAACTTAGCAGGTGAAGTGGAATTTAATTTCGAGCCTGGGACTACTCGTTTGCGCCGGCGTAAACTGTGCCCTGGGGACGGATGTCCAGTGCGACGTGGATGCGTGATGGAAACGAGTGGAGTATGAGATGTCTCTGGAGACCATCCTCTACTGGTAAATTTGCATAAATCGCTTTGAGTTGCCGGGTGCGTTTTAAGACGGTTGGCCAGTAGCGTTTCGATTGGTTGCGCGAGGATAAGAGCCAGATTTTAGGATGTTAGTGCTATAGTTGGGCTCTTGGACTTTCCGGTACTCCCTTTGAGCTATAGCTGGAGTCGTTCCAAACAATGAACTAAAACTAAAGGGTTTTCCAATAAGGACACACTTTTTTAAATAAATCGCAAACCAAATCTGCTCGCGTCTCATTTTGCAGCCAGCTCAACATTGTCAGATTCCAATATGTCTCCACGTGTACTTGAGAGCGTTGATTTCACCATGGGACAAATCCACTTCTGCACTCGTACAGTTGCAAGAGTACTGAAAGATCTCTCGCCTGGATGGTATACTTCTGAAGATGTGTTCTTCTGCGCTGGCAAAACCGCTGAGTAAGCTTATTCTTCTATCCTAATCTTTAGGTCTCTTTTCGAGCAGATGGAAAACAGAATTTGTTCAGTCCGTCCCGTCTTCGTCACCCACCTCGTACCGACAAATAGCACTTACGTCCATTCTTTCTAAGGTCATGGAAACGCTGATAAATCGTCAGCTTGTGAAATATCTTAAATCGCGAAAGCTTCTTAATGACCGACAGTATGGTTTCCACAGCGACTGGTCCACTGGTGATGTAAAAGCTTATCTCTCTCTCAAAGTGGAACCAATCTTTGGACAATGCAGGCGAAAGAAAGATTATTGCCCTTGATATTTCTAAAGCACTTGACAGAGCTTGGCATCTCTTGTTAAAATTGCGTAGCATCGATGAATCTCTTCTTCTTTCGAACCGATAAATTCAAGTTATTTTGGATGGGTTCAAGTCCGAGATCCACCAAATAAATGTTGGTGTTCCCCCAGGCTCAGTTGTGTCGTCGACACTCTTTCTCATTTTTATCAGTGATCTCTTGTCTGCTACTTCTAATCCAATCCATACCTTCGCTGATGACAGCACACTCAGCTTTTCATATTCATTCCAAGACTCACGACCTTCAGTCGTAGAATTGGAACGGCAGCGTATGTTAGGCACGTTAAATTCCGATCTTGACAGCATAATTAACTGGGTAAAAAAACAATAGAGTGGAATTTAATGCTTCAAAAACTCAAAGCTGTCTTCTGTCACTCAAGCCAACCTTTGTTAATCAGCCATTATCCATGAATGGCGCTTGTGTCGATGAAACCGGAAAACTTTCCATCTTTGGCATGTGTATCAACACAACACTTAATTGGAACGCCAAAAATGCTGCGAAATTTTTGGTTAATCGATGCAGGAAATATTTCACCCCTTCTGATTTGGCATTAATTTATAAGGCGTACATATGCCCCAAGTTGGTCGCCGTGGCGGAGTGGATAAGTGCGTCGAATCCTACGTTGAGGGTGCCAGGTTCGATACCCGAATTTACCACTTTTCATATTTCACGGCTCCACCTCTTTCGAGTCACTGACAATGCAAGAACAATAGCACGCACAACACGAGTAGTTGATGAGGAGATAGGCCCAGGTCCGCCTCGGACTGTCGCGCCACCCATATTATTATTATTATATTTTTTAATCCTGTCTAATCTATTCCATTCAAACGTTAAATGACTAAATAACTCCAACTTAACTCTAGAATGGAATTAGATGCCAACTAATTCGTGTGTTCTTCTCTTATTCTATAATGCGTGAAATTCCCCTAATTATATGACTATTTGCAAAGAATTATACGACACTGATATTTGTTCAGTCCACCCACAGTGCTTCCAGTTATTTAGGTTCTAGAATCAGGAATCAATCACAGAGGGCTCCATTTCGAGAATATACAGGATGGGTACGCAGATTTTTGTGTTGTAATGGATTCGGCGATTACAAATGACAATGCTCAAAGAGGATTCTTGTCTAGAAAAAGCTTCTCAACTTCGATCTTCGGAGTCGGCATTAAACATTAGGTCCCTTCCACTCGTGAAAGAACAATAGCCCGCACATCACAAGTGGTTGCTGAGATGACAGGCTCAGGTCCGCCTCGGACTGTAGCGCCACCCATATTATTGTTATTATTATTTTAATCCGTTCCCAAGCTTGAGTACAGCGTTCATATCTTGTCTGGTGCCCCCAAGACCACCTTGCACCTACTTGATAGAATCCAAGCGAGCGATAAAACTTATAGGAGACAATAACATCGCAGAGTCATAAGACTCGCTCGAACATCGACGTACTGTCTCTTCTTTGGCCGTGTTTTATCGTTATTTCAACAAACGATGCTCAAGTGAGCTTGCCAACTGCATTCCTCCTCTCCATGAATTCACCCGAAATACCCGTCTCGCCAGGCAAGCCCATCGGTATAAACTTAAGCTTATTTTCGGATGCACAATTAAATTCAGAGACTCGGTCTTCAGCCGCACTGCACGAATATGGAATGCTCTTCCTTGCCTAATATTTCCCACAGACTACAACCCGCGCATATTTAATACCAATGTGCACAGGTACCTCCCCTCCCTCCATACCTTCGGCCCGTTCTGTGTCTTGACCCCGAACATATAAGGGTATTAGCAATCCCACGTGCAAATTATAAACAAAACAATGGACATATTTCAAAAACTTTATTATCGGCTTGAAGTACAATCAAATCGTTTAGGAATGGGACTCGACTTCGTTCATATGGCCACCGCGGGCACGTTTGCAGCGGTCGATTCGTTGGCAGCAATTTTCAACGACTTTTTGCCAAAAATGAACTTAGTCGGAAATCGGAGTAAACGCTCTTAAAGTTGCAGTCACCGACTCCGAATTTCGGTAGAAAATATTTATAACATCAAAATGTTGCTCGTTTGACGAAAATGTTGAGTTTATTGAATAAATTGACAGTGACTGTGAAAGAGTGCGTTCACAAAGTAAAGTGGAAGTTGTCAAGTCCCTAATGGAATACCCTTTATATTCTCACACAGCAGGCTTCCGTAGGCACATCAGGTCGTTTTAGAAGATCTCCGACGGCAGTGCACGAGGCCATCTTCTTCTTCCTCCTCTCGACTTAATCTGCAGCACTAGTGTAGCCTCCTAGGCACTGACGGTCAGAGAGGCGGCATTTAGGAAGGGACATAAATCACGGTAGCGCGAACATACGAAAAAGGTGGAAAGCAGATCAGAAAATAGAACAAACCGATTACATTCCACCAACCATGGCTCCAGAAAAGAGTTTCCTTCACCGATTTCCGCACCGCTAACAGAGGAAGGATCGACTGCCAATAGCAGAGGGGGGGGGGGGGCCATCTTATTCACCGATAGCTGAAGAACGAGTCTGTACATGGGCAGGGCTCTTCTGTGGCTTCTTCAAAAAATCCCTGGCAATAAGGGACGACATGAGTGCTTTTCAAGCCAAGTGGCTACATGAGGTGGCACTTATGATGAAAGACCCAATTAGCCGACAAATCGATCACTATTTTTCTGATAGCAAAGCGGGAATAAAAGCTATAGCATCAGATATTCTGCCATCGAAGCTGATTGGACCTTGCAGACAAGGCGTCAACAATCGAGAATTCGGTGACACTCTGCTGAGTACTGGGACATGCCAAGGGCGGATGATCTCACGATGAAGGGCTCGCAGCAGGGGGAATCCCTGGGAATCTCGCGCACACGGCACTCACCTGCATAAAGATTAAGCCAGAAGACGAAGCCCTGGTTAGAGCCAGTACCCATTGGTTTAGCCTGAGTATTGCAGCTACTGCAATCGCACAATGGCCGAGGCTGAACAAGAAGAAGTCGATATCACTGATCGGCTTAAGTCGCAGGGACGTGCGCACCCTAATAGGAGCTCTTACAAGGCTCTGTGCCATAGGTACACATGAAGAAACAGAATTTATCCAACATCTGCTCTGCTAATACCCTGCCTAGCAAGGAAAAGGAGGTATTTACTAGGGAAACACTTCTTCTCGTATGATATGATTGACGTATGAGTCTGGTTGGTTTTAGAACTGCAACACTCAAACACAGTGGACTCAACACGTTGGTTTATGTGAGTCGCAGCCAGTAGGCCGTGGCGGTACCCAATTTACCTCCATGCCTTCTACCTACCACCTCCCGCAGGCGACTAAGACCACATTCAAGCAACCATCAGCAAAAACTTAATATTCCCCAGTCCATGTACGACATACGCCGCAGGTGGACTAACTAACCGAAGCATTTCTAGCTTCCTTGTGAAAGTCGTGCCCTAGATATACTCTGTCAGTCTGTCCGAATGTCATTCAAAAGTTGTTAGTAGACATCGTCTCCCTTCAGCTCCATTGTGACCAATCAAATTGCAATTCATTTCGAGTACCATCGTGCAGTGCATTAAAGTTATTAACTCTGCCCACCCTCTCTCTCTCGCTCTCTCTGGTCCCCTCCCCAGAGACACTCAGCGACCAGGTGAAACACGAGGAAGTACAAGTATTTGAGACAACATTTCTGTTGCCAAAGACACGTCAACAAGCAGCCTCACATCCAGTCCTTACAACTTCCCTACGAAAGCAATAAACTGGACAGCATTTGAAATATGTCCCATCAACTTTTCATTATTTAGTCATTAAATTCTATATCCCCCAGCAGCCTGAGGGGAGTAATAAATAAACTTCCATCGGTCATCCTACACCCATCAGGAAACTTGTCCTTCTCCGACAGGGAAAAGAAAAAGCACAAGACACCCAGACCGAAAGCTAACACGGGACACTAGATGCGAGGCACACCAGACCCCGGCAAGGACGATAATGATGATGATGATGATGATAACAAGGACCCCCACCACCTGACCAAGTCACTGCTGCTGCCACCGATGATGAAAGTTGTAGTCGCATTAGCAAATTCCTTATCTAATTCCATCACGTAGCCGTGGAATGATAATAGATCCTCAATCCAAACAAAAGATGCATTAAACTTCCACATTTCTGTTCCGCCAGAGCAACGACCCACCACCGGGCGCCATCCAGCTACACCATTCGCAACGATATGTGCTTCGTGTAGCACACACATAGTGTGCGCCATCTGCCATCATCAATCTTTCTCGTGTACTGTGTCCCGGTCTGACAGCTCGTACTCGTGCTCGTGCTCCGTCCTGGCTGCTAACTGCTCCCACTGCTGCCGCTGCTACCACTGCATGCTCTGCCATCCGGTGATCCTTTAGAAATTACTTATTTAAAAGTAATTTCCTCTTCAGTTGTTAATTTTCGGTGAAACTGTCGTGGGCAATCCTCCTCATTGTCCGCCTGCCTGCTTAGGAAACGTACATAAGTGTCTTTTCGTACGTTACAGCATCCGGCCGCCCCATCCCGCCCCCACGGCACAGGAGTCATCTGTTTGTCATTTGTCCACCTCCTGTCTTCGGTTTGTTTGTCACTGCTGCTATCCGCCCACCGTCCTCCGCCCCTCGGCCACACTGAAGCCTGGAATCTAAGACTGAAACTTAATTGTTCTCTCTTATGGGTTGTGATTAGCCGAAAATTATGACAGGACGATGTGAGAGGACTTGGAAATCGAGGAAAGGTGGAAACTTCTTCATTAGCAAACAATGGTAATGGAGAACACTCAGCCAAATGTGGACATGGCCTGAGTGCTAAACGACATCACTTGGGCATTAGTGTTGAATTGAAGTTTGCGCTCGATGAATGTTAAAGCGATCAACTTTTGCCATAAGACTAAGGCCATTTATGGCTCACAAATTCTTGTAATTGACCTGCTGGAAGATGATATGACAGATGGAAACGAATAAGCGAATCTACGGGCATGATGGATGGCTTGACTTATGATTAATTTCAAAAGTTTCGCCTGGATACGCCTAGATAAGTGAACGTTTTCATTTCGTGTGTCTCGCTTTAACAGTGCAAGAGGGGCCAAGGTGTAGCCCATCCGGTCTAATTGAGAGGGGGCCGCTTTTGGGAAGTCATTCAGTTCAGTCGGTTTTGATGGGTGTGTAGATGAACGACTTATGTTGGAACTAGCAATCTGGCGAGGACGATCTGGCTGCGATGTGAATACAAACAGACTGTGGAGGTCGAACCATAAACTGGGGAACAGCAGGTTACTGGTGGCGATCCAAGCGAATAAATATGTTAACCCTACTAGCTGTTTCGAATCACCAAGACCAATTTATCTTGCGTCAGCGATGACTTGGTCTTTATACCGGAGGTTCGTTGTTCATCTCATTCTCGTGCATCTTGGCACAGATTCGAAGACCTTTTAAGCTGGAGTTTGGCTGTATTGTGTGATAGTTCGCCACTGCACTGGTACACTGGTACAAAGAAAGTGTATTTTTGAGATACCTTTGAGAAGGACACTAATTCCTTAATATCCACTGAACCAAAAATTTATCGTAATATATATATATTAACAGCGTTCGTTCAAGCTATTTTCGTTGGCTCAATGAACGCTTTCGTTGGCTGAACGAACTATTCGTTAAATTTACGAATAAATTCACAAATGGATGTACGTAGTTTAATGTACTATTCGTGGCCTTAGTTAAAATTTGCTGTAAGCATTTGCCAACGGATTTCAAAGCGTTGATATGGCGTCTCATGCGGGCACAAGCGTCTGCACTTAGCCTCTATCAGCGAACTCCTACTCTCACCTCCACGTGGTGAAATCTGGGAGCCGAGCACCTTCGATCGAAGATGGGGTAACCAACCCCCGTGGGAAGTCGTTTGCGGCTGCAGACGAGAGAGGGGGGAGAGTGTGCCTGTACCAGGGCTCATCTCTCTTTATGGATGGCGGCGGAGGAGCTGGAAACTGTCTGGCCAACGGCGGCATCCTAAACTCCAGTCAGACGGAGTTACCTGGTGCGCAGTCCTTCTAGAGCTACCTTGACATTTTCGGAGTACAGGTCTAGAAGGTTCTTTCAAGGCCAGGTCGGGCCCTTGGAATTGAGATGGTGGCGGAAGATCCCTATAGTTTTAGGGACAACGGCGGCGCTCACAGCCTCAGCGAGGTTACCGACTCCGGATAAACCCGGACCCTCCGCCCGAGGGTTAAAGAATAGGGCCTGGCCTCCCAGTTGGGGGTTGTGCGTGGGGTTAACTCCCTCACCACGTAAAAATATTATGGTTCAGAGACAACCAACTGCCTCGGATACAGACGGAATTAATGTTGACGACCCCAGCAAACGTTACAAGAACAACGATTTTCGGTTCTGCACGTGGAATGTTAGGTCCCTTAACAGACCACGTGCAGCCGAAGAACTCGCGGAGGCCCTGGACTGCTACAAAGCAGACATCACCGCAATCCAGGAAGTGCGGTGGAATGGGCTGGGCAAGAAGAGGATGAGAAACTGCGACATCTACTACGGTGATTGCAACAGGGAGAGGCGCTTATTTGGATGTGGATTTGTTGTTCGAGGCAGACTTAGGCAAAAAGTCTTAAGCTTTGTCTGTAAAAGCGAACGCCTCATAACAATCCGCATCAAGGCTAAATTCGGGAACATCAGCCTGATTTGCGCCCACGCCCCGACAGAGGACAAAGATGACAATAGCAAGGATGACTTCTATAATCTCCTAGAAAGGACTTACGATCAGTGCCCCAGTTTCGACACCAAGATCGTTCTAGGAGATTTCAATGCAAAGCTGGGTAAGGAAGACATCTTTGCCAAAGTCGGGAAACACAGCCTGCACGACACTACATCCGATAACGGACTCAGGCTGGTGGACTTTTGCACGGGACGTAATCTCACTGTAGCTAGCACGCGGTTCCCACACCTCAACGTCCATAAAGGGACCTGGCGGTCCCCTGATCAACCGTCAACCAGATTGATCATGTTGCGATCGACGTCAGACACACCTCCAGCATTCTTGATGTCCGAACGTTCCGAGGAGCCAACATCGACTCGGACCATTTCCTTGTTGTAGCCGAGCTAAGAACTCGGATATCAAGAGATCAACGGAGTCGAGAAAGGACACCACGGTCTGACGTCGGAAAGCTACAATAGCAACGGACTGCTAGGATCTTTGCCGATTTAGTGCCCCGGAATCGCTCTCTAAGTTCGTCGCCACCTGCGCAAACAATCGAAGAAGATTGGAGGCGTTGTCAAGAAGCCATCAAAGATGCTGCCACTGATATGCTGAGAGAATGGACAACTAGGAGTAGAGTCGCAGTCGATACTGAGAATTTGAAAGAACCATTTCTGCAGACTGCTAAGCGGCGATAATGACACCAATACCGCTGTTAGGCAGAATGTCCCGCTCAATATGGACGATGATTGACGAGAATTCCGTCCCTCCGACTTAGACGAGGTGAATGAGGGTAAAACGCAGTACATGCTGTCATCAAGAAAGGACACACAACATCGACGTCTTGAACAGAGCGTCACAATGGGCAGCTATAACTTCGTGGTATTCAAGGACTTCGTCAACCTCGGCTCAACAATAAATAGTACAAACAACATCAGTACCAAGATCAAACGAACTCTTGCCAACCGCTGTTTCTATGGGCTCAAGGGCAATTTAGTAGCAGAGCCATCTCTCGAAGGACCAAGCTGACTTTATACAAGACCTTGATCATCCCAGTCCTGCTGTACGGCGCGGAGGCATGGACAATCTCAAAAGCGGATGAGGAAGTCCTTGGTATTTTCGAGAGAAAAGTTCTGCGTGCGATCTTTGGTCCTGTTTGCGTTGACGGTTTCTGGAGGAGAAGATTCAACCACGAACTGTACGGGCTGTACAGCGACATGAGTCTAATCAGGCGTCTTCGGATCCAACGCCTAAGATGTCAAGGCTATGTAGAGCGTATGGACAACTCAGCTCCGGCCCGAAAAGTCTTCGACTCTGAACGTGGGACAACGCAACAGAGGACGCCCGCATAGCGCCAAATAAAGAAGAAGAAGGATTTGTACCGGAACTCGGGAATTCTGGATTTTATTATATGTTGCTTATTCTATGTCTATTTGAAGCTTTCATATATTTTTTTTAGTATTTAATATTAATATACTCTTTCTGTCATAATCTTAGTACAGGTACTCCACTTCTCAAGTGTGTATATATGTACATGCACGCACTTTTCTTTGATCTAATTTTTCTAATTTTTTTTAGCTTTATTTAGGTGATATTAACCACTATTTACTATGGAGCACCCAGTTGATTATAATCATACGGATACGATTTGTTTTTTTTTTAAATCTCACATTTTTATGTCACATATTCAATTCTTCCGCCGTCTTTCACACTCCGATTATCAATTTGATCGTGGGTCAAACGTCAGTTCTTATTGTTTTGATATTGTTCAGTCAACGTGTATTATTGATGTAAGTATAATTTTCTGTGTTATAATTAAAATTAAACAAAAAAATGCTTATACTACATAAAATACTGTCCCTCCCAAAGCAACACCAAATTGGACTATTAACAACATAGGGATAAAAGGATCAATAAAAAAGGTTATGTGTGTTGGTTTATTATGTGTGGTGTAACTTCCTAAGCCACTTGGTTTCGGAGACGACACCGAAAGTGATATTATTTTACTCATTTTTTTTTTTATATTTTCAGGATGGAAGGGTTTGCCGGAGGAGGAGGCACATCGAGGGACGGTTGGTGGACGTGGTAAGTACATGTATTTAAAACAGTGCACATCTTAATAATAAACTCAGTGTGAGGGCTGCCGCAACAGATGTTATTCATAATGTTAATCAGCTTTTTTTTATATGTCTCTATAAGCTAACCAGACCTAATTATAGAAGTTCCGAACACTAAAACTTCTTTTTTTTGATTTTTTTTGTTTAATTTGTTTAAATAAACACATATGACACAATATGACTAAAAACGAAGTTATGAATTGAAATAGTGTTTAAAAAAACAACCTGCTTGTAAGTTGACCACCTGGCTAAGGTCGCCAAAAATCCTTTCACAGCACCAACATACGATGTAGGTACGCATAGTCAATATTAGAGGATCCCTCGAAGTCTTGAAAATTAATTCAGTGAATTTTAATGTAGAAATGTTGAAAAAATGTATGTCATAGTGTTTTTACATTTCTTCAGAAGTATATGTAAAAATTACAGTGTTCACGTTTTGGGGTAGCTCACATTTTGGAGTGTTCACGTTTTCCAATGTTCACGGCACTTTATTCAGTTCAATACAACGCTCCTGTTTAAGGTCCTAAAATCAGAATTATCAATTCTAACATAAAAATATAAATTTATAAGAAAGTAACGAAAGTAACTAGTAACGATATTGAAGTATGGGTACTCAATTTGTCTAGCAATAATTATTCAACTTCGCAGCTGAATCGGTTGTCTAGAGCCGTCGATATCGGTTGAAGGCAGATGACTTGCTTGCGTCACACACAACCTCACTATTCTTCCACTCCAAACTTCCACACAGCCAGCCAAAGTTTAACGAAATCATCAATCCAGTTAACTCCCAAACCAGAGTTAAAGACCCCAGTTCATTGTCCGACTGCAGCCAAAAGCCACCGAATACCCTCTCAGATCGATGGGAAACTACTTAAAAGCAAACAACTCCTGAAAATCCATTTAAAATGTTTTCGCACAACAAAAACAGTCCGACTCCCCGGTAAAGTATCTGAAAGCATCAAATCTCTTCTTCACACTCTACAAGTATTTAAAAATCTCCATTTATGCTGCGAAAATGTGCGCAAACAAAAAACCGAACAACCAGAAGAAAAAACAATCTCACTTCAAAATGAAAAGCACAATAACTGCATTGTGTATCCTGCTGCCGCACCATTCCCTCCTCCCAATCCGACCCATCAGAGACCGCCTCATTCGCCCATTATCCTCTTCACTTTTCGAAAACTTTCGATCGCTTGCAGTACCTGCCGATGTGCCACGATGGGATGTGAGTGAGGCCTCTCCCCAACCCCTGCAGGATACGGGAAAATAAAACCCATTTAAATACACTTTACGTGAGATTTTCTTTCCCAATCACACCGTTCGCCTCTGCCTCACATCAATTCCTAGGCATGCATGCATTTAGCCCAGTCGAACCATGCGAATGTGCATTTGTGTATGCTTTTCGGTGGTACATTGATCCGAAGGAACACGGAAACACCGGGGTTTCGTGCTTGAGGAACTCGTGGTACGCGGTGCGCGGTGCGGTGCGCCGACAAGAACAACAGTAACTTTGTGAACAATAACCTCAATAACCCATGAAAGGAATAAGAAAATCGCAGACAGGAGCCGCGTTGAAGTCTGCGGCTCTGGTGGGAAAAATGTGTTAGTTTGGAGTGCAAACAAACTCAAGTGTCCTGGAATGATAAACGACTGCACTCGCCTGGAGAGCTCTGTGCACACACATCGGTAGATTTGCCCATACATGCATGAATATTTCATGGATTCATCTATCGGCTGTTTGCTCAGAGCCCCACAGGGCTGCTCGATAGGCGGACGCGGTGTGCGATTTCTGGAGCTTCTGTCTGGCGCGGGATAACGACTGGAACTATTGCCTGCAAATGGGGACAAGTGTTGTCAATCAAGGGACAATTTGTGGGATTTAATTTGTGTCGCTTTCGCGGCATCCACGAGGAAACCTTTCGCTTCGAGATGGAACTCAATTGGATATTTGTAGGTCAAAAAACTAAATTGTTAGAACTTGTGCTAATTGAATTGGAAATTGTTTGGATAGCGAGTGGGAAGAGCACGAAACTGATAAGGTTCCATGTCACAACTCTGACAGACTTCTTTCAAAACAGAAAAACGTGTTTGTATTTTTCTGTCTTCAGGAAGAGTTCCATGCCAGGAACAAAAGGAGGCGATGAGGTCTGATGGGTTAATACCACACAGTTATAGACTATAGGCTATCGATGTCCACCCACATTCTCGCTACTTTTGTATATACCATGAATTTCATCACACAGTCATTTTTGGGATTACTCCTCCACGAAGCTTAAGCCATCGACATTATCCCCCGAAGGTGTCTAAGTCTTCATCTCATTTTCTGGGCGTCATGATCCATTTAATGGCTTAGGTCGGGAAACCACGCACGAAAGATCTTCAGTTCACCGCCCACCTCTTTCGAGTTTCTGACAATGCTCAAAGTGTATTCCTGTCTAGAAGAAGCTTGTCAAACTTGTCAACTTGGCCAAGAAGCCAGGCCCTGGCCCTCTGTGGGCTTCAGCCCATATCTTAGCATTAAAGAAGCCTGGTCGCTGATTAATAATTAGGCTACTTACGCGAAAAAAAACGACTATCCCGGCCATGATATACAGAATATCACGTCATTTAATTGATTGCCTCGGATTCGCTAGTCGGTACGATTCCTGATTACACAGTGCAATGTGTACGGCGTTATCTCGGCAATATCGTCTCGAACGTTGGCCTCGAGGTCGTCCAAGAGAAAAATGTCTACCTTACAAATTCGCTCACTGCATCGCTTGTGTGTCATGTAGCGCAGCCTCGTTGAAACCATAGCTCGAATGCATCGATTTTGTCGAGCTCTGGTCACAGAAGATCAGTTAACATAGCTCTGTATCCGCGATCATTGCCGGTAACGGAAAGAAATAAGGTCCGATGATTGCCCACGACGCACCATCACCCCGACGATGTGGATGCATAGATGATAGATTGTGTTCTTTTCAATAATAGCTTCCAATAATTGCTAACTACGTTCCAGAAGTTGGAGTTCCGGATCTGCGACCAACATTTCCAGAATCCGGCGTTGCCTATGGTCACCCAGCCTGGGTCGAACTCCAACCACGAAATAAGGCGAATTGACTCCTTGGCCATGGCCAATTCAGCTGATCGACTTTCCTGGGCCTTTTACGATACACACCGCTACGCTGGCAATGATATTCTTCATTTGGCACCAGTCCCTGTGTCGAAGAGGAAAAGCTATACTCACGCTAATACTATTTCAACTATTTACAAATGACCTGGAATTACGACAACATTTTTTAACTAGCTGTCCCGCGAACGTCGTACCACCATATTTTTTGTGTGATTATTTTCAAAATCTTATCATTAATAATGAACATATATTGCAATACACGTTCAATTTAAATAATACAAAAATATGGGAGGCGTTACATCCGTAGTGGGCCAGGGCCTACCTTCTCAGCAATCACTCGTCTGTGCCTATTATCGTTCTCTCACGAGTGGAAGAGACCTTCAGTACTATGCCAACTCAAAACGACTCATTGCGCATTATCAGTGACTCGAAAGAGGTCGGACCGTGAAAACTATTTGCGGTCGTACCGGGCCGGGAACCGAACCCAGGCAGCGAGGTTCAGTTTTTTTTTTTCAATTTCAATTTAAATCTATATCTCGTCTGTGTCTCGTCTACGAGGAAGGCGAATGGAGGGGAAGACATAAACGCGAATCGTTAAAAAGTAAAAAAGTAAAAATTGTTCTTAATGTTCTTAAGCCTTATTTGCAGACCTCAGAGAACATAAATTAAAGTAACAAACCGTTGAAATTTTAAAATGCATTCCGAATTTTCTGTGTAGTCTCCGAGACTGGTGGGAGGTAGATAAGTGCTAAGTTCGTAAGTGGACCTATGGCCATTATTTTTGGCCGTTATATTTCAATAACCCTCAGTATATCGTAAATACATTCCCCTGCATTTGGCAATGGTGACAGTTTAGGCTTAAGTTCGGAGAGTTGTCTACTGAAATGCGGTATTCAACATTGCCTTAAATCTGCTTTTTTGTAGACTGTTGTAAAAAAGTCGACATAATTTAATTCCCAAAAAAAATCCGCATTTCCAATGTTCATCTGGGTGCCATTTACCGAAAGCAATTCAAGACCCATCAACGGATTGTGCATCCCGCGATGACCTTCATCTTGCACACAGACAGTCGATTTCAACCGAAAAGACAATCTACCTCATTGCCAATTCATGATTGTCCAGTCCAGATCTGTCCACAGGCTTCCAACCTAAAAGCCATTCATTAAAACATTTACCACCTGTCACCTCCCAAAAAAAACCACCAACAGATGCTGCGCGCCTGTAACCACATTCAGTCAATCTGTCGCAACTCTCTCGACGTCTGTCGACATCCTCCCAGACGAAGCCGAAGCCGCAAAAGACGATAAACAATAAAAGTCCAATGCGTCATTAAGTATGCAGAAATTTAAATTTTCAATTTCTGTGGTCTCGGCCAGCGGAAACAAGCCAACCAGAAAGCAACAAAAAAAAAACAAAGTATTCCCGAAAAACACACCATAGACACACACACTTGGTGACCGCATCCGCCGATAAACCGCCGGGACGCTCCTCCTGCTCGGCAGAGGCACGCACACACAAACCAGTGAACGTGGAGCAAACCATTCGTCTCCAATGAAGCGCAGATCCTCTGACGAAAACAAATAAAAAACGAGAACCGGGAACGCGATTCTCCGATTGAATAGCCCTCGTGAATGCAAAGATTTCCTCTGCCTTGGCTTACCCAAGATGAAGAAGCGACGCAGAATGGAACAAGAGAAGCTAAACCAAGGGCAGAGAGAGCCAAAAAAAAAAACACATGATATCCCCGAAGACTTTTGCACCTGGAGTTGCGCGCCGACGACCTCTTCTCGCTCCTCCTTCGGGCCAAATGAATCGTATCTCGATGCTTCAAATTGATGATGTGCTCCGATTTCAGGTCTTCCACGTTTTTGAGTTACAACTGCTGAACTGCCCCCTACCATCCGCCGCCACCGCTGCGCCGCTGCCGCCGTCAGCCATCGTCGTCGTCGTCGACGTCCCTTAATGAGAATACCTTGTTGGTTTGCTGAAGCTGCGGTTTGTTTTCGGCACGTCTTTGGAATGCAAACGCTCGCAAGGAGACCACAGATAGTTGATCCACAACCGGTTTACCTGAATGAATCCGATGAAAAGTTCTCTCGAACATCAGACTCCATTCGGTTTTTTCTTTTTTGATTATCCGCTTCAACTGAGTGAGCACACTCTGCATACCCGAATGGGTGAACTAAGTGCGATTTGACAGGAAATTAGGTTCGATATCAGCTCTTCGAGTGCAGCAGTTGCAACTTTGGTCCGATTTATTTTTGTCTACGTTTGTGTGCGGCAACGTGGCAGGGTGTCAGAGGGGACGAGGCGGGGCGGCTAGTTCTCGAGTGTAAAAGGTGCGGTTCCGAGGGGCTCCTTGTAATGGGAAGCGATTTTCTCAAGGCGTGCCATCAATTGGTGCTGCATTGGCCTGGCAGACGGGATGATCTCGTTTTTTATGACTTCTGTCTGGTGAATTGTTACCTCGAGTGGCTGGGGTCTGAGATTTTAATTAAAAAGCCCCGCAGCTATCCATTTGCATAGGAAGTGTTTAATGACTTCTTTTGGGTTTTTGTTTTTTTTTAATATGCCCTGCATCCGGTTGCGGTGGGAAAGATTGTGGAATGTCCTGCCGTAAAACGCTGAATGGAAATAGGCCGGAGATTACCGTCCCGAAGTGGGGCTAGTTAATGATCGTGAAGTTGATTAGTTTTTGGGACTGACTCGGCGATTGGCCATGACGCACGGTGCATGGGTCGAGTCCTTAAGGTTCTCATGGCATTTTGTTAGAAAATGTAGTTACTTGTGAGCCATAAATCGAAGATTTATTTGCCTCATTTTTCAGCAAGGTATGAGCGGGGACTTAAGCAGTGGAGGAGTGAGGTGAAGTTAACAATTCAATTTGAATTTGAGTTAGTACACACTTTGGGTGTATGTGGTTCCCCATGGCATGGGAATGAGACAAAATTAGCTTTAAAGCTGATGATCATTTAGACGATTTTGCATCGATTCGTCTTTGGAAATATCTACCCGTAGATCCGCATTTAAGAAAAAATTGTTTCTTCATTATGCTAATAATTCTTAACAGATTTGCCTACTTTCTTACCTCTTTCCGTTCTTTTTTTTATCTCTTTCCTTCATTTCCTTTACTTGCTATTAGAGAATGCCATTAAAATAAAGTAATGCACAAAAGCTTGTTCCACTCTTTAAGAGATGTGTATTGAACACAGATCGTATAAGAACAATGAATTCAGTAGTGATAAACAAGGGTCAGTCAAAAAGTATTCAGTAGTGTTCAGAAATCAGGGTAATTTGTGAAATCTCTTAAGAAATTAGAAACTTTAACTAAGAAGGTCAGAGATCTTCTTTAATTTTGGTTGCTTAGTTAAGGCTTAATATAACAATTATAATGTTCTCTCTCCAAGCTAGTCAAGACTTCACCCCTTCTTGCTTTAAGGGATGTAACGCTTCTTAACATCAGTTATACATATATTTTTAAGGTCTTGCTTAGGCACCAGCTCATTGTCACAAATACCATTTCAGCCATTTACTTGAACTCTTCAGCCCTGTCCCGTCTATTGACTTACTATCAAGCCCTCCATCACTGAATTCCCTAAAAGTCATCCCCCTGCAATGGCCAATAGAACCCGCCTACGTGCATTCGCATGGCTACCTTTCACAGAACTCCTATTTCCTGACACCTCATAAGGATCCCATGGCCTCTTGAGCACCCAGCTAAAGCCACAATTATGCATTTTAATAGCAACCCCTCTAAATTGCCAACCGCCCGTCTGGCAATTTATCTCGAAAGTCGCAACAAGCATTTCACAACAACTGCCACCCCATAAACAATTAAAACTTATGGCACACAGTATCCTTGTCACACTCTCCTGAAATATAGCCATCTTTTTGTTTTTCCTTTCTGCTCCTGTTTTTTCGTTTTTGTGTTCAAACTTGCGTAGGCACCTACGTAGCCTACGTTTGTCTCACCGTACTTAAGCACGACTTTGAAGAACTTGCAGCCATTAACTGGCTATAAACTGGATTGTCACATGTTCGTAATTACCCGTCCCCCCGCATAAACTCCGTCAAACGCGCGATCCCTTTTGAGGTTCATTCTCGGGTCGCTTTCGTAGTTTTTTTCATCGTCGCACGGTTTCCTATTTCCCAGTACTGATGTAAGTGATATGCCTCACAGGACATACGCTCGCGCATACGCAGACGGGGGGCCACCCTGCATCTGTGACGGGCACGTGAGCGAAATTTGCTGCCTTTTATACAATTTTTCTTGCTGCCATGTCCTCGCCATTACCAAATGTTCTTTCTCCACTCACAGGCAGGAACAAAAAAAACACACACCCGACGAAACAGAAACAAGAGAAATGAATTCTCCGGCCATGACTTACCAACTGTGTCCTGCCGGACTCCGCTTGTGTGTTAATAACTTTAAACCAACCCAACAGACGCACACACATACACACACACACGCGCAACCACATGCCGAAATGAGTTCCATTCAGGTGGTGAACTTTTGCAAGGCCTCCTATTCACACGCAGAAACTGCGAACGCGTGGGGTGAGACAAAAGGCACAAGAAAAAAGCACCAAAGCAAGGAAGACATCCATCCTAGCGCACATGTTGCACAGCAGTCGGTTACGACACGACCATGGGCAGTGGGTTAGTTTTGTCTCACTTCTGTGCACCAGAAGGCGCTGCCAGAGTGCCAGCACATCGTGTGTCCATCAATTTCAGGCGAACGAGTTCCATTTTTTTTTGCCTGTTCCCTTTGCGTGTGTGTTTGCATATGACGAGTAGTAAAAGGAGATTTGATTCGATATCCTTCTCAGACACGAATTCCAGGACATATGGAAACACTTTAATGATGAATCCTTGCCGGCACACCCTACCTCCGCTAGCCAGCCATCCGTTGCACAAGATGGCTCGGCAGGGAGAAGGCGTTTTCTGTGGACTCTCCCGGCTGCTCTGGCTTTGGCCGATGGTATTCTTTTCTATTCCTGTACGCGACAATGAAAAGGGGTGGTGGTGCTAATGTCGGTTGGGTGGTGTGTGGACGTACGCCCAGCAGTGTTTGTCATATTAGATCGTTGTCAGATGCCAAAATTAGGATAACGACTACCACAGAGGCGGCGAACAACGCATGGTTCCATAGCCGTCAATCGAATGCACACACAGTGTCCTCACATCAGCAGAAGGTAGTTGTGTTAGACACAGGCGCGGGGATGAGGTGATCAAATTCAAGGCGAATTAAAACCAAAAAAAATTGCAGACCGAAAAAGGCGGCAGAAAACTGGAACTACAGGACGTGGACGTGGCGAGTGTGTGAATTTGAAAGGATATCGGATTTCGAGCACGTTTCTATGCCATATTTTTGTGTTTTCGATTTCTTTTTTCTTTTCACGTTGTTCTTGCGTTCATAACGTCGCTTTGTCGCTTGCCGTTAATGCCGTCTGCTTTTTCTTTTTGGTTCTTTGTTCTGGTCTCATGTTCCACCCCGGTTTGAGCACACATTGACGTACACTCGTTTGGGTTCCTTTGGCGGGAGCGACTCGGGTTTTTTTTGGCAAATTTGTATGTGGGGTGGGCTCTGAGAGGGAAAAAAAGCTCTGAGTTTGAAGTGAGAGCGAATTTATTCGGGGCCTGGCGCCTTGAAAATGGGCCAAGAGACGAGGCAGAACAACAAACGACTCACTAAATTGTGATTGCGAAGCAGAAGCCTGTCCGTTTCAGAGAGGGAGTGGGAGGTGACCCTTTTTTCTGAAGAAAATTTGATTGATAAAACCAATTTTTCACTAAGCTCCCGATTGGGAGGGTCGCCACCGACCATGTGTCCTTAGAGGCCGTGTTTGTGCTCGTCATGAAAGAGTTCGCCTGTGTCCCTCTGACGGCCCACACTGATGGCATATCAATTGTTGGACACGATTTGGAAAAGGAAAAACGTTGCCTGAAGGGCGGTGGGATGTGCGAATATTTCGTGCCGGATGGCGGCGAACATTCGCTTTGCTTGGGAGCATTTAATGGCGGCTTTAAACAGAGAAAGATATGAGGGGATGGATGTGGGTGGAGGTCATTAAGGGACCGGTTTTGGTGGTCATTGTAAGTCCTTTTAGAACAACTGACCTCAAAGACACTACGAGACATTTAGAAGACTATTTGAAGGCTGTTTTTGAGTATGACTGCAACAGGCTAAGTGGGTAGATTCAGTGTCAGGAGGAGGACGGTGGCAGGCTTGTGGTTGCACGGCTTAGCTCTTTGGACGGGGTGGTTCTTGTCCTCTTCCACCACATATGCAGCGAAAAAAATCGCGTGCGTGTATCTAGCTAATAAGAAGGATAGAAAGAGGGGAAAAGATAGATAGATGCAGAAAGCCTAATACCCTAATGCAGACCACGGACGGACAACATACTATAGGACAGAGAAGAAGAAAGGAGACAGGAAAGATGAAGAAGGAGGATTGCTCAAGGCCAAGCCATATCACTCGATTTAGTTCCAAGGCCATAGATGATGTCTATCACTGAGATAAGTTAGATGTCATAGTCAGTCAGTCAGTCTTAGTCAGGCTAATAGACGTCATACTTAGGGCTGAGTAAACCGGAAACTAGTTAGTTTTGGTAAGGCGTTGAATCACTAATGCCACTCGGTTCGGCCAAGTTCTTAACGCAGTAGGCGTAAATGACTTTTTTCTCGACAGAAGACACTACTGCAATTACAAAGAAGATGTAGGTACAATAGTTTGTTTTTTGCGTCTCCTTGTCTCTAAAGCTTCTGCTAATGACTTTAGGAATGACTAATCTAGAGTTCCAATAGCACCGTTCCCGGTTATAACGCCGAGTTTTCAGGCTTGGCCCACTCGTTCTGAACAGGCTGAGCGATCTAGTTATTCTTTCACGAGATGTACACATCCAATAGATCATGTATGATGTACATGAGCAGGCATTTTCTTCAAGCTTGAATTGCTGTCTTCCAGTAGCGATTGGCATGACAAGCGTAGGGAACCTAAAGTTGAGGGAAAATGTACGAACTGGTACTTTTGCACAGTGATTGTAAAATCGCTATGACAGTCTGTGATTGACTGCGATTTAAACTGTGAATACATTCCAATCAAAATAAATTACATGTTTAATAAGAGTTTAGATCTACCAACGATAGCTCATTAACACAGTGAATACCCTCCAAATAGTAAATACGTTCCACACAGTGAATACGTTCCACACAGTGAATACATTCCAAACAGTGATTACGTTCACAATAGATATTTTTTCACTGTCTGAATCATAATTTGGAATCATACACACGTCTTGGCTGCAGCTTTGCACAACCACCACCACAGTTTGAAATTATACACAAGCCTTTGGACTAACCCTTTCGCATTTTGATGCACACAAACGATTTCGTGTTTGATGGCATGAAGTGAAGAGTGGCAGAAGCGAATGAAATGGTGTGTGTGTGTGTACAAAACTGAAGTATGCTATGTCGAGGTTTGCACTTCTTATTTTTGACATTACTCTTTTATCCATTTTACATTAGGCACATCTCGTCCAAGGCAGAGCTTGAACGCGGTCCCATCAAGTAGGCGACCACTTGGCAGACCTAGGACCAAGTCCATAATCTCGCCCGGTTACGCTTGGGCATAACCCCTGATGAGTTAGAGTCAATGGCGGACGATCGAGTTGCCTTGAAATATCTCGTGGCTGGTATACCCCCGAGACCACTTTAGTGAATCATGCGGGTAAGAAGATGATGATGATGACATCAGGGACAACCCCAGTCGTCTCTGTATACTATCATAACTTGAACTTCATGCATGGGATTGAGTCAGGTCTGTAAATCAAAAAGTCGTGGGGCAGAAACAACGAAAAATGAGAGAATCACACATCAATATAAAAAATTTGCATTCACAACTTACAATTACAGTTAAAAATCACTGTGACTAAAAAATCGCAATTACGGTTATACCTGTGTATACAAAGTCACATCTAAGCCCAACTCTAAATTAGGCCACTTCGTAGCTCTCTAGAATTGCACAGTGTTTCGGTTACGCATAAACTAAAGGCTTGAGTCTCGTTGAAAGATAAGAGAATTCAGGGAAGTCTTAGAGTTGAATCTGACAGCATTCAGAGATTTGTTCGACGCCTGACTGTCAGAAAAGATAACGATACCTGTGTTTGAAAAAATATTGTTTTTTTAGACAGATCAGAGCTCAATTAGAACAAAACATTAAATATTTACACTGAGGACGCTACAAACGCGTCCATAGTCGACAATTCCTTCTGAGCGACTGTCTCAACAAGGGATGTTGCTGATGCAGATTTTTTGACTTCCGCGGATGCGGACGAACGATTTGGTACATAAAAACATAAATTTATTCCTTTTTTAATCATGTTCGTTTAAACGAAAAGAAACTAATTAAAGAACAGCAACTTGACTGCCTTTTCTGGGTCTAGGCGATTCCTCCAAGGTAAATTAGTCCAGCACCACAAAACAATCGTTCCCTAGGCAGACTGGATTAGGGAGGTGTCAAATATCTTCGTGCTAGGGAAGGTAACATCTTAAACTCTTTATTATCTTTCACCAGATAAGAGGACTTTCCGATGAATTTGTCCTTTTTTTCTGCACTATGACGCTAAATCCTTTTTAAGGTCTGTTCCAGGAATGTCTTTTTTTTTCTCGTGGGTAGGGGGAGACCTTGCATAGGCACCAATGGTCCGACGTCCATTGGTAGTGTCAGATTCTTACTGACTAAAACCACCTCCCGTGGAAACTTTCCGGTTTCAGGGTTTCCTAGTGGTACCGGGCGTGCTAGGTTGTTCTGAAGAATTATCAACCCATTGCATCAAATCCAATGAATCGGCCATTTTCATTGGTTGTAGTTCGGATTTTGAGAATATATGCTGTCGTGATCATGATCATGAAAACGATTTTTTTGAGCCGACGAAGGGGTTCATCCCCCGTTCATATCGAAGACAGAACTCCAAGCGGTCTTCGAATCAATAAAGAAGAAAAAGTCTGTTGGAATCGACGGGATCTCCAACATTGTGTTAAGACACCTCCCCCTGGAAGTGGTTAATATGTACACAATCCTATTTAACAATGCTTTGAATAATGCACATTATCCAGAGCATTGGAAAACTGCGATTGTACAGCCCATATCCAAGAGAGGAAAAGATTCTTCGAATCCTTGCAACCTCCGGTCAATTAGTCTCTTTCCGAACATCAGGAAGGTATTCGAGAAGGTGATCAATAGAACTCTGATCAACTGGACTAAGGACAAAAATATAATTCCGGATAACCAATTCCGTTTCAAAACGGGGCATGACACTATTCATGCCGCGTCGAAACTGATGTCGGATATCCAATGGAACAAAAGCCAGAAACAATGTACGGGTGCCTGCTTGATTGATCTGGAGAGGGCCTTTGACACCGTATGGTTAGAAGGTCTTTTCTACAAGCTCAATCGGCTAGGCATAAGCAAACCACTGCTGTACCTGTGTAACATGCTTACCGGTAGACGGTTCGTTGTCAAGAATGGCAACGTGACCTCGACAGGTATATTTCAAGTTAAAAATGGTCTCCAACAGGGTGCCGTTAATTCGCCGATCCTGTTCAACATTTACTTGAGCGATCTGTTAAGTTCTCTTCCTCATGCGTATGCCGATGACTTGATCGTGTACAGATAAAGCAAAAAGATCGAGGAAATCACTACTCTCACGCAGGGTGATTTCGATTCATTCATGAGAAGTTGCGACGACTGGAAGTTGAGTATCAACTTCCGGAAGTCGGAAACCATTCTGTTTAGGACGCCGTTGTATAAGGCCTCGGCGGATACGAAAAAGAATTGGCGAAAGTTCTCAATCGTTGGAAGACACGGGGAACCACTGGCGAAAAAGACTGTAGTCAGATACCTGGGGATTTGGCTAGATTAGTATCTATATTTTAATAAACATATAGATACTGCTCTGGCCAGAGCCCGAGGCGCTTTTGCCCTTACAGAGAGACTGTTTTACAACAGCCAACTCGATGCGAGGGTGAAGGTAATCTACTACATGGCCCTCATCCGGTCAATGCTCACCTATGGCTGTCCCGTGTGGTTCAACGTGAGTGCAAGCTTGATGGAAAAGATGCGGTTGTTTGAGAGGGCTTGTCTCAGGGCTTGCCTCGTCTTTATCGAACTCCAGAGTCCCAGTACATAAAATTCTATTCCAATGAGGTTTTACACAACAGGGCAAACCTGATAAGAGTAAACAATTTCCTGTTGAAGTTGATTCGAGGTCATACTGCTAGAGCGATGAACTCGTCCAATAACTTTATCTCAGGGGCTTACTACCCCAATCCAGAATACCACGAAAAGGTACGCTACAGTGGCTTCGTTCCCCCAGAAGCTTTTCTCCATTTAGATAAGCACGGCCTGTTACAAGATATGAATGCGGTACCGCTCATTTTTCACATAGCCAGATCAATTGTGGATGGGCGACTCAACCACGACCGTTCTGTCGCACAACGAGCTGAGGAGGGTCTCCTCCGGTTGAGTACGGCGGTATCCAGCCGAGACATTCGGGATGTTGTTAGGCAGCACCAAATTTTCTGGTGGCTGGGGAGCGAGAGTACTCCAGCGTCGAACCCTTTAGACCCGGGGTAGAAAGGGTAGTGCGTTCCCCCTTAAGGGGCGCAGTCGGTCTCTGTCTTGCAGCGGATTAGATGGAAATTTATCAGCCGCAACTTATGGCCGACTTATATATCTTAGGGTAGTTTTAAGGTAGTTTTTTAAGATGTATATATGTGGAAAAAAAAAAAAAAAGTAGCAAGAATGTATATGTGTATACATGACGATACGTGTATACATTGTGTATATTAAGGATATATGCGTATACACATGTGTATAGGGGTATAGACAGGTGTATATGCATATATACGTAGGTTAGCTTAAGTTAGTTTGTAAGTTTTATTTTAAGGTAGATTGTAAGTTAGCTTGTAAGTTTGTTTTTAATAAAAACCGTTCTGTCATTAAGTTTTCAAATTTTTTCTTAATAGTAAGTTGTTCTTTTTAAATTCTCATATATATTTCACTCCGTAAGATTAGGTCGAAAGACATAGAATAAGGTTAAGTTTAGCTTAGAGTGCCCGCCTAGGGCCAGTAAGTTAGAAGTAGTAACAATGTACGTACAACTAGTTTTAAGCATTTTTGTCTAGTATATAAGTTGTTATGAATTCCACAATAAAAATGAATTAAAATGAAAAATGAAAATGACGATTTTTTTGAGATCTCAGTATTTCTTTTAATATTTTCTTCTGTCAACGGTTTGAAAAATTTGAGCTTGAAGCGTTTGCCTAAATAAGTGGATATAGTAAATGAATGATTTCCATAAAAGTCAAGCTCCGACGTCCAGTAGAATCAGTAGGGACGCTCGGTGACTTAAACTAATGATCTATATCTGCCAAGAATGCGAATGGACGCAGTTCTTGGCGCAAGACAAATGACCGCTGCCAGTCTGCCGATTAAGCATCGGCGGAAGAGCAATTATCATGCTCAGAGCCGGGTGTTCTCCGCTGAAACACACGCATGCTATTATTTACCGTTGCACCGTATCGTGTTGTTTGAGGTTACTGTCCTTATCGCGCGGACAACCAAACCGCTACTCTACACAGCAAAAAGGGTCTGACTTCAGATATGACAAGAAAGTGAGGCATGCGGGGATGTAGTCCATGTGCACCGTGGACACCTTTTTGACACGTTCCATGATGTTTGTTTTCGAACTCAATATCGTATCCAGGATAAGATGTCATACGTCATTCCAGTTTGGTGACTAGAATTATTTAACTGGTCTCATTTTATTTTTATCTTAAACAAACTTCGCGTACAAGGATGACAGAGAAATTTCGTTCACCATTTTCTCTTGAAGGAACTTGTGTCAAGTCAACTGAATCGTCGATCGTTCTCATTTCATTCTGCTCACCAATCACCATTTGTGAATGTGTGAAGCTCTGGAAGAGTGCTTCAAATCAAGACCGTCCATTCCTCCTCTGAACACATAAATCACCATCTCTTAAAAGACGAATGACAGCCATCCAAGAGTAGAATAAGATTGCTCATTAAACCATCCCAGATAAATCGGTAGATATTCCAAGCTGATTGGGCAGAAGAATCCTCGAGTCGTTTCAGTTTCAAACTATATACTGCGAAAGATCTTCTTCCAGAAATGCAGCTGTCATCCACGCCAAATGGCTTGCCGGCACTTAAACATTTTTACTTCTCTCTCTCGCTCTCCGAGACCGTGATATCAAGTGACTAACCATGGCGGGGTTATTGCATCTCTCCCTGCGTGTCCTCTGCCCAGCCCCAATAAAACCCAATGAGATGCTTAATCACATTCCATAAAGTTTGATGCTTCTGCCAAAAATCCACCTTATTCATCATTTCTTTGCAATCCAACGAGAAAAAGATCATAAAACCTCCAAATGAAGGACAACTACCAATAGTTCAGAGGATACCTTCCGGGTTCAATTAAAATCATCCTTAATAGACAATTCATTTGACGAACGACCTTTGAAGTGGTCCCACTTCCCCGAGCAGTCATTAACTGCGACCACACACCAGGAGCCGATCGTTCCCGTTTATCGCCTGATTTTTCTATTATCCTCTGAGGCCAACAAATACTTTCCCCGCCAGGCTAAATGAAAGGGAACCAAACGCCGACGCACGAAAAAAAGTGCTGCTAAAAAAAGGACCCTCCCAAAGTTACTGTCTAAATAATCTCCCGCAGCTAAAGCAGGTACAACAACGATTAAAGAATTCAAGTGGGTAAATAAAGTTTATTCCATGATGTCCTTTCTGGGGACTGCTCCTGTACATCCTTCTGCTTGAGTACACTAGGTACACATACCAACAGCAAAAAAGAACACAACCTCTGGGGGTTACTTCAAAAATCAAGTTCATTCGTTGCGAACTGAGTAGGTTTTCGGGGGGGACCCGAGAGTGGACTATGGTAAACGCTACTAGTTAGGTCTGGTTCTGGTTCTCCTCTGCTGGCCACACCGCACCCTACTGAATTGGTTGTTCCCTGGCATCCTTTTTATCCTTTGTTGTCCATAGCTCTTCTATGAAATGATTTGTAGAGGTGACTCGGATAAGGGGGATAAAAATGTTCCAGAGGCGGAGAGGTCGGTCTATAAAAACGACGGACTTTATGTGTGTGGTTGGGTGCTTTTCAGGCGACATAAAGGACATGTGTAAAGACGACAAATTCACTCGCAGGGACCCAAGAAAACACATACATTCGGTTTGTAGAGAGAGAGAGAGAATGAGAGAGACGTAGGGAATTTGATAAAAAAAACTGACTCTGGAAGTTGCCTTGAAACAAGAAACTTTTGTCATTCCGAAGAACTTTTTGTGAGTAGCACTGGAGACATGAAGAATGCAGTCTTCAGAAAAACTCATTCGAGGATGATGTGTAATCAACCAGCGCTGAATGGGGAATCGTTGAAAGCCTGTCTGTGGTGTCTCCCAGTCGTCCTTCAATTGCTGGTAGCATGAAGACAACTAGAATGACAAGTGAGAGGACAGAATGGCCATGAGACAAGATTTAGGGATGACGATGAGAATGGGGATGAGGAAGAGGATGTTGATTATTATGTGCCAGGGGGGAGCAAGTGCTGCTTAACGGGGAGAAATGTCTGCTGGGTGGGGGTACCTTCTTCTCGGGAGGGAGCGAGTCGTGGAAAGTCAACTGTAGGGGGGAGCAACTGGTCCAACTTATGCTGGTTAGGGGCAACTCCTTCTCGGAGAGCAAGTCCTGGAAGGGCAATTGTTTGCGGGGAGCAACGACTGTTGGGTAGGGGCACGTTCTTCTGATGCAGCAAGGCCTAGAAGGGCAACTGGTGCGGGGAGCATCTTTTGCTAGCTGGGGGCAACTCCTCCTTATGGGAGCAAGTCCTGGAAGGGCAATTTTGGGGGGGGGGGAGCAACTGCTGCTAGTGGGGGCATTTCATTCAGGATAACTTTTGAGTGGTGGGGGGGGGGGGGGGCGTACGATTGCAACTGGGTGGTGCCGTCTCCTTCTTGGGACAACTGATGTAGATGAGCAACTGCCAGGAGGAATCAACTCCTACTAGGTGGAGGCACCTACTTCTGGCAGAGCCAGTCCTGGAAGGGCAATTGTTTGGGAGAGCAACTCCTACTGGGTGGTGGCACCTCCTTCTGAAGGAACGAGTCCTGGAAAGTCAACTGTAGGGGGGAGCAACTGATGCTTGATTGTGACCAACTAATGCACCTTCTTCTGGAGGAGTAAGCTCTGGAAGGGCAACTGTTGGAGGAAAGCAACGGCAGCTGGGAGAGCAAGTCCTGGAAGGGCAATTCTTTGGGGGGTCCAACTGGTGCTAGTGGGGGCATTTCCTTCAGGGTATCTAGTGGGGGGGGGGGGTGCAACTGCTTCTGGGTGGGCCGTCTTCTTCTTGGGTGACTCCTGCTGAGTGGGGAAACATCCTTCTATGGGACCATGACACGTCCTTGGGGGGAAGCTGTTCCAAAGGGGCTGTGGGGGTGGAAATAACCTGCTGGCGGAAAAATTCAAATGTCACCATATTTCATCTGCAAAAGGAACGAAATGAGATGTGAATGACCATCATTTTTTTCAACAGTCATCACGGCACGACAGTTCCGGGAAAGTTGCACACGCACATCACTTAACCCGTCGACGTACATTTTAATTAGAATGGCAACCAGGGACGCACATTCATTTCCCCAAACAACTCCATCACGCATAATGGAGTACATTCCATTTATATGCTCCCATTCACAATGCAGTCACGGTCCTTTGCAACTTTCCATCATTCCTTCATCCGCTCTCTCTTTTCCCCATTCTTTCTGCAAACTCTCGCCCTGTGCCGTGTTCACCTTGCAATTAATTTAAGTGCACATGCATTTCCATGGCAGCTGTGTGCAGTAATGTCCTTGAAATATCAACAATAAGAATTACAAAAAATCCATTCTTCTCGAAGCAAGCGGTGCAAAAAAAAGGAATCCGTCGTATAAAGCACCTTGACTCTGGCGGCCTTTGTTTCCACTTCTGACATTTTTGAATGATCCTGCTTATGACACGTGCATTCCATTATTTATCCAGCAAATCGAGGGCGAATCTCTCAGTCTCACTCCAAAGCCACCAAGGAGGAGAAAAAAAAATAGATTTAATCGAAATGCTTATGTGTGCTCGGATTCGTGTCAGAGATTGTGCGACACAAGGGGGTGCACCAACACACGCTGGCTATTGTTTATTTATGCATAAGTCTGTTGAGGAAGTTCTGCTGTGGGTCTGTGCTTTGGACAGATTCTTAATCCGTGACGGCACACTGACTGTTGTGCGCTTGGAATATACCAAAATCTGGTCGGAGCTCAGATTGCCTAAGGATTTGGTATGATTAACCGTGGTTCGTCTTCCTGAATGTGTCCAACACAACATACACAATGCAGAAGTAATCAGCACCAACCAAGCAGGTCGACAGGGCTGACTTAATGCAGGGTTAAGAGTGCTTAGACGGCGCTTTTAAGGACACAGAGTGTTATTAGTGCAGTTGCAGAGAAAAAGAAAATTTGAAAAATGTTACTTGAAAGGTTACTCATATCATTGAACGTCCTTGGCAAGCCCTGGCACGTACACTGCACCGCCCCTCATTTTCCACAGGACTTAACGTCTTCAGCAACAATCCTATTCACAGAAATATCACATGGAAGAATGTGTCTAGGATTGAAGAGAGATCCCCTCAAAGGATTTACCACCCAAATCACTTTCCCCCTCCCCCCTCCAAACCTGATCGCATTGGCCAAGAGCTTTCTATTGCATTTTCCTCTTTATACCCGTCATGCTTGCCACCTTCCCCCTCCGAGCCTTCAAATCGCGAGTGCTACTGTAAGTGCTCTCAACTGACTTTCTCTGCCAACATTCAGTCGCTCACTCCACCCATTTAGCTGCCATCGATTACTTGAACGTACATAATTTGGGTCTTACGTAACACATCTCTTCATGCACTGGCTCTCTCACACACACACACGCACACACATCCTCCCCTTCAAGCATCTTCGAGGATAAAATGAGTTTCCACTCAATCACGAAGTGAAATAAATCGAACTTCAAAAGGATTTCGGGATTTTGCCATTTTTCCATTTTCTCTTTTCTCCACGCGGTGATGGTGATGGTCTTGGGTGTGAAGAAGGAAAAGTCCTTCTTTGAACCCTGCCACTCCCGTACCCCGTCGTCGTCGGGCGCCCATCAATCGTTCTCATCGCATGTTGACGCGGACTGGGAGAAGTCGTCCTTGCGGGTGCAATCTAGAAGGGAACACTGCCACCCAGTCATCATATCGAAATCGATCGACGTCAGATTTCTCCGTCTTAAGGATTCCTTTTTTTTTGGGAAACAAACACCGTTATCCTTCCGAAAAGGGAGTGCCGACTGCATGCTGTTGCCCTTAACTCAAGAACGAAAAAGGGGTCTAAATCACTAGCAGCCAGGTTCGATGTCCTTGAACGTGTCCGAATAACTTACCGCACTGTCCTCTTCGGCTTGGCGGTGGGGGATTGAACGTAGAAACAAAAGCAATGCCCACAAGCACACGACGTCGCCCTTGATCCCTGCACAGATGCCCGTTTGTCCTGTCTGGTCAGCAAAAACATCTCAATCCGTCCGTCTGTCCGATACCGTCGGGGTGGGTCGCAATTCAAATAATTTTCCAATTACAGTGGAATGTGGGTATAAAACTCTCCAATTTCGTTTGCTCACCCGCTCCTGACCATTTTTTTGTGCTCAATTTTGTGTTTGATGGAAGCGCGCATTCCGGACAGACGGACAAAGTGTACCATCAGCAAGTTATAATTATCGAAACAATTTGCAACGCCACAGCAAACCCCAAAAGCACACAGAAACCGAGAAAAAAAAAGAGTAGAAACGAACACAGCGACACATTGAAAGCGAAATGCATTCCAGAGGGAGAACCACACCATCTGACCGTACACGCGAAACCCATTTCGGGCATCAACCATCATCACCATCATCATCATCGATCCTCTGGTGTGCTCGGCTGAGGCTGGGACACAGGCCTGGTATTTGTTGCACGGGACATGCCGCCAGCGGCTATGGGCACATTCCTGCAATTAATATTTTTGGCCGAGTGCCTGGTGTGTCCGACGCTGCTCCTCCGGTTTGATGGCCAATGAACCACGGCTAATACTTTAATTTGACCAAAGAGAACGCAGCCAGTGTGTGTGTGTGTACAGATGAGATGAGATGAGATGAGAGGATGATTCGACTGCTGGAATGATTTGTGGATGCTCTGATACAGATATTTCCAATTAACCTGGATGCAACAAGGAGCATCCACCATTTTTGTTTGTGTATTGTTGCCTTTTGCGTCTGCGGTGATTGGTGTTTTGGCGTTCGGTGTTATTTTCTAATTAGAGGAATGGAATGTGAAGCGAGCATAAGGAGGCCGATAACTGATTTGAGTTGGTCCGAACTAAACTCGGAACAGGGAATTGCAATTCAACGCTGAGAGGAAGGGCTTTGGAATTTTTGAGCACTTTCTGGACTCAGTGATGATTAAACTGATTGGGGATGCACATTAAGTATGCTTTTGGAAGCCCACTTACGATATGTTTTAAGCCAAAATATTCTTTGCGCCATAAAAACGAACAAAATCAAGCCTGTCATTATGGATATCCTAGATTCAAGCACGACGCCGTCGTGCTTGTTGTGGTTGTTGTAATTAAACGGCTGGTCGGCCTGTATTGATCGGTAACTACCTCATCTCTAAAAACATGTGATCTAGAAATGAGAAGAGTGGACACGAAGAATTGTGCACAGGGAAGTGGTACGATTATTAACAAAGCCATGGGTCCCTTAGGAGAACCAACGTTAGCAGTCGTTCACTCTGAGTATTGAACACTTGGATCAGATTATTATTTTTTTTTTTTTTTTGGGCGCTCCTGTCCTGGTTGGACCGACCTCTGCCTTACGGCTTCGGTGAGCCTATTTACTTCTTCAAATAAGTCCGGTAGATATAGTCAAAGTAGATACTTACAAAAGTTAAGGTATAACATATTACAGAGCAGAATGTGTACACATGCTCCACAAAAATTTCCCACATGACAACGGGAATCGAATAAACATCCAACTTGCTACAGTTTTCCATATGACAACGGGGATCAGACGAACGTCCAACATCCGTCACGAGCAGAAGAGCTGACGTCATCAGAGAAGTCATGCGAAGTATTTCTGCTGACACCACGTCTAGGACGCTTCGCGAAGTTTCTACATATTCAGGTATTTGATTGGCAAGTCAGTCTTAGACATAAGACTTAAGACTAGCTCCAAAAAGCATACAGAAGAAAAACATTAATGTACATACAAAAAGTATAGGCTCCAAAACTCAACCCTGAGGAACACCATGTGTAATGACTCTTTGACTGGAAATTGTACTTCCAATAGCCGCCTATATGGAAAACCCTATGTTAGAACTTAACCCCAAAAAGGCATGGCTAACTGTTTTATGAGCCTCGAACAATTGAAGAAGATGGAACGTTAGAGGACGACAAGAGAATCAACATCACCCCACTCGCTAGAGTGCAGAGGATGGCATGCGTATACATCACCGGAGTGCTAAGGACTACCTCCGCCGAAGCATTAAACATACTCCTCAACCTGCCACCGATTAAACTAATTTGCAGACAGACAGCAGCTACCACGGCGATTAGATTAAAATCGCTAAGCAGCTGGAAGGAACTGCAGTGTGGAAATCCAACGATCGTACGCAGGTATGCCTCTATACCCATAGATCACCTCACTCTACCTAAACTCCTCTTCGAGAATAATTTCTCAACCAGCATACCGCCCAGATCTGACTGAGAGTCTGAACACCGGACGCTGGAAGGTCCACTGCGAATCTTCACAGATGGATTGAAGATGGATGCAGATGTGGGTGCTGGTGTCTATTCCAAGGATCTAAATTTCCAGCTATCTTTTCGACTACCTAATCAATGTAGCGTCTTTCAGGCTGAAACTATAGCGATTAAGGAAGCCCTGTCCTGGCTGAAAAAAATGCAATATCGCGGACAGATATCGTCATCTGTTCCGATAGCCAGGCAGCGATCAAAGCTCTGTATTTAGTCACCTTTAATTCCAAAACTTCTCTTAATTGCCGCCTACCTCTTAACGAGATGGCCAAGTATTTTAGCATCCAACTTATGTGGGTGGCGAGACACTGTGACATTCCAGAGAATTGCGAAGCGGACTGTTAGCGACTCTGACAATGCTGCCAATACCCCCATCAGCACTAATTACTCTCCGAACGTGTCCTGACTTTCCGAACGTGTCCTGACTTGATCTGATAGCAACGGCTATTCATCCCTGCACAGTTCAACGCGAGCATCGGTGTAGAGAGGATCAAGACAAAGATGGGCATAATTTTTTTAAGTTCATTTCTATTAATTTCATTCATTTTTATTCATTTTTATTCATTTCATTAAATTCAGTTCAGTTCATTTCGTTCAAATAATCCGCAGTTTTAAATACAGTTCAAATAATTTCATTGTTCACTTATTAATTTTGAATTCCCGTTAAACTCTTCAAGTTGATACGTTAATTACTTTGTTCATTTGCATTTAATCTCCATTTCAAACCAATCCAATCTGTAAGACTCGAACATATACAGTGGACTCTCCCTAAGTAAAACTCTCCCTAAGTCGAAACTCTATCTAACTCGAACTTTTTCATCATATTTTATGTACATTTACCTAAAATTTCCATACAAAACCCTCTCTCTAAGTCAAACTCTCTCTAACTCGAACAGCTTATGGTATCCGATGACAATTCGACTTAGGGGGAGTCGACTGTATATCAAATAAAGACAGAAAATCGTTCTATTAAAAGTGTTTCATATTATATTAAGTGTGTTATATTATCACCTCGTGTGGGTCGCCGTGGCGTAGTGGGTTAGTTCGTCGACTCTTACGCAGAGGGTGCCAGGTTCGATACCCGAATTCACCACCTTTCATATTTCACGGATCCACATCTTTCGAGTCACTGACAATGCTCAAAGAGTACTTCCTGTCTAGAAAAAGCTTCTCAAACTTGGCCGTTCGGAGTCGGCTTAAAACTGTAGGTCCCTTCCACGCGTGAGAGAACAATAGCACGCACAACACGAGTGGTTGCTGAGAAGCTAGGCCCAGGTCCGCCTCGGACTGTAGCGCCACCCATATTATATATTATATTATCACCTCTCTCCGCTCGCAACACGGACGAACTCGCTAGAAAGGGCACAAGCTCCGTGCTCTCTCCGGGTGGAGACCCGCTCTCAATGCCTATCACTACTACAAAACATCTGCGTCAAAACATCTGAAACGCTTGCTCAAACAAACTGCAGATGGATATCTTGCACAGGATCCCTCATTTCCAAACAAATATGGCCTATGGTCGATCCCACGCGATCGCTTAGCTTGATCAGATTAAGCAGGCCAAACTTCAGATCTCTTATTGCCGTTTTAACAGGGCATTGTGCCATCGGAACTGACGACCCATCGGAACTCACGCCTCTCGACTAGGCCTTCCCTATAATGATTTCTGTAGAAGCTGCATGGACGAGGATGATGAAGAAACCATTGAACACTTGCTAAGCACCTGCAGTGCTCTCTCATCCCGTAGATTCAGACTTCTGGGCGCCCATTTCTTTGTTAATCTGGCTGAACTTAGCAGCATCAGAATCAGCCCTCTTCTTCGCTTTATCAAAAGCACAAATTCGTTTGCGGTATAGGTAGCCTAAGATCCGCGTGGTAACACAATGGGCCTTTGTTTGGCCTAAGTGCGTCTGCTGTCAACCTAGGACTCTTTCAATGTGAAACATTTCTCGCATCGGCAACCCTGCAACATCCAGTCCACACAGACAATGAAAAGAAGGGTTACAAGACGCACTCTTGTAGACGTCCAACGCCCACGGTGTAATATGGTAAATTATAAATATTAAACCGGGCACAGATGCTACAGATCATCAGATCAATCAATCCACAATCTTGTAAAACACTCCAGAGTTTACCTCAGGGCACACAGTCATACGCGGTTTCGCATAGTTTCAAACCTTTTCGAGTAAAAATCTTAGATTGAAAAGCTAGTCAATTGTACCTCCGCCAGTACGAAAGCCGCACTGTTCCCCCATCCTGAACTTGCCGTAGCTCTAGAACGCGCCTCTAACACCTTAGCCGATACTTTCGCGGGAAGAGCTAAAAAAGATTGCCGCTGAAGTTGGAGCATTCTCTTTTGTTGCTTATTTTGAAAAGAGACAATGGTCTATCGCCGCGTGTGTGACTGCGTTTCTAAGTCACTTTAATGACACGAAAGAACCATAAGACTACTCTCTCTTCACCGATATCCTTAAGCATTTCGGCCTGTATCTCATCCACACCGGCTGATTTGCCGACTTTTGGCGAATCAAATGCACCGATGGACTACTCTCCTCCCCACTCAAGGCTACACATCTGCAATCTTCAGTGCCCTGTTCTGGAGCAGCTCCGAAACATGCTCGGTCAATCTGCGCAAAATATTCACCTCATTGGCAAGCAACGCAAGGTGGGGAAACTGGTTCCTTCCGCGATGTTGAATTTCTTTCCTATGAGTCGCCGAATGGTTTGCCCGAACATCTATTTTGATCTTCTTTATCGAAGAGAAACCCACGACATGTAAACGAACTGGGAGCTTGCTCAACTACCTCGCGATCCTTTCCTGGATCAGAATGCGGTTTTGAAAAATAACAACTTAATCTGACAATCTTCAAGGAGTTCTGCAAGAATTTCGAAAGCGACTTGTGATCGATCTGCGAAAAATGTTACTTTCAACCACTGTCTTTCAAAAAACTGCTTCTGGTGATTTTCTATTACACGTTGACCTAATCATCTTCTGGTCGCTTTCCAACTACTCGCCGAGCTCTATCCAAGACTGCTCTTGAGCTGCTGATACAACAAATTTGAAAGGTCTTCCCCAGTCCCATTCAGTACCCTGATCACGAGCCAGAGTCCACCAGGTGAATCCAGTCTCTGTAGATCTTCGTCTTCTCGCTGATGGCCGGGGGTTTTAAACCACGCAGTTCGTTCCTCAGCAACACCTTCTACACAAACCCGCTTCACTCCAAATCATCCCGTGCAACGGCATTGCAATGTTTTCGAAAAGACTCTATTCAACCAACAACAAAAGCCATTAAATTACCCCAGATTTCGGTTTCATAATATTTGTTGTTTGGGATGAACATCCTTATTAGAGGTTTCTAGACACTTTGACAAGTTGAATCAATGATTTCCTAGAGAACAACTTGTAAAAGGAAATCTTTTCTTTGAATGTGAGAAGAAATCTTTGTTGTTGAACAAAACCACACGACGGAATCTTCAATTGCAACAAGGAATGTGTTGCAGGCACTTTCAAACTCAATTCAATCGATTACAGATCCACTCACACGAGTACAACCGTTCTATCGATTTAAAAATTCAATAGTTCTCTATCAGCGGCAATCACACAACAAGCTCTGAGCACACGAAACAATGTCCAATTCAATCCGCACGGAGAGCATAATCCCCATTGAACATCCCACAGTTGTCCGCTCTTGAGACGGAAATTAATGTCTTTGAAAATAAATTTTCACTTTGTTGCCATTCCTCTCCATTCCACCGCAGAACTCATTCCGATCGAATTATCGAATAGTCCTTCGCCGAGCAGACGAGGACCGGCAGCTACCGTCCGAGCACACAACTACTCGCAGCATTAACGAACGTATTAATGAACGTAATCACACGTTAAAGGGAGACCGACAAACGGTATTACTTCCCCTAATCAGGCGATTGTCCACTTAATAAAGGCGGAATCCCCCGCACGCTCACGTCAGTGCCAGTCCGAAAGCGAAAGGCGCCAGACTTCAACTTAATTTGTGCAATCGCTTCAGACTCGCAGACATCGTCCACTTAGCCCACCCGCTTTGGTCGGTGATATGAGGACGAAACGGAGCCGTGTGGGTGCCAAACTCCACTAGTAGTGCCAGTGCTCGGTATGCAGTAATTTATGGAGTACCCTCAGATCATTAGCTTCGAACGGAAGCTCCTCTGCCTTCGAAGTGGTTTTTTCCCTTCCATTCGGGTCCTGTCTCGTCCTTAGCCGGCAACGGTACGCTACTGAAACGATTGGCAGTGAATGCCACACTTCGTTGTCCTCTCGGTCCATTATACAATGAATTGTTGTCACAATGTTGCGGGGAATATTTACATCCTTTTGTCTTACATTGAGCGCGCACACACACTCGCACGGCACACAGCAATGAGGTATGACGCTGCATCATGGAATGTCCTTCCTGGCGTTCTTTCAAAGCCAAGTCTGTTTTTATGTCCCTGCATATTCTAAGGTAAGCGTATGTGTGGGGGAACCCGAGAAGGAAAAAAGGATGCCGGTGCAGAGTGGTTGTGCTTGCTGCATGTACATAGCTTAAATCTTGTGGAAAGTCGAGAATACCCCAGAGGATGGAACTCTGGAACGACGACTTTCTTTTCATTTCTTCGAGGATTTTTTGTCCTTCGTTCCACAGCACACTTGTATCCTTCCGTCGGGATTAAGAACGAATACTTTGCAAGTTTATTTTTGCCATTGTTTCGTCTTTTATGCTTTCGGTATCATTGTTGTCCCATCCGTGGGTCGGTTGGACGGGGGGGATTTATAGAAACACCGGTCTCGGTGGGCCAGCTAACGAAGGACTAGAGTAGCCGCAGCCAGGTATCAGCAGCCGCAACCAGAGCAGCGGTACCAGCTCCGACCGATGCATGTCCGTGCAGTGGTGTTGGTAAATTTTACTCCAATAGTCGTCTTGCGGTGAAACTTAATTTGCTCGGGCATTAAAAAGGTCATTCGGTGTTTTATGTAATTGCATAAGGTGAGCCATGAGGTGACTTAAGGAGACTACAGGATGCTGCGTCACACCAGAGTCGGTGAATAATTTCTGCAGCTCCTTGTGAGTGGGGTTTGCCGTTGTGGTCTGAAATACGAGGCGACTGCTTTCATCTGAGCTGGTTATTGACAGTTGAGCGGTACATACCGAGGCATTTGATGCCCTCGCCGATATCTGCTGTGAGTCAAGTGGTAATACGTGATAAGCAGGAGACTGGCCTTAAGTACAGAGTATTTGGTTTGAGACAGGTTTTTTAAATGCAATGCCCACTAAAACAAGACACTTCGTCTTTTGGAATCATGGATCTTAAATTCAACAGCTTTCAATAATTTGTTTACAGCTTAGAGTTTTTACTTTACTTAGTTTAGAGTTAAGAACATGTCAAATAATATTAGCGCGAATGGATTCAAGTCAATTCAATTTTGGTTAGGGAATAGGAAAAGTTTGATTATCTGCATTTTTTTCTATTAGCAGCAGAAATAATTCCTTCGCATTCAGCTTCATTTGGCACTTGTAGTGCTGTGTATTCACTTGCAATCCATGTGTGAATATCTACTGCAGAGTGTATTACTTAAGCAAAATCAAGTTAGCTATGGCTTCCATGATATTCGTAATCACATAACACTAACTTCTGGGATAATAATTTGCAGCAAATCTTTAATTAATTCATTAGTGTCTTCATGTCGCTCCGGCCTCAATTTTTTCCCGCATGAAGTTAAAAGAGATATTTTCCTCTTCATGAACTATCCTTTTTGGCTCCGCAAATCTGACGCAAACTATTTCGCACACATTTTTCTATGATTTCTGCTTTCAACCAGAAAACAGCGTCTTTAATTGTTGAAGACTTTAAATAGTCCAAAACATTTCCTTTTACCAACAGCCAATCTTAACACACTTTCCGAAGTTGCATATCTCTTTCCTCTCTTAAATCTCTCATCCTCTCATGTATTCTGTGAGAATATAATTTAATAAAAGCTCGGACGGATGACATGGTGCATTATTTAGGAGTAGAACCGCCCGTATTGGCAAACCTTCCATGGTTCACGTTATCGAGGTTTATTTTGTTCACGCTAAAGGGTAATCTTTATAAAAAAAAAGGGTGTTCACGCCAGCGAAGTGTTCACGCAATCATTGGTTCACACTAGACACTACTTCATATATCAATTCGCCTAACAAATGAAAAAATGTACCAACTACTCACTTTGGAAAGAAGTAAAAAATATCAAGAAGCCCCAAACGCAGGCCGCGCCAATCAAGTAAAACAATGATGTGTGGGCAAAAAGTGATAAAGAAAAGGCGGATTTCTTTGCCAATCATTTGGAGGAAAAATTCCAGCCCTTTGATGGACAAATGTTGGAAGAATATCCAAGTGTAACTTCTATATCTGACAGCTATAAAATAGAACTATGCCAGGAAATCAACAATCTAGAAAACAGCAAGGCTCCAAGCTATGATCTAAAAACCATACAAATCCTGAAGAACTTGCCGAAAAAGGCGCTATTTAAACTCCTCTACTTATTTAACGCTTCCTTTAGGCTATTATATGTTCAAGACTCATGGAAGGTTGCAGAAGTGATTATGGTTCCAAAACCCGGCAAACCGTTGAACAACAAAAAGTCGTACAGACCCATTTCGCTTTTACCAATAATATCCAAAGTTTTTGAAAAACTCTTATTAAAACGCATTGAAAAATTGATCGAAGCAACTAATAATTGACAATCAGTTCCGGTTTCGAGCGAAACACTCGACGATTGACCAGGTGTAGGTTAGGTAGAAATGCTGTTAGTGCATTCACCAGCGCACTTAAACCATATTGGTCCATTGTGATACCCACAGTCACTGATTGACTACTCCACTGACAGAGCCGTTAATTTGATCCCAACGGCAAATGGTGACTGGACCAGATTTGAAAACCAGATAAAAGCGTATTAACTTTGCTTTCACTGGGATTCGAACCCGGGACCCCGCTAACCAGGGGCAGGCACTCAACCAACTGAGTCATCCAGTCGTATTTGACGTCGTATTTGATTTGGAGACAACGATCTGCTCCACCGACCTGGTTCACGTTTCCCAGGCCTTGGAAGGTCTGGCATGAAGGCCTTAAATACAAACAAAGCAGGCTCTCTACCGACAACCTTGTATAAGATGCTTGAATCTTATCTCGATAACAGGATATTTAGAGTTAAACACGGAACTGAATACTCCGATTTTAAAGAGATCCGAGCAGGAGTCCCTCAAGAGAGTGTCCTTGGCCCTACACTGTACCTGTTGTACACGAGAGACATACCTCAAACTGAGGGTACACTTGTGGCTGCATTTGCGGATGACACAGCGATTCTGGCAACGGGAAGTTCAGTTGAGTTGTCAACTGAAAAACTGCAACGAAGTTCTGGACAAAATAAACGAATGGTCAAAGCGCTGGCGCATTGCTCTCAATGAAACCAAATCAACGCACATAAATTCTACCTACAGAAATATTGAAAATCTACCAGTTTTCATTAATTCTGTACAAATACCGTACCCTGATGAAGCAAAATATCTTCGTATGACTCTCGATGCGAAACCCAAGTGGAGGGCCCGCGTGAAAAAGAAACGGGATGAGCTCGAACACCGGTATAGAGAAATGTACTGGTTACTTGGAAGGCACTTTAAGTTAAGCGTGTGCAACAAACTGCTATTATACAAGCAAGTACTAAAGCCTATATGGACTTACGGCATACAACTAGGATTTATTCAGTCCTTTCAAAATAGCATGGTATCTCAGGAATTTTGATATTAAAAGGGACCTGGGGATAACTCAAACTCCGCTCGAAAGCTAAGTATCAGACTTCGTGGTTATTGTAACAATGCCATCCTCCAAACTTTGGACATGAGACGTGTAGTACGCCGACTCTAGCGTACAAGACCGCTCGATTTGGGGCAATAGTATTAAATCACCCTTACGATGGTCATGGCAGTTGATTTTACCGAAGGTCTACCTGCAACACGCGAAAATATCCTTAAATGCAAGCTACTAGATAAGGAAACTTAGTTATGGTAAAGGGAAAGGGTGTTTTTAGTCAGTAAAAATCTGACGCTACTATGTGGACACGGGTCACATAGTGTCTTGTTGAAGATTTTCACCAACCCAAGTAACAAAAAAAAGATATCAATTCCACATTATCTTCAAATAATTCGTACGTCATTTTATAATTTTCAAATTCAATATTCCTTTTTTATTCAAGATTTTCTCCAGGATTTCTTGTCGCTGTCAATATTAAAGTGTAGCTTAAAGTCTTATGATCCACTATTTCTTCCACTTAGTTTAAGTAATACTTATCCGACTTTATGCCATAATTTTGGATTCCTGCAAACCGATAAATACATCTTAACATTTTAAGTGAAACTTAAATCGCTAAGTTGAGTGTCAGCAAACGGCCCTAAATATAACTCCAGCTACTCTTTTTTCATGGGCAAAACAACATGATTTATATTCATAAACAAACATTATTTTGCATGAATAAACAATTCTTATTCTGTTTTCCGAAGTATTCTATTTGCAAAGGATATAATGAAAATCATAATTTATAAAATAAATATTATGTAACAAAATTTATTGTATAAATGAGTATTGTTGTTGCAAAGCCCAAAGGAGATTCTTAACTTATAAAATTAAGTACCTTAAACTCTTGAACATCAAAGAGAAAAACACAATTCTGCAGAGTACAAGGTAGGTTGGTAGGTAGTAGTAGTAAGTTCAGAGTACAAACTAAATTTTATTTTTTGTAATTCAAACTTTAAACTTTATAATTAATATACATCTAGAAATGAATTCTTACAATTGGTGTAATCCTTAAACAATTGGGCTGAGCAACAAAATAACAAATTTTATAGATTCAAGAAAAATAATTTTAATTTTATAGGTTTTTATTGAAACTATTAGTTTTAATTTTAAATCGAAGCGGCTGCCAACTCCACATAACCCTTTACTCCCCAAAAAACCATGACAGCTTGCGTAAACCGCTTTTGACATTTTTAAAATATTTGTCTCTTTCGTTAGAAAGAGAACCATTTATACCTTCAAATATAATTATAGCTCGATGGCACATCATTAAGAACTCGATAACACTCCTGGGGCCATCTAAGAAGTAGGCGAAGACTCAAAATTTTAAATAGCGAGTCTTCCTATTGATATCTTCGTTTTTATAAGTTTACGTCTAGACCAGAGTAAACTTTTATAACAACACGACCCAAATGCCAAGCTGAACGTACCTCGTTGGGTTCGACAACGATGATAATGTCACTAACTCGAACCGGTTTTGTTTTTGTGAACCAATTTGATATATAATCATTTGATAATAATAATAATAATAATAATATTAGTGGCGCGACAGTCCGAGGCGGTCTTGGGCCTAGCTTCTCAGCAAACACTCGCGTTGAACGTGCTATTGTTCTTTCACGAGTGGAAGGAAGAGTTTTATGCCGACTCCGAACGGAAAGTTGAGAAGCTTTGTCTAGACAGGAATACTCTTTGAGCATTGTCGGTGACTCGAAATAGGTGGAGCAGTGAATTATGATTGGTGGTAAATTCGGGTATCGAACCTGGCACCCTCTGCGTAGGAGTCGCCGCACTAACCCACTACGTCACGACGATCGTCGCGTAATAGTAGGCAAATATTCCTTGTCAGATCGCTTTGTTAGTTCGGCCATCAAATGTTGCAGAGTTTGCTGCAAGAATCTCTTCCGAAATTACTCCAGGGGCAGTAACATCTCGATCATTCTCTCCGAAAAGCATCGAGCTGGATGTTAAGGGCTTGGGATCTTCAGGATTAACCGGGATGTGAGTGAGGGGTCTTCTAGTTATTTGGCCTTGAGCCTCTATAAGGGCGTTCCTTAAGACTTCCTCCCTGGGTACAAGACCCTTAAGAACAAATTCGATGCTCCTTTTGATGGATTGAATGAGACGCTCCAAGCACCAGGAAGAGTAAGCAGGTATGAAGCGCCACAAAATACCTTCGCCCTTACAGAATACTCGCAGAGGGCGGACTCCATCTATTCAACGTCTTTTCAACGTCTTCTTTTTTTTGTCCCGATAAAGTTAAGACCGTTGTAACTGTAGAAGTATCTTGTTACGACACGGTTGATTTAAAAACGCCCGACAGCCATGGTGCACTGGTCCAAACTTAGATCGTTCCAAAACTCGATTTGCACTGCCTTGAACGCAAGGCACGTAAAGACCATGCCATACTGTTTCACTGTGCTCCGACCAAACTTCACCAGAATGGGCCCGAAACAGTCTACACCCTCATGAGTAAAAGATCTTCACTCAAAGTCCAATCGAGCTTCTGGAAGCTGACCCATTATCGGCATAATCGGCTTTGCTTTGAGACGTTTGAACATCAAGCAACTTTCCGAACTCTTTCTACAGCTTCACGGATGCTTATTCTCCATGCGGATTCGTGAATATCAGATCACCGTGGCATTTCCTATGTGACAATTCCTCTGATGATGATAACCGATGAAAAGGTGGACCAAGGGGTTTGCTAGGAAGTATCGCTGGATTTCTGGATGGATACGAAGAGTTGGCCTTTTGCGCTCTCGAGCATACGTAACGTACCATCTTCGTCCAGGAAAGATGACAGGCTAAAGATTGAAATCGATGAATTGACCTTGCCTCAGAGCTCCAGATTTCAAGGACATGTGCCTGAATCTTCCGGAACAGCCATTCTTCGGCCTTGCAGAACTCGAACGGTGTGACGTACATCTCCCTATCGGTGGGCTTTCCGTTTGAAGAATGTGTTTGAATCTCAACAAAAAGTCAATCATACGGACGGATGAAGACCATCTAGCTTGAATTATTGCTAACAAGCTCCCGAACGCATTGTAACACGGCTTCTTGCCATGAGCGTGAAGACAAATCTTGGCAATTGTTTTGATTTCGTTTTTTGATATTCTTCCTGTCGTACGACAGGTTTTTCTACTAGTCAAAGGTAATCAAATTTTTAAGCGTCGCGGGCTGTACTTAGCCTTTCCTAAACCTACAACCTACGACGTATGGTATCAAAAGCCCACAATGTCCTTCTTGTGCAGTGATTGAGTCCAATCGGGTAGCCCCTTATACCAACCAACCATTGCACAAGTGGATGTACTCACCCACAACACAGAGATAACCTCCAGAGAGCAGCAGCCGTAAGGTAAACACTGAAATTAGGATATGCTCTTCGCACCCAACCAATTCTTTTGGTCAGGAATCCTTCCTGGTCAGACTTTCCTTTATAGTCTAGTCACTACACCCTAATCAACTAAAGTCGACTTCTCAATCCCCTTCAGTCTTAACAATGCCCCTCGTCTAATGCAGACCATTGTGTAAATTTTCAGACACTAGTCCTTAGAAATCACATGTGCATATGCAGAAGTCTCCACAGCAGACACTAGTCAAACAAAAGCGACGAAAGTTAATCTTTGCATCGCATTTAAATTTCCAATTCCGACTTTCCCCCCAAGAGACACAAATTGATGTGAAGTGGTCGTGTAAACAACTAACAGCGCTGTTAATGAAATCACAGTCCATCCCAAAGGGCTCATTCTGAGTGACTTCATCCACCCCATGACTTCGATCCCTCGAACAATACATCATAACCCATTAAAGTGGAACCCTACGATTGCTGCCTTCATCAATTAGATTTATCCTCCCCAAGGCGGCTCTCCCTCGGAGTTTAATTCAAATCGACAAGAGCTCTCCTCTCGTCCTTAGCTAAAAATATGCACCACACCCCCGTCAGCCCATCAGCCCTGGCAAAGGGGAATTATGTAAATTCAACCCAAAAGTGTTCATCTCTGCAAGTCGTGGTACCCTTTCATTTTCATCTTTCGCCCATCACTTGCAATTAATCTCACATCTTGCTGGCCTAGAAAAAATCAACCAGAAACCCCCGGTGCCCATGTCCTTCCGTTAATCCCGGAAAGCGAGCGGCCATCCCTCTCCCGGGTATGTGTTAATGGCACCCATCCAGAAGTGTTAATTTAATTTGCGACCCTCAGCTGGCGAATGTCATCCGAAGTGTCGGCTTCAATTCGATCAAACAAAACAGCAGCTGTTGCTGTCCGTCCCACTTGCTTGTCGTTACCCCTTGGTCTCGGCCTTGTGCTAGCTGTTTGTACACGAGTTTGACTAAGTCCGGGGCGGAGTTGTGTTCCAATTTTTTAATGAATGAAATTTCTGAATTTTTGTTACTCGAGGGTGAGCTCGTTTTGTTTACCCTTTTTTTTCCGTCATCCGCATTCGTTCGCGGAGAGACGTTAAGTCTGTTAGAATCCAATTGGATTTGTTGCAGTTACTCCTCGTCCTGCGAACTTACTCCTTTAGTAGTTTAGCTTGTTTTTTTGAACAGGCTATGGCCCTCGTTCCAGAGTTCAGGGGATTTCATAAAGTTTGCATTTTCACTCAGTTGAATGACATCTGCGTTCCTGCGGCACGACTTATCACTTTAGGGGTGACAAAGTTTGTTCAGTGGAAAGAATTTTGGAAGACTGTGCCCCTTCTAGAAGAAAGAAGACTCGCTGAATGGTGATCTTCGATGCAATGATTGAGAGGCTAGTTCTGATGCAAGCGATTTATAAGCCCCACCCGTTCAAAGTGATCACAGACTTCCAGTGATTGCTGTCCGGAAAACCATCTTTAATGCTTGACTTCTTCTCTTGGCTGAATTCAGGCAACTACAAGAACTTACTTCAATTGTGTGTAACTAAGAGATCTCTGAGAAGTGGAGAAATGTCTACTTTCCAAATTTCTCCATTTAAGTCCGGGAGGAATTGGATTTCAAAAAACAAGCTATCGGGAATTTCCGTTTAGCTACATACAGTTACGCACATCAAGTTGGTTGAAACTCTTTTTGCACTCATTAGTGTCCCCGCTCTGCTGTGGTAGAACCTTCGCAAATTATGAACGGATGCCGGGCAAATGTACGTGTCATATGTTAATACCAGAATTATCAATCTTCACATCACACTCACACTTAATATACAGTGGACGCTCCCTAAGTCGAACTCCCCCTAAGTCGAAACTCTCTCTCACTCGAACTTTTTCGACATATTTTACATACATTTCCCTCAATTTTCCTTACAAAAACCTCTCTCTAAGTCAAACTCCCCCTAACTCGAACAAATTATGTCATCCCGTGACAATTCGACTTAGGGAGAGTCCACTGTATAAAGATGTTAAGTTTATCAGTTTGTAAGAAGTAATCTCTAATCTCGGACAGAAGCCTGACGCGTGACGCAGAGGGACAACTAGTAGTAGATTCACAGGCGATACTGAGAATCTGGAAAAATCATTTCTGTAGACTGTTAAATGGCGAGGAAGACCCCAATACCCCTGTCAGGCAGAATGTTCCTCCACGCAATTGACGATGACCGACGAGAATTCCGTCCCCCCGACCTAGACGAAGTCAAGGTCTAAAGTCGACTAAAGCTACTGGTGCAGACGGACTGTCTGCGGAACTGTTTAAGGGATCTGGAGATGAGGTGGTAGGGTACACGCACCAACTCATCTGTAAGATATGGTCGGAGGAAAGCATGCCCGACGAGTGGAACCTCAGTATCGTTTGCCCGATCTCGCTTCAACTGTGCCAATTACCGAGGGATAAATCTCGTCAACACCGCCTATAAGACCCTCTCTGCCTTTTTGTGTGAGCGCCTGAAACCATTCGTCAACAACCTGATAGGTCCTTATCAGTGCGGTTTCAGGCCGGGGAGGTCAACCATCGACCAAATCTTCGCATTACGGCAGATCCTGGAAAAAACCCAAGAAATGCATATCGACACCCACCACCTATTCGTCGATTTCAAGGCTTCAAGGCAAGCTATACAACACCATGTCTAGTGTTGACATTCCTGCCAAACTCGTCTGGTTGTGCAGGATGACTATGGAGAACTCTCGCTGCTCCATCAAGGTCGGTAACGAACTCAACGAGACCTTCAATATCAAAAAAGGTCTTAGAAAAGGCGCTGTCATGTGACTTTTACAACATCACTTTTGAGAAGATCGTGCAGAACTCACACGCTAACACAAGAGGCACGATCTTCCAAAAGTCCGTACAACTGCTAGCATACGCGGATGACATTGACGTGATTGGTCGAACACAGCGAGCCGTCAATGAAGCGTTTGCTGGTATTGAAGCGGAGGCGGCTTAAATGGGTCGAGCGGTGAACGAGGGCAAAACGAAGTATATGCTGTCACCGAGAAAGGACGCACAACATCGACGACTTGGCCAAAACGTCACCATAGGCAGCTTTAACTTCGAGGTAGTGAAGGACTTCGTCTACCTCGGCTAGCAAGTGAACAGTACGAACAACACGAGTACCGAGATTAAACGCAGAATTACTCTTGCCAATCGCTGTTTCTTTGGTCTCAAGAGGCAATTGAGTAGTAGAGTCCTATCTCCAAGGACCAAGCTAACATCATATAACACCTTGATCATCCCTGTCCTGCTCTATGCTGCGGAGTCATGGACAATCTCAAAAGCGGACTAAGAAGCCCTTGATTTTTTCGAGATAAAATTTCTGCGTTCAATCTTTGGTCCTATCTGCGTTGATGTTTATTGGAGAAGGAGATTCAATCACGAACTGCACGGTCTGTACAGCGACATGAGCCTAGTCAGGCGTCTACGGATTCAGCGTTTAAGGTGGCTGGGCCATGGAGAGCGCATAGACAACACTGCTCCAGCCCGAGGAGTCCTCGACTCCGAACCAGTGGGACAACGCAATAGAGGACGCCCACGGAACCGATGGCGCATCCAGGTGGGGAAGGACCTCAATCCACTTGATGTGCGCAGTTCGAGACAGCTGGCTAGAGATGGTGTCGGCTGGAGAGGCTTACTGGTTGAGGCCCAGGTCCACCCCGGACTGTAGCGCCACCAGAAGAAGAAGAAGTAATCTCTGGAACTACTGAATCAATTTTGAAAATTCTTCCACCAATAGAAAACTACATTATTTGCCGTGCCACAGGCTATGTGATTAATAATATTTTTTGATGTGAAACAAAAAAAAAATATTTGTCAATCAACTCACAATGCTAGTCGTTCAGCAGTGACTATTTGGGTGGCTTTAGCAACAATCGTTGCAATAGTGTGTGAGCACACGACCGCGCTATGGCATGATTTTGCTTTTTCTACCGGAGTGAGTAGAGCGAGACTAGCAATTTGTCTGCCAAGCCAAATTTGAGAAAATTTCAAGAAATGCTAACACAAAAATTTCGTTAATTATACTTTTGATCACAAACAATTCCAAAAAATCGACTATAAATATATCAGCAGCGCAGCCAGGATGTCCAGGATGAATACAGTCCTGGCAATAAAAATGAGATCCATGTCAGCGAACGGCGGGATAGTGCCATGGCTATCATTCCACAAACATTCATATACATTTATATTATCGTGGGACTCCAGGCAGCATCGCCCAATACCGGATGGGTATGTAGTTTCTGTAAATTTTACAGGCCAGAACCTCGAATGAAATTGGAGGTGTCTATCATATATCATATATGTCTCAATTTAGAAAAAAATATACAGCTTCTTATTCCGATTTATGTATGCACTGGCTATGCTGTTCAACACAAAGATGTGGTCGATAGTTGAATAGCCGGATCTGAATCCTGCTTGAAACTCCTTTTCTAAGTGGTTGGTTTCTATCCAAGCGTTTAGCCGCTTTTGCAGTGTTGAAGTGAAAATTGTATACGATGCGTTTAAGAAAGATATACCTCGATAGTATCACCTTTTTTATGGATTGGGAATATCAGTGCTTCTCTGAACCGCTGCGGTACTACTCCCAAATTTAAAATGTTGTTATACAACCTTATGAAGGTTTCTTTCAGCTTGTTGGTACTGTATTTGTAGAATTCAGTTGGTATACCATTCGATCCAGCTGCTTAATAAGCTGGTTCCAAAACTTAATTTTATTCCCCACAGGGAGGACCTCCCGATACTATGCGGCATGTGTAATCTAAATGAAAGAGAAGATGTCATGCACTTCATGGGCAGGTGTCCAATTTTGAATGAGACTAGAAGAAGTGTTTTTGAGAAAGACTACTTATCTGAAATGGAAATAGCTATTTAAATACTGTGAAATTGCTTTAAAATATAGGAAAAGTATATTAACAGAATCTTTCTAAAATTGCTAAATTGATAGAGTAATACACTTAAATTAAATTTACCTTAATTAAAGATATTAGATGCAATGTTTAGTAACGTAATAATTGTAAATCTGGCAGACGGAAAAGCCATTTTATATAATAATTGTTATTAAAAAAATTACTTAGAAAAAAATATCACATCAAGCATTCTGTGGCAACCAATGATCACATGTTTCTGCGCCAGTCCTTAGAGCCTCACTCTGGCACATAGAATACTTAACATGCGTAGCGTCACAGTATCCATTCACGGTGAAGTACCTGAATGAAGGGGATGACACAATGAATACTTCAACGCACAGCTGATTTCATTTGACAGTTTCAAGTTTCAATTGAAAATTCAAGTTGCTTTAGTTATTAATGCGCACATAAAATATGTATTTTATTATAAATTTTCAATTATTTTTATATTTATGCATTATGAACTTTGCTTCGTAGAGAACCCACTCCCAAACGCTAACAAAAAATCATATTCAATAGAAATGTCACAATTTGATGATTTTCAACGCTGAAGGAAAGGGAAAGTTAAAAGTTGAGCAAATGCATCCGTCGGTCTATGTGCCACCTCCCATAAGAACACATGTATTTTATGTATCTGTCAAAGCATTGCTGACGCTCACGCATGTAAAGTATTCCATGTGCCAGAACCTTTAGACTTAACATTCCCGCTAAAGACAGTCAATGAACCTTCTGAGCAACGGGTAGCAGTATAAGGCACAAAAAGCCCCTCTGGCAAATTTTCAAAGCAACTCCGGTGTCATAATCATTGACATTTAAACCTAAGCGATAGTCCGAATGTGAACCTCTACTCACGTGTGAATTCCCAGTGACCAGATTAGTTATCCCCAGAGGTGCATCACCAGGTACAGGATCATCCCTCTTTCTCCCATTCAGTGGCCAATCCTAAACTGCTTCCGCAGGGATTAACTAACTATTGTTGCATGCAATCACCAGTCGTTACCTCCCAGGAATCCGTTGCCGTTGCACGTTGCACCACATTCTCACAGCCAGCCGTTGCCGACCCGCTCGGCTAAGTCCTTTTGTACGGAAAACGTTCGCTTGTTTGTTGCCCAGAAGGACAAACGAAGTAAATTCTTTTTTAATAGTGTTACCATTGTGTGTAAGTAGCGGCTAACAGGTCCTGACAATGCACCAGTGGCGAAGAAAGGACGACGCACACACACACACACACTCACAGCCAACATCCCAGCAAGGACAATCTAAGGCGAAAGGATCAAATGAAGTGAACAGACAAACGACGTCTCATTGCAGGCACGTTCAAAGGAGAAAAATTATAGAAACACGAGCAGACCGGAGAAGATTAGTGTTTGTTAGCTACGGATTTAATCTATTAGTGGGAGGTTTTAACACGTTTTGTTAAAGGATAAGTGAAAGATTTTCTCGTTTCAGTTTCTCGCTCTGTGCCATCACCGACGGTGCATGTGTGTTGAATGTTGGTTAGCGCTTGTGGGATTTTCACAATTTCTCTAATAAACAGAAAGGTGGACACGCACAATGGCGCACAATCGATGGGAAAGTACGATGTGACAGCGCTGGGTACGCAGATCAATGAAATCCAGTGTAAACAACACTGAAGGGATATGTTCACTTCCGTTGAGGGTAAGCAACAATTGTCCTTTGATGGATAATGACATGGTTTTTGAGCTGTTTTTTTCTTGTCTACCTGTGATTTCGAGTAAACACATGTGTGGAGGGATGATTTGGGGGCTAGTGTGTTACAAGAAGTAGCTGACTCAATGATTGCGAGTGAAGCATCATGGGAAGGGGCGGAGCCTAATCTGTGCACAATTGAATTCGTTTTCCTTCGGTATTTCGAAAACATTGCAGCTTAAATGAGATAGGTGCAAAACTTGGGGCTGATCTGAAGGCAAATGAATAAATGTGAGGTCTCATCTTCATTGATTCGCATGATCGAATAACGGGGAAGCGGGGGCCTCTGCCCGCAGCAGCACTTCCAATAGCTATTTAACACGGACAACCAGGAGAGAACGATAGGGAATCTAGCAGTCCCAACTCCAATCGATGAAATAATTCTGCCACCAAGCTTTGAAGAAATCGGCACAGCCATAAAACCTCTGATGGAAAGCCATCCGAGCCTACGGACTAATGCATAATGTCAAAAGACGAAAGCATGCCCGACAACAGGAGTATTAGTTCCATCCCAAAAAAGGCATTCCAAGGTACATTCGAGGTGCATAAATCCCCGCTTTACGTGGCACAGCCTATCACATTAAATGTATCACATTAAAAAATAGGAAGGACAACCCTCGACATAGCATACTCAAATTCTGTAAGCATCCATGATTTCATTCGAATTTGCCGCACTTTGTACAAATCAAAAAGCACAAGCGGTTGTTCAAAGTCGTAGCTAAGGCTCTCAAGGGGTCCAAACATCGATGACACTCTTAACCAAGGACACAGTTGGTACCAGCGCAGATCAGATCAGTCCTATCGAATATAGCCAGAGCCTATCAAATTCAGAAAAGATATGCATTCCTCGTTTATCATTGAAGTGGTAAAAGGATTAAGCAAGGTCTTAACCCGGCGAGCAGGATGTCTCATACCCAGAGATATACAAAACGTTGCGTGGTTGAATTGTGTCGTCAGCGCAGTGTAGCGTGGGACTTCTTTCAGAATATTCTCGCGTAAAATGCTGTCGGGTATGTCGCACTCCTATCTTTTTCCTATAATAATTTTTTTTTATTTAATTTCAATAATAATACCTAAGTTAAAAAAACGCCTTCACAAAAATTACAAATTTTTATGTATGAATCATTTTAGTGTTACTTGAAGTCTGAGCTTGTAATATCCTGTCTCATACTTCGTGTTACGTTTTCTTACCACAAGCTCGCCGAGTTAAGCATTGTCTGTGGCTGTCGCTACATATACAAATACTTCGCCCTTCCACCTGTGCATCAGAATATAGTTAGTGGCCATGAGTGGAGAATCCACGAAAATTTACAACACTACCAACGAGGTATGTAATGGAATGTTGTCTTGAATGTCTTCCACGAAGACGCCAGGTCTATATCCTTCATTGGTCTTGGAAAAGTAGTCGTAAATATTCGACTACATTCCTTTCCTGGCTCTGATTCTGGCCATATATTCTTCTTCTTCTGGTAGCGCTACAGTCCGTGGTGGACCTGGGCCTCAACCAGTAACCCTCTCCAGCCGGCACGATCTCTAGCCAGCTGTCTCCAACTGCGCACACCAAGTGGATTGAAGTCCTTCCCCACCTGGGTGCGCCATCTGTTCCGTGGGCGTCCTCTATTGCGTTGTCCCACTGGTTCGGAGTCGAAGACTCTTCGGGCTGGAGCAGTGTTGTCCATGCGCTCTACATGGCCTAGCCATCTTAGGCGGTGAATCCATAGACGCCTGACTAGGCTCATGCCGCTGTATAGCCCGTACAGTTCGTGGTTAAATCTTCTCCTCCAGAAAACGTCAACGCAAACAGGACCAAAGATTGAACGCAGAACTTTTCGCTCGAAACGACCAAATGCTTCTTCATCGGCTTTTGAGATTGTCCATGCCAGTCGTCGATGTTGTGCGTCCTTTCTCGATGACAGCATATATTTCGTTTTGCCCTTATTCACCGCTAGACCCATTTTAGCTGCTTCCGCCTCAATGCCAGCAAACGCCTCATTGACGGCTCGCTGTGTTCTGCCAATCACGTCAATGTCATCCGCGTATGCTAGCAGTTGTACGGACTTTTGGAAGATCGTGCCTCTTGTGTTAGCGTGTGAGTTCTGCACGATCTTCTCAAGAATAATGTTGAAAAAGTCACATGACAGCGCGTCGCCTTGTCTAAAACCTTTTTTGACATTGAAGGTATCGGTGAGTTCGTTACTGACCTTGATCGAGCAGCGAGAGTTCTCCATCGTCATCCTGCACAACCAGACGAGTTTGGCAGGAATGTCAACACTAGACATGGTGTTGTATAGCTTGCCTTGAAGCCTTGAAATCGACGAATAGGTGGTGGGTGTCGATCTGCATTTCTTGGGTTTTTTCCAGGATCTGCCGTAATGCGAAGATTTGGTCGATGGTTGACCTCTGGCCTGAAACCGCACTGATAAGGACCCATCAGGTTGTTGACGAATGGTTGCAGGCGCTTACACAAAACGGCAGAGAGGGTCTTATAGGCGATGTTGAGGAGACTTATCCCTCGGTAGTTGGCGCACTTGAAGGGGTCTCCTTTCTTTTGGATCGGCCATACCAAGTCCTGCATTTAGGAAAAGTGGAATCTGTATGTATGTATATCGCAGCTGGAATACTGGTGGCCGTGTGTGGGACGGCGTTTTTATAAGGCTATGGTCAAAGGAAATTTGGTGAACAATGGTATTGAAGTACCGCCTCTTTTTGGATATAATAAGTGAGCCGCCGTGGCGTAGTGGGTTAGTGCGTCGACTCCTACGTAGAGGGTGCCAGGTTCGAATTCCCAATCTACCAAGTCTCATAATTCACGGATTCCACCTCTGTCGAGTCACTGACAATGATCAAAGAGTATTCCTGTCTAGAAAAAGCTTCTCAACTTTACCGTTCGGTGCCGGCATAAAACTGTAGGCCCGAGTGGTTGCTGAGAAGCTAGGACCAGGTCCGCCTCGGACTGTCGCGCCACCAATATTATTATACGGCCTTGAGGGTGCACCCCATTATGTGGATATCAAGGAGGAGATTCAGCAATATATTGATAGCCAAGCCAGGCATTCTAGTGAAGGGCCCTACAAAGCCGACACAGATTGTTCTTTGCTGTCTTGTGAATGCAGCAGTTACGTGTTTATGTGAAAGCTTATTCGACAAAACTACCGATAAATAGGAGAGAAATGGCTTTAGTAGTGTAGACCCAAACGGCTCTTTGTGATGACTTGCCCATTTTCAACTCACAGATCTGAGCTGTGGATATACAGAAAAGAGCCTTTAAAAGATCCATCACTGAAACAATCCCATCTCTGGAACACCATCGTAATGTTGCCTGTCTCTCTCTCTTGATATTTAAATAAGCAACGCTCAGCTGCATTGTCCAGTTGTGTTTATCCTCTTAAACAATCAAATCGGAATACACGTGCGTCCGTCCCAGGAATGCCCGTCTTTTGGACGAACCGTTAAATATAGCGATTCATTCATTAACCGTACCACACGGATGTGGAATGCTTTACCGAACTCTCATGATTCTCAGAGACTTAGAACCGATGTGTATCGGTATCTCCTTTTTTTTAACCCCCTCACATTTTCTCAACGCTCGTACTGTGTTTCACATTTTAAAAAACAACTTAGTGCGTTCATATTATAAAAAAGTGCTTTTCTCAGAGAAATATTCTATCAAGGATAACACCTAGATGCTTAGCTTCATCAGAAAAGCTGATGGTGACGCACACGGAGAACATGCTGGACTAACTACTTAATCTATTCTAATCCACACTGCAGGTCGAGAAGTCACCGAAGGCTGATATCTGCTGCAAGTCACAGAAATGTCTAAGTCACCGAGCCAACCAAACCCATTCCCAACGCTCGCAATCAGTCTGAGGACCTCTTACTTGTTTACCATAAAACCATCACGAGGTAGTTAGGTAAATTAAAGTCTGTTTGCCACGACGTCAGTCCGCCATGAGTTATACAGCCATTTCTTCTCATTTAAGATATGTCACCACGCGTTCGCTGTACTTTATTGCATTGATACACCACCACCCAGTCGGGCGCAAGGAAGTGCCTCGTGCCGAACGACTGCCATCGCACAGATAAGCCTGTCGCCTGTAACTCGTCCCCGTCGGCAGTGCAAACAAATCGAAACAACCCAAGGGAGAATCAAACGTAACAAAAGTACGAGATATACACGTACACCTCAAGTACCCGACCGTGACACAAAGGATTCTCCCTCCGCCTTCGTTCTCAGATAAATTACAGAAGGTGTGAGGTTGCAGGAACACTTGCCATCGCACCCCCACCCTCATCCCCATCGACCGACGACGACTGGCAAAATGTGCTTAATTGAAATTTATTGTTGCGTTTTTCATAAAAGTTAATGGAAAACGCGCACAAATCGCTTGTGTGCGTTGCAAGGTGGGCTCACGCGCCCTCAAGCGGCAACAATTTGTATTTTTGCTACGCTTCCCATCTCCGTGCCATCTCGCCATCGTATTCCCCCGAGGTGCGTCCGTGGTCGGGGCTGGAGCGCAACACAAAAGGGGACCGAAAACACAACCTGGCAAGCGTTCGCCTACTATGTGTTTCGTCACTGGCAGGCTTATTCTTCGTCTGGCACCGTGTCGCCGCAGCGGCAGCTCGGTGCGTCGCTCGTCGTCGTGCGCCAGCGGAGTGGGTGTGAAAATGCCTTTATCACCTTAAAAACTGTCAGACTACCCACCGGCTGCTGGGGCGACCATGGGGGTGGGGTAATATGAAATGTTGTCGTCGTCGTGTCGTCGTTGTTGTTTCCGAATTTCTCTTTTTGTCACTCTGCTCGTCCTTTTGGTCGTTCTGCGAGGGGCTCGTGCACCGCTTTTCGGTGTGTGCCGGTGCCTGTGCCGGTGTATCGAAGCAATTTGGTTATGTTTTTGATTTCCCATTGGAAATTACAATCGCAGCCAATTCGGAGAGGGATCTTCTGAAGGTGACGCTTCCCCTACGATGTCATGTCGTTCTTCCGGGAGGAGCGTGTGCGTGTGGGCTGGCGGAGTAAATTGAACTTTAATTTGCAGATTTCTTAAACGCGATTACATCGCGGAGGTGAGCGGCTTCACTAAGTCGTGATATCATTGCCGAGCGATAAGCAAATGATTTGTAAAATGTTGAGAGCGAGGGGAACGTTGATTTTATGGATGCTTAGGGCTTTGATTAAAAAAAAAAGGGAAATGCTGGATCGGTCGGGCTCGGGCTATTAAAGGAGTTTGCTGAAAATTCATTTGCTCGGCTGTGTTCATAAAATTGTTGATTGGTGCAGCTCGTGCGGCAGACGCGCAATTCTCACCTGATGGAAATAGCTGCACGGGCTGCCAGAGTTTGGTCTAGGCGAAGTTTGTTTTTCCTATGAAATAGGAATCACGTGTACCGTAAAACTCGAGGAAGCAAGTCTTGGAGGGGGGAGTTCAAATGCGCGTGGAAGAGTAGCCTCTATTTATAGCCTCAAGATGAATGATGTTTGATGTCTGCCGATGATTGAGCTGAGTTTATGACTTGGTTGGACTGAGAGGGATGAAAGAGCACCCACAACGCCCGCACAGTAATCACTCGGATTCAAATGAATCTTGCTTACAATACAATTAGGTGCAACACGACTACGTTGATATGGGAGTTAGTATTTTTTGGTTTTGCTCCACAGTAAAATGAATAACAAATCGAACTTAAGGTTTATCTTTATGCCAAGGCCAAGTACTGACTCATTTTTTTAGCTCGCATGTTGCAAATTGTCATATGATTGGCATAGCCGTGATGCCGTACCAGAGGAGACTACGCTGTTGTTTCGGATAAAAAAGCTAATTTCTTAACTTGTGAAGTTGAAGTGAGAAAACTAAGAAAGACATCCGTCTTGTCTTTCTGTTCCATCAGATGTTCCCCAAGGATCCATCTTGGGACCTCTTCTTTTTATACATCACATAAATGACAAAGGAGTTCGGTTAAAAGGCCTCGAACGTTAGAAAAATCCACCGGTTTTCGGCAAGGAGATGCACTGTCGTGGGGCTTCTTCAAACTTCGTACTGGAGAAGATAGTGCTGTAAATACGGAAGGGACTAGTCCAACTGTAAGGTCGCCCGCGCATGTTAGAAGTTTTTATTTTATTTTTAGGATAAAACAAAATTGCTAACGATAATCAATACAGCAGAGCGGATTCTTGTTGCTTTTGAATGAAAGCGTCGAATATATAGGTAGCGTCTGTGAGGTAAATGGAGAGGAAGGCACAACCGCGAACTGAATGTAGTCCGGAAAATAAACATATCAAGCATGGACACCAATGCTCCAGCTGGGAATGTCTTTGAATCCGACCCTCCTGGTTCCATGAGAAGAGGAAGACTGAATCTCCGGTATAAAGACCAAGTTATCGCAAGCCAACTTGGCCCTGGTGACTGAAAATAGCGTGCTCGATGTGCGATGGAAGGCAGATATTACTACTTAACATGAACGAGGCACTTCAAATTAAAATCAGCTTTATCCCATCAGTAATTAAGTCTATAGAGATCAATCCACCACTTTATATTAATCAGACTCAAATTGAATATGTAAAGAGTTTTCCAATAAGTCCTTACAACATTTTTTTAATGAAATGCAAACCACTTGATATATTTCACAAGATCTATTATCGGCTTGAACTAAAATCAAAACATTTATGAATGGAACTCGATTGGCCACCGCGGGCAAGTTTGCAGTGGGCGATTCGTTGGACCCAAATTTCAACGACTCGGCCACACATTTCGGCCGAAACGCCCGCTATTTCGCGTTCAATGTTGGCTCAGGCTAGGCTAGGCCCATAGAAAATAGTCAATCGGTGTTAAAGCGCTTTCTGGCCCATTTCTTGAGATACCACTCTCACCATACTTACTCTTCAATAAATCGATTGTAACACGTGCTTTGGGGCTTGTGGCACCATCCCGTTGAAACCACACGTCGGCCAGGTTCATATCTTCCAATTCGGGCCAGAAATGATCATGGCTCTTTTTAGACGTAATGTGGGACGATAACGCTGACCATTCACAGTAACGTGACGACCGTTTTCGTCGACGAAAAAATATGACTCAATAACGACGCACCAACACTTATTTTTTGTGGATGAAGTGGTGATTCATGAAGCACATGTGCATATTCACCCGACCAATAACGCATATTTTGTTTATCGACGAACACATTGCACCAAAAATGAAGAAGAAGAATTACGTCCAAAAATTGGAGTTAACGCGAAAGTGTCGGTCACTAACTCCGAATTTCGGTAGAAAATTTTTATAATTTGCAGACGTTGCTCGTTCGTATACTTTACCATGATGAAAATATTGAGTTTACTGAATAAATTGACAGTGACAGTTTGATGATCAGTGAAAGAGTGTGTTCACAAATTAAATTCAAAGTTGTCAAGTGCCTATTGGGAAACCTTTTACATAGACAAACTTTAAGAAGCTTGGGGTCGGCTTAAGTTAGAACCGTCGTTAGAATACTGACATATCGCAACCATCATCGGAAATATAAGGAGACCTAAGAAAGCCTCGCTCAACCTCAAATTAGTATATTCCAACTGACGTTAACCTGAAGCTTGTGAAACCTTGTGAAACTGACCTCTTTGTTATATGGCTGTGAACTATTCAATATGGCCTATGAGTCTAAAAGAAAACTCAATGTTGCTTACAACAGCTCCACAAGATACACCTATATTTTGTATAGGTAGATATGAATACGTGGGTCGTCGTGGCGTAGTGGGTTGGTATGTCGCTTCCTTCGCAGTGGGTGCCAGGTTAGAATTTACCACCTTTCATAATTCACGGCTCCACCTCTTTCGAGTCACTTTCAATGCTCAAAGAGCACTCTTGTCTGGAAAAAGCTTTTCAACGACTGCTTTCAGATTCGGCATTAAACTGTATTTGTCATCTACTCGTGAGAGAACTACAGTGGTTGAGTGACTGTTCTAAAAGCTAGGTCCAGGGCAATCTCGGATTGCCGCCCCGCGCATATTGGATATGAACAAGTTTAGTCCTACACCAGACAGATTTAAGGATGGCCATTAGACGTCTTAGTGACATAACGTACCATACTACCTTCTTCCTCTTTTTTATTTATAGCTACAGTTCGATGTGGGCTCGGTTCTAAACAATCAACGCGATCGGTGGCTAGTTGTTTACAGTTTCGCTTGCCCACTTGGCTGAGGCCCTTCTCTACCTGGGTGCCGCCAGGTTCGGAGTCGTAGCTGAGGCCCACCTTAAGCCTTGGACCCGCAAACGCAATGCTAGACTCTTGTCGCTGGACAAACCTCTTCTTGAGGCAGCGATTGGCAAGAGTTACACTGCGTCTAGTGTTGTTTGTAGTCTGTTCAAAAAAATTTTTGTGTGTGCTTTTTATAAAACATCGTATACTTCGCATTGCCCTCATTCACGGCTATACCCATTTTAGCCGCTTCCATCTAAATGCCGGCAAATGCCTCATAGACGGCTAGAAGTGTTCTACTAATCACGTGAATATCATACGTGTATGCCAGCAGTTGCACGGACTTCTGGAAGATCGCGCTTCTAGTGTTGTAGTGTGATTCTTGTACGATCTTCTCCAGGATGATGTTAAAGGCACACTATAAAGCATCGCCTTTTCAAAATCATTTTTCGACATTGAAGGTCGCGGTGAGTTGGTTACCGATCTTTGCTGGAGCAGCGTTTCCCATCGTCATCCTGGAAAAAAACGGCAGAAAAGATCTTATAGCGGATGTTTAGAAAACGTATCCTTCGATAGATGGTGCTTTCAAGGGGTATTCTTCTTCTATTCAAGTCCGCGGTCTAACCGTGACTACAATCAAGAGATCATCGGTGCATATTGGCTCCTTAGAAGGTTCAGATATCAAGAATATTGAAGGAGCACCAGACGTAACCATGGGGAACATTCGCAGTTGCCCACGACGTCCTAAGGCGGTTGGGTCTTGTCTGTCTTCTCTTGGAAGATGTAGGTTTTTAGTTTCCTCTCATGGGCACATTTAATTTACAATTTTACTTTGATTTTTTATCAAACAGCTGAAAAGCATTCGGTATGATGCGGATCAACATGAGCATTTTGGATCAATCTGGAAATTCCAGCTGACAAGTATGTCAACTTTCATGGGGCTGTGAGAAGAGAGAATAGACTCACCACCGCAGAAATGCCGACTTACAATTGTGTCTACATTCTTTCCCACCAAAATGTGAGAACCCTAGCAATACATCTAAGCTGTTTTACAGAGAATAAGCCGACTACCATTGCTAAGCAATTAAAAGCCAGAACATCCTCATAAGCGCCCTGGAAACCTAAATTTCAAATCAGATTTTTCACTAATTTGGGGCCACCACGAGTTTCATCATCCATAAGCGCCCATAACGGCGTGGTGGTCTTTTCACAGACGAACAACTTTCCAGAGATTCACGAGGCTTATTCCCCGTCGCCGCGTTCGTCGTCTAAAAAACGATCACACCCAAGAATAACCAGGGGAGAGCCCACGAACTGATTAACAAAGTAAACTTCCACGAAAGAACGAGCCGAACGGGGACACCAGAGACACAGAGCTGCCGCGAACATAAACCGCGTAGACTGCACCCAGAAGTTCCATCCACTGAATGATTTCCACGGTCCAATTAGCATTGCCATCCGAGAAGTCGTGCCGTCAAGGGCTTACGAATTTGAGGAACCAACTGTGCGGGAGCAACAAACGAGCGAACTTACAAAGACGTCACAATGGCATGCCGGGCATTTTCTGGGGATTGACTCGACCCCACCGATGTAAACTTGGAATTCCACTCTGGTTACATGCTGCAGTGAGCAGCTATTGCTGGCTGCTGGTTAATCTTCTCCCGAACTAATGGCTGCCCAGAAAAGTGGCATTGGCGGCGTCCGCTGGTGTCACTGCGTTGTTTCTTGAAGGAGAGGTCAGGCAGCTCTTGGAGACCTTGTGTGTTTTGCTCGAACCCATTCGAATTGATTGAATGCGCCAGTCCGCAAACAATTTATTCTTCGGTATTCGCCGCGGAATAACGCAATCGAGGGGAAGGTCAGGGGAAAGAAATCGCCACCAGACCATGGCCATGAACATGAAGAAAGTGAAATCTTTGCCGGTTAGTGCGAAACAACCACAGCCACAGCGACTGCCGGTGAGTCCGAACGGATTGCGATGACTAAGAATTCGGTGGTCTGTGTGATTGAAGATTTTCAGGAACGCAGGCAATTAGCCGGGCTTTCGCAGTTCGTTGAGTCTAATCGGCCGATGATTTATGAGCGGCAGGCATGTGAGACCTAGCGGGCCGTTGAACTGCGGTCATGGAAAGTGAAACTGTTGTCTCATACCCCGGCGAATGTTTTTCTGTTAGTATGACGGCAACGGTTGGAATGAGTAAGTCATTTAAATAGGTATTACGTGTTTTTAAAGACAAACGCAATACAAAATGTGACTCGTTGGTGCAAAATGATGAGGAATGGACCAGTGTTACCAGATTTAGCAGTTCCCTGCGAGGCCCATGCAGGATTTGACCATACAAATAAGACGCAGACGATGCTTTAGCAGTATTTAGCAAATTTCAGCAGTTTTTACAGTTTTTTTTTTTTAATTTACTTTAAACGAAATATATTTAGGTGTTAATGTGACGAGGCACATCGTCGAATAAAGAAGGTATAAACACATTTTCTTAATGCTTCCATCCATGTTTAATTCAACTTTGTATACTATTTAAGTCCAGATTACCCAAATTGGAGACATTTAATTTTTAAATCCGAAAACGGTTATAACTGATGAATTTAAATCCTTTGGAAACATTGTTAAAATGTCCTCAAATTTGGCGATACTCAACAAATTGACGACGAATATCGACGAATAGCAAATAAATTTTGTTAAATATGCAGATCTTTTGGCGTCGGGTTTTAACAACAATGAAATAAATATTTTCACATGTGATTTTGTTAGAAACTGAGAACCGTAATCTTGCAAGTAAAAGTCCCCTAACTTCTGAAAGTAAAAACTGTTACAACTTCTTCGCAACAAATAAAATGTTATATTTAATAAATTCGATTCCGTATAATTTCATTCAATGTAAGTTACCAAAATAGCGATTATTAAGCTGCGGTATTTTAATAAACGCTTCGTACAGACTATTATACGTCCCAGATTCGTGGAAAGTCGCAGAAGTGATAATGGTCCCGAAACCGGATAAACCGCCAAACGACAAAAACTCATATTGACCGATATCACTTTAACTATAACATCAAAGCTATTCGAGAAACTTCTACTGAAATGAATACAAAATAGAAGAAAGACGCCTTATCCCCGATCCTCAATTTGGATTCAGGATGAGTCATTCCCCAATTGACCAAGTATTTAGAATACTCTTTCTCATTTTTATAAATGATCTCTTGTCTGCTACTTCTAATCCAATCCATTCCTTCGCCCTTAGTTTTTCATATTCGTTCCAAGACTCACGACCCCGCCCTTCGGCCGTAGAATTGGAACGGCAGCGTATGTTAAGCACGTTGAATTCCGATCTTGACAGCATAAAAAACTCAATGCTGTCTGCTGTCACTCAAGCGAACCCTTCATAATCAGCCATTATCCATGAATGGCACTTGTGTCGATGAAACCGGAAAACTTTCCATCCTTGGATCCATGTGTATCAACACACCACTTAGTTGGAGCGATCACATATTTGAGGTCGCCAAAAATGCTGCGAAATGTTTAGGTTTTCTTAATCGATGCAAGAAATAATTCACCCCTTCTGATTTGGCTTTAATTTATAAGGCGTAGATCCGCCCCAAGCTTGAGTATAACGCTCATGTCTGGTCTGGTGCCCCTAAGACCACACTGCACCTACTTGATAGAATCCAAAAGCGAGCGATAAGACTTATAGGAGACAACAATATCGCAGAGTCATTAGATTCTCTCGAACATCGACGTACCGTCTCTTCTTTGTCTGTGTCTTATCGTTATTTCAACAAACGATGCTCAAGTGAGCTAGCCAACTGCATTCCTCCTCTCCATGAAATCACCCGCAATACTCGTCTCGCCAGGAATACCCATCAGTATACCCTTAAGCCTACTTTCGGACGCACAGTTAAATTCAGAGACTCGTTCTTCAGCCGCACTGCACGAATATGGAATGCTCTTCCCAACCTAATATTTCCCACAGACTACAACCCGCGCATATTTAGTACCAATGTGCACAGGTACCTCCTCTCCCTTTCTCCCTCTATACCTTCGGCCCGTGCTGTGTCTTGACCCCGGACACATAAGGGTATTAGCAATTCCTTGAGCACGCGCAAATTATAAAAAAAAAAAAACAACGAAATCGAAAAAGCACTAGAGGAAAAAAAGGTTAGCTCCAGCGTTTTCCTCGACGTATCCCAACCTTTGACAAGGTTTGGCACGACGGCTTGAATTACATACTTAGTAGAATATTTCCGAAAAATCTCTATTGCATTTTAGAATCCTACCTCAAGAATAGGATATTTAGAGTTAAGCACGGAACGGTATACTCGGAATTTAAACATATTTCCGCCGGGGTCCCGCAAGGGAGTGCCCTTGGCCCTACTCTGTTCTTATTATATACCCGGGATATACCACAAACTGAGAGCACAATAAAAGCTACGTGCGCAGACGATACGACTATTCTGGCTACGGAAAGCACAATCGAGTCCGCCACCGCAAAACTGCAGCGCGCTGTAAGTAAAACTTGCGACTGGACAAAACTCTGGCGTATTGCCCTCAATGAAACCAAATCCACGCATATTCATTTTACCTACAAAAACATAGGCAATATACCCGTCTTCATTAACTCATTACAAACACCGTACGCAAATGAAGCCAAATATCTCGGGATGACGTTGGATGACGAAGGCGCACGTAAAGAAAAAACGTGACGAACTTGAGAATCGATATAGAAAAATGTACTGGCTACTCGGACGACATTCCAAGTTAAGCGCGTATAACAAACTGCTTGTATATAAGCAAGTGCTAAAGCCTGTGTGGACCTACGGTATACAACTTTGGGGTTGCACTAAAGCAAGTAAAAGAGAATTCATACATTCATTCCAAAACAAAGTTATAAGGGTTGTAGTGAATGCTCCCTGGTATCTAAGAAATAATGATATGCAAAGAGATCTAGGGATCGCAACCAGGGACGGAGATATAAAAAGTTAAGAATTCGACTTCATGGTCATTGTAAACATGCCATACTCCAAACACTGGACATGAGAAACCTCGTGCGCCGTCTCCAACGAATTAGACCGTTCGATTTAGTGCAATTTGTAAAGGCCGCTATAAACGGTTCCAGCAGGTGATTTTATCCAAATAATCTACCTCCTTCTTCTTCTTTGTTTGGCGCTACAGTCCGAAGTGGACCTCGGCCTCAACCAACAAGCCTCCCCAAATAGCACGGTCTCTGGCTAGCTGTCTCCAGTGTCGCACGCCAAGTTTGTTGAGGTCCTTCTCCACCTGGGTGTGCCACCTTAAACGCGGGCGTCCTCTGTTACGTTGTCCCACGGGTTCGGAGTCAAAGACTTTTCGTGCCGGAACTGAGTTGTTCATACGCTCTACATGGCCTAGCCATCTTACTCGTTGAATCCGAAGACGCCTGACTAGACTCATATCGCTGTACAGCCCGTACAGTTCGTGGTTGAATCTTCTCCTCCAGAAACCGTCAACGCAAACAGGACCAAAGATCACACTCAGAGCTTTTCTCTCGAAGATACCAAGGACTTCCTCATCCGCTTTTGAGATTGTCCATGCCTCCGCGGCGTACAGCAGGACAGGGATGATCAAGGTCTTGTATAAAGTCAGCTTGGTCCTTCTAGAGATGGCTCTACTACTCAATTGCCTCTTGAGCCCAAAGAAACAGCGGTTGGCAAGAGTTACTCTGCGTTTGATCTCGGTACTGATGTTGTTTGTACTGTTGACTGCGGAGCCGAGATAGACGAAGTCCTTGACTACCTCGAAGTTATAGCTGCCCATTGTGACGCTCTGTCCAAGACGCCGATGGTGTGTGTCCTTTCTCGATGACAGCATATACTTCGTTTTGCCCTCAGTCACAGCTCGACCCATTTTAGCCGCTTCCGCTTCAATGCCAGCAAAACCTTAATTGACGGCTCGCTGTGTTCTGCCAATCACGTCAATGTCATCCGGCAATTTTACGGCCTTCTGGGAGACCGTGCCTCTAATGTTGGCGTGTGAGCCTTGCACGATCTTTTCCAGGATGATGTTAAAGAAATCACATGAAAGCGCGTGGCCTTGTCTGCCTTGTCTGTTGTTCGTTAGCGACCTTGATGGAGCAGCGAGAGTTCTCCATAGTCATCATGCACAACCTGACGAGTTTGGCAGGAATGTCAAAACTAAACATGGCGCTGTACAGCTGGTCCCTATGCAAGCTGTCACATGCGGCCTTGAAATCGACGAATAGGTGGTGGATGTCGATCTGCATTTCTTGGGTTTTTTCCAGGATCTGCCGTAGTGTGAAGATTTGGTCGATGGTGGACTTCCCCGGCCTGAAACCGCACTGATAAGGACCTATCAGGTGGTAGACGAATGGTTTCAGGCGCTCACAAAACGATACAGATGAGCTGGTGCATGCGCCCAAACTAATCATCTCCAGCTGCTTTAAAGATTTCAGCGGACAGTCCGTCCGCACCGGCAGCTTTGTTAGACTTCAGTCTTGATATTGCTGTCTTGACCTCGTCTAAGTCGGGGGGACGGAATTCTCGTCGATCATCGTCCATATGGAGTGAGACATTCTGCCTGACAGCGTATTGGTGTCATCATCGCCTTTTAACAGTCTACAGAAATGATCTTTCCAAATTCTCAGCATCGACTGCGAGTCTACTACGAGTTGTCCCTCTGCGTCACGACAGGCTTCTATCCGAATTTTGTATCCATTGGATAGTTGTTTTACCCGTTGGTAGAACTTTCGGACATCGTTCCTGCCATAGCACCTCTCCATCTCCTCGATCGCGCGCTTCTCGTGCTCTTTCTTCTTTCTCCTGAGAAGCCGGGTCTCGTGCCTTCGTCTCTGTTCGTAGAGCTTACGAACAGCTCTCGTCGTTGGTTGCTGCTTTGCTTTGTAGGCTTCCAGCTTCGTTGCATGTGCCAGCCTACACTCGTTGTCAAACCATGGGTTTTTTCTAGGTGGTGCCGTAAGACCGAAAATGTCGAAATAGCTCTAGAAGGACTGCGCACCAGGTACCTCCTTCTGACTGGAGTTTCGGATGCCGCCGTTGGCCAGACAAATTTCCAGCTCCTCCGCCGCCTTCCATAAAGAGAGATGAGCCCTGGTGCAGGCACACTCTACACACTGACGTCCCACGGGGGTTGCTTACCCCATCTTCGATCGATGGTGCTCGGCTCCCAGATTTCACCACGTGGAGGTGAGAGTAGGAGTTCGCTGATAGAGGCTAAGTGCAGACGCTTGTGCCTGCATGAAACCCCATACCAACGCTTTGAAATCTAAAGAATCTACCTGCTTGACGCGTACAAAAAATGAAGTTAAAACTACTGGATAGGGAAACCTAGTTGTAGTAAACAACTAAAACAATGGGAAGGGTGTGTTTAGTCAGTAAAAATCTGACACTACTATGAATACACGGGTAACATAGTGTCTTATTGAAGATTCGCACCTACCCACGAAAAAAAAATCAATGTAAGTTTAGAAATTATCAACGTTTATAAATTAACACCTTCCATGACAATAATAACATATTTATCACTAATAACAAATGTATAATAATAATAATATGGGTGGTGCTACTGTAGCCCGTAGAGGGCCAGGGCATAGCTTTTCAGGAACCACTCCTCTTGTGCGTGTTATTGCTCTCTCACGAGTGGAAGGGACCTATTGTTTTACGGCGGTCGGACCGGCCTACTTTTTAAAGCCTTTCTTAGACAGTTATTACTCTTTGGGCAGTGTCAGCGACTCGTAAGAGGTGGAGCCATGAAAATAATTTTGGTCAACCGGGAATCGAACCCAGACAACAAGGATCAGTTGCATAGAAGTCCACGCATAGACCCACAACGCCACGTCCTCCGCAGTGTATACTTATTAAAAATGTGTAAATTATCTGAAATTAAACAAAAAATAGAAATAAACGTATTTCGCAAATATTTCTCAGTTTTTTAGTATTTCTTACATCTTTGTCTAGCAGATTCAGCAGTTTTTCGTCCTTGTTTTACTCGGTTTGAATAAAGTAATCTGGTAACGCTGGACTGGAGCCAGTGAGTTGGAGAGCTTTAGAGGATCAGACACATGGGCTAATGCTTTTTTTTCATATTACAGCGGATGATAGGACTAAAATGGATTTAAAATGTGCTGTCGCACAATTTACATATTCTTCCTTTACAGAGATTTGATATACATACTTACCCATTTCTACTGTAACATTATTCAACTTCATTAATAATAATATGGGTGGCGCTACAGTCCGAGGGGGACCTCGGCCTAGCTTCGCAGCAACCACTCGTGTTGTGCGTGCTATTGTTCTTTCACGAGTGGAAGGGACCTACAGTTTAATGCAGACTCCGAACGGCGAATTTGAGAAGCTTTTTCTAGACAGGAATACTCTTTGAGCCTTGTCGGTGACTCGAAAGAAATGGAGCCGTGAATTATCAAAGGTGGTAAATTCGGGTATCGAACCTGGCACCCTCTGCCTAGGGGTCGACGCACTAACCCACTACGGCACGGCGACGCACTTTATTAAAGAACATATAAAGAAAATGATGTTAGGGCAAAATCGCAGGATAAAAACCAAATTGGAAAAAAAAATGTTGCATAACTTGATCATTATCAAAGGATAGATGAAAGAAATCATGCAAAGATGAATAATTTAAATAATTATATAAAATACACTGAGTCGAATCGTCACGGAATACCATAATTTGTTCGAGTTAGAGGGAGTGTACGTAAAATACTGAGTTAGAGAGAGTTTGGACTGAGGTAGAGTTACACTTAAGGAGATGCATTTGGAACGAATGAACCAGAATGCATTAATAGGAGGATAAATAAATAAATAACAAAATGGATACACAAAAAAAGAAAAGTTATATAAAAATAAAGAGTTTTCTATATGCAGTCGAACTTCGATAACTCGAATATTTGATAAGTCGAATGAAATTGGGAACGAAATTTTACATGTGATTTGACTTCGATTACTCGAATGTCTTGATAACTCGAACAGGTTATTTGGCGTCACTTTCGATAAGTCGAATTCTGAAGAGAAATTTCCAAATTCTTCGTATACCGCAAGTTCGTTTTATCAGGAATAGCTTTCGGGGCCCTGCGCTTGTGTGTTCCTTTGACCCGGTATGTATAAACAAAGTCGTAGTTTTGGTGAATACTCTGAACGGGAGGAAGAGGATAAAGTTCCTTTGATTTTCAGAATTGATCGCCAAAACGAAAGAAATAAGGAAAAATTCTACTACAGATGGAATTTGAAGTTTGAAAAAAAAACAGAAATACACAAGGTGTTACGGTTGATGATTTTCTGCAGCTGGATGCGATATTGTTACTTAGGAGTTTTCCACAGATGAAGATATTGTCGTGATATTTAGATGTGAATTCGAACCTTCTCAGCTTGACAATAACGATGACAGCAGTGATGTAATAAGGAATGACATCTCGATCATTTGATTCAACCACCTTCAATCGATTTGGCTGCAAATTCATGGCTCATTTTGCGTTTAGATTTAACGACTCATGAAACAACAAATGATTCCGTGTACCTTTAATGCTTTAAATTCCATTCAACATTTTTTTTTAAAAACCAAAATAAAAAATCTGATCTTCAATCATTTATAGCAGACTATTTTAAGGACTATTTAAGCTCCTCTACGTGTTATGTGTTATATCGGAAATAAATAAATTTTGTATTTTACTTGATAACTCGAATTTTTTTGTGGGAAGTGGTGGTTCGAGTTATCGAAGTTCGACTGCTTACAATCACTAAGGTGAACAAAAATAAGTAACATGCAAATAAGTTGGTATACAACTGTACAGGCACTTTGCAAATTTTAGTGGTTAAGTGGGAATAATTGGCAGAAATACTGAGCCTGTGTGCAGAGGAGAACAGCTCACTGTCTTCGCACCATTTTATTAAATTATTTCCGTTTTCCATGGCTGTTGAATGAATAATAATTGGTACGACGTCGACAACATCGTTGTTATGTGAAGCCTTATCATCGCTACTGAGTTCATCTTCGGATGCAACTTCAAAACCATGTAGATTTCATTCTTCGATTTCTTCCTTCTTCCAACTTTTGCTAAAAGATTTTGATTAATTCAAAGATCTTCTTGCAGTCCTGATTTTTTTGCACCAATTGTGCTCTTGGAAGATCATACATCAGCCAAATACGACATGTTTATCAAATATGTATACAGAGGCGTATAACCTAATATATACAGTACGTCACACAATTTAAGATACACTCACAAATTAAAAAAATGTTTGTTTTTTTTTCGCTTTAAAAAATATTGTTCATTAATGAAACAAAAATGTAGATTCAACTCACATTAAGTAAAAACAAAATTTGTTAACAAAACAGGCTATTCCTTAGAAAAATATAAAAAAAAACTCTTCAGTTAGTTATAACATAGACTAAAAGTAAATTCAAGTTATAACTAAAACGCAAAACAAAAACAGTTACAAATAAATTTTTAGTACCGCGTGGCACCCCCTCCAACATCTATGAGAGCTAGTAATCGCCGGAGCATGAATTTTACCAGTTGTTCAGTAAGAGATGGCGGAATGCTATTCCAAGGTGCCTGCATTTTAAGTTTTAGCTCTTGCTTATTGGACGTACATACCTTCTTTAACCAGTACTTTTATTTTGTGCCATAGGTGTTCAATAGGGTTAAGATCCGGCGATTTTGGAGATGTTATTAGCCGCTTTGGAGCATTATAAAGCAACCATTCGGGTGCTAAATAGGAAGCGTGCTTCGGATTATTATCTTGTTAGGAATGAAAACCGAAGGTAGACCTAATTTTTCTGCGGAACTCCCTAAACTTCGTTTTAAAATATTCAAATACAGAATTTTGTCCATGGTTTTTTCTATGCATTCGAAGTTTCCGCAGCCACTTGAAGCCATACAACCCCACAATATGACACAACCTCCACCGTGTTTTATGGTTGATTTTATGTTTTTTTCTTTAAGAACTGTATTTGGTTCCCTTCCCTTCTCCTCTGATCCGAAAAAGTTTAATTTTGTCTCATCTGAATACAAAACGCCTTCCCAAGAGCTTGGTTTACATATTGCTTAGCCCTAAAATAGCACAAATATGAAGTTGTGATAGGTGTATGCTCAATTCTGTGAGGTACTGTGCCTATGACAAAAACGCGAATCACCACATACATTCATACTGTTGCAATGAAAGAACCTGAAGACTGCTAAAGAGGAAGAAAATACTTTATCGATATGTCGAATAGTGGACTGTATAACCGGAAGTAGATGTAAGACATCAGGTACTACAGTATCGCATATGTGGCTTAATTGTATGAGCATGAGTGTACATATGTACATACTTAATTTGGTGTTTCCCTTTTTTATGTTTGCTTTGTTGAAACAAAATAAATACGAAAATGGGGATTCCTCTATGTGTACAAATCGAAAAAAAGTCGCTCAGAAATTTTAACCTCAAGTTCTAATTTTATAGCATTTAATGCTTTAAATAAGCAGTTTCGAATTGCTGGAAGATTCGAATTTCCGAAAGTTCTAATCAGAAATGAAGTATTACAGAGATAGCCGACTTCACAGCTGAATCATATTCAAGACCAAAATATTTTGCGTCTGGATGACACTTGTGCAAAATTTTTCACATAAAATATTAGTTCATAATGGAAAATTCCATGATAAAATCTAGGGTGCATTTTGGAATCGACATTAAATTTGTTTCAAAAGCTATGATTATACCAACAGTTGCCTAATAAAAGCTTAATGACAAGTACGTTATGAAAAACTGCAAGACAGTGTCCTCAATCGACGCTGAAATGATGCTCTGAAAAGTAATAGGTACATACAGTACCTCACAAAATTGAGCATACACCTATCAATACTTCGATCTACTATCGACCACTTTCTTGTTTTATTTTCTTGGTATACAATCAGAACTGAATACATATCTTAAACAAGAGTATATGCCAAATGCACAGACAGACGACTTCCTACCGGTACTTTTCGCATGAAAAAGGAAACAACCCCTGAAATCGACACACAAAATTGAGCATACAGATGTCATGTGTGCGTTATACACAAGCTTCGCAGAATCGATACATGCAAATTTGTTCAGGAATGAAGCAACAAATGTCCCTGATGATCATTTCTGCGCACGCTTTTGAACTGAAAAGACCGATATTCTCTTCGTTGTGCAAAAATATGGAAAGCATGCGAAAACAGACTACTTTGTCAACGAGAATGCTCATAATTAAGCTATTTTGCGAGGGGAAGTCGATGCGAAAAATAGGAGAAACTGTAAGGCCATCGCATGCAACGGTACAAAAAATAATAAACAATTATAGATATGAAGGGACACTAAGAAACAGACCTGGAAAGGGAAAAAAATTGCTCTCAGAACAAAACGAGCGGTATATTGTTCGGACAATCAAGTCCAATCCAAAGTCTAGCGTTCCAAAGTTGACGGCTGAGGTGTCATCCGTAATTAATAAGCCTCTTTCAGTGGAAACCGTTCGCAGAGTCTTGAGAAAGAATAATTTAAATGGTAGGATCGCCCGAAGAAATCCGTACATTTCCCTTGTTAATACGAAGAAAAGATTGGAATTTGCTAGACAATATGTAAACCACCCGGAAAGCTTTTGGGAAGGTGTTTTGTTTTCAGATGAAACCAAATACAGCTCTCAAAGCTAAAAATATAAAGTCAACCATAACGCACGGGCGAGGATCTGTGCTGTTGTGGGGTTGTATGGCTTCAAATGGCTGTGGAAAGTTCGAATTTATAGAAAATACTATGGACAAAATTGCGAATTTTGAATATTTTAAAACGAAATTTACGAAGTTCCGCAGTAAAATTAGGTCTACCTTCGGTTTTCTACTACCAACAAGACAATGATCCGAAGCACACCTCCTATTTCTTAACCCTACTGAACATCTATGGCACGAAATAAAAGTGCGGGTTAAAGAAAGTACCTGCTCCATAATAAATAAGCAGGAGCTAAAAGCTAAAATTCAGGAAGCTTGGGAAGGGATTCAGCCATCTTTTACTGAAAAACTGGTAAAATCCATGCCACGGCGGTTACAAGCTGTCATAGATGCTGAAGGAAGTGCCACGCGTTACTGAAATTTTATTTGTAACTGTTTTTGTTTTGTGTTTTAGTCGTAACTCGAATTTACTTCAAATGTATGCTCAATTTTGTGTGTTAAAATGAAGTGCCTTTTTTATTTTGCTTAGAAATAGCAAGTTTTTTTTTTAATTTTCATATTTTTGCTTATGGTTTTTAGCAATTGAAATATGTCAATTCGAACTGCATTTAAGTTTTATTAATTAACTACTTTTTGTAAGGCGAAAAAGATAAAAATATGTTTAAGCTGTGAGTGTATGCTCAATTTTGTGAGGTACTGTAGGTATGTCAGTAATAACTTCGTTCAGTTTCGTTAAGTTTCTGTCAGCCGGTGCAAAGAGACGAAGTATTTGCGCAATTAACTTAAACTTTCCTACAACATCGATTGTACATCTGCATCTGCTGTTATTTGACCCTCTTGCCACACAAGCAATGTTCTGAATTCAGCATCCAATTTTGACATGAACTTTCGCCAAACAAACTTTCCTGTTGACTCTCTGTTCCAGTGCTTAGTCGTCTTAACCGCAACCTCAAATTCTAATCTGTACCAATTTTTGCATGAGAGGCGTTTCATACACCACCTGCCTCGGGCTGCTCAGATTTCCACCGACAGACTTTCGTCTGAGACTGCATGCATCTTCCAATCTCACCACAATCTCGTTATGTCTCTGCACCAACAGTTTATCTACAATTGCACTTAAACTTGTATCTCAACGTGTCACGGTGGGAGACTGCTCTGTCAACCGCAAACACATTTCTATGTTTACTTATTCCAAACATCAAACTGCAAGTACCGCGCATACACCCACGAGACTTTCTTTGATTTCGAAACGCTCACTCACGACTCTCTCCCGTATTTCCCCATTGACACACATCACAGCACAGGCAATCCGATTCTTATTTTCCAAACAATTAACCTTCGGCAAGCGTCTTACAAACGTACACGTACGGGCGGCGAATATGGAAAACGCGCCGCGCCGCCGTTCAAATCACTGAAGCAGTAGGGAAAATAACACACAAGAACCCCACACATGCACGCGAGTACGTCCCCGATGATCTCACGATCGGCATTCCCACGATCTCGTTCTGGCGGTAATTACCTTCCATCCGATTGAATGGGGCTGACGTCTCACTCGGATAACTTCCGATGGGAGTATTTCACAATTTCACAGTCGATCACGTCGGGACAGGAACGGACATGCATCATCGTTCCACCGACACGATCATCGCCGCACAAGCATTTCGCTTGCCCTCGCTCTCCCGTTGTTTATGCAGACACGCTTGAAATTCCAGATAAAACCGGATGCCTCGAGCCCGAGTGTGGTTATCTCTTGAATGAATGTCAACAGCAGTGTGTGTCATCGTGTGGCGCGGCCACTTTAGCCACTGGCTACTGGTGTGGTGGAGGTCGTCTCCAATTACGATCCCGCCGCTCAGAATGCTTAAGTGACAAAATCGGATAAGGGAATCTGAATCCAATAAATCTTCATTAAACAGGTGGATCGTCCTCCGAGCGAGTGTACGGCGTGAACTCCTGCGTAGTCAATGGACATGTGTTTCTAATGCGTAACGCATCACCTCGAGTGAATTGAATTCTGTTCATGCCACACCCTCTTGGCCGGGCGGGTAGGTATCGCCTAAATCGTTGCAGGTTATCGATTGACGGGAATATAGCGTTTCCCCAATGGTCAATGACTATAATTATCATTAACTGGTGTTGCCCCATTCTGGCAATTGTGTTGGCGATGGAGGAACGGAGATAAGGACACGCATCGCATTATCCTTGAAGGAGAATGTCCAAGGCCATGTGAGTTAAGTGTGACACTGATTGCGGGACAGCATGTCAAGGAGGCGTTTATGTTTCACAGAGAATGGATTAGAATGGATTGGAATGGATATCCGTTCGTGTGTATGCGGCCATAGAGTAGTATTTTTCCCAAGTCAGTCGGTATGCGGCCTCGATTGTGTTGGGGGCTTGGAATTAATTACAGGCATTGTGTGCATATTGTGTGTGTACTTCTGCTTCCACGTCTATGGGGGATATTAATCAACCAACAATTAATGCAGTGAATGGTCAGCGCTGCCACTCTGAGGCGCTCATTACATCCTTCAGTAGTTTTGACGACGTGTCCGATCGGATTACTGGCTACGTGTGACGGTGTAAGCTTGTGGAGACCTTAAAGGAATTCTTTAAGAGGATTTTAATTCACTCCTACACACTGCCACTGTGTCGCTAACTACAGCCAAATTTACTCTTCTTACAGCAATGGACGGTTCATGGCATCAGTTTTGAGGGATTTGCAAAGTAAAAAAAAGCAGTTTGGTCATCAGTTTTGACACCCCCACATACACACCAAGGACGAAACACTCGGTTCAAAAGGCAAACCTCTAATTGAGACATGCGACACTTTCGATCTGTGTTTATGGAATGGTAGAACAAATGGCGAATATGCCTATATAAAAGGAAACGGATGTTCCGTAATTGATTAATAAACGGTAAATGGCACGGACTGATATAGGAGGTGAAAGTAGAAAGTCAACCTTTTTCAGATCACTTGCCATTAGTAATTCGATGCTCTTTACAACCGAATATCCCGCCTGTAAAAAAATCTATCACTTCTTCCAAGACTTACCTGGAAAGACCTTTTCTTTAGTGAGTATCGTCGCCAGCTTGATGAATGTGTTACAACTCTTGAAATGGAGTTGAATAATGCTCTATATACCCGAGCTTTCCCACAAGCATTGTATTAACAGAAAGCACAAAAAAAAATTACGCTGCAAGGAATCTGGTGAAAAAGCAACCGCGTTACAATAGCTGTGTTTTTTTGCAAGCGTATATACGCCTGATTTTGAAGTGCACAAAAAAACGATCATCGGCGATCATCATGATTCATCATAAAATCTTGGCAGCATCGACGACATTTATGACATTTGCTAAGCAGTCAGGGGTGTAGTAGTGGAAGGTGATCGTTGATCTTTGATGGTCACAATCTTCGTTTTGTGACTGTGGCGTGACCATCACTTTAAAAGCAAAAACATTTAATAATTATAAAATAAAAACCAATTTTAATCAAATGAAAAGAATAGATTACGAAACCTAAGCGGTATGGTTAGCAGAGACACTCTGGGTATATCAAAAATTGCATACTTATGGATGCCAAAATAATTGAAAATGATCTAATACATCAACCACACCTGCAAATGTAAGCCACATACAGCAACCTAAACAATGAATGAATAAATTCAGGAATGAACACACAGAAAATAATGTTTGGAAGCATTGTTTTTATCCGCGCTTATTCCTTAAGCGGCGAAAAAAAACGCTTGCAAAAAAACGCAGCTAATGTAGAATTTTTAAAAGCTAGAAGAAAATCCCTTTGGATATCTCAACCTCTTCAGTTAACTTGCATCACAAGATCTTATGCGAAAGTTAGAAAACACTATATTTTAATAATATAGCTGGAAAAATAGCAGTTAAGAGTTTTGGGCCACAGTCAGAAAACTCAATTGAACGACTAATAAACTAAGCATATCAGTTGAAATTAATTCACTCAAGAACCATTTTGAAGATAAATTAAACCCGAAAGAGGACCAAATAGCGCTCCATTACGCAATGCCACAGGAGTGCGAAAGTAGAGTAAACTACCCTAGTTCGAAAAATTTGCGAGAGAGATGCGATCAGATGAAAGTTCTCTTCTAATTTTGAGAGTTTCAACCAACACTTGAGAGATCAAAAACAGGTAATGAAAATTAATTACCAACGGAGTCTTTTCAGTCGAATCAGTGTATAATATGTGAGAGTTAAAAACATGTTTCGTCAATTTGAGCCTACTAGACAAACACCCAAAAAACAAAAAATCGAAGAAGTTGGCGATGTTACCTACTTAACCGTCTAACCGAACCAAACTGCTAAAAATGAGAAAAAGTGTTTGGATAATTTTTTCTGTCATAACAATGACCCAGTAAACTTGAAAAATTCATCCAGAAGTAATCTGCTAACTTGTTTTATGAGGTAGGCGAAAAAAGAAAGAGAGTGCCTAAGGGCAATGTTGCGGCGTAAGGTTAAGAAAACAGCCATATTAATTATTTTTATCCATGAACACTTTTTATTGAAAAATATGCAAAAAATAAGTGAAATTAATAATGAAAAAAGCTAACAAAATACCACGACGAGAAGTTGTTTTACTCCTTACGATATGATTTGAAAAAAAGAGTTTTTGGCATTGGAGCAACAAAGACACGCTTATGATGTTTTTTTTGCACATTTTGCCTCATCTCTTCTCGTCTTGATTACCTAACCAAATTGGAAAGAGGCCAATATTTTCCTAACGGACATCATCAACCGGATGGTTTGCCCTATTTTCAACTTTTGAACTACTTGGTTGTGAATCTTCTTGTGGAGTTGTCGAACGCGATTTTATTGGCTGGCTTCTTGGCCCAATTTTTACTGGCACCAATGACACCAATGAGTAGTGGGTCGCCGTGGCGTAGTGGGTAAGTGCATCGACTCCTACGCAGAGGGTGCCAGGTTCGATACCCGAATTTACCACCTTTGATAATTCACGGCTCCACCTCTTTCGAGTCACTGACAGGAAGAGTATTCCTGTCTAGAAGAAGCTTCCTCAACTTGGCCGTTCGGAGTCGGCATTAAACTGACACTCGTGAAAGAATAATAGCACGCACAACACGAGTGGTTGCTGAGACGCTAGGACCACGTCCGCCTCGGACTGTAGCGCCACCCATATATATATAATGACACCACCAGTAGAAAGTGCAATTGTTGGACCAGTACTTTCCATCGATGGTAGGTAGATGCATTGGATGCCTAGAGGGCCTGATGGCCGCGGCTCACTTAGACCAACTTTTTGGGTTCATTGTGTCAAGCTACTTTGAGACCTACTCCAATTCTAAAACCATACAGATTCATTTGCGAATTCTAGAAAGTTTTTCAAACCATCACCGCTTAGGTCCTGTGGATTCGAGAAGTGTTTTCCTAGGAAAGACTAATCTTCATTGCAAGGGCTGGGGCAGGCCAGAGCAAATGTTGAATAGATACTGTTTCTTCCTAGTCTCAGTAGCTTCGGCAAAAATCGTTGTGCGGTTTGTTCAGTCGCATTGCATGTGTACCTATGTTGCAGTGTCCGGTAAGGACTCCTAAAATAGTTTCACTTCGATCGGACAATAATTTCAACTATTCTTCGGTTTTGCAAAATCATTTCTTAGCAAAAAATTTGCCTCTTCACGTTTTGATTTCTTATTTGAAAGTGCCAATAGAATGACAAAATTGCTTCGAACCTCATGTGTTATGTAACTCAAGGCACTGCAATTTCCTTATAAAGTGAAATTACGTTTTGTTATGAGTGCTTTGTGTCACCCTTACCGGTTAGAGGGTTATGGACTTTCCATCGTCGAAACAGAAATTATGACTGCTGTTAGTCAATATCTACATATAACTATAAATTTATCGAAGATAGAACTGCAAATCGTCACTTACCACCTATTCGTCGATTTCGAGAGCGCATATGACCGCGTGCATGTCTCTATGCTATGCGAGCTATACTCCGTTGGAGTTTCGAACTTTCATTTCAAACACTTCAGATGCGCTGCGCAGTCGGCAATGAAATCACAAAGACCATGTTATGAGACTTCATCACCATCCCGAGAAGATCGTGCAAGAATCAAACATCAAAATAGCGGTTACATCGAGCCTAGAAGTCCGTCCAACAGGTGGAATACCCAGATGAAGTTGTCATGATCGGAGGAACACCGCGACTCATCAATGCTGGCTTTTATAACTTCGAGGTTTTTAAAGAACTTACCTACCTCCGCCAGGCATTTTAAAGTACTTACGACATCAGTACTGATTTCAAACCTAGAACAACTCTTGCAAACTTGCTTTTTGTTGGCTGCAAAAGGTTGTAGAGGTTTTTTGATTAATAGGCCCACCTCCCTCGAAGAACCAAGCTGACTTGACTTTATACAAGCCGTTGATCATCCAAGTTCAGGTCTGTAGAACGTGGACAATTTCTGGTCATAATTTTGGTTAGGCAGATGGAAAACTTGGAAGCACATGGAAAACTTATCTACAGTCTGAAGGGTCCCAAGCTGAGATCAACTGACAATTCAGAGTTTAAGTTATCGCACACATGTGGAAAATGACCCGCACTCACTTTTCGTGCGAAGCTGAGAACTACTAGTCTAACTAGTTAGGGTTGGCAGAGAATCTCTTGAAATTCAACCATAGTTCCGAACGCAGCGGCGCGCCGCTCTTTACGTGTTATTGTTCTCTCACGAGTGAAAGAGACAGATAGTTTCATTCCGACACAGAACGGCCAAGTTTGAGAATCGGTTATTACTTACTTACTCTTACGGAGTATTGTCAGTAACTCGTAAGAGGGAGGACCGTGAAATTTATTTGTGGTCGTACCGTGCTGGAATCGAACTCAGGTAGCGAGGTTAAGTTGCGTAGGGTCTACGCACATACTCACCACACCAGTCACCACTTATGGATTTGACAAAATGTTCAAGTGTGACAATTTTCTGAACTTATTTAACTATTATGGATGTCAGTGACAGCAAATATTTCCCCGGAGCCCACTTATCTTAAAACCATTCTTTAGGACAAGCCTTTTGTAAGCCCGGATGTTTGACGCGACTAGTCATGTGACTTTACCGTCTCTGTTGAATATGTTGCGCGTAGGATTCATTGAAGACGACTGGATAACGCAGTTGGTTGATTTTGCCTGCCCCTTGTTAGCAAGGTCCCCGGTTCGAATCCCAGTAAAAGCAAAGTTAATACGACCACCATCTGCCGTTGGATCAAATTAACGGTACTATTATTAGAGTAGTGGATCGCCGTGGCAGATTGGGTAACTGAGTCGACTCCTACGCAGAGGGTGCCAGGTTCGATACCCGAATTTACCACATTTGATAATTCACGGCTGGACCTCTTTCGAGTCACTGACAATGCTCAAAGAGTATTTCTTGTCTAGAAAAATCTTCTCACCTTCGCCATTCGGAGTCGGCATTAAACTGTAGGTCCCTTCAACTCGTGAAAGAACAAAAGCACGTACAACACGGGTGGTTGCTGGGAAGATAGGCCCAAGTCCGTCTCGGACTGTCGCGCCACCCATATTATTATTATTATCTTTGGAGTCAATTAGTGGTAGTAGTCTGACTATGGGTTTCACAATGGACCAATACAGTCTAAGTGTGATGGTGAATGCACTAGCAGTCCACCTACCTAACCTAACCTAACCTAGGATTCATTACACACAACTTCTGCATTGTCCAGCGTTCCGCTCAAAGTCACTTTTGCTTATGTATGGCAAATCCATTTGCCTCCACAGGCATTCAAAACCAAAGAACGACTGAAATCTCGAAGGTTATCGGGCCTTCCCTCCAAAAATACAAAGAATGACATTCTGCATCGCGCGTATTGGAATGGTTGAAGGGAATCCATCAGGAGAATATGCCTGAAGCCAAGAAAAAGAGAATCGGCAGATCAACGAAGTCGCATCCACCGAAACCAAAAGACTCCAACGGACTAGAACCTCTGCAAGCAACAGTGAGCCACAGTAGAGTCAAAGTTGAGTAATAAAGAGCAGGGCATCAATGAAATCCTTTTTTGTAGCTTTCGATGTTGGTTGGCATGAAGGGTATATTTAACTTGTCGCTTCAAGGGGCAAAGGACAGTTGACCTTTTTAAAAACGCCATGTGTAGGACGCGGGTATTGTGGTTGCTACTCTGACTGGGTTGGTCGAGGACGCTAGTCTGGCTCCCGTGTTTACCCTCGAATCCTACGAATCCCTCGAATCCCCTCCATCCTACGATTCTTATCACAGCCACTTCAAGAATGAACCAAGCGTTCCCTTATCTGTTTCTGTACGCCATAAAGCAAGATCAGTTGAAAGCCTTGAAGAGACCTAAGTACAACGTCAATTCAAGACAGAGATCGGCTGCAGAATATTCACGTGCCGCCATCTACCGCATCGATGCTTTAGGACCGACCGTCAATATCGTAACGAAAACAGTAATAAAGGAAGTAGGTAACAATCCTTGTCACGAGCTAATTCTCACACTTACACCAAGTCCCACAGAATGGTGCTTTCGCACCGAAGACGATTATAATTGCGTTTGATGTTCAGTGCCCTTGAAATTCGAGACAAATATGACTCCAAGTCCTCTGTGAAATTCATTTGGAATTATACAAATAAGAATTCTACTCACAAAACGTACCCACTTGGGGTGGCATTCAGTGCGCGCATATTTCACGAAGGCGAAAATCGATTGCCTCCATCGAAGACGCACCTGCAAAATAAGTCCAAATCGACATAAGTACTCCATTTGCCAGCGACCCCCCAAACCAAGGCCCATTGGACAAATACGAAAAGGAAAATCCCAAAAATAAATCGTCATACCAATGAACGTCGCGTCGGCCCACTCCCCCAATGAAATATTCATTCCCAACACCCGAAGGGCAATAAAACGCAATTGCTTCGCTCCAGTACACAGTCACAGTGTCGATCATAATTATCCGTCCATATTACTTGGCAATTGAACGTCAGCATTACGGCGCAGAGTATTCCATTTGCCAGCTGCAAACGGCCAACAGAACGCCCACCCATCTGCGACGATAATTCACTCCTTGGCAACCTTGGCAGATCCACTGCGCTCTCCTCCAATTGGCGCGACGTGCGCCAGAGGAGAACGAGGAAAAAAGTTAAAATTGATTCATAAATAAACAACCATCCCGCCCGAAATGTGCGTTAATTAAGGAATTCATAAATCTCCATTTCCCGTCCGTCCTCAAGGCGTTCACTACTTCAACTGTCTCAACCGCCTGCAATCGCCGCGCCGGCCGAAGAGGTGAACACACGGCGGTACGGCAACCTTGTAACACGCAAAACAATGTACACACAACACTTCCGTATGGATCGAGGTTTTCCCTCGCACAGCTCCGCCTCCCCTCCTGACGCTGGCGTTTCGTGTGGAGACGTCGTCAGCGTCGTCGGTGGTGGTGGCGGTAAAAACGAAAAGTATCACTCCGCTGGGACACGTTTATCTAGGAAAGTCAATTATTCCAAATTGCTGGGGATGACAGGCGTCAAGAGGGTGGGGGTGGACTGAAGGTGGGATCAGTTGTCCACAACGTAAGCACCTCCGTGTGCGAGACGTAACTCTCTTTTAATGGCTTAGCAATTATTCCTTCGTCGGAATTGGAAAATTCAATTGAACACAGTCCATCGCTCCTTTCTTCGCCCCAAACAAACATCCTGGCATCCGGACTGTGTGGTTGATGGGCAGCAGGCACTAAACCGCGGACGATTTGCAGATGCATTAATAAATCCCCAGTGAGTTGATGAGCGAGATGGGGCGAGGTAGAAGGAGGATGGAATTATCCGCGGAGTCGCAGCTTTACGATGGCTAAGCAAAAGCATCCAGGATTAAGTCCTTCGCTGTCCATGCTCCGCGGCGGCCACCGCACCGACGAGTATCTTAATTTTTATTGCCGCTGCCATTAAATCTTATCGACACATTTCTTAAGGAGCTCCAATTGAAGTCGTTAAACTTGGTCCTCTTCGAGGCCGGCATCAATGATGATTTTTGCCTTTTCGCTTCAAGGCTGAATCAGGCCACCCCACCTACACCAGCCGAACATCATATCCCGCCCCATTCCTTGGCTACAGACTGATTAGCCTCCCCGTCGACGCAGGCTCCTTATCTCACAGAGGGATCTTCGCTCTCGTCTGTGCATTGCCTTCTTTGGTTTATTATAATACACCTTTAATTAAGCGGTTTCACTTGATTCGAAGGCGGTGCGGTGGTGGCTGTGGCGGTAGCAGCAGCAGCAGCAGCAGAACAGCCACAGATCCGAGGAAGCACGAGGAGACCGAGCCGAAGCCGGATGAAAAGCGCCTGAGGTTTTAATGTAGCATAAAAAGCGAATTAATTAACTAAATTACTCAATTAAGAGTTCTCGCCGGCGGCGGAGGCGAGGGTGGAGTTTGGGTGGGCGGGCAGGGATGGATGAAATACTGGTATCATCAGCTAGGATCTCCCTCCCCCCTTCCCCCCTCTATTCATCGGTGTTTAAGAAAGTGTAAAGGATTCTGTTAATTCGTGTTTTTTTTTTTTTTGCTCCTTCGCCGATTTTTTATGTTTCCTCTTGTCTGTTTTGGGGAATCTCATTTTGAGTGATGCTGCTAGAGTCGCGAGGAATTTTCTTGCAAGATTTCGTCTCAAGGACTTCGCAGGCGGCCTTGATGATAACGATTTGGGTGAATCATCTCGCCGAAGTGCACTTGACTTATTCCTTCTTACAGACAGCCGCCGGGCGTGAGACGAGGGGACATTGTTGAGAGACAAATCCGGTCACAATTGTGTCTCACTGTTCATAAATATATTTTTCGTTTTTGCGTGCATATGCTAGACAGAGGGAATTATGTGTACATTGTCATCTTGAATGGGATTCTGTTGGTGGGATTATTCAACCTTGCGTCAGGCATTTTAAAAATAAATTCCGTTTGAAAATGTCCTTCAACTCGGCGTACGGCGTACACAGTTCAGGATTTCCAAACGAGGTCCGATTCTGTTCGCATTCTTTTTGGTTCTCTTCGGGCACTCTTGTGCTTATGGGCGACTCTCTGGTTGAAGGGAAAATATGAGTAATTACGTCTGGATTAGGACAAGGCCAATGATTTGTAGCCCTTGTGCTTGTTCGAAGTTGGTAATTGTATTTACTTAAGGATAAGTGCGGGTAAGCAGGGCTGTTAGTCGCCGACCTTCAGAAGAGGCTGAACTTGAAAAGGAGTCTCCAGGTGGGCCGACAGGAAAAGTGGCACTCACTAGAGCTTACTTGGAACATGAAGATGGTTCTTGTGCGTTTTTGTCCGTCTGTATGGTTGCTATGATAAGATTAAGGGGCCTGCTTTGATTCGACTGTGCTACCAAAGATCTCCTTCCTGCCCAACCCTGTCTCAGATCGACACGAAGCATTCTGTGCATTTGAATGCCCAAAGCTCGCCAGAAGTTTAATGAGAAACCCTGATCTAAGTGTGTGCTGTAGGGCAGTATGTGCGTAGAGCACGTAGCAGTTACGAGAGAAGTTGTCTGCATCCGGTCTTTGTACCCGAGATTCGGTCTTCCTCTCCCTCTCTATCCAGGAGGCTTGAATTCGAAGACCCTCTTAGCTAGACTTTTGTTTTCCAAGCGCTCGAAGGGACCGAGCAAGTGAAGTCGACTAATTTTTGCCTTCTGAACTAACACCACATTTATCTTCTTCTCCTCCATTCACTTTCAGACAGGACCATATACTTGACACAGAACTCTTCATTTGAAGACACCAGGAGTCAGCTCTGCACTTAAGCTTATCTTTCAGGTTTCGGCTCCTTATAACAGGGCTGGCAAAACAAGTGTTTTAAAGAGCATAGTTTTGGTCCTTTGAGTGAGGAGTTTTGAACAAAGTTGTTTTGACAAACGGCAGTAGCATCTGTTGCCAAGAGAGATTCAACGTCGAATCTGCACTATTATATCGTTTGACCACTGCTGATATAGGAAGGAAACTGCTGTACAGCACTCAATTATTTGTACCCTCTTTACGAAAGGCGTTGCGGCTTAGCTAAATGAGTCCAATAATTTAGAATTTAGAACTTTCGGACATTGTAACCTTATAAATATTGGCAATATCAATACAGATTACCACCAGCCTATCATTCACTTCGACTGTAATTTTGTTACAAAAAAGTCCGATGAGCGAGCACTGGTCAAAACTCATGCCTTAGTCGGAATATAATAATGCCTACACAGCCGGCTCCAAACAATGTGTCGGTGCTTGTATATACAACGCAATCTGTTAAGAAAACTGAACGAAAGACGCATCTTTCAAGCATCCCTGGTGGCCATCCAGGAAGCACCGGAAAAACTGAAAAGCAGTGCTAACTGATACAGCATACCCAGTCAGGCAACGATTAAGACTCTTAAATGTAACATAGTAAAGTCCAAAAAGGTTGTCAATTAATTCCATGCGAAAACTTTGAAGTTCCTGTGCTAAGTCCCCGGGAACTAAATCCTTTCCGACTTTTAAAACACCGATTAAAATAAGGTCGAATTTTAAAGTTAGTCTGTAAGAAAGTCTGGTGCACTTAAAGTACGAGGCTAATGGCTCGCTTCGCTCGCTTGTAGGATTTTAACCATTTTTTCCCCAGGGTTTAACCCGCTAACGCGACTTCATCGCTCCGCTACAGATATGCTCGACAGGCGTCTGGAGCTAAAGTTTAATTATATTTACTCTGGGGTATTTAGCAGTATAATATTTGCAGCAGTCAATAAAAAAAAAAGAAAGTGTCTAAGACCCTCAGTGGACTTATTTTCCGGGGACTAAGTTCCCTGCACCGTTCGACCTTACAACTTAGCAACTTTCATAATAAACGGCTGCCCCTTTTTCGAGTCACTGACAATGCTCAAGGTGGAGGGCATGGGCCTGTGCATACAGGGCAAAGTTGTTGCCTGCTCTCAACTTGGCAAGATGCCAGCAACGATCCCTGTTAAATGCACAGGTCAAGTTGACATACAGCCTCCTCGTGGCGCCCTCTGGATAGCCTTCACAGCAACCGCTTAGACGTGAACAAATGTAAGCAACCCACGGGTGTTGCGCGTGGGGTTAACTTCCCCACCGTGTAAAAATTATTAGTTCAGAAACGACGAGAAGCCTCGGATACGGATGACCCTACTGCTGACGACCATGGACAACGATTTTCGGTTCTGCACGTGGAATGTGAGGTCTGTGAACAGACCACGTGCAACCGATGAACTTGCGGAAGCCCTCGAAGCTTATAAGGCAGATATCACCGCCATTCAGGAGGTGCGGTGGGATGGATAAAAAACTGCGATATTTCGTTCGGCGATTGCTACAAAGAGCGAAGGCAGCACTTATTCGGCTGCGCCTCATAACAATCCGCGTCGAGGCTACATTCGGCAACATCAGTCTGATCTGTGCCCACGCCCCACGGAGGATAAGGATAACGACAGCAAAGATGAAGACAGCAAAGATGACTTTTACGATCTACTAGAAGGAACATACGATCAATGCCCTCTAGGATCTGTGCCCACGCCCCAACGGAGGATAAGGATAACGACAGCAAAGATGAAGACAGCAAAGATGACTTTTACGATCTACTAGAAGGAACATACGATCAATGCCCCAGCTACGACACCAAGATCGTTCTAGGAGATTTCAACGCAAAGCTGGGCAAGGAAGACATCTTTGCTAGAGTCATCGGGAAGCACAGCCTGCACGACAACACGTCCGAGAACGGACTCAGGCTGTTAGACTTCGTATCGGGGCGAAACTCGTTATAGCCAGTACGCGGTTCCCTCATCTCAACATCCACAAAGGTACCTGGCGGTCTCCTGATCAACCAACCGTCAACTAGATTGATCACATTGCGATCGACGTCAGACACTCCTCCAGTATTCTCACTGTCCGAACATTCCGAGAAGCCAACATCGACTCGGATCATTTCCTTGTCGTAGCCAAGGTAAGAATACGGACATCGATAGGACGGATATCGACACGACCAAAACAGTTTGACGTCGGAAAGCTACAATCGCAATTAACTGCTAGCAACTTAGCCGATCGAGTTTCCTAAAGCTCTCAGAGAGTCCAACCCTGTCAGGCGAAACAATCGACGAACAATGGAACCGTTGTCAAAACGTCATCAGAGAAGTTGCATCTGATGTGCTGCGTTTTAAAACGCCACCCCAAAAAACCCCCTGGTTTGATAACGAGTGCAGGCAGGCACATTCAGCGAAGCAAGCAGCATACAAGGCGACGCTGAACAGAATGACGAGAGCGGTTCTTGAACGAACTTAAAAGAAGGGAAGAGCACCGGCTTCTCAAAAAGAAAAAGAAAGAGCATGAGAAGCGCGCGATCGAGGAAATGGAGAGGTGTTACGGTAGAAATGACGTCCGAAAGTTCTACCAACGGGTAAAACAACTATCCAATGGATACAAAATTCGGACAGAAGCCTGTCGTGACGCAGAGGGACAACTCGTAGTAGATTCGCAGTCGATACTGAGAATCTGGAAAGATCATTTCTGTAGACTGTTAAACGGCGAGGAAGACTCCAATACCGCTGTCAGGCAGAATGTTCCACTCAACGCAATTGACGATGATCGACGAGAATTCCGTCCCCCCGACCTAGACGAAGTCACGATAGCGATATCACGGCTAAAGTCGAATAAAGCTGCTGGTGCAGACGGACTGTCTGCAGAACTGTTTAAGGAAGCTGGAGATGATATGATCATATGGTCGGAGGAAAGCATGCCCGACGAGTGGAATCTCAGTATCGTTTGCCCCATCCACACGAAAGGGGACCCCTTTGGCTGCACCAACTACCGAGATATAAGTCTCCTCAACATCTCCTACAAGATTCTCTCTGCCGTTTTGCGCCTGAAACCAATCGTCAACAACCTGATAGGTCCTTATCAGTGTGGCTTCAGGCCGGGGAAGTCCACCATCGACCAAATCTTCACATTACGGCAGATCCTTAAAACAACGATGACGCACCCAGGTGGAGAAGGACGTCAATCGACTAGGTGTGCGCATTCGGAGACAGCTGGCTAAAGATCGTGGCGGCTGGAGAGGCTTACTGGTTGAGGCCCAGGTCCACCCCGGACTGTAGCGCCACCAGAAGAAGAAAAAGAAGAAGAAGACAATGCTCAAAGAGCACTCCTGTCAAGGAAAGAAACTTCTCAAGCTCCGTTCGGAGTTCGCATAAAACTGCAGGTTCCATTCACCTCGTGATAACACATTATCACGCACAACACGTGTGGCTGCTGTAGAAAGTATGCCCTTGGACGTATGCCCCCAAATCTATTATTATTAAGAATCAAATGCCAATCTTTTAAAAATACTTGCTTGATTTGAATTGAATTCTCCGAGACCGCGGCGGGTCTCTCATGTTGCGAAAAATTATATTTTATAGTCCATGCAATGAAATCCACTTTCTGTCCCCTTAACATCAGTGGGAGATCCACATTAATACATTAATTAATAAATTCATTAATTAATATCACTCATTCCTGAAGCACGTCTGCGGAGCGTATTTTTCAATTAAGCAACGTCCTCCTTTCGCCCAAAAAACTGAAAATGTGAATAAAAAACTGTCTACTAGTCTACGTACGAGAGTCTGAATTAATTAACAAAAATAAAACTACAACCCGTGAACGTATGGCCGCACCGTAGACATTGGATGTCCTATAAGTATTTTCTGCAAGTCTCCCGTGGTGTCCCATTATCGCTCAGCGACATTTTATTCAGCACAATGTGATAAATTTATCTGAATATGAATTTTCGGTGCACACTGCAGAATGACTTGTATATTTCTGCAACCGAGGAGGAGGAGGAGCAGCTGTATGACATCCATGGTCTGGTGATTTCATTTTATTTAAACTTTATAATAACTTTCCTTAATTGTATTCTCTTATTAAATTATTTTTTAATTTTATTCCTGATCCTTAGCTTAACGGGGGGACATGCAGGGCAGTGATTCAGCACAAAAATGAGTTCATCTGCTGGTGAATGTGATACGATTCCGGAGGAAAATTAAATAGACAAATGCATGAGAAACGCAAATTAAATGGAAAAAATATATCCGTGATTAAAAGTTAAAACATCGACTTAAGTTGTTTTAGCTGTTTGACGTTATTTTAAATATATTCATCCTGCTTTATATTCTTAACCAAGCCAGGTGGAACAATTAAATTAAAAATGGGAAAGTTGTAACAGCTTTTAACCTAATTTTGGTGCACTTAAAATTCTTTACCACGAAAAATGTAACGGGATGTTCATTATATTCTTTAAGGCCGACTTAAATTGACTTACCATATTCATTTCTCAAATATACATACCCTTATTCGACCTAAGTGTTGAAAGGATTGATATAAGTTTTGAAAAATTGATTTCCTAAAACTTCTTAAGTAAAAAAGTATTTATTTATGTACCTAATTGTTTAATATATATTACAAGTAATTAAAAAAAATTCTTCTTCCGAACCCTACAATTTTTCAGAGGACCATTTAAAGTAAAATAAAATTGCTTTCCTGAAAAGTGGACAAAATTGATATAAGAAAAGTGGGTTGAACAAAATAACATACTGTCTGATAACCAAGCGGGCTCCAGAAAAGGTTATTCAACTGTACACCAAATTTTCTCTCTGTCATCGATGGTCAAAGAATTCCAATCAAGGAGCAAGAAGGTATTTGCGTTGTTTGTGGACTTCAAAGCTGTTTTTCCTGCAGTGAATCGAAATGCTTAAGTATACATATGATCACAACAAGGTATTTATACAAATTATCTCCGTGTAATTAAAGTATGTACACAAACACTGAGGCCAAAGTTCGGGATTGTGGATGCTACTCTCATTGGTTGAAAACTGATACGGGCGCAAAGCAAGGATGCCCACTAAGTGCTCTTTTTGCTTGCATTGTTCTTAAACGACATTGAAAACTACCTTCCTCAACCCCGACGATCTCGACACCATCACACACTTGCTTTGCTTTGAGCAGTTGGAAAACCATTTCCGGTCCAAGCGGCACGGATAACTTCAGAAGCATGATCTGGAGTTTTTCGATTTTTGGCGTCTTCGAAGCCTTTAGAGTCCTTTTCACCCTGTTAGGCTGATTCACTGTCTTGCAGCGGGTTGCATATTTGTTAACATCTTTCTTCTTTAGTATGCTAAAATTACCACTACCTACTGCCGTCCTACATAACTGTGGAGTTTGTAGAATGTCCTCCTCGAAAACGTTGATCAGTGGTACTTTTTCCTTTTTTTCTGACTGTTGTTGCTGGGCTGCTGGCTGCTATTGTTGAGGCGCTGCTGTCTTTTTCTGCTGCTTTGGCTTATCGTGTTTGTTGTCTTTGTCATTTTGCTCTTGAGCTGCTGACTGCTTTCGAAGCTGGACATCTGTTTTTTGTTGCTGCTTCTTCAGCTTTTTTGCCGGTTGTTGTTGTTGTTGCTGCTTCTCGTTTTGTAGCTGATTGTGGTCAGGCAACTGTTGTTGTCGTTGCCAGACTCGTAGGACCCTTTGTTCTTCCTCCCTCTTTCTTCTCGCGAGAGTACTTTCCCGGAGTTTTCTGATCTCGCAGAGGAGTTTTTGCCTCTCCTCCTTCTGATCAATGACTTTCTCTTCTTTGGAGCGAATTATTGCCTCCACTTCTTCTTCAGTATCGGAGGGAACCGATTCGAAGCTAAAACTGCTTACTGCGAATCGTCCCTCGCTCCCATCAGACACATATGAGTATGCATCATCTTCTGCATCGGCCTAGTGTGATGTCTCTTGCTATGACGTAGACTATGCGCTTTCTTCCTCTCGGGGCTTATTACATGACGCCACAGTGCTGCGCCATTTTGAACTGGAGGAGGTCTGTTTTAGAATAAGAAGTGCAGGACGCCAAGTTAACGTTCTGTTATACGCTGATGACCTGGTCATTATATCCGAGTCAGAAGAAAACTTAAAGTTTTTGATAAGCCGCTTGGCAGTTTACTGTTTAATATGGGGACGTAAAATGAATATCGATAAATCAAAAGTTATGTATTTTCAATGTATCATCGAATTTTTCTAATACAGGGAATTTCATGTTGGATGGGACGCATCTGGAAGTAGTGCATGAATGTTAGTACCTCGGAGTGAAGATTAATTACCACCTTAGTGAAAAATCCGGGAAATCACAAAGCATAATTAACTTTGCATGGAAAAAGATATTTTCAAATAATAATAGAAATCTGTCAACCAAGTACCAAATCTTCAACTCAGTTGTTAAATCTTCACTGTGTTATGCTGCGCAAGTTTGGGGAATGGATGAGTATGAAGAAGTAGAAAAACTCCAAATAAATTTTATTAATTCCTATTAACACTCCAAATTATGCTATTCATTTAGAAATTGGACTACCAAAGCTTTTTATTGCTACGTTAAAACTTCAAGCTGACTATTTAACTAAAGTATTGGGTTATCCGAAACAGCTCCTAACCAAAAAGTTGTTACTTTATGAAACAAGGAACAAAAACTGGTGGTTTGCATAGTGGCGTCAATAAGCGACTTACTTTAACGAAGACCTACAAATGACATAAGCAACACTCATACCCTAAGAGCCCAATTATATAGAATTATTGAAAAACAAGAAGACGATTTTCGGAATATCCTAATAGAGATAGCAGCTAAATCTGAAAGCCGAATTATATACAGCCAACTATCATATAACCTATATAACGATAACTATTTTCGTGATGAGTTTAACCCCATAGAGATCTCTTTGAATTTCAATCTGAGAAGCGAAATATTAAACACTAACGGAAGACCATATAATGGGAGTTTCAATCAATTTTGCAAGCTATGTAACTTCAAATCCAAAGAAGACTGTTTTCATTTTATGAGTGTTTGTCCAATTTTAAGACATCAAAGAATCGCGTACTTTGGAAAAGCTTCCCTCTCAATGCAGGAGACAATCAAAATACTAAACGGACTTGACTGGAAAACCGTTGCCATTTACCTGAAAGAAATAATGAAGTTCAGAATGCTAATAATAACAGAGTTCGAATATATTTAATATAAGACATAATACATAATGCAAATCGTTTAGAAATATCTTGTGACTGTAAACATTATTAATTATTGCCAATTGAGCTGACCAGCTTCTAGCCAATGCTTCTAAATTCAAATTAAAATGTATCTAATGTAAAACGAGAATTGTAAATAAATGAATTACTTACTTACTTACTTACTTACTAACTTATAAGATGTTTTACCTTTTCGACACAGATGTACAATTTGTTTAATTTTAGCTTTATACTTCGACTGGTAATTATTTTTCGAACGGACGCTTACATTTCCTAGATATTTCCAATCGGTATCGATTGGAGGGGAGTCATGCGACAGAAATCAACCAAACCGATTTCATACCGATGGAAAAAAAATAATAATAAAAACATGCGTGCCAGGATCCTTAGATCCTTAGCTGAGCTTAGCTACTATCATAATGCAATGCAATTAGCTAGCTAACTGGAGAATCGTTGTAAAAATATGAACAAAGAAGAAACAGAAGGTGTAGGTGTTCAACCGAGTCATTGTGACTTTGCTTTATTGATGAATGGATAAACTCAAGTGTAATGGCATAGGCTTAGTGTATTTTGAAACCAACTGAACGTATCCACTGACGGCCAATCAAACCTGTATAGCAGACTTTTTGTCTCTGTTCTCAAGGACTCTTCATTACTCATTCTTAAAATATTTGGATTCGAATCTCACTTTCAACAGAGGCTTTAAGGGACGTGTGCAAAATCATACTCTCGAGAAAAGTGATGTCTCGAGAGTATGATTTTGTAGAAGTCTTCAGTTCATCTCTTTTCGATTACTATTGCGTACTTCCCTTTATCTTACATCTAATGGTGTCATACTCCAGATTACATCTATGTTCTATCCCATCATAAAACAACAAATTAGTATTGACCCTTTACGTCTTACCACCTATTTCAGCCTCGTAACCTACTTGCGGTCCTGAAGAGCGCTCACAGATTATGAATTGTTTTGAACATTCTTCAGATTTATTTTCACTACTCTTAAAACATATATTAAAATAAAATGCTGTTTTTTTCTTTAATTCATTTTTATTTTCGGAATTCATGAAGACATACTAGACAAGATTGCTTAAAACTAGTTGGACGAACATTTTTACTTCTTCTAACTTACTGGCCCTCGGCGGGCACTCTAAGCTAAGCTTAATCTTATCCTATGTCTATCGAATTAAACTAAGAATCTATGTATTTAAAGAAAACTTGCTTTAACTGTACAACTTAATAATAAGAAAAATTTGGAAAATTAAGTTTTTTCCAACAGAACTAAAACTTATATACTAACTTACACACTACCTCAAAAAGAACTTAAACTAACTAAAGCTAAGCTACAAGCATATAGATATGTTTATATGAATATATAGACATATATAGAGCATATAATTGCTGCAATACAGTGACCGACTGGTCCTCCATTCGGGGAAACGTACTTCCCTTTCTACACCGGGTCTAAAGGGTTCGACGAGGGAGTTCCCTCTCTCCCCAGCAACCAGAATTTTCGATGTTGCATTGCAACATCCCGAACATATCTCCTTGATACCGCCGTACTGAACCGGAGGAGACCCTCCTCAGCTCGTTGTGCGACGGAACGGTCGTGGTTGAGTCGCCCATCTACAGTTGAATGGGCTATGTTGAAGATGAACGGTACCGCATTTATATTCTGTAACAGTCCGTTCTTGTCCAAATGGAGAAAGGCTTCTGGGGGGACGAAGCCATTGTGCCGTACCCTTTTATGGTATTCTGGATTGGGGTAGTAAGCCCCAAGTTATTGGACGAGTTAATCGCTCTAGCAGTATGACCTCGAATCAATTTCAACAGAAAATTGTCCACTCTTATCAGGTTTGCTCAGTTGTGTAAGACATCATTGGAATAGAATTGTATGTACTGGGACTCTGGCGTTCGATAAAGACGAGGCAAGCCCTGAGACAAGCCCTCTCAAACAATCGAATCTTTTACATCAAGCTTGCACTCACGTTGAACCACACGGGACAGCCATAGGTGAGCATTGGCTGGAAGAGGGCCAAGTAGCAGATAACCTTCACCCTTGCATCGAGTTGGCTGTTGTAAAACAGTCTCTTTGTAAGGGCAAAAGCGACTCGGGCCCTGGCCAGACCAGCATCTACATGTTTGTTAAAATATAGATACTGATCTAGCCAGACCCCGAGGTATCTGACTACAGTCTTTTGCGCCTGTGGTTCCCCGTGTCTTCTAACGATTGAGAACTTTCGCCAATTCTTTTTCGTATCCGCCGAGGCCTTATACAACGGCGTCCTGAAAAGAATCGTTTTCCACTTCTGGATCGCAACTTCTCATGAATGAATTGAAATCACCCTGAGTGAGAGTAGTGATTTCCTCGATCTGTTTGCTTGATCTGTACAGTATCAAGTCATCTGCGTATGCAATTACGTGGGGAAGAGAACTTATTAGATCACTCTAGTAAATGTTGAGCAGGATCGGCGAATTAACGGCACCCTGTTGGAGACCATTTTTTACCTCAAATATACCTGTGGAGGTCACGTTGCCATTCTTGACTACGAACCGTCTACCAGTAAGCATGTTACACAGTAGGTACAGCAGTGGTTTGCTAATGCCTAGCCGATTGAGCTTGTAGAAAAGAGCCTATGGTTAATACGGTGTCAAAAGCCTTCTCCAGATCAATCAAGCAGGCACCCGTACATTGTTTCCGGCTCTTGTTCCATTGGATATCCGACACCAGTTTCGACGCGGCATGAATAGTGTCATGCCCCGCTTTGAAACCGAATTGGTTATCCGGAATTATATTTCTGTCCTCAGTTCAGTTGATCGGAGTTCTATTGATCACCTCCTCGAATACCTTACTGATGTTCGGAAGGAGACTAATAGACCGGAGGTTGCCAGGATTCGAAGAATCTTTTCCTCTCTTGGATATGGGTTGCACAATAGCCGTTTTCCAATGCTCCGGACAATGTGCATTATAAAATGTTGTTTGTTATATTCTTAAAATGCAAAATGTCGCACAAGGCAAACGAATTAACACAAATAAGTGCGCCCTCTGAGAGTGCAGGTAGGTGGTTAAGGGTTAAATCAAGTAGTCTATCGCATATGACAAATACTGTTAAGTTTTAAGAATCGTTTTTTGACCACACTACACGAATGTAAATCGCTCTTCGCTGCCTAATATTTCCTACAGACTTTTAAGACAACTCAATCTGGTGACGATTAGAAATTCAGCATAGTTTGCTCGATCCGATCGTTGACTGCGATGATGAGCTAACAGCGTAGACATCGCGTTGTGGTTCGAGATTCCTGGCAACTCCGCACAATGTTATGAAGCCGTAAGCCCTAGCCCTCTGCGTCACATTAAATAATACACCGCTTGATTCGACTCAGTTGTAAACAAAATAGGCTCCTAGATACCACTGGGGTATATCAGCCAGGTATATAGTGACCGTAGGAATTATTATACTTATTAGACCTTATCCATAAAAAAGCGTGGAAGAGTCGTCTGACAGGGTATACCGACAGGGCTTGTGGTCTGAGCCAGATATATAGAAGGAATAATGCATAGCACAGTGGCACTAACTACTCCGGTACTGGTAAGGAGTGGTGTTTTTGTCGCAGACCACTGAATGTCTGAATGCTAACTAGATCGATCATTTCATCCAGGCACGAGCGGCAGCTTCCTGCTACAGATACTGGTAAGAGAGATTTCTTATCTGAATAATACAACGATTAGATATGACAATCCATCTGACATGGCCTCACGAATAATCAAGAACGCTATACTAATAGAGGGATTAGAAAATTTTCAATTTTAGAAATGTAGTCCAGCTGAGCTTTCCTGTAGGACTCACCAAGATGGGTACATTTTAGACCAGCTTTCAGTTCGTGAAAAACACCTTCCTAAATTCGAAAGGAACTCGGTTCGATGACACGCCAAGCCTTTGTGGAACCACTTATGCTTGTTTGAATACTTGTGGATCGTGTTCACTTGAAAAAACGCAAATGTAGGTGGTTGGCATAACCGCTGACCAAAAATGGGCCTCTTCCGAGGAAATGATTTCTAGGCCAAACTCCAGATCTCGGGCGAACATTTCCAGAGGCAATTAAGAGAACTCATGGCGTTCTCTATCGTTCTGCGGCCTCAATTCTAGCCTATGCACAATCTTATGCAGATATTGGCCCAAATTCAGCCGCAAAATAAGCCGGGTCGACTCTCTGGCTCTAGATACCATTCAGCATTCCAATCTATTGCTATGTTCCCACGGAACCAAAATTGCTAGGTTTTGGTGAATATTTACTGAAACCTCTATAGGCCGTTCTCAATGTGTTTTCAAATCTCAATAGCAGCAGAGAGAGAGAGAGAGAGATAGAGGGGCAGAGAGAAATTGTAAAAATTACCACTAAAATAAACCGAAGTTCACGCTTCGAGAACATCTCATGGACAGATTAAGTCAAGAGAGTTTCAACTAGCTTTCGGTCAAAGCGCTAGGCTTTAACATACCGAAAATGTATGGCGAAACCTTGAAGGTTTGGAGAACATTTACTAAAGCCTCTATAGGCCGTTCTCGAGGTGTTTTCAAATCTCAATAGCAGAAAAGAGAGAGAGAGAAATTGTAAAAATTAACACCAAAATAAACTGAAGTTCACGCTTTGAGAACATCTCATGGACAGATTAAGTCAAGGGAGTTTCAACTAGATTTCGCTCAAAGCGCTAGGCTTCAATATACCGAAAATGTATGGCGAAACCTTGAAGGTTTGGAGAAAATTAATGAAACCTCACGATTTCGGCTAACATAGCAATCGTCGTGTTGGAGTGTGGACTGTGCTAAAAGAGTGTCCATACTGAGTGCCCCTGCTTCAAGACGGTGCATTTCCCGTTTTTACATCTGCGCCAGGAATCCATTTTAACTTATATATTTCCATCTACAATTCTCTCGTAAAATTGTCAATTAGTGACGACAGAGAGCACCGTATGTTTACCCGACTAACCGATGCCGTCTCATTGGCGTGATATTCGGTCAAGAACATGTCTTAATTGAGGTCAAATAAAACCCCGCAACACTTTCACTTGCACTCCTACCAAGTGCATGCAAATTGAATCAACGAGCTCAGCCCAACAACCGGGCACATAATCCCCCGTGAGTTCTTCCCTAATCAACTTTCAAAACGATGACGCGCCGAAAGGTAAAAAAAGAAAGCAATAAAATTAGCCATCAACTTATTTTTCTGCCATTTACCCCGACTCAGTCAGTCACCCTCGTTGCCGTCACGAGCACACCACAGCCACGCGTTTTCCTCTGTCACCCTAACAATACTGCAACTGTCACCAGTCAAGTCCAATCGTGCCGTCAACCCTCAACTAGACGCTGCCGTTCAAATCATTATCACACTTCAGAATCATTTGCATTGCTATCGGGGGCAGTAAAACGAACTAAAGGCAGCCACCCTCTTGGAAAACTACGCCAATTATAGCCCCTGGCGCTTGCTTCAATAGTGAATCATAAAAATTGCAATAAAAACCGAAAAACCATTTTTATGGCCTCTCATCCCAGGGGTCTGGGGTCTGGGGTCTCGTAGTTTTTTGTGAGAACTGCGGGACAGGGTGACGTCGTCGTCGTCGGATGACATCAAAATGACACTAAATCTCATGATCCGTACAATTCCCAGAGGGTGAATGAAGAATGCGCCACGACATTGAGGGCGAGGGGCAACCAGAATCAGAACCAGTATCTATGACCGGATCTCGTGCGGGGTGTAGTGAGTGTGTGTGTGTTTGCAGCCAGCCATTCGTCCATTCGCCCATTCGCCCATTCAGCTCTAGCCGGAGAGAAGAGCTCTTCGAGTGAACTGAACGTGTGGGAATGAATGACTCATGCTGCATGAGAAGAACCAGAACTGTAACAAAGGAACGCCTCGTTGAATGGAATTGGAATCTCGCGCGGCGACGAAGACGAGCGACGGTACGAGGAGCACCACTGGCAGACTGGCAACTGGCACAGGTAGCACACGATGCGAGCGGTACATCATAAACATCTGCTGGTGTACGATGACTCACCGGTTTCGTATCTCTTACCTGTCGGCGAGTTTTCATATTTACCCAACACACTTCCTACTCCGGTTGGCGAGGGCAGATAGGGCATCGGTGCACGGGAATGTGTTTTATTTTCATCGTTTTCCCTCGACCCGACGACGGCCAGGGACTGAATGAATATGAGTTTGGATTTTTTCCTTCCCTCAGCGTTCTTAATCTCTTCCAATTACCACATCCTGGAGACGGAGACCAGCTTCGGCGAAAAAATGTGAAGCGCGACGAATCAAGCAGGGACCGGAGCAGGGAGACAACAAACATTGGTGAACCTACACAAACCTCACGTCCGTCCGTTGTGTGTGGTGTGTGGTGTTTATGTTTATATTTTTTTGTTTATTTTTCGGTGAACCTGTATCCCTCGTGGAATGGCTTGGATACGTCCGCTCCTGTAGGTGCCACCGGAGGCGGTGTTGCCAGCAATCAGCTGGCACTGGCACTTCGATCGATAATTGGCGATGAATGGGCGACGAATGGGAATTAAACGCTGTCACCTCACTGGGTGGCTGGTCCGGGGACATCTGCTCAAGGAATTTCATCGAAATAATTGATCGAGAATTGAGGGAAGAATGTAACGTTACGACATGAAATGGTTGAAATGGAGAAGTGCTAACGACGCTTGGGGATTTTATTGCTCCAACTGCGAGACGAAATTTGATCAGAGACTGTGCCGCCGTTGAGTGGAGAATGGTCTTCTAATTGAAGGAAAATGAAATTTTAACGCTTGAGGAATGTTTTTTTGTTTTTGTTTTTTTTTTCTTAATAGGAATCCCTGTTGATTCTGATTCGAGTGCAAAGTGCATTGACCTGCTCTTGTGAATCGAGGGGAGTGAGGCATTTCGAAGAACTCTGAAATGAATGGACGCTCATTCAAAAAATGTGGCCAGGTACACCAATTAACATGTTTACCTTTCAGTTGTGAGCTGATTGTAAGTGAAGCTTGAAAAAGGTAACAAGGTTATGGATTGCTTGGGAAAATAAAGGTCTCTGCTCGGCATTCAATTCGGAGCGAGCCTGTACACATTATATAAATTATATTCGATTTCACTGGAAGCAGGAGAAGACTCCTGGGTGGCATGCCTCAGCCACTTCGTCTGTGTGAAAGAATGTCTGACAAGAGTTCACATCTTTTTTCTCCAGAAGACCGTTTGAGAGATTAGCAAATATGAGAGTCATTCCATTTTCACTCGGTTCCTGCAATTTTGAAGAGGTTTGACAGAAGAAGCTGGACATTCCTGGACACCTGGCACAACACTCTCTCTCTTGGTCGCCAAAAATAAATTCATATTTCTTTCTTTTGAAGTTTTACGTTAACTTTGCCTTAATTTTAATTTCTTATTCGCCATCCTTTCGCTGAGCCCCCTTCAATTCCGCAATACATAAAACTGGTCTCAGAAGTGGAATACTGAACTCTACAAAATGAACGTTTTGAAAATGTTTTCGCAATGATTAACCGTCTGAGTGCTTGTGTCGACCAGGAGAGTGCTCTAACACCGCAGATAGCACGAGAACAACAGTGACACTCGAAAGAGCTAAGAACAACATTTTCTTAAAAAGTTCTTCGAAATAAATATATTTGAAATCAAATAAAATAAATATATCAAAATCATATGTTTCTCCAACGCAACTTTTCGTTATAGGCTGCAGCAGCGGCTCAAGGAAGAGCTTGGTGCGTTTGCTGGTAACCCACAATGGCATACCAGATTCATATTTAATGACACCCCTTAAAGTGCGCAAGAGGGATTTGACATCGTGCAATTTGTCGAAGGAGTCTTTGATCGCAGTATTGAGGAAAACGTAACACTGGGCGATCCTGCAAGGCAGACAATGGATCAGGCCTGTAGTGCATTAGCAACTCTACTGTGGAGCCTGAGAGTATTAGAGATGCTCTTCGATATATGCTACATGCATCATAGCTCTTCTTCTTCTTCTGGTGGCGCTACAGTCCGGGGTGGAGCTGGGCCTCAACCAGTAAGCCTCTCCAGCCGGCACGATCTTTAGCCAGCTGTCTCCAAATGCGCACACCTAGTCGATTGGGGTCCTTCTCCACCTGGGTGCGTCATCGTTTTTTTAAGGATCTGCCGTAATGTGAAGATCTGGTCGATGGTGGTTCCCCGGCCTGAAGCCACACTGATGGACCTATCAGGCTGTTGACGATTGGTTTCAGGCGCAAAACGGCAGAGAGAATCTTGTAGGCGATGTTGAGGAGACTTATTACTCGGTAGTTGGCGCAGTCAAAGGGGTCCCCTTTCGTGTGGATGGGGCAAACGATACTGAGATTCCACTCATCGGGCATGCTTTCTTCTCTCTTACAGACGAGTTGGGTCTAACATTCTGCCTGACAGCGCTATTGGAGTCTTCCTCGAAGTTTAACAGTCTACAGAAATGATCTTTCCAGATTCTCAGTATCGTCTACTACGAGTTGTCCCTCTGCGTCACGACAGGCTTCTGTCCGAATTTTGTATCCATTGGATAGTTGTTTTACCCGTTTGTAGAACTTTCGGACGTCATTTCTGCCGTAACTCCTCTCCATTTCCTCGATCGCGCGCTTCTCATGCTCTTTCTTTTTCTTTTTGAAAAGCCGGTGCTCTTCCCTTGTATGCGTCGCCTTGTATGCTGCTTGCTTCGCTGAATGTGCCTGCCTGCACTCGTTATCAAACCAGGGGGTTTTTTGGGGTGGCGTTTTGAAACGCAGCACATCAGAGGCAGCTTCTCTGATGACGTTTTGACAATGGTTACATTGTTCGTCGATTGTTTCGCCTGACAGGGTTGGACTCTCTGAGAGCTTTAGGGAGACTCGATCGGCAAAGTTGCTAGCGATCAATTGCGATTGTAGCTTTCCGACGTCAAACTGTTTTGGTCGTGTCGATATCCGTCCTATCGATGTCCGTATTCTTACCTTGGCTACGACAAAGAAATGATCCGAGTCGATGTTGGCTTCTCGGAATATTCGGACAGTGAGAATACTGGAGGAGTGTCTGACGTCGATCGCAATGTGATCAATCTGGTTGACGGTTGGTTGATTAGGAGACCGCCAGGAACCTTTGTGGATGTTGAGATGAGGGAACCGCATACTGGCTATAACGAGTCTCGCCCCGATACGAAGTCCAACAGCCTGAGTTGGTTCTCGGACGTGTTGTCGTGCAGGCTGTGCTTCCCGATGACTCTAGCAAAGATGTCTTCCTTGTCCAGCTTTGCGTTGAAAGCTCCTAGAACGATCTTCATTTTGATCTTCATCATTGATCGTATGTTCTTACTAGGAGATCGTAAAAGTCACCTTTGCTGTCGTCATCTTTATCCTCCGTTGGGGCGTGGGCGCAGATCAGGCTGATGTTGCCGAATGTAGCCTTGTTATGGATTGTTATGAGGCGCTCGCTTATGTATTTAAAGCTTAAGACTGGGGACAAGGGGGCCCCTGCATACATTGCCTCACCTCTAACCGGTTTATGCAGAGGGTGCCGCGAGGAGGCTGTATGTCAACTTGACCTGTGCATTTAACAGGGATCGTTGCTGCCATCTCGCAAAGTTTAGGGCAGTCAACAACTTTGCCCTGGATACACAGGCCCATGCCCTCATAGCTCTTACCAATGTTGTCTCAGTGCACTTGTGATCTGACCACAGACAAGTTCCGACATGTTGGTGAGACGACGCAAGGCCCGACATATAAAGTAAGGAATCAGAACCTAACGCCGGCCAGACACAATCATAATCCATCAGTCGACGTATTGGGAGACTCAAAGCAATCAGCGGCAGAGGGTCAACCTTGATTCCATCATTCGACCCAAAACGATTTGTCATTGCTCCAAAAACCCGTCTAATTTCCGGAAAACGTAAGCTTGAATCTTGCGCTGTAGCTCATTTACAAATTCACGTTTTCTGCGTACTCACTTTACAATTGGTGGGCTTAAGCGTTGTATTAAATTGCTAGTGGCTGCCACGGTGTGCTAGGTGTCTATGTTATTCAAGTATGTTGGATTTTTCTTCTTATCAGTTGGAAGACAAATTTCGAGGCAGTAAAGGAGTTTGTCTACCTCGGGGCAAACGTAAGCGCCACAAACGACGTCACTGTGGAGATCCCACGTATGTAGAACCGCCTTTGGCAACCGGTGTTACTTCGGTGTGTTAAAACAACTGACGCCAAAACTCCTGACTCGAAGGACTAAGATCATTCTCTACAATTTTGTCAGTCCGGCTATATGGAGCCGAAAGCTGTACGATAAGCAAGACTGCGGAGCTGATTCTTGGTGCCTTCGAAAGAAAAATTCTACGTCGGAAACATGGTCAACGAATGGAGGAGAAGACACAACCGTGAACTCTACGAGCTGTACCAGGATGTGGATGTACCTCGGAAGGCAAAGATCCATCGACTGCACTGGCTCGGCCACATCAAAGCGCATGGACAACAATGCTCCAGCTAAAAGGGGCTTCGAATCCGAGTCTCCTAGTTCCAGAAGGAGAGGAAGAGAATATCGCCGGTATAAAGACCAAGTAATCGCGGATGCAAGGCAGCTTGGCATCGTGCCCAGGACCGTCAGGAATGTAAAGCAGCTATCGCTCAGGCTCGGGCCCTGCATGGGTCATCAGCCTGGTAAGTAAGTACGCTGGAGAACATCATATTTCATTGGGTTGAGAGCGTGCTGGTGGAAAAGCGTGTCAGAACAGAGAGTTGTTAGTGACTCCCCGAATGAAAACATTGATTTCAACTGCTTTCGACAACTGCTCCTTTCAATAACCTTCCAGAAGGCGTAGTTTCCCAAACAGAACATGAGTTGCCAAAGCGACTATTGATTGGGAAATCTATAAAATCTAACCTTAAAGAGAGTCACTTTGGTTGTTCGATTGTGGGTATTGTTTATGAATTAAAGAAACAGCGATTAGTAGGAATAATAGTATAGCTGATGTCGCTGTCTGATTCTGAGTCTGAGTTGACTTGGCTCGTTGACATCATATACTTAGTCTTGCCCTCATTTACTCTTAAACCCATCTTCGCGGCCTATGTCGCTGTACTCACAAAAGTGACAATGACATCACGCTGCGTTCTTCCGATTAAGTCAATATTGTCAGCAAATGCGAGTAGTTGGACAGACCTCTGAAAGACTGTTCCTCTGGTGTTCCCAATCGGTCCTCATCATTGAAGATGCGATCTATACGATAGTCCAGTTGCCCTGGACTTTCGTATGGAGAGCGACAGCTCTCTTCTCTCTGCCACCTGTGGCGCTCTAAGTCTCTCTGCTATGCAGTCGGCGATTGCTATGTGAGTGTACCTACCTTGACCTGAGGTTGAACCAACAGATTTCGTCCAATCGGCATTGGCTATGACTGGCTTTCGTCAGGCAGCACAAGGATCTCGCGCCACAATTTCAGCCCATCTACCGCAATCTCCCCACTGTCTGGCTGATTCCTCCTCCAAATCCTGTCAAGCGCTTTTTGTCATACTTTAGGCTCACATCATCCGCGAAGAAGCGATGTAGGTTTAGGTAAGGTTAAGTAGAAGCGGCTGACTGCTGTACGGAAGGATAGCTGCCACACTTGGGCCAACATAGGCCCATTGTGCTTCCACGCGGATCAATGATTACGTGTTCCTCAAACCAGTTAGTGCTCTTAACAAAGCGAAGAAGATGGCTCAGGGTTACACAGTCGCTTCCTAAGTCGGTGAACGGTCCGACTTTATGAAAATGACGCGAAAAGAAAATAATTTTCGCATGTGAATGAAAATGTCATCCACTTAAGGAAGTGTTTTTACCCAAACTATATAAAAACGCCATGGCGTAGTGGGTAACTGCGTCTACTCACTAGATAATTTTATTATTAAACTAATCAGAAGGCACACTGCACGAGCTATGACCTCGTCCAACAGTCTGATCTTTGGGGCTTACTACCCCAATAGTATGTACCATTCCTCTATCTAGACACAATTGGCCTTATACAGGATCCACAAGGATATCCTATCATCTTCCACGTCGTACGCCGAACAGTGGATAGGCGACTTCAATACAAATCGGATGTCGTTCGCACCCACGAGGATCTCCTCCGGTTCAGTAGAGCGATCCCCGCTCGAGATAGGAAAGAGTCTGCCAAAGAACGGCAATTTTACTGGTGGTTACACCAAAACCAGCCTCCGCCACCGCTAGCTTTTCAAGAGGATCAGATAGCTGACCATAGTGGCCAACTTACATAGTTTCTAAGGTAGATATTAAGAGAAAAAAAATAATCAAAAAAAAAAGTAAGAAACAAAACATCCAAAAAAATTAATAAAACAACAAAACCAAAAAAAACAAAAAAAAGGTGCATCACGGCGTATAAATTATATATGTTAGGCATATACACAACATATACGCCCTGGTGCACGCGTCCGTACTGTTACGGACATAGTTAAGATAGTCTTAAATTTTATCTTAGGGTAAGTTAGTATTAGGTAGTGTAAGAAGTTAAGCTTAGCCAAGTTTTTTAAAAGTTTTCTTGGCAAAGAAAAATGTAATAACAGATTGTCATAAAGACTAAAAAACGCAGATTAAGCCGAAAGGCACAGTTATAACATAGATTAGATTGGCTTAGAGTACCCGCATAGGGTCAGTAGGTAAGTATTAAGAACATTGTAAATTCTTAAGTTAGTTAAGCTAGATTTAAGTAATTTTGTCTAGCAAGTAAGTAACATATTTCAGAATAAATAAAATTACATGAAAAAAAAAGTGCGTCGCAGAGGATGCCAGGTTCGATACCCGAATTTACCACCTTTGATAATTCACGGCTCCACCTCTTTCGAGTCACCGACAATGCTCAAAGAGTATTCCTGTCTAGAAAGAGCTTCTCAAATTCGCCGTTCGGAGTCGGCATTAAACTGTAGGTCCCTTCCACTCGCGAAAGAACAATAGCACGCACAACACAAGTGGTTTCTGAGAAGCTAGGCCCAGGTCCGCTTCGGACTGTAGCGCCACCCATATTAATATTATTATTATATAAAAACGCTGCCCATGTCCACTTGATGGAATAGTCCGCTTAAGAAGAAAAAAAATACAACCAAAATCATACCAGCCAACCATAAGAGAAAATTTTCTCCGCTTAAAGGAGTCGTCCACTTAAGAATGTGTCCATTAAGAGAGAGCTCCCTGTAAATGGTCGATGGGGACATTTAACGACCTAAAGCCACGCTGGTATCGACTGGCCAGGTTGCCGACAACACGACAGATAAGATCGTGTATGTTATGTTTAAATGACTGAAGCCTCAATAGTTGACACAATTCAGAGGGTATCCTTTTTTGTGCATCGGGCACACATTGTTGAGGATTCATTCAAGGTACATAGGTACGGATAAAGTGCGCCCCAATGTTCTGAGCACGGCTCCAAGCAAATCCAAGATCTACTTCGGTGCCACTACGAATTGGATAAATTGAATGTCCGCCGCCTTCTTTCATTTTCAATAACTCCATGTCCGTTAGAGTTTGCTCAGATTGTTACCCTTCTTCTTTCCGCATTCCCAGTTGCCTTCAATCGCACGGCGCCTTAGGGGATGATGTGAACAACTGAATCGATGTTAACCACATGAATACAACGCATGTTACATTTCTCATAAAACTCCCCTCATCTCCATCGACAAGCGCTGAAACATGAACCAACATAAAAATAAAACAAGAATACTTATTATTAAGCACAGCTTTTTCTTGATTCATTTCCATTTCATGCGTCGCCAATTTGTCATTTTGATTGTCACTGTGAAGTTGATTTAAATAATTTCCAGAATTAATTTACATTCCTTACACGCCAGCGATTACTCACTGAGTGTGTTGTGTGCGCGCCATTTAGCCTGCGGCAGCGGTGTCCTCGTCATCATCGTCACCGTCGCCGGCCGACTGTCCTCGCCGTACTTTTCACCAAATTAGCACCAGTGTGCGTTCGCACGCAATTCGACTATCAATCCGACCTTCAGCGTCCAAATCACGAAACCATAACTCGTATTGGGGAATCCAACCCTAATCTGATTACATACCCATTCGCCCACTAAACTTGAGTGTAGTCAGCTCTGAACGGAGTTCACCAGGTCAGGAGGTTCAGTGTTATTAACATTCAATTTATCACCCACCTGGCAATGCCCCGCACTCTAACAGCAGTTGATGACTCTGTCGTGCTGACTTGGATGCGGTGTCTCTGATAGGCAGAGTTCCGCGAAGTGTATTCGATTCGATTGAGTCCCCACAGTCAACATCAGGCCCTCGGTGCCTCCTTCTAATCAACACTCATTATGCCATCTCTGGCGATTGTTCCGCAGCCTGGTCGTGCTGTGAAAAAAAAAAACCGTTGGGGACGTCGGGCGTGTTGAAAAATGGAAAACATTTTGGGTGATTCCTCATCGCCACTGCAGGGAATGAAGAATGAGACGGGGATGCTCGAGTTGAGAGTGGGCATCGATGAAGTGGATGTTCCGGGCGCAACAGGTAGGCGAGTGGCTGAGCCATCTACCTGCGGTCCGATTGGTCTTGAATTTAATTCTGGGAATTGTGTCTGTCGTCTTGTTTGGCGGTTTGTTTGTTTGCAGTGTCCTTGTGATTAATGATTGTTTCTCTTCCTTGGCCAATCACCTCCTTCACCATCCCACCTAAGCCGGCGCGGGAAGAGCGATGAGATTCATCCATTAAGATAGGTTAATTGTGGCGTCAGCCTATTTATTTGGGATACAAAATTCTCAATTGTTTTCGCAGAGTCGGCGTCGGCGTCGACGGCGGTGGTGGGATGGAGATTTAAATTTGCCAATTGGTTTGCAGTCCCTTCGGAGGGGGAACGAATTGAAAGGGATATCGATTTGGGAAGGAGCCGTATGCCGTTTGTTGTTGCTGTGAATGGTGGTCGAGGAAGAGTTGGTAGCAATTAGCTTAGGAGAGAGGGACCATCCTGGCCGGAGGTAAGTCTGTTGGCTGAATGGGACCATTTTGAATTTCCAAGTGCAGATGTACACTTTGTCGAAGATTGAGATTGACTCGGGGAGGTCGACGAATGCGGATGTTGCCGAGCAAACAATGGGAACGGAGTGGATTAGAAGGATACACACTGGATTACTGGAGAGTGGAGGAGAAGATAAGAAGGAAATTTGAAATTTGTTTAGAGATCCTTAACTCAAGTCTTAAGTCGGTAAATGGGCTTAACATTTTGACAATTTGTTTTACAATTACCCAAGATCGGAGTTGAGATAGACGCAGGGCAAGGCATACCATGGGAAGCATTGCTGACCGTTCGTAGTCTTATCGATTGATCTTGTTCTTCATGGGAAGCCGGAACTGTGCAGGTGGTTCGTAATTTTATAATTTACAGGTGTTTGCACAGATTTTGAGATCGGCTTACTCTATCTGAGTTAGTTCTTCGACCTTGTAAGGGGATAACCTTGGATTGATACGGAGAAAGAGCCAGCTACGTTTTCATACACTGGCTGGCCCATATATTCGAACAAGGCGCCCTTTCTCCAAGTTATGAATCCAAGAAGCGCGGCACTCCGAGGTGGACCTGGACTAAACTTCCACAACAACATCTCGTGTTGGAGGGGGCCTACCTACGACTCGACTAGATTCAACCCAGATTTTGGGTTTAAAAAAATAAATTGGCGATTGTCTTTTGACGGTAAAAATATGAAGGGTGCTTGTGTGGTTCTAATCTCGATACAGTCAAAATCGGTTATAACGACCTTCAAGGGACTAGCGAATTGGGTCGTTACAACAAAGTAGGTCGTTGTAACCGATATCAGGTAAGGTATGTAGATTAATCTGATGTGTATACCGGAACTTCTCTGATTCTTAAACCATATCAGTAGCGTATTTTCAACTTCAGTGGGATATCAACTCTTTATTTTATTATGGTAAGTTTTGCTTCCTCAAACTTTATTTTCGATATTTTCCTAATCTCTAATATTGTGGATATTGTGCAATGTGAAAAGAATATTCTTTGACAATGTCTTTTGCGCCGCAGCAACCAATCTAAAAATGATACTGGTTCCTCTCTCTTCAATCGAAAGGAGTTTTTTGTTTTGACTCATTTTCTAATATAACTACAGTGAACCCCCCCCTAAGTCGAAACTCTCCCTTACTCGAACTTTTTCGCCATATTTTCGCCATACTTTTCCCTCAACTTTCCATACAAAAAAATCTCTCTAAGTCAAACTCTCTCTAACTCGAACAAATTTTTATATCCCGTGACAATTCGACTTAGGGGGAGTCCACTGTATATATATAATCTACCTCTCGCACAGAACAATCTGCACACAGTCGAACAAACTCAAAATGAGCAGTAAACACAAAACAAACAAAAAAAAAAAAGCAGCGAAATTTTGCGAAATTCTATGTGCCCATATGCATACATAGCATCTGCAGACAACCAGTTTACTCCAACAGTTGCGTCGATTTTGTCATTTATAAAATCGTGGAGGGATTTGAGAGTAAAAATGGGAATGCTGTATTTCAGTGATGGATATTTTTTTAAAAATTAATATTTTTATTGATTTGAGGAATTTTAGTTTTACAAGCGTTTTCGGCTTACAAAAGATATAGCCATGTTTTTTTTACAGCAGGTCGTGAAATTTAGATTGTCCTTTCAACGAGTACGGTTTTCCATATTAATTTCCTATTGCAAATTTTTTGGGGAACAAACATTTTCAAGAATTTATTCCATAGTACCCATCTATTGTTACATTGATGTTTTATGATAAGAATTTATTTACAAAGAATTTTGTTTCGGAGGAATGCAGGTTTCGAGTGAATCCAGCATTGTTTTGATATAATAATAATAATATGGGTGGCGCGACAGTCCGAGGCGGACCTGGGCCTAGCTTCTCAGCAACTACTCGTGTTGTGCGTGCTATTGCTCTTTCGCGAGTGGAAGGGACCTACATTTTAATGCCGACTCCAAACGGCGAATTTGTGAAGCTTTTTCTAGACAGGAATACTTTTTGAGCATTTTCGGTGACTCGAAAGAGGTGGAGCCGTGAATTATCACAGGTGGTAAATTCGAGTATCGAACCTGGCACCTTCTGCGAAGGAGTCGACGGACTCAGCCACTACGCCACAGCGACCCACAATTTTTGGGCAGATATGCAGCAGTTTTTTTATATCCGGCCACAAATTGGACATCAACAATAAATTAACACAGCACTGGAAAACTTAGCTGATATTAAAGAAAGACGTGCACCCTGGAAACTAGCATTTCTCAAATGTCAACCGAGTTCTTTAGGCCTTGAATCGATGGTATGAGTGAGAATGTTTTGTCGGTGTCACATATCTATCAACACGACCGACATTCACACAATTTGCAAATTCTTTACGACTTGTCTTTAGAAGCTTTTTCTAGACAGGAAATACTCTTTGAGCATTGTCAGTGACTCGAAAGAGGTGGAGCCGTGTAATATGAAAGGTGGTAAATTCGGGTATCGAACTTGGCACCCTCTGCGTAGGAGTCGACGCACTTACCCACTACGCCACGGCGACCCATGTAAACATAAACAAATTTTCGGAGACATTTCTTTCGAATAACCACGTTTGCATTAGTGACTGGCGCCATCTATGGAGCCGACGGTAAAATTCTCATTTACACACGTATTTAATCAAAAAATAACATATTTGTCATTTAATAAAGTGAAGTTCGTTGCACTTAAAGGAAACAGTATCCTAGCTAATTTCGACTTAAATATGAGCGCACAATGCAGAGCAGGTAAAGTTCAACTTGCGATTTAAGTGTAACCTGGTTATGTAGTAAATTTAACCGTCGTATCAGCATACGGCCCTTAATGACACTTCCAATAGTCAATTCAAAGATATTTTTTCTCATTCAACTCCAGAAAAATATGAAAAAAAACAGCGTCATATGCCCTTAACACACGCGCTATGCACGATGCAGCTCGATGCAAGGAATTTTGAAACCGAATTATGAGAAGGAATATTTCAATAGATGATCATTTTGGTACAAAAGAAGATAGTTCGCCCGCCAGCTGTAAACTAGGAAGGCACTGTCTTTAACATGTCAGTCCAACTGTTGGGATACGCAGATAACATCCACATCGTGGCGTGTTCCCAACGTGCCGTAATAAAAGTATTCACGGCAATTGAAGAAGATACTAATATTATATTTCAAAAACATGGAAAAATCGGTCGTTATGGGCGATATGTCGTTGTAAGCGATTTAATGAGATTATAATGGACATAAGTTTCCAACTAGCAATAATCGCACCTCGGTAGGACCTGATTGGTTACGATATCGCCTCTGCGCAAAGCTGGTCGCCGTGGCGTAGTGGGTTGGTGCGTCGACTCCTACGCAGAGGGTGCCAGGTTCGATACCCGAATTTACCACCTTTCATATTTCACGGCTCCACCTCTTTCGAGTCACTGATAATGGTCAAAGAGTAGTTCCTGTCTAGAAAAAGCTTCTCAAATTCGCCGTTCGGAGTCGGCATTAAACTGTAGGTCCCTTCCACGCGTGAGAGAACAATAGCACGCACACCACAAGTGGTTGCTAGAAGCTAGGCCCAGGTACACCTCGGACTGTCGCGCCACCCATATTATTATTATAAGACTTTTAAATAAGGCTTTTTTCAAATTCAAAAAATAAAAAGAAACAACTTCGGAGTACGTAGTACGCAGACCTTTAAAAATTCTCGGCCGACGATAAGTACATCAAAGTAGTGCTCGGCCCTCAACGGACTGAAATTCGCATTAAATTGAGTGCTAGTAGTCGGCCACTCATTACTTCAACTGATTAACATGTTAACATATTTTCAACTTTACACAACTTAATAGATATAGATTATGCGTTTAATATCTATGCCCAATCATTAAAGAGTTATTTATGAAACAAGTTCTAGCAAAAATTTAGATTTTTGTAAACTAGCACCACTAATCAAAAGTAGGAAATCGCCACTTTCATGAACTTTCGCAAATGTACCCTGACTTTATGTGTAAGTTAACACCCCGAATGTTTCCACTCGAGAATCCAAAAGATGAACAAACAACGGCTTCAGATGACACCTCATCCGTTCCCAGCACACACAATCGCTGCCACAACGTCTGGACCATACGGCACAAATGCATTCCATCACGTGCAGCGCGGTAATCCAAAGACACCGCTGGGAAGCATTGCACGCCTCTACGATATAAGATAGTATTTAAGGTAGTCTTAAAAAAATTGTAATTTAGTCTAAGTTTGAAATTCTGAGGAGTGATTCTGCCCAAATAGGGCAAGAAAAAATACATTTTTTTTTTTAAACTGAATAAATAGTATTTTAATTTGTATCTACCAGCTGAAGTAATTACGTAATATGATTAATATATTTTCGAACATGTGTAGAACATGTTCCTGCTTCAATCGGCGCCGTCACATTCGAAAAAATGTAACGGTTCTTATATTACAGGATGAAAAGGGGGCCGACCACTAGCGCCGTTACTCTATGTCTAAAAAATAATAGAGCTTCCATCTGTTACTTCTGGCTGCAATAGGATGTCGGCAGACGTAGGGCCAAAGAAATCTCTGGCGACTAAACGCATACGCCTGAGCCTATGCATCAATCCCAGTTTGATCCGCCAGTGTAGAAAATGGAAAATTTGTTTGAAAAATGATTCATTCCTTCGAGCCCCAGAAAAAGTGCATCTACCAGCAATTTTAAAATTAACTACCAATAAAACTAACTACCAATTCTGTTATTAAGTTATCACCGATGTTCATACGGCATTGAGTTTCCGATTCTAGATCCTCCTTTTTCTTCTTTACAACGTGCTTCAGTCCCAATAAGTGTCTGTAGCACGGTTTCTTGCTGTCTATTACACAGCCGTAGTTGATTGAGGCTCTCGTGGGCGCTTCCATAACGGCAACGCGAGCTTTGTTGCAGACTGTAGTCATGTACCCGGGTATCCAGGTATCATGAAAACGTCGACGCCTGTGTCCAGTCTCATGTTAACTTACAGCCTGCATGAGTTCAATCTTCTCCCTCTATCTACGCGAACAAAGCTCACACGCAGAAAATTTCTTTCGAAAAGACCAGAGGCTTGCCATAGGCCAAGGATGGTCGTCATTTCTACGCAATTGCCTCGTGTATCCGCAAAGAGCTCGACTTGCGAGTGTCGTTCTGCGTTTGTAGTCGTCACTCAGGTGCTGCTTGTAATGTTCAAATCGCACAAAGTCCCTGACTATATCGAATTTATAGCTGCATTGTGATGCTCTGTAAAAGACTTATCTACCACGCAGTGTAGTGACATATATTTGCTTTAGAAACAGAACCTTCACAACCAATTGGGACGCAGTATTATTTTTTGCCAGAAAACTAAAGCACTTGTTTCCATCACCGAAAGATGCCTGTTTTACTTAATGTGGAAGTCACCACATGGCACCGGTGCCATCGCACCAGGAATTATGTGCTGCTGTCGTCGGCAGTTGTTCGCTTATCGTTCTTTAAATGGTTTCCAGGAAAACATTTCAAGCTAAGCACAGTGGAGGTGATTGAAAACGTTATCAATGTCACGTGGAATGTCAAGACGACGCATTCCCACAAACAGCCCAGTCCTTCGAACATCTTCGACCATCAGTCCTCTCGACAAAACGCAATTCAATGGAAGCACAAGTCCACGTGCTCCTTATACTCACTCTGGCAAAGCCCATGTGAGGAGAATACTTACGCGTGTTCACATCTTCACCTCATCCACTCGAGAATTAGAGCCCCAGGGATACATATCTAACTTGTGGTATTTTGTAAAGTCAACCGGAAGACAAGCAATGCTCGCCTCCTTGGCGCCACCTCAACCACCAAGAGTGGTTACCTCACATTCGAGAGCGTCTGTGAATTCCAGGAATCAGACATCGTTACTCATTGTATCTACAGCCTGTCAATTAGAATTATTTTGCTTCGACAAAATACGTACGTATCGTATCTTGTGTTGACCTAAATCGATTGTCGATGAGTCGCATGTGTGAATGTAAACCTCAAATCAAAGGACTTGTTCCAGATTCAGCAGTCATGCGGCCCAATCAGCCCGCAAATGGCAAGGTCGGATTCATGTCTCCTCCCCTGGCCACCTCATTCCATATGCATCTCGAACGTTCATTAGCCCCTGAAGCGTTCCATTTAATTTCTGCTATCATTTGACATCCATGCAATCACAAATCAAACATGACTCGTATTCATTGCTCCCTGCCCTTACCCCAGCGACACCAGTTCTTACGAATCACAGGATCGGATTTATTCGATTAATTTTTTGGAGGAACATTTTCTCAGATGCCTTGAATAAACTGTCCCTTGTGCGCTGTGCTGGGGAAAATCGGGTATTCAAAGTGTCCCTCGTTAGGGATGTGGGGACTCAGAGATAAACTACAGCACGCCCTCGTTGCATCTTTAATTGACTACACCTGCGAACGCCCTCTCGGCAGACAATCAATTTGTTCTACCTTCGCCGCAGGTTCCACTCGTCCAAACAGTCATCGAAGATACCTAACCCAGTTACTCTTACGAGACGGGAAAATTCGCAAATATCCACTCACCGACACACGCACACAGAGAATAACAACACAATTCACAAATGAAGCAAGCGAGCGCACACTGGCGGTAAAAAAAAGAGAGAAACAACAAGGAAAACTGAGTGCCTCGACGTTACGGAGAAAGGCTGACTCAAATTCCAATTAGAAGAAACCTTAATCCCTGAAATCGATTACTCGCCAAAGTGTGTCAATTTGAAACTCAAAATTAAACTTGAATGAATCACAACATGTTGCGCTGGTCAGGAGAGCAGTGCTATGGTGAGATAGGCGACGCTTCCGCTGGATTTTGGTTCATCATTCGAAACCGAAGAATGAACGAAGTGATGAGAAGAGAATGGTTCATTCTTCGGTCGGTGTTCGAATTCGAAAATTCGAGTTCGAATGAATGCGCGATGAAGAGAAACGATGAACCGCTTAAGAGAATGGGGTTTCGATGAACTGTGCCCGTGGCGAGGCTTGTTGACAGTAGTTTGTCTGATTGGAGCAGCATTTGATGGAACATGCTGATGGGATTCATTGCTGCGGTTGAGGGGTTCGAAAGAAACATGTTGTTTTGGTTGGAGATTCGAATTTGGAAGGTATCATCCGTTAATCGAAAGGAATGTTTATACATCTAAAAATTAAACAACTTTTTCTGATGTCCTCGACGACTTCATTCACAGAGATGGGAATAAGAAGCAGCAGATTTCCGAACGAAATGCAATTAGCGATCATGTGCTCAGTGAGGCAAGTCAAAATGTCTTGATCGGGAGAATATTCGTCGGGGCAACTTTGACTTTTTCCACTTAGTCGCACGATTCTAAGTTCGACTGTCCAATGTCTGAACGAGACAACGACGAGGAGTTTCGACTCTGGACGCAAGTAAGCAACTTAGTGTCTCTCCGGTACACCAAGGTCGATATGGAGTTGCAATATGAGTCAATAAAGGAGTTAACAAATAATACTTTAGGTGAACTATTTTGACAAGAAATCCATGAAATGGATAGACGGAAAAGACGTGAAACCAATGAGGATTAGCAGAAGGCGTTGAAGAAACGCTAGGACAGCGCATGAGGAGAAACGGTCTAGAAGGCGGGTGAAGAAGAAACCGATGAATTTCGGGTCAAGATCCAGGCGCAAAATATTGGTCTACTTCAAGAAACTGTAGAGACTGTCAACAGACTGTGCATAAAATATTGGAACATATAAGTAGTACAACTGGGAAGCGTTGCCGGACGAATATTTTTCATAGTGGCACCACTGCTACCACAAAGTGTGATTTTAAAGCCATTGCTGACGCAAACAGAAATATACCAAGCACATTCTCTGTGTAGTTTGATCAACTTGTGAAAATACCAAAAAGCATGAGCTCCAAGTCTGTGCAAGTGCTCGCATAGTTCGAGGACATTGACATCATCGGAAAATGGGCCAGATAGCTTGGTTGATACCACTAAATCAACTAATTCATGAGCACATATGAACCGGGATGACAAGTCAAGGCCTTGAGTTTTATTTCAGGTACAAATTTAGTTCATGAATTATTTTGCTATACCTCTCAGCACGTAAAGTCAAAAGTGCGAATCCGATCTAAGACGTCTTACTGCTCCTTACTTCACAATACAAACTAGACGCGCTAGCATTAAACTTCAATAATCCCCGCCTATTTGGTTTAATTCACAACCTCCACGACGACACTCCCACAAGGGGACTTACGTTTTCAGTCTACCGTGGTGCCAAAATACAGAGTCTGTCAGCGTATTTGGTCTAATCCACAACCTCCACGACGACACTCCCACAAGGGGACTTACGTTTTCAGTCTACCGTGGTGCCAAAATACAGAGTCTGTCAAAGTTTCGGAATCAAGTGAAATGCCTTTTATAGAAAAAATGTGACTTCCACTCAATGAGCCATAAATCATGAAAAATTATAAGCTTTTGCTTAACTTAGTGTTTCCGAGGTTTTCGTAATGGAAAAAGTAAGGCTTGTGGTGGAGACGTATATTAACCACCGGCTCAAGTTCAAGAGAACACCACTGTTCAGAAGATAATTGCTTCGATTCGAGGAAGAATCAAGGAGAATAACTGACTTTTGAAAATTATGTAGCATTCGTTTCGGAAGGTAGATAGATGTACTTAAGTATTTTCAAATTCAAATATATATGCAAGCTAAATATGCTACAGCGCCATTTCTTGAAAAATTTGTTATAACGGCACGATCGTGGTACATGGACAACATTGCCTCTGGCCGTAAATGGTTCCGTAGTTGATAAGAACACTCATCAGCGTTCTCACAAGGCACTAACCCATTAGCACACATGCCTTAGGAATGGGTTTACCTTATAATCACATAGCACAAGTTGCAGAAAGCAGGTCTCGAGGAAGGAATCGCTTAAATTCTAATCATGTTAACACAATGGGTCCATATGTCAGTGCCTGACTAAATGTCTGTGCCCACTGCATGCAGTCAACCTTTTGTACCTAAATTAAGTACAACTTCCAGCAGCTGCTTTCTGTTCTTTTAAACGGGACGCGGCTCGACGTGGTGTAGTCGGATAGGTGATCGGCACCTTTTTGCATGGTGCCAGGTTCGTTACCCGAATGTTTCAACATTCAAAATTCACGGTTCCCCATCTTTTGAGTCACGAACAATAAACAAAGAGTACTTGTCTAAAAAAAGCTTCTCAAACTCCACCGTTTAGATTCCGAAGGTCCCAATCACCCGTTAAAGAACAATATCACGCAAAACACGAGTGGTTGCTGTAGAAGCTAGGACCAGGTCCGCCTCCGAATCTCTAGCGACCGATATTTTTATTAAGTGCCACAACCGTTCAGATTCTAACTCGTGGAGCTTGAGCATTCGGTACCTTCCATCGCTGACGGTCCTAGGCACGGTGCTTCCAGTCATCAAGACCAAGCTGTCTTGCATCCGCGATTACGTTGTCTTTATATCGGAGGTTCGGTTTTCCTCTCCTTCTCGAACCAGGAGTCTCGGATTCGAAGACCCTAGTAGCTGGAGGATCGTTGTCCAAGCTCTCGATGTGGCCGGGGCAGTGCAGTCGTGAGATTTTTGCCTTCCGGACTACATCCACATCCTGGTACAGCTCGTAGAGTTCGCAGTTGTCTTCACTATTCGTCTTTCTCGCAGACGGGACCATATATCCGACGCAGATTTTTTCTTTCGAAGGCACCAAGAATCAGCTCCGCAGTTTTTCTTAGCGTCCAGCTTTCGGCTCCATACAGAAGGACTGGCAAAATAGGAGTTTTGTAGAGCATGATCTTGATCCTTAGAGACAGGAGTTTTGAGCCCAGGTGTTTCGACAAACCGAAGTAACATCGATTGCCACTTCAAATCTTCACTGTAAAGTTAACGTTTGGTAGTAGAGGGTAGACAAACTCCTGTCATGTCTTGTCCAAGGTGGTGTTCGTCGAGTCATTGACAGCATATACTTCGTCTTATCCTCATTGGCAAGATGTGTGTATACGCCTAGCAAAATATGCCTGCTGCATGCAGCCAGCCACCTGTACCTTACATAAGAAGCCACTTCCAGCAGCCCCTTTATATGAAATTATGTATAATGCCACCAATAACCATAAGAATCATTTCGCACTTTTGCTTCCTTAAGTGATCCGGGCGAAATTGAAATTCTGTGGTAGAGCCACTCTTAAAAAACATCAATGGATCGATTACACAGAAATGATACATTCTAACCACGATAACCAGTTCGTTGAGTTTCGTTAAATTTTTGTTTCCTTAATACGGATGAACGTCCACTTAACCAGAAATAAAGTATTACAGAGATGTTCGACTTCTACCTCTCTTTCCCCTTAAGATTTTTGACAACTGTTTTTTATAACGTATTCTTAAACCAAATTGACCAATCAGAGGACAGAATTTACGTTGATTCGTGAATAACCGTCAAAAATTCATGAATATCTGTCAAAATAGTGCTCAAATTCGCCGATTGACTAGGGGGCAATCAGCTGTGAAGTCGGCTGTCTGCACTTAACAAGAGGAATATTAGAAAATAGATTACAAAGCGTAATCGATGCTATAGCTACTTTTAACTTGATAGGATTTTGACGTTTAAGGTGGGACAATCGGGACATTAAATCGTTTTACGTGACAAAATTTTCCGATGGGCCACTTGTGGGATAAAAGCGACTTTTCGGGGAACGTCCCGCGCCTGTCGGGACGCCTGGCATTCCTAAATGGTGACCACTTTGAATCAAAGCTCTGGGTACTTCTCTTTCTGACATAAGCTTAAGTTAATTTAAGCCAATTATGGTTTAGCGATTAGTCTGGAGGGGGAATGCTCAATGCTCTAAAAGAGCGAAGCAGAAGAAGCGAAACACCGAAAATATCTAACCTCCGACATAAGGAGAGAGGTGCTCGGACGTAAGACAACTTGGTCTTGATGACTGGAAGCAGCGATTTGGGAACCAACAAGGGTGGAAGGCAGCATTAGGTCAGGCTCACACCTTGCATGGCTGTTTTGATAACGAAGTAAATACGTTGTGGAAGGCACATACTCTCTCCCGAATACGATTTTCCGTTAACACGGTTGTCGTTTGATTAGATTAACAAGGGCTTTCCTCTGTTCAACGCTCCATGGTCAAGCATTGCGACAGGCATCAGTCTAATGGTCGCGTCAGAGATATTTTGTGGCAGTTTTAAAGGTCTTCCATCCTTAAATTTGAAATAAGAGGACCTCAGGCACATACCAACAGCATCAAACATACTTACAGTCTCTTGGTTTTCTCACGACATCCTTGAATGGTACACGAGTTGCTTTCGAGATCTTAAGAAAACCCCATCACTGCTTTAAACAACAACAATGTTACTCAGGAAAAGTTCTAAATCCACTTATTACAAGATATGTATCCCCATTCGTCGAAATCCTTAAACGAGACATTATCATCAACTGTGATTTTTATCGCTTGCAACATATTCTGAATCTAAAAGAGTTTGCAACATGAATCGACGATGACCTGTTTAGATTCTTTTTCGAACTCTGATGCCGAAATTCGTGTCAGAAGCAAGTTGATACAGACATCAAAACGCATGTATCTGAGGCAGATTAGTGTATTCAAACTGAGGGAATGAAGACATAGCATTCCATAAACATCCATGTATACAATGTTTCAGAGGCAAGCTGCTGGGTCCGACTTCAGTTACAGTGTCGCTTTCGAAATTATCACACGCAACAAGACCCTCAGAAACCACAATCGCTTGTCGAAATGTATCCTCAATATTGACTCGTTTAAAATGTATCTACACTGCCTGAATCACACTTTTGGGACCCATCAGCCGGGCTCTTTCGAATTCATTCACAAAAAAAAACCACGGAAGAATATTCCAAATTTCCAATTTGAGCCGATTCGATGTCGAATATCACATCGTACATCGCGCTACCACTCTCTCTCTCTCTCTCTCTTTCTCTCTCGTGCACACACTCTGCGGCGCTCTTCGACTCTGAATCCGACGGTAGTGGCGAAAGGCAAAATGCAAACAACACGAAAAAAAATGTATCCAGTGCGCGCGGTTCGCACTCAGTCTCAGATTTTTGAGTAGGTATACTTTGGAATTCATTTTCAGTCAATGTTGATTAAGCATGCGGTGCGGTAGTGTATGTCCTGTACTCGCTTGTTGAATTTTTATTTCGGATCTCAAGTGAAATAAATCCTCACATATAGATACATATCTATTTACAGAAAAAAAAAATTACAGTGAATAAAAAAAAAATAAATAAAAATAAGCCGAGATCCCTTACACGTTCCAATGAATTATTTGCCACTAATGACGACGACGGTCTCAGAGTCCTTGTTGTGCAAAGTGAATGCTTGTGTGTGTGCGATACATTTAATAAATCGGTATATCGCGTGAACACGGGCCGTTATCGTGTGAAAATATCCTTAAAATCGCTCGCTCGCTCGCATTGGAATTTCGCAAGGAATAAATAATAAACTCGGCGGTGCGGTGCGCGCTAGCGTGAGTGAGTTTTGTGTTTGTTGTGTTGTGTGGCCGCTGTTTTCTGATCTAGCCGACAGCGGTAGCGGTAACAGTGGTTCTGGGCAGCAACTCGACCTGCCAGAGAAGTGAAAGTGATTTGTGAATGAAAAGTTAAGTTTAACAAGAGTCCTTGGTGTGGTCACCCTGCCTCCTCCTTTCACTTAACCACCACCCCCTCAGATTACCGCACGCAGTCGGTGAGCATAAGCAAGGGATTACCAGTGTGACGGGATAATGTGTGAAGAAAAGTGAAAAAGTTTGAAGAAGAGAAATTTATGAAAACATCAACAAATCCTTGGGGATTATAACAAACGACGCGAAATTCTTCTCTAGTACAATGGATTACCAGTGCAGACTAACGCAAGGATACTACATATTTAGAAACCGTGATTGAAAGGATATACTTTTTTTTCGGTTGATTCCTGGAATTTTTTCCTTTTGTGTTTGTTTTTTTTTTGGTTTTATTTTCATTTCGGTTTGGTTTTGTGTTTGACTTTTTTGTTTGCGATCCAAGCTTTGAAAGGACACGAGAGATAAGCCAGCATTCAGTATTTCACCACCAACAATGCATCACAATAAAATTCGCTACAAGATCCTGCACAGCCAACGGAGTCGATCGTGCTTGAGTGTGCTGATAGTGATGTCGCTGCTGACCTCGTCGAGTCGGTCGCTAGCGAATGCGACGCGGTACAATCGCCAGAACCACGTAATGTACAGCGGTGGGGCCGGCAGCAGCGCGGACGATCGTGGCCTGGGGCGGCACGGCCACAATAGCAACAGCAACCGCAACAGTAACCACAACGATGTGTACAGTGTGAACGACGCGATGTTGATAACGAGCTCGAACGACGAACACCCGATGATCGTGAACCAGCAGCAGTTGAGCAGCTGCCAGACAGTGTGCGCCTGCAAGTGGAAGGGCGGCAAGCAGACGGTGGAGTGTATCGATCGGTCGCTGATCCAGATCCCGGACAACATTGATCCGTCGACGCAAGTGCTGGACATGTCCGGCAACAAGTTGCAGACGCTCTCGAACGAGCAGTTCATTCGGGCGAATTTGTTGAACCTGCAGAAGCTGTATCTGCGCAACTGCAAGATCGGGGAGATCGAGCCGGAGACTTTCAAAGGACTGACAAACCTCGTGGAGTTGGACTTGTCGCATAATTTGCTGGTTGTGGTGCCTTCGAATGCCTTGAGCTACATACCGTCACTGCGTGATCTGACCCTGGCCTCGAACCACATCCACAAGATCGAGCGGTACTCGTTCGCCAGCACGCCCAGCTTGCACAAGCTGGACCTGTCCCACTGCGACATACAGACAATAGCCCCGCAGGCGTTCGAGGGACTGGAGGGCTTGACGCTTCTCAAATTGAACGGCAACAAGCTGACCGAGCTCCGACCCCAAACCATCGAGAGTCTCAGTCGGCTCCATGGCATTGAGCTGCACGACAATCCGTGGATGTGCGATTGCCGTCTGCGAGCGGCCAAGCTGTGGCTGCTGGAGAAGAACATTCCATACCCCGTGGCTCCGATATGCTCTGGCGGACCAGAGAGAGTCCTCGATCGATCCTTTGCAGAGTTGCACGTCGACGACTTTGCGTGTCGCCCTGAAATGCTGCCAATCAACCACTACGTCGAGGCGACAATGGGCGAGAACGCGTCAATAGTATGCCGGGCCTCGGCTATCCCGGCAGCCACTATCAACTGGTACTGGTCGGGGCGGCTGCTGGCCAACGGCAGTGCGTTCAGCGCCTACCAGAGGGTGTACATCTACGAAGACGGACAATTCGAGAAGCGAAGCCGGCTCATCCTAACGAACGCTCAAGAAACCGATTCGAGTGAGTTCTACTGCGTGGCCGAGAACAAGGCGGGAACAGCCGAAGCGAACTTCACGCTTCACGTCAGCATGAGGCCAGCTGGAATGGCTTCGCTGGGCAGCGGGCAGATCGTCGGACTCAGCGCCGCCTTAGTGATCCTCATTCTCTTCATATTGCTCATAATCATGTTCCTCCTCTTCCGATTGCGACGCACGCCCTTCATCGAGAGCAAGACGCCAAATCACCTAGAGGTCATCACTACAATGAATCACCAGAACTCCATCACCAACAAGACCCAGCCGCCCACGGGCAACGGTAGCATAGGGGGCGTTGTGATCGCCAACGGAGCGATACCGAACTGCGCGACATTAGACCGCAAGGGCAGCACAACCGATCGAATGCACGCCGAGTCGAACGACTCGAAATTCACGAATCCAGTGCAGAAGCCCCCCCGGCTGACTGACCTTGCGTACACCACGAGCAACTATGACAATAACGGGAGCGTTCTCTCGACAGCCACTTGCTTCATCTCGCCCACAGCCTCAGCCGGCAACAACCCAGACCTAATAAACGACACCAAACGCTTCGGAAGCGACGAGTTCACCGACCTCAAGATTCCGGCGATTCTCACAGCGAACTCCAGCGGCGAGTACAGCAGAGCGGGCGGCTGCGACTCCCTGTATCCATCTGGGCTCTGGGAGACGGCGACAACATCCTCTTCAGTGACTGACGACTTGTATCTGAAGCGAGCGACCAGCACAACAATAGCCGGCTACACGGGCTACTCCGACAAGACCCCGATCATGGATACGAATCAGATGTACGACCTCCATGTGCAGGGCAACGACTACTTCAGCAAAACATTCCCCCGCACGCACTTCAATAACGCCCCGTCGACATCCTCATCCATTGTGGGTGGCGGTGCACACTCGACAACATCAACTACAACCACAAACCTCTCGTCGGGAGGCAACTCAACCGGTGGCTACCCTTCAGACTATGGCCTGCCACTGGTGCCGGGTGCGGAGACACAGATCCATCATCAAATGCACCCCATCTACAACAACAATAACGCATCGGCCTTAACGGCAACCAGTTGTAGCAATATCAACAATAACAACAACAACAGTAGTAGTAGTAATAGTAGTAGAAGTTCAACATCAACACCTACAGCGACGCACCAGCAGCAGCAGCCGGCAACAAATCTGAGCGGAACCCAGCAGCAGACACAACTCCAGCAGCAGTTGATGGCGAACGGCGTCCCAGTGAATGCGAAGACGATACGAGTTTGGCAGAAGGGTGGCGTGCCAGTCCTGCCGCCCGTCACAGCCTTGAAACGTGCATTAATTAGCAGCAGTAGGAGTTCACCGGACGAGGGCTACCAGGAGGGATGCGGAACTGACGTTTAAGTTTGTTGAGTTTTCATTTGAACCATTCACTTGCTTTTCTCTTCTTTTTTGTATGCCCTCCTTGTTTATCCACTTTGTAGATACAATTTTTATAAGTTCCGTTTTTATTTTTATTTCTATTTTCAAAAAAAAACTCATTTTTTTAGTTTTAAGGATTTTAGTTCGTAGAGCAAACGACGAGTAATGATTCTTTTCCGGTTCTCAAGTTCGATGAGAATGGGCAACAAAATGAAAAGAATTCAACTAGGGAAAGGGAAATACTAGCGAAAAAAATGAAAAAAAAGTAATTAATTAATATAAAAAAATGTGATAGTGTTTGATATAAATTTAAAGAAAAAAATGCAAAAAAAAAAAATAATACGAGAAGAGTTGTGTGGTGGGAGTTGGTTGGTAGAATTGACGCAAGCAGAAGTTATGCATGAGTGATGCAGTGAACGGGGCACAGTGGAACTTGTGGAAAGTAATCGATTAATTTATTTTATGTAGAGAATGTTACGATGATAGAGAGACTTTTGATTTTTGGTTTGAAATCTGAAATTTTGTTCGATAGCAACTTGATGGTGAGCGGTGAGCATGGACTTGAGGTGTAAAAGGAGGTGGAAGTGATGTTTCTGGTTCCATAAGTGGAAGTCGTGTCATAAGTGGATTTTTGGTTTAACATTTTAATGGTGGAAGGGCATTTTTTTGGAGACTACGACAAATGGTGGAGGCTTGTGTGCAAATTTGAATTTATTTCAAAAACATTATGCACCCTCTTATATCGTAGAGTCAAGTTGTCGTGTAGTTTCAACTGGGATCTACTCAAACAAAATACTGATCACAATTTGGTGACAAATTCAACAGGAAAACAACTCAATTTCATTGATATTTAGTCATTTCGAAACACGTTTGCTGATTTCAAGTTTGATTGATTGAGCACCCGCATTACTCCGAGGCACGTTGTTGACAAATCAAGCAAGAAGCACTGGATTTGAAGACTCCAACAGATCTCTTGCTGGTGGAATAAACCTTGAAATTCTTTTCCTATCGACGATGATGTAAATATTTCATTTATTTCCCAAGAGGATTATGTTATTTCGATCGATGATTTTTCTTATATAAAGTTGATTGATTTTTGGTTGAATCACAATTGATTCGACGATAAGTCCACGAGATTCCATTGAGCTTAAGTGCCTTCGAAGTCTGCATACGCTTATTGACAAAAGTCTAGTGTAACACTGGAAGTTCTATGGAATCAACGAGTTTTTTCTTCGTAAAATCTTTAAAAAGCGGTAAAAAGTAGCAAGTGATCCTTAAAAGTAAAATTCAAAAAAGTAAATATTTTTCGCTTTATTATTCAATGAAGTTTTGACATAAACAAAAGTTAAGAATTAAGGCACAACTCCTCCTTGCCATTGGTTGGAAGGGTCCCCATTTCGAATCCCAGTGAAAGCAAGGCTAATATGCTATATCCACTTTTCAAATCTGTCACCATTTGCCATTGAATTCAGCCAAGCAGCACCTTTCTCTGCCCTGCCATACCCTAGGGAACAACTTTCTTCATTCTTCAACTTCATTAATTGTGGCTCTTCTAATTAGTCAGTCCTTAAATTTTGATTTAACCATTTTCACAAACATGTAAAGCTTAACAAAGGTACTTGAGAATAAATGGGCCTTAGTTATCAAACAATTTATCGAATCAATTCTGAAAACGACGAGGGCAGTGATATACTTCAAAGCTATGTCATCACCTTTTTGGTGACTTTTTAAACTCAAGTTATCACCTCTAAGTGCACATAGACGTTTGAAAGGTTGAGACGATTGCCGCATTTAAAAAAAATGGAATGTCTACCAATATTCCAACACGGATTCATAATTGGCAACTATCTTACTATGCCCAGTCAGCTCACGTGGTTGCCAGATTGTGGTACAATGGCTAAACTGGAATTTTTCACCAGAACCTTATCTAAGTGTGTCTTTAATCTACAGACTTGCAACGACATCTTACCTTATCATGGATACTTAAATGAAAACTAGCTTTAATTATTCGCAAAGATCGGAAATTCCATTTTCCCTTTTTCCTACTCTAGTTTACCATGAAAATGTAGGAAATTGTAAAGTCCTCTTCCTATGAATGCAATACCTCAGTTCGTGGTGATCCTGTGCCCTAACCAACAAACCCATTAGTGTGGTCCCTCGCTAGATGCCTTCGATTCCCTAATTAAAGTTTCGTTAAGTTCTTCGTGGCAACCTCAAACAATGGCGCCCAACCATGGCTCGCAATCGAACGCTTTCAGTACTTGAGGAGAGTTTACACCGAAACAAACACAACAGCGGTAGGTGATCTTCTGAATTACCGCTTTTATTCTGAGAATGTCTGTTTTAAAGTTCATATTTGTCGGGAAAAAAATAATGCGATGGGGAATTTCTCTCGATTTTTATCTCTGGAAAATGAGGAAAGTGAATTTTTTTCAAAATTAATTTTTTATTGTGACAACATAAAATACAATCGAATAGTCAGGGAAACAAATATTTTGTTCGATTTAGGGAACGATTGATATGGAAAAATTAAAGTTCCATGACATTTAACAAATTGTATTTGAAAAAAACTCGTGTGAAAGAAGGTTCGTCTTACAGAGACTTGACTGTAGTTATATTTGCTTATGCACCCCTAATAAGAAGAATGATTCAAAAGAAACACAATAAAAGACAAAATTTGAAGTCGTGTGTAGAAATTAAAGACAGAGACCGTTTTTTATTTTATTTTCCCTCTATGAGGGACTTTATTTAATTTCAAATCCGATCTTGCTTCGATCACTGCTTTCTTACAACTAAACTACTTTCCTTAACCTATCCTAATTGCTCGATGTCGATGAGCAATGGTCTTGACACGATTGCGTCCCACGATGGATGATCGGCGACGCTCACACGATGGTGTCGGCTTGCATCGCTGTGCCTGGTCCCAAGGTTTGCTTGGCTTCAAACGCGGACCTAGCGTCTGGCTGTTTGCACACTTTTTGTTGTCCAGCTGCTCTCACACCTGCCGGCGTCTGGTTGTTCGCTGACATTTGTAATGTGAGAGCGTGTTAACTTAGATTTTTGTGACTAGGTGTATATGTAATCATGGCTAGAATAGTAAGGAAAATGTCCATAAGCTGAAATTGAAATAAAAGCATGGTAAGCTTAGAGTGGGTACACTTAGACCAAAAGTGAGCCTTGTTACCACAGAGATCCTAATCCCCTAAAGCGCTTTTAATAAAGCTATCTTCGTTTAGTATGAGTAAGCGTCTCAAGCTTTGGTAAATGTTTTGCAATAGCGATAGGCATGGACGCCAGTTCCCTGTCCAGAAATGTGTAGTGTGTGCCATTTCTAGCGTGTTCGTTTGATTCGAAATTCGGGAATAATGTCATACGCATATTGAAAAATGACACTCCGTTTCAGCAAAATGAATGATTTCTGACGTTTATAAAAAACGAATTGATTTAAAATCGACAATCTGTCGGACATCTTAAAAAAATAGGTCTGTTCCCGTACCCAAAATAAACAAACATCGTGATGAGTCACAACCAAGTGATTATGTTGTCACATTATAATGACAGAGCTGCTTACGTGATGCACATTTCTCGAACTAAACCCATGCGGAGTCCATTTTACTTTTCTTCCAGAGATTTGCTGGGTTTTAACAATGATCGGTAGGTTTTGAATAAAAAATTCAATGATTTGATGAGATTTGTGAATACGAAAATTATTTTACTCTTAACCAGCTACCCCTAGTCTCTGAGTCCGCACCGATTTTTCAATTGAATGTATTTTTTTATTTCATTTGTTTTTTAATTATTTAAAATTCAACGTCGTGTTACCTTAGTTCATATCCTCTGAGGCCTGAAGATAAAGCTTAAGAGCATTAAGAACAATTCTATTTATTTTTTATTCAGTTAATTCCACAAATTCCAATTTTCAGTCATAATCTGTGGCCGCTCTCCAGGACCGCAAGAGTAGGTGGTTAAAGGTTAAACATCAATATCGACTGATTCAATAGTTAGACTTTAGTAATTACATTATTTTGGAATTGAAGTACTAGTATACGCCGTCCTGTGCCATCATCAAGCTTGTTTTTTAAAATCTTTTTTAAACAAAATTTAAATCCTGGTCTGAAAGTTTGTCCTGCATTAATCGAAACAAGTGAACAGAAAACCACCCTTGAGTTGGAGCATGTTAACTATTAACATCATTTAGCAATTAACAACATCCACAAGTGCTTTTCTTTAAAAAATGTATGCAATAAGACTGCTCGCAAATAGCTCGTTCCAAATTTGACATTTTCAAGTCGACGAACAAATTCTTCTTTTAACAATCACAGCCTATTTTTTTTTGTCAGAATTAACGCAAATGAAATGGGAAAAAAAGAAATGAAGAAATGCTGATCAGAAATAAATTGGTTTGCTTTATTTCTACTCATAATAGAATCAACATTTCATAAATATAAAAAAAGATTTGACTTCATCAGATCATGCTCAAGGACGTACAAATATTCTCTCAGACATTGAGACTTCAGAGCTACTGAAGACACTTGGAACAAATTTTAGAAGCTCACTTTATCTTCGTTCTATATGACTTTAGTTTTCCTGTTTTTAAGTACCCGAGGATCAAAAATTATTTAACGCCCGACATAAGTAATATCAATGAATGAAGTTCAAAGCCGATTCACTTGGCCTGCTTTTCGTACTTTAGAAAAGAAAACCATCCACTTTAATTAGTAATTTTATTCCAAAACGGGTGCCTTTCCGGCTGGTCATGTATAGTTTGTGTGATGTCCAATAGTCATTTAAAATGGGTTGTACTAGCAAATTCTTTTGTCATTTTCATATGGGTGTCTAGAAAAGTAAAATCAGTGAATTGACTTACTCGAGCCATTCAGACTAGGCTGAATTGAGAACTTCAAACTTTTTGTGTGCTCGCTCACGTTACGTTAGCTAGTTGTTATTGTCCAGAGTATGCAGTCATTCTACACTATCCTTGATCGACTATCGAAACCTTGAACTCTTGACATGTTCTCATCGTCATTGATGCGATAATTTTTGGTATGGTACATCAATTTAATTCGCCTAGTACACATCCTCGAAGGTGTCCAATTGTCTTTCTCAACTGATGAGCCAAAAATTGTTTCAGTCTTCATGATAAGTTTTGGTAGTTGATTAAGCAGAAGTATTTTCACATGTATTGTCTAGTGATTTTCGTCTACTACTACTTGTTCCAGTGCCAGGGTGATGACTAAGATGAAATACCTTTATATGCAGTACATTGCAGATGTCACTCATTTTTTTCAACCTAATATTTACTACACTACTTTTTGTAGTGTCATTCTCCCTTATCCTCGTTCCTTTCTCGCCCCTGTTGTACATTTCAAAAAAAATCCGTAACATGTGTACAATTTACATTCACTGGAACGTATATGCAAATTTATTTCAATTTAAATTCCCGCACTCATCATTTTCCTTCTGTCAAAAAACCCTCGGGGTCAATGTTTCAAAGTCTGGGCTGGGAGCCAACCATTGTACAAAGGTTTCTTCGAAAAAGTCTCCTTGTGCGTCCATTGACTACGTTTACTAATTGATATTATAATTTCTTGGAAACTGAAATTGACAAATGTTTCATTGTGGCACCTCACGGTGTTTTGAGTCAAACGATGTTGAATCGACCTTAAGGCGATGATGAAAGTCAAAGGAAATATGTGAATGTCACACAATAAGAGAGTGAGGGTTATACTGTTGTCATTGTTGAAAAGTTTATTTAATGGGAGTCCGAATATAAGAGAAATTGTGTTGAAATATGAGGATCAACAGTCGAAATTGCCAAAGCATTGGTATTAGCAGCACAACATCGAAAAACATACTCATTGCTCATTCAAAAAAGAAGAGAACGTCATAAAGCGCAATGACAAGGCAGTGCTTTTAGGGATTTCAAGTGATCGCTAACAATTACAATTTTTACTGAAAAATCAAAGTTCATGTTAGTGTTTCACTAACATCAGGTATGAACTTGAAATGAACACTGAATCCGGACAAGACAAGTGATGTTGAAGCGAATATTCTTCCATATAATATATTTAAATTTGATTTTAGAAATCAATTCTCAAAGTTCAGTGAATTCCGCTTTGCAGGTTAATTTTTTGTCGGTTCCAATTAGACGGATGTCCCAATAGAGGAATAAACAGTGTGTATGGATTATAATAGTTGTCTGAGTTGAATGCGAATTATACCTAAGTGAGTCGTGGTCCCAAAACCTGAGTTGAATGTAAAAGGTCTCATCTTACCATTTCTTTGATTGATTAAGTTCTATTAAAATCCAACAACGAGTCCAAATATCCAAATTTATTTCATTCCATTTTGAAAAAAATAAACACAACTTCCACACACCACTTCCATATTTCGACAATTACTTACTCCGAACTTGTTTGTTCACGTAATCAAATATTGGTACACAAATTCCAATTTTAGGTGCTGAAAGTTAGTTAAAAAAAATAGGAGAACCATCAGGTTGAAGTGTAGTGAAAGCTTCCAAAAACCACGGACTTTGAATAAAATGTTATTTTCCGATCGCAGTCGATGTTCTGCAACGTCCTCCAGTTAACCAAATTTAAACAAATTCAAATGTAATGGATTGATTAATCAGTATTAGCTAGTTCAGTGGTTCTATATGACTGTCGAGTTATACATGTCTGTTGTTGATGGTAGATTATGTTTCAATCGATTCCTCCGCGGATGTTTGTTTATTAGTTTCTTGAAGTCGATGAGTCCTAGAACTTCCTATTTTTGGGTATTTCTTGCATATACACTCAATTCTATTTTTATGCGGTAGATACGTTTCAAAACTAACCGCACAAAAAAATACACTAAAAAGGAATGTATTACATTATTTTCGAAAAAGCATAAAACCAAAAAATCATATGAAAAAAGACATTAATTACTTTATATAATCAGGGATACGTTCCAAAATTTTGATTTTAAAATTTAAAAAATTAAAGTTCTTAATCAACCAAACGCGTCTTTACTCAACGAAAACATTAGCTCGCTCAAGTGATAATTCATTCTTACACAAATAGCATTGGGCATATGTAACTAATGTTTCCTTGCTCTGTATAGAAGAAATATTTAAAAAGAGGAATCCCATACAAAATTCCCATAGAAAAACAGCGCATAACTTCAAAATCTTGTACAAAAAAATCGGCATTAGATTCTCGGGAAAAGTCGCATAAATTCAAAAACTCATAAAAAGATAATTGAGTGTATTAAGTTTTAATATCAAGATAGCATCTATTCCTTCATAATTATCTATAGCGTTGAATGTTTCTTCGTTCCATATAAATGAAATTAATTTGACACTTTCTGTTGTGCTCACAACCCTGAAATGAAAGTATATACATGTAAGCTTAAGAATACTGTCAAGAATGTACATTTTATGAAATGGATGCTTCCTAAGAACATTTTATCCCCCTAATTATTGAAGGTAATTTTTTAATACCCAGTCGATTACCACATTTATTTTGATTGTATCTTGTCTTTTTCAAAATTCAATATTTAAGGTTATTTTTGGTTTTTTAAATGAAGTTTTTTTAGATCAAATTTTGGATGGTCTAATGTAGACATAAATTAAACTACTTCAGTTTTAATCTGTACATTGTTTTATTTTTGATTTAAGTCCTGAATTACATCACATTAACAGTTTTAAAACCCTTTAGTTAAAATACGTCGTTAAAAATAAAATAACGGAAAGACAAGATTTACTACTACTTACTAGTAAAGTAAAATCATTTCAAAACATTGCAATGAAAGAAAAATTAATTCGTTGCCACTTCCGTTCAACCGATCCACTATCAGCCCACCAGTACACTTTGCGTCTCATTTGTTCCTATTATCTGTTCAATTATTCAAACAAATTGTCAAAATCATTCCATTCATTGAATGTACAAACAACAATCAAAGAGGAACGTCATTATTTCCGTGAATTAAATCCTAAATTCCTTGTAAGACGAAAAGGAAAAAACAAAAAATTCTGCTCTCAAAATTGCTGTGTTTCGTTTATCTAACACTCATAGAAGTGATTTGCGGTAGTTGATTATCGAATTCGTGCTTTTTGATCTGCGTAATGCATTCTAAAGATATAAACTGAGAAACTAAAAAATCCAAAGAGCTGCATCAAACCATTCGAAAACCACACAAATAATTAAAATTCACTCGAAAAACGTCGCTTTAGAATATTTCCGACAACATTACCCAGCACGGAATATGTTTGATTGTCTATTTTGTCAATTTTGTCAAGGAGTAAACTATAGCCTCTGCCGATTCCATCCCTAAGTCTAATAAAGTCATTAGTTGACTAGATGCTGTTGACCCCATGTACAGTCTCTTTTATCGCCATTTCAATAATCTGAGATGTTTGTCACCTAAACTCTTTTTGGTGGTCTCTAACCCACCAACTTACTTAATGAGAGAATGTAAAGTCCTTCAAGCAACGTGTTCATGTTCTCGAGTTCTAACATCTTATGGTACTTCACCAACGTCCAGACAATTTTTCGGCGGCCCTCTTGTCCTGTTGACAATGCACCGAAGGTTCAACTGAATCTGAATACTTATAAAATGTTGGCCGTTTCAAGTTTTATTCCGACTTGTAAGTTTGCTGACTCATGTAAGGGCATGAACATCATTGGCTTCTTTACAGCGGTCGGGTTAATTTTCGTGATTCCAATTTTCTTTCGATGTTCCTAGTCAAAATAAAATTTCTTTTTCTTAGGGCCTCGTACACCAAAAATTTCTTAAGCAATCTAGCTAGAGCGACTGCATTTGTTGGGACTAAACACTTGTTTACATGAATTCGTTTGACTGATTTAATAATTCACATAATTTAGTACATGAATTCATGAATAGAATAATTGTACATCACTCTTTTAGTCATTGGAGTTCATAATAGAATTTTTTTTTTCGAGGATGACAGTAAAGTAAAATTTTATCGATTTGGTAAGATAGATAGATAAGAACTGTCCTTGAAGTATTCAATAAAATTTGTAGATTATTAATGATCACAGCAAAATAGGGGCAGCACTGCTTTGCCATATTTTTCAAAAATAGCAGAGTATTTATTTCAACGTCATCCTCTCTCTAAACAAAGTCTCCTAAAAGAACAACGGCCTTACTGATGCGTCTCTCATTTTAAGCCTCACTAGGCACATTTGCACACACTGTCTCGTCAATTCTCAGTCCCTTAAAAGAAACTTTTTCAACAATGACGAACAACATCAGTCTCTCCCTCTCTGTTTTTTTTCCCACACGAATCAATCAATTAATTTGAAATTAAGTTTCACTCTGTTAATACTTGGCTGACAAAACGAATTCATCATCTCGCTCCCCAGATCAGATTATCAAAAGACGGAAGCCTCAAGGTCCTTCACATCTCGAGATCCATCTAATATTCAAGGACTCGGTGTCATGTCACTGAGTGTCATTTGTGTTGAAAAGTTTCCCGAGAATGTTAACGCTTATCAGAAGCACACATTTGCGGAAACAAAAAGTTCAACACGTGCCGTCGTTTCACTAATTATTTATAAATCACACATGTACATAGATAAATCATTTCTGTGTGTGCGAGTATCTTCAAAAGGGAAACCGAAAAGGAAGTGTCCTATAACGTTGGTTAAAGTCATGACACGCAAAGTATTGAATGGCATTAAGATATTGTGAATGTCTGGGAAAGAACATTCTTTTGAATTATGTAAGAGTAAATTTTTGTGGGCTGGTGAGATAGATACCTACAGTCAGTATACGCTTCGAGAACAATCGCCTTGAACTTGAGCACAACTCTTGACATTTTCGCACGACGAACAGGTATTGTGAGCAGGGTTTATAGGATCATTCGTAGGAGTTTTGTGTAATGAATTTAATCATGCCCAAGTTGGGGAGATTTATCTGAGCTTTTGGTTTGAGGATCTTGATGTGTGTGTAAAAGTGAAGAACCTTCAAATTCATTTTGGGCCTGTTCCGCAAATGGTTCGTGTTTGGTTCAGTTCATATGTGGACTAAAATCGAATGTGTATCGTCATCAAATCCGATTTCATTCAGCCGCCAATATATCTTTGATCCAAAATTCTGTCGAATACAACGCACCATGAACTTCATCTTGATGTTATTTTCTTTGTGAGGCGCTATTCAAGGCGAACCGAAGCACATCCCACAATTGGTATTCACATATTAAGGAAATGTAGAGAGCTTGATAAAGTCCTTAGAAGCATAAATTCAAAATCTCTGCTCTTAATGCAAAATCTAGCACCTTGTTTTCATTTTGATCAACTTTCGAACAAGGGTTTTTTGAGATATAGTGTCAGCCATATTCATCGCTTTCTTCCAAAACACTAACTGGTTTATGGAGAAGGTGGACTAAATACGCGTGGTAACACAGTGGCACCTTAACCTGGTGTGAATTTTGTTTGCGATATACATGTCGAAGAATAAGCTAAGCTTGCTTACCTACCTGGAAGGTTGATTGCCTGCAATTATTGGGGCAAGTTTTCTTGTACCAACCATTTTTTGCAAGAACTGTGAAGCCTCGTTAATCGGGACGAAAAAACACAAGCGTGGTTCCGGATTAACGGCGTTTCCGGAGTGGACACTGTCAAGACCGATTTATAAATCAAAAAACGTGCTTTTTCTTCTAGAATTTCTTCTGAAATCGGAACCTTTAGCTGTCTCTGCTGAACAAACCAAGTAAAAATCGCGTTCTCAATATTTGGGTTTTCAGGCTTTCGTAAAATGATGCTTGCGTTTTTTTTAAATTGATATTCTAATGCCAAATTTATCTGAAATAACGTGATAACTGACACTACGTTCTAACATTTCAACCAATTCTAGTTTATTGTTTATGGTCAATGTTGTATGTTTACGCATATACGGCATTTTGGAAATATTTACTCTTTTCACGAGAGTGCACGACAATACGAATCGCACTTAACTTAACGTGGTAACTGAACGTTAAGTTAACGTGGACTGACATTTATTGTTAACTGAACTTAATGCAGTTGCTGTGGAAACGTTCTGGATACGTTATGAGTGCCCGTTCGAATTACTAATACCACCGGATTGGCCGTGGTCTGGATTAACCGGGCTTCACTGTTATGTGACCACGCACTCTATAAACAGGAGATTGGGAGTGAAAATCAGCATGAAACTGAACATTTCTCTTCATTCGGGGATATATTTCTTCTAAATTCTTCTTTCCAAACATGGTTGGATCAATATAGTCGTCAACTTTTGCTTTTCGGATTAGATTCTCCTACGTCATGGAGAAGAACTGTCATATTTGTCCATCATTAGATGGACAAACTCTGCAGCATCAAGGAAAATATGTCCCGAATACAAACAGTCTAAACCAAAGATCTTCTTCGGCGAACTCGTCATGATATTGCTAGACTAGTGGCGGTCTGTACCAGACACTGGCTGATAGGAGATCATACCGTCACTCACATTGTCATAACAAAGCTGAAAGGGACCCCCTAACACATTCATCCCTTTCTAGAGCTAGACAGCGAGCGCTTGGTGGACTTTTCTTCAACTCACTTGGTAAGATTTCTGCGACGGATATTAGGGAATTAATGTCCTACGTCGGATTGCCTTTAAAGATATCTCAAAATACAGCTCAAATAGGGTAACAAGGCTGTGGTATTAAAATAGGCATGCTAATTAGGGTCTCACCAAACCACCACTTTTACCTACCTACCATGTTTATCATATAATCTGAATCAACTATTTTACCTCCTTCCTGCATAATTCCTGACCTGATACTCTAGCTTGTACCAGAGAGATCTGTATTCGATTATTTATTGAAAAGTATTAGTGATTGCATCTGTTCGGGATTCTGTATCACCCTCTCGCCCAACGAAGGCTTCGATTTGTTAATAACAGATGTTTTCTTTTCCTTAATATTGAATTTTACTTACCTTCCTCTTTTTATTGGTCATGTCTCACGCATGTGGTTTGTTTGCTATTCCCTGAACTCAATTAATTATTAGAAACAGGGAACACTTCATTAAACAGCATCTAGAAATAAGTGCAAATTTGAATTTGTAGGGCAAGTATTGAGGCGCTCGCAAATAAGAAAAAAAAACAAATTTGTGGGCAAAGCCTTATCCCTACTGTCCGAGTACAAGATGAGAAAGAAAGGAAGCAAAAATATATTTGCATATATTTATAATTAAGTTGGAATTTTGGTCACTGACCTGTGCTCTCAGCGCACGAAACGATATTGTATGAAAAATTTCTTTTTGCCTTTGAGGGGAATGAGAGCACATATCCCATTATAAGAGATATTGTTTTCAGAGCACTCAAACTGTGTAAAAGAATAAAATGATAGGCGATCCGATAGCGATGGAATGATAGACGATCTGACGCCATCATTATCTTTAAGTGAATCCACAGGAAAAATGACGCAGGATAGCCCTGATCCTGAGCAGATGATTTTTACTGTGAAAATCAATTTGATCCATTCTTGCTAATGCCTCATTGTCTACAAATCTATATCCTTTCTTTGTGTGGCCTATGATTCTTAGACTTTATCAATCCCCTCATTTAATTTCTCTATTCACCACAATCAGATGTGAGTTACTGTAGTCCACCTACGTCCAGAATGGGCGCACAATTGACAAGAAAAAGGTCAGCATCATCGATTGGAAGTTGGCGATCGGAGAATTGACTAATAAGACTGTGCAACCCGTAGGTAAACTACTCGGTTGCTAAATTGCAACGACACAGTGATAAGGATGAATTAGTTTTTGTATTTTTCTTAATTTTCCATATTTTCTCTTTTTTTATCATGGTTTATGACATTCCAGAAGTCCTTTTTTTAACAGAATCCAAATCCTCTGAAATGGCGCCCAATGCTCGACCCAACATTTTCCGAACCTTCATTCCGCCCCGATCCCAGCATAAAAACATAGAAACAAACCACCCTCTTCAATTACAAGTGCAATCGATTAAATGCACACACAAACTAGTCTCGCATCATTAAAATTCAATTTTGTCTAAATTTCATGTCATTTTCATATTAAAACAGAGCTTAGATGCACAAACCTTACGGACACACTCCATGTGCAATTACCGCCAGTGTTCGAGTTCTTGTCAAACAATACGTGTTTGTTTTGTGTCGATTGCTTTTATTTGCTTGAATATGAGTGCTTTTTGTGTTCGTTGATTGTTCTGTCCAATCATTTAATGGAGTCCCTATTTCCTGAGACTTATTTGTCCTCTTAATAGATTACTTACTCTGGAATGCATAACAATCTTGTCGCATTGAGCAGATTTGAACACACTGGACTCGATATGTTTTATTTATAATTTGTGATTGTTTATGTTTTATTGAGTGAAGGAATTTTGTGTACAAGGATGACATGAAATTGATTGCTATCATTTGTTTGTTTTTACTGTTGAAGAGTTATTTAGTTTCTGAGAGAACATGGTTCAGTCCAGACAATTTTGAATACTGTCTCGTCTTGGCCTCAGTATTAAAAAACAAGACTCCACTAACTTCTTTGGGTCTCGCTACAATTAAGATTGAATGAAGGCCAATTTTTCTTGGACTTGAATTCGTCATTTCGAACTAAAAATTTGAAATTCTTTGCCAATGCTTGAGACTGTGACTGAGACAAACAAAGGTTTGCAGATTTGGATACGCACTACGTCTTACAAAACCAGAAGAATTTATCTCATATTCATTCGAATTGGCGAATAGACGAATAAAGTCAGACCTGTTTTCAATATGAATCGAACTTTGAAACTGCGATTTTAAGTTCAGTTAAAATGTACACATTCTAAAATTCTAGCATCGACGGGACATGTTGTTGTTTCAGCATGTTTTCGGTTAGTTGCTTATAGAAAATATTGTTGCAGTTGACAGTTGTTTGGTTTAGTGTCTTTCTTTAGATGTCTTTCGAAACAAGCTCGGGATTTGGACATGGCGAGTGTGTAGAGTATTGCAGTAGGTTCGTGGAATGGGACTTCTAACTCTAAGGCACTGCAGTAAACCTACCTACGAGCCTATATTCCAAGATCGATGTCCTTTTCAAGTTTCGCTACCTTAAACGTGGTCATTCTCAGTAGCGTAACTCCACTCAATCGAAGTTGTCAAGATCTGATTTCCCATTCACTCTACATTGCCTACTTAATGTAAAAATACCTTTGGCCGTAGGCATAGTGGGAAAAAAGGTAGATGGATTACCAGTACGCATTGGCCTCAAATGTCTGTAGATTGCAGTGACAGGGATATAGTCAGCTAAAGAGCACTCCATGTTAGACAATCCTGCCAAATATAGAGCCGTCCCTTTTTGTATTTCTTGTTGAAGACATTGGTTATATGCTTCCAGCTTCAAACTAAGCTTGGTAATAATCCTTGACGTTCCTTTTATTTAATACTGATGCAAATTAAGAATTTTGTAATATAAAAGTATAGTGTTTAGCGTAAGCTAAATATAATGTCATTTTCGTGAAATTTTCGTACGTGAAATTAGCATCAGTGAGTCGAATTACACGTTTTTTTACCATTTTTAGGTGTAAGTTGGTGAAACTAAAGTCAATGAAATTAAATGTGCTCATTTTCCGAAGTGGTGAACGTTACATGTTTCACGTACATGTAACGTTCACGCAATCACTTGTTTTTTGGACGCACATATAGGATGGGCCAATTACAAGTTTTTTTCAAAAATGCACTAAAATGAACAAAATTAAATTTTTTCCTGGTATTATAGTTTTTTAAGAAGAACAAATATTCCCACTAATTATGATATACATCGTTGTTGAAGTGGCTGCTTCGGTTGACTTCGCAGTAGCGCATTCTGTCACCCATTGTTGAGGGTTTTTGGGCCTTAGCTCACGGATTGCTTGGATGGCATTGGCCTTAAGTGTTTGAATCGTACCGGGTTCTTGACATAACATCGGTCCTTCTTGATTTCCCACAAGAAAAAAAGTGTAAAGGTGTTAAATCGGCGCTCCGAGGTGGCCAATTGTGTTAACGCCAAAGCGGCTGGTAACACGATTTGATAATTTGGTACGCAAAAGACCGACCACTAAATGGCCCACCCATATGATGCCCCGAATTTGAACACGCTGCGGTCCAAAAATGCATGCAATTCATCAGACACGGATACATTTTACACATGACGTTCTGCAACTCTAATAGAAATCTGATATTCCAGTGCACAAATACTCTCAATAACGTCTTTCGACCGATCCAAACGTCTATTTGTACCCCCTTCCACCACTCAACCACAAGTTAATCAGCTTCTCAATATCTTTCTTCCCCATCAAACGAAATCAAATGACCCACCAATAGAATCAAATCTCAAAGCACTATATTCTCAAGAAAATTGTATTGGATTCTTCGTTCGCTTCAACCACATCTATTCACATTCGTATGTCCTCCACATGCCACCATACAAAGCTTGTCGACGTTACATTGAAAAATAAAATGTTTAAAAAAAAATGCCACACACTTCCAAGAAAGGACATGTTTATCTGAGGTAAACAAAAAACTTGAATTCATCTCCCAAAGGAGAGATTTCGTCTTGAGGTATTGTGCTTAAATCTCTTCAAATGATCATCCATTACATGGAAAATATTTGTTGTATGCACTTGAGTGGAGTGCACTTTTCTCGAATTGATTGCTTTCAATGTGGAATGCTTTTCAATGAATTCAAGGTTATCTTACTACATTTTCTTCTACGCCTCCCTCTACACCCACTGCCCATTCAGTAGACAATCCTTGTTGTGTTCGGTGTGCTGTTCAAATGAGCGAATGTTTGGGTGGAGAAAATAAGACCTGATTCATGTTGCGTGACTAATGGCTTTCTTTTCTTTTAGAAAACTTTTCAATTGTAATCGATGGTAGGGTTTTTGTTTTGAGAAGTTCGACTTGAGGAAAGGGTTTGATGTTGAAAGTGGTTTTGCATTTCTGTGAGACATGAGAAAGTGGCAGGTTTCTGTAAAAGAAAGTACACCTCCCTGATGCGGCACAGCTATTGGGGTGAGAGTTCCCTGAGTCACGCTAAAGTCCTGGGTGGACCTCGACTTCAACTAACAAGCTTCTCCACTAGACGTTATCTCTCGATACTTGCTTCCAAATTGGAGCATCTCAATTAAAGTTCGCCATTTCAGAAGCGGGCGTGTTCCTTTGCGTTTGTTAGGCTCAGAGTCGAACAGTCTTTGGACCGGAACCAAGTTTTCCATACGCTCAACAAGCCTCAGCCACTATAGGCTTTGAATTCAGAAATCCAGGAATGGAGGTAGTCCCTCCAGATGCCATCGACGCAGGGAGGACCAAAAATCTCAGGAGACCAGAGACTTCTCCACGCGCTTCAACCGGCTTAGACCAAGGCCGAAAGACGTCAGTTTGATCGAGAGAGGTCCCTATTTCACAACAGTCTTGAGAAATAGAAACCGAAAGACAGCGGTTGGCAAGAACCAATGCATCCACTGAAACGATGAAGTCAGCGTCTCTGATTGTCTGGAAGTCTTACCTGTCCATCTTACGTTGTGTATATTGTGTGCCTCTTATTAAGAATATCGCTCTTCCCTTGTAGCCCGACAGACTCTTTATAGCTTTCTCAATTCTCAGTGCCAAGGAAAGCAGTCGTTCATTGCCAGGTCCAAAGCCACATCTCCACCTCAGGCTACGTCTTAAAACATCATTTTTGAAATTGGACTTTCAGATCTTTACAACTGCCGTTTTAAATGAAATGTACCCATGTCGCTCGGACGAGGCTCGGTTCAAGGTCTGTCCTTCTGAAATTAACCGTGCTTTAATTCCTGGGTTGATTAAAAACAACCGCACGAAATCGCACGAAAAAATCCTGAACTGGCTGATGTAAAATTACAAAAAAACTGTGATTTGGGAAATGACTCAATTCTGTAATTTTTAATTTGCTTCCTCCATAACCGCATATAAAAATGCCTTTCTCCGATTCTTGGTATCCGACAAAAAATCCACGTGTACATTACAATTACCATTTTGAACGCGGACGCTTGCATTTAATTATATTTTCTGGGGTTTCCAGTAAAATGAGATACTTTCCCACAAATTCCAGTGTGCATCACGTTATCAAAAATGTAAACAACAATGAATCTGTGTTAATTGTAGAAACGACATGTAATTACAAAAAAAAAATAATTTATTACCCGAATTGATAATAATTTCAATTTCCACGAAAACCCGATGTATTAACTGTGTGAGAGAGAAGAATGCATATAAAATAAGATTTGAAAAAGAGAATACATAATTCTATATATATTTCACAAGTGTAAATGGGTGAAAAGCTATGAATCGCATAAAGAAAAATAAAGAGTTTCAAAAAATTGTGTAACCACGTCGGTACGCTGACGATGTGGCAAAAATCAAATTAAATACGTCTATGTAAAATGTCAACAAAATCTTACGCAGAAAACAAAAAATAAATAAATTCCATTTGCTGTAACCACTGTATTATATAATAAAATATAAAAAAAAAACAAAAGAATACTGACTCAATGTAGCGTAAGGAGAGCAAACAAAAAATAAAAATAAACACATCTCCCAATGTAAGTTGAAAACAATAATATAAATAAAAACAAATATAATTATTTTAATTTATTTTTAAAGTTTTTATAATTTAACAAAAAAAAAAAGAAAACACATTTTGTAGGTTATATAAATGAAAAAAACAAAAACATTAGAAAACTAAAGAACGAAGAAGGAAAATCATGAAAAGAAAAAAAAACAAAAAAATTATATAATAATTGTGAATTTTTGATTCCTATAATTCTAAGCAAAAGAAAAATCTGATTTTATTTTTGTATAAAATGAAAATATTGCATTCAGTTGGAGGTTTTTATTTTGAATTCTTGTAAGATAAAATTTTCTTTTTCTAGTGTAGTTTAAATTAATATTAAATGAAACCCACATATTATACGTATTAATGAATACTGAGAGGAAAGAGAAAGGAAAATAAGTAAATAAAAATATATAACTAATAATTTTTTTACAATATTATAAACGTAAGCTGTATGAGTATATATAAATATATATATGGACAAAAATAACTAGATATTTAACAATGAAAAAAAAGCGTGGAAAACAAAAAAAAAAAAACTTTGAACAAAAACAAAAAAAAACCAACCCCGTTAGGATTACATTTGTGTATAAAACGAAAACAAAAATATGTATGTTTAAGGAGCAAGAGGAAAAATCAGAAATGTACCGAAATGGTGTGAAAGATGGACGATGCGAAGATTATATAAGGAAACCAAAGACTTTTTTTTTCTTTGAATAAAAAGGGAAAATAAAAAAAATTATTGAAAAAAATTATAAAAAAAAATTAAAAATTCATTTGTTTTTATTTCGATGCTGCATTTTCTTTTCAAATTGGGAAGATATTTATTTTGTTTATTTTTCAGACGAAAACTTATTTCATAGTGTAGTGAGATTTGCAGAATAATTTATTTTTAAAGTTCTAAATTCTTTTCAGTTATTAACAAAAAGTAAAATAATGTTTTAGGCGTTTCGCACAAAAAAAAAACAAAAAAAAAATTTAAAAGGTTAGCTGTTGATTTTCAAAATCGGCGAGCTGAACCAAGAAAGCACTTCTCATTTGTCAACACGATTTCATGTCATCGAAAGATCGCGATGCTTGCAATAACGTCTGAGTTCGCGATACTTACAGTTCTGCATTTGTCTTTCAAGTTAAATGAACTCTAAGGATGTACTAAGGACATAATAAATCTACAAATGATACCAAAAAAAAGTGAAAGTATATGAAAAGTATCAGTGCGTTCCATATCCAGATAGGAGCTGACAGTCCAAAGAACAACATTCAAAACACTCCCCTAAGCCCATCTCTCCTCTGATCTTTTTATTTACATTATAAGTAAAGCAAAAAGAATTTAAGTTGTGTTGTACACATAGTGCTTTTCTGGAATTTCTAGTTTAGGGTAAGTAAAAACGGAGGGCCCACAACGTGGCACGAATTTTGGGCTGGAACTTTGACTTGACACAGGAAGATAATTCTAAGGTTTCTCGACGATGTGTTTCCAACCCCCTTTAGCATGTCCAGATCATCATTCAATGTAAGTAAAATGAAAAATACAAAATAAATAAGTTTCAAGTTTCCTATCCGTAGTTTGTTGGAAAGGTGCTTAACAATTTATGGAAAACAAAAATCACTGGCCTAGCGAAATTAGCACACAAGGGAATGTATACCCTGGCTTATCTAATTTATGGGCTGGTAGCCTAGATCATAACCAATTTCTGCGATATATATTTCGTCTTGTAATTGTATCAGTAAGGTAGCTAGGAAATTATATTGAACTGCGGAACTAGGAATACGTGGGACTGAAACCTCAGTACTATATTTTATCGCACTTGACAGGGAGGTGATCATAAATCATAATCATAATCAACGTCACTTTTGTGCTGTATAGTTGGAACCGGTAAACTAGTAAAGTTATCCAATCCTCTCTTAATGGAATTTTGGAAACGCGTTATGTTCAAAATTATATTAATATTAGACGTTTATGTCAGCATTTGGAGATAAATCAACAGACATTGGTAAGTTGTCAGATGATAAGTCATTGCTTACAATTGGTTGGAGACTTTCAGGAGAGTTAGCTAGAAAAAAGTAAATTACCGATGAATTGTTTTTTTCGTTACGTGGAATGTAGGTATAACGTGGAAGGATAATTAGTATGTAGACCGTGCAAAATATGATTATACTAAGACATTCCCAAGCCTGGTATCGACAGTTGAAATCGCCACTTATAATTTATTTATTTTTTAGCATGAAAGACAATAATTATGTCGGCTTTGATCGTATGCCTCTTGCATTCCATGTAATTCATTTTATGTATTTGTTTAATATTTAATTTTAGGCGTAGTGAGTAGGGTGCCAGGTTCGGTACCCAAATTTACCACCTTTCATAATTCACGGCTCCGCCTCTTTCGAGTCACTGACAATGCTCAAAGAGTATTCCTGTCTAGAAAAAGCTTCTCAACTTCGCCGTCGGCATTAAACTGTAGGTCCCTTCCACTCGTGAGAGAACAATAGCACGCACAACACAAGTGGTTGCTGAGAAGCTAGGCCCAAGTCCACCTCGGACTGTCGCGCCACCCATATAATTTTAAAAATTTAAAAATTTATTAAATATTAATTTATTCTTAAAAAACAAACAAACTTTTAATTTATAAACGTTTTAATTGCTTAGAATTTGAATTTCCGGTATTGAAATGACACACAATTTCTATGTTTAGTATATTAATTATTAATGACATTGTTAACTGTAGGAAATGACCAGGCATTCCTTAGGGTGGAAAGGTGAACAGGCTGTCTCTTCTTCAGATGTGGGAAATCTTCTTTTTGAGTATTTAACTTGACATTTGAAGAAAGGATTTATTTTAAAGATTTCTTTCTTTTTCGTTATTCTTGATGAATTTTTCTTACTGTACACAATATAGCAACGTCGGCTGGGACATTGTGGATCGGTGCAATTTTGTAATCCATTACAATTCGCAAATTTAAGATTAATACGATTATTGCATTCAGATGTTGAGTACGTACCAGAGCAAAAATAACAAAAATCTTTAATATGACAATGTTTGGATCCTGGCAGTTTAAGCACTGTTTAACTATTTTGGGCAGCCTTCTTGGAAAGTCCCAGCGCACAAGAGTTTTTTTTTTTAATTACACCAAATTTATTGTGGAATTTATTTGAACATAGTACTTCGCTCAATGTACACTTTCTCTTTGATTAATTTGTCTGTTTATCATTTTGACATCACTGCATTTGACCCCAGATGAGGTAAGTTATGTTTGATGTTATTGAAATTACCTTTATCCAAACCAGATAGTGTAACTTTAAAGGGTAGATTGGTTTAAACAGTGTGTATAGTATACAGAAATTGAACTTTCGAGTGAAGCACATATATTTCGATATTTTTCGTTTGGCGACGATTCGTTTAACTTTTAAGGTGGTAGTCTAGCACAAAGGATCCCACCAGGATCTAAGTGGGCCACAACTGCTACAGTGGCGGCAATCACCCTAACCAAACCTAACCTAAGATGGTAGTCACAGATCACCTGGAAAACAAGGCACGTCGTCTGACAAAGAAATCGGGAGAGTGACTGTTTAATCTTAATGTCGATTCTGAAATGGTTCCAGACAGTACTACAGGAGTACTCTTTGTGAATTGACAGTGGGTCGAAAGTTGGTAAATGCATGCATACCAGGAGGAAATTAAACGCTTCATCAACGAAATTTCGTTACATACTTATAGGCTGAATTCATGACCATCAAACATTTGCGCAGTGATGCGGCATCTCTGCTTTTTGGCGATACTGATTGAACGGTTTGCTGACGTTTCAAAATGCATTGTTTATCTAAAACATGTGTCAATGTGCAAGTTATTTAAGTAAAATTATTAATTAACAATGATTATGCAGATGTTAACATTTATAATGAACATTTAAAGAAAAACTTTTAAAATTCTGGATAACAGCTGTGTTTTTTTGCAAGCGTATATACGCCTAATTTTGAAGTGCACAAAAAAACGATCATCGGCGCTTAATGATTCATCATAAAATCTTGGCAGCACCGACGACATTTATGACATTTGCTAAGCATTCAGGGTGTAGTCGTGGAAGATGATTTGTGATCTTTGATGGTCACAATCTTCGTTTTGTGACTGTGTACTTTAAACCACGTACGTGACCATCACTTTAAAAGCACAAACACTTAATAATTATAAAATAAAAAAAATGTTCATCAAATGAAAGGAATCGATTACGACACATGAACGCAATGTATAGCAGAGACTCTGGATTTACCAAAAATTGCATACTTATGGATGCCAAAAAATTGAAAAATGATCTAATACATCAACCAAACCTGCAGGTGTAAGCCACATACAGCCACCTAAACAATGAATGAATGAATTCAGGAATGAACACACAGAAAATAATGATTGGAAGCATTGTTTTTATCCGCGCTTATTCCTTAAGCGGCGATAGATATGATGAGTAAGTTAAGCGGATATAGGACTCGTTGTTAGTGCATTTTACATGCAAAGTGAAATTTAGGCGTATATACGCTTGCAAAAAAACGCAGCTTATATAATCACAATTTCAAAAATATACAAAATCATTTTAGAGTTTTCTTTTATATTATCAGTTTCCGCCAAGCTGTTATCAATTTCAGCACTTCCTATCAACAACACATCTTATCAATGCGCGAGATGATGCTTAAGTGAACGTTTGACGGTTGACCAAATTAGCGTTTATGAACGCGATGCATAGGTGATGCGGCATCCATGCCGCAATGATGCGTTTCTGAATTCACCCATAATTATGTAGAATGATCTCTCAAAATTTCAAAAAGGTTCCTAGCAATGGAGTGGAGACAATTTACCCGGTGTGCTATGCCATAAATAACCCTATCCTATGAACTTCTTGATTCAATATAAAACAACCATCTAAAGACTAAAAACTGTGCGTTTTCTATTTTCAAATCCTGCGATAATTTCGGAACAACCTTGACGTTGCACACACCGATACTCAAGGTTCACGGCTTTCAAACTACATCCTTAACATTTGCCCTTGTAGAAAGTCAATGCATTGGATACCCTCACATTGACATCCTTTCAATTTCTATCAGACAGTCTTGTCTGATAAAAGTGACAAATTGATTTGTTTTCGATTTTTCTTCAAATACATTTCCAAACCAAAATAGAATAGATCCCATTTAATCACATTAACCCTTCTGGGCCTTCTCACATCCATCAAAGCGAAAGCGAATCTCTTGGCAAAGCATCCTTTGGGTGTCCTCATTATCTATAAATAACCCAGCCAACACATCATCTATTCTCTTATGTGCCCCACCCAAGCACATGTGCCGTATGAAGCACTGTTTTGTATTCTTGCGAAGGATAACAGATAATAATCGCATTCAACATGTCGGCCATGCACAAGGATGTGAAAATCCTTTTGAGCGCGAAATAATCTTCGCTCCGTTTCCAAGGCCCATCGATCGAAGGGCTGCTGTTGGCCCTAAAAATTCATCCAATCTTCATCTGTCAATATATTTTATCTGTGAATTATGTCTTCGCTCGGAACAATGGAGAAATTAATTTCTCTTCTGGTATGTGCATATTAAGCGAATTAGCCCCTCCACCAGGACCATCCACTAATCCGCTAATGATAGCAGCACGCAAACAACTTCGGATACAGATGCTTCTCGACCGAGGACGAAACGAGAAAGTAAATTTATTTGCCATAAAACTTTCCTTCGAAATCGGTAAGAAGCTGGATGTGGTTAGAAATCCGTCCGAGGGCGACTGTATCGCAATGTCAAGAAGTGAAGGCGATATTTTAAGGATGGCTTTGTCGACTTCTGATTCTGTTTGAGTGCGGGAAATTAAATTAAGTAAAAATGAATATTCATTTTGATTAAATTTTATTCGGTCCTACGTTCCAATTGGAAACATATGCTTGATAGTGCTTTCTGAATCAGACGTTATTCTTAAAGCTGCTTCCTACCGAAGATCTGGGCCTGAGATAAGGAACCAGGATATCTCGGCCACGCCAACTAAGGCCTGTCTTAATTTAATTGAATTCGGGTAAATCACTTCTCGTACCACAGGACTGTGACTCGAAGGCACTTTTGGGCCGAGATTGTTGTTTATAAACCGGATGAAGCCTAACTAATTGGCTCGGAATCTTCTTAGCCTCTTAGCTGGTGCATTGGTGTCCATGAGCCCGATGTGGCCAAGTGCAGTCTAAAGATTTTTGCCTGCCTTCCAGCTCGTAGAGTTCTCACTTTTGTCTTTTCCTCCATTCACCTTCGTCGCAGACGGGACCATATATCCGGCGTTGAATATCTCTTTCGCATCAAGAATTAGCTCCTTTGTTTGGCTTATCGTTCAGTGTTAGGGTCCATATAGTAGGACTAGCAAAATAAGTTCTTTGTAGGGCCTGATATTGATCTTTCGAGTCATGGATTTTCAGCCCAGTTTTTTAGACAAGCTGAAGGAGATCACAACTAAGATGATCTTTTCCCCAAGGTAGACAATCTCCATTACTCCCTCGAAATTCTAGCTGTCTATCGTGATGTTTTGTCCGAGGTGGTATGCGACGGAATTGACGACGGAAAGAATTTGTCCTCATTGACCTTGAGACCAGACCATTTCCTACTACGATACGTTGGAAACGCGCCGTGATGTCTGGGCACCCCGACAGTTGGACTGACTTGTACTTCAACCATTGTACAGCAAGAACTTTTTACCCAGAAAACTTGGACATGGTCGCAAGAAGGTGAGCAGGTTCTGCAAACATAGGCTAGTAGGAACCAAAGTGATCAAAGAGGCACTGTTCAGGGTCAAGAACAATGTTATACTCAAAGGGGATGTAATGATATCCAAGATGCGTGGAAGAACTACCAATACGTAATTTTTTATTCAAAGTTCTCTCTTGAGAAGATGGCTGAAGCTTTCATAGTACCCTCTTATGGCGGGACGTCGTTATATACCGGGGTGATTGCGAAGCCTTCCAACACAATAAATGTACTAATAATGCGAGTCTAGACTAGAATCCAGATTCTGCTAGAACCATTTGTGTTGTACGTACTCTCACGAGGCGAGGGAATCTAAGCCGACTGAGGCCCCTATTGCGAGTGTCGATTATCGACCGAATAGTTTGTTGACACATTTATCGACTGATATCACTTTTGTTATTGTGTAACTCAGTCGATAGATATTTCTATCACTGTGAATGAAAAAGTTCATATTGTGAATATTTTACAATTCGACAGCTAAAACTTCAATTTTTTGAACATTTTCAAAGTATGTTGTTAATTATGAAGTTTGAATAAAATGTTGATTAGAGTGGTAAAAAAACAAAACATTTAATGGCATGAGTTGTGTTGTACATCGGACGAATAAATTTCAAGTGATTTCCTTGAAATTGCGCGTTAAAGGTGGCGGCTAAGGGGCACTTCCACCCTTTGGATATATATAACAAAATGTAAGAAGGTTCTTTAATAATTCTGCTTACTTACGAGTCGTTACAGATTTCTGAGTTACTTTCTAAATAAGCATTCAAAGACCTTCTCGATGAAATAAACCAAACTTGCGACAGTTCTGTGATTACAAGTGTGTTTGCAAGCGTATACACCCTTAAGTTATATGTGCACAAAAAAACGATCATCGGCGCTTAATAATTCATCGTAAAGACTTGACTTGACTTGGGTTAATGCGTCGACTCCTACGCAGAGGGTGCCAGGTTCGATACCCGAATTTACCACCTTTCATATTTCACGGCTCCACCTCTTTCGAGTCACTGACAATGCTCAAAGAGTATTTCCTGTCTAGAAAAAGCTTCTCAAACATGGCCTATACTATAGGTCCCATCCACTCGTGAAAGAACAATAGCACGCACAACACAAGTGCTTTCTGAGAAGCTAGGCCCAGGTCCACCTCGGACTGTCGCTCCACCCATATTATATTATTATGATATAAATTAACAATAGTGGGATCCTTTGTCATATGGGGCTTTGAGATCGACGAATAGGTGGTGTATGTCGATCTGCATTTCTTGGGTTTTTTCCAGTATCCACCGTAAGATTTGGTCGATTGTGGATTTCCCTGGCCTGAAACAGCACTGATAATGACCCATCAGGTTGTTGACGAATGGTTTCAGGCGCTCACACAAAACGGCAGAGAGAATCTTATAGGCGAGGTTGAGGAGACTTATCCCTCGGTAGTGGCGTGCCAGGTTCTATACCCGAATTTACCACCTTTGATAATTCACGGCTCCAACTTTCGAGTCACTGACAATGTTCAAAGAGTATTTCTGTCTAGAAAAAGCTTCTCAAATTCGCCGTTCGGAGTCGGCATTAAACTGTAGGTCCCTTCCACGCGTGTGAGAACAATGGCACGCACAACACAAGTGGTTGCTGAGAAGCTAGGCCCTGGCCCACAACGGTCTGTAGCGCGACCCATATTATTATTATATTAAAGACTTGACAGCACTGACGAAATTAAGGACATTTGTAGCATATATAGTCAAGTGCGATAGTTGATCGTTAATGGTCACATCTTCGGTTTGCGATTGCGTAGAGTGACCATATCTTTAAATGAAAAAATACTGAATTATTATTTAAACACATTTTGAAACAATACAAAGAATCGACTACGAAACATAACTGGAATGTAAAGCCCAGACACACTGGTTATACCAAAAATTGCTTGAATACTTATGGATGCAAAATCATTTCAAAATTATTTAATACATCAACCACCCCTACAAATGTTCAAAAATACAGGAAAAAATGATGCGCATAATGTTGTGAATATGTACATCAACCCAATGAATGAATGAATAAATTCAGGAATGAATTACATAGAATGTGTGTTCCAGGAATGAATAGTACACAGAAAATAATGGTTGGAAGCATTGTTTTAATCCGCGCTTTTTCATAAGCGGCGATAGAAATGATGAGTAACTTAAGTGGATATAGGATTTGTTGCTAGTGCAAATTGAAATTTAAGCGTATATATGCTTGCTTAAAATAAGCTTATGTTACCAAGATTAATATTAATATAATATTTCCTGTATTTAAAGAAAATCCTGTATAAAAGGAATCTCGTTCTTTATTATGCAAACTAAACAAAGTGAGATACGTTGTTTATGATTTTAGTATACACAGATGACTGGATTTCCCTTCTAAAATGTCTGATTTGTCCACTAAAATCTCCACTTGCTTCTTATTTGTTACTTGCTGTGACACAAATTCAGTTAACATTACAAAAACCCAAACAAATTGCTGAAATATACTTGCATTTTCAGTTCAAACTTCTTAGTCGACAACCAGCGATCTAGCTAAAAAACGGTTGTCAAGTCGACAAAATCGACTGTGAACAACATTCACAATAGCATACTTCAGAATCGAAAGTCGACAGTTGACAACGAGGGATTGTCAGTCGATAGTCGACACTCGCAATAGGGGCCTGAATTGAGAATAGTCTGCGGAAACTTTTGTTCTCTTTGACCATTGTCAGTGAGTCAAGGGAGGTGGTGAACCCGAAAGAAGTGAATTTGAACTCCTATATCACATAATGATGAGAGAAGTTCAGCGTTGTGTGCGACGTGACAATATCAAGCCATTGGCCGCTGTAGCAGAGAAAGCTGAAAGCACATGTGACAGCAGAACAGTGTACTGGATCTCTAAGAAGCTAACTCGTGTTGGCAGATCTATTAATCACACTGTAAAAAATCTGGACGTTTCCGTGCTTAGTTCAGATAAGGATAGATTCAAACGGTGAAATTCGCATTTTGCTAGGTTTATGTACGCTGTATTCACTAGCGATATGGACCCAAACCATCCAGCACCACGTCCACTAGTACAGACGAAATAAACTCCGCCAGCAAAGCGATGAAGGGCAACAAGGCGGTAGGTCTGACCACAATCTTCGCTGAGTTCCTACGAGCAAAGCCGACAATTTCTACTGAGCTACTACTTCCACTTATAGAGAAAGCCTTTGAAGCTATCCTGCTGAGAATAATAGAGGACTTAATGGGAAAAGGGGCATTTGCGTATAACCTGCTGTAACCAAGGTTGGTAGGTAGGTAATTAGGTGTGACTGGCAAGGATCCTCCAGGGACTTGACTCACTCAGACCCTTTAGGTTAGCCTAGGTAGGGGGCTGCTAGTGCATACACCAGCACACTTAGACCATATTGGTCCATTGTGATTCCCCTAGTCAGACTACTACCACTGATTGACTACTCCAGTGCTTTTAATTTGATCCCAACGGCAAATAGTGACTGGAGCAGATTCGAAAACCTGATAAAAGCGTATTAACTTTGCTTTCACTGGGATTCGAACCGGGGACCCCGCTTACCAGGGGCAGGCACTATACCAACTGTTCCATCCAGTCGTAGACCTTTAAGGTCCATTGTGCTGTCACTACATCATTTACCTTCCTTCGGTGTGCGTACTTAATACCTATAACCAGTTGGTGATTTTATAAAACTTAAGGATGTTGCAACCAAGATAATGGCAAAAATAATTCTGCGAATTAAACAACACCTTGAAGCCACACTCGATGCTGAACATGCAGGTTTTCGATCTGCGTCTTCCTGTCTTGAAAAATCATTTGTTAGGAGTGCCCAACGCAGGAATGCGAATTGCGGATAAACTACATAAATACTGTTATCAAGGCTACATACGACTAATCCAAATGCCACGTTTTGCACAGAAGTAGATTGTCAGAGAAAGAAGAGATCCAAAGTGGAGTAAGGTAAGGCTGCATCTTATCACTGATCGTATTCCTTTTGGTGATAAGTGATGAACTCTTACAACACATCTGAATCACCTGGACAACGCGGACGATGTATGCTTGCCTTTGCATATGAAAATGGTCGTCCACGAAATGGCTTCAAGGGTCGAGGGGGAACCACACATCGTCAAGCTGAAAGTAGGGACACAGGAAACGAAAATAATCAGCCTAGCATCGAACTCATCAGTGCAAATATGCATTGCTGGGCAACCGCTTGAGACAGTAAATGAATTCCCGTACCTCGGGAGTAGTGTACCAATCGATGGCGGTACCGAACTGGATACTACTACTGTTATCCAAAATCTGGCATGGCATTGTAATCAGCATAAGCACCAAGCTGAAACTGTTCCGTGTCAACGTTAAATCCGTACTCCTTTATGGAGGCAGCATGTGGAGAATGACCACCACTATCACGAGAGACTTTATACATTCGTCAATAGCTGACTACGTGACATGTTGCGAGTTTTCTGTCCCGAACGATTCTCTAATGAACATCTATGAGAGAGAACAGGCCAGGAACCAATATACAAGGACCGTGGAAATGTGTGACAGCTGCATGGCTAACCAAACTATGCATTTGAACCCCTTTACACAGAATGTCAGAAGACCTGGTTCAAAGACTGCTGCTCGACGGTGGAGAGTGAAGTGCGGTAGTTTGAGAAAAGTTAGTGAGAGTTGACGCCTTTGTGTCCTTTTGTCAACCACTAGAACCGGACATTACCTAACAAGGGAAAGGGAAATACATGATGTATCCTTACACGCAGCGCGTGCCTTCCCCAATGAATCATTAAGTGGCCTGCAGCCAAGTCTAGCCAAAGACGTCATATCGAACATATCATATAATGAGTCTTCAATTATTTATCCGTACCTCGATGGTATAACATTTGCCGGCATACATCGTTGAATAATCTTTTGAAGTTAGAGAGGAACCGTGTTTATTTGGATTTTACCACGCACATTATCGTCAAACTTAGCAACAGGGCGTTCTGAAGACAAGGGCGTTTTCTTATGTTGTCTACTTTTATTTTAGGCGACAAGCCCTACAATGTGACTTCAGTTGTCGGTTTTTCAATATTCGTGGGAAAACTGTTCGGAGGTCGAAATTGGAGAAATCACAACAAACTTATCTGAGTACTTTGGTTAGGTTAGGTACTTGGGAAGACGGAAGTAACGTCTCACTTGGGTCCTGCTGGACTTATTGTGATGCTCTTGGGGGAATATAAACTCTTACCTCGTACTTCGTGCTCATCATTTCGGCCTTGGTTTGAGCCATCTTGATACCCTGATAAGCCTGAAAAGATACTATAGAGGGTGGTCTTCGAAACAATTTTCTCTCAGCTTTCTATGTCTCAACTGGCAGAGACCGAGGCAGTCACAGAGTTAGTGATGAGTGTCCTCTTTTTTCTATAGGTCGCCCCAGCCTCTGCATATAAAGTCTTTGGTTAGACCCATTTTGATTTCATGGTACTTCAGATCATTTTCGCCAACTACAATCGATAGCAACTTACGCATTGAAAGAGTTATACGTTTTTTGCATTGTTTAACTTGGGTCATAGCCTCCAAGTTGTGAGAGGGTTCTAACTTGCATAAGCTTTCTCTATAAACGCTGCGTCTTAATTATTCTTGACATTTATAAGAATTGGGTCTATCTTGTTATTTAGGATTATCTGCTATGTTTTGCTTTCAGCCCCTTTCCTGGAAAGCTCATCTGCTTTTTCATTGCCAGGTATGTCCTTGTGCGATGGAACACTGCAAAGAGTAATCGAGTGCTGCGTGTTGAGAACCTTGAGCTCTTCGTGGCAGCCTGCGACCAGCTTGGACTTGATTTCTGTTGTCGGGATTGCATTAATGGCTTGATTGTCAACTAGAATCATAATATCAATCTGGGCTCATCCCTGTATCACTTGAAAAATTAAGTTCAGGGATTCTAGAGCAACGTAGGAGCCAGCTAATGCATTGTCGAAATGATCCGTAATTGTTGGGAAAAGGGCTAACTTCGTCCATAGGATTGCACCCATTCTAGTAGGGCTTTGCGTTTTCTAATGCAGCCCACTGATCGTAGGGAGCAACTTGCCGCGTGTGATTATCGCTACGTTCTTCGTCGACGCACAATGATTCATCCCATAAGTTAAAATGCTAAAGTTAAAAGTATATTTATATGAGTCCTTCAACCCCGGATGAAACATAGGGCGGCGACAAACTTCCTCCATCCTTCTCGGGCACAGTACCTGAGCGAGCCTCTATAAACGCGTTTCTTACTTCTCCCAAAAGTTAAGTTAAAAGTATCCATAGTGTATTTGAAACACTACTGTAGAGAGTGGGAGGTGCTCTTAGATATGTCATCATCTTAGGTCTTATGTTTGTTGTCTTGTGTGCATTTTCATTCTTGTCGCAGCGTGGTTGTGATCTGAACACTGGAAAGTACGGTCGTAATGGTGAGCGAACACTTCAAGACCAATATTTTTTGTTACAAACATACATACATGCTTATTATATATCCCGGCCGAATTTATAAAATTGTTCCCTCCTCGGCAAAAGTCAATCTCTATCGGAATTTTTTTTTCCCAAGCTTAGTTCGAATTTGTATTCGAGACTGTGATCGGTGAATATGGTAACATTTGAGGACATGATATTCCATCAGTTGCAAGGTTTGCACATTAGCTGGCTTCAGTAATTGCATTGCATACTTTTGGGATTGATGCGTGCCTTGGTACCTAAGAATTTCTTTCAATTGTCTCGTATTCGATTTTTTTAATTGTACGGTAATCGATGAAAAATGTCTATAAATGGAAAGTGTTTTTTCAAACCATTGATTGAATGTGCATATAAACATAGTTAAGCTGCATATTCAAATCTTTGAAGGCAATTTTATTTATAACAATAGGCTCGTTTCCTTGAATTTCCCTAACAAAATGATAGGGAAAAAAATTGAGGTAAATTTAGTGAAATTTAACATGGGAAAGTCCTTGACAATACGGAGTGCTTTTCCCTTTACCTTTCGAACATTCATAATAAGAGAAAAGATGTTGAGGGAAATTTATTCATAATAAGCATGATATTCTCTGATAATGTGCCATGTTAAGAAAAGTTGAGTTTTTCCACAGAGAGCGATTGTTCGTAGAATGGTTAGATGCTAAAGTGTGATTTTTAGTAGACATTCTTTGGCTGCCATCATAGCAACGGTTTTTTTTTTTTTTTGAGACATAGGCAGGTAGGAAAATTGGGTGCCCTGGTGGCCTATTGGCTGCGGCACACTTAAACCAACGTTTTGGGTTCATTGTGGCCATAGTTGTTGAGACGTAGGCTGTGCAATCACATTGATGGATAAAGAAGACCCTTCTTATTAATGTGTATAATGGTAAGGCTAGTGCTACAATTGGGTTAATTTTTACTTTTTAAAAGGATATAATTTCTTAGTTTGCAAATATACTTCGGTCAGGAAGACCTCCTTAAGAGCATTTTTGTCTTTTTTCGTGAAAATGTGCTAAAATATGTGAATTTTCATTTTATATAATATACTGTTATTCATTAAATACAGATATAATGGATTACAAATTCAATGTCTGAAACAGAAACAAAAGTCTCACTTCCATTAACCAACAAAGCGCAGGTCTCATTAGACTGAACTATCTACTATAACTACCTAGTATAAAATAAGATTAAAGTGTAAATACATTATTTATGCCAAATGTAAATCATTTATATATTTGTCAATTACAAGCCTTAATTTAACATCATGGATGAGACTGAAAAGATATTCTTCACATCAAAACATATTTTCTTTTGTTTTTTTTTATTAAAAACACTATTTTATAGATCTTATACGTTAATTTTTGAACTTCCTCTAGAGCGTTTGGACCACGGAACGAAGTCTTCCCAAAATTCATTAAAATTGGTGAACCTGTCTCGATTTTACAGAATTCTGTCCACTTCTCCCTTATATATGGAACAACTGTGCAGCCCGCCGTCTCTCATTGGAGTTTTTTTTTTAATTAAGATCCTAGCTTACGGATTGAAAATTACAGAGCTCTGTCAATGGGTATGTTAAATGTTTTAATGAAAGATTTATTCATCTTCTGTATATAAGGTCTTAGCTGCATTTTTTTCCCATCATTGCTAGACATGAAATTATAACGTTTGTAACGTAACCAACTCAGTATTTTTTCCAACTCTCACCTATGATCACGAAATTTGGGTAATGACCGAAAGAATAAGATTGCGAATACAAGCTGCTGAGATGAGATTTCTTCGTGCTGTTGTGGGAATTACTCGCCAGGATAGGGTGAGAAACACGAAAGTGTGCGAGGAACTCAACGTTGAGCAGCTGCTTCTCCGAACGGAAAGAGCTTTGGTTCGTTGGTTTGCTCACGTAGCACGTACCTCCCCACCATCACGACTTCCGCGGCGGGCCTTGAATGCGATTCCATCGGGAAGGCGACCACTTATCAAACCTAGGATGAGATGGTTGGACCAAGTCCATAAGCTCGCCTATTTACGCTTGGACATAACCCCTGTGACTTAGAGTCGATGGCGGAGGATCGAATTGCCTGGAGATTTCTCGTGCGTGGCTTACCCCTGCGACCGCTTTAATGGATCATGCGGGTCAGAAGATAATGTGTAACCATCAAATTTGTACAATACGTTTCGGGGCTGATCAAACGGATAGAATAGTTTGTTGAATATTGTAGCTTTCTAAAACTGTTAACCACTTGTTGGAGCTATATGGAGCTAAAACTGTACCCTAAGGGAAACAATTATAAAAAATCAATTCTATTGCACTCTCTGTTTTTATTTTTTTTTTGAAAGCTTAAATAACAGTGAAAAAATTGGGTTTGTGCAAACAGTTATAAAAATGCCACTTTTCCAACGAGTAACTGCCAGAAAATACATTAGATTTTTTATAAATACATTAGAGCTCTAACATTCCCAAATTTTGGGAAAACATAAAAAAAGTAAATGTAACAACTCTATTTTTCAAATTTCATTTTTGGTATGTTTTTCAGCTTTTGAACTTGGCTCGCGCATATTTGAGCTTCTCCAAGACTTCGTTAATGACCACGATCCACTTATCGTCGGATGACTCCTCCGCCCTGGGGTTACCTCTTGAGTCAATAGGTTTTATAGAGCTGCCGCCTAATGTTCGGTTAATTATTATTTTGCTGAGTAAGCTTACAAAGCCGAAGTGCTCAACTCTTGCCTTTTCAAGAGCAGTTTTAATTGATTTGGTTTCTATAAGGAACCCAGCAAGCAAGTGACTCCAGGAACGTTCGCGCTTACAAAGTCAATCAGTGAGGTTTCTACGCCTTTGCTTTTCATTTATGCATGTTGCGCAAATGAGTTTGTGCTGAGGTCAAAACTACTTCGAATATCGTAGTATTTTATAGTCTCGTTTTACCTTGCGTCCTATTAGATTCCCATTAGTCAGACGGGGACAAGTAAATTAATGAGTATAAGTGTTAATTGTCTGCCGAACATTTTTCCTTCTTTTCTTCACTTCACAGTATAGTAACTCATCCATTATGTCACACAAAAGTTGTGTGCGCTACTCGTCGGGAGCTTACATTCGCATAACTGACCAAATGGAAATATAAAACGCCCCAAAAACCACTTTCGCAGGATAAAAAAATGTCGAAAATCGATTGTATGTGAGGAGGAGTAACATTTCACCTTCATGTGTATACTCGTATTTTTTCCACAACTATCCTCTGCATAAGATCTATAATTAAAACGTTCAGATATGTACGGTTAACGAATCAATACGTACACATGCATAGTATCGTGAAATATATTGTGTACTTTATTAATTTCTTCGTCACACATTGAGTGGTATCATGCGACCCTTTATGCACGCACATTCGAGGAAACGTACGCCTCGTTTGGACTCATGAAATCAATCAACTGTTCTGGAGGTCATTGGTAGAGTTTGCTTACATTCAGTAGGGGTGACTGTTCCCAAGGCCGGTTGATGTTGAAGTTCCCGTCAGGACTGGGCTGTGGCGCGACACAGAGGAGTCATGTTTCTTTTGATCCATTGTTTTTAAGATACCGTCAACAGAATAACATTATGCAATTAAAATATGCTTAAGGACCTTATATCAATTATTTCCATGAACACTTCGTGGTTCTGTAATTGATGGTGGGTCTCATATGCTTGTGCATATTTTGCGTTCTTTTATCCTGACTTCTTCTTCTAATGGCGCTACAGTGCGATGTGGACCTGAGCCTCAACCAACAAACCTCTCCAGCTTGCATGATCTTTACCCAGCTGCTTCCAATTTAATTGCACGCCAAGTTGGTTGATGTCGTTCTCCATCTGGGTGCTCCTTCGGTTCGGTTGGCGTCCTTTATTGTGTTGTCCCACTGGATCAGAGTGGAAGATTCTTCGGGACGGGGCTAAGTCGTTTATACGCTCTGAATGGCTTACCCATATTAGGCGTTGTATCTGTAAAGGGCTAGACTCATGTCCCTGCCCGTACAGTTCATGATCTTCTCCAAAAACCATCAACGCAAACAGGACCAAAAATCGGCCGCACAACTTTTCTCCCAAAGATACCAAGGACTTCTTCATCTGCTCTTGAGATTATCCAGGCTTACGCGAGATAGAGCAGGCCAGGTATGATCAAGGTTTTATATAATGTTAGCTTCGTCCGTTAAGAGAGGGCTCTACTACTCAATTGACTTTTGAGTCCAAAGGCATACGTAAAGATTGGCGGTAGGTATTCTGCGTTTAATGACGTTGTTCGTACTGTTTACCTTGGAGCCGAGGTAGACGAGGTCCTTCACTACCTCGATGTTATATCTGCCTATGGTGACGTTCTGGGTGAGTAGTCGATCTTGTGCGCCCCTTTTTGATGACAGCATATACTTTGTTTTGATCTCGTTTACCGCCAGACCAGCGTATGCTAGCAATTGTACGGACTTTTGGAAGATCGTGCCTCTTTGGTTAGCGAGTGAGTTTTACGCGACATTCTAAAGAATGATGTTAAAAAAACCACATGACAGCGCGTCGCCTTGTCTAAATCCTTTTCTGACAGTTTCGGTGACTTCGTTACTGACCTTGATGGAATTGCGAGAATTCTCAATCGTAATTCTGCACAACCTGACGAGTTTGGCAGGTATGTGAAAACTAGGTATGGCATCGTAAAGCTCGTCTCTATCCACGCTGTCATATCCGTGCTTGAAATCGATGAATTGGTGGTGAGTGTTGATCGTATTTCTTGGTTCTTATATCAGCTTTATTCGACTTTAGTCTCGGTATGGCTTCTATTTCTTCTGGTTAGGGGACGGAATTATCTTCTATCACTGTCTATTGTGTAGAGTGAAAGTTCGTTCCTCGAGGTTAAACAGTCTACAAAAGTGATCTTTCTAGATTCTCAGTATCGACTGCGACTCTAATACGAGTTTTCCCCCTTCGGCCCTACAGGCTGTCCGATGTCTATACCCATTGGATAGTTGTTTTACCCATTGGTAGAACTTTCGGACATCATTTCTGCCGTAACGTGCCTCTCCATTTCCTCAATCGCGAGTTTCTCGAGTTCTTTATTTGTCCTTCTGAGAAGCATATGTTTTTCTCTTCTTTGAAGTTTGTAGAGCTCGCAAACCATTCTCGTCCTTCTCTCCAGCGCCGCCTTATTCGTTGCCAAGATGACCGACTGGTCCCTTTTTGAATATTTAGGTGAGGGAAACGCTTATTAGCTATAGAGAGGTTTCACCCCATCACCAACAGGCTGAATCTACTGCACCTGCTTGCTTACGGTGATATCTGCCTTATGAGCTTCTAGGGTGTCTGTCCACAAGTTCCAAATGCAATCGTTGGCCTTATTACGTGGTTCATGGTCGTCAGCAGTAGAGTCATCCACATCGGAGGTTTGTGTTTGTTTCGGATTCCGTTTACACACACAATCCCCGAACCTGGAGGACTTGGTCGTGGCTTAAACTCCTGGACAAGGGACCGCTGCATTCTGCATGGTTCATCTCTAGCCGGTTGGTGTAAAGGCTATCCAGAGGGTGCCACGAGGAGTCTTTATATCAACTTGACCTGTGCATTTACAGGGATCCTTGTTCAAGTTGATCTCGCAAAGTTGAGAGCAATGAATAACTTTGCACTGGATGCACAGGCCCACGCCCGCCATTATTTTATAAGACTTAAGATTTTACATTGCCTGATAGTAGTTGAACTTATAAATGTGGAGCTTAACTCTAGAATATTAAAATTAAATTTAGGGAATTATTTAGGTTCATGTTGGACAGATAAGAGAAAATAGCTGAATTTAATTGTTTGTACTCGGTCTAAGACCGTGCTTGTGAAGGTAAATGATTGCATTGACAGATGTTAATGATTATTTTATAAAGGTGGTTAGTGCAGTGCGGCTGAAGAAGAAGTCTCTGAATTTAACTGTCCGTCCGAATGTAGGCTTAAGGGTATACTGATGGGCAGTCCTGGAGAGACGGGTATTGCGGGTGAATTCATGGAGACGGTACGTCGATGTTTGAGCGAGTCTAATGACTTTGCGACATTAGCTGCGTTTTTTTCCAAGCGATTATACGCCCAAATTTCACTTTGCATCTAAAATACACTAACAACGAGTCCTATATCCGCTTAACTTACTCATCATATCTATCGCCGCTTAAGGAATAAGCGCGGATAAAAACAATGCTTCCAATCATTATTTTCTGTGTGTTCATTCCTGAATTCATTCATTCATTGTTTAGGTTGCTGTATGTGGCTTACACCTGCAGGTTTGGTTGATGTATTAGATCATTTTCTATTATTTTGGCATCCATAAGTATGCAATTTTTAGTATACTCAGAGTGTCTGCTATACATTCCGTTTTGGCTTCGTAAACGATTATTTCATTTGATGAACATTTTTTTTATTTTATAATTATTAAGTGTTTTTGCTTTTAAAGGGATGGTCACGTGCGTGGTTTAAAGTACACAGTCACAAAACGAAGATTGTGACCATCAAAGATCAAAAATCACCTTCCACGACTACACCCCTCAATGAATGAGCAAATGTCATAAATGTAGTCGCTGTTGCCAAGATTTTATGATGAATCATTAAGCGCCGATTATCGTTTTTTTGTGCACTTCAAAATTAAGCGTGCAATAAAGCGGTGCAGGGTTGTCTTAGGGACAGCAGACCAGATATGAGCGTTGTATTCAAGCTTGGGGCGGATGTACGCCTTATATATTAAAGCCAAACCAGAAGGGGTGAAATATTTCTTGCATCGATTAAGGAAACCTAAACATTTCGCAGCATTTTTGGCCACCTCAAATACGTGATCGTTCCAACTAAGTGTTGTGTTGATACACATACCAAGGATGGAAAGTTTTCCGGTTTCATCGACACAAGCGCCATTCATGGATAATGGCTGATTATCAAGGGTTTGCTTGAGTGACAGCAGACAGCATTGAGTTTTTGAAGCATTGAATTCCACTCTATTGTTTTTCCCCAGTTAATTATGCTGTCAAGATCGGAATTCAATGGGATTAACATACGCTGCCGTTCCAATTCTACGGCCGAAGGGCGGGGTCGTGGGTCTTGGAACGACTATGAAAAGCTGAGGGTGCTGTCATCAGCGAAGGAATGGATTGGATTAGAAGTAGCAGACAAGAGATCTTTTATAAAAATGAGAAAGAGTGTCGGAGACAGAACTGAGCCTTGGGGAACACCAGCATTTCTTTGGTGGATATCAGACTTGAACCAGTCCAAAATAACTTGAATTGAACGGTTCGAAAGGTAATTTCTAGACCATAGAAGAAGAGATTCATCGATACAATAGGCACGCGTTTTCGACAAGAGAGATTGATGCCAAACTCTGTCAAATGCCTTAGAAATATCAAGCGCAACGATCTTGCTTTCGCCTGCATTGTGCAAAGACTGCTTCCACTTTTCGGTGAGATAAGCTATCAGATCACCAGTGGACCTGTCGCTGCGGAAACCATATTGCCGGTCATTAAGAAGCTTCCGCGATTCAAGATATTTCATAAGCCGACTATTTATCAGCGTTTCCATGACCTTAGAAAGAAGGGACGTAAGGGATTTGGGTAGGTACGAGGTGGGTGACGAAGATTCGCCGTTTTTAGGGACGGGCGGGACAAATGATGTTTTCCATCTGCTCGGAAAGAGACCTAAAGAGTAAGATAGATGAAAAAGCTTAAGCAGTGGTTTTACCAACGCAGAAGAACACCTCTTCAGAAGTATAGGGGGAATACCATCCGGGCCAGCGGATTTGTGCACGTCGAGATCTTTCAGTACTCTTGCAACTGTACGAGTGCGGAAGTGGTTTTGTCCGCTTTGTACTACTACCTACTATAGGATGTAACCTGTAGTTTAAAAATGCCACGAGACATGATCAAATCGTTGAAGTCTTACAACATACCGTGCAGTCGCCTTGACAGCTTTAAACATAACCAGAGTCAAATTATCGCAGTTTGAAAACAATGCACAGCCGTGGAGTTTCAAATATCGTGCAAATAGAGAGCTATTGTCCCTCAAAAAAAAAAGCAAAAGCATGAAGTCCTGTTTCACCTGACTTCATGGCAAATCATTTCCTAATGAATAGATTTATAGGTTAAACCGCAAATTGTTCCGCAAATACTCGGAAATTCCAAAACAACATCCATTGAAATCCATTAAGTCATCCCATCCGTCTTCGGGTGCATATTTTCGCCTCTAATGAGCCTGGATAATGTCAAGTGTCGCTTGAAAAACAATTCTTCACTATTTCCTAGGTAGTCTTGACCTACCCCCATCCACTTGGCCAGTCACAGGATTAATGAAGTGCTCCGTGTTGCTTCTCCACGTGCTCCACCTGCGTTTTGTGTTGGTTCCCATTTTTTGCTGTGTGCTTTGTTTGTTCCTCGCCGCACCGTCTTTGCTGCCGGTGATAGAGATACGGTTTCTGTCAATCGTTAGTGGGATCTTAGCCCCCGAGTGACATCTTAAGGACTCGTAATTGATTCGAATCTCTCCTCCGACTAAAATATCATTGCTAGGATAATTAATTGACCGGATATTAATTAAATGAGAATCAACGTCAAATTGGTATTTGTACCTTTCCTTTGCCGGCTAGGCGGGGTAATGGAAATTGGAAATTGAAGAGAAATAGGTCGAAAGGTGAATGAAATTAAGGATTAGACTTTTGGTTCATTCGCGCTGTACAAAGCCACGTGACTTTGGTGGGGCTGAAGAATCAAACCAGCCGCGGCGGCGACGCGACGCATGGAAAATTGAACAGTTGTACATTAATTATAAGGCAATTTAGAGGGGATGGCGTTCGAGAATGCCTATCGTTTGGTTTTGCGATGGGAAATGCAAAAAGGACCATCACAGCTCAAAGATTGGAATTTAATTGAGAGAACGGTTAAGATTGATGATCCATTGAGTTACCATCAAAAGCAATTAGTCTTGATTATGAGAGTGGGTCTGCTCAAGCAACGAAACCGAATTCTCGGTGGGGGTGGATGCCGCCGTCGCTGCTGGTTGCGTTCGTGCAAAATCTGATAATTAATGTATGACTACAGAGTTTTCATAAATTTTAAAAATCGAATTTCTCGGAATTGTCTTATGAAATACTTCCAGCAAATAAAAAAAATAATAATACCTTAGCAAATTAAACAGAAAGGGGGAAGAGGACATCTTTGTACAAGTTTGTTTTGCAATTCGTATCAAGTTTGTAGAATTGAATTCGTGCGATAGGTAACCCATGTTTGCAGAAGGAAAATTAAATGATAGTAAAACTGGCTTTAATATTGAATTTAAAAAGGAATCTTTGTTGAAGCATGATAAACGCAAACGACACGAATGTTTTGATTCTCAACTGATGTCAGATTTTTGAGCGTTTGTAGGAAAGCTTACAGCAATTTATAGAAAAATCACAGTATTTGTTCAATATTAATGAATCCTTCGCTCTCGTGGATATGACGAAACGTTCCCAACGTCAACATCATAAATTATATTCCTGCACATCTAAGACACACCCTTAATTGACTTAAGTAAAATCAAGGTTACGTAAAATAAGTAGTCAGTAGTTTCGTCAGATTTCAATGTGCTCACAGCGCACACTACGCAAGATTCCAGGACCAACTGTCAATTAAGTAAAAGTGAACGAAACTCAACGAATCTGGGAGAAGATAATGGGTGGTTCTTTAAAGGAAATACTCAATTTGGTGTGAATAAAAAATTGCCTCAATGTAGGTACCCTCCCTTCAGTTGACGTTTGAAAACTAGGGTTCTTGACGTTTAAGGGTGAGTGCAAAGTCGGGTAAAGGTGGTTGCAAAATATATGCAATAACGTTTTTAAACATACAAACGCGAAAAACAAAAGAATTATAACCCATTTCGAGGACACAGGGGATAATTTCAAGAAATAGTATTGATTCGAGTTTGATAACATGGACTGGTTAAGTACTCATTTCCATTCCAATATTCCTGAAGAAACCCGTGGTGGTGTCGTAGCTTTGATTGTTTTTGGAAGTGGAAAGATTGACCGTTATTTTTCTTATCACCTTTTGATTTGACAAGGACCTTCATGTTATCAATATTTTTCTTTATTTGGGAGATGTTCAACTTAAGCCGTTTTTTTATTTTTTCTTCCATAGCTTTCAACTCAGATTGCTTTTCACGTTTCACGTCTGGAGTTTGGCTTTTTCCAGCAAGCACGGATCAAATTGCAAACACTTGATGTAATCGTCATCGTCCATTTCAGATTTCCTTTTTTTTTTGAGGATTAAGGTTTAATCCGTCAAAGTGTTTGCAGTATTTTCCCTTATTTTGAATTGTTTTCACTTTTGTGAGGTGAAGTCACCTCATATGCACACTCAACTTCTACAAGCGGTATCTGAGCATATTCCATCTTTATTCACACCAAAACGGAGGAAAGGCTCAGCTGTCAAAATATGTGAGGGGAGAGTATTCGTTGAACTTAACGAAAAACATATTTATTCACACCAGACGGAGCATTTACTCCAAAATGCCGAGGAAATGCTAACACTCAGTTCTTATTCACACGACCCAATATGTTATAGCTTATAAGAGTGTATTACTTATTTTTATCTCCTCGATTGGATGGGTCTACAGTCCGTACTGAACATGGTGCTATTTTTCTCTCGAAAGCGGAGGGTACTTATTTTTTACTTTACCACAATTATGGTAGATCTTCCACTACTAGCCAAAGTGCCGAATCTACCACAATTTGTCCCTTTTATGCCATTTGTAATTGTTTTCCGTTTCTGATACCCTTCTCAAGACCTAATTTAAAAGGAAAATTTAAGTAAAAAATTACAAGGAAGTCTTATTAGTTAAAACTGTATTCTGAAACCATCGCAAAGTAAGAAGCGGTTTCTTTTCATTTAGGAAAGCGTTACCCACCCAAGTGGGTCGCCGTCGCGTAGTGGGTTAGTGCGTCGACTCCTACGCAGAAGGTACCAGGTTCGATACCCGAATTTACCACCTTTCATACTTCACGGCTCCACCTCTTTCGAGTAAGTGACAATACTCAAAGAGTATTTCCTGTCTAGAAAAAGCTTCTCAACTTCGCCGTTCGGAGTCCACATTAAACTGTAGGTCCCTTCCACGCGTGAGAGAACAATAGCACGCACAACACGAGTGGTTGCTGAGAAGCTAGGCCCTGGCCCTCTACGGGCTGTAGCGCCACCCATATTATTATTATAAAGCTTTAACTTAGTGTGTGAAATTTCTTAGAAATTCTGTAGATCGACGAGATCTATCACACTTTTTTTCAAATCCATCATTCATTTTCTTCGGAATCTACCACACTTTGAAAATATAAAGACCCAACAATGCTTACAGCTTCAATCCGACTACGAACGGCCAAGTTTGAGAAGGTTTTGCGTAACAGGCACATTTGAGCATTGTCAATCGCTCGAAAGATGTAAAGCCGACTCTGATGTTGTTGAAATCTTGAAAATAGTGATGAGTGACTTTTTGGTGTCGCTAGTCAAAAAATGTATTGCTCCGAGGATATACATAAGTTTAATAGCTCTCGACACTCACACACTCCAACCACTTATCCATTGTGGGAGACATCGATTGTTTGGTCTCCTACGCAATTAAACCTCGGTGTCTGGGTTCGATTTCCGGTACGACCAAAATACAAATTCACGCCCTTAACACTTTCGAGTCACGTGAGAGAACAACTGTACGCAGAACACGATTGGTTCCTGTAGAAGCTAGGGCCTGGCCCTCTATGGGTTGTAACGCCACCCAAATTATTATTATTATTGCTTCATTTCTTGTAGTAATTCGTCTTTCATCGAGCAATGGACGTCCACGTGACGAAATCTGTTTTTATTTAAGTTAACAACGCACTGGCACTGTATCGAACAGTGACTATCTGTTCCAATCCTGTTAATCAAGGAACCTCGACTTAGGTGAAAATTCGATTTTGTATATAGCATTTGCCAAAAAGGTTTTTCAAGTCAACTAGACTCAAATTTGACTCATAGGACCAAACTCATGCTCAACAAATACCTTATTTTGACAGCAAACAGAACAGATTCTTGATGGCTTCGACAGAAAAACGTTTGTGAGGAAGGTGAATGGAGGCGAAGTTGCAAACGAGAACTCTATGACCTGTCGATAGATGTGTATGTAGTCCGAAAGGAAAAAATACTTCGACCGATCATATCGAGGGCATGGACAGATAAGAGGGTCTTCCAAGACAAGAGGAAGACTTAACATCTCTGCCAAAAATTAAAGCTGTAGAGTTTGTTTGTTTCCCTTTTTCTCAAGAACTACAAACACGATTTAAAAAATTATTTTTGCCTTATATAGGTCGGTTATTAAGGAGGTTTTAACGAATTTATTGGAGGCTGGAACTTACATTTCTTGCTTAAGCGAAATTAATTCCATTAAACGCTTAAGAACCCGACACAAAGCTAAACAGAAAGAGAGTAAGCACAAGAGAGCAAGGGAAAGAGATACCGCGGGGTATACCTCTTGTGGTATAAAGACTAAGTCATCTGCGACACAGGACAACATGGTCTTGATGACTAGAAGCAGAATGCCGTCAACGGTGGAATGCAGCTATTCCCCAGAATCAGACCCTCCAACAAGTAAGTAAGATAAATGAATGACCTTGTGGATTCAAGAAAAATGTCCTTGTTCAAATATGTCCATTCACATATCACATGTATCAGGAATTTCCCACCGCATAGCCTACCATAGACCTATGCCAATATGAGAGCTGGGTATACCACCAACCAGACCGACTGTCACTTCTCCTAATCGTTCTCCGATGACCCTCTGAAATTTTTCAAATTTGTATTCCATACTAAGTGCTGCACCATTTCATTCCCTTTCAGAGACGTGCACAAGTAAGCCACCAGAAGGATCCAGCCAAATTGAACGTCGAGTTATTATATGTACGATTTTTTTCACATTATCCCAGTGCCAACCCTCGCCCACAGACAGACTCTCAATATTCTAATAAAAATCCATAGACTATCAAAAAATTCATATAAACTGCGGAAAAATTCAATTTGAAACCCTCTCACAACCTCAAATTGATTCATAGCAGCACAAAACCGAACAAAAAGGAAATCACCATAGTTGCAAGCTTATCCCTCTCATACACACAAATACCCCCTCAGCCCCCCCCCCCCCCCCCCAATACCCCCGGCAGCCCAATCTCATGTGGCATCTGTGATCCCAACTAACAAATCGACACACTCGCACATGCACAAACATCAACCAAGAAACAGAACACAACCAACAGCAGAACACAAAAACGAGAGCCACTGCAACACTATCAAAAAATTGCCATCGATTTCCATCGATGTGTCCTTCAATATCACATTTGCATATAAATCACCAAACAAGCCAATATAGCGGGCGCAAAACAAAACGCAAAAAAAAAAAAAGAGAGGAGAAGAAAAAATAATCATAAAATATATATCGGAGCCCCAGCCTCCCCCGGATCCGACACATCGGGCCACCAGAGTCAGTCGTCATCCCAATATCACCATCGGCACTACCTCCCCGCGTCCTCATCCGCTCCAGAGGCACACATGGAGGAGGCGACACATTCGAATCCTGTGGAATTCGGAGTCGGAAAATTTGAATATTATCATCCTATATCCGTCACATTAGCATAAATCTTGAAACACCACCGCCACCGACGTCACGGCAACACCCCCCAAGCTGCCGAGCCTCGCTCATCGCCCGGCTGATTGTGGGTATGTGTGTTTGTGTTCCTGGGCTCTGTTGGACTCTGGGGGAAACGATAGCGCGCGGGAAGTACGTGAATCGCGTTCTGATTGTAAATACTTGTAATTTTTCGCTTGACTTTTTTTTGGTTTTTCATTTGACTAGGGAATGGAAGGGGTGGGGTACGTACGTTCCCCCTGCCCCTTGTGTGACAAAGACGAGCCTCAGTTCATCGATCGGTTGCGGAGATACAGCACAGGAATTTAGAGTGGAAATGAAACTTATCGTCAGTCGAAATCGCTGAATCGTTTCGCACATACGTACGAACACGAGTATCATATCGTGTGTCAACGACGGCGAATAAAATCGCAATAAATAGCAGAGATTGTCATAAGGACATAAAAACCAAAAATCCCCATCAAGTGCTCGACTTGCGATTTGCGCGAGGACGATGTTCATACACGCAACGCTTATAAAATATAACTAATGCCACTCGCAGTTAATTGACTTTGAGTTTGAGACTCAGGTGGGTGTGTGCGTCGTAAATGTGTACAAAATTGTATGAAAGCAATGTGGTGCTTTTTAAGCGCCTTTCCAACGGTAAGCTGGTCATCCGTTGTGCCATGTTTAAGCGGTAATCCTTTGAGAATCATGAACATTAATTATCAATGCAATGGAAACCATCCCGGCTATTAGAGTGATAGCAACTAGCTTCATTTTCGAAGGCTTGTTTGGGAGGGGCTCTTCATTCTCTTTTGGAATATATGATTCAATTTTGACCACTCTAGTATTGATTTCGTTGGCGGATTGATTCGTTGACAAGTTCATAAGAGAAAACTCTTCAGTCATCACTCAACGCTTTTGCATCCCAATCCTCGACGTACTCAACGTACTGGGCTGAACTCTGTAGCCTGCATTCTGTTATGTATGATGTCCAATCGTGTGTGAGCTGCGACTATATCACTGTATCGACACTTATCTCAACACCACTGTCTTCACAACTATCGTCTTAGCACCTGCATTCAATGTTGGTGATAGTGAGGAATTGAAGAGTAGGAAATTATAAAAATATGTGACTGAGAAAATTGTGGGTACTGCAGAAACGATTGCAAGTGCAATTCCTACAGATGTCATCACTGGCATTTCGTCTTTAGATTTTGCGCCTAAGTGTATACTCCAGCTTTGCACCTTTTGAAATTCCCTTCCAATGAGTTGTCTTCATGAGAGTCACATTTTTGCAATTCAGTGAGAAAGTCACTAATTGCCTCAACAGACATATTTAATTCTTTGATTACGTAGGCGATAGCCGTGTTTTTTCAAAAATCTATAACAACCTGCTCATACAACAACCTACTGCTATAACTTCGACTTCGAATTTTTTTCATACATTTTGACATCAATTTCGAACAAATAAATTTATTTTTCATATTTTTTGACATATAAAAATTAAAACCACTGCGAATCGTTTCAATCTGAATCTCACTTCACTTCACTATCGATAGCGATGAAAAAACACGGCTCATGACTTGGTTCTTGTACCGGAGATTCGGTCTTTCTTTCTTTCTCGAAAGGGGCCGCTCAGATTGAAGCCCCCGTTGGCTGGAGCTTTGATGTCCATGCGCTCGGCGCATCGAAATCCGTCAACAATTGCTTGGACAAATAGTGATTATTTCTACGTTTCCAATTACGTCGGCATTTTTGTACAACTCGTAGAGTTCGAGTTGTGTTTTCTTGTCCATTCACCTTTCTCGCTGAAAGAACCATATATCCGTGTGCATCTGATTTTTTTTTTCGAATCCACAATCTTTTTTCCTGGTTTGCTTATCATCTTACGGCACCATTCAGCAGATTGCCAAAATAAGAGTTTTGTAGAGCATGACCTTGTATTAGAACCGAATTTCTAGCTCGAGTAAACCAACGACCGTACCCTTTCGCGAGTCAAAGACGATTGCCAATGCATGTACTCTGTGATTCACCCGATCGTTGGCCACCCTCACTTTCACTCAAGAGGGTAGTTTATGTTGCTGGTTGTGTTGATTGGGGAAAGAGATCATTTTTATTCGTCATGCAATATCCCCCCACACTTCGAGTCAGAAGGCGCAGTTTTGTTTCGATAAACCGAGGTATCACCGGTTGCCAATGGCGATTCAATGTCAAATCTCCACTAAGATGTTGTTTATAGAGTTCATCTTTGCCCCGAGGTGGACAATCTCGGTAAAATTGTCCACTTGTAGCTATCTATCGTGATGTTTGATCCCAGGTGATGTGTGATGGAACGCTAACTGGGCGACAGCATACACTTCGTTTTGACCTCATTGACGTCGTGAATGCCTCTTCTTTAAGTGTCGTAAAAGCTTTCATTACTGCGACTATGTCGATGCTACGACTTTAACCAACAGTTGGACTCACTGTAGATGATAGTGCCTTCCATATTTACAGTGGCCCGTCGGACTGCTCATGTTCTCACCAGATTGAGGAAATCACACTCCAGCGCAACACCTTGCCCAACTCCGGTAGTAGACCGCACGGAAGTGCTTAAGCCTATGTGCTAGCGTGGTGAAACACAACTGGGTCAAGTTTCCCGGGATCCCGAATCAGGCGTCGAATAGTTCCTTGCGATCAACATTATCGTATGTGGGTTCAAAATTGATAAAAAGTTGGTGTGTATCGATTTGAAACTGGCTGGTCTTCTTCCTAGGTGCAACAATCGGCTTAAGTCGAAAACACAATTTAACAACGTGTTTCATCGATAAACGGTCCTTTAAATCCGACCGTTCCTTAAAATTGGCGGGCTATAAATTTAAGCATGGCTTCCTTAGAGCAGCTAGGAGCCACTACTTAACGAAGGACCGGTCGTTTGGCATCGAAATATGAGGCCGAAAAGTACAGAACCGCTGTTAACGTTCCCGCATCAGACATACGAACGACACCAAATTGCGACACAGAATTCCAGGATTGTACTTCAACCTAGAGTTGGTTGGTAGAGTTGGGCTGTGATTTTGAATTAACAGGTACAACTGTGATTGCAATTTTCTAATGACACTGATATTAAACTCTTTTTTATTGCTGTTATATTGTCCCCCCTATCAAATAACTCAACCAAAGATCGCTCTCTTAATCCTTAACTAACGTCGTGGGTCCAATGGACCATACATAGAATGGAGGTAAGTTTGTATATCAGAATGTCGCACAGCGGTCCGATTTTTATAGGAGCGACGAAAATGTGTAAAATCTAAACTAGTGTACTGATCTTAATGAAATTTAGAACATACAATGGAACTGGATTTACAATTTACATACAAAATGTTTTGTACACATCGACACCATTTCATTCGCTTCTACCACCCTTCATCACATTCAACGATTATAGAGTAAAATATCTAGAACAAAATAAAACGGTATCTATCTAAAAAAAACAATAAAAAATGTGTGTGAATCAAAATGCGAATGGGGTTGGGCAAAGGCATGTGTATAACTTCAAACCGTGGTAGTTTGAGATTGTAAAAAACAATCAGTTATGAACGTAATCACTGTTTGAAACGCTTCCCCTGTGTGGAACGTATTTAATTCGTCGAACGTATTCATTGTTTGGAACGCATTCATTGTTTGGAACGCATTCACAGTTTAAATCACAGTCGATCGCAGACTTTGATTGCGATTTTTCAATCACTGTGAAAAAATAACAAGTTTTGCTCAACTTTATTTTAAATCAGTATTACACATCTCAAATGGTTTGCGTATACAAGAAATAAGCTGACGTGTCCTTACTTTAAGACTCACTTTAGAAAAAAAGCTGTAAGCCATATTTATAGCAAGAGCTGCCACTTTTTCAAATGATAATAATATGAGTGGCGTTACAGCCCATAGAGGGCGTGGAAGGGAGTGTGGAAGGCACCTACAGTTTTATGCTGACTCCGAACGGCCAAGTTTGAGAAGCTTTTTTTCTAAACAGTTATTACTGTTTGAGAATTGCCAAGGACTCGATAGAATAGGGACCGTGAAAATTACTTTTGGTCGTACCGCCTGGGAATCGAACCCGGACAGCGAGCTTAGGTTGCTCACATACATTCAACGCGACGGCCAACCCACTTTTTCTAACAAGGTTGAATAAATCTTCTGACTCTATTTTGCAGATAATTTGACCTCCAAACATGCATTATGCATAACATGTTCCCGAACATTAAAATTCGTGTTCTTTGTAGGTATCATCCCGCGAGCCGTCAACTGTAATCCTCGGCCTTTTGTCAACGGTAACGGACAGACCACACAAGTGCTGTCAAACGCAAATTCAATTTACATTTCGGGTCATCCTCGAGATTAAAATGAGTGCTTTTTCGCTTCACAGTCAGTCAAATCATTCCCAACTCCCACCTCTACCGCTTTTAACCGGACTTACCCAGTTGGCACGCAATTTATCGCGTCAATCTCAACTGACAAAATGACGGCTATGAAGTACTGACGAGCCAACCGCCGAGTTGAGGGGCTGAACTGAAAATGAACTCATGTAACCCCCCATGCTGATTTGATCGAATTGCTCGACAACAAACTGGGAAAAGGCTATAATTGCATATTTATGTACCACGACTTGATTTATTCATAATTTCAAGGTATTCGAAATGTTTGAATATGAATGCCCGACAGACCGTTCAGATCTCATTTTCATCGAATAATTGATTCATGAATAATTCTGAGTTCAAGAAAAAAGAATAAGAACATCTTCGTAATATTCCTCGAAAACAAGTCTGCTCCATGAAGTGGAATCGTTTCATTTTCCCAAGAAACAACTTGCATTGGAAAGGAAAATCGTTCCTTTGCCAGCTATGGCAACCTATTGTTGTGCTCTTATTCACCTCAGACCACCATCCTGTTCGAGTGTATCCTAGAGACAGCCTATGACTCGCATGAATACCTGCTTCGTCATACATCTCTCTGGCTACAGACTAATCTGGTCTTTGTTGATCTCTCCTCCCTTGACTCATGTATGCCATTGAGTCGTCCAGCAAATTTATTATTCCCAAACAACCGAAGGACATGCATTTCACCCTAAATAAGCCAATTAAACTTCAAAGAAGATTTCTCTCTCGCAAAAATGAAATGTTACAAGTCCCCAAGCAGACACAAACACACACATACACCCACACAAACGAACTAAAATACGTAATCTCCTTATTTTCAATTTTCTTGTTAAATACGAAATCTGTCAGCGATCGATGAAGGCACCGAAACACCGAAGTAGCTTCCACCATCGATTCCATTTTTCGGTCACAACAATTTGAGGCGAAGGACACCCCCTCACACCAGGCGACAGCCCCAATTGCCTCCTCTGACAAAGCAAAACAGAAAACTCTCACCTACATACGTGTGCCGTGTGTTCGGAGTAAGCCCCATGCACACACCCATGGCTGTCCTCCAGTCCAGCTCCACCCACGCAGGCACATCCTCATTTCGATGTTGGGTATTTTGTCATAATTCCAGGACATACACCAAGCCGAACAAAAAAAGCAAATCTATTTCACCGCCCGTTTTGTTGAGTGAAAAACAAAATAAGACCAATAAGCTGCACAAGGAGGCAGTCACCAGCGCCACCCCCGACGAGGATGTGCGGTTTCAAGAGCATCCACGTGATCTCAGACAAAACACGAATCACCTTTTGCTTATGTTTTCACCTGAAAGATATATCTTACACCTGCATCAGCACAAGGAGATACAAAACACGAAAAAAAGGAAGAAAATAAAAATAAAGACAAACGACAGCGAAATAGTAAAGATAACGCATCGCGCTCACACCTCTCCCCATCTGCTGCCGCTCTCTCTTTCTCTCGTGTGTCGTGCAGCTAGGGCAGAGACTCGACTAATGAAGGACTCTAACAGGCCCGGCGATAGGTGGGAACTGCTGTTGCTCCGGGAAATCATAACAAAATTCACACTACACAAGGACGCGTCGGGCGAGGCAAGCCAAGGCGAGGCGAAATTTGGTTTACAGATGAAATTTAAGTGGAAAAGATACTACATCCAAAAAAAAGCGTATATTTTTTACAGCAAAGTTCAGTGGGTGGGTTTGTACTTTTGAGGACATAAAAACTACTATCCTGCTGTGAGGATACTTTGGAGGACGTTTCCTCAACAGTTGGCATGGCGAGAAATGCCGTCAGCGGTAGTTCGAAATCATTTTCCGCACACAGTCAGCCAGCAAGTGGCGCCTATGTGTGAGGCTCGTTTGGAGCGCGGTTTTGGCGTTATTTTTATTGAGGAGCGCGCGGTGTGCGCTTAACGATCGAAAGTTTGACTCTGGGCTGCGGAAGATGTTGACTGAGAACTCAAAAATCCACCCAATCATCAGACACCCGAGTGGGCGATGGCATATGGCCTTGAGAGCATTCACCTCGGCGTGGTTAATTGAATTAATTTTCATTGAGTGTATATTGCATGTCGCAAAGTGTGCATGCAAATGGGCTTCGTCCTTGGCGTGGTGTTGCTATGCAGGGAGTCACTGGACGACCGTGAACATGACATTTGAAGGGGTTGCGAAAGAAATTACTCACTCAATGCAGTGGGTTTGTGATTCAACTCGCTTAACTTTTTCAGTTTCTTTTTCAGACCAAATTGTCTTTCCAAACTTTTGAGCGTTATTTGGGAGTTCTGGCGAGAAGTTCCACCTTATTCTGAAACTCACAAGTTTTCACGGATGGTTGCAAAACGGAAGGATGCAGGAAGGAGTGAACAGCGGTGTCTCATCTGAAGATTTATGCTGGGTGTGGACTCTTCAACTTTAGAATTCTGACCATTTTGTAATGCGGCTCCTGATCAACTTTATACTGCCAAAAGGCGCTGATAATTCTGTGAGACGGGAATTTTTCGCACTTATGCAGTCCCTGTCACTAGGCACTGGCCGCCAGCCACTATGAGCAGTCCAGAGAGATTTACGCATACCCAAATCTTCTTCTTTGCTTATTGCTACAGACCAGGATTAGCCTGGGCATGAACCAGCAACATTCTCCAACAACAGCGATTTGCGATCTCTACCAAGCACACCGTTTTCCTCTACCAAGCACTGGTCTTCTCCACTGTGGTGCTTAGACGCGGGAGTCCTGTCTTGTACTCTGCCACATATTCGGAGTTGGAGGGGCTCAGAGCTAAGTTTTCTATGGGCTCTCAGCAATCAGTAGATGCCCGGGTAGGCTCACGTCGCTGGACAACTACTACAGTTCGTGATTGAATTTTCTAATCCAGATGCCTTAAACGCTACCAGGACCGCACGCATAACTCTTCTCTTAAAGAAGTTAATTGAATTTCTACATCTGCTTTTCGCATCTCTGGGTCGTAAGACAGGACTGGGATGACCAATGTTATGATCCTTCTAGAGTAAGTCTATCGATTGAATCATTGCTATTTATGCCCAGGTAAAGGAAGACCCGACTACCTTGTATCAAGGTTGTGTATGCGCCAAGCAATATCAGCTTCTGCTGATTTACAGAATTCTGCGGACAACCCTTCCCTTTCCATTCTTGTTAAGAACTCCATGCACAGATCGTGTTTGGTATGTTGAAATGCTTTCTTATGATCGATTTTTCGTTGTGCCACACTATTTGGGCAAAATCAAAATATTTTAGTTTTTATCCACGAAGTGTGATGTGTAGTCAACGATTTCCATCATTCTGATCGGTGTAGACTGTGGCAATAAATCTGAGTGATTTACATGATTCTAGACATTCAGATTACATTGATTCATGAAACATGCATGCAGGGGGGATACACATCTTATCTTAGCGCAGAGTAGAAGTAGTTCCTTTATCGGCAAAGTCCAATGAAGAACTATTGTGTACAATATTTGTGTGACGTATTTTATGGAAAGCGACATTGATGTTCATGCAAAATAGCACCCACATGCGCACTGTGTATGGGCCGCTTAAGACCTTAAACTCTGTATTGCCATCTGACTTTATGATGTAGTGAGAACAAAGATATGTTCCACATATGTCAGAATTATGTGAAGTTCCCTATTGTCGACGGCAGAATCTGAGAGGGAATTGTTTGTTTTTTCTTTATAGACTCCGCCGGGTGCAGCTAGGAGCATATAAATATTTAATATATATTTTAGTTTGTTGTACGCAAATTTCTCTAATATATTAATTTTTGGCCAAATGGCGCACTTCTAAAGTGTAATGAAAAAATTTGCCAAAAGATCCCACATAATTGAGTTGACAATAGCTGTGTTTTTTTACAAGCGTAATATACTCTTAACTTAAAAGTGCACAATAAAACGATCATCGGCGCTTAATGATTCATCATAAAATCTTGACAGCACCGACGACATTTATGACATTTGCTAAGCAGTCAGGGTGTAGTTGAGGAAGTGGATGGTTGATCTTTGAAGGTCACAATCTTCGTTTTGTGACTGTGTAGCCTGACTATCACTTTAAAAGCAAAAAAACTTAATAATTATAAAATAAAAAAAAATGTTTATCAAATGAAAAGAATCGATTACGAAATCTAAACGGAATATATAGCAGAGACACTCTACGTTTAACAAAAATTGCATACTTATGGATGCCAAAAGAATTCAAAATGATCTAATACATCAACCAAACCTGCAAATGTACGCCACAACAGCAACCTAAACAATGAATGAATAAATTCAGGAATGAACTCACAGAAAATAATGATTGGAAGCATTGTTTTTATCCGCGCTGATTTCCTAAGCGGCGATAGATATGATGAGTAACATAAGCGGATATAGGACTTGTTGTTAGTGTATTTTACATGCAAATTGAAAATTAAGCGTATATACGCTTGCAAAAAAAAACACGGCTAATATATTATTCAGGATATATTCAATATTTTAAGTGAATCGTTATGTTTCTCGCCAATTTAAAAAATGCAGTTTTGAGATACACCCTTGTGAAGTCTTGGGTAGTAGAAAGTCATGAATAATCATGCAATTCGATTTGTATGAAAATTCGAATATCAACTATTTAGAGATTTTTCTCAATTATAATATTTTAGGACATCTTTTTTGAGATCTTAAGAGAGAATCGAAAAATCGGCTTTGTCTGCCTCGAAATAAAATCCATTAACACTGCGCACCAGTGCAATGGTCAAGACCAGATCTAAGTACGTTTAATTAAGCTACCACAAATCTCCTAAATTGGCATAGACAATCTTAGAAACAACGGCTTCTTTCTTGGGCATTAAAATATTTAAATGATGACATGATGCCATATCTTCTGCTCTCCCGCTAAAAATAAGAAGCAGCTGTAACAGTCTAAAAGTACGAAGCAATTGTAGTCAGCAGAGTATTTAAATAACTCATAACGCGATGTGACTTTTCCCGCTTTTGCAAATCTATTCCTCTAAGCCATCTAGTAGGCACCCAGTTGTATCTGTTCCTCTCAGGTTCGTGCATGACTTTGGTTGAGGTCCCTTGTCCCTATCAATATGCATAATTCTGAATGGAGTCTGCATAATTCTGCTGTGTCTCACTCCCTCGGATACCCAGATTTGTGGGGCACCCATTAAGTTGTCCCAAAGACCGGATCTGGACGGGGCGCGTCTGACTTGGGTAACTTTCTACTTTCCCTCCGCCCCCGATCGTCTGACTGGCACACTGACTGATAGCTCCGCACCAATTAACAATCGAAATGATATTTTTAACCAGTGAAGGGAGACTACTTCCTTCCGAGGGGTTTAATTTAATTTTTTTTTCTTTGTTTTACCATCACACCATCTCTTAGTGTATGCCCTCAGTAGGGCTTTACGCAACAAATGTATGCTGCGCGACTTAGGATCATCTCCCGATTTTGCATCTCATAGATTACATCTAATAAGCAATATTAATTTAAGAATATTGTATTAATACATTTTTTTAAACACCAATCGAGACTAGGTAAAATCAATTTCGTTGCAAAGTTCATTGAAAGTTCTTATACACCTTGTAATAGGTTCATTACAAACATAGTTGGTTCTATGCCTCTTATCGTAGAGAGTAAATTTCTCACCAGAAGAGCTCTTTGGGGAGCATATATATTCATGGGAAGAAGTAATTCTGGTGAATTTACACGGTGATTAGTATTTGTCATGGATACACATGGCTGAAGCTGAAACTTAAGGTCGCTTGCACTTGTCGTCATATTTAGGGGCAGCATATCTCGTGAAATTCTTTCGAATATGAGCTATTGTGTATTATATGGGGAATCCCAAATTATGGAAGAGTATTCTAAATATGGTCTGACTAATAAGCAAGATATGGACTTAAGACTAGTTATATCCCGAAAACCTTTCATAGCGTTAGACTTCGTAATTGTATAATCATAATGTAATGAAAAATTTAATTTTGCACCGAAAAATTACACCGAGATTTCTCCTATGTTATTAAGACTGTGATCATTTATGAAATAATCATAGACAATCGGGGATGTAATTCGATGGGCAGTAAAGATATTACATTTTTGAATGTTCAGTTCTAATCCATTTTCTTTACACCATTGCACGAGTGTATGGGTGTCCAATTGGAACTTAGTGCAATCAGCTAAACTGTTTATAGATAAATACAATTTCAAGTCATCTGCGTATGTTAAAATTATACAGTATTTGAAAATTTCATGAACATCGTTTATGAACAAAGAAATAATAATGGCCCCAAATGGCTACCTTGTGGCACGTCCGATGTAACTTATATTACCCGAGATGTAGAACTATGGATCTTTTCTTCAATTGCTTCTTGGCCTTTAAGTACTTGGAAAACCACTCTTATATTGAAGAATGGAGTCCCAAAGACTTTAGCTTGTTTAAAAGCAAAGTGTCAAGTACAAGAAATCAGTGTCAAGTACATCAACTTGTAAATGATTTTCTTTTTTTTTCATAAAAGAATTTCTTTATAAACTATTTTCATGGCCCTGCATAAAGCCATGTTGGTTATAAGATACAGTTTCTATTACAATGGAATATAATTTGTATAATAATTCTATAATTATGCACACAAATGCATCCATGTCGTCGTACTTGTTGAAAAATCTCGGCACCATCCATCCATTTCCACTCCGATTTCTCAACCCCCTCCGGGCATCAGCAGATGCCGAACCACCTCATTTTGAAACAAACTTTTGTCATCATCGAATCTTTAAAAGTTCTCACAAACCACTAGCACTTAATGTTTCATCTCCAAAATCGAATTAAAACATCTGCTTGGCACTTATATTTAGGTCATAAAACCGCACCACTTCAATTATCGAATTATCGACAAGGACCTAGTTCCTCCTCGAGAACCGAATGAACTTTCTCCTCTTCACACAAAGAGCACAAAGAGCGCACAGTGCCCACAAAAATGAAGGCGAAGGAAGCGAAAGAGAAGAACAAAAAAAAACACGCAAAAGCCTCTGAAATGAAAGCAAAACTTCTGGGACCGTTTTCGGGAGGAACGTTTAAAAATGATGAAAAAGGAGGAAAACAGGAAAAAAAAAAAAAAACACAGGATTTTCATTTGCAAACCACGGTCAGGAACGTCCTCTGGAGAGTAGAAGAACTTTCCAACCTGCATTGTGAAAGGGATCCAGTCTCTGACCGCCTCCTGCTGCTGCTTCTCGTTCATTTAGTCTTTGTCCTTCGGTTTTGTTCTAGTTTTTGGATATTTTCTACTATTTTTTTTTCACTCCCTCTCTCTCACATTCTGTTTGTCGTTGTTAGTGGTTTCCACTCAATTGGGCCAGCAGTGCTCAAAGACGAAGAGGCGAAAGGCACAGGCAACTCGCAACTGTTTGAACATCCTGCCGTCCGCGTCTCGGTTGGTCAGGACTTCGGCTTCGCCGCCGCCGCGCCGCCACCGTATCGGATGGTTTTTCTATTTCGCTTCGTAAATAAATACTAAGTAGAACTAAGTTTTGAAACAATTTTTCTTTTCCCTGGCTTATAGGACTCCTCCAAACACGGTGCATTGGAAAATCGAAAAAAACGAAACGAAAGAGAAAACAGAAAGAAAAAACCGAGCGAATGAGAATTAATTTGCAAAAAACTGGCGAAAATATTCAACTTCTTTACAAATCTTTTCAAAGGGATGTGGGAATAGAATTCCGCTTGAAAAGGAAAAACGGGACACAAAAAGAATCCGGCGAGGACATGAGAAGCACGAGCGAATCCCTGCCGGTGTGCAGAGAGTTGCAGGGTAGTGCTCCCCGGAGGAGCGGGCTCATGCGCCATGTTTCATTTTTATAGATCTTTAATTGAGTTATAAAAGTAGTTATCAACGGAGTTGAGCTTGGAAAAAAGTTTAAATTAAAAACAGTTTTTCTTTCCTTATCGCAATCCGTCTCGTGTAGAGTCGTGCAAACTGACGTCGCTCGGCACTGGCGTTGGCCTTGGCGTTTTGCTTGTGCATCAAGTGAGGAGCTCTGCTGTTGAGGTACTTAGTTGTAATTATTTTTGAATTATCTGTTCTTATGGATTCAATTTTGAGTTTCTGTTATGCTGAACTTTGTCTCCTGCATGCGACAGTAGATGACACAGGGCTGGCGTGCAACTTGTGGCTGAACTATTGCCTGACTTAACGGGGGGCATAGCAGTCTACACGAAACAAAAAAACACTTTGTGCTTTACGATGAAATGTGATTATAAGAGGTCGACTAGGAGAGGAGTCCCCGTTCATTCGATTGAGATAATGCATTCTAGAGATTCTCATGAAATTCGTATCAAGGGAACGTTTGAGGGCCGCGGTTAGTTAAGACAGGGAGCGTAAAGATGAGAGACACCAGCTTCAATGACATAGTGTCTTTTAGAAGATGACTGCCTAGCGGTTAATTTAGCTCGTTATGGAACAGAGTGACATTAACTATTTCTGTGGTCACAGGTCATTAATCAAAAGTGACTTATTGGAATTACCAGATTCAGGGTATCAAAATCTATAATATAATAATAATGTGGGTGGCGCTATAGTCCGAGGCGGACCTGGGCCTAGCTTCTCTCACGAGTGGAAGGGACCTACAGTTTTATGCTGACTCCGAACGGCCAAGTTTTAGAAGCTTTTTCTAGACAGGAAATACTCTTTGAGCATTGTCAGTGACTCGAAAGAGGTGGAGCCGTGAAATATGAAAGGTGCTAAATTCGGGTGTTGAACCTGGCACCCTCTGCGTAGGAGTCGACGCACTTACCCACTACGCCACGGCGACAAATTAACAAATTAAAAATAATGCGTTTTTTCTATTATACAAAAGTATATTAAATTCATTTATTTCATTTAAAACAAAAAGTAATTGCATAGGAACATATAAAATAAAAGGTTATGGCGTAGAATAAAAATAATTGTATAATATGGGCGGCGCTTCAACCCGTAGAGGGTCAGGCCCCTTCTACAGCAACCACACATGTTGTGCTTGATATTGTTCTGTCACGAGTGAAAGGGACATACAGTTTAATGGCGACTCCGAACGGCCCAAACTTTTACTAGATAGTTAGTCTTTGACCAGTTAGTCTTTGACCATTGTCAGTGATTCCGATAGTTACGGCCGTTAAAAATGGTAAATCGACCCCAGTTGGCGAGGTTCAACTGCATAGGAGTCGACGCACTAACCCACTAACTCCTCTTCGAGAAGAATTTCTCAACCAGCATACCACCCAGATCTTACTGTGAGTCTGAACACCAGACGCTGGAAGGTCCACTGCGAATCTTCACAGATGGATCGAAGAGCAAAACTTAGTTTTTAGTAAAATAAAGGGTTCTAGCGTGCATTTATCAACAAGACTCAATAAATTCGTATTTTATTAAAACTTTATGAATTTATTTACAAAAGTTGGTTTACTTCTAAATATTTCCATCCCAATTAATCATCACTTTATTACAAACCTCTTTGCTTTTAGCCTCTCTCGATTCACACTGTGGACACTTTCTGTATAAAATCCAAAACTAAACTGTACAGCTTCGGCAGCCGCACATTTGTTTAAAAGCGAACAAACTAACAAAAATGAGATTTGGAATATGGAATTGTTGTATTTACTTTTATGTGCACATAGATATATACATGGCCTATGTTTTTCTCAAGATTTTGGCAAGTTATGTCAAGGGATATGAGAGATACGCAATTTCTTTAATAAATACTATGTTGTTCAACCATCCGTCGGACATTTATTTTAAAACCTTCCAACGGTCGCATGGTGCCTGGCCAGACTTTTTTTTTTCATCAATTTACATGCATTTGTATGGAGATTCATGCCACTTAGAAAACAATTTTTATAAGTATATTTTATTATTATTGTGTGATGGCCCAGCGGCCAAACAATCTTCCAACAAGTGCATCAAATTCAGTGCTCGTCGATTCGTTCCACATTCTTTGTCTGAATTCGGTATTTTGTTCCATTCCATTAGTAAGCTGCGTCACTTTCTTACCGATTTGTTTCGCTTATGATAACGAAAGTAACATTCGACTTATCGCGTTAATTCCGTTAGATATAAGTAGAATTGTCAAAATGAATGATATTCCACTTATTTAAATACTGGGGTATAGCCAGGGACCATGTGTCCGTCCGAAGGAGTCTTTTCTTCTTTACAGTGCAATCTTATAGGAATTCGTTGAAATGGGTTTTTCCATACGTCGGTAGAAAATAAAATTTTAGGAAGCTCCCTGGAATTTCAAGACTATAGCTTCACTAGAAATATCAGTAAATAACGCCTAGAAATAAAATTTGCTTGGCCAGACCCGTGTGTCCAGCGGAGGGTTGAGCTTTCAAAAAAATACAAAAAAACTAAATAAAATGTGTGTTTAAGCTAGGACTGAGTGCACACATTATCTTTTCCCTTGAGCTACAGTCTTAACTCCACAAAGTTCCACCAAGTGAATAACAGTCTTAGAAAGTTCAGAAACGCAATGTACACATTTGTTTCGGTTTTTAAAACATGGTTTTGTCTTTGATAATTTTACAAAAGCTATAATTTCTAGACTGAAAATGGTTTGAGAGTATGCAGCTAAGCCTTTGTATCAATCAAGTCAGAGCAATTGGTTTTTACGGATGGAGGACGAAGACGTATGATCTATTGGGAATCTTGTTCTAGCTGCCAACCACATGCCGGCTCCTAGCCTTTATTGGTCTAAAACACAGAATCAAGACCGAAGGCAGGTGCCGCATTATGAGTTACGTTAAATACACAAGACCCTATCCCTATCCATTGTTGTTCGAAATTCGATTCGTAGGAACCACCAATAATCGAGGAACTCTGAAGCGTAGTCTTCTCAGATTAAGGCAATTACCACTGACTCGTGTGACCACGGATGATTTTCTCAAACAATTTCCAGTTTCCTGTTTTGCCTTAAGAATACACTTCGCATTCATCCAATCCACACAGACCGTGTGCATGTGCACCCATGAATCAGCGATTTTCCCAGATCTCGTACAAGGTTGGCAGCGCAATAAACAATCCAACCAATTAAAACAGTTCAAAGCCGGTTGCCCGGTTTTAAGCTTGCAGCTTGCAGCTTGCATAGCATTTCACGTGCCCTTTCATGTGCATATCCGTGCCCGCAGAACGATACGCTGAAAGACCTGTTCATTAACCCTTCTGAACGTGAAATCTGCAACATAATGTCTACCTTCCACCGAATCTGATTAGCTCACATCAAATTCTCGACATAAGGCTCATATCAACCTCCTTCGCTCGAGTGGCTGTGGAAAACTGTGCACCCACTCGCACAGTGCTCCTGGACACACAAACACCACTGCGCACGAAACATTTTAATTTTCATCCTCTTAGAACAAAAGGCGACTCCCTAAAACGGGGCAATAAAGGTAACCCCACAAGAAAGATGTCGACAACCCGTAACCAGGGGGGACATGTACACTCACGCCCACAGCACCCACACGAGTGTAGCGAACCCACAGAGTCATGCAGGAGCCATCAGTCAGAGAGCATGAAGCTCAGCTTCATACCGCATTCAACGTCAACAATTTGCATGAAGAATTTTTAATGAAGGACTCACCAAATGGAGAACCGAGACGAGAAAACCATGAACGAAGAACGAAGAATCCAACTCCGACCCTTCACCTGGCCCCAATCCTCAATAACTTTGTTCAGGTCCTACCCACTTCAGTTCGCAGCAGCACAGCGGCTGGCGGTGCGGTTGGCGGTGATCCCTGAGTGTGGCCACCCCCAACCCGACCAGATGATGATGAAGATGATGAGCCATTTTCGTCCGAGTGGCAGGATGATGAGTCTTTCCAGGCTTCACCTCCAAGGACCAACGAAAAACACTGAAAACGGAGTGAAAAAAAAAACAAATCCGACAGCCGAAAAAAGGAGTGAAGGGAGTCTGAAGAGAAGAATACACGAAAATGGAACGTTTTGTACTGCGTCACGTCCTGCATATGAAATGTCAATCCCGTAACTCCCGTGTCGTGATTGTGGCCACCACCGTCGTTCCCTGTTGGCGTGCACGAAGTGCGGTTGGAGGGTGTCCCATATGTTGATTGTCTGGTGCATGTGCAGACTGTGAGTAGCTTGACGCACACGTCACGCCAAGCGGGAGCTGTTATCATTGAAATTTCTTGTTAACCTCTGTTTTGCGTCGCTCGGGCCGGAGTAAAAGGGTGCTCCCCGGTGGAAGTCAGTCATGTAACCCGACCCGAGCCGAATACGATCATGGTGACAGCCTTGCAGTCGCCTTGTTGCCTTGGCACCAAATTCCAACGTAATTAGGGAATTTGAATTCTTTTTCGCCAGTCGTTCCAGGAAATCCTCAAATCGATAGTCCTTGGATTTTCATAAACTCCCCTGCACGCAGATGGTACGCGCGTAGGAATGGAATTGAAAACAACGTGTCTGGCAGTTTCCTGCCAAGGATCAATCGCAAACGGTGAACGAAACGTAAACGGTGAGATGGCGGTAGATGGGGGGCCTGGATGGGGGTGGAAATTGAATTCTTTCGTTGGCTGGCGTTTGAGTGAAATTCGTGGGCCGGCTGTTGTTGTTCCTGTCAGTGGCTTGTCTTCTCCTCGGGTTTCCCAGGGGGAATTATCGTGAAACCTTGAAAAAAGGATAATAATTTGCAATTATTCGCGTTTGCTTTTTGCGCGTTGTTTTACGGCGCGGCGGCGTCGCTGTCAGCCGGAGTCGCACTTTAAAGGATGCTGGAAAAAACGATGATGTCGGTGTTGAAGTGAAATGGCGTCTTTTACAACTGGCAAGCGGTGAGTGGTTTTTTTTTTCTAAATTAGTCGTTCTTTTGGGTCGCTTTCTAAATTTAAGGTAATTTGGGGTTTGCTTTAAGTGGAATTTTAGGTAATTAATTTAAGGTCTCTGGGGTCGGCACTTATGTTAGTTGGAGAGGCTGCAGCTGAGGCGAATTTATTTTATAGGTATGCCTCTAATACTGTACTTACGAGGTGAGTGCTATGGTTCCTTGTGCTTGATATTAAGGACGTCGGGCTTATTTATTCTGAGTGTCTTTCGTGTTGGACGTTTTGACCTTCTGGGCAAGTGCGTCGTTTTGCAGAAGAGATTTCATTTTCAGGGTACAATCGGTTCGAGTCACTGACAATGATTCGACAAATGCTATATGTATATAATGCTTCTCGAACTAAGCCTTTCGGGGATCATGAAATGAAAGTGTAATACCTCACCACTCGGGAGTGTCTGCTGGTGACGTTAGGCGTTGTCTTTCTGCGGTTGCTGTATCATCAGCAAATGAAAGTGGTTGCATTCTATGTACGTTTTATACGCGTCATAACCCACTGGGCGTCGCGGGTTCCATGGAGGAAAAATATCTAAAAATTAAATATATTTCTAAGATACATGATGTGTACGGTAAAAATTTAAATTACTTGCTTACTTATTAGGCTGACGACTCATGCAGGGTCCGAGCCTGAGCGATAGCTGCTTTCCTTTCCTGACGGTCCTGGGCACGGCGCTACCAGTCATCAAGACCAAGCGGTCTTGCATCCGCGATTACTTGGCCTTTATACCGGTGATTCGGTCTTCCTCTCCTTCTCGAACCAGGAGGCTCGGATTCGAAGACCCTCTTTGCTGGAGCATTGTTGTCCATACGCTCGATGCCATCCAGACTAAATCCACATCCTGGTACAGGTCGTAGAGTTCGCGGTTGTGTCTTCTCCTCCATTCGCTGACCATGTTTCCGACGTAGAATTTGTCTTTCGAAGGCACCAAGAATCAGCTCCGCAGTTTTGCTTATCGTCCAGCTTTCGGCTCGATATAGCACGGCTGGCAAAATAAGGGTTTTGTAGGACATGACCTTAGTCCTTCGAGTCAGGAGTCTTGACGCCAGTTGTTTTGACAAACCGAAGTAACACCGGTTGCCAAAAGCGGTTTTACGTCGTATCTCCACAGTGATGTCGTTTGTGGAGTTAACGTTTGCCCGAGGTAGACAAACTCCTTTGCCACCTCGAAATTGTAGTTGTCGATATATATATATATTGATGGCGCGACTCTCCAAGGCGGACCTGGGCCTAGCTTCTCAGCAACCACCCGTGTTGTGCGTGCTGTTGTTCTTTCACGAGTGGATGAATGGGACCTACAGCTTAATGCCGACTCTGAACGGCGAAGTTGAGAAGCTTTTTCTAGACAGGAATACTCTTTGAGCATTGTCAGTGACTCGAAAGTGGTGAATTATCAAAGGTGGTGAATTCGGGTATCGTACCTGGCACCCTATGCGTAGGAGTCGACGCACTTACCCACTACGCCACGGCAGCTTTCGATTGTAATATTAAAAATAACGTTATTGCACTGGCAGCGTTTTTGCCTTAAATACCTAATTATTGAAATCACTGCAATTTGACACTTCGATGATGGTAGTGCGTCGGTCGTGGGAAAGCTGCTGACGGTGCGATTTGCTGTCGAATCAATAAAGTTACATTTAAAAGAATGTAATTTTAATTTACATCGTATACATCTCATGTATCTTTTTACATGAGCAGACTCGATGTCTTGTTTGCGGCGTGTGTTGAATTTGCCTGAGCGTATTTCCGTTGGTGAAATATTATCTTACGTTAACTTGTATGCTGTAGGTATATTGTTCTGATTTTTCAATTCTATAAAACATGAGAAATGAAAAAAAAAATTGTTTGGTTTCTTTTTGCATCGTTCAGCTACACCTTCTAAAACCATTGAAATTGGTTAAATGTTTTTACATTCAGTGCTTTGATGAAGAGTGTAACAAATACTTCGAAAGTCATATATGCACTTGGACTTCAAAATACATAATCCGATTTTCCATTTGGTTTTCTATCCCTTAAACTAGGCTCTTTATTAGGTCCACCTCTGCAGGGAAGCGTTTAAATGTTTGTTGGACTATGGAAAAAGCTCCAATTTCTGACCTAGTTGTTCTTAAAGTAGAAAGTGTGCTATTTTCAGTACACTTTCGAATCAAGATCCTTAGCGTAGCAGTACGTTTAAATCAGTTCCACTTTAAATTGACGTTTGTGGCACATAACATATTGGAAAAAATTTGTATTAGAAGTCCAAAGGGATTGAGCTGATACAGAAAAAAACCTGTTTTAAAATATTCATGATTACGAATGTATATGTTTTTATCTGCTGTTTAATTTGGTGTAATAAATGTTATGTCCCGTCTACATGTGGCAATGAACTTAAAAATGACAACCGGATGTTAGTTTCTATACAATGTTCTCCAAATTAAAGACAAACAATACTTAAGTTGTTGGTATCAGCTAATGGGTGTTATTCTATATTCCAGCAAACAGAATATACGATTTTGTTAAAAGGAAGTTGTCAAACAAATTTTCAACTTTTCCAACTAATGAATATGGTTTTCATATAATAACTGATGCTTATAATATTTTGACAGTTCGAACAGTTCAAAATTCTATTTAAAAAAATGGAAAAAGCGCGAAAACCAGCAATCACAGATTTTTTTAGACTTAATTTTATACTTATTTACCTAAGCTTAAGTACTCTGTTTATTTTTTCAAACATTCTATAAATCAAAGATAATAAATGAAATAATAAAGAGATAAAAAATTCCGAATTCCAAATATTGGATTTAAAAGATATTTGCCACGTGAGAGACCGGCGGCATACATTTCATTTTTAGACAGGATGTAGCGTGTTGCACCTTTTTGTTTTTTTTTTCCACGGATAGGTGAAAATCTTCGACAAGACTCTATGGCGAACGTTCGCACATGAAGTGTGAGATTTTTACTCACTAAAACCCCTCCCCGAATTTATTAAGACTACAACTAAGTGAAGCACTTAACCAGTAGTTTGCATTTCATGTTTTCGGTACTGATCGGCAGGTTACTCTCCAATGAAAGTTCCTGCTAACAACGCAACCATGCGCGGATGTAGACTATCGCACGAGATCAAGGGGTCTAGACCTTTGTAGTCGGCGCAAGACATTAGTTTCTTCAAGGATCGGGTAAACTGCAGAGCTTATGTGCTCTTCTAAGCGGCGCTTATGTTAATAAGCAATGTTCTTAACTTCATCTTGGAGTGGTAATATTCCAAGATCTATGTGGATATCATAGTTTCTGATATACCATTACGATAGTTCTAAGGACCTTATTTTGAAAAGTCTGTATTATGTTCAAATTACAGTGGATTCTCCCTTAGTCGAACTCTGCTTAAGTCGAAACTCTCCGTTACTCGAACTTTTTCGCCATATTTTACATACATTTCCCTCAACTTTCCATACAAAAACCTCTCTCTAAGGCAAACTCTCTCTAACTCGAAAAAAATTTTGGTATCCCGTGACGTGGGTCGCCGTGGCGTAGTGGGTAAGTGCGTCGACTCTTACGCACAGGGTGCCAGGTTCGATACCCGAATTTACCACCTTTCATATTTCACGGCTCCACCTCTTTCGAGTCAATGACAATGCTCAAAGAGTACTCCTGTCTAGAAAAAGCTTCTCAACTTCGCCGTTCGGAGTCGGCATTAAACTGTAGGTCCCTTCCACGCGTGAGAGAATAATTGCACGCACAGCACAAGTGGTTGCTGAGAAGCTTGGCCCTCTACGGGCTGTAGCGCCACCCATATGATTATATTATTATTATCCCGTGACAATTCGACTTAGGGGGAGTCCACTGCTTTGGTACAACCCTAAAGTTGTAGGCCATACGTTGCACTTTTTGAACACAGGATTTTTATTTAAGGATACCTAGCTCTCTCTCTCTCTCTCTCTGATAAAAGTAAATTTTTCCTTCAGTGGCACCTGGATAAAGGCTTGCTATTTTCATATAATTAAAAGCGGTAAACATTTTAGCTTTTTTTCCAGTATTAATCTAAACAAAATTATTTTTTTATTATTCAGCACATATATGAGTTGACTGTTTGAAATGATATTTCCACTTTGTGAGTTTTGTAAAATAATTTGTAAATATCATACGCGGATGACATTGACGTGATTGGCATAACACAGCGAGCCGTCAATGAGGCGTTTGCTGGCATTGCGTTTGACTTGGACAAAACGTCATCATAGGCAGCTATAACTTCGATGTAGTGAAGGACTTCGTCTACCTCGGCTCGCAAGTGAACAGTACGAACAATACCAGTATCGAGATTAAACGCAGAATTACTCTTGCCAATCGCTGTTTCTTTGGGCTCAAGAGGCAATTGAGTAGTAGAGTCCTCTCTCAAAGGACCAAGCTAACATTATATAACACCTTGATCATCCCTGTCCTGCTCTATGGTGCGGAGGCATGGACAATCTCAAGAGCGAACTAAGAAGCACTTGATCTTTTCGAGATAAAAGTTCTGCGCTCAATCTTTGGTCCTGTCTGTCACTGTAATGGCTGTACAGCGGCATGAACCTAGTCAGGCGTCTACGGATTCAACGCCTAAGATGGCTGGGCCATGTAGAGCGCATGGACAACACTGCTCCAGCTCGAAGAGTCTTCGACTCCGAACCAGTGGGACAACGCAGATAGAGAAGGACCTCAACCAACTTGGTGTGCGCAGTTGGAGGCAGCTGGCAAAAGAGCGTGCCGGCTGGAGAGGCTTACTGGTTGAGGACCAGGTCCACCCCGGACTGTAGCGCCACCTGAAGAAGAAGAAGAATACATACTTTTTAATTGTATAGTGGCAGTTATCGAGTTGAACTATTTTATTTTTTAGATTTTTATTTTGTAACCTAACTTTTGAAGTTACTCTACAATTTTTTAGACAATTAATCGAACTGTTCCCATTTGTATATTCAAATTTCGAAGCATTGGCTTCGATTTTACAGAATCTTCTCCATTATAATGGAACCACTGTGCGTCGGTGGCTTAATTAGAACCGCTCCTTCAGATGCCCTTGATCTAGTACGAACTGTGCTTCCTCCTGATATTCTTGGTAGACAACCAGTGGACTGTTTTACAATCGCTACTATAAAAAGACTGTCCATCACAGTGCCGACGTCTACTGGCTTATTCTACAAAAAAACCCAACCCAAGGTCTATGAATAAGTCAGAACATAAATCCTTTCTTCTTCAAAATCTCAGCCTCAGGTCGGTTAGGGCAATGTATTTTGTATATTTAAATTTCGAAGCATTGGCTTCGATTTTACAGAATCTTCTCCATTATAATGGAACCACTGTGCGTCGGTGGCTTAATTAGAACCGCTCCTTCAGATGCCCTTGATCTAGTACGAACTGTGCTTCCTCCTGATATTCTTGGTAGACAACCAGTGGACTGTTTTACAATCGCTACTATAAAAAGACTGCCCATCACAGTGCCGACGTCTACTGGCTTATTCTACAAAAAAACCCAACCCAAGGTCTATGAATAAGTCAGAACATAAATCCTTTCTTCTTCAAAATCTCAGCCTCAGGTCGGTTAGGGCAATGTATTTTGTATATTTAAATTTCGAAGCATTGGCTTCGATTTTACAGAATCTTCTCCATTATAATGGAACCACTGTGGGTCGGTGGCTTAATTAGAACCGCTCCTTCAGATGCCCTTGATCTAGTACGAACTGTGCTTCCTCCTGATATTCTTGGTAGACAACCAGTGGACTGTTTTACAATCGCTACTATAAAAAGACTGCCCATCACAGTGCCGACGTCTACTGGCTTATTCTACAAAAAAACCCAACCCAAGGTCTATGAATAAGTCAGAACATAAATCCTTTCTTCTTCAAAATCTCAGCCTCAGGTCGGTTAGGGCAATGTAGGTCCATTGTGATACTACGTGGGCTGACAACTCCTAGCCTTGGAGCAAGTTGGTGCTTATGATAAAGCGGCTTAGCTTATATTGACGCCCTTATGTTCACTGAATTGTCTGTCCCGGGATCCCTGCAGACTCTCCCGAACAAGGACGTACGGGGTGTATGTCCGATTTGTCACAAATCCTCGTCGTCCTGTTTAATCCTTGATAAGGGCGTGCATCGTTGGAATAAGAAAGCAGCTATATTTCTCCAGCAGACATTTCTCCATTTTCAAATATTTTAAAAAAACTTCCACGAATTGTATAAATCGACCAGTTCTTCGCGGAAAATACCAAATACTCCACCAGAAATGCATATTCCCTCACACACATCTCCTTAGAGCCACGCACATTTCTGTGGCCGTCTCTCTCTACAGTTAAGTATGTGCACAGCTTGTGCTGAAAAGTGAGTGCAGTGAAGCACGCTTGCTTCTGTTTCGAATTTCTTCACGACAATAAACCAAGAGAGAGTAATAAAATCAGAGGGTGCTCCACTTTAAATTGCTTCGAATTGCTTTTCTAATCTTTATTGTATCTTGAGAGTGATGGAAATATGCGGCGTCGGCGACAGGTCAAATATTGGTATACCCAGACAAGGCTTTATTATCCTTTAATCGTTTGATGTCGAGGTGTGTTCTCCGCCCGAGAAGTGTTGCGAAGAAATCAACAATGGTTTTGAGTTCAGGACGAGGTGAAGGTTGACGTCTTCGGGAGACGATGACATTATTGGAAAAGTTTTTGTCTGCAAACCGTAACTTGATGTAATTGCTTGCTAGGGGGATTACGACTAACTTACTTTAATTGCAATGCCGATGGTTTCATCGTTTTAATTTGCTAAACTTTGTGTAGTCTGAGGTATCTAGGTAGGTTTTTAGATGCCCGTGAGGCATACAGCCGTGGTTCACGCAAACCGTGATTGAAAATGTTTTCACCGTGAGGACTTCCTCTACTGAAACCACCATCAACCAAGTAAATCTATGAATGAATCTGTTGTTTTATTTCTGCTCCAAATCTTGCCAGGCGCGACTTTACGTTCATTTATATCTTCCCCATCTCGACAGCTTATGTAGTATTCACTGTGGATGGCGCAGTGTGTTATTTTGCACATCTATCTATTCCTTTTGCACTTGGTATAGCTAAACTATGAATTTTCCTATTCCGTAAAAGAATAGAATTAATTCTACCAAGTTTCTAAGACCTAAAAGCATAGGTGGTCACATATAGGGGCCCTCGTTATCCCCACAAACCTCAGGGATACAAATATCTCTTACTTAAACATCACTAGACCGAATTGGTTCAAATCAGCCATGTGTTCAGTAAGGATAGTAGATAATTAATTTCTTCTCCCCAGCCCATGATACCGCACAAAAGTGGCACACAATTATACATTTTAAGTTATAGAGACATCTACGTTCTAATATATACCATGCACCGTAATATATACCAAAACGGTATTTAAATAACAAATGTAGATCATCACACAATATAATATTTTAAAATGTGAATTTAGAGCTATCGGCCATTAAATTAATCCCAAACGGTTTTATTATATTAGGTTTTTTGCTTACCTCTTTTTTTCAGTGTGTGATACGTCCGAAGATATTTTCATTATAAGTCCATAACCACATTCATCACTTTAAGTAAAATGTAACTAAAACATTAGTTAATATTTATAATAGGCTTGTTTTTTAGAGATACTAAAACAGCACAGTAAGTGAAAGCTAAAAAGAACGCTCTTTAATCAGTCTTAAATTTTTTGTGTCAAAGTTGGTTCGTGACTTTGCTTTACTCCCGTGACAATTTTACTAGGCGTCAGTCAAAATGTTTGCACAAATATGATTTTATTCGCTAAAAGCGTTTGTATAATAAACAAAGGACGGATTAGGTTAGGTTAGGTATGGGGGCTGCTAGTGCATTGACCAGCACACTTAGACCATATTGGTCCATTGTGATACCCCTAGTCAGACTACTACCACTGATTGACTACTCCAGCGATGATAATAATAATATCGGTGGCGCGACAGTTCGAGACGGACCTGGGCCTAGCTTCTCAACAACCACTCATGTTGTGCGTGCTATTGTTCTCTCAGGAGTGGAAGTGACCTACAGTTTTATGCCGACTCCGAACGGCAAAGTTGAGAAGCTTTTTCTAGACAGGAATACTCTTTGAGCATTGTCAGTGACTCGAAAGAGGTGGAAGCCGTGATTTACGAAAGTTGGTAGATTGGAGATTCGAACCTGGCACCCTCTGCTTAGGAGTCGACGCCCTAACCCACTACGCCACGGCGGCTCACGATAGTGCCGTTAATTTGATCCCCAGATAAAAGCGTATTAACTTTGCTTTCACTCTACCAACTGCTCCATCCAGTCGTTACAAAAGGACGGATTAAAAGTTCTGCTGTTTCTTCAAGAATTTTTGTCAGCGGCATCTGTGATTCAGTTGTGGCATTTGAAACGTCACCTATGCATGAGATTATATAACCCGTAAACTTGAGTAGAGGCTGCAGCTCGAATTATCTTCCAGTAAAAGTTTGAATATACGTTGTTGTTGCTCTACGTTTAAATTTTCCTACTCAGCTTTCTGAGTACCCCAAAAAAACACACCCTGTTTTATTTATTTAATTTCTTTTTTATTTGAAATTAGTCGCTCACATCGTGGAATTTCATCGGGAGCCTTTAATAGGGTAATACTTCTTCAGGTAGTGGGTTCCTTTTTCTATGAAAGGCGGTGTTACGTTTCGAGTAGTACTGTAGCAAAATTTGGCCATTCTTTACTGAGTAACGAGTATTTAATAAAGTACCATATAACGAAGCGTTACTCCTTAATGTATATCGTTACTACTAAGGTATCGTTACCTTTTTTGCCTACATGTACAATCGACAACTGACTTCGGTGCATTCACTTTCTTCCCTTCTATTCTATGATGCATTGTCTCTATGCTGTTTCTGTCGTTTAATTCATTTTTATTTTACGAAATCATGGGCAACTTACATTCTAGACAAAAATGCTTAAGACTAGTTGGAACAACATTATATATAATATTATATACTACTTCTAACTTACTGGCCCTAGGCGGGCACACTAAGCTAAGCTTAATCTTATTCTCTGTCTTTCGACCTAACCTAACAATGAATATGTATGAAATACATGCATTTAAATGAACAAATTAATATTAAGAAAATTATGGAAAAAAAACTGTTTTTATTTAAAACTTATATACTATCCTACATACTACCTTAAAATAACTTAGAACTACCTTAACTAAAACTACAAACGTACATATATATATACATGCATGTATAGTATTATACGCACATATTATATATATATATGTACCTACTCTATATGCATTTTGTAACACAAAAGTATACTCAGGGGCCCATCACCCACAGATTATACGTCACATACATTTCATACAACATACAAATCTGTCATACATCATACACATCATACAATTTTCTGTTTCACAGATTCAACTGGAAGTATTGTATGATATCTTCTTTGTTGTATGATGAGTATTATTTTGACGTTTAATTTTGAATGACAAATTTAATTGAAAACTAAATAGTGTCGTGAATGAAACCCAGACACCGTATCAGTGGATTGCAAACACAAAAAACTAACTAACGGAGTTCCTCACGAATGAAGAGAGATATCATTCAACTGTGTTTCCAAATAGTATATGCATTTTAATAAAAATTTCTTGAAGAACTGTCATTCCTTTTCCCTACATGTCTAATTTAAAAAAAAATGAACAATCATTCCAATCATAAGCCCGAAAATGCTTATTTTTGTGTATATTCTCATTTAAAACTCATTTTTGTAGTAGCTACAGCAGTTTTAAGTGCTGTATGAAATGTATGTTCAAATTTGAAAGAATCTGCTGTATGATGTGTATGATATTTTTCTGTGAAACAGAATCATACAACTTTCCCATATTCCAGTGTAAACTTTAGGTGATACACGCTGTATTACAGCGGCTTATACAACAAATCTGAAGAAATACAGCGAAAGTGTCTGTACACATGTGTATACTTACTTATTTTTTTTTTAGTTTTATATATACATATATACAGCTTAAAAACTACCTTAAAACTACCCAAAAATATATAAGTCGGCCATAGGTTGCGGCTGATAGATTTGCATCTAATGCGCTGAAAGATAGAGACCGACTGCGCCCCATAAAGGTGAACACACTACCCTTTCTAGCGCGGGTCTAAAGGGTTCGACGCTGGAGCTCCCTCGGTCCCCAGCCAGCAGACATTTTTGTGCTGCCTAGCTACATCCCGAATGTCTCGGCTGGTTACCGCCGTACTAAACCGGAGGAGACCCTCCTCAGCTCGTTGTGCGACGAAACGGTCTTGGTTGAGTCGCCCATCCACAGTTGATCTGGTTATGTGAAAAATGAGCGGTACCGCGTTCGTATCTTGTAATAGCCCGTACTTAACAAAATAGAGAAAAGCTTCTGGGGTGACGAAGCTACTGTAGCTTACCCTTTCGTGGTATTGTGCATTAGGGTAGTAAGCCCCTGAGATCAAGTTATTGGACGAGTTCATCGCTCTAGCAGTATGACCTCGAATCAACTTCAACAGGAAATTGTCCACTCTTATCAGGTTTATCCTGTTGTATAAGACCTCATTGGAATATAATTTTATGTACTGGGACTCTGGAGTTCGATAAAGACGAGGCAAGCCCTAAGACAAGCCCTCTCAAACAACCGAATCTTTTCCATCAAGCTTGCACTCACGTTGAACCACACGGGACAGCCATAGGTGAGCATTGGCCGGATGAGGGCCATGTAGCAGATAACCTTCACCCTCGCATCGAGTTGGCTGTTGTAAAACAGTCTCTTTGTAAGGGCAAAAGTGCCTCCGGCTCTGCCCAAAGCAGTCTCTTTATGTTTGTTAAAATATGGACACTGATCTAGCCAGATCTCCAGGTATCTGACTACAGTCCTTTGCACCAGTGGTTCCCCATGTCTTCCAACAATTGAGAACTTTCGCCAATTCTTTTTCATATCCGCCGAGGCCTTATACAACCGCGTCCTGAACAGAATGGTTTCCGACTTCCGGAAGTTGATACTCAACTTCCAGCCATCGCAACTTCTCATGAATGAATCGAAGTCACCCTGCGTGAGAGTAGTGAATTCCTCGATCTTTTTGCCTGATCTGTACAGGATCAAGTCATCAAGTTTCTGATGTGTTGTGCCCCATCACGCATAGATATGGTTGATGGCATACCCTCTCCATGCTGTGTGTATGTCATATCTCTCTTGAATGAGAAGAGCGTATTTAGAATGTTTTGTGTGGAATGCGATCGTATGTATCTTGTATCCTCGGTTAGGTATGTTTGGGATGCTAATCAGTAACATGTATTTATTCGTGTCGGTAGATATCGATGCGGTATAGTAACATTTCTATACACTTGTTTGGTATAGGCTACACTTGGAAATGCGAACATTTTATGGACGTTTGCTTTGATTTAGTAGAGTAATTCCATTGCGCTTTTTGAAGAGGTAGGTATAATGAAAAGTGTTCTACTACAAAGCAATGGTTATTTGTAAGGTTAATTTTTGTGTGAAGTTTGTGACCTTTTATATGATCATACTGCCATTATGAGTGTTTTTTTTTCATGTAATTAACAAGAATTTAATACCATTCATGCCTACCTAAATGCTTTATTCAGTTGAATACAACGTTCCTAAAATCGGAAGTATCAGTTCATAAAAATATCAATTTTGAAGAAAGTAACGAATGTAACTAGTGACGATATAAAAGTAACGGGTATTCAGATTCAAAGTAACGAATACGTGCGGGTACTCAATTTGTCATTACTTATACAGCTCTAGAAGGGAAAAACCCAGTCTTCATCTCATTCTAAAACTCGCATTCCACTGACCACAAAATTGCTATTTCCTAATCTGAATCGATTCTCTTATTCTATAGCTAAGCATTCCCCAGGACAAAAGTCACCTTAATTGTTTCCTTGCATTTAATTTTAAATCCCCAGCGTACTGCTAAAAACTGCAATCCCTGCTAAACTCTCATATCCTCAACCACGACCAGCAGATCAATTAGCCCAAACGTTCTCACATTACCCCACACAACGACTGTCGTAATGTTCAACTGAAGGGTGCCGTGTTACCAGAGCTGCAGGCCACCCCACGAAAGCATTTCAAGGTGAACGCAATAAATTACGAATCAAATGCATGGCAAATGACTCTCCACTCGAGCCAGAGCCTTAAATAACACAACAGAACGCGTCCGATTCGCAAGCACTGACGAAATCAAGTAATTTGTTTCTGACATTGTCAAATCGACCACATTAGACAGCGACTGCACGAAAAAATTCACTTAGCAGCCGAGTACTGCCGCCCGAGCACGTGCACTCACCAAAACAGAAAAGCGAATATTCCCCCCTCCGCCACCCACACCGACCGGCATCAGGTTTCACCGTCAAGACGAGGAAATTATCCTCACATTGCGGCATTTAAAATAATTGCCCAACCATTGCGATGGAGTGTTTCTCGAAAATAAAACCCGTAATCCTGGATCAATAACTATTGCAAGGGCGCTGGCTTTGGGGAAATCCTTAAAGAAAATTGTCGGCTGTCAGCTCGAGGGGGGCATTCGATTTGTTTTCGTGCGGATTGCGTGGCTGGCTGGCAGCGAGAAAGGATGTCCTAAGGGGCTACAGCCCGATCAATATTCATAGTCCGTTAGGGGCGCCCGGAGAAGGGAGGCGTTTGCTGTCAGCCACTCCAGCGAAACTCGCCTGACGGGGGAATATCGCTTGACATGATGCGCAGGGTGGAGGAGATAATTTCAAAACAATCAATCAGAGAAGCTAATCACTGCTGGAAGCCCCCCTGTAATTTCTTGTCCTTGAGGAGATGCTCGCTGCCGCCGAGCAGCGTTGCTGTATAATTGCTACATTGTTTGTAATCCTCGCGAGATGTCTCCTGGGCTGACACGGCCACTGCTGCTGACGATGATGATGTTGACGGCGACGGCCGCAGAGGAAATCTCTCTCGCGTCTGCAGTGTCCTCGGCTGGAGCTGGGAAAAATGCAAATTAGCGATAAATCCTTTCCTTGCCCGGGGGACACAAGTTGCAGTCGAGAGTACCAGTCACGCTGCCCGCAGAGCAGACACCTTTGTACCTCCTGGCTACCCTCTGCGGCCCAGCAGTCCTTTCACGCAGATTAACTGCCGTTCCACCTAAGGAGGAGGCGCAAGGAGCGGCGAATTATAAATTCATACCTCCAAAGACAGAGAATTTATGCGCCAAGGCGCTGGTGTCCGTTTTTCAGTTCGGGGCGTCGCTCCTTGGGGTCTCATTCGCTTTATTGCACGGAGTGGGTGTGTGCGCGTGCTGTCTCGTGGTGTCAGCATGAAATATTTGGATTTTCCAGATTCACTCTCTCACACACACACACACGCTCAAGATTCAACTAATAAATTCAAAGTGGCGGAATCCTTTTTGGTCTCCTTTTGTTCATTCGTTCATTCTATTTGCTGTTTGCACAATAATTTTTTATTGTTTGCTTTGACATTTGGCACTTGAATAGATTTCGTGGTTGAAGATTTATTTTCCTTCCCGACGGAGGCGACAGTTTGGGGTGCAAAATGAAAATCGAGGAAAAGATTTCGGCAGTCCTTCCGTTCTCTAAGTCCTTCTCTTCCCTTCTCCTCTCTCTCCGCACTATCCCTCTCTCACTGCCTCTCTGTCACCCCTTAGCGCCATCATGATTTTTCCTTAAGACGGTTTCCGCTTGGAATATTAATGGGAACGATTTTTTGCCGCCCACTGGAAGTGGTTAAAAAGGATTCAAGGACAGTGGCTGAGGGTCGGGCGAAAGAGGAGATGCTGTAGCTTTGCTAGTGGTTTTCTTGAAAAAAGCATTTTCTTGAAGACTTCCTCTATTGCATTTTGTCATTGAGGATAATGCCGCTTCAAGTGCGGACGGGGATAAATTTTGCACTTGGACAGGAATAATGGATTGTGAGTAAACAGGAGGGAATTTTTCAGAAATAACTTATTTCGTATTCTGGCTATTAATGCCTAGTTTTTGGGCAGGAAGCCCAGCTCTTAGCCATGCTAAGGAGGAATACGAAGTGCTTCCCTCCAAGTGAATGGGGCTTAAGTGAACGATGCGACGTAGGATCGGGCTAGACCAAAAAGGGAATGAATATGAGTAATGTGATGCAGTTTCGAAAACGACTTGAAAAATTGTCGGATAAATACGTAAATGATCGGAGATTTTATGACTTTCTGAGTGGAACTCATGTAAAATTGGCAAATTGGCGATGATTTATTAGGTAATTTTGACCGTTTTTTTTAAATAATTGGAGACAGTTTGTTTGGCAGTACTTTTTTAGGCATTATATGATTAAATTATATATGATTAAATTTCTACCACAAAAGTTACATTTTTTTAAAATTTTGCCAAGGCACATCCCCTCTGAACGAGGTTGGTGTGTTTGAAATTTCACAGGCGAAGTCAATTCACTGACGGAGAGTGCTTTTCAGTGGTTTTTCACAACAGTTCCATCCAAGCGTGAAATTCAATAGAGTAAACTTCATAACTGCAGTGAAATCCCTCTTAAGTGGACAGTCAAAGGATTAGAGTGTCTTATCCTCATAAGGGAGTGTCGGCTTGAGAGGAATATTTAAGCACCAACCTTAAAAATATCACAAAAAAAAGATTAGTTTACGTGAGCTTGATGAATGAATCACAAATGTTCAGTATTCCAAAATGCACACGTATTTATTTACAAAGGCAAATATTTTAAACCTTCTTTAGAATATTCCTTGCAGCCTTTCAGGCTGAACCGCTTCGAACACTATAATTCCCAAACTGAACTGTAATAATTCTTCAACTGAACTGAACTATTTCTCCAACTGAACTATCTTGCTTCGGCCGCCGTCCCAAATATCCCAAAGTTCTTCTGGAAGATACTGGCGGCAGTTGGGGCCCCTCTCTCGATTATATATGTACCTAATTCTAAGGATCTCGTCTGTCTACAGGTGACGGGAAGACTGAAGAACAACAGAGCCGCAGGCTCAGATGGCTTACCATCAGAGCTCTTCAAGGCCGGTGGCGTTGTTCTGGTAGGGAGCATGTCCGATGACTGGAATATCAGCTCCATATGCCCCATCCACAAAAAAGGCGATCCTACCTCTTGCAACAACTATAGATGTATGTCCCTGCTCAACGTCGCCTGCAAGATCCTATCCAGCGTACTGTGTGAACGTCTAAAGGAATAAGCATGTACCAGTGCGGCTTCCGGCCCGGCAAATCGACAATAGACCAAATTTTCAGACTAAGGTGGATCCTGGAGAAGACTAGACAGTTAACACTCTTCATCGATTTTAAAGCCGCATACGACAGCATTCATCGCATGGATCTATTCGGTGCTATGGCCGAATTCTCGAGATCCCAGGAAAACTGATCCGGTTGTGTCACACTACGCTAACAATCACGCGATGCACCGTGTAGTTCGGCTCGTGGACTTCCCAGTCGTTTGAAACTTGCACCGGATTTCGGCAAGGAGATGCCTGTCGTGTGATTTCTACTGGAGAAGATAGTGCGACGGGCAGCTGCAAACACGGAAGGGTCTATATTCTACAAGTCAGTCCAACTGCTGGGATATGCAGACGACATCGACATCGTCGAGCTGGTCTTAAGGTCAACGAGGATAAAACTAAGTATATGCTGTCGACCCAAAAACGATCCGTCACACACCACCTAGGACAAAATATTACAATTGACAGCTACAATTTCGAGGTAGTAAAGTAGTTTGTCTACCTTGGTGTTACTTCCGTTTGTCGAAACAACTAGACGCAAAACTCCTGGCTCCAAGGACTAAGGTCTTCTTCTGCTTCTGGTGGCGCTACAGTCCGTGGTGGGCCTGGGCCTCAACCAGTAAGCCTCTCAAGCGGGCACGATCTTTAGCCAGCTGTCTCCAACTGTGCACACCAAGTCGATTGAGGTCCTTCTACACCTGGATGCGCCATCGATTCCGTGGGCGTCCTCTATTGCGTTGTCCCACTGGTCGGAGTCGAAGACTCTTCGGGCTGGAGCAGTGTTGTCCATGCGCTCTACATGGCCCAGCCACTTGAAACTCTGAATCCGTAGACGCCTGGCTAGGCTCATGTCGCTGTACAGACCGTACAATTCGTGATTGAATCTTCTACTCCGATAACCATCAATGCAGACAGGGCCAAAGATTGAACGCAGAACTTTTCTCTCGAAAAGACCAAATGCTTCTTCATCGGCTTTTAAGATTGTCCATGCCTTCGCACCATAGAGCAGGACCGGGATGATCAAGTTGTTATATAATGTTAGCTTGGTCCTTCGAGAAAGGACTCTGCTACTCAATTGCCTCTTGATCCCAAAGAAACAGCGATTGGCAAGAGTAATTCTGCGTTTAATCTCGATGTTCAATTGCGAGCCGAGGTAGACGAAGTCCTTCACTATCTCGAAGTTATAGCTGCCTATGGTGACGTTTTGGCCAAGCCGTCGATGTTGTGCGTCCTTTCTCGATGACAGCATATATTTCGTTTTGCCCTCGTTCACCGCCAAACCCATTTTGGCTGCCTCCGCTTCAATACCAGCAAACGCTTCATTGACGGCTCGCTGTGTTCGACCAATCACGTCAAAGTTATCAGCGTATGCTAGCAGTTGTACGGCCTTTTGGAAGATCGTGCCTCTTGTGTTAGCGTACGAGTTCTGCACGATCTTCTCAAGAATAATCTTGAAAAAGTGACATGAAGGCGCGTCGCCTTGTCTAAAACCTTTTTTGACATTGAAGGTCTCGGTGAAGGACTAAGGTCATGCCCTATAAAACCATAATTTTGCCAGTCATGCTATATGGAGCCGAAAGCTGGACGCTAAACAAAACTGCGGAGTTAATAATTGGTGCCTTCGAAAGAAAAATTCTGCGTCGGATATATGGTCCCGTCTGAGAGGAAGGCGAATGGAGGAGAAGACACAACCGCCAACTCCACGAGCTGTGCCAGGATGTGGATGTAGTCCGGAAGGCAAAGATCCGTTGACTGCACTGGCTCTGCCACATCGAGCGTATGGACAACAATGCTCCAGCAAAGAGGGTCTTCGAATCCGAGCCTTCTGGTTCGAGAAGGAGAGGAAGACCGAATCACCGGTATAAAGGCCAAGTAATCGCGGATGCAAGACCGCTTGGTCTTGATGACTGGAAGCAGCGTTCCCAGGACAGTCAAGAATGGAAAGCAGCTTTCAGTCTCGGAAAATGTCGGTCCCTGCATGGGTCGCCAGTCTGATATGTAAGTATAGGTGACTGGCTATACATAACCGTATACAACAATCACTTCGGGAAAACTCTTCAAGGTTATGATCAGTTCCTCCAATTGTGTATAGATGGCGGTCTGTGGTGTCGACTGTGGTGGTTAGTGTCCATGTGGTTGGTGTCCAAACTTCATGCTATTCACGTCATAATATTTTGTTTACTCAAATAATTCGCTTTTATGTAGATACATAATAATATATTGATATATTAGTAGTGACAGTTTTAATGAATAAACCTGTCTCATCCACATTGAAAATGTCCTTGTGTTCATATTTTTTTATTAATAACCCAATTCGCCTTGTCCATTTAGCAATGGTTTCGACATCTTCTCTAGATATTGCCCTGATGAAGTCTTAGAGTTATTAGAATTGGACGCCGACGAATTGGACTGCACTGACACAGCGAATATGAAAAATATAAATTTATGAATTACCGGCAGTAGTTCAAGTTAAGAAATAATTGTAATTTGCAGTGTAAGCTAAGTTTAATTACAGAAGATGTAAGCAACTATGAATAAAATGTCAGTCAGTAAATCAAACTCGGTGAACTCTTTGTTCTTACTTCTTTCTGACAGCAATTTGCTTCAAGTTCAAGTATTTGCTGCATCATCATAACGCATACCAAGCTTAAGTGCTTGGTGTATTCATTCACGACCTGCTCCAAGTTCATGTGCTTGGTGCAGGGATTCAGGAAAACGCTCCTGACCATTGTGGTAACCCCGACGTGATCCTGAACAAGGATCGCACTCATTAGAGGTGTTCAACTCACACATACTCATCATGGATTACATCTACAAAGCGTATATAAACTGTACATCAACGCCATACAAAGTCGCATCAGATCCAGACTGTGGATCATATTCTCAAAGATATCCAGACCATTCAATCGATCAGAAGGATGAGAGCATAATGACATCCTGTGAAGAACTGTATGTGTCACAGTTGCAATTGGCCAAGAAATTGAAGGGATTATCACAAATGTTAAGACTGGCCCGGCAGACAGGTAAAGAACCACGACCTATATCGAAAAGTGGCCTCATCGACTGCAAGAGCACTGGAGTGCATTTGGGAGACCGATCGAAAAATAAAGTCATTAACGAATGCTCCGGCTGAACAAGAATACTTCGTTAACTATAATTTTAACCAAATCGAAATCCTACGGCAGGAATATAAACGCCGAGTTGAAGATGAAATGAATTCAATCATGAATGCAGAGGACAAGACAAGCACATCAAACACAAAACCAACCATAGCAACAGTGGTAGCTGCGGAAGAAGCTCCATCAAAAATTGTTGGTACAATAAGACGACGAGCAGCAATCACGGGTTCATTGTGCAGACTATTCGAAGGCTTGTCTCCGAAGGAAGATCCCCTCACACTGTACTACGAATTTAACTACCGTATAATTAAACAATTCTGGTAGCAAATAGAAGACTTAGATCACACCATTTGGGAATTGAATGGCAACTCTACCAATATTGGGAACAATTTCACGGAATTCACTACAATGGAAAAATTAGCACGAGAGGGATTATCAATAAGGGTACAACCACAATCCACCAATTGTGGAAGGTGCCTCATAAAATCAGCGTCAAAACATCAATCAAACGTAACTAAACATTCCAAAGGTAAAGATCCCAAAATTTGATGAAGATTACCAACAGTGAAGACAATTCTTTTTAACCGAGGCTAATCCGAAATGCTATCCATCTGGTGATATTTAAAACACATTTAATCGGAGAAGCAGAACTTCTCATTTGCCAATTTTTACCCAGTGGGGACAATCTAGAAAACGCTCCTGAATAGTATGAAAAAAGGAACCATTCGTATGTCAACGTAAGGATCTTCTTAAATTCGCTGCTTTGTAGACCAGTGCTCCAATCAGCAAGTAATGATTTTTTGTTTTTTAATATGCCGGCCCCACACGATTTTCAAACACCAAGTTTATTCCTATGCAGCACATTCCCCACCGACTTTGTGACTCTGCGATGTTTGACATTCGTTATGAAAGAAACGTCTACAGATCAATGAATTACAAAAACCTACAGATACAAGGAAAATTAAACAACAAAGAATTTACTTTTCTGGCGATTTATAGACCACCAAGGTTATCTGCATATAATTTTACACAAGAATTAGAAAATCATATAAGTTCTACTAAAAACCGAAATCTAGTATTAATGGGCGATATGAATATAAATGTCAACAACGAACACGACATTGATGCAGCAAGATATCTTGAAATGATTAGAGGTAAAGGCCTGCAGAATGTTGTTGAATCAAATACCAGAGTGGACTTAAACAGAGGTTCCAGTACAAAAATCGATCATTGTTTGGTACGAAGTGAGCTTGAATCAATATATGCAGCTACGGTAGAATGTAATGTATCGGATCATTACACGCGAATGTTTGGTTTACCCAAAGTTTCTAAGTCACAGAGCAAAGCAGCGACAAAATTTGTGCTAAGCGAGAACAAAGTACATGAACAATTGTCGAAAGTTAACTGGAACCTTCTGAATAATGAAACTAATGTTGATGATTTGTATGATAAGTTAGCTGATATATTCAAGGGTGCTTACGAAAAGTCCTACGTAAACATTACGGTAAAGGAAAGAGAAAAAACCAAATCCATGGATAACAACGGAAATCCTAGATATGTGCAAGGAAAGGGATAAGCTGTAAAATAAATGGAAAAATAACAGACAGTGCCTAAGTTACGAAATTCAGTATAAATACTTCCGAAACTATGTAAATAAAAGGATAAAAACTATGAAATCGGAATATTACAAAAATAAATTTGCAGAGTATAGAAAGGATGCAAAAAGTACATGGCGACTAATAAACAACTAACTAGGAAAAAACAACAACAACATTGATGAAATGATCAGTAGAAATCTTACAACGGACTCAAATATGACAGACATAGCTAATAAATTCGCAACATAGTTCACGGATGAAATTAAATCGATTACACATAAATGTGACATAAAAACATATAATGGTAGAGAAACTAGTACAACTCAATCAATGTTCCTTGGACACGTATCGGAAACTGAAATAAGGAACATCTTAAGCAAAATGAACGTGAACAAATCTGCTGGCGTAGATAATATCAGGGCTAAGGATCTCAAAAAAACTCGAGTTTCTTAGCACCCACAGTCACGCAATTGGTGAATAAGTCTTTGAAAAAAAAATTCCGAAGAACCTTAAAATTGACATTGTAAGACCTATTTACAAGTCCGGGAAGAAGTCTCCAAATACCGCCCTATCTCCATCTTACCAGCGATTGACAAAGTGTTAGAAGAAGTAATGGCGAGAAGACTACAAGATTATATTGGCAAATAAAAAATCATAAACAAGAACCAGTTTGGTTTCCTAAGAAACCGAAATGTCAACCAATTACTGAGAGAATTTGCGAATAATATAAACAGTAGTCTCAATAAGAACCTCCACTCCCTGGTGATCTTTATAGATTTCAAGAAAGCTTTCGACACACTATGTCACACAAGAATCATCAAAATGCTGGAAAAGATAGGCGTTCGTGGTCGAATATTGGAGTGGTTTGCGAGTTATCTTCGGAACAGAGGTTTCATGGTGCGATTATCGTCCAGCTATAGCAATCTGCAAAATATTGATTAGGGTGTACCCCAAGGATCGATACTGGGACCACTTCTCTTCATCATATACGTGAACGATATGGTATCTGTGTTGCAAAATAGCGTTGGCTTCCAATATGCGGACGACACTGCCATAGTTGTGAGACACAAAGACATTGAGATTGCTACTCAGACAATGCAAACAGAGTTTAACACTATTTTGCGGTGGTGTCACGACAATGGTTTAGTTATTAACTCGAAGAAGACCAAAGTAATGCATATTCGACCCTACCACCTAGTAAGAAATCCAATAAGAATACGGTTCCACAATTTTGATTGCCTGCACAAGTCGCATCAAACACCTGAGACAGATGGTTGCGCAGATTATATTGATACAGTGGACGTCTATCGATATCTCGGCGTGGATGTAGACTGCAACTTTAAGTGGGATCCCCACTTAAGGTATCTGTGCACGAGACTTCGACAGTCGACATACGCTCTTTACCATCTGAGCAACCACACGTCGTTTGAAGTACTAATGCAAGTTTAATACTCTCTGGGGGAGTCGGCACTTCAGTACGGAATAACAGCGTGGGCTAATGCAGCGCAATACAGAATTATGGAACTCCAAAGGGCTCAAAACCGGATTCTTAAGATTCTCTTACGATCTCAGTATGGTAGTCGCTATGTAGAAAATTTGTATTGTCCTAGTGAAGATCTAAATGTACTAACCGTCCAAAAACTTTTTCTTTTTAATTTCATTAACGAGACCTACAACGACCAACGCTTTAAACAAGCGATTGATCACGGCGTCAATGATCTAAATGTACTAACCGTCCAAAAACTTTTTCTTTTTAATTTCATTAACGAGACCTACAACGACCAACGCTTTAAACAAGCGATTGATCACGGCGTCAATACAAGGCAAAGGGCAAATGGAGTACTGAAAATACCAAGAATACACAACTCATATGGAAGAAAGCAACTTTCATTTGCGGTGCCAAGAATATACCACCAACTTCCACGCTCCCTATTGAGTATATAGCCGGCGCACACCAGGAAAAAAGAAATAAAGAAACATGTATTATTGAATCATATTCACTTATAAACTGTATAATAATCTAAGTTCCCAAAATAATGAGAATTACTCTGCTTTAAATGGAAAATCACTTATTTTGAATAATCTTCTGCAGAAAAATGCAGCGAAAATGATGTCAAAAAAAAGAAAAAAAAAACAAACTATTCGTTGAGAATAACTTATAACCGTCCACTTAAGGGAATATTTTTACCCAAATAATTTGAAAACATTGTCATTGTCCACTTTGTCGAATCGTACGTTTAACAGAAAAGAAACAAAATCAAAATCATATCATACCATTACAGTATAACTTGTCCTCTTAAGGGAGTCGTCCACTTAAGAGGGTGTCCATTACGAAGGAGTTCACTGTAATTGACTGAGGCCTACGTCCACCCCGAAGTAGAAAAACTTTCCCAACACTACTTCTCACATCATCTGATTTTCATGGACCTGCATAATCCACTAAAGGATTCGCTGGGGCGACGGACATGCTAGAGATCACCAGGCCGCTCGATCCTCGGCCATCGACTCTAACTCATATGCAAAATCTGGATGTCGTTGTTGGTAGCGGGGTCCCCGGTTCGAATCCCAGTAAAAGCAAAGTTACCACGCTTTTATCTGGTTTTCAAATCTGGCCCAGTCACCATTTGCCGTTGGGATCAAATTAAAAACGTTAAACTGGAGTAGTCAATCAATTGGCTGGGCCATGTAGAGCGCATGGACAACACTACTCCAGCCCGAAGAGTCGTCGACTCCGAACCAGTGGGACAACGCAATAGAGCACGCCCACGGAATCGATGGCGCACCCAGGTGGAGAAGGACCTCAGTCAACTTGGTGTGCGCAGTTGGAGACAGCTGGCTAAAGATCGTGCCCGGTGGAGAGGCTTACTGGTGGAGGCCCAGGTTCACCCCGGACTGTAGCGCCACCAGAAGAAGAAGAAGGAGTAGTAAATCAGTGCTAGTAGTCTAACTATGTATGGGTATCACAATGGACCAATATGGTCTAAGTGTGCTGGTGAATTTTCTAGCAGCCCCACTACCTAACCTAACCTAACTCATCAGCAAGCGAATTTAGTCGAGTATTTGAACTTGGTCCTACCACCTGGTTTTGAGTGTACTGACCTGATGGACACGCATTGAAGGCTCGCTTCGGATGTCGTGATGATGCGGCCATTTATACCACATGATCAAACCATTGAAACTTCGAAGAAGCAGCTTATTAACATTGAGTACCTCGCATACTACCGTGTTTTTCACCCTATCCCGTATAACTTCCCCAACAGTACGAAAGATTCTCATCTCGGCAGCTTGTATTCGCGATCTTATTCCTTCGGTCATAGTCCAAATTTCATGCCCATAGATAAGTGTTGGAATAAAAACAGAGTCGTACAGTGAAAGCTCCTATTACGGACACCTCTCTTCGGCGAACAACCCCCTTGAGTGGACAGGTTCTCACGACCGTATATCATGAAGTGAAGTTCCATACGTTACCTTGGTAGGACAACTCCTTTAGCTTTACAAAAGTGATGGGCTCTCACTACACTTACTCAGTTCTCAAACTGCTTCAATGGGACTCCACTAACATGTAGAGTGCACTGACCAGGCGTTCTGAAGATTTGTCCACGTTAACCTTCATACAGCCACAAACCTATATAGAGTGCGCTGGATTGCCGTCTAGGAGGATGTGGGGATAAGTGAGTCATCTGGAAAAGAAGATGACTTACCCTCAACTCTCTCAGTGTAAAACATTCGTCGCATCGGGTCGAACATGCAGTCCATATTCATATACAATGAAAAGGAGAGGTGACAAGACACAACCCTTGGCGAAGGCTAATGACCACGCTTAAATGTGTTGATTTGCACCGTTAACCCGAACACAGCTGCTACAGTTTGTGTATAGAGACTGCAAGGGTTTCAAAAGAAGATCTTAATACTCTTGCGTCATACTCCTATACTCCTGCAAAACTGCTCAGAAAGTACCTCAAGGAACTCGATCGTGAAATCTAGAAAAAAAATGTTGATCAGTTCGTCATACTCCCAAGCGTTCACGAGTATCATTTCTACAGAGAAAAGCGGTTATCCGACGGAAGGTCTGATTTTCCAAATAATAGACTATTTCTATTCCATGTGGTTTGAGGATTCCCATCGCAAAGCAACTTGTCAGACAGCCAGCCAGACGGAAAAAGTCTACTTCACAAATCTTACTAAGCCCAACCATCGAGGCTAGTCAACAACCTCAAATGGATTCATTGTTTCTTTTTTAAAAGGTTCCCGCCCGTTCAAGGTAAGCCCACTCATCACCTTAAACCGTGCGATTGTCGGAGATTGTCGAATTTATCACCGTTTCAAGGAACTTCTTCCCCTCAAGCCACATCATTCTCCGACTTAAATGGTTGCTCCTGAGTTGTGTCACATCCCTTAAGTGGCACATTAACCATTTCGACGACAAAAAGAATGACTCGCAGAATTTCCGTTATCACCTGTGAATAAATTAACCATTAACTGTACACGTGACCTTCACCACCCGACGACCGACGACCGAAGACCGACGGATGTACTCTCCCAAAACAGTCGCCCATGTACCTACCTCCATTATGTCAATTAAATTACATCTCCATTTAAAATCCAAACAATTTCAAGAAGTTTCAGCTGCCCTAATGCCCGAGTATAAAACTCAACTTTCTACAGTTCCAAGCAATGATTATCTGAAAGTCGGTGGAAACTTTTTTCCCCGTTCCGCGCTCTGCTCTCGGAACGCCATCTGTATGTACACCTCATTCTTCTTCTTCATGTCGCAGCATTCATTCCTATCTCTAGTCATTGTAATCTGATTTTCATTTTCCCACGACCGACCGACGGCGTAGAGCCACCGCCACCGCCGCCGCCGCCACCGCACCCTGGATCCTTCAGTCGTCTTATCATTTAAAATTAAAAGTAAACACTTCACAGTGTGCTTGCGGATCTGCAGCGCCACCGTAGCCATTGCCAGAGCGCCAGCCATCCCACCCTTCCCCGGCGAGTTTGGTGTGGCGCTGCGCGGCGGTGCCATGGTCTTCCCCATTGCCAAAGGTAAGTGATTCATTGCTCTTTTCCATTTACTTCTTCTAAGTTGAAAAATTTATTACCTTCTCAAGCACGCGCCCCGTCCACTGGCACCCCATCCAGGCACCAGCACCACCTTCGGGAGTGCCATGCCACAGTTATTTCCCACCCTGCATTCCGATTTTATTACTGCAATTTCTCTAGATGTTCACTCTCGGAAGAGCACACTTTTGGGCGAAGTGACAAACGCAAGACGGTATGAATTGGTGGAAAACAACTGAAATGAAATAAAGGACGCTGTCCAGGGGTTGGACGGAACATTGTGAACCCCCGCTCGGAGGCGGGCAGAATGGGAGAGCAAAGAAAATGCGAACGATACAAATGATTACCTAATTTATCTGCAAATGAACGCCGCGCCGGAGCATGGGACTGGGCGGGGGTTGTTATCATATCTCAAAGGCATCCCCCTACCACCCTCTCCGCAGACACGTTGCGTATCACTTAGATAAATTAATTAGACTCTCATTGGGACTGGGTCAGAGCTGTCAGCTTCTGGCTGACCGGAGGGGGTGGCGACTGCCGTCGCGGTTTCCATTTGTACTTCCAGCAGAGTTTGTAAGATGGGGCCGCTGCTGAAAAATTCAAAACAGTATACGATACCAGTCCGGTCCGAGTGGACAGTAGTCTTGGTTGTTGGCGGATGGAGAGGCGGTGCGCGGTGTAGCAAAAGCGCACCGAAGTGACAATTGTTATTCTTATCTTGACAAATGTGACACAAGCAGAAGGATTCACTTTTTTAACAAAGAACGGAACAAATTGTCCTTCTAATTAATGAAGAGAGTTCGCTGTGTTGTTGGACAGGGTGACAGCATCTCGTGGTTGTACAAGTTTCCCTTATTTTCAGAATTTGAAAGGAAATGAATTTGCTTTTTGTCTCAGAAGTGAAAGATCTAATTTATTATGAATGACGGGGTTGGTCGTTGCCGAGGGGAGCAGGAAATGAAGGGAAAATCATGATTTCTCGGGATGGCTTGGACAGCACAAAGGACACAGAGAATGCAGGCCAAAGATGAAACGGAATATTCATTTGCAGAGATGTCGTGGGACAATTTCTGAAACAGAAATTTTGTACAATCATCAAGAGGGAATAGTGCTTCCTTTGTTCGTGCCAACTTCGTGCTGGCTTGCCAAATCTCAGGGGAAATGATGAATGCAAATGCTTTCAATATGCCAGAAATAAATATTCGAGTTGCAATGTTTTTCAAGTGGAAGTAGATGAGGAAGATTGTATCAGACGCACAGTCGGGCATTGTACACTTTGGTCAATCGGAACGAGTTGCATCTTAAATTGAGCAAATGAAATTGAAATTCCAAAAGAAAACGTGCCAACCTGAACGACAGTCATTCACTGCCCAACTCGACTGTTGAGTGTCTTAGTTAAGTGCATGTCCTTTGTAGAGCGTATGTCGAAGGCTTCGTTGTTAGCCTCAAGATTGGTGATGTCTAATGGATTGGACTGAGCTTTGTGATGCATTGAAGCATTCTCCAAGTTCATTGTTGAGCTATCGGGCACTTTTGGCGTGTGGCATATTTCGTATAAATCCAGCTTGCAGTTGTCAATTAAAAATGCGTTTTGAAAATATTGAGGGTGTCAATCGAGCCACAAAAAAACCCATTAAATTATAAATTGATCCAATCCAAACATGCTATCTGTCTATAGTTTCTAGTACCATCTCTGATTAAATACAATTGTAGAAATGCAAAATTTATTTCGTAAAAGGTTGTTTTTGCAAGCGTATATACGGTTCAATTTGCATGCAAAATATACTAACAACAAATCCTATATCCGCTAAAGTCACTCGGGATATTTATCGGCGCTTGTGAAGTAAGCGCAGATAAAATCAATGGTTCTAATCATTATTCTCCGTGTGTCATCGGTAATTCATTCCTGTAATTATTAATTAATTCATTAAAGCTGCGTTTTTTTGCAAGCGTATATACGTCTAAATTTCACTTTGCATGTAAGATACACTAACAACGAGTCCTATATCCGCTTAAATTACTCATCATATCTATCGCCGCTTAAGAAATAAGCGCGGATAAAAACAATGCTTCCAAGCATTATTTTCTATGAGTTCATTCCTGAATTTATTCATTCATTGTTTAGGTTGCTGTATGTGGCGTACATTTGCAGGTGTGGTTGATGTATTAGATCATTTTGAATTCTTTTGGCATCCATAAGTATGCAATTTTTGCTATTCTCAGAGTGTTTCTGCTATTCATTTCGTTTTGGCTTCGTAAGCGATTCTTTTCATTTCACGAAATTTCTTTTTATTTTATAATTATTAAGTGTTTTTGCTTTTAAATTGATGGTCACGCTACACAGTCACAAAACGAAGATTGTGACCATCAAAGATCAACCATCACCTTTCACGATTACACCCCTGACTGCTTAGCAAATGTCATAAATTGCAAAAAAACACAGCATAAGTTGGTGTACATATTTACTATATTATGCGCCTAAACACATTTTTTCATGTATTTTTTAACATTTGTAGGGGTGGTTGATGTATTTGATAATTTTGAAATGATATTGCATCCAAAAGTATGCAACTTTTGGTGTACCCAGAGGGTCTGGGCTATGCATACATTCCATTTATGTTCCGTAATCGATTCTTTTCATTCAATAACAATTGTTTTTAAATTGATAATCATTAAGTTTTTTTGTATTTGAAGTGATGGTCGCGCTACATAATCGCAAGCCGAATATTGTGCCCACTAATAATCAACTATAACGTTACAAGATTCCACCTCCTGATTGCCTTAAATGTCAGTAATTTCGTCAGTGCTGTCAAGTTTTTATGATGAATTATTGAGCGCCGGTGATCGTTTTTTGTGTACACTTTTTTTTTGCAAGCATATATACGCTTAATTTTCAAGTGCACAAAAAAACGATCATCGGCTTTTAATGATTCATCATAAAATCTTGGCAGCACCGATGACATTTACGACATTTGCTAAGCAGTCAGTGGTGTAGTTGTATAAGGTGATAGTTGATCTTTGATTGTCACAATCTTCGTTTTGTGACTGTATAGCGTCACTATCAATTTAAAAGCAAAAACACTTAATAATTATAAAATAAAAAAAAATGTTCATCAAATGAAAGGAATCCTTTACGAAGCCGAAACGGAATGTTTAGCAGAGACACTCTGATTATACCAAAAATTGTATACTTATGGATACCAAAAGAATTTAAAATGATCAAATGCATTAACCACACTTGCAAATGTAACCCACATACAGCAACCTAAACAATAAATTAATAAATTCAGGAATGAACACACAGAAATTAATGATTGGACGCATTGTTTTTATCCGCGCTAATTTCTCAAGCGGCGATAGATATGATGAGTAACTTAAGCGGATATAGGATTCGTTGTTAGTGTATTTTACATGCAAATTGAAAGTAAGGCGTATATACGCTTGCAAAAAAACACACTTAATGTATATTTGAAAAAACAATTTAATTTTTTACCAGCAGTACACGGCGCGCATTGCTACCCATTTTTGATCGAAACTCATCAATCATGTCTCCAATCAATATAATTGTAACTACATATAAAGCGTGTATGAGAGTGTATGAGAAACAAATTGATACCAAAACCTTTTTCACAAAATTCTGAACAAAGTTGGCAAACACATCGGTGCTCTATCTCTAACCATGTAAGAGCTTATAAAAGGACAAACATTGATTTTTATATAAAGAGATTAATTTATTTCTCAACAGATGTTGCCCTTACTACTACTAAACGACTGAACAATGAATATATATATTATCTCTACCTTAAATACTGTTCTGCTAGCTCTCGAATGGAAAGTCCGGCAAGATGGTGTGCGCGATGATCTTCATGTCTCGAGTGTTAAATACGACGAGCTTTGGTGCATGGGAGCGACGCTTGTGCTAGTGATGATCACGTGGTACATTGATGGTGGAACTTACACAATGGGCTTCTTGCGAAGTCGGCTGTACTCTCTAAACGACCAAGCCGCCATAGGCACCGATTGGACAACCATAAACGAATAAAATCAGAAGAAAGGAGCAATGGTCGAGTTCAGGATGGGACATTAAGAGTTCCGCTTTCGTCCAAGCAGAATTACAACTGACCAGCTTTTAACGTTATCACATGGGCATAGCGCCTGACGATTTGACGTTAATAGCGGAGGATCGAGTGGCCTATACATCTCTTGTGCTAGTTTTACCTCCTGAAGAACTTTAGTGGATCATGTCTTCCCCCACCAGTTACTTGCCTTTCGAATGTTTTCAACACATGAACAGAGGGAGAGTGGAAGCTTTGGTACACACGGTAATTGATGGTAAAATGAGTGTATTTATGAATACTAAATAGTTAGGCATCGACTCCAATGAGTTTAAAATCCTTGCTTAACCCCATGCGACCTGTCAAAACAAAGCGACGCGCTTACATGAGACTCTTGACATCATTCTTGAGAGATCGGGAAAAGTCTCACCCCAACTCTAGTGACATTGTGTCACTTCCAGAAATTAGCATTCATAAATTATATTAAGACGGAATTGGTTAAAATGGGCCTGGCGGTGAATGAGGGTACGGCGAAGTATAGAGTGTATCAAATTGAACGCAAGATTTGAATTTGCCTGATTTTTCGAAGCACATTTTCAATTTCAGGGGTTTGTTAATGCCAAACATGCCGTATTTGCTGCCCGGCTTTTGTCATCAAGCCCACAACCACCCGTGCATTAGAACATAATTCCGGCTACATTTTTAGCGATCCTTTGACAGAGTCCAATTTTGAGAAATTTTTCGAGTGAAGTGTAAGACTTGATGTGTCCCGAAACAACACGGTCTACATAATGCCATCAAGTCGCACGATTTACTTGGCCAATGCATCGGTCAGTGCTCAGATCATTCATTGATACGCGTGCTCTGACATAGCGTCGCGTCGTTTTGCTGGAACCATATGTCGACCAGGATCATCTCGGCTACAAAAAATTCAAAATTGTTGAACCAGCTGGCGCATTTGACTGAAAATACGGCCCAGTGAACTTGTCGGATCATAAGCCGCTCTTGTATTTTCTCACATTACTCATCGGACCAAATACCAAAAGATCCCGCATTGTTAGAAATTCGTTCGAAGGCGTATTCCATTTTCTAGATGGTGAGTTACAATCGTAGCTGACTTTCAATTAATGTTGAGGGTTTTCCAATAAGGACTTGACACCTTTTTTTTAATAAAAGATAAAAGATTTGAGATATTTCAAACACTTTGTCATCGGCTTCGAAGTACAATCAAAACATTTATGAATGGAACTCGACTTCGTTCATATGGCCAACGTAGGCACGTTTGCAGCGGGAGATTCGTTGGAGCGAATTTTCAACGACTCTGCCACACATTTAGACCGAAACGGCGGCTATTTCGAGTTCAATGTTGGCTCTGAGTTCTTCCAATGTCGTCGGCTTGTTGGCATGAACTAATGACTTAACGTAGCCAGCAGCGTTAAAGCCCTTGCTGGCCCTTGAGATAACACGCTCACCATACTTACTCTTCAATTAATCCATTGTAAAGTGTACTGTGTAGCTTGTGGCACCAACCTGTTGAAACCGCATATCGTCCAAGTGCATATCTTATTTTATTCTCAATATTAGTATTGGATCATTAGATGATGCGATTTTGGAAGTTATTCAATCCTTGAATTCTAGCCTAAGTCCTGTCCTGGTTCCGTACAAGCGACATGGTCCTGGTTCGGTCTGTTGTTCTTAAACACTGTAATGAAAGCCTGTTTTTACCCTTAAAATTGATGTTTAATTTATCTTTATCCTCTGGTAAATTTTTAGAGGAGTGGAAAACGTCATTTATAACCCTTATATTCGTCAAAAAGTAGAGAACTATAGAGGCATATCAAAGTTATTAGCTATTCCAAATTGTTTGAATTAATTGTAACAAAAAAACCATAGGTTATATTTAAAGAACAAATAGCTGTGCAACAACATGGATTTATGTGTGGTAGAACCTTAACCAACTTGACCCCATTTGCAAAATATCTCCTCGATGCATAAGAGGCAGGATATCAAGTTAATGTGATTTTCACTGACTTCAAAAAGGCTTTTGACACAGTCTGTTATTTTTTCATCCTGGGGAAGATCGTGCAAGACTCACACGCCAACACTAGAGGCACGATCTTCCAGAAGTCCGTACAACTGCTAGCATACGCGGATGACATTGACGTGATTAGCAGAACACAGCGAGCCGTCAATGAGGCGTTTGCTGGCATTGAGGCGGAGGGCAAAACGAAGTATATGCTGTCATCAAGAAAGGATACACAACATCGACGTCTTGGACAGAGCGTCACAATGGGCAGCTATAACTTCGAGGTAGTCAAGGACTTCGTCTATCTCGGCCCCGCAGTCAACAGTACAAACAACATCTGTACCGAGATCAAACGCAGAGTAACTCTTGCCAACCGCTGTTTCTTTGGGCTCAAGAGGCAATTGAGTAGTAGAGCCATCTCTAGAAGGACCAAGCTGACCTTATACAAGACCTTGATCATCCCTGTCCTGCTGTACGCCGCGGAGGCTTGGACAATCTCAAAAGCGGATGAGGATGTCCTTGGTCTCTACGAGAGAAAGGCTCTGCGTGCGATCTTTGGTCCTGTTTGCGTTGACGGTTTCTGGAGGAGAAGATTCAACAACGAACTGTACGGGCTTTACAGCGACATGAATCTAGTGAACCGTCTTCGGATTCAACGCCTAAGATGGCTAGGCCATGTAGAGCGTATGGACAACTCAGCTCCGGCACGAAAAGTCTTTGACTCCGAACCAGTGGGACAACGTAACAGAGGACGCCCGCATTTAAGGTGGCGCACCCAGGTGGAGAAGGACCTCAACAAACTTGGCGTGCGACACTGGAGACAGCTAGCTAGAAGAAGAAGGTAGATTCTTTGGATAAAATCACCTGCTGGAACCGTTTATAGCGGCCTTTACACATTGCACTAAATCGAACGTTCTCATTCGTTGGAGACGGCGCACGAGGTTACTCATGTCCAGTGTTTGGAGTATGGCATGGTTACAATGACCATGAAGTTGAATTCTTAACTTCCTCGCAATGTTTTTTATATCTCCGTCCCTGGTTGCGATCCCTAGATCTCTTTGCATATCATTATTTCTTAGATACCAGGAAGCATTCACGACAACCCTTATAACTTTGTTTTGGAATGATGTATGAATTCTCTGTTACTTGCTTTAGTGCAACCCCAAAGTTGTATACCGTAGATCCACACAGGCTTTAGCACTTGCTTATATACAAGCAGTTTGTTATACGCGCTTAACTTGGAATGTCGTCCGAGTAGCCAGTACATTTTTCTATATCGATTCTCAAGTTCGTCACGTTTTTTCTTTACGTGCGCCTTCGTCATCCAACGTCATCCCGAGATATTTGGCTTCATTTGCGTACGGTATTTGTACCGACTTAATGAAGACGGGAATATTGCCTATGTTTTGTAGTAAAAAGTAAAATGAATATGCGTGGATTTGGTTTCATTTAGCTCAATGCGACAGGGTTTTGTCCAATCGGAAATTTTATTTACAGCGTCCTGCAGTTTTGCGGCGGCGGACTCAATTCTGCTTCCGTAGCCAGAATAGCCGTATCGTCTGCGAACGTAGCTTCTATTGTGCTCTCAGTTTGTGGTATGTCCCGGGTATATAATAAAAACAGAGTAGGGCCAAGGGCACTCCCTTGCGGGACCCCGGCGGAAATATCTTTAAATTCCGAGTATACCGTTCCGTGCTTAACTCTAAATATCCTATTCTTGAGGTAGGATTCTAAAATGCAATAGAGATTTTTCGGAAATATTCTACTAATTATGTAATTCAAGCCGTCGAGCCAAACCTTGTCAAAGGCCTGGGATACGTCGAGGATAACGCTGGAGCTAACCTTTTTTCCTCTAGTGCTTTTTCGATTTCGTTGGTTTTTTTTTTTTTTTTTTTATAATTTGCGCGTGCTCAAGGGATTGCTAATACCCTTATGTGTCCGGGGTCAAGACACAGCACGGGTCGAAGGTATAGAGGGAGAAACGGAGAGGAGGTACCTGTGCACATTGGTCTTAAATATCTGCGGGTTGTAGTCTGTGGGAAATATTAGGTTAGGAAGAGCATTCCATATTCGTGCAGTGCGCCTGAAGAACGAGTCTCTGAATTTAACTGTACGTCCGAAAGTAGGCTTAAGGGTATACTGATGGGCATTCCTGGCCAGACGAGTATTGCGGGTGAATTCATGGAGAAGAGGAATGCAGTTGGCTAGCTCACTTGAGCATCGTTTGTTGAAATAACGATAAAACACGGACAAAGAAGAGACGGTACGTCGATGTTCGAGCGAGTCTAATGACTCTGCGATATTGTTGTCTCCTATAAGTTTTATCGCTCGCTTTTGGATTCTATCAAGTAGGTGCAGTGTGGTCTTAGGGGCACCAGACCAGATATGAGCGTTGTACTCATGCTTGGGGCGGATGTACGCCTTATAAATTAAAGCCAAATCAGAAGGGGTGAAATATTTCTTGCATCGATTAAGAAAACCTAAACATTTCGCAGCATTTTTGGCGACCTCAAATATGTGATCGCTCCAACTAAGTGTTGTGGTGATACACATACCAAGGATGGAAAGTTTTCCGGTTTCATCGACACAAGCGCCATTCATGGATAATGGCTGATTATCAAGGGTTCGCTTGAGTGACAGCAGACAGCATTGAGTTTTTGAAGCATTGAACTCCACTCTATTGTTTTTTCCCCAGTTAATTATGCTGTCAGTTAAATACGCTGCCGTTCCAATTCTACGGCCGAAGGGCGGGGTCGTGAGTCTTGGAACGAATATGAAAAGCTGAGGGTGCTGTCATCAGCGAAGGAATGGATTGGATTAGAAGTACATAGCAGACAAGAGATCATTTATAAAAATGAGAAAGAGTGTCGGAGACAGAACTGAGCCTTGGGGAACACCAGCATTCCTTTGGTGGATATCAGACTTGAACCGATCCAAAACAACTTGAATTGAACGGTTCGAAAGGTAATTTATAATCATCGACACCATAGGCACGCATTTTCGACAAGAGAGCTTGGTGTCAAACTCTGTCAAATGCTTTAGAAATATCGAGCGCAACGATCTTGCATTCGCCTGCATTGTGCAAAGACTGCTTCCACTTTTCGGTGAGATAAGCTATCAGATCACCAGTGGACCTGTCGCTGCGGAAACCATATTGCCGGTCATTAAGAATCTGCCGCGATTCAAGATATTTCATAAGCTGACGGTTTATCAGCGTTTCCATGACCTTAGAAAGAAGGGACGTAAGGGATTTGGGTCGGTACGAGGTGGGTGACGAAGATTCCCCGTTTTTAGGGACGGGCGGGACAAATGCCGTTTTCCATCTGCTCGGAAAGAGACCTAAAGAGTAGGATAGATGAAAAAGCTTAAGCAGTGGTTTTGCCAGCACAGAAGAACACCTCTTCAGAAGTATAGGGGGAATGCCACTATAATGCTTTCGAGGCATATGGCTCATCGCTTGGCGCCCATTAATTTGTTTTTTTTTTCTTGACTCACGACTACTGCTCCACAGATAAGTCGGCAACCCTTGCCCACGATACCGCGGAGGAGAAAACGACGGTAACAAGATTACGTCACATTATTTTTGAGCGACATGTGCATAACTGCCAAAGGAACTATGTTCACCCGTTGCAGCACAACTGAATTGTATCGGCAGTAATGTTGCACAATGTAAAATGTATTTCATATAATTTAAGAAGTAAACCGCACACCGAATCAAGCATTGGGTAAACTTTTGCAGTTTTCAGTGCTTGCAACAAATTACGAATACTTTGAATGAACTTCTTGTTCAATTTGAAGCCAAATTGTGTCCAATTTGTTAGTATTTTGAGCGAAATTCGAAAGAAGTTTGAAGTGAGCAATCGATGCAATGAGGCACTTACCACGCCAACCCCCTTGGCCTGGATTTTCAAAAAGAAATTTATTTTTAAAGCAGTCAACCGCAGCTGTTAAAGCATCCCAAGTTTGCAGACACAGTGAATCAATTAAAGAGCGGCTGAAAATGACAGTCACTGAAGTAATTGTTCAATAGGCGCTCATATTCCAACTCCTTCTTTCGGTACACGTCGGAGTCTGTAATCCGAACAGAAACCATTTCCTGTCAAGAAAAAAACACAATGAATCATGCTTGTAATTTGATTATCTCCAAAGCAACGCCTCCATAGATGAAAAGAAGGGAACAATTCATTTCACTTCGCAGAGTCATTCGATTGCAATGCACCCTGCCGCACGAGTCTTTGTCTAGCTAAATTGCTATTGACTCTATTTTGCAAATACAAACTTCATTAACACTCACTGAGTCGCACACAATGTGTGGAGGAGAATATCTACGTCATAGTTCCTGCCAGGTTGCAAAGCTGAATAGTGCTGAATGCCAAAGCCGAAGCCACTCCCTGGCAAAGTTAACAACTAAGAGATACCACTTCGAGTGTACAGATATATTTTATGTTTCTTCTTCATCGCACAGATTTCTGCGCAAACAGAATTGATTGCTCTTCTCTGATGGGTTTTTCCCCTTCAATAAACACAACACCAACCCCAAGCATCGCAGGGCACCATCGTCTACCTTCAGCATGCCACCCACACCGCCGCCGCGCCTCCGTCTTATCTAACGACTTTTCTCTCTCCTCTCTCTGGTGTTCCGGGTTGCTTTGCTTCACCGCCCTACACTACTGCTGTTTCTATCATTTGATTTCAATTGGAATCAATTTGAAGGCAGGCAACAATTTGAAAAATCAAAATCTTCATGCAGCTGCCGACGACGACGCAAATAACGATGAGGCTGGGCGAGGCTGTGGATGTAGCTGGCTGGCTGTAGCTAAAGGAAGCGGCAAGGAAATCCGGCGGTAGGCACGGTAGGCGGAGGAAGGTGAGTGGTTTTCTTCCCGTTTATTTGCTCATCTGTTCCAGGCTCTTGCCGGTCGTGTGCGAGTAGTAGCAGTAGTGCTGAGGTTGAAGCTCGCCTCGTTTATCTGTTCATAAAAATGCTTAATTGACTTGATGCGTTTTATTTGTTGAATAAATCAGTGATTCGCTTTGGCTCCACTCACTGCGTCGTCGGTAGTGAGTGCTGCGGAAGGTCTTACTTCAAGTGGAAGATTTTATGGTCAGAGTGTGCGTGTGCCGGCATTCGTTACAAGGTGAAGTGTTAGTGAGTGATGATTGGTATAGCAGTTGCTGAGATTCACACAATTTTATAGCTAACGATGGTGGTGGTTGCTCGGCGGCGGCGGATGAATTCGATTGAGAGCAAAACTGTGCACACGTACATCCCTCGGCGCGGTGGCATCGACTAGATGATAACATTTTGGGCTTTTATTTGCTGTAAATGACTTCACAGCCTGGTGGTTTGGTTTTAATGGGATTCAAGTAAATTTTCACTTAGACCTTGAGTGTGCTACGTTTCGGTGGGATTTGGGAATTTGCCTTAAGTGACGACGTGCTGAGGGATCGGTTTGTGGTTAATTGTCTACTTTTCAGCTGCTGCTTGTCAATGTACACGAGTACAGGGGGAGGGATTGGGAATGGAAAGATGAACGTGTGCTTTTTCTCTTTGCCCATTATTTGAACATCTATCTGAAGCTGTGTAGAAAAACGAACTCGATCAAAAACAAGAACTTATCGCAGAAAATGGAACATATAAATTTAAGGCATACCATTCCTTATGAAGCAGGCTGGCCCTAGGCGACGCAAGGAACTATTAAAAAACATCGTCTGATCATAGTACTGCAGGTGTCATTTACAATGGTCATACCTAACTTCAGCTTGCAAAGACTGACTTAAATGTGTGTTAGCGGAGACTTGAGAAGCACTCCGTCTGATGTACTAAACATAGTCCTCCACCTTTCCCCACTCGAACTATTCGGCAACCCAACAGTAGCCAGCACATCCCTAAGACTTAACTTTAAATGACGTTGTTGCTGTGGCCAAGAACACAGATGAGAGTGATATTGCACCTGCTACTGTGCGGTTTGAGTTCTTCCTTATGCTTGGTTGTCGCTGCAGATTGCTGCGGCAGGTAGTACCGATAACTTTACACGCTTCTCTGATCACAACTACTACTACTCCAGTCATCTGGGAGGCGATCAGATGTACAGATGTCGAAATCCGTCGATAAGACCGTTGAGCCTACACCGTGGTCTACCTTAGATCTATTTGTGTAGATCAGAAATTGGTATTCTGAGGTAAGTGATTGAGTTTTCGGCATGTCGAAGTCTATAGTGGGAGTAATGTGGTCGGGTGCAGCTGAGTTAAGGTGCTCAAGCAGGCTCTGTAATGGCTACGCGCTACCGCTGACCAACTCCCGCTCTCCGATGGTGCTGCACGTGACTACATACTTGATGTAAAGGTTCAGTGGAAGAATGTGTTGGAACATGCAGGAGCCTGCATCCAGCCGATCTCTGCATGCAGCTACGATCTGTTGATTGTTTGTTAGGTTGTATTGTTTTTTTGGCCACCATACTAGTGAGGATGGGACGGCCGACAGTTGTGTACATCTAAAGGGAACCAAGTTCTGCTGAAAGTTTGGTGTAGAAAGCTGAACTTGTTCTCCTTACCCGGTTTTCTATAATAGACTTCCAGTTGAGACAAGGATTCAGCATGACGCCTAGGAGCTGGAGGAAAGGGTGAGTAATATTGTTGCGAAGGAATTCCATTATGGCAGCAGTTCCGTTTTCGTAGGATTCACGTTCAGGCAAGAGTTTGTAGACTAAAGGTGAATTCTAGATAGAGCGCCTTCTGTATTCTATTCCCAGTTCAGAGAGAGAGAGAGCGAGAGAGAGAGAGCGAGAGAGAGAGAGAGAGAGAGAGAGAGAAAGAGAGAGCGAGAGAGATAGAGAATTGGTTAGGAGTGATAGCCAGGGTGTATTGTTTGAAGTGAATAGATCTCTCCACGGTACGCACCACCAGGGTTGCCGCAGTTTATTCGCAATTTGACCCTGTTTTGACGGTTAGAGACCGTGACACGAAATTTTAAGAATACCTCCATTTTGACACTTGAAGTTTGTTTGCGACTTTTGGAGACTATTTTATAAGAGACCTTTTTCCCATTTAACGGATTCGGAGTCGTGTCAGAATCAGATCATTTTCCTCTGTGGATTCTGATGAAGACCCACAATATGTATTTGAAATTAATTTGATAAGGACTTACTTCAAAGGATGAGAAATGTAATTTCCCATGGATAAGTCAAGATTTGAACACGAAGCGACCATTCTGTAATGCATGTTAATAATTATTTCTGAGCCTAAGGAACCAATAGAATTTGTCCAAGAAAATAAGAAGATGCAACTGCACTACTTGTAAGCATGATGAAACGTAGAGAATGCATGTCCTTGTATGCTCTGAAAAAACCAATTCCTTAATTAGATGGCGAAGCTGGCAAAGCCACATGCCATATATCCCGACTCGAAAATTGCTCAACATGTTTATATGGTCGATTTATTCTTCAAACAATTCTCTGAAGTTTAGTTCGTTTATGGAAATAGATTTCTATAACTCTTCATTTAAATCTTAAATTTGAGAAAATTTTAAATTTAAAACATTTTTAATTTAATCTTCATAAATTTTGAGGTTACCGTGGAAAGACAAAGTCATTAAACATTACATTTTTTCTTTGTTAATTGTTTTACCCTACGCACCACATCGTGCAATGCCATTTCTGTGGATTTGTCCTGGAGGTAGGCGTGTTTAGACTTTCATAGGGAGTTTGAAAACATAGGGAGTCAGAAACTCCCTATAAAATCGAAACACTGACTGATGCGAATCGAGCTCTTACTGATAGATTGGAAATAGTTGGCAAAACTGTGCCCTCTTTTTCCGAGTTTTAGAATAACAACCACCCGGATTTTTCTCCACTACTCGTGACCATAATTCAAAAAATACACAGCTTTGTTAGATAGCTGTAAGGGGAGCTTTCATTTTCTATTTTCTTTTGGAGCATGGCTGGAATAATGTCATTAACCTCATGTGAACCTATTTCTCGGTAACTATGGTTAAAGTTTGTTCCCTTGTTTCCTCACGAGAGCCTCGATTCGGAGGTGAGACTATCGGAGAGAGTGAGAGCCAGCCACTCTTGCCTAACCTACCTAACTTCGGTTTTGGGTGACAGTTCGTTCATAAGCATTCGAAAGCCGGTGAATATAGGTGTATCTTCTGTTGCACGAGGGCACGATAAGTAAGTACATTTGAATTGAAATACCGTAGTACCGTAGTTACGCTGGACATCAAAAACGCTTTTAACGCAGGGAACTGTTCCTGCATCATGAGAGCCTTGAATTGGATGAGCACACGCAGTACTTGAGGAAGATTATATTCAGCTATTTCACCAACAGGAAACTTAGATACCAGACTGACGACGGAATGAAATACCACGAGGTCTCGGCAGGCGTGCCACAGGGTTCTGTTCTTAGACCCCTCGTGTGGAACTTAATGTACGACGGAGAACTAAGACTAACGCAACCACATGGAGTCAAAGTGATCGGTTTTGCTGACATCGCGGTCGTGACAGTGGCCAAGCACATCCACGAGGTGGAAGCGGCTATAAACGATGCTATCGCCAGGATCAAGGATTGGTTGGAATCCGCCGACCTAGAACTAGCTGACCACAAGACTGAGGCTGTCTCAATAACCAGCCGAAAGACTGTGGAATACGCGAACTGCCGGGTTGGTTCCCAGATAATTCGATCTAAGGAAGCTCTAAAATACCTAGGGGTAATGCTCGACAACCGGTTGAACCTTAAAACTCACGTCGAGTACTGCAGCAAAGGAATGCTGCCCAACATTGGAGGACACCTGGATATGCGAGAAGGATCCTGCTTTCCACAGTGGTAAGCTTAATCCTTCTTTACGCAGCACCAGTATGGGCGGGGGCCCTGGCGAACACGGAAGCAGCAAGGAAGCTCTCGACATCATACAGGCTCTACGTGATAAGAGCAATCAGCGGTTTCCGAACAATTTCGTACGAAGCAGCCTGCGTCACTGCGGGTATGGTCCCGATCGACATTCTCGCCACCGGAATGCAAAGGATCTACCTACGGAGATCTGCAAATCACGCGGAGACTAGCGCAAGAGATCTGAAAATCGAAGAAAGGGCAACATCAATGGCAAAGACAGATGGACCCATAAATGGATACCCAGAATAGAAGCATGGACAACGAGAGCTCACAGGAACTGCAACTACCACCTCACGCAGTTCTTGCAGGGCCATGGGGGTTACCGAAAATACCTCCACAGATTCGGTCACGACGCAGTTCTTCACTTGTCCAAAATGTGTGGGCGAAGATGAAGACGCACGCAATATTCGAGTGAGTGAGTGAGTGAGTGAGTGATGTTTATTGTCTAAATTAATTTACAACTTTCAATTTGCAATACAATATAAGAATGCCTTCAAACGTCACCATGGAGTTATCTCTTCAATGCTGGATAAAACCTTGAAGCTGTAGAGGAGAGTCCATGTGGGACGTTAGTTGGCCTTATTACAATATTTATAAAAATTAATTCTATGGTTACACAAGAGACAATAGAGAATCTGCGAAGCCTAGAGGCTTTTCTGCAGAAGATTATTCAAAATAAGTGATTTTACATTTAAAGCAGAGTAATATTCCATTGCAGAGGCTTTGTCGTGGCGATAGGAAGTCTACCAACGCCCGAGCTCGTAGTTAGCCATATTATGGAGTCAGCTGACAAATGGCTGGTGACCTGTTCCTTTATTACAAGTGTGCAGATCGAGCTAAGAAGGCTCGAAAGAGAGAGGAAGGCCGAATTGGCAAATATAGGTGATATGCTAACCAGCCCCGCGAAGTAATACCTAACGACAGTTCCGCGAGAAGATGATGAGAAGTGTGCAGAGGTATGGTTTAGGACGTAGGCGAGAAGAAAAAGGAGAATAATATCCCGTGAATCGCTTATGCTGGTAACACGGGTTATTAGTATCTTGAAGAAGATTCCACATCTATTGGCGCAAACCATAAAAAAATGGTGTCTGGTGCGAATTTTGGGCTGGATGCGTTATTATACCATAATAATTGATAACTGAAGGGAGCCATAGTCTTATGTCAACTCCGAACGGCCAAGTTTGAGAAGCTTTTTCTAGTCAGACAGTTATTACTCTTTGACCATTCTCAGACTCGAAAGAGGTGGGGTCGTTAACATTACTTTTATCACACAGAGAGTTTAAATTGCGCATTTTATGTTCAAGAACGTAAGAATCGATGCACAGACAACGCCACTTGGGTGGGTCGTAAGCCCATAATATTCGATTATGGTCTTATGACTTGTGGACTTATGTCCCTGCACCGATAACGCCAGGGCCTAAATCATTGTACTATACTTTTGAAAAACGAGGTTGGTCAAGGAGTGAATGTTACTGGCGACATGATAAAGCAGTTCTTTCTACCGGCATTGGATGATATTCATGTGGCCAATATTTGGTTTCATAAAGGCAATGTCACAGTTAATATAGCTCGTGAAACAATTCCAAAACTGCATGAGACATGTCCTGGCAGTGACATTTCTCGTTTCGTACGTATGTGCCACTTATGCCATGAACCTATCCTATGAACTTTACAATTCAATAAAAACACAACAATCTTAAGTAAAAACTGTGTTTTCTTTTTAAGTAAAGCTGTGCCTTAATTCTAGGACACCCTATATTATATAAGATCGATCTGGGAAGGAGCAGCTAATGGCCATTATAGATGTGGGTGCTTTCATAGGATTCTTTCGTCAACATCCTTCAGCAAAGACAGAACAAGCGGGGCAGGGTGCTGGTGGTGTGCACGCAAGTAGTGAATATAACCTGGAACTATTTGCTGTTTTAATCAAAGGACTTAGTGTGATCGCCCATAGGCACTCCATACGATTGAAGTTACGTCAATGTAATGTGCGGATGAATGTAAGGGATTGCAGAGGGTATTGTGACAGGTTAAATCCCCGCCGATCTCAGTCACTGGATACATCGTGAACAATTGAAAATTGGTTGAGTCATTAAATCAACAATAATTCGTTCTGAAGCCACGAATGAATGTAGAGCCATTACGTCCTTGTTTAATGTTTTTATTTTATTATGAACTCCAGCTGTCGGATGACATTGTTATATTCATTAGCCTCCAGTGTGACCTCAAAACAGTCGTCAGCGCCATGCCTGCACGTGCATGCACACATGCGGCAAAGTAGGCCAACGCTAATCCAATACCCATCAGAGCACGAAGAGTTTTAAGGACACTCACCCGTTCCTCATTCACCCTCACCCTGAAACGAATCTACAGACTGACACATAATTAAGGACATTCCATTAGAAAAATTTTCAAAAACGAATCACAAGTTGCGTAAGCGGGGGTTGCAAGAGTGCGAGAGTGTGAGAGTGCGATTCCAAATGTGTCATCCTTGTGCTCTGGTCCTGGCGCGGTGCCTCTGAGCACGGGTGAATGCTCACATGTGTCCGTGAACTTTTTGAAAAGCGCATAGCGAACTGAAGGATTCCCATATCCAATTTGACTGTCGTTCCCATTCGAATCAGAGGCTCCTGCTGTCACTTTCCTTTCTGATTACGCCTCTGCCCGCCTCTACTTAGATTTCCCTTTCTGCCGCCTTCAGTCCCCCTCCCCCGCCACCTTTTTTGTCAACGATTAAGAATTTTTTCATGTCCTCTCATATTTTTTCCACGTTTTTTTTTTTTGAAAACACAAAATTTGTATTCAAAAAGTGAAACATTTTTCGGCTTCGCTGCGCAGTTCCAGTGATAGCGATGGCGATGGTGATGGTGACGATGATAGCGACGGCTATGGTGGCTGTAGCCTGCCATCATTAGGAGTGAGCACGTTGAAATGCTCTTGCTCCTTTCGCCTTTCACCTCGTGGCGCTATAATTTTAGTTTCATCTGAAGGATTCCGTGGCAGAGCAGCATACCAATGGGGGACCTTGCTCCAGAGACGACACTCGTCGAGCATTCAGGACAGTTGAGGCAAACGAAACGACAGAGCTCGACCATTTAACGTTCGTACGGGATATAGCACGAGATGACGTTGACGTAGGCATAAATAGTTTGTCTCAAGTGGTTCGCTAATTATGAGAAATGAAAAAAAAAATAAAGCACTGTTCTAGAATTGCTGTTGTTGGCGGTGAGCCTTTTGTTATTGGCTGTGGTATTCTGTTGAAGGCTGAGTGGGTCTTTGAATGTCAGCGTTTCAGTGACATTGAGAGCAAAACAAGAGCCTCTAACTTCATTCAGACGTCGCTCGTCGGTGGTGAAGCACTCTCGTTGGGAGTCCAAGTTCATCCTTCTTGCAAGGCTTAAAGCTGCGCATTCCAGAGACACAGTCAGAAAATTTAAGGTTTATTTTCCGTAGACATCACGAAAGGGATGGTGATCGCTAGGGTTGATCAAGTAAATTCCACTCACCATGATGGCTTTGTGGAAGTTGCTTGAAGGAATTGAGGATTTGCCTCTTCATTTGTCCCATGGATTGCAGGCAACATCGTTTGGACTCAATCTTTAAGCGATTTAGGGAGGGTATCGCAAAACGCTGTACGTTTGGAAACTGTGAAGACATTTGAGGGTATTGAGTCGATCACCAAGACACTTTCAACTTGTTAGGCACAAGGGCTATACATTTTGTCGCGTAGTGCAGTGGGGGTCAATTCTAGTGATTAGCCTGATGCTAGTGGTGTTCAAAGATCTGTGTTTCTAGTGCTAGCTAGGATCGTGGGAGCTAATGTTCAAATCTTGTAGCGCTTCTTATTTTTGTTCAGTTTGTTTTTCATTCTTCCAGTTGAATTGGATGATGTTGTGAAAACGCGTGACTAACCAAAATACAGCCGATGCAGAATATCGCTGGAACATGGTTAATGAAAATGGCTAAAGAAACGTAGGAATTATTTTGGCCTATATTTCCACTCAGCCTTTTATTCCCACATAATTTGACTGAGTTGATGGAACTAGTGAACTTTAGGAAGGATTCGCAGCCCTTACAAAGAGAAATGAAGTATTACAGAGATGCACGACTTCTACCTCGCTTGCCCCTTAGAATGTTTGACAACTGTTTTTTATAACGTATTCTTAAACCAAATTGACCAATCAGACGACGGCATTCACGTTATTTCGTGAATAACCGTAAAAAATTCATGAATATCTGTCAAACAAAAATGTCCAAATTCGTCGATGGACTAGGGGGCAATCAGCTGTGAAGTCGGCAATCTCTGTAATACTTCATTTCTGCTTGCATACATTAATAAGTCATCCCAGGAGGAACAAACCATTCCCAAGGGAGGATTACACAAAAAAGCGACATACTTTGCAAGTACGATTCCCACCATGATCTCGCACATTGACTCAGTGAAACTATTTGCTATAACCTTCGTAATCCTTTTCATTTCATTTCATTTAACCCATTTAGTGCTTATGAATGGTTTACGTACATGCTTAGTGACTTGTATGAAACGTGTGGTTAAACTGCGTTAAGTAAAAACAAAAAAGTCACGAGGAATTAAGTTGGTGGCGGTGTGAATTCGTGCTCGCGGAGTTATTCTGCGACAAGATCGAATCCCGGAAAAGAGGATAATTTTTTATGTTTTCTAAAAATTTCTTTTTTTTTTGCTTTATTTTTGGAGTGTATGTTAAAATACTGAGATAGTTAAATCAAAAATGTTTGCTTTTAAGTAAAGTCAAGAGGTGCTTGAATCAAAAACCGCATATTTCCACGATATGTCAAGCACTCTCCTGGTCAAGGTCGCACCTATATCGGTGTGGCAAACTTCACGAGTTTGTCGCACGAACTCGTTCGGATCACAACGTCGAAATTTCAATTTATAATTATAAGTAAGGGGATAATGACTGTGCACAATGAGCTAACTGGTTAATTGTTCCCAGTTAATTTTTAAGAGAGTGTAACCTGAACAAATTCAAAGGCACCTTTCCGACAGCTCCCTACTTAATGCTGGCCTAATTGGGGTCGGGCTTAAGCATAGCTGCACTTCCGCAGTGAAAGGCTTGCCTGATTGAGATAAAATGATTTGATAGAAATATGATTAACATACTTTGTCGTCTTAATATTTCAGCGGTCCTTGACAAATTCAACCTAATAAAACAAAGTCAAGACTAATAAAAAGTTTCTTTTGTGACAGATCACAAAAGGTATCTGGTGAAAATGTATATTCCAGTCTGGCGGTTATTAGATATAATGTTCCTCAGGGTTAAAGTTTTGGCCCTATACTTTTGTCTGTGTGTATATTGATGACCACTCATCTGTTTGTAGCCATGATGATCTTCGACTCTATCTATAGCAAGCGTTTGGGGAAATCAATACTTATCCACTGTCTTAATGCAGACCGGCTACTATAAAGTCCATCTAAGTGCTAGGCACTTAGAGGTCTCTTAAGTTTGAACTTATTACTAATATCTGGGTTTCTGAGGCAGGTCGGATGCACTGCGTCGAGATTGGCTGAGGCCTAACAACTGACCCTGACCTGTTACTAGGAAGAATTTAATAAAAGAATATTCTTTTGTGCTAGTTTGTCTATAGCGCAAGTGTTAACGAACAGTACGAGCTGTATCAAGGTCCAGTGGGCACCAGTGAGACAATGCATAAGAGACGGAGCTCAGTTAATTTGGCGTGGCGTGGATAATTGGTGCCATCTGGTAGAAGATCGAACTATAGCGCCATATGATGAAGATAGTATGACTATCAACGGCTCTATTACCAAAAACGATCTGAATAATAGACAGGAAAACAGAGTGTAGTAAGTGTGGCTAATACGGCCCACGTGGAAATGCACAGAGTTAAACTTAATTTCACTACTTTCACTACTAGAATCGGTTCTGCCCAAGGCTGGTGCGAAAAACGTGCAACATAGGAGTATAAATGTGTTTTTTTTCTTTTTTTATTGTAATTTCGTGGTGTTTTTTCTTAATTCATTTTTATTTCGAATTCATAACAAACTTACATACTAGACAAAAATGCTTAAAACTAGTTGGACGAACGATGTTTTTATTTCAAACTTACTGGCCCTCGGCGGGCACTCTAAGCTAAACTTAATCTTATCCTATGTCTTTAGACTTAAACTAAAAATCCATGCATTTAAAGAATAACTACTTACTTTATCTGTGAAACTTAATATTAAGAAAAATTTAAACAAAAAACTTAGTTACTGAACTGGATTTACTTAAAACGTATACACTAACTTACACACTACCTTCACAATAACTTAAGCTAACTAAGGCTAAACTACCTACATATGTTTCATTTTTTCATTTCAAAATTAATTTTATTTTCAAGAAAGCGTTTAACAATGATTATATGTTTCTGCGAAGCCCTATAATGGCTTTTCTGCGGAAGATTGTGTTTCAGAGTTCGTTGCAGTTAATTTTAGATGAAGTAAGCTTTGTTACATTTTTTCTATTCATTAGTTTAACAGCAAATAGAAGAGAAAAAAAATAAATTTTAAAAGTTTAGTTGTTTAAATTATTGTTTATAAAAAAATTTTGTATGTTTTTTTTTCTAGTTTTGAAATTTTCTATGTGTCTTAATTCCTGCGGAAGTGTGTTTAGAACTTCAGGTACGCTGCATTTCAACTGTTTTCTCACGTAGTTGTTGTGTTGCGCCCGCCTTCTGGTGTTGATCCCATGAATTGGTATGATAAACCGATTGTCATCGTAGTACTCTTTAGGTCATCCTACAGATGTCTTCCACTCGAAGAACTTTAAATCGTTGTTGTTCCGGAACATAACGCTGGTTGGGTAATATTTCGTTCAAAACTGTGTTTTGAAGTTTCTGAAGCTTCTGGATATGTGTTACAGATGCATTGCCCCAAGCAAGTATTCCGTACCTTAATTTGGCTTCTACTAAGGCGAAAAAGACCTGCTTAAGTACGGACGTTGTAGTGGGTTAATGCATATATTGCTTTTCTTAGGTTCGCACGCAACCCATTGATGTACACATCCCAAAGAAAATTGCAATCGATGGTGACCCCGAGATATTTGTAGGTATCTACTATATCGATAGGACAGCTAGTTGAGCTACCACAAGATTCGTTTTTAAAGTAAATTTTACCGTGTGTAGCCTTGAATTGAGGACTTCGTATGTGCATCATGTTGGTTTTAGATGCATTGATCATTAGGCCATTATCATGGCACCATTTCACAGCGTTGCAGAACTCTTCTTGCATAATTTCTGTTGCCGTATGCAAGGACCTATGGCGCACCACAATACCCAGCAAATGGTATTGCATTTTTAAAGACTCTGAGCAGCTCATTGGTATACAAAATAAATAGGAGTGGTCCCAGCTTTGATCCTTGAGGGACTCCATACTTAATGTTCTCCTTTTGACCATATATATTGTTGATTTTGACGCTAAACAGTCTGTTTCTTAAATATTGTCTTAGCCAATCTGCCATTAGTCCTCTTATTCCAATATGTTCTAGTGCTTCGATTAGCTTATCGTGGTTCAGTGCATCAAAAGCCTTACTGCAGTCAACGAATATCACTAAGACATGGTGGCTTTTATTTAGGCTCTCATTGATACAATTAGCGAATTCCCCTAACAACTTACCAGTACTCTTATTTTTCTGGAACCCATACTGGCTTGTGTTTATCAGGGAATTTTTGCCGATAAAGTCCTGTAGCCTGTTTGTCATGACTTCTTCGAGACACTTTTCTACTACAGGCAGTATTGAAATGTGCATGTAATTGTTGACTTTCGTTTTGGTACCTCCTTTATAAATTGGCCTGACTACGGCAGTTTTCAAGGTTTCAGGGATCTTTGCTTGATTAATGCTCAGGTTCACGAATTTTGCATAGAATTGGGACAAATATATTGGCGTATCTTTTTTATATCTCCGGGTCTTATACCGTCAAAACCCGGCGACTTGCTATCGCTTAGCGAGTTTATTATTTTTCGTATTTCTGGGAATCTTGTTTCTCTTACGAACATTGATCTAGCTAATGTATGTATATATGTATGTATATGTATGTATATGCATGTATATATGAAAATATAGACATATGTATATAGATGTACTTGGTATATACAGTGCATACACATAGGTCAACAGTGGTGTACGCATGTGAATACTAATTTCTTATTTTCTTTTTTTTTTCTACTTTTTTTTCTTATTACATCTTACAACTACCTTAAGAACTACCCTAGGCTATGTAGGTCGGCCATAAGTTGCAGCTTATAGATTTGCATCTAATTGCTGCAAGACAGTGACCGATTGGTCCCCCATTGGGGGATACGTACTACCCTTTCTACCCCGGGTCTAAATGGTTCGACGAGGGAGTTCCCTCTCTCCCCAGCCACCAGAATTTTCGATGTTAGATTGCAACATCCCGAACATCTCTCCTTGGTACCACCATACTGAACCGGAGTAGACCCTCCTCAGGTCGTTGAGCGACGGAACGGTCGTGGTTGAGTAGCCCATCTACAGTTGAACGGGCTATGTGGAAGATGAGCGGTACCGCATTCATAGTTTGCAACATTCCGTTCTTATCTAAATGGAAAAAAGCTTCTGGGAGAAGAAGCCGTTGTGCCGTACCCTTTCGTGGTATTGTGCATTGGGGTAGTAAGCCCCTGAGATCAAGTTATTGAGCGAGTTCATCGCTCTAGCAGTATGACTTCGAATCAACTTCAACAGAAAACTGTCCACTCTTATCAGGTTTGCCCTGTTGTATAAGACCCCATTGGAATAGAATTTTATGTACTGGGACTCTGGAGTTCGATAAAGACGAGGCAAGCCCTGAGACAAGCCCTCTCAAACAACCGCATCTCTTCCATCAAGCTTGCACTCACGTTGAACCACACGGGACAGCCATAGGTGAGCATTGGGCGGATGAGGGCCACGTAGCAGATAACCTTCACCCTCGCATCGAATTGGCTGTTGTAAAACAGTCTCTTTGTAAGGCAAAAGCGCCTCGTGCTCTGGCCAGAGTAGCATCTACATGTTTGTTAAAATATAGATACTGATCTAGCCAGAGCCCCAGGTATCTGACTACAGTCTTATTCGCCAGTGGTTCTCCGTGTCTTCCAACAATTGAGAACTTTCGCCAATTCTTTTTCATATCCGCCGAGGCCTTATACAACCGCCCCCTAAACAGAATGGTTTCCGACTTCCGGAAGTTGATACTCAACTTCCAGTCATCGCAACTTCCAACAACATCAGCTGCGTTTTTTTGCAAGCGTATATACGCCTAAATTTCACTATCAACGAGTCCTATATCCGCTTAAGTTACTCATCATATCTATCGCCGCTTAGGGAATAAGCGCGGATAAAAACAGTGCTTGCAATCATTATTTTCTGTTCATTCCTGAATTTATTCATTCATTGTTTAGGTTGCTGTATGTGGCATACACCTGCAGGTGTGGTTGATGTTTTAGATCATTTTTCAATTTCTTGGCATCCATAAGTATGCAATTTTTGGTATATCCAGAGCCTCTGCTATACATTCCGTTTATGCTTCGTAATCGATTCTTTTCATTTGATGAACATTTTTTTATTTTATAATTATTAAGTGTTTTTGCCTTTAAAGTGATGGTCACGTACGTGGCTTAAAGTACACAGTCACAAAACGAAGATTGTGAACATCAAAGATCAAAATCACCTTCCACGACTACACCCCTGAATGCTTATCAAATGTCATAAATGTCGTCGGTGCTGCCAAGATTTTATGATGAATCATCAAGCGCCGATGATCGTTTTGTTGTGCACTTCAAAATTGGGTGTATATACGCTTGCAAAAAAACACAGCTATCGTGATTTCCTCAATTTTTTTTGTCTGATCCGTACACAATCAAGTCGGCATCGACGTACGCAATTACGTGAGGAAGAGAACTTATCAGATCACTCAAGTAAATGTTGAATAGGATCGGCGAATTAACGGCACCCTGTTGGAGACCATTTTTAACTTGGAATATACCTGTCGAGGTCACGTTGCCATTCTTGACTACGAACCGTCTACCGGTAAGCATGCTATACAGTAGGTACAGCGATGCTTTGCTAATGCCTAGTCGATTGAGCCTTCGTGGTATGTTTTAATAAGTGTATTCACAGTGAATATTCGTTAATTTCATAATATCTTTTTAAGGTGAAATAATACTCAATGTATTCTTATTTTTATGGTCGCCGTGGCGTGGTGGGTAAGTGCGTCGACTCCTACGCAGAGGGTGCCAGGTTCGATACCCGAATTTAACACCTATCATACATCACGGCTCCACCTCTTTCGAGTCACTGACAATGCTCAAAGAGTATTCCTGTCTAGAAAAAGCTTCTCAAATTCGCCGTTCGGAGTCGGCATTAAACTGTAGGTCCCTTCCACTCGTGAAAGAACAAAAGCACGCACAACACGAGTGGTTGCTGAGAAGCTAGGCCCAGGTCCACCTCTGACTGTCGCACCACCCATATTATTATTAGTATTCTTATTTTTAGTCATATTAAATAACAAGCTTATGAAGGGTGATTTAATTGAACGTTATTAAAAAAAACAACATTGTGTGTAACATGGCCTACCCATGTGCTTGCAATATGGCCTAGTTGGTCATATTTAATGCATACTGGGTGCATCTATTGCGGCACCTTGCGTACATCATACAAATGTGTCTTATGCTCAATGTGGGTATACGAAGACTGTACAGGCAACGAGCAACAATGTATGTCAGTTTTGGTGCAGTTAAACCAGGTACGCCATATTAGCCGCAAGTTTTTTGAAAACACAATATGAGGTTACTTTAGTTTTTTCAGTATATCCTTTTGTTATGTTTTTTAAAAATGTTCATGATACTAAAGTGTGATGGTACATTGATTCTAATGATTATAAAAAAATATTAAAAGAATTCAACATAAATTGATGGATTCATTTCGAAAAATGTTAAGGGTGGACCATATTTGTCGAACTTACCCTAAGCCACAGCCTGACAGCAAAAGAGATAAGCCCCAGGCATTGTTGGCCTGCGGCGTTACCATTGTAGAGACTAGTACACAATGGCTAAGCTTTTTATGTTGCTATATAGAATGAATTCGAACTGCCCACCTACTATGAGCAGCCCAAAAGGTGTACCGGGCGGAGAGGACGGTAGGAGAAGAAGCTTCTACGCCCAAAGAAAATTTATCTCGCAACCTTCCATCTCCAGGATATCGAGGAGTCTAGGGACTGACTAAAATCCTTAAACGATGCACCGCACTAATCGTCTCCCGGTTCACCAAATTGGCTATAGACTTAATTTACACACTAAGGTATACGCTAGAGAGGACCATCAAGTTTCATATATAGAGATACGCACGATAAGCAAAACTGCAGAGCTGATTCTTGAAAAACATTCTACTTCATGTATATGGTCATATAATCTCGAAATCTACGAGTTGTAACAAGATGTAGATGCAGTCCGGAAGGCAAAACCCCATGGACTGCACTGGCTCGGAAAACGGACACCAACGCTCCAGCCATGAGGGTCTTCGAATCTGAGCCTCCTTGCTGGAGCAACAGAGTAAGACCGATTCTCTGGTATAAATGCAATATCATCGCATACGCAAGACAGCTTGGTCTAGATGACTGGAAGCAGCGTGCCTTCGACCGTCATCATTAGAAGGCTGCGAATTTCCATTTAACCAATCTCTAGCCCACCTGATTGAGACTGACTGCTTTCATTGCAGTCAGCACTCGCACCATTGAACCGTGTTACCTACCACATCATGCCGCTCCCGTCCACCAGTGCCAGACATACGATACGGTGAGTCGGCGTGGTTGCGCTGCTCAAGCATACCACAAATTGCGAAATTCAAAACCCAAAACGTGGTCGAAAGTCTTGGTTTTCTGCCATGCCGTGCAATACGGCTTTGAACCTTGCGGATAAAGATTTTCGATATTCAAGCGCAAAAACGCAAAGGGATACATTCGACTAGGTACACCTGACTCACCTCTAACCTCATGACCTATAATCGGGAGCATGCAATGCGATAAAGGAATGTTTTCATTCGTTACTTTTTACATTTTACCCCTTTTCTCGCGTTTCCTTCTTGCTGTCGAGACTGAGCTGAGCCACCACTATGCACGACCGGAAGAGGCCACAAAGTACGGCTTCTCGGAAGGAATTTGAAAGCTGTCATAAAAGGGCGATGGCGGAAAGGACACACCTACGCCTCGTTCCAGCATTGACTGCTTAGGCCGTGTGAATGGTTGACTCCTCTGCTTTGCTTTCGAATTTTACTTTCTTTTCGTTTTCGTATGAATTTCAATACACAGCGAATGTGAAGTACACACACAAAGGAGCGACAGGAGGAAATAAAGAAACGGGCGCGGGGGGTGGACTGCGGCGGCGGTGGTTGTGGAGACAGCATTTAAGCCCCTGGTTCGATGGGCTGAAACGAATGGAGAGAAGAATATGGAATGGAAAGGATATGGGAAACGAGGGAGCCTTTAAAAATGCGTGACAGAGCGTTAAGGATTCGAATTCAAATGTAAATTTGTGTCTGTGCCGGGTTGTGTGCCGTTGGTCGACACAAAGGATTTACGTTTGGATAAAGGAAAACGTTGTCAGTGCTTTGTGTGTTCGGAATCAAAGGGCACTGTTGAATAGTTCAACGGAAAGTCGATCCTGTTTGGCAGAAAGAGTTTAGCAGGAAAGCACATAGAAATCCACTGTGGGGGAAGTTATGAAGAGACGGGCAACATATCAAATGTGCGAGTGAACTAGGATCTGTTCGCTGCGGATTGCTTTGTATCCTGGCTCGTTTGTGACAGATGGAATCGGGTGTCTGTGTGTGGGGAGACGGGTTCATGCAAGGAACTGGAATCGAATATGTTTTGCTATGTCGAGAGTTAATGACTTGAAAAGTGATTGAGGTATTGAACATGTTCAGCCAGCTCGTGGATACACATCGTTGTGTATCTTCTGTGGAGGAGGGTTTATGGTTTGATCAATTCAAAGGCAATGACATCCAGTTTTCAGGAATTTATGTTCGTAAGCGTAGTTTGTGCGGTTGTGTTGCACAACCACCGCACTGCTTGACTTAAGTTTTCAGAGAAAGCATTTTCTAATGACCGTCTACGAAGTGTGGCTTGAACCAGGAAGCGCAGACTGCTCAGAAGTGGATGTGTACATAAATGCATGCTGCTTTAGTCAGTCAGTGGTACACAAAGGTGCTGTTCAATCGTTGTGTGTATATCTTTGCTGAGAAGCTTTACATTTCTTGTCATTTGATTACTTTTGACATGAGGAGGGAACATGGATATTGTAGAAGATAAAAAAGGATTCATAATATGCATTTAAAAAGTACAAAAAGGAAAAGTTGTTTATAAACAGCCATATTAATAAACACCAAATAGCGACGTATTAGTACTAAAACATGTGATAACTCGTGAATCGTATTCATAAACGTGTGTTAGCTTTCACTGACATGTCATAAGGGGCGGATAACTTAATTCACGGAATTCCGCATATAAAAAGCGGAGAACTGCTTATCACAGGGTGTTGGTTGTCAGAATCGAAAATCGAAGGCTGAACTTCCGTTTATCGCAATAATCGACCTCGCATCTAAAAAGTTTTTCATATAGTATTATCTTAACTATAAAGCAGAAAGTTTGTGTGGCTGACCGACAAAGGCTACGAAACTACACGTCGCAGAGCTCTGAAATTTTCAACAAAAATCATTCTAAAATTTAGATGCTGAATGTGACATGATTTTTAAGTCGGTACGACATAGGGTTCGGAAGTTACGAGCACTTTTTAAACGGGAATAAAATTCTCAAAGTAAGGGCGGTTGCATCAATCCGGTATGAAACCATTCCAAGTTGCGTAGTCGTGGATATCAACGATCCCCCAGTGTGTTGTAACTTCCATATATACACATACATTTTTCATATTTTGCTTTGGTGCAACCATTCATTTTTTTCTACGTCTCAATCGAACATATACGAACGACTGCCTGAGTCACCAAACGAAAAGGAAACAATAAGCATGCATGTACATATACACAGCTACACAGAAATCATTAAATTTTGCTGAAATTATGAATATTGAACTTCTGAACGGATTAGCCGATTTAGATACAATTTCAGAGCTAGACTAATTACTTAATGTGTTACAAGATTTTTTCATGGTTCATGAAGTTTGACAGCAATTTGCACAACAAGTGAACATCGCGCGCAGGTACATAGATGGGATTTCCAAGACTTTTTTCTTATGAATCGCTTGATATCCCTCCACGTTGTGTATAAATGGTTGAGAAAAAACCGTAATCTCCATCCGTTTTGCTGCAGCACACATTGATAATTCAAACTTCAACATGTATGCACACAGTCAACGAATTGTAGTAGGGAGGTGAATGAGAGATTGGGATAGGCATCAATGACAAAATTGAAATTCTTCTCTGAGTTCCGGTTCGAGCAGTCTTATTATTGTTTTAAATTAAAAAGTGCGGTAATAATGCAGGTAAAGTACCGGTTGAAGAAACAAACCGGGGCAAAGCCGGGTACGAAATCTAGTTAATTATAAAAATTGGTATACAGAATGAGATGAATTGTGTTTAATGTGTGATAGGAATATGCTGATTAATCTGTGAACAGTGTTTGTTTTACATATACATTAAAAGCTATCAACGAAATACACAAAATGTCCTTGAATTTCATCAATTTCCTAAATCGAATGGATATGCTCAGTGATGCTAAATCAACAGAAGAATAAGAGATCGCCCCCATGGATGAGCAAGAAGAAGCTGAATTTGAAGAAAAAAATACAGATTTTCAAAAGCCAACATGCTTAAGTTGATAAGTCTCCTAAAATGCGAACAAAAGGGGTGTTCACATTCCAGTCAATATCCAAGTAATGGCAGCAATAAGTTAAACAGGTAAGGATGCAATAACTCGTATTCCATCCGTATATTATAATTCCCTTCCAGATTCGAGACGCTGGTTCGGAAGGCTGCAGCTAGTCGACAATGAGCAATATAAGTGCAAGAATAGCTCAGGCTTTTGCATCAAAATCAGAAAATTATATCAAAATGCCCCAAACTACATCGGCGCAATTAGCTGTGGTGCATGGTTTTAAGGGAATAGCTACACGGATTTCCCCGCGTTGCAATTGATTGTACCCACATCCGAATTCAGACTCAAGCAGGTAGAGAAACAGGTCAATTTTATGAATGGATACTACTGTTAACACTGCACCAACATGAGACATGTGACATAATGTATAAGTAGGCCACTAGTGCCAAATCAAGTGTTACTATTCTTAAATGTGTCATGTATTCTTACAAGAACATGACTCACAGACATCTGCAAGAATACAGGTCAAATGCAACAATGCAATGGGGCGTCAAATGACAATTGCACAGGTTTCGTATTCTTACCCACTGAGCAAAGGCAACTCGATAACAAGGTTGACCTAGGGTAGGAACTACGATCGGAGGTTACGAGGGAATGCAGAATGGGCGTTGGAGGCAGTCTGCAGCTGATCGCAATAGAAAAGAGTTGATTCATTTTTTATTCCAAAAAAAAAAAACACTACTCAATAAATACACAGGTTGTTTGCGATGGTAGTCTCAAAAAATGTAATAGATATTGTCTTTATTTCATTAACAAGAATAAGAATAACTCGAAACGCTAAAAGCCAATAAAAAATTGTGCTAGTATTGGAATTGATTGCTTCTATTTTCAGATCAAGTTTCCAAAAATGTTCTTGAATCTGGACTCTTTTTCGAGCATAGGATTTTCGATGCGTTGATTGTGCTCTTCTATCGGCAATTCAAAGATTCCCACAATGTACTTCATATTTCTTAAAAATAAAAAAAAAACATGATGAGAAATGGTGAAATGTTGTTGTGCGGCTAGCTATATAGAGTTGTGTTTATTAAAAAGTTATCAAGCGAATATGTTCACTCTCCGTGTGCTAGCTAAAACATGTTTTAAAGAGCGGACAACGTTTTTTCATTAATACGGCTGAAAGTACGTATTATTTGCTCTATAGTAGACTGTCGCCCGGAAGAAAATTTTCTTACAAATTCGTTTAACTTTCGGAATTGCCCATCTTCTCTTCTATTAATATATTCTCCTGAACACACCTAGCGGCAAATCAAAATAGCAGAATTAGAATTAGAATGGTTGAGGGGACTTTTCCCACTCCCCTCAACCATTCTGATTCTAATTCGCCACATCAGTGAGGTCTCTGCTGGGCCTATTGTGATCCCCCCATATTTAGAGTTCAGGCATTAAACCCGAGTTCTTAATGAAACTTAGTATATTTTTGAGTGAATTAGGGGCAGTTTTGTGCTGTCTTTTGTGGGTGTTCGTGGCGTAGTGGGTTAGTGCGTCGACTCCTAGGCAGAGGGTGCCAGGTATCGATACCCGAATTTACCACCTTTCATATTTCACGGATCCACCTCTTTCGAGTCACTGACAATGCTCAAAGAGTATTCCTGTCTAGAAAGAGCTTCTCAAATTCGCCGTTCGGAGTCGGCATTAAACTGTAGGTCCCTTCCACGCGTGAAAAAACAATAGCACTCACAACACAAGTGGTTGCTGAGAAGCTAGGCCCACCTCGGACAGTCGCGCCACCCATATTATATTATTATAGTGGCAGTTTTGTCCACTTCAAGATAAAATCCGCCTAGGTGTCGATAGCGTGCCTAGGCAGTTGCAGTGACACAGTATGTGTTCTGCAGTTTTCTTCGTCCTTATGTTAAGTGCATTGTGTGTTGAGGTGATTGTTTACTGTGCAGTGTCCAGCAAGTAAATTATTACGAAACAACTCCCCAGACTCAACAGGAGTTAGATTCGTACAACTACAGACGAATCTGAGAATGTGAGGAGTTGTTTCGTTCTAATAAAAGAAAAAGTTGGGAGGATCATTTTTAACCTGCCTGTTATCTTCCGTGTGCGTCCACTCATAATTGGCCATGTCCCTGAGCCAATTATGTGTGTAGCTCTTAGCGGTGTTCGTACTATTCACGAACGCTGTTCGTACTATTTAACCGCCCATAGAGCCTCCAAAGGTGAAGAAAAAGGAATTCAGCTTCACTAGTCAGGCCAAATACTTGGGAGCAATCTTAGACAGCAAGTTAAGCTGGAAACCAAACATTAAGGAACGTATTAAGAAGGCGGCGGCAGCTGTTTACACATGTAAGAGAATCCTTGGCCCCACATGGGGAATTAAACCAAGAATGGCTCACTGGATGTATACGACTGTTGTTAGACCCATCTTAACACCCTTGTTTGGTGGCCAGCACTGAATAACAAATCCAATCTTAAATTGATACGCAGTATTCAAAGATCAGCGAGTATCTGCATCACAGGGGCTTTGAGATCCCCCCACTGCCGCCATGGAAACATTGCAACAGCTTCTTCCCATGGACATCTATTAGAAGCTGGTAGCTACCAAGGCAGCGTTAAGACTACAGGAGTGCAACAGCTGGAGCAGTTCACATAGCTTAGGCCATAGATAATCAGAAATGCGAGACTACCAACGCATACAGATAATAAAACACCCGCTTTAGACTTCGAGTTTGGATTCAAACACTCTTCCCAGACTGAGAGGATTGGGAAAAAGATCTGGTAAAAAAACCAGGTTACCTGGAGATCTTCACAGATGGCTCAAACACAGACTAGGGCACCGGACTAGGAGTATTCGCGTTATCGTCGGACATATCCTTTTTCCTGTCTCTTCGACTGCCCAACCATTGTAGTGTATTCCAGGCAGAAGTCAAAGCTATCTAAGAGGCTGCCCGCATACTGTAGAGCCATAAAGGCTCTGAATACGCCATCGATTAAATCGATGTTGGTAAAACTTTGCCGTCGATCTCTTAGGCCGATAGGGGTTAGATGCAACCCTATGTTGGGTACCTGGGAATAGTGGTTTGCAGAACCTGTAGAGACGAGGAGGAGGAAGAAAAGACGCTTCATTTCCTCGGCACTTGTCCAGCCCTTGCAAAAACTAGAAAAGATATACTAGGCAACTACTTTTAACCTAGAAGAAATGACACACCTACAGATACAAGACAAGTTTATCAGGAAAACTAATCGGCTGTAAATCAGCACAGAAGTGGACTTTTCAAAATAGGCCACTAGAATACCATTAGGTAGTCTCTAGGTTTATTCATTTTCTTTAGTATGGTCCCTTTAATAGGAGCCGGTGGAAAGCAAAGGGTAGCGATAGCACAAAGGATCCAACCAGGATCTAAGTGGGCCACAACGGATACAGTGGTGGCAATCACCCTAACCTAATCGAACCTATCGGTGTTGATGGGAAAGCCACAGAATGGTCGTGACATCATGAATGCTGATGCGGATCCTTTTCCAAAAGAGGTGGACTCTCTTTGTGTTGACCAGCTGGTGTAACAGTTGTAGGCAGTAGCTTTGAAGTGACTTCATAGCTTTTGAGGGAAGAAGAGGGTAGAAGAGCCGCTTTTCTGTTACAGAGAATATAGTGATAGCACTGTCTGTATTTTTTCCCTGAGGCAGAGCTCGATTATGAATACTGCAAGAAACACGGAGTTGTCAATGTCCATGCTGTGATATATGCATATGGGTATTGTTGTTGACTTCGTATACTCCAGCGCCTTAGTTTGTACTGAAGCCATCTGTGTACCAGATATCGGACTCGCAGTTGAAGATGGGCCTTTTTTGTTCCCAAGTGTGTCGTGAGTGGCTGTATAGTTCTGGCTTATTTTCAGGGTCTTATGCCCGTTCAGTTCGTTAGGAGGTGGTCAAGGTAAATGAGCCTCGAGTTAGCGTCATCCTCAGTGAAGAGGTTGTAGGCGTTGACCATAGTTTACTCCTTTACTTGGGAGTTATTTCGTTCTAATAAGAGAAATAGTTGGTCGGAACATTTTTAGCCTGCCTGCTACTTTCCGTGTGCGTCCAGTAATGATTGGCCATGTCCCTGAGCAGGGGTGAAATGTTTGTGATGACTTCTAGTGCTGTTTTCATTGCCCCAGTGTTGAAGACACAAGCTTGTCTTTGCAGTTCTTCGAGCTTGGCTTGTGTAGTTGTTTGTTTTATTTTATGCCACCAGACGGGTACAGCTTAGATGAGTATTGAGCTGGTAATGGCTGTATATAGCAAATGAGCTATTTTGGGATGATGCCCCAATTTTTCCGAATGAGACGGTTGCTGGTTCATAAGGCGGTCCTGGCTTAGTCAATGGTTTTGTTAATATGAGAATTCCAGGCGAATTTTTTCGTCTAGCGCTAAGCCGAGGTATTTGACCTGTTCGAATCGCGATCACAGAGCGATTCGACGATGAACAAATCAAACATGTACTACACGCAACAATGCCCCACAAGAACAAAAATAAACAACAAATGTCAACAAGAAAAACGTAAACAAACATGTAAAACTACCAATATAAAGGAGATTGCTGTGAATAAAAAAGCAACTACTTCGGTTGTAACGTTGGAAGAAACAGTGTATTTAATTTTCAGTTTCTTTTATTTCTTTGTTTAAGCTTTAGAAAAGATTCCTTTGTTCACATTCCGAACATTTTGGTCCTTCGAGCCGGATATACATATACGTACATATGCCTAAACTTACAACAAAGAAAATAACATAACTTACGTTTGTGAGAGACAATAAATGATAAAGATAATATTAAACCTAAATTAAATTTAAAACCGATTGTGCTGATTAACCGCTGCCGTTCATCACGAAGCTGAGAATCATCTGGACATCAAGTGTGCTACTTTCATCGAGTGTGTCTTGAGGATTAGCCATCATCTGTAAAGTAAGTGGACTGTAGTTAGTTGTGTGTAGTAGAGATATATATATATATATATACATAAGTACCCAAGATGTCCAAAGCTGCGAAGAGATTGTGCAGAATACTTGCCCAGTTGGAGAAAGATATATCCAATTTCAGCAAAAGAGGATCAAGTACTAGATCGGCAAATTATTTGTCTGGTAGATTGTCTGTGCTAGAAAACAACTTTAAAACAGCGGAAAATGTGTATGAGGAACATATGAGTGGGCTTGCAGACGGTGATGAGGATAAATGTTCGGAAGTAGGTGATGCGTTCGACCAAATTCGTGAACTGTATTTTGAGTACAGAGCAGATCTGCTCGACTCGATAAATATGGTGAAGACAACTATCACCATGAGCGACTCCTCTGAATGTCAATCAAAGGCCAACGTAACATCCCATACTGCTGAAATCGCACTGAAAAGTATCCCTATTCCAGTGTTTTCGGGTGATTATGAGTCGTGGCGAAGTTTTCGTGACATATTTCAATCCCTTGTTCACAACAACATGTCGCTATCCGATATTCAACGTTTACATTACCTCAAAACGAGTGTGTCGGGTGAAGCCGAACGAATTTTATCGCATTTACCCATAGTTAATGGGAATTATAGTAAGGCGTGGGCTATTTTAAATGAGCGATATGATCATCAGAGGTTCCTAGTGAATACACAGTTGAAAAGTCTGTTTAATCAACCGTCAATCTCACAGGAACGTTCTGATGCGATCAAAGAACTCTTAGACAGAACAATAGAAATAGTCCACAGCCTTAGAAGTTTAGATGTCCCTGTTGAACATTGGGACGCCGTGTTAGTGTTTGTGCTGCTTCAAAAATTACCATCGAAATCTCAACAGCTTTGGGAGGAGAAACTAGGCTGCAAGGAAAACAGCAAGGAATTACCTACATTTGCAGAATTCACTCACTTTCTGGAAATGAGGTTCCGCACTCTGGAGGCAGTTACTTCTCAGCACGTGAAACCAACAACAGAAGTGTCAAGAAAGGGACAGCAGCGAAGCTCATTCCTGGCTCAACCGAGCAGTGCGAAATTTGTCTGCAAGATTTGCAACAAAGGGCAACATGCTGTAAGGAAATGTAGTAAATTCCTGCGAATGAGCATTCCAGACAAAATCAATTTTATAAATAAATTAAATATCTGTATCAACTGTCTAGCGTATAGTCACTCAACACAAAATTGTCCTAGTGCACGTAGATGTTATTACTGTCAACAACTACACCATTCTTTATTACACAATAGCTCAAACAACAATCCACAAATAAATAATTCATGCAATAACCCTGATCATAGTTTCATTCATTCCACCACATCAAACATCAATAGTCAAATTGCACAGCCATACTCACACAACACAAACAATCTCAGCAAAACAACAACACAACACCATCAAGCAACATTCCGATCATCCGAAGAACCGTCAACCAGCTCTGGAGTGAGAAGCCATCACACCACACACGACACTAGTACACAGGTTTTGCTCGCCACAGCAGTAGTCAAGGTGAAAACTTCTTCAGGGGACACGGTTCTACTCAGAGCACTGCTAGACTCAGGTTCCGAGGCCTCATTCATCACTGAGGCTTCAGTTCAACTTCTTCGTCGGAAACCCCAATTCACCAATGTTGAAGTGTCCGGGATAGGCTCGGTCAGCAGCGGTAAGTGCAAGAAAGTGGTGGATATCACTATTGAATCCTGCTACACCAATTTCCACACGACAATACGAGCACTTGTATTCAAGTCGTTGTCTGGCCATCTCCCGGCACGCAGGCTAGCAATTGGTGATTGGACGCATCTCATTGGACTACGTTTAGCAGACCCGTGTTTCCACAAGCCGGCGAAAATCGACCTATTACTGGGCAGCGACGTGTTGGCCGACATAATCCTACCAGAGCTGGTACGACACAACGATGAAGCCACCCCTATAGCGCAACACACAAGATTAGGATGGATTTTGTTCGGAAGGTCAAAAACCAAACCACAATCCATCAGAACGTTCATGCAGACTCACAACATCGATGCAGAAATCCGAAGATTCTGGGAAATTGAAGAGACTCCTTTCAACTTTCACGAAACCACCGAAGACAAGGCATGTGAGGATCACTTCGTGAAAAATGTGAAACGTATGGCAGATGGACGCTACCAAGTATCTCTGCCATTCAAAGAAAATGTCCATCCTGTCCTAGGTAGGTCAATGGAGGGAGCTCTTCAACGCTTCAAGTCTCTGGAGAGACGGTTAGCGGCAGATGAACACCTACGTCATCAGTACACGTCATGCATCGAAGAATACTTGCAGCTTGGCCACATGAGCGAAGTAAATGAAGATAAATTAAATAACACGTGTCACTATTTCCTTCCGCACCACGCCGTTATGAAGGAAACCAGCTCCACAACTAAGCTGAGAGTAGTGTTCGATGCGTCATTTAAAACTTCTGATGCATCATCGCTAAACGACCATCTAATGACAGGCCCAACACTACAACACAATATCGCGGAGATCACATTACGCTGGAGACAATATCGCGTTTGCTTTTCTGCGGACATAGAGAAAATGTACCGACAGATATGGGTAACGGAGCAGGATTCGAACTATCAGCTAATTTTCTGGCGAAGGCACCCAACAGACAAAATAAGGGTTTTCCGCCTACAGACAGTCACATTCGGAACGGCTTCAGCTCCTTACCTGGCAATGCGGACGTTGGAGGAAACAGCAATGACGGCAAAACGGGAGTATCCCAGAGCTGCTAAGATGATCCAATCAGAAATGTACGTGGACGATCTGTTTTCGGGAGGAGACTCAATAGAAGAAGCCACTCTAAAAAGAAACGAGGTTAAAAAAGTCCTAAAGGAGGCGGGTTTCAACTTGAGGAAATGGACATCAAACAGCAAGGACCTTCTCACCGACATTCCACATCATGATCGAGAGTCGTCTCTAGCAGTTCCAACACAGTGCCCAGACCAAGTCAAAACATTGGGCATTTATTGGCTTCCAGACACCGACAAGTTCTGTTTCCGCTTCTTAGCACCAAGGAACCCTCAGCCAACAAAGCGATTCATCTTATCGACAATTGCTCGACTTTTTGATCCCATGGGATGGATAACGCCTTGCATCATAATGGCCAAAATTATTATGCAACTTCTCTGGAAAAAAAAGTACAAGTACAAAGATGGCTTCAGATCGACAGGAAGAGCAAACGGGTGGAGATTCATGGTTTCAGTGATGCGTCAGAGAAGGCTTACGGAGCAGTAATCTATCTTCGGACCGAAGATGACCAAGGTAAAGTCCACATGCATCTCTTGATGGCAAAATTGAAGGTTGCTCCCGTAAAACCGGTCAGCCTACCCCGGTTGGAGCTTTGCGGGGCCGTAATGTTGGCGAAATTGGTGCACTACGTAGTCAACACGCTGGAGAAGAAGAACGCGACACTGCACGCCTGGACAGACTCAGCAATCACTCTCGCTTGGATTCTTGCGCCTGCTTCAAGGTGGGAAACATTTGTGAGGAATCGGGTAGGAGAGATCCAACGGCTGACAGACGTTCACATATGGAAGCACATACCGACAAAGAGCAACCCAGCGGATTTAGCGTCCAGAGGCATGCTGCCATCGGCTCTCGTCGAGGAAACGCTATGGTGGAATGGACCCGATTTCCTGCAGTCGTCCTGGATCTTCCAAACACCAGACCAACCTAGGAATCCCACTACAGAAGAAGGTAAGGGAAAAGTTCAAGTGTTCTGTTCAGGATTAATGCCAAACCGAATTACTAACCTCATTCATCGGACGTCGCAACTAACATTCCTGATACGTACCACAGCATGGTGCAAACGTTTCGCCAACAACGCCTCCAGATCCACCCGCATCACAGGACCGTTGACATCAATAGAGCTCAGTAACGCCGAAAGAGTGCTTGCACACTGCTCCCAGCAAGAAATGTTTATGGAAGGCATAAAATCCAAAGGAATGGGAGCTCTGAACCCATTCATCGACGGAGAAGGAATCATTCGTGTCGGGGGAAGGCTAAGTCAAGCCAACCTGTCGTATGACCGCACACATCCGATTATCCTGGAACCCAGGCACCACTTTACCAAACTTATAATTCGTCATTCCCACTTACGACTGCTACACGGGGGAATACAGTTGATGGTGTCTCACATTCGCGAAAAATATTGGGTCTTCCAAATTAAAGGAGCGGTCAAACAACACATTAACACGTGCACAACCTGCTACAGACACCGATGTAAAACAGCACAGCAACTGATGGGAGAGTTACCAACACCGCGCGTAACAATGTCGAGACCATTCTCTCACACAGGCGTAGATTATGCAGGGCCCATCAGCATAAAAACATGGAAAGGCCGTGGAGCAAAATGCTACAAGGGCTACATAGCATTATTTGTATGTCTTGCAACCAAGGCAATACACTTGGAAGCGGTCAGCGATCTCACCACCCAAGGGTTCTTGGCAGCCTTTCGACGTTTCACGGCGAGAAGAGGAGTATGTGGTCAAATTTACAGCGATTGCGGAACGAACTTTGTAGGAGCCGAGGCGGAGTTACGACGTTTACTGAATAGCGCGGTTCACGATTGGAAGGAAGTCGCGGAAACTATAGCAGCAGAAGGTACTAGCTGGAACTTTATTCCCCCTGCTTCTCCACACTTCGGAGGATTATGGGAAGCCGGGGTGAAGAGTGTCAAATACCACTTGAAAAGGGTAATCGGTAATGGGACACTTACCTTTGAGGAGCTCAACACACTTCTGACGCAAGTAGAAGCGTGTCTCAACTCGATACCTCTATGTCCATTATCAGAGAACCCAGAAGATTTTGAACCACTTACTCCCGCACACTTTTTAATCGGAACCACGTTATTCACAGTGCCAGAACCAGACATGTCCACAGGCAAGCAAGGACACATGGATCGATGGAAGGCAATCCAAACGCAACTCCAAACATTCTGGAAACACTGGCAAGGAGAGTATCTATCACGGCTCCAACAACGTCCCAAGTGGCTGAAGTCAACGGCACAACTCAAGGTAGGAGACCTGGTGCTTATTAAGGATGAACGACTACCGCCCGCTAAGTGGAGTTTAGGCCGCATCATAGAAACATACCCGGGCCCAGACACACTCGTACGCGTCGTAAGGCTGAAAACACAACAAGGGACAACGAAAAGGCCAATCAGAAAACTGTGCCCACTGCCAACAAACGAAGCTCAAGAGGTAAAGGAAATCACCACCGAAAACTCTGAAGAAAACACAAAACATACATAAGATAGAACGATCATTCCATTTTGCAGTCTACCCCTCTCGATCAAACATTTCACTCAACCAGGTATTGCAACCCGCTCATAGGTACCTCAAATGCACTTTTTCGAAAATAAAATTCATTCAGTCCACTCATTCACATGATACGAAATATAACAAGTACAGTCCACTCAAATCACACACACATGAAAAAACTTACAACCCAAACACACGCATTCAAACATATAAGTTTACGCAATCAACACACAATGGTAAAACTCATTAAACCACACAATATAACCAATAAGAATAATATAAGAATAATATAATTATCACAATAAACACTGAACTTAACATTAACAAATTACATAATCACACGAGGTAAAACAACGACAACCGACACCGAAAATGAAACACGCAAACTTAATGAGATGCCGAACACACTGCACCCCGCATTCCAGTCCACAAGCTGTGCATAATGCATATAACTTCACACTGTGCCCCGCATTCCAGTCCACGTTCGGAATGCAACCGAACATTTCACGCGATCCAGGCAGCAGTGCAAAGGAGATGAACGTAGATCATCTTTGTACCAGTGTATCGTCTTGTCCTTGTCCATTTGCATATGTTTCATTCCATTACACTAATATGGTTTTTCTTTGCATGAAACAATAATGAGTCCAAGGCAGGTTCGCATGAGGCATATAATGAAGCGCTCACATTAAGATTGTATCATCAATGGGCGCAATCCGAATGAAGTTGAGACGTTGTCACCGGCGGGGAGAATGTTCGAATCGCGATCACAGAGCGATTCGACGATGAACAAATCAAACATGTACTACACGCAACAATGCCCCACAAGAACAAAAATAAACAACAAATGTCAACAAGAAAAACGTAAACAAACATGTAAAACTACCAATATAAAGGAGATTGCTGTGAATAAAAAAGCAACTACTTCGGTTGTAACGTTGGAAGAAACAGTGTATTTAATTTTCAGTTTCTTTTATTTCTTTGTTTAAGCTTTAGAAAAGATTCCTGAGAATTCTATAGTTACACCGAAGAGAGTAGGTCTTCTTAGTTTGTGTTTGTTTCTTTTTCTGGTGAATGCGACTATTGTGCTCTTTTTCGGATTGATATTAAGTTCAACCTTTACTAACCGATCCGAGATGGTGTCTTCGAATTTGCCCTTAATAAGAATCACAATGTCATCAGAATGGATGAGGATGACAATCAGTTCATTCACTACTATGGACACAGGATGGGAAAAAGTACCCCACCCAGATGGCATCCTATTGCAGCTCTCATACTGATTTTGTGACTGTCCAGTGTAGCATTGATTTTCTTGTTACTGAGCATATGTTGTATATTTACATATGGTATTATCTTCTCCTGTGCAAAATAGTAAAACTCACACAAACCGGATAGTTTCTAGGAATTTAATCCTCACACTGCAGCATTTTGTTTGAGATGGGGTCGTGTGAAACCTAAGGAAACACTCATGAGTGAAGTATTTTCGTTAAAGGGAACTCTTAATTTTGTGTGAATAAAAAGGTTCCTTAAAGTATGCAATGTGTTTATACATGCCAACGGGGACAACAAAGAACTATAACTTACGGAGTGTGAGGACACGGGATTATTTCAACAACCTGTATAGATTCGAGTTCCGTTATATGGTTTGGTGAAGTCCCTTTACGATATTCCCGATACATTATAGACCCAGCATTCTAAGTAAAAGGCGACGCGCTGTCATGTGATTTCTTTAACATCATCCTGGAGAAGATTGTGCGAGACTCACACGCCAACACTAGAGGCACGATCTTCCAGAAGTCCGTACAATTGCTAGCATACGCGGATGAAATTGACGTGATTAGCAGAACACAGCGAGCCGTCAATGAGGCGTTTGCTGGCATTGAGGCGGAGGCGGCTAAAATGGGTCTAGCGGTGAATGAGGGCAAAACGAAGTATATGCTGCCATCAAGAAAGGATACACAACATCGACGTCTTGGACAGAGCGTCACAATGGGCAGCTATAACTTCGAGGTAGTCAAGGACTTCGTCTACCTCGGCTCAGCAGTAAACAGTACAAACAACATCAGTACCGAGATCAAACGCAGAGTAACTCTTGCCAACCGCTGTTTCTATGGGCTCAAGAGGCAATTGAGTAGTAGAGCCATCTCTCGAAGGACCAAGCTGACTTTATACAAGACCTTGATCATCCCAGTCCTGCTGTACGGCGCGGAGGTGTGGTCAATCTCAAAAGGATGAGGAAGTCCTTGGTATTTTCGAGAGAAAAGCTCTGCGTGCGATCTTTGGTCCTGTTTGCGTTGACGGTTTCTGGAGGAGAAGATTCAACCACGAACTGTACGGGCTGTACAGCGACATGAGTCTAGTCAGGCGTCTTCGGATCCAACGCCGAAGATGGCTAGGCCATTTAGAGCGTACAACTCAGCTCCGAACCCGTGGGACAACGCAACAGAGGACGCCCGCGTTTAAGGTGGCGCACCCAGGTGGAGAAGGACCTCAACCAACTTGGCGTGCGACACTGGAGACAGCTAGCCAGAGACCGTGCTAGCTGGAGAAGCTTGTTGGTTGAGGCCCAGGTCCACCCCGGACTGTAACGTCAAATGAAGAAGAAGAATTCTAAGTAAGAGTTGGTGAGGACATTGGGATTCTGAGATTTTGATGTTTGGCAAGTGTTGTGGTGCAATAGCGAATTCGTGGATTCATTATTTCTTCCACAACTTACAACGCAACATGGATTCCAAATAATCGTCTTCTTCAATTCCAGATTAGCTTTTTTCAATGTTTTGCACTTAATCTGTGGATGTATTCCTGTTCCGAAGCAGAATTTTCCATTTGCTTGATTTTGTTCTTCATGAAGTCACTCCTCCTTTATTTTATTTTTTATTTATTTATTTTTTGTTGCACTGCACTGTGGAGAGATTTGGTCGTGATGATGGTCGCCGGCGTATGTTTGGTTCCCATTGGCGTGTTCCGGGGCAATGATGATGGGTATAGTATACGTAAAATGCTATTCGACATCTACCACGTCTTTCGAAATACGCGGCAAAAATTCAATACATGATTGCCTGTCCATTTGAAGGTCACCAACACCAAAGATTCAAATCATACTGGTTGAGGACTGGAAATTATCTCTGTCCAAGTACTCGATACGTTTCAAGTTGAAAACTGGGCTCAAGAATGACGACAATCGTCTGACGTTAGCGTTTGGGGACACATTTTACTTGAAGTATAAGCATGCAAAATGAAAGTAATTGAACCTTATCGTTTTGCCTTCATCAGTCAACGTGTCAAGTGTCAATTACTATAGACAGACGGTCAGGTAATAGGCTGAAATCGCTGGATATATGGATAACTCTGTTCTTGCTTAGTTCGGATCCATTCGTAGAGACACTACTATGCAACTCTCATCATCACCACAAGATCCTTCAGGACGTCTTATTACCAGACCCTGGAAGCTGCGAATCTACAGACAAGTTGAAGGCTAGCGAGGAGAGTTCGCATGGGTCTAGTCTTAGGAAGGCTTTTCGACACAGCTTACTACTGGAATTTTGAACATAATTTGAGTGCTATTTGAAAATTCCTTCTCTCGTCGTGTTTCCATCGGCATTAAAGGCAATTTTACGGTCCTTGGAGTTTACAAAAAAACCCACTACTTCCACAGAGTTCTCGAAACTTTTGTGCTGTTGTTCTTCAAGTAACCTTCCACCATCGATAGTTCAACACTCAAAACAACGGAGTGAAGAAAAATGAACAGCCAAGAAGAACCTGTTGCCCCTTAAGAAGGACAATAACTTAGTTATCCGTCTTCTGTTATTTTTTCAACTTTAAAGAACACCGCTACTGGCCGTGGCTATGTTGCTCTGTCTGCTGGTACCGCTGCTGCGAGCGTAAGGATAATGAAAACAGAAGAAGGCGAACAAAAAAAAAATGTTTTCCATGTTCCCTCACATATTTTCGTTAGACTTTGTCTTGGTTCTTTTGTCTGCTCTCTTAATTCAATCCTTCCCGCGAGGGATGTTCACCTAGAAGAAGAAATGGATGCCGTGTTAATGCCAAAAATATGCGTTTGATAAACTTTCCAGAGGGACCTCGGAACAAGGAAAAAAAAATGTGTGGATGAAAGGAGAAAAGCACAAAATGTGTATATTCTTCGAGTTTCTCTTTGTTTCACATTTTGGTAGGGAAACTTTTTAATCTGTTATTGTCCTAGAGTGGCTATTTGTTGGTCTGATTTTCTATTCTTATGCTTTCAGCTTGATGCCTTCTTTTAGTGCTTTGAGTTTTTAATTGCTTTTTTGCTGTGTATTTCTTTTAGCTTCCTTTCCGCGGGGAAAATGTCCATTAAGGTGAAGGGGAAGTTGAAGGAGAGAGAGTGGAATTATGTTTTTATAATTAACGAGCAGCGTTTTCAAATTACACAAAAGAAAACCATTTGGCGGCATTGGGAGATGGTGTACGAAGATGTACAAGAAATTAAGTTGATGACTTCCCGAGTGAGTCAACAAGAAATGATGAAAATTGCATAGAATAAGAGTGTCTCCGTGTAATTGGTAATTAACTGACAAACTAAATCCTAAGTGCTACAAAATACCAAGCCAGCTGGATGGATATAGCGTGTGGCCAAATTGCGCTTCTAAAGCTCAACTTGCCCGACATTAAAGTTGTCGTATATGTTGTTCCAATTCCCAACATATTTTTCGTGCCGACAATTATCATCAATGTGTTCCACACCCCTCTCATCCTCTGAAAAACATTCTGACCTAGTGGAAAGCGATTTATATGAATGGAACTGGCATAACATAGAGCGATTGGTTTGACCTAACTCCTAAGCGGCATGTTGATCGTCTTGCGTGGTTTTTGCAACAGCAAAAAAGAAGCACAACTGCACAACTGGACCAAACCGAAAATAGTTTCTGGACACTGTTGTCCAGAAAGTAATTTAGGCTCATACAGAAAAAAGTTTCTGGACACTGTTGTCCAAAAAGTAATTTAGGCTCATACCGAAAAGAGTTTCTGGACACTGCTGTCCAGAAAGTAATTTAGGCTCATACAGAAAAAAGTTTCTGGACACTGTTGTCCAAAAAGTAATTTCGGCCCATACCTGCTCAAAATGTTGGCCCATACCGAAAAGAGTTTCTGGACACTGTTGTCCAGAAAGTAATTTAGGCTCATACCGAAAGGAGTTTCTGGACACTGCTGCACTGTTGTCCAAAAAGTAATTTCGGCCCATACCGAAAATAGTTTCTGGACACTGTTGTCCAGAAAGTAATTTAGGCTCATACCGAAAGGAGTTTCTGGACACTGCTGCACTGTTGTCCAAAAAGTAATTTCGGCCCATACCTGCCCAAAATGTTGGCCCATACCGAAAAGAGTTTCTGGACACTGCTGTCCAGAAAGTAATTTAGGCTCATACCGAAAAGAGTTTCTGGACACTGTTGTCCAGAAAGTAATTTCGGCCCATACCGAAAAGAGTTTCTGGACACTGTTGTCCAGAAAGTAATTTCGGCCCATACCGAAAAGAGTTTCTGGACACAGCTGCACTGTTGTCCAAAAAGTAATTCCGGCCCATACCTGCCCGAAATTTTGGTCCATACCGAAAAGAGTTTCTGGACACTGCTGTCCAGAAAGTAATTTAGGCTCATACCGAAAAGAGTTTCTGGACACTGTTGTCCACTGTTGTTCAATTTTCGTTCCTATTTTCATTTCTTTTACCGGTGACAGTTTTTGTGCCCACTTTTCTAAATTCTTATTCAAGTCTGTCCATTGCTTTCTGGGAGTAATCATTATGGAAAGGAGGAGCAATTACTTTGAATAAGGGTATTTATTCCTAGAAAACCATGCGTTCAATGACTCTTAAATGCGAAGCAAACTGAACTAGACAAGCTGTGTCACATAATCCAGCGATGAATTCAAAACCACGGACGGATCTAATGTGTGTCAAGAGTCATATTAATGAGTACTTCCCAGCAACCTTTACCATATGTAAGCCTCTGTGGAAGTTTTTCCATCCTTCGTCCAGCTGGCGAGCACTTGAAGAACATAAAATATTGATATCCGATATCAGCACATCGTACCCATGTGCTGTGTGTTTCGAGCCGCAAACACATGTTGTGTGATAGAATAAAAGTTTTACTTTTGCTCAACGAGCATCGGCATCCTTGAAATGTACAACGATGCTGCTGCCGTTGTTTATCCAACCCAAACAAGAAGAGTTTGTCTTACTTCTCATCTCTGGCCATTATTGCAGGACACCACATGCGGGGATCATCTTTCATTTTCTTCTCTTTACATGCACACTTACGCTCAAGCACATCGCCGTACTCTGGCCCCAACTTTGGCAAGAGGCGGAGTCAAGTTTATTTTCGCATTACCCCCGATAGTGGTGAAGTGTAGTCAAGTGACGGACGCTCCCCTAGGTGTATGTAGCGAGATATGAAACTGAGCAGTTCTAGAGTATTTATGCACCAAATGACTACTGCTACATGGGGTCACGTATAATTGTGCGATGGATAGAATTTCCATCGCCGTCACCACCACCCATGGTCGACTCAATCGTTGTGGTGGCTCACTCGGGTACAAGCTGATGTGCATATGTCCTTTCCAGGCAAAGCCAAGCGAATGAATGATGTTTTCCGAGAGGAGACCACAACGATGATGGCTTATCAACTCTGAAAAATGCCTGCAAAATTTAGGTTAGGAAAATAGAAGGGTTACACGAGCAGTTTGCGGAGTACAATTCCATGGAGAATACGAGGAATGAAAAATGATGGGATATCCTTTTCCATTGTACGAGCACCATCATTGAATGTGTGATGTTTACTTGGGCATGCGATCTGATATACTCATTACGTGCGCACCAAGGAGTACCAATTTCAGCTGTCCAGTAAGGGAATATTGTTCAAGGGACTGAAGGGACGGCAGGACAAAATGTGCTCTGCAAAGGTAAACGGTTTGACTTCGAGATATTACATATGCTCCCAGGAACAGGAAGTGGCATACATTTTCTGAATTCATTGCCATGCAAAACATGCATTGGGGATGAGGATATAAGTCAGGATGTGAGGATGTGAGGATGTGAGGATGTGAGGATGTGAGGATGTGAGAGGATGTGAGAGGATGTGAGAGGATGTGAGGATGTGAGGATGTGAGGATGTGAGGATGTGAGGATGTGAGGATGGGAGGATGAGAATGAAGATGAAGATGAGGATGAGGATGAGGATGAGGATGAGGATGAGGATGAGGATGAGGATGAGGATGAGGATGAGGATGAGGATGAGGATGAGGATGAGGATGAGGATGAGGATGAGGATGAGGATGAGGATGAGGATGAGGATGAGGATGAGGATGAGGATGAGGATGAGGATGAGGATGAGGATGAGGATGAGGATGAGGATGAGGATGAGGATGAGGATGAGGATGAGGATGAGGATGAGGATGAGGATGAGGATGAGGATGAGGATGAGGATGAGGATGAGGATGAGGATGAGGATGAGGATGAGGATGAGGATGAGGATGAGGATGAGGATGAGGATGAGGATGAGGATGAGGATGAGGATGAGGATGAGGATGAGGATGAGGATGAGGATGAGGATGAGGATGAGGATGAGGATGAGGATGAGGATGAGGATGAGGATGAGGATGAGGATGAGGATGAGGATGAGGATGAGGATGAGGATGAGGATGAGGATGAGGATGAGGATGAGGATGAGGATGAGGATGAGGATGAGGATGAGGATGAGGATGAGGATGAGGATGAGGATGAGGATGAGGATGAGGATGAGGATGAGGATGAGGATGAGGATGAGGATGAGGATGAGGATGAGGATGAGGATGAGGATGAGGATGAGGATGAGGATGAGGATGAGGATGAGGATGAGGATGAGGATGAGGATGAGGATGAGGATGAGGATGAGGATGAGGATGAGGATGAGGATGAGGATGAGGATGAGGATGAGGATGAGGATGAGGATGAGGATGAGGATGAGGATGAGGATGAGGATGAGGATGAGGATGAGGATGAGGATGAGGATGAGGATGAGGATGAGGATGAGGATGAGGATGAGGATGAGGATGAGGATGAGGATGAGGATGAGGATGAGGATGAGGATGAGGATGAGGATGAGGATGAGGATGAGGATGAGGATGAGGATGAGGATGAGGATGAGGATGAGGATGAGGATGAGGATGAGGATGAGGATGAGGATGAGGATGAGGATGAGGATGAGGATGAGGATGAGGATGAGGATGAGGATGAGGATGAGGATGAGGATGAGGATGAGGATGAGGATGAGGATGAGGATGAGGATGAGGATGAGGATGAGGATGAGGATGAGGATGAGGATGAGGATGAGGATGAGGATGAGGATGAGGATGAGGATGAGGATGAGGATGAGGATGAGGATGAGGATGAGGATGAGGATGAGGATGAGGATGAGGATGAGGATGAGGATGAGGATGAGGATGAGGATGAGGATGAGGATGAGGATGAGGATGAGGATGAGGATGAGGATGAGGATGAGGATGAGGATGAGGATGAGGATGAGGATGAGGATGAGGATGAGGATGAGGATGAGGATGAGGATGAGGATGAGGATGAGGATGAGGATGAGGATGAGGATGAGGATGAGGATGAGGATGAGGATGAGGATGAGGATGAGGATGAGGATGAGGATGAGGATGAGGATGAGGATGAGGATGAGGATGAGGATGAGGATGAGGATGAGGATGAGGATGAGGATGAGGATGAGGATGAGGATGAGGATGAGGATGAGGATGAGGATGAGGATGAGGATGAGGATGAGGATGAGGATGAGGATGAGGATGAGGATGAGGATGAGGATGAGGATGAGGATGAGGATGAGGATGAGGATGAGGATGAGGATGAGGATGAGGATTGTTCCACTGTCTGTTCCACAACAGGAAATGCTACTAATGAACCGTACATATTTCCCTTCCTATAAAACAATTTCGCTGCTTCCTGCCCCGCAGCTGGGAATTCCTCGCAATCACATCATTAAGGATTCCAGTGTACCACCAAGGAGGAAAATCAATTTATCTCCGCCTAGTTATAAACTTTTTCCATCTCACCTCTTACTCACAGATGCATGCGTGTCCCACTCCCCCTTGTTTATGATAATCGAAAACAACATTCCTGTTCCAAGTGCCAGAGAGCTGTCGTACAACATTCTCCGAAACAGGATTTGTAGGCTAAACAAATTGTCAAACAAAAGGATGAAAGGCTTTGAGACGGAACATATAACGCACGTATACACATCCTCAAGCGCATACGGCTGTACAATTGCGAAAGCAAGAGTAAAATACTCCGATATCGGGATACATCATGTTTTCAGGATTCCTGCCATATTGCTGTGCATATGTAGATATTCTCGGCTCGTGCTTTGCTGGCGCACACACAGCCAACTAGAGGGCTGCTTCAAATCTATGCGCCGGTTTTTGCTGACGCTGATGGGTGGGTGGCCGCACCCCCAAAGCCGCGACTGAATATGTGAATAATAATAACATTAGGCTTTTCATTTTCTTCAACTGACATTATCATACTTTTTATGTAGAAAAGGACATCGACCTCAAATAAGGCGTAATCAGGATAACGAATGCTGGATGGAGTGTACAAACACACGTATGTGTACGATGCATGGCAGCGGCTCTTTTAAGCGGAAGAACAGGAATAAAGATGTAGGAGAGGAGATTTTTTTGTTTTGTTTATTGCGCATCAACTTCACATGACGTATTTTTGGGAAGGATTTGTTGAATATCAGCACGTTTGTATTGAGGAACTCTGAAGAGAGGATAGAGTATGAAAAGGAAAACATTTCGCAAGAAGAAAGGGTCCTACATTACAAAGTTTGAGAAGGTAGGTCTTCCTGACTAACGTTATGCGGACAGCTTACATGTTAAGGTTGCGACGTAACTGGACCTGTGTGTATTTGAAATGATGCGGAAAAACCAATTCCTTTGGTTTACGTTTTTTCTATTACCTCATTCATCTACTGCGCATCAATTGTTCCCATGTTTATTTCCGATAAATTACATTACATTTAATAAATTGGGTTTTCCTTTTTCAAGGAATTTTGCTTTCTAATTTCCGTACAATAATTTGGAAAAAAATTCAATTGGAATGAGTAGTTAAGTTTTGAACTTTTATTAAAAGCAATACTGTCTACAGTTGCCACTCTTTTTATAGTTCCAGTAGATCTATTGCCTTAAAAACGCTATTAGCAAGTCCGTCACCGAAGATGATTATTTCCATGATTATTTCCCATTTATATTAGCATCAAAATTCGAAATGTCTTAAGGAAATTTAATCAAATTATGTCTGGTGGAGTAAAAAATAAGCAATGCAGTGTTTCTGCATTTTTTTTTGGCAAGCCTTCACGGTGTTTATTTATATATTTTTTTTGCTTATTTGCCTAAACCTTTATATTTTGTGCATTGTTTAAGGTAAGTTTAATTTTGTTATGTTACATCTGAATAATTGTAAGTCACTGTAGTTTTGTACAAATAATCTGTGAGTCACTGTACGATCTACATCGCGCCATCCGAAACCAACTGTATCTGATCATAGCATATTCTGCAGCATCCAATACGCGAGATTTAAATCCAGTATGCATACGATAGAGGAATTGCACTCCATACAACGACGACTGCTGATGGTCAATTGCAGATGGTCTCGGTCACTTGGATCGTGATCGCAGAAGACATCGGATGGAGCAAGGCAACGTAGTGTGTATACATTATTCTGTGTTAATAAATGAGTTACTTAAAATAAATCGATCGCATAAACTTTATTTCTTAAACAAAAATTGCTCCTTCTTATCCGAATTTAAGGTGTGTTACGTTAGATTTTGTGTGGATTGGTGACAAACTTGATTCAAAACAATTTGAAATTCTGTGCGTGAGAATCAGTGAATTATTTTGTGCGTATTCCACTGTTTATATTTTGTTAAGAATATAAGATTGTTAAGAAGCGTGCACGAAAGTGCAAATTGTTTCATACGCAGACAATAAAATTAACGCGATTTAGTTTAAAATCGGAAATGCGAAAGATCGGTTGGCTCAATCTGGTAGTTTTATAGAGACGATTGGTTCTGCAAGTAGTCTCGAAGAATTAAAAAATCGAATCAAAAAGTGGGAAAGCACGTGGTCGGAATTTTCCTCGCTGCACAGTGAACGCTTGCAAAATCTTGAGGATGCAGCATTAAGTGAAGAGCTCGAATATGAACTCGGAGAATACGAATTTAAGTATTGTGCAGCTCACTCGCGACTCGGTCAAACAATTATTGAACGTAAAAGTGGAAACAAAACCAGCAAAGACACATCAGTTTTAGAAAAGCTCGCATCTCAGCAAACATCGTTCTTCGAGAAGCTTAACAGTGCTTCGGATTCCACGTCCAACGATACGCCGAAAATAACAAATTCCACCGTTTTCGGACAATTATAAGGATTGGCTCTGCTTCCGCGATCTCTTCACCGGCTCAATTGACTGTAAAAAGAATCTTACATCATCGCAAAAAGTCCATCTATTAAAATCTTTTCTTCGGGATGAAGTTGTGCGGGGACTTAAGGCATTAGATAAAGATGGTCGTGACCTATGGCTAATTTATCTGTTGCTGAACAACATCGATCATGATACGCGTCAAGCTTGGGCAGTGCACATCGGTTCGCACGAAGACTGTACGATTCTGGGGTTAATAGAGTTTTTGGAAGCAAGGTGTGATGCTTTAGAATCGTGCAGCACGTTACATTTTTCCATTCTATCTCGAGCAAAAACTGTATTTACATGCACATATTCCTATCTAATCACCACAACTTAATGAGGAAATGTTGTCGAGTCGACTACAGAGTCCTGGCTAGGCTCGAAAGTACAACGCTTAAGAAAATCGGCATACAATTCCAAAGAGGTCCCCTCCTCATATGAACACATAAGAATCTCATGATCCATCCGAAGAGAAGTACTTCTTAATTGTACATCGAGTCCTAACAGCAAATGCCAGTCTCACTTTAAATCAAATTTATGCACAGCGCGAAAAATGCCTTTCCTTCTCCTAGTCCTAATCGTCACCGAATCGTGTCTCCTACAAGTGTAACGATATCGTCTCGGCTTTCCCACTCCCGATAAGTATCCGTCAGTTTAATTAAAGCGAACGTCCCTAATTTGTAAGGACCTTTTTAACTATCGTAACGTAGAGCCCAGCAGAGCTGCCTGACATTCCATTCACAATTGCCGTCATAAACAAACAAGACCTACATGCCATCACCATCCCCACATTTCAATCCACCCCACCGATCTGCTGTACAGGAAGTTCTTACATTTAAGTTCGACCTAATTATCGCGACTTTGAACTCATCAACAACTTCAGTTCATAAAACGAAACAAAAATCTCTCCGCTTTCGCTTCGATACTCACTTTTCCACGAATGAAAATTAATTCCACTCAACAAATTACTAATTGTTACTGCTCTCCCATTTCACAATGAGACATAATAAAAGCGAAAAGAAGCGAAGCAAATGACAAAAAATAAAATAAGAAAGAACTGCCATGTTAAACATCTCCATCGGTAATGCAAAGCATCCACCATCACCGTAGTTACGTCCCCCTTGCCAGCGGCAGCCACTACTCTGAAACAAAGTCGCCTTGCACGGATAAATCGTTAAGCAGGAAACACAGGGAAATCATGCAAAGGAGCAGGATAAACCGACGGGATAAGAATGGGAAAACGAAAATCAATTCAAACAAATTTCAATATCATTTGCTTTCAACGACTCGAACGAAGGACTCGCAGCTGAAACGACGACAAGGACATTGATGAAGCAAACAATGACAACGACGACGACGACGAGAACGACTGCGATGGAGGCAGCGGTAGCGGTGGGTACAACGACAACGACAACGACAACTAAGAATTGAAACGACTTCACTAAAAACCAATTACGAATCGAAACAACATCCATCTGTGTTGCGCTACCCCTCGTCCGGTAAGAGAGACAGAGAGGGAGATACCGGGAAAAAAAACTGAAGATAAACAGAAAATTCAAGGAACCACCACAACCACTACACCTTCCACCTTCTTCTGACAAGGCAGAGAGGATCATAGAAAGAATAAATAAAGATGAAAAAAGAAACAGAAGATAATCCTCAAAGCGCTACACTGCACTACCTCTCTCTGGCTCTGGCTCTGGCTCTGTCTCTGTCTCTGTCGACTCGTCTGCCATTGACTTCCTCCCCTGGTCTTGGCTCCGTCAATTTTCAATCCACAAGACTTTTATTATCATATAAATAGTCTACTTAAGATCCTCAATACCATCTTTCGTTTGGCAAAGAAGTTTCCGCACCGTTCGTCTTGACTTCGTCTGACGGCGAAGGAGGCGACCAATATCTCTTTGCCATACCGGTGGCACGGTGGCTCTGTGGCTCCTTCATCTCGGTTCTTCTCTGACTATCTCTGCGCGTCCTTGTTTTGCCACATTAAAAGCACCAAACTCAGTTCGATGAACGAATGCGTGGTTGGGGGAGGAGGAGGACCGATGTGTAGCTCTTAGAAGTATGTTGAAATTTGCTGATTATCCTCGAAACTAACTAACGGTAAGTGAAGTCGAGAAAGGAAACGAGCAGAACAGAGATTTCTCTCCATCCGTTTTCATTTCACATAACTAACACTCGATTTGTCAACAAAACCATTCACTAAATCAATGTCGAACACTGCCACAGCCTTCGTCCTTGGTCCTCCCCGAGCGTCTGGCTTGTTCGTCCATGCTGTATATATCTCCGTGAAAGGACCTGTGTTGGGCGCCATTCTTTCTGTGTGATTCAGGTGTGCCGAATACCTTTCCGCACTTGAAAGCAATAAGTTTTGTATCTCAGTTCCAATGAATCGCATTCGTTTCGCTTTAATTGCGGCACATCCTGCTCTCCAAGGATACAAGAGATAAATTCACACGTTATTTCTGCTTCTGCCAGCAATCGAACTGAAAGAACAGAAGCTGGATGTTGTCACCTGCCGCACGGAAAAGCCAATAAAATTAACATTAAACCAGCGCCACCACCCACAGCTCACTGTCTAAGTGCTTGCCGGTCGGTGTACCGGCGGCGTACAGCAGCGTGTGGCGGTGACAATAAAAATCAAATCAATACTCGCGCAGAGATACTGAAACGTGCGCGCTCTCCTCGAGATAGATCTTAACTCCTCACATACCTCAGCTTTTGCTTCTGCTGGATGTTGTATTTGCGGAGCCGCCATCCGCTCCCCAAGCGGCAGACACACAGTGGACCCATTCACGACGACGGCAAAGGAGATTTTAAATTCATGTTCTTGTGAATTTATTCAGGGATATTCAGCGCCTGAACAAAATACAATAATAAGCAGGGAACGGAAGCAAAACGAGCACAATGCGGAGGAAAAAATAAAAATATCCTTTGAAAGGATACAAATTTCATTGGAATTCACTATGGTCGTAGATAAAAACGGGAACCGATTTGGCTTAAGTGAACTGACAATGCCGTGTGCGAGGAGCGGCGACGGCGACGCGACCGTCCTCGACACAGGAAAACCCAAACACAACGGCAGCGTCTCTTCGTGTCTATCGTCTGCGTTCGCATGCCGCCTTATCTACCAGTTATTGGCTGTTTGCTTTTAAAATCACATTACCTAGCGAAAAGGGATACAGACAAGAGACGCCTCCACCCCACCCCCAAGATGGCTTTCATCTGCTGCTACCGCACAAACGAGATCGCTTAAGATTCAGAAGGAGACAGAAAGACGACAGTGCTGATGGAGACTGGGGGACACCGAGCCGGCGAGGATGAGGAATAAATCTGGGATTCCTTGTCCTTTTTTTTCGTTTTTTTTTTTCAAAAGATTTCCCACCTTGAGGCGGAGGACTGCGCGTTCGATTTGGATTTTGACAGTGCTGCTGGCGTCGCACTCTCGTAACCGCTGATTTGTGCTTCGACATCAGTTCCTGTTGCTGGAGCACACTTACGCGACACGGTGCTGTGCGGAGATGAGGTGAGCTACATACGAGTGGATTCATGTGTGTGTGTGTGGGAAGTGAAAATTATTTCTCCGTAATTAAGACGACACAACATGTGATTAACAGATAATCAGGATTAATTTCCTAAATTGATTCAAATGAGCTGCTTTTCAGCGCGGGCTGCCTGAGGACGGGGGCTTCAGAGGAAATGAACGGGAAATCGCTAACGAGAACGGCTCTAAAAGATTTCTGGAATTATCGCAGTCTAGTGGCTGTGAATGCGGCTGATGTGAGTACTCAAGATTAAGGGGAATTGATACTTTGCAGGTGCTACGTTCACAGTCGAAATGTTGGAGATAGGGTGTGTATTGTAACACAATGACAGATGAAACTGTAGGATAACTTATAAAAATCAACACTTTTCGAACGCACCATTTCACCACACAGTAGATGTCAAATAAAGCTGTCAAATGATTTGCTTATAGTAAATTTGTATTTTTGTTTTTTCATTGTTTTAATATAATAATATGGGTGGCGCCGACTGTCCGAGGTGGACCTGGGCCTAGCTTCTCAGCAACCACGTGTGTTGTGAGTGCTATTGTTCTTTCACGCGTGGAAGCGACCTACAGTTTGATGCCGACTCCGAACGGCGAATTTGAGAAGCTCTTTCTAGACAGGAATACTCTTTGAGCATTGTCAATGACTTGAAAGAGGTGGAGCCTTGAAGTATGATAGGTGGTAAATTTGGGTATCGAACCTGGCACCGTCTGCGTAGGAGTCGACGCACTTACCCACTACGCCACGGCGACCACTTTCATTTCTCTTCACTTTTCATTGTTTTGTTCTCGTCCAATTGTTAATACCGCTTTAACTTGATCCAATAAAATTGAAATTGATTAAAAACGTAGAAAGGCGACAAGTAAGCATCGCTTTTGGCGGTAAATTGGGCATTGAAATATATTTGGCAATGTTGGCGACTTTGCACACGGTGACCCAATATTTCGCATCACCAACTGTTAACAATGGAGCTGCGTTTGAAGGCGTGTGGGCTGGGCATATAACATCATAAAGGTGAACGATGTTTTCTTCCATGTGCCACATACGTTTTCTTCCGTGCCCTACATAAGTTTCTAGCGCATAGTTGCACATAAAGATTTTTTGATAAGGCCACAAACTTCTCGGTACTCTTTGATGAATTCAGCAATGCGAAGAGATACTGCTCGGTAGACAAACTAGACTGCGTTTTCGACGTTTTCGCAAAGAATTTCGAATCAAGATTCTTTTCAGATTCAAGCCTTTTTCTTCCATATTGCACATCAAATGCAAAGAGGAGTAGAATTTCTTTGACTTCTTAAATGGCAGCCAACTTCGGTAGATCCTTAACATTTTTGTGAATGAAACCGCCAGTATTACTTTGATTCACTTTTTCTTCCTGTAAATAGGTAAAGGAAGTATTTATTATTCAGTCTTTATAAACAGGAAACATAAAAAAAACAAAACATAAATAAATTAAAAATATAATCAACCTCAATCTAACATTTTTGAAAAATTGCTGCTAATATGGATCACCATGTTTTAAATATGAACCATGGAGCTCTAAACCGAAAATTACCTTTCTTTTCAGTTTATTGCATACCACATATTCATCTGCACCCTGTGTGTATGCTTTTCCTGTTCTGAGATATTGTAGTGGGCCATACTGCAAGCATGGGAGGGTCTGAGTCTGACCTCATCGTCTGTTTCTGACGGTCCTGGGCACACTGGACTAGCCAAGTTGTTTAGCTTCAGCTACTTGTTGGCCATTATAACGGGGGTTAAGCGAGGTGGCTCAGATTCAAAGACCATTTTAGTTGGAGAATGGGCTTCCATGTGCTCGATGTGACCAAGCCAGTGCAGTCGACGCATTTTTGCCTTCGGGACACTACCCGCTTCTTGGTACAACTCGTAGTGTACACCATCTTTATGTTTTCGCCTCCATTCACTTTCCTCTCAAACAAGATCAGACAGAAATGTTTGTGCTGTTTTGCGTATTGTCCAGCTTTCGACTCGATATAGCATGACTGGCAAAACAAGAGATTTGTATAAAAGCAAGTGTGCGATCGGATCGGTTGTTTGATGGTTCAACGACGACGAAGATGAATGAACGACTGATTTCCACGAAAATTCAAAGAGGAAAAGCTTTATTTCATATTGCTTATATAGTACGAAATACAACGGTCGGTGTGGTGAAAATCAAAAGAAAATTATGGCCGATTTTACTAAACTTGGCGCAATATTTAAATAACATACAGAAGATGGATACAAAATGCAAAGTGTTATTCAATCTTTAAATTTGTTATATATTGTGTTTTGTTTTGTTAAGTGACGTGTTCCAACATTCCGCCCGCCTTGAAAGCACCGCCTTTCAATGTTTTATGATGGTAACACTGCAAGTTTACGAATAGGTCGTCTTAAGGTTGTCTTGGCTGTCCGTACATCAGCAACTCTCACTCTTCCATCAGTACCTTGGATGACTTCGACTATTCGTCCCATGACCCATCTCTGTGGTGGTACGTTGTCTTCGTGGATGATTACCAAATCGCCGACGCTGATGTTGGGATTCGACGCTGTCCACGTTCTTCTTCCCTGTAGCTCGTTGATGTACTCAGCTGACCATCGTCTCCAAAAATGCGTTTTAACAGCGTTGATGCGACGCCATCGTTCGATGTAACTAATTTCTGGAACCTCAGTTGCTGGCTCTGCTATGGCTTTCAGTGACGATCCGATGAGAAGATGAGCTGGGGTGAGTGCTTCGAGATCGTTGGGATCAGACGACATCTGGGTGATTGGGCGGGAATTCATCACTGCTTCTATCTCGACAAGCGCAGTGGTCAGCTCCTCGAACGTGAGTTTCGCTCCTCCCAAGCTTCGGTATAAATGACCCTTGGCAACCTTGACCGCCGCCTCCCAAATTCCACCAAAATGGGGTGCCCTGGGGGGTATATAATGAAAATTTATACTATGGTTAGTACAAAAGTTTTGTAAAATTTCCTCTGACGTTTTTTTAAAAAACATATTTCGCAACTCTAAAAGTTTAGACTGTGACCCTACAAAATTCGTTGCATTATCACAGTATATGTCCCGTGGAAGACCTCTCCGCCCTATCATCCTTTTTAATGCTGCAACAAACGCTTCGGCCGACAAATCAGATACGGCTTCCAAATGTACTGCTTTCGACGAGAAGCAAACAAACACTGCGATGTAGCTTTTATACGGCTGCTTGCCTCGGATTTTGAGATAGGTAAAAATTGGACCGCAGAAATCCACTCCACAACGCAAAAAAGGACGAGAAGGAGTCAATCTTTCTTTAGGTAAGTTCCCCATAATTTGCTCCAATAGTTTAGGACGGTATCGAACACAGTGAACGCATTTTCTTACCGTGCTCAATGCGACTTCTCGAGCGTTTATCACCCAGAACCTTTGCCTCAGTAACGCTACTAGAGCTTTAGGACCGGCATGATAATTCGATATGTGCAAGTGTCGGACTAAACTCCTTGTAAATGCATGATTCTTCGGTAATAGCGACGGATGTTTGCACTCATCAGGGATTTCCGCATGTTTTAACCTACCACCGACCTTCATTATAAGTACACCGTTCGACTCCTGAAGAAATGGACTCAGCCAATTGATGGATCCTTTCAGACTACGGTTGCACTTCAATAAGTTGATTTCGTCGTAAAATGATTCCATTTGGACAGCATGAATAATCTGTAAGAGAGCAAGATCCAATTCGTCAGATGTTAAATGGTGACTCATTTGATATGATTGATTTTTCATGCGTTGACAAAACCGAATCACGTACGCAGAAATGCGAAGGATTTTGGGATAGGAACTAAAGCGCTCAACTATCCCGATCAAAAAATTTGGGTCAGATTTCTTGCAAACAAAGACCGCCTTTCGTTTTTCTAATGACATTTCCTTTGGAGAAAGCGAAACATCGACTTTTGTGGGCCAATTTTTCTCCGTTTCCTTTAGAAAGCTGGGACCTTCGAACCATATGGATTCCCTTAATTCCTGGACTGTACATCCTCTTGAGACTATGTCTGCCGGATTATGTTCAGTAGGAACATGACGCCAAATAACTCCTTGGGCCTTCGATTGAATTTCCGCAACTCTATTTCCGACGAATGTATTCAATTTTGAAGAATGAGTTGAAATCCAGTGTAAAACAATTGTCGAATCTGTCCAAAAGAAAGTTTTGTCTTGGGACCCGTTAAAGATACCATGAATTTTTTCCCAAACTTTGGCTAAAAGATGAGCTGCACACAGTTCTAATCGAGGTAGTTGTTTCTTGTTAATGGGTGCTACTCGGGACTTTGCCAATAAAAGCCTAACTTGAACTGATCCTGCATCCACTGCTCTAAGATATATGCAACATCCGTATGCTTGCATCGATGCATCAGCGAAACCATGAATTTCATATCCGAGTCTTTTCGGAAGTAAAGCAAATCTGGGAACGGATACATTCTGCACTGCATGCAAGTCAGTCATGAATTGCTGCCATTCTTCTTCTAAATTCTTGGGAAGTGGTACGTCCCAGTCAATTTTCTCTATCCACAATCGTTGAAGTATAATCTTTGCCTTAATGACGATGGGGCTGAGTAAACCCAATGGATCGAACAGTGAAGACGAAACCGAAAGAATAGAACTTTTAGTGTACTTAGAGTACGATCTATTTGGATTATAGGAAAGGATAAACTGATCTTTGGTGGAATTCCACGTAATTCCTAACGTACTAGTAAGTCCTGATTCGCTCAGACTTATTGTCGTTGTTTGGCCAGCCTTTGCTATATTGGGATGGTTGCTGTTCCATTTTGACATCTCTAGACCAGCTGTTTTTAGAATTTTTGTGACTTCATTCATTTTTTGAAGCAAAGTTTCAAGGCAATCATCTCCTGCTATAAAGTCATCCACGTAGAATTCATTTTCCAATGCATAGGATCCTAATGGTGACGATGTTCTACATTTTTCTGCTAGATGCATTAAACTACGAATCGCTAAGAACGGAGCCGAAGCTGTGCCATAGGTTACTGTGTTGAGTTCGTACGTTTGGATGGGTGATGTTGCCTCTTTTCTCCATAGAATATACTGGAATCTTCTGTGATCAGGATGGATCAAAAACTGACGGTACATTTTTACAATGTCTCCAGTTAGCACGAAAGTGTGTAGGCGAAAACGAAGCAAAATGGTTAATAGGTCTGGTTGAATGGTTGGACCGACCATGAGAATATCATTCAACGAAATTTGTGTGGACGTGTGGCAAGAAGCATTAAATACCACTCTCAGTTTAGTTGACGTACTACCAGGTTTCAAAACACAATGATGAGGTAAGTAGTAATGGGATTCCTTCAAATTTGGTTCCTTGACCGGTGACATATGCCCCAAAGTTTCATATTCATCTAAAAACATAGCATACTGACGTTTCAACTGTACATTCTTCGACAACCTACGCTCAAGTGCTAAAAATCGACGAAAGGCTATATCGTAAGATGCTCCTAAACAACTTGGTTCTCTTTTGAATGGTAATTTCAGTATGAGTTGGCCGTTAGATGAAATCTCAGCGGTGGTTTTGAAATGTTCCTCGCACTCCATTTGCTCCTCTGTCCATTGTGGGCATTTCACTGGACCTTCCTCTAATTCCCAGAAGCGTTGAACATAACGATCAAGAGAATCTTCCGTTGTTGTCAGACCACAAGATATTTTGTTTGATGATGATGATGTTTTATATCTTCCAGATACGATCCACCCTAACGACGTATTTTGGAGAGAAGGGAGACATTCTCCTAATTTGATCTGTCCTACTTTCAGCAACTCGAAAAATGATTCCGCTCCTAACAATAAATCTATTGGTGCAGGTTCGTAGAAGTATTCGTCCGCTAACTCTATATTTGGAGGAAGCTTCCAATTTGTAACTAACAGTCTAGATTCTGGTTGGTACCCAGTGATGGATGGCGTAACTAAAAACTCCAACGATAATTCAAAATTGTTGTATCTTGACCGAATCGTAGTTTGTGTTTGGCACGTGATTTTAGTTTCAGTTACCCCAATGCCCATAATGTCGACATTTTTACGTTTCGTTTGCAAGTGAAGAGCCCTAGCGAACCTATCATTAATCAAGTTTACTTGTGACCCTGAGTCCAATAAAACTCTACGCAACTGGAATCCTCCCGTTGAATCCATGACGAGAACCATAGCTGTTGCTAAGATGACTTGTGGTGAATCTCTGAAATCCCTCTCCATTGCAGTGTGAACTGCAGCTGCCGTTGATGGTTCCCCACTTCTGGAAGTATCGCCTTGTTGAGTACGATGAAGTAAAGTGTGATGTGGTTGTCGGCAACTCTTGCACCTAAATGTCGAGGGACACTTAGACACGCTGTGGCCTTTTCCAAGGCAGTTTAAACAGAGTCCAAGTTTTTTGACTTCCGTAAAACGTTGCATTACGTTGAATTTGACGAAGTTGGAACAACTTGCTATTGAGTGAGCGAGATCTCCACAAAACACACAGCGTCTTTGCATCGCCGCCAGTGTATACTGAGTGCGACGAACTGAAGATGATTGCTTAACCTTATTGGAAGAATTTTGTCCATGATCAAATTTCAATTGTTTGCTGTCACGCGCCTCGAGAAATTGACAACGTTTGCTTAACACCGATGCACAATCTGCCCAAGTGGGAAGTTGCTTGTAGTCCTGATGTTCATCCCACTTGGATTGAGAATCTGAATCTATCTTAGACATCGCAATGTATATCATCATTGCGTTGCATATATCTTCAAAGGATCCTATTGATTGAAGTGAATTAAAGATAGCAGATATATTATCGATAAGGGTTTGCAATTCCAATGCGACACCCTTTGTAACCATTGGCAACTCAAATAATTCCTTAATGTATTGAGTGAATATTAAACAATCGTTATTGTAACGCTCTTTGAGACTAGCAAGTGCCTTTGGATAATTTTCCGTTGTTACCTGAAAGGCCTTTACTGTGCTCAGAGCTTGATCGCTTAAACAATTTAGCAGATGGTTGAATTTCTGAATCTCCGTTAAATTGGGTTCATTATCGACAAGAGTTGTGAATGAATTTATGAAATTCTTGTATTCAGAATATTTTCCGTTGAATTTCGGTAACTTAAGGTTTGGCAAATTTTGCGATGGTTGCCAAACAGCAAAACTTGTTTCCGCGGAACTAAATCGACGACTGGGACCTAACAACGATTGAATTTTAGTTTTCGCAGAAATGTACAAATCTTCCAATTCTCCACGAATGCTATCCGACGGTGATAATCGTTCGATTTGAGTCTGGTAAGCGAGCAATTGTTTGAAATAGGATTCTAGGATTCCTAAACGACATTCCAATTCAGTAGGCGAAAGCGAAGCTGCTCGTGATTCCACCAGATTTTTAATACGGGTGATGTTACCCCTAGTATTTGAACGCAGTTGCTTCAATTCTTCCACAGTTTGTTCGTTTTCCATATTGATTTTTAAAATTGATAATAAATTAAGCTGAACAAAATTAAATGTCTCCTAAAATGCTTGCGATGCTATTGTGAATGGAACTATGTCAAAGCTCAACGAATGCAAATAGAATCCACGCAATGCTACAATAGTTTCGATTCAATTTAATTCCAATTTTCACGACAGCGAAAGCTTTACTTCAGTGCATATGATCAATGCAGCATCCACTCCCGCGACGACGAAAAAAAAAAAAAAAAAAAACTCCAAAAGTTCTGTTGGGCGAAATGAAGATCAATGCAATGAAGTAAAATTCTATGCGAAATAACGGAAACGATCGAACGATCGGCGATGATTTGGCTTAAAGTGCAGTGCAAGTGAAAATTGATCGATGAAAGCTTTTTTTTTTTTGTTTTTTGATATGGATCGTAAGAGAATGTGGAACGTATGGCGGTTGACTTTAATCAATCGAACAACTATATGTGTTTTAAATTGGACTATGTTTCTCTATCTTTTTTTTTTTTTTTTTTAAAATAAAATTGCATGCATATACTATATACATATGTATTATACATATGTATATATCACGATTCCGTCGAATGTGCGTTTGCTTCCAATTTGTAGCTTTATTATTTCTTTATAAACGTATGTCTATACGTAAATATTTAGAGATCTTCGCACACATTCGATTGAAGGCGATTTGTGACGTACCTGGATGGGAATTTATACTTATCTTCCCACTTTTGTCCAACGAAGTTATGATGATGGCTTGCAATTTTGCACTCTGTTCCTTTAAGAAATGTACTTGCTTAACACTTCACACGCGAGACCGATACCGAACGCGAAACCGAGCACGAATATGGAATATGAATGTTTCACTAATAGGCAAAATGTCGAGTTATTATGATTTTCCACTTCTCACTTTTGAGTTTTTAGGTTTTTGTTTTGCCGACTTCGTGGGTTTTTGATTACACTTTATTAACACTTATGCACTGACTTTTTCTTTTAAACGTTTGGGCGCCAAAATGTGCGATCGGATCGGTTGTTTGATGGTTCAACGACGACGAAGATGAATGAACGACTGATTTCCACGAAAATTCAAAGAGGAAAAGCTTTATTTCATATTGCTTATATAGTACGAAATACAACGGTCGGTGTGGTGAAAATCAAAAGAAAATTATGGCCGATTTTACTAAACTTGGCGCAATATTTAAATAACATACAGAAGATGGATACAAAATGCAAAGTGTTATACAATCTTTAAATTTGTTATATATTGTGTTTTGTTTTGTTAAGTGACGTGTTCCAACAGCAAGTAAAGCAATGTGGGCCAGCTGACGTCGACATGGAGTTTTTCCAAAATTGTACATTGGTTGTACACAATTATAGCAGGACCCATTATAAAATATGCGACCATCGTTCGTTGACCTTAGAACGTCCAGCAGACAACGACAAAAATCTTGCTTACCAATATTCATTACGAATATAGCTGCTAGACATGCCATCACATATGTCTGATATGCAAACTTCAGGATTATAAGAACAATCCAGCAACCTATTAGGCAGCATTGATTCGGCAGTCTTTTTGAGGTTTAAGTATTGGACCTAGATCATAGAAGTATGGAAGATTCTGGAGCTGGAGCTGGAGGCATTGGGCCCGGCACAAGTATTTCCATACCTATAACGTTAAATCTCTGTTTCAAGATGAACTGGACGTCATTGAGATCGGCGCCAGGCACATTCTCGACAGTAATATTACGGGCGCTAGCCTGCCCAATCTGATCAAGCTAAACGATCGTATGGGATCGATCATAGGCCAGAGTTGTTTGGTAATGAGGCATCCTGTGCCAGATATCCATCTGCGTTTTTTTTTGAGCAAGCGCTTCAAGCCTTAGGAGATGTTTAATGGTAGCGAAAGGCATGGAGGGTGGGTCTCCACCAGGAAAGAGCACGGAGTAAGTGCCCTTTCCAGCGAGCTCATCCGCTTTGCAATTCTCTGGAATGTCACAGTGCCCGGCACACACATTAGTTGGATGCTAAAGTACTTGGCCATCTCGTTAAGAGATAGGCGGCAATTAAGGGAAGTCTTGGAATTAAAGGTGACTGAATCCAGAGATTTTATCTCTGCCTGGCTATCGGAACAGATGACGATATCTGTGAGCGATATTACATTGTTTTTCAGCCAGGACAGGGCTTCCCTTAAGGCAACTCTAAAGACACTATCGTCCAAACTAATTGACTCCTATGATGCACTACAATGCCTTGTCAAACACAATCAAAGTGGAGATGGAGATGAGTCTCAGCACACAAGGGGATTGCAGACAAAGAATGATTAGATGAGCTCGCCAAGGCTGGCTTGCAATCTGCGTTCATCGATCTTGAACCATAGTAATGTCAACTGTATAGGAGCTGCAACACTTATTGACTACCAAAGAGGCTAATCTTATGCAATTCAAACGATTAATCAGATGATATTTTAATAAGAAAAATCCCCAAGAAGGAAAGTTCAAGAATGCTTATAACTGGCCACTGTGGACTGAATTAACACCCTTACAAAATTAACCTGTGACAAGACAAGGATTGTCGCCTGTGATTGAAAGAGGATGAGACATGTGATCACATTTATGCGAATTTCCGGCACGTCTCTGGTTGAGAAAACGTATTTTCCATAGGGAGATACTCACTTCAGTGGAATTAAATTATTTTAATCCATCTTTCATATGGCTTAACTCTCACCCTTGGATATATTGAATAACTTCAGGTCGCAGTGCCTTTATCTTCACGGTCTGTACAATGGAGTGAAAAATGCCTGACTTGGTCCTTCGAGCCAGAATTGTTGAGCAATGAGTACTGAGCTGAGCATTCACAAGGAAATATTAAAAACAACCATATATAAGCTGTGTTGTTTTGCATGCGTATATACGCCTAATTTTGAAGTGCAAAAAAAACGATCATCGGCGCTTAATGATTCATCATAAAATCTTGGCAGCAACGACGATATTTATGACATTTGCTAAACAGTCAGGGGTGTAATCGTGAAAGGTGATGGTTGATCTTGATGTATAGCAGAGACTCTGTATATACCAAAAATTGCATACTTATGGATGCCAACAAAATTAAAAATGATCTAATACATCAACCAAACCTGCAGGTGTAAGCCACATACATCAACTTAAACAATGAATGAATGAATTCAGGAATGAACACACAGAAAATAATGATTGGACGCATTGTTTTTCTCCGCGATTATTCCTTAAGCGGCGATAGATATGATGAGTAAGTTAAGCGGATATTGGACTCGTTGTTAGTGTATTTTACATGCAAATTGAAATTTAGTCGTATATACGCTTGCAAAAAAACGCAGCTATAGTCGCATGATTTCACTTTCGGTTCTGAGTTAAATAGACTTGTCCATATGTCGTGCATAATGTTCGTGTGTGGCATTAGCTGTGCTTGCACCGAGCATTTCGTCGTCCTTTGGATACCGCATGCATTTAATATCCATGCCATCCGATTTAGGCCAACAAAAATGGTTAGTAGTGGCCAGCAGTGCTCTCTGTCCGATCGCAATGTTAGCTTTGTTTGGAAGAAGTTCGTACGGAAAAGTCACCTTCTGCCGGTGCACTGCCACTCTATTTAACTCCAAACTCTCATGGATCTCGATGTGCACTCTCATCCAAAAAATGCGTCGCTGAAGAATGAGAGTTGAGAAAGAGGTCCGCTTGCTTGCTGCAGATGTCATTCAAGAATCATCTTCCCTTCACCTCGTGGGTTTGTGGAATTCCTTACGGATGCAGTCACAATATCCGCTTAGTGCCTGTGAAAAGCCGAGTTCAAGTACATGTCGCGTCACGAAATTGTAAAAACCGAACCGTCCATTTCCACCTGGAAAATATGTCAACATCAGTTAATTTGAATGCGACAAATTAAGCGAAGATAGACAGCACCTTTCACATCCTCATTGAAAGCCTCTTTCGTCATGAATTCCTTGCAACAGTCTTGATGTAAAGGGAATATAGCCAACTCGTATGCCTTCACGGCAAACGGTATGACGCAGTCACCTCCTCTAAGCAATGTAGTCTAGCCAGCGGACTCGAGTGGCAAAGTAAATAAATCCGCTCGTTGCCTGAAAGTCTTTTTTTAAATTTCTAACAAAGCTTATGTTCATGAATGTTTCACATCTTCCGGGCAACCAACCTTCTTTTTAAATGTAATCAGAAGGGAAAACCAACAAGTTTCCATGCACAATTTAATAAACAAAGTTGTTCAGGGGAATCTGCTCATCGATACTCACTGCTAATCCCATACCCATCTACTCAACCCAGAAGCCACACATCATCAACCATAACTTCGTTCCACCTGCTTCGTGTCCATCAACCATCCCCAATTCAAACTTAAGGTATCGTGTGCTGTCCAACTTCGAAATTCACTTGAAAATCCCATTAACCCTACAAAACCGACGCACACACATGCCCACTAAACGAAATGTGTCTAATCATGGGCTCTGATTAGCTCCGACCTTATCTGGGCCAACATAAAACGCTCGCAGTCACAAAAGATTCAATTTTGCCAGTCGATTAGAGTTGCCAACCGTAAGCCGATCGAAACCCACTCACCGAGGGGACCTTTTCAAAGCCGAAGCCCACTAAATTCTGGAAATTCAATGACCTTCATATAAAGTGTCGACCGTAAATCATATTGGTCCCATCCTCGTGTACTTCTGCCGTGTGAAAAGCAAGCACATTGAGGCGCAGAGCCAAGTTGCTGATGCAAATACGAGTGAGTGTGTCTGGACCAACCCCACGCCGACGACAACGGTGTTTTGCATTGTTGAAGACGGTCCAGTGGTGAGGCACTTGTATCTGAAGACCACCAGGCGGCACCCTTCTCCGTATCTTAAGTGCCATTACCATGACGAACTACCAACACAGCCTACACCGGTCATACACCCCTGAGTTTATAACATTAGCATACGAAGTCGCACACACAAGGGCATGCTAGATAAATGAGTGAAAAATATCTCTCGCACACGTTCCACAGATTAGCGATAAGACCCGACAAATCCTTTCCCAGCGCCCCACTGCCGGAGGACCATCATCCACTTCTGGTGCCAGACCGCAGACCAAGTGGCGCTGTCAGAGCGAAACGGAACGGTGGCAGGACGGCGCAGCGGAGCGAAGCAGAACTGAGGTAGACTCGAAGGGAGGATGCCATATGCGCATATTATGTAAAATTGTGTTTTTCCAACTGACACAAAAGAATCAAGGACATGGGAAGTTTCAGTTTAAGGAGAACAAGCTAAATGAGGCGACCGGGTGGACGGGCGTGCTGACAATTACCCCAGATCTTGGACCACATGGCAAACACGAGTTTGTGCCTCATCCTTCGTCCGCACCATTGAATCGTCATGACAAGCAAGTGGTGTACGCCAGCCAGCCAATGGAAACAGCCGAGCCACAGCCCGCACCCCACGTGGATGCGATGCCGTTGGGTGGTCATCTATCCAACCTATGCATGGCTGGCTGATGGGCGATGGCTGATGGCTGCTCAGCGTAGTAGTGGTGGTGATGGGGGATATTAGTCGAATCGTTCCACATTCATTTTTTCCTGCTGATTCATGATTATATGAACAATTTTGCAGGACTTTCTCTTCCACTTCGGGCCGATGACGGATGGCAGGAGGGCACAACAAGCAGCCACTGGGACAGAGCGATGGTGAACTCCAGAGCAACTTTACGTCACGGACGAACCGAAGGATGAAGAGTGAGCGAAGGAGAATAGCTTCTGTGTGTTGGATTGTAGGCCCGAGATGGTGGCTTGAACAAGGGATGACCTTTAGGTTTCAACAAAATGTTTTCCTTTCCTTCCCACGATGTGTACCGAGAGCTCTACGCTGTGTGTGGACGATTGAGTTTGCTGTTTGCCCGACGATGACAATGGCCAATGGTGGTAACAATGAAGATGATCTAAAGAGGACACGTATCCCGAATGAGGGTGCATAAAGGATTATGAGAGTTTTTAAAGCAAACTTACACAGGCACTGGAGTGGCTTGTTCTTGTATTCACAATATGAGTTAGAGCTCGCCTCGGTTCTAGGGCATTAATAATAGGTGCACACGCATGATCGTCGGAGCGGATTTTTCACTTGAGCAACTGCGGAGGTATGCACGACGTTTCCGGAATGTGATGGGAGGCAATGCTGGAAGTACGAACCAGCTGACGATTGTGTGACCTTAATTTGGATTTTTGCATGCAGAAGCTGGACAAATACGTGAGGTTTTGGGTCGCTTGCTTGCTTTTGAATGGTTGGTACTTATTTGATTTTATTCAACAAAAAATTACACGGGATATGAATTGTGAGTGGATGTTTAGGTAGTTTCTCTGGAACAAGGTTGGATTTCATGCGAAATGGATTGCGGTAAGCCGTTGCTCATACGATGACTTATTTTATATTTATGTGCTTAAACATTGTTTATTTCCCCTGCTTATTTTTTGAATAGGTATGCGTGCATTTGCATCACTGGGGGACTTGGCAGCACACTTGCAGCCGCGATGGAAACAATGCTACAGCTACTTCTCATGGTGACAGGAAGCTGCCAGCTACCAAGGCAGCGATTAGGCAGAGAGAAGTAATCGTTGAAGTTAGCCACACAGCTTAGGACACTTGGACACAATCAAGAATGTTAGGGACGCGAAGCAATAAGATTATAAGGCACCCTTCGAATTTTTGTATACAGCTTGGGTCATCAAGTGGTATTTTTTTTTAAATTATAGGTTCTTGTTTCCACACTCCACAGGAACTCGGTATCGTGCCTCCGCGGAACAAAATGAGTCGCTCTTGCGCCCAATCAGTGAGTTTTATGAAAACATGTTTTGGCCGACATGCGAAATGCAAAAATGTTCGTGATATTGTGGACAACACTGATGGCCCCCGTCGAACTACGATGCGCACAGATGAGATTGGGGCTGTTTTGGCTGAGAGCATACCGTTAACCAACTCTTTTCTCTATTGAATTTGAAAGTATGGATTTGGTCAACCACTGGTTCATGCAGGATAGTGCGGCATACCAAACAGCCCGTGCCGCAATCGATATTTTGCACTAAATTCCCTTAACCTTCCTTCATAATATTCTATCTCTCAGTTACATCGACAAGTTAGTGTTGAATTAATCTCTGATAGAATAGAGAGGCTAACACACTCTTTTCTTATAAAGTGTAGTATACCTGAAAAACCCCTTGTTAATGGGTTAAGTGTCACCTAACTTAAGTTGAAATACGAATTGTACACAAACAAAAGCCTTAATAATTTATTTCTTTAATTGATTTCCCTATCTATTGTAATTCTAATCTGTTTGTCAATGTATAAATATAACAATGTATATATTAGTTCTGCATTTGTTTATTTACTTACTTATTTATTCATTTATTTATTTGTTTATTTATTTGTTTATTTATTTGTTTATTTATTTATATATTTATTTATTTATTTATTTATTCATCTATTTATTTATTTATTTAATTATTAACTTTTTTGTTTTCTTCATGAGGGTTTTTTTTTCGATATACAGAATAAAAGATTCATAAACAAAATCATAAATAATTTTTTCAGTTGAAAGATATATGTAATATCATATTTACATACAGAGTAAATTGCGTGGTCACAAGCCTTGTAAAAATTTTACGAACGAAAGAAATATCTATAATATAATATAATATGGGTGGCGCGACAGTCCGAGGTGGACCTGGGCCTAGCTTCTCAGCAACCACTCGTGTTGTGCGTACTATTGCTCTTTCACGAGTGGAAGGAACCTACAGTTTAATGCCGAAATATCTATCCATCTAGTTTTAAATTCATCCATATTAGTTTCAATTGCGTGTTCTATATTCGTTTTGTATAAGTATACATTTCCGTAGAGCTTTAACTAAATTTACCCAGTTGTACTCGGGCTAAATTACATATGTAGTAGTTTCATTAGAACTTAACTTTACGATATGTCCCAGCTGCCACAATATGATAAAACTTTTTTTTTGGTTTCTAAATTCTTTTTCTAAATTAAATGTTTTCAACGAATGGGTTAAATATTCGAAAGATGAGAGGAAGACTCAATTATTTGGAGTATATTCGAATAAAAAAGTAAATTTAAGCTTAAGTTTATTTAAGTTAAATTAAAAGATGCAGTATTCATTGAATTATACAAAAAGTCAACAAATTCAAATAGAGTATGAGCATAATAACCAATAAACATTGAAATACAATATTCTCTTTTTTATTTTGTTTTACTTTATTTTTCTACATTTTGTGGATAAATTGTGATATTTTTTATATTTGAACGAGCATATGAAAATATTTAGTTTGAGTCCTCTCTCATGGTCGTCCCTACCAAGATGCAGAAATTCTCTGAAAACCCTTCGCAAATTATTCACTTATTGAATAACTCTCAAAGAAAAAGTTAATTTTTAAGTGCCATTGCTGATCTCTTTCAACTTTTGAGCAATTCACTTACGCTCTATTATACCCTAAGTGGCATAAGAGCGCGACAGTGACAAAATCATTTTAAAATGTGTGCACCCGCCCAGCCTCCATTCGGGTATCGGTGCTGGCTGTCCTACCTTCCACCGTTGTGTCAGTTGAAAGACCGGTTGAGTAAAAAATTAAATCAATCTCCTCGCTGAAATGCCGAAGCCAGAAAGTACTTATTTGCATCTGAGTTTGTTTTTTGTGACTCCCTTCAGAGCATTCACTGCACCATGACTGAATGCGTTATTGGTGCAAATTCCTTTCTGAAAGGCTTTTGCCGCTGTAATGGATTAGTGCCAACTCATTTCAGTGCTTTGTTGTAGTAGTTTGTTTGCAACGAACTGTAGGGGTGGATGTACTTCCTGCTCTAATGGATGTCTTATAATATCGTCGCCCTTCTCGGGGATACGAATATGAAAAAATGCGGATACAGTGACTGTCAAAGTTTCACTGGTGCTTGTCTTTCTTTTAGATGCTCGTCAATCACCAGCTTTCCAGATTATGGATCTAGTATTCTGACATTTTAATTTAAAGCCTGATATTGTGTGTTTCTGTCGGGCCGTAGTTTGATAGGGTGTCTATGTTCGATTCCATTGATTCTGCTAACAATGTTCTGAGAGAGCAGCTTTTAATAAAAACACAATGAGATACCCGCAGACGCCTGTGGTAATGTCCAATCCAATGTCCAAATCTACTTAACGTATGGAAAAATGCCGAGAAATCAAGCTACCTGAAGGGTATGTGAGGTGTGTGGTTAAGTAGCAATGTCATCATCATCATTTTCTTCTGGCCCGCATGATCAACTAAAGAGGTCGCGGGGTAGAGTATGCACGAGAGATCACCAAGCAACTCGATCCTCCGCCATTGACTTTAACTCTGAGGGGGGTTAAGTCTTTAACTCAAGATTTTTGCCCAAGCGTAACCAGACGAGTTTATGGATATCTTCCAACCACCTCATCCTGGGCCTGTCAAGAAGTCGCCCACCGGATGGAATCGCGTTCATGCCCAGCCTCGGAAATCCTGTTGTTGGGGACATTCGTGATACGTCCAAACCATGGAAGTATAGCAGTTTCCGTTCGAAGAAGAAGCTGCTCAACGTTGAGACGTTCACCCTCCCCTGACTGAAATCACAAACAAAATCATTTGTGCCACTTAGAGCAGTCCCCTGAAGACGCTTATCGACCATCTGATAGGTCCAGGTGGGTGCAGCATGAAGCCGGGGAAGGCTAGAAATAGACTACACCTTAACCCACCTCCATTATCGATTTAAAATTTTGACGATTTTTAATCTGACGGTAAATGAACATAAATTATTTTTTAGGCTACATACAACAACATTATTTGAAGACTTAAAAAAGAAGAAATAATGTTTGCATAATTTCTTTTTTTGATGTTGTTTTTAGTGATCGAACAAAAGCCCTTTTTTCCGGCGGCGCATGTGATTTCCGCTCACTGGCACATCTGAAATCAAAAAATCCAACGGGATTATAAAGAGTACGTATTTGGCTCTGGTATGAAGTAGGATTATTAAATTCGCACAAAAATTAACAAAATGGCGGAGCTTTGAAATTTTGATTTGAAAATCTCCAGTTTTTCAGCCACGATTCAAGTTAAAAAGTAAAAAAGATCTTCACCGATTTGATTTGTCCTTATTCATACCGTACCTATGTATTTATAGAATAACGTATTCAAATTTTGAACCGATTGGATTAATAGTTTTTGAGTAACCTCATGCGCCAGTCGTAAAAAAACTATTTTGAGAAAAACGCGTTTAAAGTATAAAACCTACCTACGTCCTACCATAAATTGGCTATATCTTCAAGAGTTTTGCAAATTTTCACTTGAAATTTTAAATTTATTTAATTCTTGAATGGTTATAGGTTTGGACTAATTCAAAAAAAGAACTATTTTTTGAAACAGATGATTGAGGGTGCTGGGGGTTGGTGTCCCCTTATAAGACGGATAACGAGTCTGTTGCTGAAATACACAACAAACTTTTCCTTTCATTATTTCTTGACAAAATATAAATAATTTTTACAAGTATAAAATAACAATAACACAATAAGACAATAACAGTTATATGATATAATACAGTGGACTCTCCCTAAGTCGAGTTGTCACGGGATACCATAATTTGTTCGAGTTAGAGAGAGTTTGAGAGAGAGAGGTTTTGTATGGAAAATTGAGGAAAGTGTAAGTAAAATATTGCGAAAGAGTTCGACATAGAGAGAGTTTCGACATAGGGAGAGTTCACTGTATAATATAAATAGAAAAACAATGTAGAACAAAAAATGAACTAAACTTGTGTGAATTTGTCGAGAAATGAGAATAGAATCTGTTTCGTAATGATTGGAAGCGAATAGTCAATTTTTAAGATTTTTTAAAAATAAAGTTCTTATCCTCTCACACATAAGGTTTTCTGGCAAGGAATTAAATATTCTCGGAGCTGTACCATAGTAGATTCGACAAAATTGTGCTCTATAAGCATGTGGACTATTTATTCATATTAACACGTATCCAACATCATAGAAACCCGAATTTTGGAAAAAAATATCTTCAGAACTTTATCAAAATAAATGTCTTAACGGTAAAACTGGGCTTTCTGAGATTGACCTTAGTCAAAATTGGTAACACATGCTTTTGCTTAGTTAATAAACGTTGTATTTTATTAAAATACGCAGCACCCCAGGAAGAACTACCAATTTACAGTTATGCCAGTTCAAGTTTATAAGACCATCGTCGTAGTAAGTCCAATTAGTTATTAACGTCCAAATACAAATTTACGGTGTTATCGCTTGATTACGAAAGTGCAGTATTATCCGTAAATGCTGTGATTCTTGCTTTAAAGGGTTGGATGATTAATGATGTTTTTGAGACAGTAAAACCATGTTTTTCTCAATATTCTACTTATATTTTTTAAAATTATTTTTTAAAATATATATTTTAAATTTATTTGAATTTTTAACAAGAATGTCTTTGCTACCGCTGAGTATGATGCCAAAATCAGTGTAATGAAATGTATCATGAAGTATGATACTGCAAATTTAGACCTAAATATAAATTCACAAAGAAAATAAGGAAACATTATAAACATGCATAACTGGATGCCTCGGATCCGCTTAATTTTTATTTTCTTTCAGCCATTACAATTGCAAGCTTTCTGTTAGTGATCCCTGGTTTTTTTAGTAATTAAGTAAGAGAACAGCTCTGAAAATTTCAATTAAATCCTTCGTAAGGAAACAATTTTGATGATGGGAAACCACAAAAGATAAAATGATGTATCCAGTTTTCCTCCCCACTCCATGTACATGATTTCATACATAAAATCAGGCGTTTTCGATGGAGTAGTGGCTTTTTTGTAGCTTTATTATAGCATCGTGTACAAAATCTCCTTTTTCGAGATTGACTTTCGGAATTATGAGCAACAATAGGTGAAAGTGGCTGACAAGTTTCTGGACTGCGGTGGTTTTTGTTCAAGATTCATGATACCCTGTACCAAATTATTACCCAGATGGCTTAAGTTGCCTTTTTGGAAAATGCATTGCCCAGTGAGCGACACACATGTCCATCACTCAATAAGCATCTGTTACATCCCTGACTTTTACATCGCAATAATTTTCCATTTTCTGATGAAAATTGAACTGGCTTTGCTGCAGGAAATCTGTCAAAGCAGTTCACGATTTCACGTTAAATAAAAATTAAGCGCATCAGAAGCTATCATCCATGAAGATAGCCCACCGTGACTCATTAAAAAATTAAAAAGAACATAATTGACCAAAAATTAGTTATTAAAATTCATTGGCAGTCATTAAAAGCCGTTTTTAAAAAGAAGGATATCCGTCCAGGCATAGAAATGCTCTGAACTTACTTATTTATGGTGATAAATGGTCAAAAGCAATAATTCTTCTTTGAAAACCTTGATTCTACGAATTTTGTAGCAAAAATTAAACATTTCCTAATGAAAATTATGGGTATAACAACATTTTGACTGTACATTTAAGAACAGAAGCACCCCTAACGATACGCTATAAATGTTGGTGCTCTTGGTAGAGTAAGATCTGCCGATGCATCTTCTCCATGTCTGTTAAAAAATTTGCCCCGGTTGACCAGATTTCAGAGTCCAAGCTCTTCATTGCATTTGTAGTGCATTATGCAACAAATTGCTTTTGGAAAAATTTTACAAATGTGGCCTCAGAGGAAAAGTACAAAAATGGCCTTCTTCATATCTATCCAATAGAAAGCAAAATGTGGAAATTATTGGGCAACTATTTTCCAGTAGGAATTCCATAATAATTCCTATTGGAGGTCCCAAATGCCCCAGTTTGATACTTTTTTCATTTTCGCTATTTTCACAAAACCGTAGAAATAAGGTAAATACGTTTTCTGGTGTTATCGAATGCACAATTCGAAGTACATAATTCAGTTCTGAACTTAAGTGCCGATACAAATCATGGCATGGACATTTTAAGCCAACGCTTTCAACATATTCATAATTTTTACATTTACATAGATTTCTCGGAAGCCTTCGATAAAGCACATCACACTTTGCACTTAAACAATCTCACCTATGTTAGATCGATAGTTTGACATCACGTGTAATAAAAGCAACATCGGGCAAACCAAATGGTAGCCATATGTCGTCGTTACTGATATATCTTTGTTCATAAGCCATGTTCATGAAGTTTTTGAATCACTGTACAATTTTGACATTCGCGGGTAACTTTACCTTAACTTGTCTATAAACACTTTAATTGATTGCATCCAGTTCTAATTGGATATCCATGCACTAGTGCTTATTTGACCCAGTTTCTAACTGAAAAAAGTTATCAACTAAATAAAAACGCAGAAAATTTAATTAAGGTTCTTTTATAAATATTTGCTTAGAATTACATAAAAAATTAACAACAACAAAGGACAAAAGGGACCCAGAAAAGGTCCGTTGTCGGTAGCCACTTCTAGGCTGTGAGCGCAGTCTTTGGCCCTAAGAAAGGGTTCATCCGACGTCGTCTCTATTTCAGCGTACCAACCTGACCTTGGAAACCAAGCAGCTCCAGCTGTTCGGAGTTGTGAATACAGCCGTTGGCTTATCGGTTGATCAGCTCCTCCGCCGCCATCCTATAAGGGAGATGGATCCTGGTGCGCTCACTCTCTCTCGTTTGCAGCCGTCAAAGAGTCTCAATTGTTTGCATCAAAAACACGCGTTACGATGATGGGAATGCGCAAAACAATTGCGCAGGGTGAGATGGTCCTCAATCACTACAAGAAAGGGTGTTCCCGTAGGAAAAAGCAAATCCCAAAATGATCGGCACCAAAACTAGCTAGTGAGATGGAGAATATGATAGGAAAGTTTTGTTCCGCAGAAACCATTCGGCGTATTCTGAAAAATAATGATTTAAATGGAATGGAGTCGGACGCCAGAAGCATTTCATTAATAAAAGAAGTCACATCACGAGGGATTCAAGTTTCAAGGAGCTGATGATCATATTTGCTGATGAGTGCAAATTTAATATTTTTTCATTCGATCTTATGTATGACGCAAGACAAATACTGTATTTAATAACATAATCCAAAATTGAACATTAAATGTTCTAGTGTACCTAAATCGGCTTTATGAAAGGTGGGCTCCCTAGTATTCAACTTTTATTTAACTTCCAAAAATTACCATTTTCATTCGGTGCACAGTTCTTACGGCTATTTTGTAGGACTATCGACTGCGGAAGGCCAATGTTTCCTCAATTCAAGTGAGTGTCCGAGATTCCTTAAATATTACGAAACTCCGTTAAAATTAGCTTCTTACTTTTAATGGCTCTGAATGTCAAAACCAATTCCGCAGCTGTCATCACTATTATTCACACGGATCTCAGTTGAATACAGCTGAGGATCGCTGATCGATCACTGTTCACTGTTCATTTCATCTTCCATCAACGAATACATTCGGCATAAGTTGGACAACGTACTAAATAGGCTTCGGGTAACGAGCACTGGCATTGTGACGCTCATCATCATCATCATTTAAGTATGTAATGCTACAAATTTTTTGTGGACCATCGTATTTTAACAATCACATCCCAATTACTTCCGCTCGAAAAAGTGGAGCATTTAAAGGAACTGCAGCACCACCTCGCAACCGAATTCATAACTGCACATGTCCAAACGAGTGTACAAGAACCAAACGAGACGAGCCGGGGTAAACCACGCACGACAGATCTCCTGGCAACTGGATCCTCCGCCATCGATTCTAACTCATCGGGGTTTATGCCCAAGCGTAACCAGGCGAGCTTACGCACTTGGTCCAACCAGGTCGCCTACGTGATGGAGTCGCATTGAAGGCACGCCTTGAGCACGGTGGGGACGTTCGTGCTACGTGACCAAACCAACGAAGCATAGCTCTTTCCGTTCGAAGAAGCAGCTGCTCAAAGTTGAATTCCTCGCGCACTGTCGTATTGCTCACCCTATTCCGACGATAAATTCCCAAGAGAAGATATCTTATCTCAGCAGCTTGTATTCGCGATCTTATTCTTTCTGTCATTACCTAAATTTCATGCCTATAGTTGAATGTTGGAACAAATACTGAGTTGAAGACCGCTAACTTGGCTTTCACACTAACCTCGGCATTCCTGGTTAAAGACCTCCTAAGCTGTGTCAAAACTGATCTATCTTGACCAATCCTACATGAATGTTTACCATTACTCCTCCTACCACAACTATTCACATCGTCGCAATGTAAATTCAAGTTTTTATCTTCAAGTATTTTGATGCCCCACCAGGCCACCGCATTATCTTGAGTCGTCGTCCTTTTGAAAAACGGCCAATCAATGATAAGCCATAATTATTATTTATAACGAGATGTGCCCAATTTCACGAGACTCACATTTAATCATGTTATCGACTGAAAACTTCTTCGAATGCGCTCCTTATATTCATGTCGCCTTGTGAACCACCGACATGGAGGTTTGAATAACATCTCTCCTCGCCAACGATTAGTTAACGTCATATCCGATTTCAAATGATGAGGAATAATTCAATAAAACTTCGAAGAAATTTGTCTTACAGTCTATCTTGGAGAGAAAGAACATCAAAAGCGCACAAAACCCACAATATTTCACTGTATGTGAGTAGCGGGAGTCGGAAAGTTAAACTGTATTGAAAGCACAATGAATAAAATTGCCTATGTTAACACGCTTAAGGACAACATGCTTCACAATGCAGACGAATTGACAAAGGACACTTTTCGGTTTTACCAAGCCAATGAACCGAAACATACTTCGGCAGTTATTGAAACTTGGCCGATCTATAATCGTCCCCACGATGTGAAGCCGCCGGCACAGTCTTCAGATGTTAATGTTATTGAAAATCTCTGGTCCTTTGTGGACGCAAGCATTCGTAAACGTAGGATTTCGAATAAAAACGATCTGAAATGAAGAATGGGCAAAAATAACCGCCTAGCCGCCTTAAATATATAACAGTTTGGCATATGACACCAAACTGTTATATGCCAAACTGTTAAATGCCAAATGACCTATTTTTTATTCTTATTTTTTTTTTGTAAATGGGTCAAATAAGTTTTAACATAAATTATTTATTTTTTTTATGTTATTTTAAGCTAAAATTAATAAAAATAAGCTATTTTACTTAAGTATAAGTCCCATTTAACCTTTCTGTGAGCTTACTTTGCTGGTAACTTTTCTGTTAAGAAACAATAATTGCTTCAATTTATGAACCAAGTTGGATCAAATTTACTGTGAGTCACTGTATATGGGTTAATTTATAATAACTGTAATAATTTGTTAGTATATAATTTACCTCTGTCGTCCCAATTACCTCTTAACTATAGACAGCTTTTTTTATTTTTCGAATTTCCCTTAAAATAATTTTTATTTTTTGTACTTCATATTACACTAAGTCATGAGCAATCGTTATCTATTCCAACAAATTAATACAGAAAAGATAAACTAAATAATTGTAATTAGATTAAAATTAAAAAAGCCTTATCCTGGTATCTATAAATCTAGAACAGCATCAACTGCTCCCTTATGGACATTTTTACAACTTTCCTGAAATTGTTAAATTTTAAAAACCGCGCATTCTCTTATTTCTTCTGGATGTTCAAATGGCGGTGTATCCCTCAATCCGATGGGATTGTAGCGCTCCAATGGTGGATTTTGTTAAAAAAAATCCTACATCTTCAACAGAGATGTAAAATTAAGCCCTCTATGCTTCGGACGGTTTTCACCATAAGCGCACCATCGCTCATTCATCATCAGCCGCAAAAAAAACAAACAACAGTCTAACTAAAAAATTAGTGTACAGTCCACCCACAAAGCATAAAATGGCCCATAAACCAACCTATTTTTTGTCAAAAAAGCAATCCTATTTTGTGTTTATTTGGAAGCCACCCGCCGCAAATGTCACAAAAATAAAACGCCAACACATCCACACACGCCCATGCGTTCGAGACGCAAAAAGCGAACCGAAATGCGTTAATGAGATTTCTCCTCGCACACATTTCAGTTAAATTCAATTAAATGACTGTGATATATTTATTGCGGCAATCCTCTTCACAGTTTCGAATTGAATTTTCAATTTCGAAAATATTTCAAAACGAGTGGAGCACACGCTTAGCGAGTGTGGAATCCTATTATTCACTATATTCGCTTGGCCATAAATATTGAAACACTTTACAACAAGCCTGCCACTGTCAATTTTCAAAATTAAATTCCATCATCAAGCGAACGATTTCTAGACCCCCATCGGCGGAACAGAGCAGTGGGAGAAAAAAATGAACCAAAACAACACACTACACGCTACACTTCCGCATGAAAGGCACGCGGCGGGGGAGTTTGGCAGTCCTAGCGGATGGCGGACGGTGGCATTGGTAAGAAAACTTCATTACAATTCGCAGAAAGAGCCCTCGTCACTTGCCAAATTAAATTCATTGCTGTAACCCAAACGGTTTTCGCTCTCGCCCCATCCGCCTACGGGTGAATTTTCCACATCTCACCAACGAACGCCTGGCGTCGCGCAATAACGCCGACACAGGCACACAACAGTTTGCTTGGGGAAAATCAAAAAAGTTGTTAACCCAGAAAGGAGAGAATGTTCATTTTGAAATAATTAATCAAAACAGCATTGAATTGTTGGGTCATCGCCTTCAGCTAGCCTCGCAACAAATATCCTAAGCGCGGGCTGATGCGCACGCGGGAGTGTGGGGACAGGAAGAAAAGAAAATCCTCGAACAACGACAGCATGGAATGTACGCCTTTTCCGTGGGGCTGAGAATGTTATGTGTATGCTTCGAAAGGAAGCAGGAGATTTTCGCAGAAATGTTACGTATACGCCACCCCGCCCACACACGCCAGGAAACAGACCACCCGAAAGGGAAGAGGCAAAGAGTGTCTGACAGAAGGTACGGCGCGGCGAGGAGTTCCTACTTGCAAACTCCATTTGCACTGACATCAATTAATGAAGGAAAGCTTTTAATGAGAACACATGTTTCGTACGCCTGCTGCCAGTGCACATCCAGGACATTGTAACGTGGTGCGGATGGAAGGGTGGAAGAAGGACGCCTAGCAAGAAAATCACAACTTTCAATTATCTGCCATTAAAATGTTCCTCGTAGAACGTGTGATCGCAGATAGTTGTGGATAGGTGGGGCACAATGTTGTGATCTCCTCCCTAAGTGAGTTAATTTGCAGATGGGGGTGTATGGGGCGCTTGGTGCCCAACAGGTGGGTGGGCGTCCGTGTCTCTCTCTTTCTCTCTCTGCTCGATGGCAAAATCTTAAAGTGACGGTGGGCGGGTGACAGCCTGCCCTGCCAAGGGAGTGTCATAATTGAATATCTGCCGGGTAATGCAATTATTATCATAGATTGCATACGAACATGTGGCTGCTTTGTACTTTTTTTGGTCTTGTCGAGAGGTGACGAAACAAAATTGTTTCAAGTTCATTAGGGCTGCCTACACTTTCATCTGAAAGTGCGAGAATGTGCATCGTGAAGGATAGTTGATTGAATAATAAATTTGAAGCCTTTGTGAGTGCACCTTACGCATGTGTTGCATGTGCGTGTGTGTGTGTTTATAGAAGTGAACCCCTGCGATGACAGCGATTGCTACAAGAAGTGGAATTTAATTACATTGTGATATGCGGCCGGGTTGAGTGGGCGTGAACGTGCGGAATTTTAATTAGAAAGTTCAAGTGAAATTTGATAACATTTTGGGGTTTTGGAACTCATACTAATAATTGATCGAAAGTAAAGTGCTGATAATTGCAATGCATTTCGATTTACGAGACACATTATGTTTGGAAGTGGATGACAGCTGCAGCTGGGCGAGAGACAATCAAGCGGGTACGCTTGGAGCAAACGTGGGGTTTTGGTTAATCTTCACGCTATTGGGGAAGGGTTCGGTTGTTGGTGATGTTGGGATGCCAACGAAGATGTTGTTCGACGGGAATTTGTTTGGTATCACTGTGCTCTCACGTAGTCTTGAGAGGAATTTGCACACACACGGGTGTTAGTGTTTAAATGACGAAAGGAATATTCAGACGACAATGACAGAAAAAAGGAATAAAGCACGAAACTTCTTTCAGTATGCTGAAGTATGCTGAAATCAATTTTTTTTACGTGGTGAGGAAGTTAACCCCCTGCACAACCTCCAACTGGGAGGACAGATCCATTTATTTAACCCATGAACAAAGGATGTTGCAGTTTCAAATTGCATTGGGGAATCACCCTAATACTGTCTTATATTGTTTTTGAATGTTGGTAGTACAACCGTTTTATGTTTTATTCATTACCCCATTTTTTTGTATAAAACTTACTTCCTGTTCGTCCATTCAATAAAACACACGATTGTCTTTCTTACCAAGGAACACGCGGTCTTTTATTTGCCACACTTTTTCTCTCTACAGCGAAAATCGAACGCGCAAACAAAGGATACTGTGTCGGCTGTGAGCGCCGCCGTTGACCCTAATAAAGGGCTCATCCGCCGCCGTCACTATTTCAGGGTCCCGACCTGACATTGGAAACCAGGCAACTCCTGCTGACCGGAGCTGTCGATAACGCCGTTTGCGCATCAGTTGATCACCTCTGGTAGGCTCACTCTCCACCTTCTCTCGTTCGCAGGCGCCAAAGACGTCCCACGAGTGTTGGTTACCCCATCTTCTGTCGATGGTACTAAGCTCCCGGATTTCACCAGGGGGAAGTGGGTGAAGAAGTTCGAAGACAGAGGCTAGGTGCATGCGCTTGCAAGCCGTCAATGAGGCGTTCACTGGCATGGATGGCATTGACGGCTAAAATGGGTCTGACTGTAAACGAGGGCAAGACAAAGTATATGCTGTCGTCAAGAAAAAGCGTCGACGACAACATCGACGACTCGGCCGACCAGAACGTCGCTGTAGGCAGTTATGACTTTAAGTTGGTGAAGGACTTCGTCCATCTCTGCTCCGCGGTAAACAATACGAACAACATCAGTACCGCTTTTTGCTCAAGAGGCAATTGAGTAATGTAGCCATTTCTCGGCAGACTAAGTTGACTCTGTATACGATATTAATCATCCCCATCCTGCTCCACGTCGCAGAGGCATGGACTATATCCAAAGCGGATGGAGAAGCTCTTGGTCTTTTCAAGAGAATATTTCTGCGCACGGTCTTCGGTCCTATTTGCTTTGATGACATTGGAGAACATTTTTGCTTTTAAAAGACGTCAGGATCTTGCAGCATCTTGTCAAACCTCATTACCCAAATAACTAAAATGAAATGAAATGGCATTTTGAGGAGAAGGTTCAAAAACGAACTGTACGGGCTGTGCAGCGACATGAGTCTAGCCAGGCGTCTACGGATCCAAAGGCCAAAGATGGTAAGGCTATGTAGAACGTATGTATAACGTATCTTCCACTCTGAACCTGTGGTCCAACGCAATAGAGGACGCCGACGTCCAAGGTGCACACAAGTCAAGGGGGACCTTAGTCAAGGGGGACCTTAGTGATCGGGCCAGATGAGGGGACATGTCGAGTGCGGCCCAGGTCCAAGCAGCACTGTATCACCCTAAGAAGAAGACCATCGATTCATCTTGTCATTTTCAGAAATTTAATGAAACTCGTAACACCACCATTAATTAAGAACTTTTTTATTAAATAAGAATAATTTTATTTTCTTAATACTCTTTTAATAAAATAATATTGTAAATTGGCATCACCAATGAACACATAAGGAATGCTGAAGACTTAAAATGGGTTGTTTGCTTGTTTATAATAATAATATGGGTGGCGTGACAGTCCGAGGCGGACCTGGGCCTAGCTTCTTAGCAACCCCTTGTGTTGTGCGTTTCACGAGTGGAAAGGACCTACAGTTTAATACCGACTCCGAACGGCGAAGTTGAGAAGCTTTTTCTAGACAGGAATACTCTTTGAGCATTGTCAGTGACTCGAAAGAGGCGAAGCCGTGAATTATCAAAGGTGGTCGGGTATCGAACCTGGCACCATCTGCGTAGGAGTCGACGCTTACTTACCCACTACTCCGCGGCGACCACCTGGTTACTCGCTTATATATTTTAGCGCCGCATAAGGAATTTTGCTTGGTTTCCTTCATACTATATTTTAATTGTTAATACTTAATTTGTTCTTTCACTTGTTCTTCATTCCTTGGTATTTTGTTAATAAATTATTTTCCTTACTTACTCCTTGTTCCAATTTTTTTTAATAATTTCTTCAATTCTTCAATTATCATTATCATTACCTGTTTATCGTTAAACATCGGACTTCGGACTCAGTTAATGAAAACAGAGAGGTAGACCGTCTCATGCTTATGTAAGCGAGGTTAACTGAGGACACCAACCCTCAACCCAGCTAGCGTAGACATGACATCATCTACGACAGAAACTTGTATTCCAGCCTCTTGTTGGGGTCCTGTAGAGATGCTGAAAACATCAACACTGAAACAGCAGAAATGGATCTAGATTACTCATTAAAAAACAAATACGTTTTTAGGGAATATGTCAGAATTCCAAGCGAGAAAAATATTCGGTCACTTAATCTAATCGATAGCACAAACCCACTGTGGCGGCCGTGCAATTGTTGGCCTGTGCACCGGCTCCTACTCTCTTGAATCTGCGAAGTCTAGGTTCGATTTCCTGTTCGACGAAAAAACTGTTCAAAGCCCCAAAATGTATAACTTTCTAGAAAACGCTTCGGATACCAATGTGCCCAGAAACACATTGCACTATGGGTCGAAATATATTTCTGGACACAACAGTGTCAGTAGTGCCTTGAGAAGCCTTTTGACAGAATTGTCAGTGACTTGAAAAAGGTATTATACAACTACAATCGTATAATCGGATAAAAGTATCCTAATTCCTAGGAATCGGTGAGTGGTATATAACACAAAACAAGCATCGATTGGAACTCCAATCAACATCACACTAAAAAATGGCTTGGACCATGGACTCACAACTGGAATCGGCAGCACTATTAACCCAATTCAGGATGAGTGCATGTCACGATCAATTGAACATTTCAGTCTCTGCAAGTTCCTGAACTGGGGAACCTGAACAGTGGTTGAAGCATGTATTTCATCAGAAGAACCAATCCGACAGCTGTCAGCAACTTAAGAGCTTGTACAAGATGACTCATGCATCCTGCATTGATGACACTGACTTGATTTCGAGTGACAATTTCGAAGTCACAATGCACTTTACTGAAAGCAAAATCTCACACTGACCAAATTTGAAATCTAGGAACCACACAGTCCCAGGAAAATCAGATCTCATCAGATGCAGGAACTAATCAATGCAAATGCCATCCAATAATCTCCAGATTCCCTACCAGATACCCCGCATCGTTCAAATTCCATCGCTCTTTACTTACATCCTCAAAAACCCAACCACACCGCATTGATGATAGTCTCAAGCCGAATGGATCCTATCCACATAAGCCCTTGGATGGATTTCACATTACTCTCTGTTACTTTGGCTTAAGAAAAACTCATTTTTCAGAAAAGTAACCAAACCCCAGGTTGTCAGGTGGTCTGGTCTGGTCTGGTCTGCATTCCAGTCACAGTGTCAGCTAACCCACTCATCAGTCCTGCCACAGCATCCTGCAAGCGACGACGACGAGTGCAAGTGACATTCAACCCACTCCACCGCATCGGGCTTCTGTGTTTGTCTGTGTTTTTTTTTTTTTTTGTTTTGTTGTTCCTTTCACTTTTTCCCGAGTTTTCGCCAAGTGCTGTTGTTGCTGTTTTGAAGTTTGATCCGGATCTTTGGCAACAAAGAACACCGAGAGCGAGAGCGCCAACAGAAAACGGAACGGGAACGAGGTTTGGGGGTAAAAAAGCGGATGCAAAATTTGTCCTGAGGATACCATTTTGACTTAAATTCTTAGTTCTCTGCCAAAACCCATTTTGTTTCGGATTGACGCCTAGCATGCCCGCACGGTTGGAGAAGGAAAAACTTTTCAGAAAGCCACTTGTCGTCTCTGACACTCAAACACAAACGTACATGCATGGCTCTCTGGGCGGGTGTGGGTGTGAGTGTCGCTGTGGGTGTGTGAAGTGAAAAGAAGCAGAATGTTGCAAAAGGATAAACTGATGCGGTTATGTCAATGTCATCTGTTCGTTGAACAAACTAATTGCAGATTAAAATGGAGGTTAAGGATTTTCCCCAAGCACTTTAGCACGCGGTGCAAGCCCGCCCAACCCCCATCTTTAGGAAAAAAAAAAACTATTCCTCAAGACAAAGTACGAGCCAGTCTGGCTCGCATACACATCCTTTCGATATGAGTGAAGGAGGAATGGCCACGGAGAGCCGCGGGGGATGAATGTGACATGTGGAGAATTTTTCACAGGATCGCAAGGGAAAATTTTGATAATTAAACTTCCACGCCAAGGGAATTTTCGTGGATATCCCTTGCGCTCGTTGATTTCATTCTTTTCTAAGTTTCCAGCTTGAGATTTGTTTTGCTTGGTTTTGTTTTTTTGCTGATACGTATTTTCACTCAGCTCTCGACGAGGCTGGATTGTTTTGCTTTTCCGCCGCCGCGCCGCTCATTTTTGTTGTTCTCTGCTTATATCGTGTGCTTTCTGCTTGGCTGTGAGGATTATGGCGTGCACTTAACAAAATACACACACATAAGGGGTTACTTTGGCAATTTTCATTGTTTTCTTTTTTTGGCCGGGCGGAGGAAAAATACGAGTAAATGGAAAGTTTGTGCCGCAGCGGCAGCACATGAATGTATTTTTCTTTCATCTAGTGGAACTGAACAGAATGTGTATTTAATTTGGGGGAAGCCATTCTTGCGAGGAAATTCTTTGGAAAGAATGACACACAAATATTCAGGACTTGAGTGGATTTAATTTTGGGCTTAACCGAATATGGCGAATAAAGGGATACTGCGCGGCATGGCGTGGCGTCGCGGCCTACGTACGGATTACTTTAAGGACGAAGATGAATACTTTCGAAGTTATTTCACAGGGGTAGGCTAATTTGGTGGAGCGCGATCTGTGAAGCGAGATATTGCTCTCGGCACGGGATATGACGCACATTTGGGAACTGATTTAGACCGTGGTTGGTTGGCATTTGTTTCTAATTTCGAACGAAAGTGAATACGGAGCTGTGCGTCTGATATGCCTTCGCCTTTCCAAATTCTGCAGTTCTGGTGCAGCTCTCTACAAGAATGTCGCCACCGGACTTTCTCTTCTAACGCGCACCATATGAGCTTGTGGCTTTGGCTTGTTCATCAGTTTTTTGATGATTGCGCCGATTTCTTCAAAGCTGGGTAGAAGTTCTTCGTGGACGGTAGCTGGCAGCTGTTGGAAGTGGTACTTGATCATTTCCACATCCACTGTCCCAGCGAGTCGTTTACGAGCTTACCCTCGGAGTTTCAAAAGCCTTGGCCCATTTCCAATATCCTGCGGCTCAACTTTTGGCATTGATGCTCAGATAACAGCGGTGTGTGGTATTAAACTGGTTGTAGTCTCCGTTTTCAAACTGCATTCATTATGTGTGATCTCATCCAGAGTGGTTAGCAGGGACTAAAGACTTTACGTTGTCCCAGAAAAAGTAATAATATGGTGTCAAGTTGGATGATCGGGGCGGCCGAATCATAAACGCTCGCTGTGTGGTGACTAAGTGGAATTGTTGCTTCTAAGGCCACCTCCTTGTTGGAAATGGTAGATCAGTTATAGCGATGCTGTCGAGTTTTGGTCACAGAAAGTTGAGATACCTGGCTCACATTTCCAATGCCAAACAGAAATTAACTCACTGCCTTATGTCGTCTGCGTTAAATTCTTACATCAGGACAATCATTTACAGATATAGGCCAGAATCAAAAGGAAATGTTAAGCTTGTTCACCTTCTATCGATTCATAATTAAGCTAGAATCGAGTCTTATTCGATTCTTCATTTCGAACCAATCTCTGTTTGTTGCTTAGTGGTTTAAGATCCGAAAGAGTGTACTCATACTCAAACTTTCCAAGAGGCAAAGACTAACCTCCACCTTAAGTTTAGTCATTTCTGCCAGCAATTTATTTAATGGCAAACCATACTACAACTGTCATTGGCTGTCAGTGGTAAATTTGACACCTCCTGAAACGTCATGGTGTAAGTCTTCTTCTTCTGGTGGCGATACAGTCCAGGGTCTCTCCAGCCGGCACGATCTTTAGCCAGCTGTCTCCAACTGCGCACAGCAAGTCGATTGAGGTCCTTCTCCACCTGGGTGCGCCAGTGTCGTCCATGCGCTCTACATGGCCTAGCCATCTTAAGCGTTGAATCCGTAGACGCTTGACTAGGCTCATTCCGGTGTACAGCCCATACTGTTCGTGGTTGAATCTTCTACCCCAATAACCATCAATGCAGACAGGGCCAAAGATTGAACGCAAAACTTTTCCCTCGAAAAGACCAAGTGCTTCTTCATCCGCTTTTGAGATTGTCCATCCCTCCGCACCATAGAGCAGGACTGGGATGATCAAGGTGTAATATAATGTTATATTGGTCCTTCGAGAGCGGACTCTACTACTCAATTGCCTCTTGAGCCCAAAGAAACAGCGATTGGCAAGAGTGATTCTGCGTTTGATCTCGGTACTGATGTTGTTCATACTGTTCACTTGCTAGCCGAGGTAGACGTAGACCTTCACAACCTCGAAGTTAAATGGTGTAAGTCATCCTTGTTAAAACCGCACTATTGTCTTGTGACCTTACTGAATGTCCTTGTCTGACACTGCGCAGATTTGTTGCTTAGGATTTCATCACAATTTAATTTCATGCATAACAAAATCGAATTGAAATTTAAATTGATGTGGGCGGCTAGTTTGGTCTATTGAGATTCAAACGGTCAGATACTACCGCTTGTATACCACTCCATCGTTAGTGGCGTTAATTTTATCCCAGCGGCAAATAGTACTAGACCAGTTTTAAAAACCAGATAGAATCGTATTAACTTTGCGTTGGATTCGAACCCTCCCAACCAAGGGCCCGCACTTAACCAACTGCGTCATCCAGTCGTAAATTGATATAAGGTGAAAGGATCTAATTAATTTATTGGTATAACAGTGAAACTTGTCTACAGCGGATATCTACGGGACATGTCACAAAACTAGTTTTTATGGAGGGTTTTCGACTTATAGAGTGTAAAATATGGGAAAATTTATATGTTCGATCTAAGTGCTGAAACACAAAAATGTGTCACTTTTTCATTCGAATGGGACTTACTACTATGCCCCAGTTTGATAGGACTCGTGCGAACCGTGCATAATACATGATGTTCTTTCAAATTTTGTTGGATAAAAAAATTGCTTGATGCTTTTGATTATTCCTTATGCACATGTGTACACCGGCCAGAATTTTACCATTTAAGCGTATCCTGATCTCTCATTCACATTTCTACTAGGGATGTTCGATGTTAGCAAAACTTCGATGTTGACTTCGATGTCAACATTGTTGGCTGAACTTTGATGACCGATTATAATCGAACACAAAACATCGATGTTCGTTAACATTAGCATTGATGTGAATAATGATAATGAATTTATATAATTCCGACTAATAGTGTAAAAAAAACTAGATACATGCATAGTTCGTTACCCCACAATTCCCATCAAAAACAAAGAAGCAAGAACACATAAAATACCAGGAAACTAAAAGCATTCTGTGTACCAGGAAAATCAAATTTTGTTATCAGACTCATGACGAAACTTTCCAGAAACCAACTCGAAGAACTGATCAGATCTATGAAATGCCTACGTCATTATGATGAAATTCCACAAAATTATTCGAAATCCACAATCAATGGAAGGTATTCTTTTGCTAACATCGAAGACCGATGTTTCCTGGTAAGCATCGATTATGCGATGTTTTACAAACTTGAACATCGATGTCAAAACATCCATACTTGATCACTTAACATCGATGTTTTGCCAACATCGATGAACATCGACCATCATTAATTTCTACTCACTCAGTGCGTGCCCATATCCATAGATTGGTTTGTGTGTACATCCATGGATAGATTGAGTATGAAGAAGGTAAGAAAAGGGCAAAAATGTTTATCGTTTTCGTTTTCGTTTGGAAACGCGGTTAGTCGTTCGTATATGTATGTTTGCAAGATCTGAGAGATCATTGAGACATCAAACAAAATAAAGGGTTGCAACAAATTGAAGTATTAAAAAAATGATTGTATATCGAAGTAACAGTGAAGGATAGTTGACATCCATGACATGCAAATTACATTTCCAATGGTTTAAGTAACATGCCATTCTGTTAAGTAGCGATAAGCGTACGATAAAAATAGACAGCCCGCATTTATATAAAATTTCTATAATTTTACTAAATTTTAATTCTATTTGCACAATATTAAAATGATTTAACGAAAAACAGCCAGGCTGCATCCTTCACGGAAGCTTATATCATTATATATGAGAGGATCGATCGAGGAATTGTCCAAGCTGCACCGTCCACCCCGAGATACAAATTCAGACTCAAAACTATTGTTCTCTAATTTCAGCTTTTATAGCTGGCCTATGGTGATGCCCACAAAGCCTGACCTCATCCCTAGGATAGGACCAGTAGTAAGACTAAAGTGTGATATGACATCTTCACTTAGCCCCAAGTATTAGATTACATGTCACTCAGCTTTATGGGAGACGTGATTTGTATGTTTGATGCCTCTCTCTCTCTCTTCTATCTTTAGTTAGCTATAGGCGCGAGATATTTTTGTTTGCAATTTGGTGGAGTACGAGAGAGGCGACAAGATCCAGCCTGTACGTTGAGCTTACCGTTGCAACCACAAGTGTGTCGTCGTCCTCCTCGACTCTGAAGCTACTCGCTTAGCCTGCTGCAAAATGGCGCCCGGCGTGGGGCCAAACTCAAGACTCTGATCTTATGCTTTACCGACAGAGCTAGACAGGCTAAGAGAGTACAATTGTAGCACGCAGCAAATATAGCTGTGTATCATTCAAACGATGTCGATTCGTTATCAATTCCAAACCCTTTTATTGTTTCTAGTAGTTTTAAGCTCTTTGGAAAGTAGAAACACAATACGTTTGTATAAACAGAGTGTGTCCGTCCCTTCAAATGCTGATGCCCTAAAATTTGTACATATTAACCTACATATAGAGCGTGGAAATGCATGCGTGGAATATTTTTCGGTCAAGTTTTTGTTGGTTTCTTTTTTTGTGTGTGTCTGGATTCAACTACTCAAAAGGCGTTGAAATGCATATCCATGTCTGTTAAAGAGGTCCGTTGTAAAGCGATTGAAATTCACAAATAGACCTATCTTCATGCAGCGACCATGATGAATTGTCCGAAAAGAGAGGTGTCCCTTATAGCAGGGTGTCCGTAAAGAGAAGTGTCACTTTGTATAGAAAAGTGGCACAATTTAAAGTGAAGGGTTGCTAAAGCAAAATTAATAGCGGAGTCGGAATAATTAGCGAAGTCATTTTGGAAAAAAAACAGCTTTTTTCGTAAATGTTCCGTAATTCTTTGATAGAACTGCCCAGCACTACTAGTTTACCTTACACAATGCTGAGACATAAAAAGTGCAATAAACTAACATTGCTACCCGGTGACTTTTTAAATGGGGCTTTCTTAGATATCCTTCATATAAGTGGTGTTTTGAAAATACCTCCTACCCTGCCCTTGTTTTGCTGGACGTCTGGTAAGTTGCATATGTCCTCTGCTCTCATTCAAGGGTTCATGTCAAATAAACTCAGCCCTTGACTTTCCATTTAAAATAGTTTTTGGGACTTCAGCACGATAAGATAAAATAAATCCAACGAATACGGAATATTTTGAATGTTTGATTAAGTATGAACACTTTGTATTTTATATTTGTGATATTTTCCCATCAGAAGGATTAAACGTATTAGCATAATGTAAAAACATATCTGCTTACTCCGATAAGTAGAATAGCCACTTGACGCCCCACCACAAGGAGTATCAAAGAGTGCACCGCTGGAGGCAATCCTTTACCATGCACTTCTAACCGTAAACGCCCCATTCACGTACAATTAAGTATCTCGGATTTTCATCAGAGTGGGTGGGAAAGTGTGCAGGAGACTGGAGCTCCATCTAAATCGTTTCACAGCAGCGGGCATCAGCGCCATTGGCAATTGCGTTGGGGGAACAACCCCCAAACCAATTAAAAAGTTGCATTATTATTTTCTCATAATTATTTTAGCTCTAAGTATCCTGTGGGTGCAACAGCAGCGTTGCTCCTGGAACTGGCATGATCATGATTTCACTTTGCTCCCAGTCGAGAAGTCTCCCTCGGCACCAGGGGTAAATTGTGTTATGCATCTTGGCCAACACGTCTTTGTCCCGCTTTGTTTTTCTCGCCATCCTTTTGTAAGTTTTGTTGTTTGTTGCTTTTCGTAGCACTTTCTTTTTCTTTTGTAGGGTCCTGTCAACAACAAGTTTTTTTTGGGGGCAATTTTCATGGCAGTTGCGAGAGGGTTCACTGGGTGAGAGGTTGAGAAGGATGCGTTGAAAAATAAAGAAGAACTTCTTTTCCAACTGCAATTTGTTGGAAATGTCGGACGAGTGCGAGTCTCAGCTGGGACGAGACGTGCACTGATGGAGTCAGTCGGTCTTCTGCTGTTGGTGTGTACTTCTTTTGTTTTCAGTTGTCCCGTTATTTTTTCTTCTTCTCTTTCGTTATAGTCTTTGAAGTTGTGTCTCCCTGCACCGAATGCATAAAGAGAAGAACTTTCTGATTTTGACAATAAAGATGGCGTGAGAGTGGTTCTCACACGAGCCGAGTTTGTTAAAAGTTAACTGGAGTGCTTCCACCGGCGCACAGTGGGGTACAAAATATATTAACTGATTTCATAGCCTGTAGACTTGTCCATTGATGTGACTCGTTAGACATTTCTATGCGTTCTGAAACATTTTAAGAGTCTTCCTGTCTGTGTACCAAAGTAGACGGGTGTCTTGGGAGTAATTTTAAAACAGCCGTCGGGTCTCAACGCAGAATGGTCTCCTCTCAGGATATTCCTTTCCCTTATCGCAAGACGTTGCGCCAATGGAACGTGTTCTACCAAGAATACACTGCTTCCATTAATGGCCACAGGGTTATGGTGATGTTAACTGATTTCCTGTGGCAAGAGCTCGATATATCCGTGCTGTGGTTTATACAAAAGGCCCCTGCATGAGATACAAGTTGCCCAACGCTCGAAGCTCTGTGCCACTCCATAAAATGGCATGAATGTAACTTCAAAATAAAGTCGGAGTCAAGATTTTACCTCTCATCTTTCTTGTTTTATTTCAATTTATTTTCCTATCATTCTTATCGAGTCATAAAGGAAATCTACGATAATTGCCCTCCACCGGGCGCCATTTACACAGGTATTCCCATTGTATTCATTTCTGAGAAAGATGGGGAGGATAGACACAAATGCATCTAAAAACCAAACCACTTTATAAGCTCATTGTGAATGAACATCAAGCGGAACAATCTTTTGAACATCACTGTATCGTTACTTTCCTTCTTCATGAAGACCATATTAATACGTCTCTTTCGCGAAAAAGAATAAAGAAATCGGCTTTTTCCGCTGCTTATGCTCCCCCACCTACACATCTCTGTATTAAGATTATAATTACTACGAACTATTGCTGTGACAGAAAGGAGTCACTAATGGCAGCACACTGTGCGTGCGTTTCAGATATGAGGCCACATTCAGGATGACGCGGCAATTTAATAAGTTCTTGTCAAAGCGCAACTTTTGCGAAAGTAAATTAATGTATGCGTTTTTTCCTTCCTCCTCTCGCCAAAGGCAGCCGCCTTCGTGTAGACCATTTGGCATGGGTGATATCGCTCTGCTCCACAAGGACAGTGGAAGGTAAAGTTTATTAACGCAGCTGTGTAGCCTGTGTGTAGCCCGTGTAGCCTCAGCCCACTGCATGCTGAGTCAGGAAAGGAGTTTTAATCAACTTAAACTCGGATGATGGATGATGGAGCGCGTAAATTAGATGAACGGAGATGGAAGTGGATTTGCAAACGTCTGAATGTGTGTGTAGGACAACAACAAGGAGAGTGGAGCGATGATGACATTGCCACCATGCCACCATGCCACCATGGCACCCGACGACACTTCATGGCACATACTTAGAATTGGAAAAGATTGCTAAAAGATTGAGTTTCGGTGAAGAAGATTGCACGAGATTCTTCTATCTGCGTCAGTGTTTCCTTTTTCTTCCATTTTTCCACTTTCGTGAGCTCGTATGCCGCCGCTCTGCCGGTTGAAGAGGTCGACAAACTTGACAGGACGAGGATAAGAGATATTTCAGTTCATTAATCACAAAAGACGGCAAGAAATATGCGCGTTTATAACAAGTCTCATGCTCACGCTGAATTCGCCCTCCTCCACCATCGCGTTGTACGGATAAGAGGGATACGAGTATCTGAGATGCGTGTGAAGAACATGAACATGTTATTCATTGCCGGGCGATGTGTTCCTTGAGGACTTAAGGACTCTTGCCTGTTGATTACTCAAAAGAAGGGTGTGCCTCGCTATCCCATGCTCACGAGGGGAGGAGTTGTGAACCTTGAGTTAGAAAAATTCACGAAGCCCCTCCATTTCGGGCGAAAAAGCGAAAGAGGAACAAGTTTGCAATCAAAATTGATAACGTAAAATTGATTTTCGACAGGCAGGATGCTGGCTCGACTACAGTTCGACGGAGATTGCCTAGAAGAAACGATTTACCATAAGGCTGCTGCCAAATAACCCATATTTCCGTCGATGATGTCTGCAATTCGCGCCCTCGAATGGGGCTGGTGCTGGTGCTTGGGGTGGAATATAAATGGAACTCATCGTTCTGCTGGGGAATTGATTAGGCGAAGCCCGGGCTTGATTGGATCATAAATGAATATGGAGGAGCCAAACGAGACACGGTATAGATTGTGCCAGTAAACTAATCGGAGATGTAATTGGTAATTCTTTCATTTATCTCAGAGCCACGGTACGTGATGGCTGTTACGGGTGAACAAAATGATAGGCTTTTCATCACGCGCCGTGGTTTCATCATTAGCTTGGTTTTATCCTTCGACGTCACTGCAAGTGGAACTGGTGTGTTGTGAATGCCACAAGTCTCGCCTATAAATACAAACTGAAGGTTGTAGATTCTCTGCATTAGACGAACCGAAGCAATTGTTTTCGGGGCAAGCGTATAATTGAATGTCTGGGTTACAATTACTTAAAAGACATGTCGTTTGCTGCCTGAAGTCATAGAATGTTTGCCCAGGTGCTGTTTAATTAGGTTATTTGTCCGTTTAATTATGTGTTTCTTGTGGAATAACAGTCCAACACATGAAAGTGTACACGGCTTGCTTTAAATGAGCACTCCTTCAGGCGGCCCTGTAACAAAAGTTGACAGAAACCTTGAATATATCAACGATTCACTCATGTTATACGCTGTATCTAAAGAGTGGTCTAACGAAAACGCACGCAAATAAAACAAAAAGTTTTCTTTTTTTTTATTGTGCTAGAAGGCTCTATGACAATTATGTGTGAACCAAAATATTGGTTAAATGGTCGCCACGGCTTTGGTGGCATACCTCTATCCCATGATCCATATTTTCAATGACTCTGAGAGATAATTGAGGTTCAATGTAGTTGATGTGCCAAATTATCCCACCTTTTAGTTCTTAATATATCGACGTTAACTTTTTCTTTTAAATATCCCCAAAGACAGAAGTCCAATGGTGTCAAATCACATGATGGTGGTGGCTAATTTACATCGCCTGGACGTGAGATAACACGGCCATAGTGATGTAACACAAGCCATTGTCTCGTTGATTGTTTGTCAAGTGGCACCATCCTGTTGGAAGCACAAGTCGTCCAGGTCCATATCCTCACAAGAAGGCCACAAGAAGTCCGTTATTACTCGCGATAGCGAACGCCATTCACTGTAATAGCTTGGCTTACCTCATTTTCGAAAAAGTACGGCCCGATGACGCCGCCAGCCCATAACCCAGGCATCAACTTTTCAACAAACACTGATGGATCCTCATTTGCCAAAAAAAAAGTGCTGTTCCAATCATTCGGTGTTTTGACGACACTTAGGTTAGGTTAGGTAGGCGGGCTGCTAGCGCATGCACCAGCACACTTGGTCCATTGTGATGCCCATAGTCAGACTACTACCACTTATTGACTACTCGAGTGATAGTGCCGTTAATTTGATCCCAAAATTGTGACTGGACCAGATTTGAAAACCAGACGAAAGCGTATTAACTTTACTTTCACTGGGATTCGAACCGGGGACCCCACTAACCAGGGGACCCCGCAACTGCGCTATCCAGTCGTTCATTGGCGATACTTGAAATTGAAAAAATTGAATTTGTCAAACACTGAAACAAAAAAATTTTGCCATGTCAAAAATTGTGTATATTAATGAAATATGTATAAGTATTTATTAATAATGAATATTTTGCATCAACAAGAAAATATCAGCGTACATCCCAGGAGCAGTTGGACCATTATACGAATTTCTTGCAAATGAATCCTGATTTTCTTCTGGGCAAAAATGATCCAACTGACCCGAATAGGATGAAGAGTTATTGGGCCGCATTCGCAGATGAGCTAAACGCCAAAATAAAATCAACATCTGTTTTTTTTTTCCTTGTGTGTGACAGTTCTTTTGTTGCTATTTTTCCTTGTGACGTGCTCATAAGAACATCACAATTTTGACGGTTCTTGTGATGCTCACAAGCTGTGAGGTTTTGCTCAGAATACGAAAAAACCTCACAATTTGTGACTCACCATGCTCTTGTGAGGTAGTTGTGACTTAAAACACATCACTGAGGTTTGCCAGAATAGGGGTGTAAGTTTAACTTGACGTTAAGGGGTCATTCACAAATAACACACTCACATTGCGGTTGAACCACCCTTTATATGAACATTCTTAAGTTGCTTGTCGATCATCGATTCTAAAAATATTTAATGCATTCCTGTAATGAGCCAGATTCACCCTACTGGCTGTGGTCCATTTATGAAATAACATTTTCGCAGAGTTTGTGTGCTTTTTCAGCTAACCTGTCTCATTTTATCCACTTAAGCCTTCTGATTATACGCGGTTTGTAAAGGAGAACATTTTTTTTAAATAAGACGCAAGCCATTTGAGTTATTTCAAAAACCTTATTATCGGCTTGAAGTACAATCACAAGATTTATGAATGGAACTCGACTTCGTTCATATGGCCATCGAGAGCACATTTGCGGCGGTCGATTCGTTGAACCGAATTTTCAAGGCCTCGGCCACACATTTCGACCGAAACGGGCGCTGTTTCGAGATCAGTGTTGGCTCTGAGTTCTTCCAACGTCGTCGGCTTGTTGGCATAAACCAATGACCTAACGTAGCCCCACAGGAAATTGTCAAGCGGCGTTAAATCGCACGAACGAGGAGGCCATTCGACTGGCCCATTTCTTGTCATAGCACGCTCACCATACTTACTCTTCAGTAAATCGATTGTAACGTGTGCTGTGTAGCTTCTGGCACTCCAAGTCCATACCTTCCAATTCGGGCCAAAAATATTCTGTATTCATGGCGCTATAACGCTGACCATTCAAAGTAACAAGACGATCATTATCGTCGACGAAAACATATGGCCCAATAATGCTGAAAGGTAGCGATATTTTCGATCAACACTTTGACTCACTGACTAGGCAACATCACACAAAGAATATGAATGTAGACTAAAATGTATAAATGCACTGAACTTGTTATTACATTTCTACTAGGGCGAGAGCTACGACCGAACATTGGAGTTAAAGCTCTTAAAGTTGCGGCCACAGACTTCGAATTTCGGTAGAAAATTTGCATATTTTGCAGAAGTGGCTTGTTCGTGTACTTTGCCATGATAAAAACTTTGAGTTTACTGAATAAATTGACAGTGAGGGTTTGATGATTATTGAAAGAGTGCATTCAAAAATTGAAATCAAAGTTGTCAAGTCTCTATTGGAAAACCCATTATACATACAGTGGCGAGCAAAATTGGATACATCACTTAAGATATTATGGTTTTTCATACACAAAGTTGTTTCCTTACTACGAATTTAAGTGAAATATTCAGAGCAGTTCCTTTGTTTAATTACTAAAAGAAAGAGGGACCGCGGAAGTAAATCGTGTAATTGTAACGACTGAAAGAAAATAGCGGATCCCATGCATCCAGTTTTGTACGTTTTAATTTGTCCATCTTATTTTTGTGCATTTACCGTTGGGTCTAAATTTGAGGTATCATACTTCATGATATATTTCGTCACTCTGACTTTGGCATCCTGAGCGGTAGCAGCGACATTCTAGTTGAAAATCAACTTTTTATTTCTAAATTTCTAGAATATAAATTTGAAAAAATAATTTAAAGAAATATATACAAAATATTGAGAAAATCGTTTTGCTGTCTCATCAGCTTCTTTAATCGTGGAACTTAACACAGAAATTTGGTTCATTCCATCGCACCGTTAACACAGTCATTGCCAAAATTATTTGCACAATGTATTCGAAAAAGAGCACGCGAAAAAGCGCTACGACTTCCGTAAAATTGCGTTTTATTTCTTTTAGTATTATAAAACATTTTCTTAACAAAATACCAAAACCCAAAAATATCAAATTCCGTTAGTTACAAAAGAGAGAATCAAAATTATTGTCACATGGCATAACAGAGGCACAATGACTCTTAAAAGTACACTCGGAAGAATTTGTCCCGTCTCCAATATAAATAAAAAAAAAAAAAACAATCGCAAGTATCCGAAGCCAGACTAAAATGTCTGCAAAGAACGTGATTTGAAAAGTTGGGACTACAGCATCAATAATAATAAAAAATTCAATTTAGCAGTTGCGAGATTTGTGTTAATGAACTTAACGCGGTATTATTCAGAGATAACCTATAATAGAGATATCCAATTTCTACCTCCCTTGCCCCTTGATTTCATCTGACAGCGTTTTTTATACGCTTTTTGTCCTCTGTCTGTGAATACGTGTGAGCTCTTGAGAACAGCTGTAGAACAGCTGATACCCTTCCATACCTTCATAATGGGGTGAATTAGAGTTCTTATTTGAAAATTCGCTCGTTATTTGAACGTTATTTTTCAAATTTTGGTGTTCAATTTTCAACACAGTATGGAGGGGTAAACGAACGAACAAAGCTTATGTTCATGAAGTCGATTCACTAAAACTTTGACCAATTTACAATCTGAAATACTTGGATATAATTAATGAATGCACAACATAGTGTGAATTTTTGCATATGAATATAAATTAATAATACATTCACACGTTCAGTTAACCAATAATAAAAATATTATTGAAGCGTGAATCAGAAATAAGAAATTTTGATAACCATTTTTATGCATTAGTAAAAGTTGCAATATCCTGCTATTGTTCTTATCAAATCAAAATTAAATTGAATTCATGAGTTTTCCAGAATTCATGAATTAAGCGTATAAAGCGAACTTCATTTTTAGAGTTAATTTGTCAGGTATTGTTTATGAATAGGCTGTATATACACTTAAGAATAAAATTTAGGTCAAATAGCTCCAATTAAATGGCCATTGCAAAACATTTTTATTCACGAAAATCCATATAACAAAGTGTAGATGTTATGGAATAAAAGCCAGAAAATTAATTAGTATTCTCGAACGGCGAAAAGGAAAAAGAGACACATTCGTGGAACCTGTCAAACACGAAACCTTGGTTTTTATGCTCTCGAGCTCATAGCGGACGAGACTCGAACTTGTTGACGTTGTGTTGACGTGACACTTTTTCCTGGCTGTGACCACACTACTCCCCCTCCAACGCAAGTGATACATTAAAGCTGTCCTTGAAATGTTACCTTTCTGCCCGCTCGTGTCACATACTGCTTCTCCTGTGTTTTTTCCACGTTAGCTGATGCGTTTACTGGTTGCGCTGCGTCCTTGATTTCATTGACTTCACCGACTGCAGGCTTAATGCGATCGACCGAAATGTTTACCTTCTTTCCATTCAGTTGTACTTGAAAATATTTTTCGGTTCTCTTGAGCACCAAGTATGGCCCGTTATATGTCGGTGTCAGTGGTTTCTTGACCGCGTCATTGCGAATGAAAACATGTTGACAGTCGTACAGGTTTCTCGGGACAAATACTTTGCCGGAATCGTGATGAGCTGTTTGCGTTGACTTCAGCGTGGCCATTGATCTGCGAAGTTGTGTGTGTTGACGTCATCCTTCGATGGGTTAAAAAAATCTCCTGGTAGTCGAAGCGGAGTCCCGTAAAGAAACTCTGCGGTGGTTGCTCCTAGATCACTCTTAACGACCGAACGAAGCCCCAGTAACACAGTAGGTAGAGCGTCCGTCCAACTGTTTGAAGAGTGACAAGTTAGAGCTGCCTTCAGCGTTCGATGATACCTCTCAATCATGCCGTTTGCCTTCGGGTGATACGGTGTTGTTCGAAAGTGCTTGATGCCCATGAATCGTGTCAGCTGTTTGAACATGTTACTCTCTAACTGGCGGCCTTGGTCCGTAGTGATCCTCTTGGGTACTCCAAACCTAGCGATCCAGCCGTCGAAGAAAGCTCTCGCCACTGTTTCGGCCGTGATATCCCTGATTGGTATCGCTTCCAGCCATCTAGAAAAACGGTCTACACATTTGAGAAGATAGCGATATTCACCTGAGGGTGGCAGTAGGCCGACCAAATCGATGTTCACGTGTTCAAATCGGGAGTCTGCCGGTGGATAAGCATGGGTTGGTGCCCTTGTGTGTCGCCAGACCAGACCAGATCGTTGATAGGCCAAGCACTCTCTTGTTTGGTGGGAGTCTCTGGAATAAAAGCCAGAAAATTAATTAGTATTCTCGAACGGCGAAAAGGAAAAAGAGACAGATTCGTGGAACCTGTCAAACACGAAACCTCGGTTTTTATGCTCTCGAGCTCATAGCGGACGAGACTCGAACTTGTTGACGTTGTGTTGACGTGACACTTTTTCCTGGCTGTGTCCACAAGAAAATTCCCTTAAAAATACTAGTCAACTTTTGAACACCCTCCGAACAACATACCCATGTATGTTACATGGAAAGTACATGGATTCCCACTAAATTCATGAATCTGCCGCTTTTTTCCCAATAAAAAAAGAGTTAAAACCACCAAAAAATGAGAGTGCTTGTGAAATACAAGGGAATACCAATACTTCTGCATTTTTCTCCGGTGTGGACAAGGGGAAAAAATGGCCGAAGTTGGATATCTCTATTGTCCCTTATCCCTGGTATTATTCACAATGACAGACAGACGTAATTTCGTTTTCGACAATTTTCTTACAATTCAAATAATTTAAATTGTAATATCAATAGTAAGAATATTTCAGATATTTATTTAGATAACTACGATTTTTTTAATTTAGATTCTACTATCATATTTGGTGGCTTTCTATATTTTTTTATTTCATTTGTATTTAAACTCTTACGTGCTAGACAAAAATGAGTAAAACTAACTTAACTAACTTATTGGATCTAACTTACTTGCCCTTTGTAGGTACTCTAAGCTAAACTTAAAATCTTAACTATGTCTTTCGACTTATCCTATCTACTTACAGCATTGCTGGTACGCATTTATGAGTGGCTTTCTATTCCTTGTATTCTGATGAATTTTGCGCGAAGATGCGCGTGTGAAAGAGGAGTAAGGTTTTAATTCTTTTCTATGGAAAATTCGATTTTATTTTGGAAAATGTCAAGTGGTGAAGATGGATGTCTCGTCATGTGGTAAAGAAGTTTTGTACCTGAAGTCGAAAAATGGTGTTAGTGATAAGTGCTATTCAAGTGAATCAGATTGTGAAAATTAACCATCGTGTGTTGATTCAGTATGCACAGATCCACTCTTCTTATCTCAAAACCCTACCAAAACACAGACGTTCAAATCGAATAATATAATATGGGTGGCGCGACAGTCCGAGATGGACCTGGGCCTAGCTTCTCAGCAACCACTCGTGTTGTGCGTGCTATTGTTCTTTCACGAGTGGAAGGGACCTATAGTTTAATGCCGACTCCGAACGGCGAATTTGAGAAGCTTTTTCTAGACCGGAAATACTCTTTGAGCATTGTCAGTGACTCGAAAGAGGTGGAGCCGCGAAATATGGAAGGTGGTAAATTCGGGTATCGAACCCGGCACCCTCTGCGTAGGAGTCGACGCACTTACCAACTACGCCACGGCGACCACAAGAGAGACCATATTGTCGTATAAAAAAAATTACGTGCGGCAAAATAATATGTTCGGCTCTCCTATACCTCAGTCTTTCAGCGAAGTAAATGGAAAGCTCGAGCACCTCGTCAAATTGCGTTACCCTTTTTGAAAGCAAATGCTCGGCATCTTACGCGACTGTATGGACTGCAGTAAACCAAAAGGGGTACCTATCCGTACGAGACGGGCTATGCAACGCCATGTCTAATTTTGGCATCCCTGCTAAACTCGTTAGGTTGTACAGGATGACGTTGGAGAATTCTCGTTGTTCCACCAACGTCAGGAAAGAATTCTTAGAGATCTTCAATGTCAAAAAAGATTTTAGACAAATGGATGCGCTGTCATGTGACTTCGTTAACATAATTCTTGCCATCACAGGATACATGATTTTCCAGAAGTCCTTGCAACTGTTAGCATACGTGAATGACGAAATGATTTGCAAAATACAGCGATCTAGCAATGAGGCGTTTGCTGTAATTGAAACGAAAGAGGCTTAAATGTGTCTGGTGGTGACTGAGAACAAAGCGAAGTTTATGATGTCCTTATGAAAGTGCGTTACGATGGGCAAAACTTCGAAGTCGTTAAGGACTTCAGTTCCCTCGTGGAAACACTAATCAGTACGAACAATATCTCAGATACAATCGTGTAATAGAGCCGTCTTCGAAGGACCAAGCTTACTTTATACAAGACGCTGATTATTTCAGAAGTCAGGGTTAACTTGAAAGACGTACATGAGTCTAGGTGTCCACGGATTCAACGGCAAAGATGTCTGAGCCGTGTAGGACGTCTGCACAACTCAGCTCCAGCTCGAAGAGTCTTCAGCTAATAGCTTGTGGTTCAAGGTAACAGAAGACACCCGTCTCTAAGATGGTGAATCAAGTGAGGGAAGGTCGTCAACCAACTTAGCGTGCGAAACTGGAATCAGCTAAGCTGCCATCGCAGTAATGAAGAGGATTGTTGGACGATTTGGCTTATTTTGTATATTCAACGAGGAATCGCCATATGACGGTGCTATTTCGATTTATCCTGACTCCTGACCCGAAGATCGATATCCTCACCCAAAAAGTAACGTAAATTGTTTCACTACTGATTATTTAAGGGATTCGAATTTACAGTACAACCAGGTATTGTCCATCACTATTAGATCAGCTTAATGTCAGCCAATCATCGATCCCTCATCGCTCGGTCACATATCGTAAGCTGTGCCTCATGACTAACCTACCACCGAAGCGACATAGAATTGAATTCCAGAACTGCACCTTGATTGCTTCATAAATGTCGAATAGTGTGACCGATTGGCGGACGTATAGAAAAAATATCATATGACAGCGGGTGCTAAGCCGAGTCTTCGTTATCGAGTTTGACCGAACTGTTTCATCGTCAAATTTCGCAACTTAAGGAGTTTGACGGGAATGCCAAATTAGAGAGAGTGGTGTATAACCCGGTTCTTGCATAGAATAAATGGTCTTGGGTGTCATTCTGTGGTCCTCCGAAATTCTCCGAAGTGTGAGCATTTAATTAATATTGGATTGTTGTGGGCTGCCTGAAACCGCATTGATGCCAAATGTTCTCAGTCGTTCAAAGTCCCTTTCAAAGGATTCAACCAAAACTTCGGTTGAACTCTTTAAGAGCGCCAATCATTGACCGCCCCTCCACTAATGAAAACAACACGAAATCTTAATGCCGCATGCACATTATTGAATTAAATGCCTTCCTGGCATTCCTGTGGGAAGGACAGGAATTTAACGTATTACCTAATTGGATCTTTCCAACTTGAATTAATTTCTTTCATTCAAAACAATCACGCAACCCCGTGGATTATGTACGTGAAACGAGGTTATGATCTCGGAAAATGGTATAACTCATGCATTGCCACATTAACAATCCTAAAGTGCAGTGCGTGTGGGCATAAATTCCTTATTCCAGCCCACTTCCCCGGACTAATTGCAGCCGCTCGCATTCCGTCAGCGCAGTACAACCCCGCGGGCGTCTGCTGGTCGCACCACACTAATAACGAAGCTGAAATAAAACAACGGTATTACCTGAAATTATAACTTAATTACTCCATAAATTATCACAGGTATTTAATTTTCCGGTGGGTATAAAACGAAAATGTTTCCGCCATAAACAACTTTTCAATAAAATAACTTGATACCGCCACGACGCCAACGACGACGACGTGCACGTTCCCACGATGCAAACGTTCCCCCCTCTACCAGACATAAATTGGACACTCACTCTCGGGGGGACACTTACGACCGCATTATCCTGCCGGACGATGGAAGGACTTAATATCAATTAGATGCGGACAAGGTCAGTGATGTAATTTCATGTACATCAGGCACTTCCAATTGACAATTAATCGCTGACACTTAAACTTTCCGTCCAAGTCAACTTGGGAGCGGTGAGAGACTCCTCGGGGAGTCTGCGAGCTCTCCACGCCATCTGCCATGGCCTAATTAACCTCACGTCACTTCGGTGTGGAGAAGCTCCCTGCATTGGGAAGTGAGCGCAGCCTGTGTCAATCGATGTTATCACCTAGTACTCAGAGTGTTGTTCCAGAAGTGTGTTACCAATTATTGCCACCCACACCGCGATGGGGAGGAGCGGAGGAGACTTTGGCAATTGTGGCAACTATTTCACCACCTGGCTGAGCATTATGCCTTCTTTCAGCTGCCGCTAGTTACGCCATCACGATGAAGATGGAAACTGCGGCTTATGCCGCGATGACAATGAATCTTTCAGGCATAAGGTGTTAACCATAAAACACTTACATGTGGCAAGGAGACACACTAACTGAGCTCAAGGTTACGTTTAGAGGCTGCCTTAAGTGGCAGTACGTAGTGAAGGGTTAAAATTTAGTGACTATTAGGGGGCTGTAGCGAACTAAGTGGATTACCGCTGTCAATTGGGCTGTAAAAGTGTGCTGGCAATTAGTGCGCTCGTGTTGCTGGGAGCGAAATTGACTGCTAGATTGATGGTTGTGGTTCCTCAAGCCTTTTTTTTCTTCCACTTCGATCAGCATAAGTCTGCACGCACAGCAGAGACAGTCGCCGATGACATTGGCTCCCGTCGCAATTGGGAGGGTGTTAGGGTAAATAATGAACCAATCGATGAGTATTAGATAGGCGAGATCGATAAACTCATTCATCAGTGGAAGTGTTTACGAATTGATAGCATGTGTCTAATTCAATAGATACGGCGGAACGCAATAACGGTATGGCGTGCCAAGCAGTCGCTGATGGTTGAGGAAGCGAACGCGGTTTTGAACGATTACGAATCGAGCTCATTAATTCGGTACGAGCTTAGACATAAATATGCCCCTCGTCTGTGATGAGCAGTTGCTCAGTTGATCTGGCATTTAATTATTGGTGAACAGGGGTTCAATTATTCCAGTTACATGCGTTCGGAGGGCTTCAAGGACTAGGTTGTGTTATTGGAATTCAAGGTCGCTGCAAGGCAATTGGAAGGTCTTAAATGTCTTCTCACCTCTGTTATATTTAGACGATATCTAACCGACATTTAAAAGCCGCTTTTCCTGTCGACGAGACAGTTTATAAGTCCTCATTTGCGCGACTAGATTTAATCAAGTGGCATAGATACCATACACGCAAAGAGTGGTTCTTATTTCGCATTTATCGTTGATTCATTCTAATTATAGGCAAGTGCTTTTTGTGAAAAAGATTATGGCGTTGCTGTGAGCCCAAATAAGTTCCGACAGACGCCAAGAGTGACGTGCAACACACTGCTTTGCACTCACATCACCACTCCCCTGCCTCCCCCCTAAGAAACACAATAGCAACATCTAGCAACAAGAAAAATAAAACACGTGATGTTTACTGCAGGTACAGTCTACCAATTTCTAATCCAACAAGAGCGAAGATTGCAATCATGTGATATGTGTCAAACTGCACTTCTTGTACTTTCATGCGCGTGGCTATCTCCGTCTCTTTCTTTCGCATGACTTGGTTTGGTTTGTCTTTGTGCTGTGTTAAATTAAGTTCTGTTATTTCTGATTAGAATGCTAAGAGAAATTAAATCATTTTTGGAAGTCAGTCAGTCTTGTAGTGGTGATCATTGAATAAAGATCATATTCAAAAAAATCTAAAAGAAAGTTTTGTGTTTTTTTCTATTAATAAGTGAAACAAGTCAAATAAAGTGCACTTACACTACTCAAGGATCGATAGAAATTCAGAAAAACTTTCCATTCCAGAGTCCACTGCGAGTGAACTCAAGGGATACGAGTACATACTGGCATCTGGCACACGTTAGGGATCCACACAAGACTGGTGTTATCCGTGTAAGAACTGGGCTGACACAACTCTGGGACTAATATCTGCATTGACAGACATGAAGTCTAAATAAGAACGTGAGTCCTTCGCGGATGGAAAAGTTGGGGTTGATCGAGAGATAGTGTCCCTTACTATGTCTTGTATAAAAAGGTAAACTGGACAACGATAGATAATTTTACAAAGATAATTTTACATCGAAGCCCTATTGCGGGTGATACAGTCTTATCACCCGCAATAGTAGGCTTGTATGTCGTAATAGTGAGTATGTTCATCGAATACTAAGCTGGTGTACTCAGTACAGGGGAAATCCGATTATCATCTCCGGATCATATATATAATGAATGCAAGGCACTTTAACTAACCAATCTCACCCGCTGAGTATTCGTTAAAACACGCTTTATTTAAGGCGCAAATTCAGACTGCAGAGTCATTGAAAGTGCCTCAAGTCATATAAGTCATAACAGGATCAAGGAGCTGATTTTACTTTTCAAAGTCATAGACATATTTATGCCTATGCATATATAGTATCTACTTAAAACCGTTATAGTAAAGTTATTTCATCAAAAAACCAGAACGTCAAATTATTTATTATTATATTATAAAAATATATATTATTATATTGTTTGTGTTTAAAAAAGTAATTAAAATCCGAATTTCTAGTGGATTCAAAAAATGAATTTAAGCTTTTATATGTTTTTTACTTAAGATTTGTTATAAGTAAGGTTTTATAATTACAGACAAAACTAGGCAGGGTGCACAACTGAGACCCCATAGAAAAGGAAAGTCTGTGCCGATTTGTGAAACTGAATTTGGTTCTTGAAAGCAGAGGAAACTATATAAAAATTAACCGCCGAAAAATAGTTGCCTGAGAGTCCATTTCTACGAGTATGCGTTCTGCTGTGCATAAAAGCAGCGTTGAAAAATTGGAGCAGCAATGAATGCTAATGAAAATGGCAACGTTACCGCTATAAGGAATGCAGTAACAGCTACTGGAAATGGCGTTACCATACCAGTTGTCGATTCTTCAGATGCCCTTGTACAAGCAATGATTGCCAATGAGTTGAAAGATGATAACGTTATCATCGACAGCAACACTTTACTGGACATTTCTTCCAGACACATAAGTGTATCGATAAAATGTTGTAGTAAGAGCGGAAAGTTGCAGTTAGGGTTTTCGCTGCCTACTTACTTAATAATATGATGTATGAAAAAGACAACTGGAATTGCAATTGACGTAAAATGAAAGAATTTAATTTATTTATTAAAGGTGTTTGGAAAAAGTAAAAATATGGATGGAAAAATGTTGAAAGGTAAACCGATTTTGTTTTTACGTGTGTGAAAAATGTTGATTTGTTTCCACTTTAAAGCGTCTGTTGACACGTAAATTCCCGCGATGAAGTCACTCAGAGCTACAATAGAATTGTCCAGCACACCTTATTATCCTAGCACCATGCGGTGAGGCAATCAATTGAATCTGACAATCTCTTAAAGCTAACTTTATGTTGTTTTTTTAATTATGTTCGGCTTATTTTAATTTTAATGTCGGCTTTATTTTTAGAGTCTAGCTTAAGATGACTATACATAGCAAAGAGGCTGCTTTGAGTTATGTAAAAATTCAAATTAATATTAATTTTCGCCGTTATACAGAAATAAAGGGTTTTTGTACTTTTTTTTTTAAATAAAACAAAAACGGATTATGATATCCAAAAAAAGAATTATTATGTGTTCAAGTACATTTAATGGCAATTATGTATGAAATTCAATCCTTCGCATGAGCACCACGGGCAAATTTGCAGAAGTCCAGTCATTGAACCAATTTTCGAACACTTTTTCTCATAAATTTGCCGATATTCCAGCTATTTAATGTAGGCCAAGATCTCTTCGCAAAATTCGCCACAACGATGTCACAGAGAAAAGACCAAATATTGAGAATGTCGTGTGAGTGATTAATTTGGGTCCTCTTGAAGAGAAGCGCAGCGGCGGGGATATTTTCTTCAATGCGTGCCCATCTTTATCTCGCTGGTTGAATTGTTGATGTGGCAGGTAAATGGTGGCGTCAAAAAAAAAATGGTCGTAATGCTCTTAAAGTTGCGGAGACTGAACGCGAATTTTAGTAGTAAATTTACGATTCAAACGCTGTTCAAGTGAATACTGCTCTATGATGAATTGACAACTAAATATGAGTGTAAGAATCAAGAACTTAAAAAAATTTTCGTTTACCGTTTCTATCGAAAAAGAGTGTGAGCGTCCCTACTGAAAAACACTGTACAAATAAATAAAAAATGTATAAAAATAATACAAACTATTGTAAGGTAAAACACAATTCTAATTCCTTTGGTCCAATGACCCCTTGATTTGGAGCCACTGTGATCGGGTGGATGATGACGGTGAATTGTCCCCGAACAGTGTATGACGCGGGTGTATATATCCGCGGGCATTTGATGTTAAACTATTTATAAGAAAAAAGTTCACTACGGGAAATAAAATATGCGCGTGTTCGTGCTGTTTGTATGTTAAGGTAGATAAAGTAAAGCAAGTTCTTCACAATTCTTCGATAAACAAAACAATTAAACATTGCTTACAAAGACTTTTGAACATATGTAGATTTATCCGAAAAGCATTTCATAATTAAGGTCCGAAAAGCTTAGAGTATCCGCAAAAGGAACGTAGATTGGATTTTAGAACAAGTGTTGAGACAGTTAAGCTAGTTTGAAATAATTCTGTGTTGCTAGTAAGGAAATTCAACTACACCACCTGCTCACCTCTGAACATTTGGTGTCTACGTTCGAGTCTTTGTACAACCTGACAATAAAGTACATAGCATTGCCTCTTTTGAGTAACTGACTATGCTCTTTTTCAAATTTGCCGTCGGCATAAAATTAAAGGTCCCTTAACGAATAGGTGTAGAGACTCTTGCCATTCCTCTACGATCTGTAGCTCCACCAGTATTATTATTATTATTGTTTTATTATAATCTCACACAATAAATTAAAATTTAAAGAGAATGCATCGATGTCGCCACTATATAAGTAGTAATATCAGCAATCGCTGAATTGGATTATTAAAGTCCTGGCATGTTGGCCAATTGTATTGCTTAAAGAACGGATGACTTTGCTTATGGTCGTTTACCTAAAGTTTTGGAGAACAGGTTCTATTCTCTAACACACTCTTACACTCGAGAGAATGCTGTTTCTAGCAGGTCCAAAGATTAAACGACGTTTGGTGGAGTTAAAGTCTGAAGTCTGGTCTGAGCTTTGGTAAGACAGCCAGCCTTTCAAACTACCACAAGCGCTGGCTATAGGAAACCCATAGGTGAGCATACAAAGACTCTTCGGGCCGGAGCAGAGTTGTCTCTGCATCGACCGTCCACCTTCGGATCCGTAGGGGCCTGACTAAGCTCATGAAGCTCATGACAACCCTCACGGTTCATGGTTGATGGATGAAATAACAAGCAGAACTTCTCTCTCGAAAAGACATAAGCCCTATGTCAGTTCATTTCAGTTTGAAATTTTCCTTACCTCAGTGGCATTGCGTGTGGAAATGTGGATTCAAATTTGTTCACTAGACGTTGAATTGTTGATGTGGCAGGTAAATGGTGTCGTCAAAAAAAAAAATGGTCGTAATGCTCTTAAAGTTGCGGAGACTGAACGCGAATTGCAGTAGTAAATGTACGATTCAAACGCTGTCCAGGTGTGTACTGCTCCATGATGATTTGACAACTAAATATGAGTGTAAATGTCAAAAAATTAAAATAATATGGCGTCGTTCACCGTTTCTATCGAAAGAGAGTTTGAGCGTCCCTAAGTTTTGAAAGTGTGCCTCTCTATAAACTAAAATGTCCAACCACATTATTTTTTGCGTTATTTTGCTGAGTTAATCCAATTCTTCTTCGATTGGCCATTAAATTAAATGATAATCTTCCGGAATTTAAGAATGGCTCATGTATAAAAGTAGACTGATTCTTCTTAAAACTTTATTTGATACCAATTGGAAGTAACTTCAAACACTTAATTTACAAAATCATCGTCAAGCGTATCCGTTGGCAAAATCAGAATTCAAAATTATTCCTCTTTGACGATGATGTTGAACCAGTGTGACATCAAATTTGAGTCCTTCTTCGTGACGAAACTGGCATTATTCGAATGCTACCGAGTGACTAGCTCACGTTCATCTCTATCAACCCTCACAGATAGATGTAAACAAGTTCAAAAAGAAAACAACACTCAAATTGTAATTTAATTTCACCATCTCCCTTCCATTCAATAGAGACTTCGTTACGATTAATGACTCGCTGGTCAACACAATAATGCTGACAAATTGCTTTGCCGTGTCAGTTTTTCGCGCAGAAAAGGATAATTCAACGGGTTTTAATATATTTTCTTTTTTTGCTATAATTTTCCACAAATCTCACTGCATGAGGTCTGTTCACCGTTGGGCTGTTGGTGGGGATTATCTCGGATTCGACTACTCTTCGTGCTGGTCCGCGGCTCCCCTTGACCCGCTTTTCAACAATAGACTTGTTCAGGTGTTTTGAATTTTTTTTAAGTTTATTTATGACCTGCGTGTGAAGGGGATATTAGCGTGATATATTTTCTCGCTACTTACGATGGAGCACACGTATACCAGCACATGGCTGCCGAGATCAGCCACAAGCCTTACTCACAATCATTCGCTAATCACGGGGAAATTACCTCGTCTGTTTTCCGTGTGGGCAGCATTTTCCAATCGATGAAAGGACCCACTTCACGTGGTATACACGATAAATCGGGCCGCCCAATGGGGGTTTCAAGGTCAATGAGCGGCATTGCCGGCAAACCGGCGCGGAGGAGGAGTGTGATGGAAAGTGTGGAGCCCCCTTGCAGAGATAACTGGTTTTAATTTTCCGCAATTCACCCGAGCCCGATACGGATGAAGATCCTTTGATGTGCGAAGGCGAAGGCGGAATCCTTTGAACGAGATGAAGGAGTGGTTATAGTCGCCGTGGTTTTGATATATTTTTAATTTGCCAAAGTACCGCCTGCTTAGCCGCCTCCTCTTATTCACCTTCGTCTCGTCGGACCTATGCCAAGCAGGAAATCAATTTTCAGGGGTTCAATGACAACGCCGGTGGACTGTGCAGAAGGTCACGTTGCTAGGATAATTTCTTATGCGGGGTGCCATTTATTTTTAGACCAACTAATAGGCGGTAGCCTTTCACGTAATTTGTGTTTGAGTATAAATCGATTAGCCCTCCGGATTGTGAGCTCGATAAACTGTTATGCATGAACAAAACAAAAAGACATGTATAACGATTTCAATGCCAATAAGGACGAAATATTCGAAGCAGATTAACGTATGACTGAAGTGAATGAATACTGATTAGTTACTAGGGTTTGGAGTTTTTTGCGTACAATTTTGTGACAGCAAAATGTCAAAAAAGCCAAAACATAACACTTAATAAAGCAAAACAAGGCAGTTATTTAATAATAGGAAAGGTAACTTAATTTCACATTTATTTATGGCAGAAAGCAACTACCAAGTGATTTTTAAAATACCCGTTTCTTGGGAGAATTGGAAATTCGACTGAAAGCTCAAAATGTTGGTATCCATGGCATAGGAGGTTGGTGCGTCGACTCATACGCAGAGGGTACCAGGTTCGATCCCCGAATGTACCTATCCTAATTTTTTTAGACATACTTTTATATACCCCACCGAAGGTTCGGCACCATTTAAGAAAAAAAACTACACGGAAGTTTTCGGGACGAGAGGGTCCCCACAGCCAACAAAAAAAAATCAACGGAGTATTTATCTGGGGTAAAATACAAACACCACCCGCTTACCTTCTTTCGAGAGAGACATTCGAGACATCACAGGCAACAATTTTTCCAAACGCCGATAGTTCGTTACGACTTTTGCTATGGCTACAATAACATCAAGTTTTTGGAGTACAAACACCATATTTTCTAAATTGTTTCTCTTATATTCGTGGTACCGACGTAATGGCTGTGATTTGGGGCACTTCACGTAAGGATTAACGGGGATGTACTGTACGATGTATGACAATTTAGCGAACCGGAAAAGAACTCAGGTTAGAATAAGGCATAAGGGTCTGAGGCTACTAAGAATGGGATAGGGGCTCAGTTGAGGGAGATGATTGAGGAAGTGTATACTCCCTTGATAGAGCCAGTAACGTACGTACGGTAAAAACAAGCAGGAAGCTGGAAGAGACATCTCATGTCGGAACCAATGCAACAAACAGGTACTCTGGTGTTGCATCGATTTACGTATTACCTATCCACTCGCAGACAGATAGCAGGGTTGACGATGGCAACCAATCGCGGCGGTATAATTCAGCGGCGCTGCTCACCTTATTGAACAAGAACTTGAGTCGAACGTCACCGAGATGACGGTGAGCGTTAAGGCGAGGTCTTAGGTTTAGTTCGTTTTATGAAAATTTAAAGAAAAATGTTTAGACCGCCAAGTTTTTTCTAAGTTTTCATGATCAGTAAGAACAAACAATAAAGATTGTCCATATGGACTGAAAAAAAACAGATAATAGTGCAGACGCCAAAAGGCAAATAGGCAAGTAAAGCTTAGATTATTTTAGAATACCTGCGAAGGGTTAGTAGGATAGGTTTTGAGAATATGAATTGTTTAGATATTAACAAAGATTTAATTATTTTTGTTTAGTTTTAAGAATCATGAATTTACTAAAAAAAATTAACTTTAAAGTTAAAAATGTTGAGGAGAGGTCTTAATTCCAGATTTCGAAATAAACGGTTTCGGCATCAAATCCGGCGGCAAGAAGGGCAGCTATATTTTTTTGTTATTTTTGATTCGCCCTCGCCCGTCATACCATTACAATCCGGCAGTGGCTTTCATTTCCTTTGTTCGTGGACATCGAAGCAACGAGGTCAGATTGTAGCGCATTTGATTTAAATTAAGGTAGCACTTAAGTTGGATTTGTGATAATTATTAAAATACTAGACTAAGAGTTCTGTGATACGGGAAAGCGTGTGTTCTTTCGTGATCGCAATATCCCTGATAGATCGCGGTTTTAATCAGAGGATAAATTCAGTCGGAGAGGTAACCGCGTGGCGCCCATTTTACCGCCTTTACCTACGGAAAGTCCTTACAGTCGGCCAGGCAGCCATCTCTGGAAAGCTCGAGGGGCGTGGAGAGTCTGACGGTAACAATGTTTCACTCAGAGGCAAAATTTCATAGAATTCCCTTAATATCACAATGGGCCTCCATGATTATAGCCAAAAATGTGATTGCATTCATCATAATGATCACTTGAACCTAACCTAACGAATTGCTGCGTTTGTGCCCAAATGTTCGTTCACTCGATTGGAACGAAATGAAACACAGCATTTCAACTTCCCATTGGACATAAATTTATTGTCAAAACTCTCCGTTTCATAGTAGGCGAAGTCTCCTAATGCCTTCATGGAACTGTCTTTACGTTTTTACTAAACTCTCTGCTTCGGCCAACGCATCATACTTCCCCTATTACGCTTAAGGCGTTTCTTTTGTGGTAGTAAGACGATGAGAGAGTTGGACGAGAGATCTCCAAGCCGCTCGATCCTCCGATATCGCTTCTAAGTCATCAGAAGTTATGCTCAAGCGCAATCAGGCGGGTGTTTGGACTTTGTCCATCCATCTGCCATCCGTACGGTACGTGATGGAATCGCATTCAATGTTCGCCTTGGAAGTCGTGGTGATAGGGACTTTTGTGCCACGTGATCGCACCATTGCTCTTTCTCTTGGTAGAAGGTGATTCTCACCTCACGTACTGATGTATTTCTTGCAGAATATTTTTTTTTTTTTCAATTTTAAAATTTGTTCTTTTTGGTAATATATGAGCTCCTCCGACGAAGCGAAATTTCCTGACTTGGTAGACTTCTTCGTTAGAAAAGGAGTATCTTCCCATTTCGTGAGAATAGAGGAAAGCTTTGACCTCCCCTCTGACCACTCGCCAATAGTATTGACAATGAACGATGGTCTAATGAAATTAGAAGGACCACCTAGACTAACTAAGAATAAAACAAACTGGGACGGTTTCAAACATGATTGCGAATCAAAAATTATGTTAAATGTCTCACTGAGTTAGAAGAGAACTCGAACAATTTATATCGATTGTGCAGAACGCCGCATGGAAAAACACTCCAAGAAGAAAATTTGCCAAGGGAGAAGGAATATATTACTCGCCGGAAATAAAATAACTTATTCGCGAAAAAAGGAGAGCGCGAGTTACGTCTCGCAACACGTCCCAGCCTCGGTAACATGTGCTGGCAACATTCTTTCCAATTATGTTTCACCTCTCATTTGTTTACTCGTTTGTATTAGCGTCTTTTCCAAATTTGTCACACCCTTCAATTAATTACCCGTTTGTATTAGCGTCCTTTTACCTCTTTTGTCTCCTCCTGTTCCTATATTGTGTTGTTATTGTGTAATGGATGGAATGGGCAGTTGATCTTAGACCACCGAAGAACTCGGATGGTTCTTCTTTTATTAAGTTCTTTGTTTTTTATAATATGATTAAAAATGTTAATTTCTTCAATTGATATTGTGCGAGTCCCTCCCAAATCGTAACTCGCGCAGGGTATGGCAACATTCTCGCTAGCCCCAACATAAGGCATACCTATATTTTGTATGCAATAAACTTAAAAAAAACAATTAAGAACTGGAAAAATCACGAGATACCGAGTATATCTTGAAGGTTTAACAAACGAAAAAACTTCAAATTATTCTCTTTGGAAAGCAGTGAAAAATTTAAAAAGCCTCAACTGCATTCGGCACCAATCCGAAAAAACAATGGCGAATGGGCAAAGAGTCACAAAAAAAGGCAGACCTATTTGCTGAACATCTAGGACAAACGTTTAAGCCATTTGATGCACAGATGTTGATAGATGATCCAACCGATATGCCTCCGATATCAGAATAAAGCGTTAACTCTCTCTGCCAGGCAATAAAAAACTTGAAAAGTAACAAAGCACCTGGCTATGATTTAATTAACGGACAAAACCTCAAGGAATTAGCAAAAAAGCGATTATTAAGCTCCAGTATTTAATAAACGCATCGTTTAGACTATGAGCAGACGTGATAATGGTCCCGAAAACCGGGTAAACCGCCAAATCAAAAAAATTCATATAGACGATATCACTTGTACCTATAACACCAACGCTATTCGAGAAACTTCTACTGAGACGAATACAACCACTAATAGAAGAAAGACGCCTTATCCCCGATCATCAATTTGGATGCAGGAAGAGTCATTCCACAATTGCCCAAGTATTAAGAATAACCAACGAAATCGAAAAAGCATTAGAGGAAAAAAAAGGTTTGCTCCAGTGTTTTCTTCGACGTATCCCAGGCCTTTGACAAGGTTTGGCATAACGGCTTGAAATGCAAACTTAGTAGGATATTTCCAAAAAATCTATATTGCATTTTAGAATCCTCAATAATAGGATATTTACAGTTAAGCACGGAACGGAATACTCGGAATTTAGAGACATTGCCACCGGGGCCCCGCAAGGGAGTGTCCTTGGCCTTACACTGTTTTTGTTATACACCCGGGACATACCTTAAACTGAGGGCACAATAGTAGCTACGTTCGCAGACTATACGGCTATTTTGGCTACGGAAAGCACAATCGACTCCGCTACCGTAAAACTGCAGCACGCTGTAAATAAAACTTGCGATTGGACAAAACTATGGCGCATTGCCCTAAATGAAACTTAATCCACGCATATTAATTCTCGGTACGAATTAAACGTACGCAAATGAAGCCAAATATCTCGGGATGACGCTGGATACTAAGCTTAAGAGGAAGCGCACCTAAAGAAAAAACGTGACGAATTTGAGAATCGATATAGAGAAATGTACTGGCTACTCGGACGACATACCAAGTTGAACGCGTATAACAAACTGCTTATATAAGTTAATACCGCAAAAGTTGTCAAGTAGACAACACTCTCCCACGATATTTCGACATGCGCGGACACCCTACACCTGCAATGATGAACAACATCTCCACATCGGACGCAGGAATGCTGACACAGGTCTGGACAACCGACAGAATAGGTAATCTTCAGTTGAACTTTCAAACCGAATAAAGAGCCTCAGAAAAATATAATAATAAATATTTTTTTTAATAAATTTCAAATAATAAAAATTTAGCTTATATAAGCAAGTGCTAAAGCTTGTGTGGACAACCTGCGGTATACAACTTTGGGGTTGCACAAAGCAAGTAACAGAGAATTCATACAGTAATTCCAAAACAAAGTTATAAGGGCTGTCGTGAGTGCTCCCTGCTATCTACGAAATAATGATATACAAAGAGATCTAGGGATCGCAACCGTGGACGAAGAAATAAAAAACTTCGTTTGGAAGTTAAAAGTTCGACTTCATGGTCATTGTAAACTTGCCATACTCCAAACACTGGACATGAGAAATCTCGTGCGCCGTCTCCAACGAATAAAACCGTTCGATTCAGCACAATGAGTAGAGGCCGCTATAAACGGCTCCAGCAGGTGATTTTATTGAAAATCTGCCTCACGTGTAAAAATTATGAAGTTAAAACTACTGGATAGGGAAACCTAGTTGTAGTAAACAACAAAAACAATGGGAAGGGTGTGTTTAGTCAGTAAACATCTGGCACTACTATGAAGACACGGGTAACATATTGTCTTTGAAGACCAACCCACGAAAAAAAATATATGAGCTTCTTAAGGAATCCAACCACATTCGAGAAGTCTCCTTATTTTTACATTACTTTAACGCCCTAGAAGTATTCACGAGTCGTTAGTGACAGTGTTTCGAAACAGTGTTTTACGGAAAGTCTCACTTCAGAGCTAGTAACTAAGCATAACCTATCCAAAATTACGGATGAGCATGCGCTTCACGTTGCCTCAACGAACCCCACCCGTATCGGAGCTTTCTCGTCCTCAACCAAACGCCATCAGCAGTTATTTCTCGCACCGAAGTCATTAAATCATCAAATGCAGTTGCATTAAATCAATTCACTCCAGCAAAAGCTATTTACATCCCATTACCGCTGCATAGTTGCCATGTTCATAAATTTCCCTGCGAGCAAGGCACTCCTTGGCCAACTTGTCGTTCATATGGAAAAACATCAAAGCCAGCCAGTGCCAGGACCAAAAGCCCGGCACCACTACCCACTGCATCGTAAACCTCCATCGTATGTGTACTCAGCACACAGGAAGCGCACACCAAAACCGTTTGCAGGATTAAGACACAACACAAAAAAGAAAGAAATTACGTGAAACACACACCACATAGCTGCACTGACTAATGATTCCTCTCACTCATATATGGAGGACTTCAAAAACACACCACAGGACCTGCTGCGGAAGGACATTAATTCATAATGTCCCTTCCACATTTGCACAGCCAAGGCATAACCATATCTAATAATCAGAAGCAAAAAAGGAGGCGAGCATACAATTTACAGTCATCCGTAGTCAATAAAGATCTACCAAGCAGGACATCTACGAGTTCACAAACGGACAAAGGGACAAACGCGAGCAGAGAAAAGCAAAAAGCACGCCTAAGTCAATGCTTCCTCAAAGGACAGCGACTGACTACGTGTGTGCAGTTCCAACTCGGCCGCAACTCAAAGGGGATAATTCACTCACAGAAATGGACTCATAAGCAAATATTATGGCTGTATGTAAATTGTCTCAAAGGATACTGGATGCGAACCGGAAGAGGGCGAAGAAGACCGCAGCACAAAGCGATGACATGAATTCCACCGAGTCTGCTGCACACTGCGCTGGCAGTGTATAGTCATTAAGGACTGTTCAATGAGGGATTTTGCTCCTCTGCCGATTAACTTTCACTGTCAGGACGACACAGACGTGCGCCTTTGGAGTTGAAGTGCTGAAAAATGGGGTATCTGCATGTCCTTGACCTGAAGTCTCATGTCTCATCGAGCGACGATGAGCCACCGAATCGAGACGGAATCATCTTCAAATTCCGGAGTCAGCGACTTTACAGGCAAGCACTAGATCCATGCGCCTAGCACACACACACACACCGGATGTGCACGGAAGTATAGAAAATCCTCAGCACCTTTATGTCCTGCAAGACATTTTCGGCGAGCTCTGAACGGAACAAGCAAACGAACGAAGAAAAGGATTTATTCGCAACTCAAGGTGCTGTAAGCGACAACTGGGCGGAAATTTATATCCTTCTTCCGAGGAGCAAAAACTAAGGACGAAAAAAGCAAAACTACCGCCTCTCATGCATGCTGTTACAATTCACCTAGGCTTAGTGGCACTTTCGACTGTACACCGAAAGTGGGAGAAAAAAAAAACGAGCACAGGATGAACAAAGAGAATACTCTAACGGTGTTCAAGGTGGATTCTCGCAGGATACGTGTGTATGTAGATGGGGATGGAAATGGTTTAGCATGCTCGCATGTAGGTCGCTAGTGACAAGTTGTAATGTGTGTAGCTGACACTTTTCGTTAAATAAAAGCATAAAGTAAATTTACCGTTGTGGATTTCATTATGCTTCCTAACGGTACAACCAGCGTGTGGGAGTTAATAGAGTTGCCACCGTATTTTCTCGTTTCACTCCTTCGCCGCCTGTTCATCGGGCGTTCTTGGCGCCCGTTCGCCAGCTTGTCTCGTAATGCGTCTCCTTTACGTGTGTGCCTGTGTGGCAATGATGATGATGATGATGACGATTATGACTGAGGGGATGGTAGTGGCCTCAGAAAGGATGTTGCTGTTGTGCTGTGTGTTACTATGATGGCAAATTAAGTCCGTTTTCTGCTTGTCCTTGCGAACTTGGGGAAGCGAAAATCGTTTGTGAAGCTCATTCCTTTATTCCCTGGACGTGTTACACTAAAGGGGGGTGGGTGGTAGTTAGTCTCCCTCCGTTATGTGTGTATAGTAAGATGTTAATTATGTTCATGTAGCAGACGTATTAATCAATAATGAGATTACGTACTAAGAGCATTTCGGACGGCGAACACAAAGCGAAGCGTGTTATAGTATCTAAATTCAATGAATGGATTACAGGTTTCGGAATAGGCTTCGTTTATGATTAACTGTAACTAAGTAAATATTCCGAGTGATTGGGGATACAGTGCTGCTATCGGCCGCATTCAACGATCTGCCTACTTGACGTCGAATGGAAAAATGATATCCAGCCGGCTGAATGAACTTGTAATTTACCCCAAATTAGACTGGATAATTGGTTTCCTCTTCAATGCATATCGGCCGTGGTGCGTGCGTGAAGATGGCGGGTAAACAGGTAATGGCTGGATTAAATGTTGTTCTACTCAAATACATAAATGTCAAATAGTTTGATCCGTCCTAGTGATTATTTGAGTATAGCATGATGGTAGATGCATGTGAAAGTGTGGGCGGACACATCTTGTTCTTGATGAAACATCCTAATCATGAATGGTTGTAAGGGATACCAAACAACTTAAGAGGGAGCACAACAATGAGTTTGGTGCAACCTACATTTAATTCTCGATTGAATTCTGAAGAACCCGCAGACCCACTTTAATCCAACAAACGCCTGATTGACGACTTGGTGTGTTTGACCCATCAGGCTTAAGTCGTCCATTTACGCTGTCAATTGTGCAGTACGTCGGAAGATCGTGTCTCCTTGGTTGACGATTGAATTATAATTGATATTCCTAAGAGTGATAATGAAGAAGTCACATGACAACCAGTCGCCTTGCCCTTATCCTAAATACTTGTGGGACGAGTCTGACGAGTTGGGCAGGAATGTCGAAGACAAACGTGGCCTTGTATAGCTCGTATCTATGCACGCTGCCGTTGAAATCGACGAATAGGTGGTGTCTGTAGACTTGCATTTCTTCGATCTTTTCCTGGATCGGACGTAGTGTGAAATTCTTGTCAATGGTGGCCCAACCAAAGTGATGTGGACCTTAAAGATTTTCTTTGAATGACTTCACACATAAAACGGCATGAAAAAATATTTTATGGAAACTCATCCCTATCTTATGAATTGGACAAACTACACTGAGATTTCACTCATTCGACATGCTTTCCTCGGACCATGTCCTGTGGATGTGTTGGTATATGTCCCAACAGAATCTTAGCCGGCTGCTTTAAAGATTCCAGCAGGAAGACTTGCCCCAGCAGCTTTGCTAAGCTTCAGTCTCGATATCCATATCTTGCCTTCTCCTAGGTCAGCAGAGACAAAATTCTCGTCTATCATCGCTCATTGTGTGTAGTGTAGGGTTGACCGATATTTTCGAAGCTTGCCGTAACAAATGCCAAAAAATACGGAAAAAATCTCGGGATCTGAAATTTGTACACAGTACAAATTTTAAAAATTAATAGATTTTTTTATTAAGAGTAGTGACTAGGACCCATATTGTTTCAAAGCTATAATTTTTTATAATTACATAAAATTTGTAACGTTTACATCTGGCGAGACTTGGCAGCACTAAGAAGAGCTTCAAAAAGTGTGACATATAAAGGAGGGCAGATGGCGTTCTGCCCTCCTTTATATTGAACGCTCAGATTGATGGGTAGTTTTCAATACATAGGCAATAAATACGAAATATAAAGTGACTCTTGGGTTTTGATAATAATTAATAATAGTTATCGTCAAACATTACTTTCATTTTAGTCAATTATAATATAAATAAGTATACACGTCATATTTAAACTATACAAGAATGGGATAGTTATACCGTCTTTCGTAAAAATTAAGTTAATATAAATAGGTATAAGGGTAACTAATATTTTAATTAATAATGTAAGAAATATACAGAATAAGAAAATAAAACTGTATTTTTGTAACTAGGTATATAAAAATTGTATGTTTTTTTATTACATTATATATATGTATCTTTAGATGGACATTTCAACGTTCCGTGTTTCTGAAAAAAGACCTTAACCGCAGATCATTGAACACACTCATTCTTTTAAGACTCATCTTTTGACAGATGGCGAGACAAAAAACGATACATATCTTTTTGAATTTCTCTCTCGTCTGGAAACTTCTAGTAAAACGCATAGTATACATATGTTATCTTTATTCTTAATCAGTAATAATTCATGAAGTTAGTACAAGTCGTCTTCTTATTTTCCGGTTGCTGGGTTTGCTGGTCTGCGATTTTTTCGCCCATGGTCTTAAAGAAACTCATGGCCAATTTAATAAGAAATTCTTTTTACAAAATTGTATAATTCCAAACACGCATAATTGTAGTTGGAGGGTGTTTGCAATTCGGCTCATACCACATCCAGTTTGCATTTATTTGCATACATTTCAAAACCATCATTGAAAAATTAACTTGGTGCAAGTTCACACCATTCTCAATATGCTCAAATTTTTAATTATTATTTAAATTTTAAATGAAAGTTCAAAACAAAACGTTTTTCTATATTTTATATTAAGGTACTATAAAATCGTACTTAATTTTTTTTTTTCAAGTCTTTACTATTAGGCTTCAAATGAGAAAGAATTTGTCTTGTCCTGTTTCCAAAACCTGTATCTTTTAAAGTTTCCCTAAACTTGTTACGATTATTATACATTTCCAAATGCATTTCAGCTGCACTGAGAGAATATTATTCCATGCTTCGTGTGTTCGATTACGATTGTAAGGAAAATAGTTAACGTTACATCACAATGCAATAATTATTTTGCAAATATTAAAGAGATGCTTACGCAGAACTTTTTTTCATTTTTTGAGTTTTGGTAAGAAACCTGGAAATAAGCTACACCGGCCGAACAGTCTAAAAGTTATGTCGAAAATCTGGGACGTTCCTGGTAAACCGGGAAAACTGGCAACGCTAGTGCGGGGTTACATTTTACCTGGCAGCCATATTTTTGTCCTCTTCGCCACATAACAGTCAGCAGAAATTATTTTTCCAAATTCTCAGTATCGAATATAACTCTACCAGAGGTTGTTCATTCTCATTTCGCTTCTGTTCCGAATTTATACCCATTCGACAAGTTGCACATATTGGTAAAACTTTCTGCCATACCACCCCTCAATCTCCTCTACCCCGAGCTTCTTTTTCTTCTAGAGAAAGCTAGTCTTTCCATATTTTTTCTGTTCGTAGAGTTCACGAACAGTTGTCGTGGTTCGGTGCAGGGTTTCTTATTAGGCTTCTTGCTTTGGTGCATGAGCCTGCCTGAGGTCGGTTCATATTATTTACACCTTATTCTACCTTAAGAAATACTACCCTATTCTAAGTTCGTCGGCCATAGGTTGCAGCTAATAAATATGAATATTTACATTCAATACACTGCAAGACATGAAACCGACTGCTCCCCATGCGGGGGTCTGAACTAATACCTTTCTAACCGAGGTCTAAAGGATTCGAGGAGGGAGTTCCCTCTCTCCCCAGCCACCAGAACTTTTGGTGCTGCATTGCAACTTCTCGAATGTCCCGCCTTGATACCACCGTACTGAACCAGAGGAGACCCTCCTCAGCTCGTTGTGCGACGGAACGGTCGTGGTTGAGTCGCCCATCCACAGTTGATCTGGCGACGTGGTAGATGAGCGGCACCGCATTTACGTCTTGTATCAGACTATCTAGATGGAGAAATGCTTCCGGGGGGACGAAGCCGTTGTGACGTACCCTTTCGTGGTATTGTGCATTGGGGTAGTAAGCCCCTGAGATCAAGTTATTGACCGAGTTCATCGCTCTAGCAGTATGCGATCGAATCAAATTCAACGGGAAATTGTCCACTCTTATCAGGTTTGCCCTGTTGTATAAAACCTCATTGGAATAGAATTTTATGTACTGGGACTGTGGAGTTCGATAAAGACGAAGGCAAGCCTTAAGACAAGCCCTCTCAAACAACCGAATCTTTTCCATCAAGCTTGCACTCACGTTGAACCACACGGGACAGCCATTGGTGAGCATTGGCCGGATGAGGGCCATGAATCAGATAACCTTCACCCTCGCATCGAGTTGGCTGTTGCAAAACAGTCTTTTTGTAAGGACAAAAGCGCCTCGGGCCCTGGCCAGAGCAGCATCTACATGTTTGTTAAAATATAGATACTGATCTAGCCAAATCCCCAGGTATCTGACTACAGTCCTTTGCGCCAGAGGTTCCCCGTGTCTTCCAGCGATTGAGAACTTTCGCCAATTCTTTTTCGTATCCGCCGAGGCCTTATACAACGGCGTTCTGAACAGAATGGTTTCCGACTTCCGGAAGTTGATACTCAGCTTCCAGTCATCGCAACTTCTCATGAATGAATCGAAGTCACCCTGCGTGAGAGTAGTGATTTCCTCGATCTTTTTGCCTGATCTGTACACGATCAAGTCATCGGCGTACGCAATTACGTGAGAAAGAGAACTTATCAGATCATTCAAGTAAATGTTGAACAGGATCGGCGAATTAACGACACCCTGTTGGAGACCATTTTTAACTTGGAATATACCTGTGGAGGTCACGTTGCCATTTTTCACAACGAACCGTCTAACGGTAAGCATGTTACACAGTAGGTACAGCAGTGGTTTGCTTATGCCTAGCCGATTGAGCTTGTAAAAAAGACCTTCTAACCATACGATGTCAAAGGCCTTCTCCAGGTCAATCAAGCAGGCACCCGTACTTTGTTTCTGGCTCTTGTTCCATTGGATATCCGACACCAGTTTTGACGCGGCATGAATAGTGTCATGCCCCGCTTTGAAACCGAATTGGTTATCCGGAATTATATTTTTGTCCTAAGTCCAGTTGATCAGAGTTCTATTTATCACCTTTCCGAGTATCTTGCTGATGTTCGGCAGGAGACTAATTGACCGGAGGTTGCAAGGATTCGAAGAATCTTTTCCTCTCTTGGATATGGGTTGCACAATCGCTGTTTTCCAATGCTCTGGATAATGTGCATTATTCAGAGCATTGTTAAACAGGATTGTGTTCATATTAACCACTTCCAGGGGAAGGTGTCTTAGCAAAATGTTGGAGATCCCGTCGATTCCAACAGACTTTTTCTTCTTTAATGATTCGAAGACCGCTTGGAATTCTGTCTTCGATATGAACGGGGGATGAACCCCTTCGTCGGCGATGGCATTATTTGCCATGTTATCATCATTGAACACGACAAAGCCAGTGTTCTCAGATCGCCATTGTTGCATGTCTTCTCGAAGTTGAGAGTCTATATAAGTAATTATCAAACAATTCTTTTTTTACAAACTTTCGAAATATTTTTTGTTATTGATATTTTTTTATATTTTTTGAATTTCACAAAAATGTTTTTGTCATGTATGCAGGGTTCCATCCGTGCAGGGTTTTGTTACATTTAATTTGTTTTAAAATTACTACAAATCTCTTCCAGATGAATTTTCCAAGTCATGAAACTCTAGAACAAATTGGCAAACGAACAATACCTTGTCGTTCAATGCTGCTTGCAGTCACTTCCAAAAAAACCAGATGTTTCGTTGACCTAATAGAAAAAAGAACAATCAATATATCTCAGCTGCAGGCAATCGTAGACAGATGAAACTTTCACAAATTTTTCTTAATATTATTAGTGAAATAATGCAAAATTGGCGATGTGGTATGATGAGGTTTCTTAGAGCTATTGGAAGGTGTGATTTTAGTACCATGGACAAAAAATCAATATCTTATCCATTACTAATAACATATTTTGAAACCAACTTTGTACTAACAAAGCAATATCTAGTGAAGACCGGTCAAATAACAATTCCGTCATTTAGCCAACGTAAGCAAAAGGTAGTGTAATGACAAGCTCACATGGTTCCTGAAGTTTTTTGACACATGTTTAATACCTTATATTTGTTGGCCGCTTAAGTGTGTGTTATTAAGCAGATCGTCTTAATAGTATAGTTTGTTGATATATGCACGAATCGATATTGCAAACAAAAAAAGTTAAGTTATTGTAGTATAGAATTTGAATTTGTAACATCCCTGCCTTCAACAATAGTGCCACTAACAACCCTGTCAGCAACGACAACACCAAGTGACTGTGTATAACCGAACAACTTACAGTGGCAGTGTTTGATTTACTTCAGAGGTAACTTATATACACTACGCAACAAGTCTACGCATACGTACATATTTTATTATTGTACTCATATCTGTACAGACCGTTTTTATAGTGCATATCCATGTCGCCAGAATGCACACACATGATCTGTAGCGACGTGTATGCGTAGTGTATGGGGCCTATAACGCTCAGTTGACCTACATTTCTGGGTACGTGCGGTGTGTGAAATTATCATAAAAAATATGAATAAGGAAGAAATTCTGGATTTTCTAACAAGTGTACCCGATGACGTACCGGACTGCGATAAAGCGGCGTAAGATTCGAATGGTTAGTTTTTTTTTTGTCTTCTGAAAACTCCAGCGATGAAGAAGAGGAAGTTGTTGTAAAAAAATAGGAAGGCAAGAAAACCACCCGTAAGGTTCGCGAAAAAATGTACGAATCCAACCGTTCTACAGTGTCGAACACATTATTGCAATACATATATTGAGGATGAAAAAGACTCACCGATGCCCTTGCTAGATAAAGGTTCCCTCCAATCACCTGATGAGCTGTATGAACCTGATGCTTCCAATGTCCAGATAGCCTTGCCTTCATATACTAATCCTGATGGAACTGCATGGGTCGAATTTGAAAAAAACCACGAGATCCAGGGTAGAAGACCTGCACAAAATGTTTTGAAAGAAGTAGCAGGGCCAACAGCATACACAAAACGGTATATTGAAGATGGCAGTCCTGCGACTGCTTGGCGTTTATTTATGACTAAATCAATGATGGAACATATACTAAAAAGTACGAAGCAAGAGGCTGCAAGACAACATGGTGAAGACAGTTTCGATCTTACTGTCACGGAATTAGAGGCATTTATTGGAATAATGTATGCTCGTAGAGTAAGTGGTAAAAATGATTTACCTTGGTTTTCGTTATGGTCTGATTTCTGGGGACTCAATATTTGTAAAATGACAATGCGCAGAATATTTTTACAACTATATTACGTTTCTTACGATTTGATGAGAAAACTAGTCGATCTAGTAGATTGAAAAGTGATAAATTTGCTCTATTTTCTCCAATTTGGGATAGATTTATAGAAAATTCTATTATCTGCTACAAACCGGGCCCATTCATTACCATTGATGAGCAACTATTTCCCACTAAAGCCAGATGCCCATTTGCACAATAAATAGCATCAAAACCGGACAAGTTTGGGCAGAAATACTGGTTGGCCGTGGACAAAGACAGTAAATATGTTGTCAATGGTTTCCCTTATACAAGAAGGGAAGAAGTCCGTGTTGCCGAAAGGTTGTCAGACCACGTTGTTTTGAAACTCATGGAACCATATCTTGGAAAGGGAAGGAACGTAACAACCGGCAACTTCTTAACATTTGTAAAGCTTGCGAAGATGTTGAAAGCAAAGAACTGCAGTCTCCGTACTTACTATGTCTCCGTACTTGTACTATGAACAAAGCTCGTAGGGAGATTCCAGCTGACCTGACAAGAAAGCGTACTGATTTATACTCCTCATTATTTTACCAGTCAGAAGGCATGCTTCTCACTCATTATCAAGGCAAAAAAAATGTGTTAGTTTTGAGTACAATGCATAGCAGTGGAAGTTAATGAAAATGCAAAGAAAACTCCTGAACCAGCAGCGCAGTATAACATGACAAAATATGGGGTTGATGTTGGAGACCAAATGGCAAGAAAATACATAACGCGAACATCATGTCGATGATGATGACCCCTTCATTCTTTTCAAAATTCACTGGGTCTAGCTGGTATCAACGCTTGGGTATTATACAAGCAAGTCACGGGGAAAGAAATAAAGCGACGTGAGCTGACGCAAGTAAAGAAAAGAGATGAATTAGAAAAAAAAAACTTATCAGTAGAACCACAAACAAGTAGTAAAACAGTTCAACCTTCAAGTACAACGAAATTCTGTCAAATAAAAAAACATTGCAAGAAGAACCGCACTGTTGGGCTTTGTGAAAAATGTTCCCGATCACTACGTGGTCAATGCACAGCTAAAACTATCCGCAGCTGTGTAACCTGCCTCATCCCAGAATAAATGATTTGTTATGTAATAGATAATATATTTTTCAAATTGTGATTTTCTAACTTAGACTTGTTTACAGGTATATTTTGGGATATATGGTATAAAGGTACCTAGTACTTCTTTTGACATATGAGGCTTGTCATTTGACTTTGACATTAAGACTTATATAGATATCTTTGTTCCTTTTTTGTTCGTAAAGAATATTAATAATAATAAAGAATTAATCTTTCAGTTAAAAAAGTTATTTTCACTTTTTTTTCTTAATTTTACGAGATTATTCGCAGTGTTTTGCGATGGCCTAAGAAAATACAAAAAGAAAATGTTTTGGCGAATTAATTTGTAAGGTAAGATAACAAAACAGTGACATCAACAGAAAAAAGTATGTGTATTTAAAGTAATGTATTGGCACATCAAAATCGAAGTCTCCCTCTGGTGTGTTTTAAGTGTGATGAAATCCCGGTAGTCCTAGTGTTAAAGTATCGATACTGTAGGTCGTCGCGTAAAACCCAGCACCTCAGTAGCGGCTTCTTTGATAGCTATTTGTGCAGACGAAGAGAGAGTTTCAGGGAGGCTTGATTGACAAATTTTCTGGGTGTCTCCTAAGAACGTGTTTCTCCGATGTCAAACCGAGGTTCTCTTCCACGACTTCGTTGTTCTCTCGATATCCGTGTTCTTACCTTGGCTAGAACAACGAAATGATCCGAGACGAGGTTGACTATTCGGAACGCTCGGACACCAAGATTGCTGGATTAGTCTGAATCTCAGATCAGTCTGGTTGAAGGTTCAAGAAATGAAGGGCCGCCAGGTCGATGAGGCAATGGGGCACATTTCACAGTTACTTACTGCATGGAATAAATCGAAACGAGGACTGTACAGTATGCACAGTCTAGGTTTAAAAAAAGTCGATCAATTATAGTGGTTTCGCAAGTACTTAGGTACTTGTTAATAGAAATCCCTGTAGAAACAGTCCAATTGCTCACATATCACGTACAAACCAAACCAAAAAATATTATAACAGACTCAAGTTTGATAACATAATTGACAAATAATATTGCTTACATGTTATTTATTATAAATGCTTTTAAAAGATTGAATTATCTTGTTTGTGTTGACTTTAAATCTTAATAAATAAACAAATAAGTAAAAATAAATAAACCTCAACCCGTAATGGGGATTAAATCAGAGCTTCTGAAACCGAACTGACACGTATCTACCAAGTGAAGTTATTCCATGTTCATCTCGTCCAAGGACAAAAATCATGGAATCATCTAATTAGCGCTTAACTCATCCCACTGCACGTACTGTACACCCTAGAAAACGCTACGCCGAACACAGACTGAGAATTTCCCACCCCAACTGTGCCGCATTTGTGTTGTAGTAAGCCAATTTCTCGTGCAGGACAATGAATCGAACTGGTAAGATTCAATCATAGACTTTACTACTTCGCACACACACGATTGCGACCATGTCACAATTGAACCGAAGAAGGACGACCTTGCCGTGCAGAACCATACTCGTATCACACAAGAAAGAGCATTACTGGATGTGGACAACGGAGCTGGTCTTGACTGACAAGTGACCCGGCACCGTCTGCAGATATTGGTTGATTACGAAATCCAATTACCAGCAACAGCTAATCGCCTAATGACCATTTTTGAAATAATTACAAAGGATTATCTGGGATTACGGTTTGCTGCTTTTTTTTGTTCTCCTTGACTGACGTGGGGGTCTGTCGACGGACGCCACAGTAAGACGAGGTGATGCTTCCTGAATGGAGGGATGTGTGTGTGTCAGTTGGGTTGAACACAAACAAATGCTCAGGAGTTATGATAAGTGCTTTCAAGAAGACAGGCGTCAGAGTAGAATCCGAGGGATTAACAATGTTAACACGTCTGATACAACAAGAGGTGTGAATGATGTGTCATGTTGAGGGAGGGGAAATGTGTTGCTCATACGACACAGTGAGTTAGTAAATTTGTAGGAAAGTATTCATGCGCATTACTTTAAGAGTGCGTCAGTAACTTTATCCGACTATTCTTTTGACGAAGATATTTTGGCCAAAGAATCAGGAGAGTGAGATGATCTAGAAAAAGAGAGGTACGTTGAAATAATTTTCCATAATAATAATCCACTTTGTTCCATTAGGAAACTCAACTGTCTTTCAAATCAGATCGATGGAAGACACATTTGACTTTTCTAAGAATACTCGTAATAATGCCCCCAGACAGCCAGATTCGAATAATAAACTGATCCAACAATGGTGTTTCATTTAATCACTCTTTTTAAGTAACCTACAAAACCAGTCATTATTTGGTTCTCCTGAGCAGACGGTTGGCCAGTGCAGTGTGACATGTCTTACCAATTTGATACCAAAATTTAATGAATTCCTTGGACTGGCCAATAAACAATTAAATATACCAATGACCAACAATTGGGTGTTGCATCAATCCGGTATCAAACCGTTTCAGTCGTTTTTTGCATTCTTCGTTTTTCCGCAACCCTTTATTTTGTTTGATGTATCAATCGATCTTGCGAAAACGATCAAACGAAAACGGAACAGTAAACATTTTTGCCCTTTTCTTACATTCTCATACCCAATCTATCCATGTATGAACACACAAGCCCACCCATGGATATGGACACAGACTGAGTGAGTAGGAAGGTGAATGAGGTATCGGGATGGTCATAAATGGTTAGTGTCCGGTGTATACAAGTTAACAAAATTCCATATACAATTCTAACAACAATAACACCTCATCAAATTCTTGCACTTGCACTAATCACGCGCAGTATTCATGTTAACAAATTCTACGTTCCCGCATTCCTATTCTATAATAGAGCCACGCTCTGTATTCATGCTGATGACTTTGCGTCTTGAGCCAATAGGTGAATATCAGATATATTTGATTTTCTCCTATTCCCTATCTCTCATATTTTCCGCCACAAAGTGTAAGATAGGTGATAAGTTTATTAGATTTGTCTTGTCAAGTTAGTCTTTAGTGGAAATTAGTGGAATAAAGAGGCGTCACCTCCAAAAAAATAAAAATAAAAATTATTTTTTTTTATGAAAATTATAGAGTAGAATTTTAATTTACATGTGTATAGACATATGATCCCACTTGCAGCAAGAAGGGAATAAACAAAATGTTCTGTTCTTGTTACCCTCGATGATCATCGAATTTCGACTACGAGCGAGCCTAATTTAAATAAATGTTACGATATAACGTGTTTTAAATCATTGCATATACCTGTCGCTGCTTCCTTGTCCAGGGGTTTAAGCCAGGACCCGGTCCTCCAGGTTCGGGGGTTGCGCGTGGGGTTAACTTCCCCACCGTGTAAAAAATTATAGTTCAGAAACGACGAGAAGCCTCGGATACGGATGACCCTACTACTGACGACAATGGACAACGAAATAAGGACAACGATTTTCGGTTCTGCACGTGGAATGCGAGGTCCCTGGTCAGACCGCGTGCAGCCGATGAACTTGCGGAAGCCCTCGAAGCTTATAAGGTAGATATCACCGCCATTCAGGATGTGCGGTGGAATGGGCCGGGCAAAAAGAGGATGAAAAACTGCGATATTTACTTCGGCGATTGCTACAAAAAGCAAAGACAGCGCTTATTCGGATGCCGGATTGTTGTTCGAGGCAGACTTAGGCAAGAAGTCTTAAGCTTTAAATACATAAGCGAGTGCCTCATAACAATCCACATCAAGGCTACATTTGGCAACATCAGCCTGATATGCGCCTACGCCAAAACGGAGGATAAAGATGACGACAGCAAAGACGACTTTTACGATCTCCTAGAAAGAACATACGATCAATGCCGCAGCTACGTTACACCAAGATCGTTTTAGGAGATTTCAACGCAAAGCTGGGCAAGGAAGACATCTTTGCTAAAGTCATCGGGAAGCACAGCCTGCACGACAACACGTCCGAGAACGGACTCAGGCTTTTGGACTTCGTAACGGGGCGAAACCTCTTTGTAGCCAGTACGCGGTTCCCTCATCACATTGCAATCGACGTCAGACACTCCTCCAGCATTCTTTATGTCCGAACATTCCGAGGAGCCAACATCGACTCGGATCATTTCCTTGTTGTAGCCAAGGTAAAAACACTGATGTCGATAGGACAAAGGAGTAGAGTTTAGAGAGAGTTTGACGTCGGAAAGCTACAATCGCAATTGACCGCTAGCAACTTTGCCGATCGAGTCTCACTAAAGCTCTCAGAGAGTCCAACCCTGCCAGGCGAAACAATCGACCAACAATGGAACCGTTGTCAAAAAGCCATCAGAGAAGCTGCATCTGATGTGCTGGGTTTTAAAACGCCACCCCAAAAAAAAAACCCCTGGTTTGACAACGAGTGCAGGCAGGCACATTCAGCGAAGCTAGCAGCATACAAGGCGACGCTGGACAGAAGGACGAGAGCGGTTCGTGAGCTCTACGAACTTAAAAGAAGGGAAGAGCACCGGCTTCTCAAAAAGAAAAAGAAAGAGCATGAGAAGCGCGCGATCGAGGAAATAAAGAGGTGTTACGGCAGAAATGACGTCCGAAAGTTCTACCAACGGGTAAAACGACTATCCAATGGATACAAAATTCAGATAGAAGCCTGTCGTGACGCAGAGGGACAACTCGTAGTAGATTCGCAGTCGATACTGAGAATCTGGAAGGATCATTTCTGTAGGCCAAAACGTCACAATAGGCAGCTATAACTTCGAGGTAGTGAAGGGCTTCGTCTACCTCGGCTCGCAAGTGAACAGTATGAACCACACCAGTATCGAGATTAAACGCAGAATTACTCTTGTCAATCGCTGTTTCTTTGGGATCAAGAGGCAATTGAGTAGTAGAGTCCTTTCTCGAAGGACCAAGCTACCATTATATAACACCTTGATCATCCCTGTCCTGCTCTATGTGCTGAGGCGTGGACACACACACAAAATCGGATGTAGAAGCACTTATTCTTATCGAGAGAATAGTTCTGCGTTCAATGTTTGGTCCTGTCTGCGGTTATTGGAGCAGAAGATTCAACCACGAACTGTACGGGCTGTACAGCGGCATGAGCCTAGTCAGGCGTCTACGGATCCAACGACTAAGATGGCTGGGCCATGTAGAGCGCATGGACAACACTGCTCCAGCCCGAAGAGTCTTCGGCTCCGAGCTAGTGGAGCCAGGTGGAGAAGGACCTCAACCAACTTGGTGTGCGCAGTTGGAGACAGCTGTCAAAAGATCGTGCCGGCTGGAGAGGCTTACTGGTTGAGGCCCAGGTCCACCCCGGACTGTAGCGCCACCTGAAGAAGAATATACCCGTCGCTAGCTGCTTTAGTTCTCCTGTATTTGTAAATGCAATTAATGCAAGTGATGCCTTTAACATCATGCCACATAAAGCGCCTTTTTCCGTTTTGGGAAGAACTTCCGATGTTTGAAATATTTTGGTTTTGCCTGGCCTCAAAAAATGTATTATTCTTTCAAATTTGATCACTCATTTTATTAGCGTCACTAATGGTAGAAAATGTTGTGCTTTTTGCCATAGTTTTAACACTGGAAACAAAGCGAAATTTTTCAACTATATTTGTCCATGAAAACTGCAATAAGAGCAAGGCCACTATTCCATATTTTTTCTATATATTTTCTGTCTCACATTCTCGTCCATAAAAATAAGCGAACCGCCAAAAAAAATCCTTCGATCATACGGAGGACAATACTATATAGTAACGGAAAGGTTCAGGCGAACCTTATCGGATAAATTAAAACAATCTGTTTTTAAATAATGTTAATTTTTTTTATTATTTTACAACTATTGTTGTTGTTTGAGATTTAAATTCATTAAAAGTTCAATCCAAACAATGTTGTCTAGAATGCAATCAAAAATGTAATCTAATTTGATGTTAATTTCTTGCAAAATGTCAATTCGACCTAAGGTTAGCGGAATCATTTGAGAATGATCTGTTACATGTTCTCAACTCATTCCCTCATCGCTATGTTCCACTTTCATACGTAGATACATATGTCAGATTTTTCTAGAGTTCTTTTTTTTCTCTTTGGTTCTTTGGTGTAGCACGTTGAGCTGTAAACGGTTGAACTTACTTCGTAAATAATCTCTGTAATTATACTACTTTCAATTGAATATAGAAAATAAAGTGCGAATTAAATTTTCCTTACATAATTTTTGGTGCCTCCTGTGAGGAATTGCCCTTTTGCTCGAGGATCTCGCATCTGCGGCCAGATAACATTTTTCGCTCTTAATCATTGTGCGGTGAAAAGCGTGGTATTAATTGTTGTGCCCCCCCCCCCGAATGCTGGTGCTGTACAAAGCCTAGTGCCATTGATTGGTGAGCTATATTTCGGTGGTTATCAAGAAGTGTGGACAGCAGAAGCTGTTGGCCGAAATACATGTCTCCCGCTTCCTTCATATGAAGACGGCGACAGAGGAGACTGAAAAGACGTTGCTGACAGTCGTGGACACCGTGCAGGAATCGCTACGTGCACTCAGGGTCATGAAACTTCCTGTCGAGCAGTGGGAGATGAGTGGAGAATGAATTGTGACTCTAACAAGATTCCAGCATTAAGAGATCTTCTTGGATTTTTGGAGAAAAGAGATCATAGTCTTTCTACAGACATCATTCGCAGTACTCAAGGCATAGACTTCCCATCGACTAGACAGCGTCCGAAAAATTACATTTTCTGAGAATATTTTTGAACTATATTTTCGTAGGAAAATTAAAAACAAATTTTCGATTTTCCCAAAAATTCCAAATAGGGAATACAATTAAACAGGTTTAGTAACAAAAGTTATTTATTGAAAATATTTGTAATTGAGCTAAAAAATCAACCCTTTCAGTATAAAAAAAAAAGAATATAATTCCTTTGTCTGAAACCGCGCTGAGGCTGTAAAGCTAGCCGCTACGTTACCATAAAATAATCTAGCCGAAGCCAACTATATTCCAATGTCCCAACTTTGCCTGGGAGTACCAACTGTGTTGCATTAGTTCTAAAATTAGGCAGCTCCTGGTCCCATCGTCGCGGTTGATCAGCTCTAGAACTCCCTGGTATAGGCTAACTATCTCCCTCTACCTTTCTTTAGTTTATTTGGCAGAGATCTAGCTTAGGTCTAGTTTATCAGACAAGACTTGATATTCATCACGCCGTGAGCAGATTAGCACAATTTAATGCTGAACCTTATGAAGAGCACTTGACAGCCGCTAAGCACTTCTTAAGATATCTTTCCAATACGATTAATTTTAAACTTTCTTTCAGAAAGACTGGTGAAGTTCTTACGGGATTCGCAGATGCTGACTGGGCCAATTGTGTAAACGACCGTAAATCATACACTGGGTATGTCCGTATATTTGCTTGCACAGCTACATCGTGGGAGTCTCGAAAGCAACAAACAGTAGCCCTTAGCAGTACCGAGGCCGTGTACATGGCGTTAGGAGCAGCTACAAAGGAGCTTGTTTATTTGAGACGTTTGATGGAAGAGGTTGCTTTGGTTGTGCGCCAAGAGGTCCTACAATCAAAAATTTACACGACTTGAGTGCAATGAACTTGCTCAAGAATCCAGTCTCTTATTCAAGATCTAAACATATTGATATCAAATATCACTATATTCGAGATATATTTTGATAACACTAAATTATGTTCCAACCACGGATATGATTGCCGATATTCTTACAAAAATTTTACTTAAATCAAAACATGAATATTTATCTCTCAAACTCGGATTGTTAAAATGAAATAAGTCAATCACATTTTGTGGACCCATCTTGAGAGGTGGTTTTACAATTATTACTTTATTGGCAGCACAGTGTAAAAATATGATTAGACGTTACATAAAGCTTATATATTTTTGTATGAATTGGATGTGTTCCGACTTTTAATCATACATTCCCAACACTAAGTGCCGAAGGGTGCCATGCCAACAATTCGAACATTTGTTGTGTTTAAAAACTTGACGCCTTACACACGACCCATTACGACAGACCATTGTAATTCATAGCCCGCGTCTCGTGTGCTCGGTGTTTGCTTTTGGATTTTCTATTCTCTTTTATCTCTCTTCGTTTTTTCTTTGAGTTGCTTTATTCTTATGTTCTCATTATTGGATACTGGAAGCATGCTGTACATGTGTGAGAAAGAGATGACGCATGTGTGAGAGAGGGCAAGAAACAGAAAAAGTTCAGAATTGAGATATCAATTGCAGAGACTGAAAGATTTCCTGTGTGAAAGTGGCTTGAGATCACAAAAGGGAATTTGAAAGAGTCGCCGACGAATCTTAGCGAGTGTGAAAGCAGCCTTACTCATCTAAGCTCTTGAAACACACTAAACGAACAACGGTATGCATATGAAAAAACGAAGAGACTATCCTAATTCCATTTAAATTGCTTTTAATTAACACCGTCCCCTAAAAATCCCAGCTCATACTAATTAACGGGCTCTCAATTCAAGGTGACCCACTTGTACGTCGTCGCAATAAAAAAAATCAATGAAACAGAGAAAAAAGGAAAAAAGGACTAGTGAAAGGGAAAATTCAGAAAAATAAATAGACCTCTCAAAAACAATATAATCAGAAAATCCCACTAATTAACGCGCCACCAAATCTGAGCAACGAATCTCCGCACTTCACCGGGGGCAAGTTACTTTCAAGAAAGTTCCACATCACGTGAATGACACACGCCATTTGTTTGAGCGGCGCTCCAGCTGGGGACAATCCTTGTGCTCGTACAGTTGAGGGTGTGAGTGTGCTCACTTGGGTATTGACAAATCTTCGGGCGCTATATTTGCCTTGCGACGAAATTTTGTGGACATAACACTTTAACAATAAACGCAACTGCTATTATCACCATTGTGGACGGCTGGCGAAGCGCAAGGGGATATTAATTAATATCGAGCGAGGAATACGAGCCCAGTCGCAGAAGGAGAGTGTCGCACATTTACTCCTTTGTGCGAGTTCAATAAGTGAGCGACCATATTGGGCAGACGTGGTAGCTATATGAAATTTGTATATCAATGTAAATAACACGGAACCTAAGTGTATCTGCAACGCAAGACCACGGCCGGAATCGATAAATTGAATATCGATTTTAGCGCTGAATTGCTTCGGAAAAATGTGGAAAACAAATAAACGGGGATACATACGTGATATGACACACATTGGACACCTCCGAGTGGGAGTGTTTGTGCTTTGATTACGCTCCTGCCTCATGTTTTATTTATTTCGCAACTCTCATTCCGAGGGAAACAGAATTTTCTTCAGCGAACGGCAAGGCTAAGTGATTTGCTCTTCGGAGGTGCAGAGACTACTCGCGACAATGAAGACTTTTTGGCTTCAGTGAGCTTCGACTTGATTATGAGGGGGGCCTTTCTTTAAGTACACCTCACACATCTTCCGAATTAGTAATGGTCACGCAGGAAGGCAAGCAGAATGGCCGCTAGGTGTAGGTGATGAGGCTTCCTATGATTGAGAGCAATGACTTCAGGCAATTCCCACTGATTTCGAGAGAGAGAGAGGGAGAAAAAAGACAATGACAATAATCAGTCGGTATACAAACATTAAGTTATCCAAAGTTATCTTGATATCCGTAAGGGGTGGTTAAATCCTTAGGATTGCCTGGGATGAATCGGTTTCGGTTCATTTCCTGGCAAGTTCATTCGCTACTTCATTGCTGCCTAATATGCCTGATGATATTGTGTACTGTCGCCACGATGAACAGTGTGCAATCAAACTGAAAGTACGTACTATTTAATAATTCCATTCAAAATATATATCCTTCTCCACCTGGGTGCGCCACCTTAAACGCGGGTGTCCTCTGTTGCGTTGTCCCACGGGTTCGGAGTCGAAGACTCTCGCCGGAGCTGAGTTGTCCATATGCTCTACATGGTCTAGTCATCTTAGGCGTTGGATCCGAAGACGCCTGACTAGACTCATGTCGCTATACAGCCCGTTCAGTTCGTGGTTGAAACTTCTCCTGCAGAAACCGTCAACGCAAACAGGACCAAAGATCGCACTCAGAGCTCAGAAGAGGCCAGGGATTTCCTCATCCGCTTTTCAGATTGTCTATGCCTCCACGCCGTACAGCAGGACAGGGATGATCAAGGTCTTGTATAAAGTCAGCTTGGTCCTTCGAGAGATGGCTCTACTACTCAATTGCCTCTTGAGCCCATAGAAACAGCGGTTGGCAAGAGTTACTCTGCGTTCGATCTCGGTACTGATGTTGTTTGTACTGTTTACTGCGCAGCCGAGGTAGACGAAGTCCTTGACTACCTCGAAGTTATAGCTGCCCATTGTGACGCTCTGTCCATGACGTCGATGTTGTGTGTCCTTTCGTGATGACAGTATGTGGGATGTGAAGCCGGACCGACAAGTACATATCCAAATTAACAGATAAACAACACAAGACAAACACGCGACTAGACAACCTTTGATCAGGCCACCCGGTGACAGTTACACAAAGAACGAAGAAACACACACAAGACCAAACAGACCCACGAACACGCTGACGAACGAAAGAGGACGAGACATAACGAGAGCAGATGAGTTGCAGCAGGAAAGTAGGTAGGCAGTTTTAAGTGAAACGTCGCCAAACGTCGACACAATTCTAACTTAGTGTAAAATATAATTTGTAACACTTTTTTGTGAAATTGAAGTGAATAATAAAAAACTATTGAAATCGAATCCTACAAGTATATACTTCGTTTTGCCCCCATTCACCGCTAGACACAGCTTAGCCGCTTTCGCCTCAATGCCAGCAAACGCCTCATTGACGGCTTGCAGTGTTCTGCCAATCACGTCAATGTCATCCGCTTATGCTAACAGTTGTACGGACTTCTGGAAGATCGTGCCTCTAGTGTCGACGTGTGAGTCTTGCACGATCTAATCCAGGATGATGTTAAAGAAATCACATGACAGCGCGTCGCCTTGTCTAAAACCTTTAGACATTGAAGGTCTATGTGGTTTCGTTACCGACCTCGATGGAGCAGCGAGAGTTCTCCATCGTCATCCTGCAAAACCTGACGAGTTTGGCAAGAATGTCAAAACTAGACATGGCGTTGTATAGCTCGTCCCTATGCACGCTGTCATATGCGGCCTTGAAATCGACAAAAAGGTGGTGGATGTCGATCTGCATCTCTTGGGTCTTTTCCAGGATCTGCCGTAGTGTGAAAATCTGGTCGATGGTGGACTTCCCTGGCCTGAAGCCACACTGATATGGACCCATCAGGTTATTTATAAACGGCTTCAGGCGAGTACACAAAACGGCAGAGAAGATCTTGTAGGCGATGTTCAGGAGACTTATCCCTCTATAGTTGGCGCAGTTAAAGGGGTCTCCTTTCTTGTGGATCGGGCAAACGATACTGAGATTCCACTCGTCGGGCATGCTTTCCTCCAACCACATCTTACAGATGAGCTGGTGCTTACGCCCAACCAGATCATTTCCAGCTGCCTTAAAGATTTCAGCGGACAGTCCGTCCGCACCGGCAGCTTTGTTAGACTTCAGTCTTGATATTGCTATCTTGACCTCGTCTAAGTCGGGGGGACGGAATTCTCGTCGATCATCGTCGATGTTGAGTGGAACATTCTGCCTGACAGCGGTATTGGTGTCATCATTGCCATTTAGCAGTCTGCAGAAGTGGTTCTTCCAAATTCTCAGTATCGACTGCGACTCTACTACTAGTTGTCCATTCTCGTCCCGGCAGGCTTCTGTCCGAACCTTATATCCACTGGATAATTGTTTCACCCTCCGGTAAAACTTTCGGACATCGTTCCTACCGTAGCACCTCTGCATCTCCTCGATCGCACCCTTCTCGTGCTCCTTCTTCTTTCTCCTGAGAAGCCGGGTCTCATCCCTTCGTCTCTGTTCGTAGAGCTCACGAACAGCTCTCGTCGTTCGTTGCAGCTTTGTAGGCATCCAGCTTCGCTGCATGTGCCATCCTACACTCGTTGTCAAACCATGGTTTTTTTCTAGGTGGTGCCGTAAAACCCAGCACATCAGTGGCAGCATCTTTGATGGCTTCTTGACAAGTCCTCCAATCTTCTTCGATTGTTTTTCGCAGGTGGCAACGAACTTAGAGAGAGATTCCGGGAGACTCTATCGGCAAAGATCCTAGCAGTCCGTTGCGATTGTAGCTTTCCGACGTCAAACCGTGGTGTCCTTTCTCGACTCCGTTGATCTCTTGATATCCGAGTTCTTACCTTGGCTACAACAAGGAAATGGTCCGAGTCGATGTTGGCTCCTCGGAACGTTCGGACATGAAGAATGCTGGAGGTGTCCCTAACGTCGATGGCAACATGATCAATCTGGTTGACGGTTGATTGATCAGGGGACCGCCAGGTCCCTTTATGGATATTGAGGTGTGGGAACCGCGTGCTAGCTACATAGAGATTACGTCCCGTAACAAAGTCCACCAGCCTGAGTCCATTATCGGATGTATTGTCATCCAGGCTGTGTTTCCCGATGACTTTGGCAAAGATGTCTTCTTTACCCAGCTTTGCATTGAAATCTCCTAGAACGATCTTGGTGTCGAAGCTGGGGCACTGATCGGATCTAGGAGATCATAGAAGTCATCGTTGCTGTTGCCATCATTGTCCTCTGTCGGGGCGTGGGTGCAAATCAGACTGATGTTCCCGAATTTAGCCTTGATGCGAATTGTTGAGGCGTTCGCTTTTACAGACAAAGCTTAAGACTTTTTGCCTGAGTCTGCCTCGAACAACAAATCCACATCCAAATAAGCGCCTCTCCCTGTTGGAATCACCGTAGTAGATGTCGCAGTTTCTCATCCTCTTTTTGCCCGGCTAATTCCACCGCACTTCCTGGATTGCGGTAATTTCTGCATTGTAGCAGTTAATCTGGTGTCGGTTACCTCGCTGAGGCTGTGAGCGGCGCCGTTGTCTCTAAAATTATAGGGATCTTCTCAATTCCAAGGGCCAACCTGACCTGGAAAGAACCTTCTAGACCTGTGCTTCGAAAATGTCGAGGTAGCTCTAGAAGGATTGCGCACCAGGAAGCTCCTTCTGACTGGAGTTTCGGATATCGCCGTTGGCCAGACAGTTTTCCTGTTCCTTCGCCGCCATCCATAAAGAGGGATGAGCCCTGGTACAGGCACACTCTCCCCCCTCTCTCGTCGGCCCCATCTTCGATCGAAGGTGCTCGGCTCCCTGATTTCACCACGTGGAGGTGAGAGTTGGAGTTCGCTGATAGAGGCTAAGTGCAGCCGCTTGTGCCTGCATGAGACGTCATATAAGGGCCTTGAACATTTTCAACAATTGCCAAGCTTAAAAGAGCGTTTTGATTAGAATTTGGGAGGAAATTCGATAGCGAACCCTACACATTTTAGTAGATAGCATGCCAATGGATTAGGTGGGGTATGAACAAAAAATAGTACAACGATTTCAAGCGCCACAGGACTAATGTTCCGCTAGATTCACAATGGTCAGTTCTTGGTGCAAGTAAGTTCCCATCATCCTCGAAAATAATGATATGCCTTGCTATGGCACTGATGAAGAGCAAAATATTATGTCAGAGAACGTAAATGATTGTTTGATTACTTGAACCACCTCTAGTACATGATTAAAGTTTAACGAAACATATAACATACCGCTGCGATAGAGAAATGAACTGAAAACAACGAGTGAAATTCACGCATTACAGTCCAGCCCAACAGTCATTCACACTATCTGCAACGGGCAAATATCAACCGCCCGAAAAATGAAACAAAATGATTCAGCTTCACTCAGTCGATATGAATTATTTATACCGTACCGTAGTATCACTTTCGGCCGTGCTACTCCGTGCCATCGTCTCAAATTATTGACCGAGCATTTTGCTGCGGCTGGGCATTCACATACGAACGAACGTACACATCCTTCCAGTCACCTACGGGCACTGTTTGGGAAATCCGAAGCAAAAATTTGAAGGTCAGCAATTTATTGGATACCTTAGGCAAACCCAAAACGATTGAGGTTCCACGCAATTCAGTCTGTAGCTTGGTGATTGTGCTGAATTTGTTCTTGTATCGATCGTGTACACATCCTCGAGTACATACGGCACGCCAACGAAGGACGCGCAACAATCAGTGTGTCCTGTTGTTGGAGCACTGATGGGAGGAGTGGTGGGTGGATGAATAAACAGCATTAAAGGCATCTCAAGTTGCTTCTTACTTCATTCGTCGTATGAATTATTTATGTTAACTTCAGGCCTTGATGGTAGCGTAACGGTGGCGGCGGAAGGGTTGCGAGTCCCAGAACCCGAGCAATGAATGCTGTTTCCCCTTGGATTGTGCAAGTTTGCATGATAAAGGCACGCGCTATAAATAACTGGAATAATCCCCCATTAACGCTTGTGTCCAGGGGGTGAGCTTTACTGCGCTTAAGTGCTGAGCTTCTCGAGTTGCAGCACCATGCAGGGATGGTAATAATGCCCCACTTACCACACGATGAGCACTTTTATGTGGCGGAGGAACTTGTCGAGACATGAAGTCGAGTTCACCGACTAGAGGTTGCCAGACGCACTTATGAACACTCGACATATTAGGGAAAGTTTTCAGAAACTTTTTCTCCAAGCGATTTGATTAGAGTCTGTCCCTCTTGATTTTCAGTAACACAAGACCTGAAATATTCATGCAAAGCCATTCAATCACCATGATGAAGAGTCGCGTATATGTGCCCCGCTCTGTATACTTATCTCAGCGAGTGAGCAGCCTCTCACACAATGCCAAGGCATCCAGGCGGCTGTGTTTTATAAATCAATTAAACGGTTAAAGTTGACAAATTATTAATCGTGTTCCGCAATATACAGGATTTTTACGCCCCAATTCATGGCGGCAAACAGGATTTATTCCTGCGAATGGCACAGAAGGGACTTAAATACTTGTGGGGTCCTTGAAAGTTTAAAACGAAATATTTTAACTGAAAAGAGTTATACCACCAGGTAGGCAGACGCGGTACGGAACGACAAGGCACGGCAATGTGTCAACCTGGATGTGCACTGATCCGGTTGTACTTCATTCAATATTTACCGGCGCTACTTGACTTGTTTATATGAGTTTGTTTGTCGATATGCCTGGGGGAGCGACCTTTTACATACACATCGCGTCGAGTGAAAATGAAATGAAGTCGGAATTGAAACGTGAGCGATTATTGCAGAAACGGCTGAAGAGGATGTCGTTTCATTATCTTTTAATGCCAATATGGCATGACTCGACGTCGAGGGAAATGCTTCTTTTCACTTATTCCAGTTTGCAATATCCTTGCTGGATTGGAGACCTAAACGCTTTGAACTTCTATCTCCATCGAACCGGAAAGACGTTTAACTTTGAGTTTTGTGGTCGTTTCTACAAATTTGCTGATAGAATTTTGAAGAGCTTTTGTAGTATGACGATAAGATTTCGACGGCTTGCAGAATTAAGAGTTGCCAACTACAACGCTTAAAGAATACCACGGTAGTAAATGAATTTGCTCGGGAGCTTAGGAAGGCGGTTACTTACCTGTACCGACTATGTTCCGATCAGGATCTATGAACTTCCTTGATCAAGTGTCATTTCTAGGCTTAGGTTAAAAAAGTGAGTTTGTGGAGCTTTATTTAAAAAACTGGCATCTCGGGTTTGGATTAAACTTGGTAGAAATGTCTCTCATGCGTTGGATCAGGACATGGTGCGACATGGTATCTCATTTTGACATTAAGCTAATAGAACAGCTAATGCAAATGCGTTAGAAAGTCAATAGTGTCCTAGGATGATTTTTTCCGCGTGATTCGTCAATTGTGTTAAGGTCAGTGAAGTACGGATAACATTGCCATTTTACCACGGAAAGTCGAATTATTGTGTACCCATACAATGTTGTATTGTCGACTCACCAGCACGTCCGCACTTGTCGTTAGGTTAGGTAGGGGGTCTGCTAGTGCACTCACCGACACACTTAGACCATGTTGGTCCACTGTGATACCCACAATCAGACAACTACCACTGACTGACCACTCCACTTATAGTGACATTTGTATGATCCCAATGGATCGCCGTAGCCTAGTGGGTTTGTGCGTCGACTCCTACGCAGAGGGTGCCAGGTTCGATACCCGAATTTACCACCTTTCGTATTTCACGGCTCTACCTCTTTCGAGTCACTGAGAAAAAAGCTTCTCAACTACGCCGCTCGGAGTCGGCATTAAACTGTAGGTCCCTTCCACTCGTGAGCGAACAATAGCATTCACAACACGAGTGGTTGCTCAGATGTTAAGCCCTGGCCCCCTACGGGCTGTAGCGCCACCCATATTATTATATTATATAGTATGATCCGAATGGCAAATGGTGACTGGAAAAGAATTGAAAACCAGACAAAAGCGTATTAACTTTGCTTTCACTGGGGTTTGAACCGGGAACCCCGCTTACCAGGGGCAGGCACTCAACCGACTGCGCCATTCAGTTGCTATACAGTGCACTTGTCGTTGGTCAGACCAAAACTACCTTGAGATAAGAGTGGACATGCTCACTCGACAAGAAAGATACTAGCTAAGATGCATGTCATGAGTATTGTGACATATCGGAGAGCAGCTCTTACACTTCCACACTCTACCGTAGTTTACCAATACATTAACCGTGTTGGAAAAAAAACTCCATTACTTGCTCCGAGGAGCAACCTCAGGCCAGAGAAGTCGAGGTGAGCATAAGAATGCAGTGTTTCGATCTATGAACCGTTGGAATTATTTTTTCAAGGATAACCGTGAGAACGACTGTCAGTGGTGATTGCTATCGTTCAAGGAGTTCGAACTTTTTTTTTCCAATATCTGAAACTAAAACTGGTCCACATGTGGTTCTAACAAGCCAATTAGTCTATTTCTTAATAGAATAAGATAATTTAGCGGCAAAAGCATTCTTTGAAGGCAACACTACTTTCGTTATTGGCAAGATACAAACTCGAAAATTGTATTCAACATTGACATGAATTTATCTTCACCCTTAACTACCTACCAACGGTCTCAGAGATTGCATCGCTTCTTCCAATTTATTTCCAATTGAAATATATTTTGAATTATGAATTATTAATCGTTTACTTTATGCCTATTGTCAATATTATTTCACACTGAAATATGAATTATTAATCTGTAACTTAATCTCTAGCTACTAATTACCTCGCTGAACGTCTTCACTGTGATGGCTCACCATCCTAGAAAGCCGCTGTACAAACCCATTAGATCGCCGCTGTGCGAATCCATTAATTCGCCAACTTCGCTTTACATTCATGATTTCCGTCATTCGCGCCATTTTGCATTTGATTTGTTGAGCACTAGGGTGATGAGCCACGAGGACCACGAGAGTAAGTATTTTGTATCATGTTTTGCTTTAAAATGAATTAATATTAAATTCTCCAAGCAGATTAAATATAACTCCTTTAAACTTAAAAAGGTGTTCTTATTTTGTGATCCGGCCAGCACCAGTGCACAGCATAATGCGTTTGCGTAGTGCGATGCATTTAGAATTGCGCATTTTAAGAATTGCACGAAATGTTACTTTAGTTTAAGTTTTTTGAGTTTTCAAAATAAAGCTTTAAACTGAGATCAACAAGCTTTTTGCTTAATTAATTTAAAAAATAGGTGATAAGTCGTTAATAATCAAAAAGTTTAGTCAGTATTGATTTACCAACTCAAATAAAAACAAACACTTTTGCGTCAAAGTAACGCGACCAACAGCACACAGCGAAAATTATGCCACACGTATTACGTAGTCATCAGCAGAAACGAATTATTACAGAGATGCCAGACTTCTACCATTCTTGCCCTTTAAAATTTTTGACAACTGCTTTTTATAACGTGTTCTTAAGCCAAATTGACCAATCAGAGGACGGCATTTAGATTATTTCGTGAATAACCGTCAAAAATTCATGAATATCTATCAAAAAAGCACTCGAATTCGCCGATGGACTAGGGGGCAATCAGCTGTGAAGTCGGCTGTCTCTGTAATACTTCATTTCTCGTAATCAGTGTTCGGAATTCAGAAATTGAATTTTGAGGCAGATTGAATGAAAAAGCGAAGTAAAACAAAAATTTTCGAAGTAGATTATCAGTTTCAATTAAACGCACCGTTTTGTACAAAGAATATGAGGAGCTTTAGTAGAAAGAACGATTGGTGTGTATTGTGTTCTGACGGATCTGTTTGAGTGAGAACATTGCTGCTTGCAAAGAGTACATTTTTTCGATTATACTGAAATGACAACATAACAAAAGGCGTGGACTGTTTTAAGACCAAAGGAGCTAACAAGTATTTTCAGGTGTTATTTTTCGAAGTAGATTGTCAACGAAAAGGAGTGCTAGAGTAGATTTAAAAATATTGCAATAATCGAAGTGAATCTACTCCTTTTGGAGTAAAGTCCGAACGCTGGTAGTCATCGTCACACTGTAGGTATATTGCTCTCCTGCTCTTGGCTTCCGGCGCTTACCCTCTCTCTGGGTTCAGTTCAGCTTTGTGTCGCATTCTTAAAAGTTATGATCGCAGCGCTGCTTTGCATATTAATCGAAATAAGCAAAGCCTGTTGGAATTAAATTATTTTAAATAAAAAATATAATTCAAAGCGAATTTTTCAAAACGGGCTGTTAGTTTCTTAGAAAAAAGGAAACAATCAAACTCGATAGCTTCATATATTAGTACATATAGATTAAGACACACATTTGAATGAATCATCCATTTACATTCGATGTGTTAGGTTAGATTGAGGTGGCTGATTGCCGCACATACGGACAGCAGACACACTCAGGCCAGACATAGGCCCATTGTGGTACCACGCGGATCTGATGCTACCTATTCCGCAAACCAATCTGTGCTTTTGCCAAAGCGAAGAAGAGGGCTAATTTTGATGTAGGCAAAATCTGCGCCCAGAAGCCTTATTTGCGGGATGAGAGAGCACTGCAATTACATAGCAAGTGTTCAATGGTTTCTTCCTCATCCTCGTCCATTCAGCTTCTACAGAAATCATTATAGGGAAGTCTTAGTGTGAGTTCCGATGTCGATGGGGGTACTGGCAGCATTGTCAGAGTCGCTAACAGTCCGCTTCACAATTCTCTGGAATGTCACTGTGTCCCGGCACTCACATAAGTTGGATGCTAAAGTACTTGGCCATCTCGTTAAGAGATGGGCGGCAATTAAGAGATGTCTTGGAATTAAAGGTGACTGAATCCAGAGGTTTGATCGCTGCTTGGCTATCGGAACAGATGACGATATTTGTGCGCGATATTACATTGTTTTTCAGCCAGGGCAGGGCTTCCTTAATCGCTATAGTTTCAGCCTGAAAGACGCTGCAGTGATTAGGTAGTCGAAAAGATTCTTGGAATATACACCAGCACCCACACCTATCAGTGAACCTTCCAGCATCTGGTGTTCAGACTCCCAATAAGATCTGGGCGGTATGCTGGTTGAGAAATTCTTCTCGAAGAGGAGTTTAGGTAGAGTGAGGTCTGTATCTAGGGGTATGGAGGCATAATTGCGTAGGATCGTTGAATGTTCAGACTGCAGGTCTTTCCAGCTGCTCAGCTATCTTAATCTGATCGCCGTACTAGGTGCTGTCTATCTGCCAATTAGTTCTATCGGTGGCAGGTGGAGGAGTATGTTTAATGCTTCGGCGGAGGTAGTCTTTAGCGCCCCGCTAATGCATACGCGGGGGTCATGTTGATTCTCTTGTCGAGTGCGGTCCACCATATTGCGAAACCATGTAGTAGTATGGGTCTGACTACTGATGTAATTTGTCAGTGAACCATTCATTGGCCCTTTTACAGCAGTAGAGAGCCGTTGAGGCCTTCTTGACACGTTCCTGGATATTTAGCTTCCAGCTTTACTGCGTGTCTAGTATAAGGCCCAGGAATTAAGCGCTTTCGCTTAGCACCAAGGGGGTCACGCATAGTGTGGGAGGGTCAATGTTAGGAATTATATCCTAGTAAACAGGACACCTAGGCCGCATTCGGTGGTCTATTTCACAAACTTGGATAGGGCAGATTGCATAATATCCCTGATCGTGGATAAATATTTCCCAGATACAGCTATGGAAATGTCATCTGCATAGGCAATGACCTTACACCCAGTTCCATCTAGTTTCATAAGTAATTCATTGACCACAATGTTCCACAGTAGAGGGGAGAGTACACCACCCTGCGGTGTGCCTCTGTTCACAGATTTACGGATCGTGGTATCACCAAGCTTCGAGCTTATCACTTTGTTATTGAGAAGCCGGGGGATAAAAGTCACTAAAGGCTTTTCGATCCCAAGTCTGTTGAGTGCTGAGTTTATTGCGTGAGGTTCTATCTTATTAAAGGCACCCGCGATATCGACAAAGGCAATGAGAGTAAATTCTTTGAAATCGAGGGATCTTTCTATAGTGCAAACAAGTGAGTGCAGGGCTGCTTACACAAATGTGTTGTAAGCAGGCTGAGAGATCTAAAATTTGTCTGTGACTAAATGTCGGATGAATACATCGATCTTTAGAAGAAAGGGGGATATGCTTATAGGCCGAAAATTCTTTGGGTTGAATTTGCGTGACAATTCCAATAGCTCAACCCTGTTTTCTGTGTCACTTCAGTTATCGCATCGGTTTTATATCACTTTAAAGCACAGTACTTAGCAAGTGCAAAACAAAGAATATCCACGTTTATAGCTGCGATGTCAATCATTAAGAAATAAAGGTTTACCAGCGGCAATGTTTAAAAATCATCAAAGGCACACAAACATCTTTCGAAAGTGATTATTTTGTTATCAAACCACTCGCACCCATGCACCCCCAAATTCGATAAAATCAAATTAAAATCAATTAACTCAACCCCACAGCTTAATCAGAATCCAGGGATGGTTATTAGCTTTTGCCCGTACCTCCGCCCAACCACGCCCCTAATTCGATCAGCTTCGGGACAAATGCATCAGCGAAATGTGATAAATCTAATTCGCTCGACCATGATTAGAGTCTCATTGTATGCGGTAATGACCTGGCGGGTTTTTGGCACACACCCACCATTCATGGCAAAATACGTACATCCCCACTCGAACACACCGAGCGTACTCGTAATTCACATCAAAATCCGATATAATGCACCTCGTCCTGTGCATCACATGCACACACTGGCTGCCCGTCCAGTGATTCAGTTTTTGTTTCTGTGCACAAATTGACCGAATAATTCCTGTCTCGTGACACGGTTTTCAATACAACCGCCTCTAATTCTGGGATACGAAATTCAAATTTATAGACTTGTAATTTTATTCTGATGAAATTGTAGCTCATAATTTGATTTTGAGTACGCCCCAATCGATATATCGCGTGCCCATGCCGACCACTGGACCCCTGCTCGCGGAGTGTTAGATGCAATTACGATAAGTGTAGTCCAGCTTCGGCTGGATTCGGCAGTTATAAGCGGCGAAATTAATTTCAAATAATTGTGATATTTATTTGCATCGTAAATTCGCTCGGCTCTCGATGGGATTTGCCGAAAAATCCAAAGTAATGTGCGCGTGGGAGTGCTTGGGGACATTGCTGCAGTAGCTTTAAGCGCTACAGCGTTCGACGTTCGGTTGCGTAATTGCTGGTATTCAAATTATGTTATGACAAGCTTATGCAATGGTTTTCAGTTGGTTCACTCCTTTTGCTAGAACAAAGAAGTGCGACAGAGAAAGGGTTCGTAGGAGTGAGGTGAATCAAAATTGTCGGTGCCCATTATAATTTGTTTGAGTTGATTAAAGGAATATTGTTATCACGGGGAAATAAAGCTTGTAACCTACAAAACGGAATGCGGAAATTTATGAACGGAGGACTTTTTAACAGCAGTTTTTATTTCTGTTTTTGCAATGAAGGGACAAGGAATGTGGTTATGTACCCAAATTTAAAGAACATTACCTAAGGTGGGTCAACTTAACACTTCAACAGTTCTGGTAATACCATGTGTTAGCCCGATATCACTGAATTGAAAAACCTAAAAGATGAGCTTTTGCAGCTTTTGTACTTGTGTACGGCTAATTTCAAGCTTTTTATCATATCATTACTGCTAAATATATTCAGTTCCCTTTATTACTCCAAGAACAACAATATTTTTACTTACTTCCGGTGGTACAAATCTGAAATAATGAGAAGTGGTATAAACTGGACTTGCGCTACTTGTCGCCACACAGTTAGGGATGCAACATCATTCTCAAAAACATCGTTGGATACACTACAAAAATCGATGTTAAAAAACACCGCTATTAACAACGATACATCAATGGTTTTCCGATATTTTATTTAATTTATGTTCTCTATCACACAAATTGTTCACTATAGACTGGCATGTTCAAATGTGATGACCATATTTACGACGTACTGTCTAACACCAAAACTTTAACTAATTTTCAGTCAACTGGGCCACAAAACAATACAATTTATCTTTTCTCTATGAATTTGTTTGTTTAAACGTAATTTTTAAAATGAAATTAAGGAAGAGACATAATAAAAATTGGTTTTTTCGATTGTAACAACTGCGAAAAGGAGTTGAAGAAAATAAGCTTTTATAATCTACTCCCCAGAAGTCTATTTCCTATTTTCTTTCTAGTCCTGAGACAAGTCTTGGGTAGGACACATATTTGTCATGAATTTGTATGAGGTACTCCTTTCAGAAAATGAGGTGGTACAATGTCACATTTCATCTGAGGTGTAAATAAAAAAATAATTGCTTGGATGGCATTGCACGTGTTGTCACAAATATAATTGAATTGGAAAATCATTCATTTACACGAGAAATTGCCAGTTAAATGTGCTATAATTTCTCCTTGCTCTATTGTCTACATAATTGTATTGTCCAGCAAGCACCTTATAAATGACAACAGAAACGAAAATGTCCCAATTACAAACGGATGTGAGAGGCAAAACCTAAGTATCAAATACAAGCAAATTTAATATTTAAACATTTTGGCAATATTTAACGAAAATAATGAACAAATCGATCAAAACATCGATTTTAATTAACGAAGCATCGATATTTTGCAAACATCAACATTGTAAATGAAGGGATTTAGAAACCTAACTCCATCAACAAATTTAATTTCAGCGAAATGTTGAAGATTAAATCGCCCATACGAACAAGTTTACCAATTTATTTTCGAGTATATGGCAAATTACGTCATTTGTAGTCAGTTAACAAAGGGTTTTGCAATATGGACTCGACAACTTTTGTTTTAAATAAAACGCAAAACATTTGAGATATTTCAAAAATTTTACTATCGACAATCAAAACATTTATAATTAAAGCACGACTTCGTTCATATGGGCACCGCGGGCACATTTGCAGCGGACGACTCGTTGGACCCAATTTGCAACGACTTGACCACACATTTCGGCAGCAACGGCAGCTATTTCGCATTCAATATTAGTTCTGAGTTCTTTCATCGTCGTCAGCTTGTCAGCATAAACCAATGATTTAACGTGCCCCACAGAAAATAGCCAAGCTTGAGATAGCACGCTCACCATAACTCTTCAATAAATCGATTGTAACGGTGGCTGTGTGGCTTGTGGCACCATCTTAAAGTTGTGTCCACCGATATATATAATTTGCAGACGTTACTCGTCGCGTACTTTACGATTATGAAAATGTTGAGCTTACTGAATAAATTGACATTGATAGTTTGATGAGTAGTGAAAGAGTGCGTTCACAAATTAAATTCAAAGTTGTCAAGTTCCTAGTGGAAAACGCTATACTGTAGACTCCCCCTGAGTCGAATTGTCACGGGATACCATAATCTGTTCGAGTTAGAGAGAGTTTGACTTAGAGAGAGGTTTTTGTACAGAAATTTGAGGGAAGTGTCTGTAAAATATGTCGAAAAAGTGCGAGATAAAGGGAGTTTCGACTTAGGGAGAGTTCGACATAGGGAGAGCCCGCTGTATTTGATTTTGCATGATTGTGCTACCATGTCGAAATTAGCTGGGGTAAGCATTAATTATTAGTGGGTCGCCGTGGCGTAGTGTGTAAGTGCGTCGACTCCTACGCAGAGGGTGCTAGGTTCGATACCCGAATTTACCACCTTTCATATTTCACGGATCCACCTCTTTCGAGTCACTGACAATGCTCAAAGAGTATTCCTGTCTAGAAAAAGCTTCTCAAACTCTCCGTTCGGAGTCGGCATTAAACTGTAGGTCCCTTCCACTCGTGCAAGAACAATAGCACGTACAGCACGAGTGGTTGCTGAGAAGCTAGGCCCTGGCCCTCTACAGGCTGTAGCGCCACCCATATTATTATTATTATTATTAAGCATTAATTATCTGAAGTTACTTCGTAGCGTTTTTGTTTAAATATTTAATGTAAGCTGAGTAAAACATTAACAGTAAGGTTAAATATACAAAATTTTAAGTTTAATATGTCATTTTGAAGCTTTTGAATTATAACACCAAGTTAGTCTCATGATAGCAGCCCCTATTCCCAACGGGGTGGTGGTAATTTAATTTTGACTGAAGTTTATGTAATTGTAGGTGGTAGATGGTAAACACATAACTTTGTCTTGGGTCTTTGGATAAACAGTCCCTAAAAGTCAAAAGAAAATACAAAAAGCTTCAAAAAGGAGGTATTTTTCTAAACTTGTATCACGGTCTCTGGGCATCAAAAAAGAGTCGACTTCGACTAGAGTCGCATAGCGGCTACCCTGGTTGCTGTTATTATGTTTCCTGATAGCTTTTATTTAGAACTAGACAGATTTTGATGATTAATTAAGATACTCGTTGCGGTTTTCAATTCGATCGGTGGAATTGCCCCTGACGGAACACGGAAATTAATGTGGACTCTCGCTTCGATTTCATAACACTTTGATGGATCCGTGCCTGTATTGGAGTACCTCTTGCCAACAATATGAGATTCGTTTTTGATCTTGAAAGTGAAGAGATCTGTCAGCCTCAAGTATTCATCCTTGTCTGGTGTTCTGCCTTGGATGAATAATGACAACAAAGAAGTTACGCAGAAGGATCGAAATCCGAGCAGACATTGTAGGACCCAGATGTAATGTACACATGCCTCTCCCCAGAATGTCCACAATCATCCAAGCTGTTCACCAACTTGTGCTTATGTTCGGCTCCAAGGCATCTGCAAATGGAAATAGTTAAAACTAATATGTGTACCAGGACATGATTTCTTTTCATTCTTCATTTCTTCACTTGAACAATGGGTGAAATAAGTGCGGCAACCGTTTCTGGAACAGTTAGGAGGAACTTACAAGCTCCAGAAATGCATAAAGATTCGATCGCAGAAGAACGCACTGCTATGTGGCACAGTTGCTGGCCACTAACTATCACCTGCATATAAAAGGGGACAGCATCTCACAAGACCTTTGGACGCTGTGGACAATCAGCGGATACCATGGAATGAACGGTTACGTCCAATACATGCTCATCCTGACTCCAGATCGAACATTGTTTTTTCTTGTACGGGCTTGTTATTCCTTCGTATTAGCCTTCTTGACGAATGTCTCATTCCAGCCATGGCTATACCCCCAATGATGATAACAATAAAGTATGTACGCAAATATATGTACAAGCATCCCCTGATCAAAAGCGGGAGGACTTCGATTTTAACTCAAAAAAATCAATGACCATACGTGACTTCACCACCAACGATGAATCAGTCTTGCCCTGACGTCGTTCGTCCCACAGAAATTGACCATTCAATAATTACTCCTCGGCAATGAGCATCTAATTCCGTAGGGAATGCCCCCATCCTCCTCCCCAAAATTACAGTATCACATGTCCAGAAGTCAGACTGCAATTGAGCACTCGACTTGAATAACAATATTGGCTATCGATTGGCACACCAGCACCGCACCATCCTCGCCCGCAAATGAGGAGAAATAACTCAACTGTGCAGCTGGGGTGGTCGTCGAAACAAGGACACAGAACGTTAAAACGATATTAAACTTGAAAAAGGACACCAAATATCACACTTCTCAATGGAAATCCAAGCGAGAAGATGACATTCCCCAGGAATGAGCTTCCTTGTGTGTCGGATGATCCGGAGAACATTTGTCACAACTACCAGGGCAGTCGTAGCGTCACACCTCCCACTTCCCCTCCGACCACCCACCGCCGGAGGACTGTGTTCCGGGGAGCAGTGCATCCATACCGCCCATTATAAACGGTTCTGGAGAAAACATTCTTATATCACTCGTATCCTTGTCGTTTTGTCTGATTCCGATCAGATGATATCGGAAGATGAAATCGATTGCATTTTAAATTGGTTCTTGAACCAGAGCTCTGCTCTGCGAGGTGATGGCGGGTGAGTGCTGGTGGTGTGCACTAATATTGAGCATTTTTCTCTCCCCCCACCGGGTTTGTGTGTATGCGTCCCAATTTCTTCTTGTCCATGTCGTCGTCGTTTTCCGTTCGTTCGTTCCGACATCATGCATGTGCCGGCGGCAAATTCAATTCGATTTAACCATACGGATGCACGAATCTCTGAATCTTTAACCCCCCCCCCTCCCTTGCAGGGGGTGGGAGTGGGTGGCTTCTGGAGTGATGGAAAATCTAACAAGAACCTGCCCGATATTTAAATACCAGCAGATGGATGCTTGTGCATCGAGTTCAATTATGACTTCCAGACAAAGTTGACTTACAGTTAAAACCCATGCTGAATGTCTGACGCAAGCTGGTAACGCAAGTAACATCAAAAGGAATCAACGATGTAGGACATGTTTTGATGTGCCCTGCATGCGTGCTCGTCCTGGCTGCTCCTGGTTGCAGCTGTATCTGTTGCTCACCGACGACGGCAGGGCACTCATGATGAATTGAACGGAAATCTGAAGCGATGCCTCTCGATGCAGCCGACCAGTTCGATGAATTAAATACACTGTTGAGAGGGGCTCAGGAGGGGCATGGGTGCTCGACATAATTGCCAGGCCATGTGTACACATGTGTAATTCGTCTCGCCTTTTTGATATCTAAGAATTTTCTATTTAAGATATTCTGGGATTTTCTTCAAGTGTACTCTACACTTAAGTTGAACGCTTATAAATAACTTTCCATCTTGAATTCAAAACCCAGATGGAATTGCTGGGATTGGGAGCATAAATCATAATATTTGTCGAATTAGACCGATTCCCAATCAATCCGATTCGTAAAAGTTGCATCGCCCCAATTGATGTCTTGTCCAGTTGGAGCTCTTCAGGAATGAAAGAGAGATCCAGTTCAAATTTAATTAACATTTGCTATGGATACCGAGAGGCAATTAAATCGGAAGCAAATCCTTTGCATTTCATTTGCACATTATTAGATGGCATCGGACGTTTGCGTAGAAATAACTATCTTGACTATTTTTAAATAAATATGAATTGGAAGTCGTCTAGGTTGGACCTCGTTGTAGTTGGGAATGGGGAACACTGGCTGCTTCCAAAATTTCAGTAATTCATTCAATGATAAATCAATCACTGTTGTATGAAAAGGCGATTTGCTGCATTCTTATGTTAGGGCTGACTGCAGAATGCAGTTACACTTTGGTCACAGTAGGACCATTGTTTGATCACGCAGATTGATTTGGAAACCGGTATTGCTATAGTGTTACTTCTGTCCTATCCTCTCACAAACGAAACTCCGGCCTTTAAATTTGTCTCGAGTAGACCTAGATCTACACCTGTTCGTCTCCAGATCCCCTTTGGCCATGTTCTCCACGTTCATGCTTCGGCAGAACATGTACTAAAATTGGAATGATACAGAGAAGATTAGCCGGGCCCTGCACAAGGATGACACACAAATTCGTCAAGCGTTCCACATTTTTTATCGCAGCGAGATAGACACCTGCGGGTGGTGCGGGTGCTTAAGCCGAACCGCAAGCCCGCTGAAGGGGTGACTCTACCAGGTAATGCAATGCTCGACCTTTGGACAGAGGTGCTCTAATCAGGGGCATGGGGTGGTCTGCGAACTAAGGCCATAATTACCCTAATCTCGGGTGTCAATTGGACCGTGCCCATTGGATAGTTCGCAGCGAGGGGGTAATACTGGCTTTCGGGCCTCCTTGGCGAGTAATAATGGCATTATCATGCTGATGCGAGGCTCTGGCGTGGCTGATCCTAACTTCCTGAGCAACTCGCGAAAAAGAAGCAAAGTAGATTCCAAAAATAAAAAAAATAACAAAAATGATAGGCGAGCTAAGATCACTGCGACTTTTACCCGTCACCTTGGTCATAGAGGATTGAGTGGTCAGGGAGTTTTGAACTTGGTCATCCTCCGTTTCCTTATCCTGACTGCCTCAACTAGGGATTTGGATAATAGAGCTTTGCACCAGTTTTCCCTTTTGACAGCCAATGTACCAAAAGTACCAAGCCTCATAGCACACAAAGCCCACCAAAAGGCAAGGGCACGCAAACTGTCGATAGGGCAAGTGGGTGCAAAGCTCTAGCTTTCCAATCTCTAGCTGAGGAAGTAAGGCAAGGGAAATGGAGGCTGATCAAGTTCTAATCTCCGCGATCTCTCAATCCTCTATGACCAAGGGGACGGGTAAAAGTCGCAACTGTCCACTAATGCCCCTCTGTTATAAGCAGGCTGAAGTGGTACGTGGGGCACTAGCGCTCAAAGAGCATTGGCTCCATACTTCCCCCAAACAGGATGATCACAATTGCGTTCTTATTCAGAAGCCATACATTCTGAAAAGAACAGTTAAGGGACTGGCATCCTGGAATTCAAAAGTAATTTGGGACTGCAGAGCGCCCAATCCAAGAGCCTGCATTCTTGTTAATGCTAATTATGTTCTTGTTGAAGACTATGCCATAAGGGACCCTGTAGATGGGCCAGCACTACCAGCGTCAATGCTGCAACTGGTGGAGAAATAAAACCGGCTTCAACTAGCAATACTTATTGGATGTAATGCTAATGGCCGAAACGACATAGGTGAGTACCTGCCACATCACTCGCTGCAGCTCATCACTCGCCATTTTGAATGTCGGTAATGTTCCCACTTTTGTTACGCGAGTTAGGCAGAAGGTATTAGGCCTCACCATAGGCAGCCACAGGCTTAACCACTTTGTTAGACTACAGAAAATGTCCAGCGAACCATCGATGTCTGTCTATAGAAACATAAGGATCGATTTGGCCTGGGATCTCTGTGAATCCATGCTAGAAGCATTCTAGAGCAGATTGACATAAAGGAGTTCCAGCCTACCATCTGGAGCTAGATTGTGTTGTAGAGAGCATAACAAAACCTAATACATCAGCGTTCGAAGTAAATTGGGCATCAGAGGTGATGGAGCAACAAGTTATCCAGTCTTTGGGGCCAACACGGAAACTGTTCCACGCGGCCATATGTACCGCAGACTGGGAAAGCTACAAAATGTTACTCACATCCTAAAATAATGTTATGAAGAAAGTTCGTTATTACATGCGCCAGATCTGTACTTCCGGCTGTACTTCCGGAGCAATTCCATCTTTTTCGAGAACTTCACACAGCCGCTGCTGAAATTCAGTCTTTAAAGTAAAAGTCGAAAGGATCCCTTTCATCAGAGCTGTTCGCCACAATCCCACTTCTGACACTAAATTCCGCGTTCGGAGTATAAAGGTACGTAATCTTAAAAAGTTAAAGGTTCGTTCACCAGACAAATTTACCTCCAAATACTAGTATCTCGCTACCCCGGAAAGGGCTATGCTTGGATGGCTTGGTCAGGTGGCATGCCTGCTACCATTATCACGGCTTCCAAATCATGTCTTGAATGCGATTCTATCAGCTAGCCGAGTCAGGACGAGGTGGTTGGGTCAAATGCAAAAACTCGCCGGCCATTACTCCTAATGTGTTAGAGTCGATGGTGGGGGGTTGAGTGGCCTTCAGATCTCAGGTGTGTGTTCTACCCGACTAATCATGGCCCTCCAAGCAATTACACATGAGAGTCGAAAATCGATTCTCCATCTCAGATCAAGTTAATTTCAACATGCAACTTTTCAAAAATATCCGCAGCTACGGCCCTGCGTTGCCCCAAGCCCAAATTTCAACCCAAACAAAAACACGTTGCTGTACCATGTGACGATTCCTTTTTATGCCATTTTTGTTCATATTACCTTATTCATATACCTATCCAACAGTCTTTTCGTGTTCAGTCACTTAACCCCGACCTTCATACACTACTTATTTGCCTTTTGCATGCTCCATTTAAGAACCCACATTCAGTTCAATCAGCCGGGCATCCAGAACATCCAATCATGCCAAAGGATAAACACACATTTCTGGTTTCCACGATAATCGCTCTCAACTTACAAGAGTTCTCCTCCCCCACACACATCCCGTCATAACTCACGGCAAAACAATCCTTGAATGTCCTTCAAACATGCCCCCTAGCCGTGATCCGACGGTTTATCGATATCAGGTTCGATTACTGCGTAACAAGGTGCAAAATTATCTTTGCCCTGCACAACCCCATTTAGCCTCAAACATAATTATGTATCTTCAACAATCACATCGCTCGTTGTCGCCATACTCCGGAATGACTGTCAGGAACGTACACGCCGCACGCACGACTGAAGAGCATCAACATCCATTTTGTGCCACTCGATAAACAGCGGCCCTCCAAGGACGATGCCATATTGCAATGCAAATTAGCAAAACACTCTCGCACGCCAGCCACAAGATATATGGGTTGCAAGCAATCGCAAATCAGGTGGAAAATGCGTCTGTGCGCATCTCATTTGATTCGAGATAATCGGCGGCCGACCGACTGTTTAATTATTCGCAGGCTAAAATTATACAAATGAGTTATCGATTGCGGGCGCACTCGGAAGTGCCAACAGACAATCACCGTGCCCAGCTGTGCAATCAGCTTGCTCTGCAAAAGCTCCGGCGTTGTCGGCGTGTGTGTGTATGTTGTTATTGTGCGTCATTACCTGTGTTGAATTGATTTTTCGGTCATTTTCGGTTGAATCAGGCGCACGAGAGCACAGGAGCAACCATTTGCCGAGCCAGGTGCCAGGTGCTTATGTCGGGGAAACAAAACATCTTCAGGGATTAGCACTTAATTCCCTTATTTATATTCAGACTTAGCCGTGCCTCACCAACTACCACTCTAATCCTTGCCGCATTCGAACGCCGCCACAGTAGACGTCATCAGGAGCACGGAAAAACGGCATCTTGAGTGCTGGAAGACAGAACGAAAAACTGTCTCTTCCATGCGACTGCGGTTAAGGAGGAGACTGTGGAAGAAAAAAGGACATCACACTAATTCCCCTGCACGGAGCGTACTTAGCGCTGAGAGTGATGAGCGCCGTTGCCTTAAGTATAACAAATGTCTGGTGCCAAAGCCAATACAGGCAGGGCCCTCCTGCCATTATTCGCACCTAAATATCCCGACGATCCAACAAGCCAACATCCAAACATCCCGGCAACGTCGAGTTGGATGTCTTTGCTGGTGTCCTCTCCGTCGTCGTCACACACACACAAAACCTCAACCTCATTAGGCTTCCAAATTAAAACAATTCCACGCAGAATAAAGAAGAAGTGCACAGCCACATATAAAGCCTCGATCCGTCGCGGGGCGTTGCGACGCTGTTTGCGAGGATTGAGAATGATGTCCTTAAATATTATTCCTGCCTCAACAAGGATAAATTCGTTTAATGTGGCTCCGGAACCATTATTTGCACAACCAACTTCCTCTACTCGTCAACTAGACTTAAAGCAGGTAATTTAGACGCCACTTTAAAGGTTAGTGCACATTAGGCTGTACTGGGTGGCCTCGGGCGCACGTGACGGTAGGGGAGGAGGGCGCGATGGCACGACGGTGCTGCTTCCGAATAATATCCTGATTGAGGCTGTTTTTCTGCAGATTTTGGCTGCGCATCAGTGTGAACCAGTGTCAGGTTGCCCCCGACGATGGTTTGCGGGATTTCGTGCTGGATGGGGCTGGTTCCTTTGTAATTGGCAGACCTGCGAAGGAATTACATAAAGCCTTTCAACATTAATTAAGGTTAAAGTCTATGTCGAGAGGTTGTGATTCCAAGAGTGCTCCCACGCACTCTTCATTTCACTTGTGGAAGGGGGGGAGAGGATCCGGTTAAAATGGAGGTAATTGAATAATGGCAAAGAGATATGATATCCAGGCAGCTGGTTGGAGTTTCTTGGGATTTATTGAAACTTATTCACGGGTGTGTGGGTGTGTGTGTAAATCAATGTTAGGTGGAGTAAATGTTGCAGCGTATGGTTTCTTTTGTTTCTTTCTTTTGAACACAGTTCCTGTACCAGTGATTGTCGAGCTCAATATAATCGCCAGTAACAGGAGTGAGTCGCCGTGGCGTAGTGGGCTAGTGCGTCGACTCCTACGCAGAGGGTGCCAGGTTCGAATCCCTAATCTACCAACTTTCATAATTCACGGCTTCGACCTCTTTCGAGTCACCGACAATGCTCAAAGAGTATTCCTGTCTAGAAAAAGCTTCTCAACTTTGCCGTTCGGAGTCGGCATAAAACTGTAGGTCCCTTCCACTCGTGAAAGAACAATAGCATGTACAACACGAGTGGTTGCTGAGAAGCTAGGCCCAGGTCCGCCTCGGACTGTCGCGCCACCAATATTATATTATATTTACAGGAGTTTCCACAGTAGCTGAAAATTGATTATACTTCAGTATGTGGAGTTCTTGGTTGGGAACGCTTTTTCAATCATACATGGCCAACCGAACTATCAACCGAGGCTTCCATTTCATATTAAAGAAGGTCGTCTGTCGCTGAACGTTTTGAAATTGTTATAAATTAAGTATTGCACACATTTTCAAAAATAACAAGTTTACAGAAATATAAACATAAAAAATTGTATATCTTGGTTGTAAGTTGCCCATCTGATAATAGATTTTTTTTGTATCGAGTAACAAAGTGTTAAACAATAAATATCGTAATTTATAAATTTATCAACTTATATTTCGACAATTCAGCCAAATCACGGCGCACAGTGTTCTTTCCCATAGACTAAGAGACAACATTTCAAGTTCAAACAAATGTTTTAGAGGTTTCTCCTCTAAAAATAGATTTGGGCATTCAGTCGCTTCACGAAGTTAAGTGTTTTTTCGCAATTTTATAAAGATCGGTAAATCTGGCGATTTAACCTTTTTTGGTCTGTTTTTTAGAGTTCATTTTTGAAAAAGCGTGATAATATATAAATTTAATAGATTTTTTTAAGAAATTTTTTCTTTTTTGAAGATCTGAAACATTAAATTCGCATCTTTTCCATTTAATTTTCATCATAACAATTAATTCAATAATCTAATCAAAAGAATCACACCACAGTACATTATCCCAATCATAATTCATCATGTCGGTCAAACCCACGGCATAGTTTCGCAAAAAATCCGCACGGATCAGATGGTGCAGTTCATTGTGCTTTGTATATACCTTCATCCCAATTCGTTCCATAGAATGTAGGTGATATGCTGTCGATCAGCGAGTACATAGCACAATCACACAAAAACATAACCAACTCGACGCGAAGCGATTTGCTACACTATACGCACACACCCAGAAGAATTCACCGTCGTTACATGCACTTTCGTTTCTTACCACAAATCAAAAATAAAAAACACTTAATTAATTACCATTTTAAGTTTCTTTTCGCCAGGTACTGCACAGCGAACTTGGAACCGCATTATGTTCATGTGCATGTCTCTCATATACAGACTGCAGACAAACCCATGAACATAATCATTTGTATACCCAGCCCAGCTCTTCAATGGATTTGCGTTCCGTTAAGGCTCGGCTTCACAAATATCCCGATCGTCGAGCGCACGATAAACCAATAGCAGATAAACAAATATAATATTATAATAACTAGAAATTATCAAACACAATTACCTATGAGAAATTCATCTCCTTATTAATGAATTTTTTTTCGAACACAGCAAACGACACATCGCGAATAAAACCACCACACAACTTCACACTGCAGCCGGCACGGTACGCACGCACAATCAACACGAAATAGAAGAAAGCATCAAAGCAAAATGAAAAATAGCGCCGCCATTACTGATGAGTGCTGATGAGAGCTAAATGAGTGAATTCCAGTTAATGCACGATGGTTGAGGCCTTCGATCAACAAAGGAGCTGTTCAAAGATGATTGCGAACTTCATTCTCGGCCGGGGAGGATGTTCAAGATTGAATAATATTCCATCGATTTATATTATTATTGTTCAGTTGCATGCATTAAATTAATTTATTATAATCTACATTATCGGCTCACTGCCTTACCAACAATTATGTACTAAAATAAACTTAACTAAATTAAAGTTAACTAATTATTATAAATGTCAAATGTCAATTAAAGAAGACACTTCTTCACAAGATCTCGGTGTGATCAGTTCAATAAAGCATCCGCAATTATAACGTTTATAGCTGCGCGTCTTATTACATATATACCCTTTTCGCTAAGAACAAAGGTTTCTTTTGTTCCACCCCCAAATTAACTTATTTCAAATATGTACGACTTTTTTTTTTATCAAATGGTACAATTCGTACAATTTCGAACCGAAATAAAACACTATATTCCCCATTTTTTCGGATTCTGGCAATATATTCCGTTATCATCGGATCGGATCAAACATTTATTTCCACTAAATAATGAAGCGCATGAATTATTAAACTTAAAAAAATATATATAAAATAATTCACAATTTGTGTAAAATGAATATTATATATATAATTTCCTCATTTAACACTAGGTCTACCAAGTGGTAAAAATGAATTCATCACAAAATTTTTTAAATGTGTGTGTGTATGTGTTTTACTAAATTTATGTAATCTTTAATATAACAAATGGCTAGATTCGTGCGCTTTTATTTTACAGAGATAAGTATGTGGTATACCTATTTCTACCAAGCGGTCATTTTGACCGATATATAAAAACATTAGCAAAGCTCACGATTGCTTGTGTAAATTCGAACAAAACTTTATTATAATGTTGCTAGAGTGTATTGCAAGCTGTGGCAGCATTATAGCATATCCAAAAGATGGGTTCCCTTATTTGTGAAAGGACGAAACAAAGCCATCAACAATTCCTCTGAGTGAATTTGTCGTCCTCAAATTGATTGAACCGCTTACCTTTTCTTGGAGAAATGTAACGACTGACAATTTTTTTACTAGCTTATCACTAGCATCAAAGTTATTGCAGAAACATACTACGTTGGTGGGAACTATCCATGCAAACAGAAGGGAATTACCTAAATCTGCTATACAAAAAAAAAAAGATATATTACCTCTATATTCATCTGTAATTTATAGATCAAGTAATGCTACATTGTCCGTTTATAAAAGTAAGCCAACGAAAAAGGTGCTCTTGCTGAGTACGAAACATATTTTGGTCAAAACTGAAGGGGACAAAAATAAGCCTGAAACTATAATATTTTATAGCAAAACTATATTGCGGGTAGATATTATCTATCAAATGGCCAGAAAATGCACTGTGAAGTCCTGTTCTCGAAGATGGCCTCTCCAAATATTTTTCAATATTCTCGACTTGGCAGCAATAAATGCATGCATTTTGTATAATGAAACATGTGGAGAAAATATATCAAGTAAGGATTTCCTGTTTCAGTTAGTGGAAGAACTTTCATCAAAATCTTGCCAAGTAGGTTTATGCAATAAAAATAAAACCACTAATATCTGTGGTGGTTGTAAAAAATATGTTTGTGGTGTGTGTACTTTGAAAAAAATCTGTATTTGCAAAAATCTCTATTTGCGATAATCAAAATATAACCTAAAAAATGTACAATATTTCTTCTGTTTATCTAAATATATATACTATGTACTTTTACTGAAATATATTTTAATTTAGTTAAGAACAACTTAATCTTATAAAATTTTTGTCAAATTTTAATATTTTTCAAATGAAACATCAAAGCGGTCATTTTGACCGCTTGGTAGAAATAGGTATACAACAAATGCTGGTAGAACTAGTGTTAAGGACTTATTTCGACTTAAATCTACAAATAGAAAATATTTACCGTATTCAAACATAAATTGTTCTTACATTTTTTTGTTTATTAAAATATATTGTTTTATATATTGTACACCTAGACTTTTGGTGCAATCGTATAGGTTAACACGTTGATCGAGCTCCGTTATAATGAAGCAACTGTGCGGCCAGGTCTTTTTGCCAGGTTTCTCTTTAAAAATGCAATAAAATGAAGTCAATTACATTTTTTTCATGCATTATGACTTTTTTAGTAAGAATATACATTCCCTTAAATGAACAAATACAATCAGTAAATTTTCCAAGACCTTGTTGATGGCTTCGGCTTGTCACTCAAGGATAGCATGGACGATATTAGACATAGGTGATTGGACCGTTTCCGGATTGTTGACATATCATCGGTCCTTCACAAAATGAAACACACAATGTCCAATAACCGAATGTCACACTCTCGGCCACATCAGCCAAATTCTCATCTGTGCTCACCGTACAACGACAGGGATGATGTGTGTTGTCCACTAGAATACCAGTCTCACGAACTTTTTGAACGAACTTGAGTACAGCAGTAGCGATGTTCCCATTTTTAGCTACACAGCACTCACTTTAGAAATTAATAATAATAATATGGGTGGCGCTACAGTCCGAGGCGGACCTGGGCCTAGCTTCTCAGCAACCACTCGTAATGTACATGCTATTGTTCTATCACGCGTGGAAGGGACCTACAGTTTAATGCCGACTCCGAACGGCCAAGTTTGAGAAGCTTTTTCTAGGCAGGAAATACTCTTTGAGCATTGTCAGTGACTCGAAAGAGGTGGAGCCGTGAAATATGAAAGGTGGTAAATTCGGGTATCGAACCAGGGACCCTCTGCGTAGGAGTCGACGCACTAACCCACTACGCCACGGCGACCACTTTAGAAATTAGTTATCAATATTTCCCAACGCTTGGTAAAGCGACTAATTTCGTTCCGCTGAGTCGAGATTTCATGCGGGTCACAGTCATAGTCAAATAGTCAGTATAAAAATAATCTGATTAAGAAAAATTGATTTCAAAAAAGGTCTACCCTGTATAGATGTCTGGCCTTAATTCTCGCGTCAACACAATCTTATACCGATATAGGCTGATAAAATTGTAATAAACGACGTAAGGACAATTGACTCGAATTAAGCAATCGAGCGAATATACTCACATATACAAGTTTCGTTAAGTCTTTCTCATTGGCCTCTTCGTGAGGGTACGAATTTATTTTCATACAGCCCAAATCTGGCTCACGAAGCGCAACCCCTTCAAGAAAAAATGACCAGGGCACCATATAATTTCAATATTCCAACACAGGCTCAGGGGAAATAGAACAAGACATTTTGTAACGAACACGATTAGCAGCTTGGAAGATTAAATCATGATCAGCTAAAACCTGCTAACGACTGGATGGCGCAGTTGGTAGAGTACCTGCCCCTGGTTAGCGGGGTCCCCGGTTCGAATCCCAGTGAAAGCAAAGTTAATGCTCTTTTATCTGGTTTTCAAATCTGGTCCAGTCACCATTTGCCGTTCGGATCAAATTAACGCCACTATCACTGGAGTAGTCAATCAGCGGTAGTAGTCTGACTATGGGTATCACAATGGACCAATATGGTCTATGTGTGGTGGTGAATGGACTAGCGGCCCGCCTACGTAACCTAACCTAACCTAACCCCACCTTTATAAAATATAGATAATAAAGTCTTGGATGCCGCCTGGCCTTGTGTGCCAGGGCCTCATTTGTAGACAGACGTGAATGGTAGCATTACGCGAGTGTCCGTAACGCTCGGCAACCGGTCGGTCTACTGCCGAGGAAACTACGAGGAATCCATCAGTAGGCTCGTGAGCCGTTACTGCGATGGTTGTTATAGTGAGATGGGGCGACATCGGTACGTGGAACGTCTCATCACTCACAGAAAGTCCATAGGAATCGTTATTATTTAGTATGATATCACTTCCACGAAGCAAAAAAGGGAATCTAGAACTTTGGACCTTTCGGGCGGGAGGAAACTCTTCCTTTTGAGAGTTCCACTGCAAATGTCTGCACAGGCGCGATTGGGGATACTCACAAGTCCCAAGCTGGTAGGCTGGGTGTGGATACCATTAGGAGCGACAGAGAATGGGCACCTATAAATTCGACTTCGTATAATGGGTAGTCACTTTTTTCACAGACAATTCAGGTGGTCCCCAAACATCGAGCTTGTTTTTGTAGCCAGCCTTTTTTAAATGGTTCAAAACCGTTTGATGATTAATGTTTGGTTCCTTGGCGATGTCATGGCTGCTTATGTGACGGTCCTGGTCAATCTTTTCCATATTTTCATCGACTTTTTCAACGATAGGTGGACCAGAGCGAGGTGCATCTTTCACATCGAAATTTCCAGAACGGAAGCTAGCGAACTATTGTTGCGCAACACAAACTGAAACAGCATCGTCTTCGTAAGCTTCACAAATTTCATAGGTGGCTTGCGTGGCATTCTGCCCTGTTTTATACAAAAATTTCAAGACGTAGCAAATTCTTTCATTTTTTTCACTCATTTTTGGTTAAATGGAGTTAAAATGTCACCTTTCCAACATGATATGGTATGACACAATGTGATTGGGAGCATTGGAGATAGACGACTCCAACGACATCTATTGACAAAATACGAAAAGAGTTTTTCGACTCCGCAGTAAATAGTACAAACACCATCAGTAACGAGATCAAACGCAAACTCTTGCCAACCACTGTTTCTACGGGCTCTAGAGCCGATAGAATAATAGAGCCCAGGCCAAAGCTGACCGTATATAAGACCTTGATCATCCCTGTCCTGCTGAACGAGGTGAAGTTATAGACAATCTCTATAGCGGATAAGGAAGTCGTTAGTCTTTCGAGAGAAATGTTCGGAGTTCGATCTTTGGCATTGTTTGCGTTGACGGTTTTTAGAGGAAGATTCATTCACGAACTGTATCGCTATACAGTCCATAGCGACATGAGCCTAGCCAGCGTCTACAAATTCAACGCCTAGGATGGCTAGGCCATGTTGAACGCATGGACAACACTGCTCCAGCCTGAAGAGTGTTTGACTCTTAACCAGTGGGACAACGAATTAGAGGACGCCTTAACCAACTTGGCATGAGGAATTGGAGGCAGCTGGCTAAAGATCGTGCCATCTGGAGAGCTTGTTGTTTGAGGTCCAGGCCCACCCCGGAATGTAGCGCCAAATGAATAAGAAGAAAAAACAAAAACCTTAAGTTCGTTGCTGTTGATCTGATTGTTCATTACTAAAAAGTCGTTACTAGTTTTGGAAATACAAGCGAGAATCGTACCTTCATTTGCGAGTCATGTTGTATACCTAGTTCTAGCGAACATTTGCCCGAGTGTACTTTTTCTCCCTACGATTACATACATTCAGATGTGTCAGATAAACACTTCACATAGGCTTATACGAGTCATCACTCCACGGGCTAAACGCATTCACGCAGTCTTCCATTTGCGTCATCTGCATCGGCTCTGATGCCGGGAAATTCTATTCGTAGGCATGCATCCGTCACCGAAATGGAAATGTTCCATTCCAAAACTGTAATTAGACTCATTTCCTGTTTAACACGGAACTTAAATTTCCCCCAATCATTTCAAGTGCGCACAGAAAAATCACTATCAAAACGCATCGCGTCACCCGCATGCATATTTACTTAGCACTTCGCTCTGTTCGTTCTGTATGGCAGCACTAATGCAATTTATGACGCGCTTCCCGACGCCTGGCGACTGCTAATGACATCTGTGAACAAGCACAAAGTGCATTTCCAAATTTCACCCGAATTTCACAACTCCGCGTGCTGATGATTGCAGACGCAAAGGCTGTAAAAGCCACCGACACTGCCAGCGATTACTGATGCCATCTGTTCTCCCTGATGACACCTCATTAACAGGATATGCATCAAGCTGAGTGCGTGCCCATCTGCCAACGGCGCCAACGCCGCCGATGCCGCACCGAAAACAAAATGCATCATTTTCCATTCGCACAGGTACGAGGGCAACGGGCACCGGACCACACAGACACATGAGCAGCGCGGTGGCGATTGAATTACAGCATCAACTGCTTATGGTAATGAATTCGCACCACTCTACGCACACGCCTAATTGCATTGCGTGTACGGGCATACCGTGTGCCGGCAGCAGTGTACGGATGATGATGCCTATTTGTTTATTTGCATTAACTAACCGACACGCTGGACGCCTACAATCGACACTATCGGCCAACAGAGCAACACAGAGGTCGGTCGGTATGCGCCGTCCCAGCTCCGAGCAGTTCCTCTCAAGAACAATAATCCGCATGCAGCTGCTGGTGTGGGCAAAATGACAAATCGCCTCCTGCCAATCCGCAGCAGCCTCCGAAGGACTGCCTGCCGTGTGGACGGAGTGCACATTACTCCCATATTATTGTAATGCATTCCGGGGGTTGGTTGTGACAATAATTGGATATTTACCCAAACATGGGGCTCTAGTGGGCGACGGCTCTCGGTTTCTGGAGAATCGCACTTCGATCATGACGGCGATGATGACGCAGGCTAATAGGGGTCTTGGGTTTCAAAATTGGTCACTACTGTTTTTGTGTTTGCCTGGATTTGCGGCCCAATGCCTGATGCTGCTCCTGCCCTGGCTCCATGCCCTGGAATACCTTTCGCAACGGACTGTCCTGATGGCAAGTGGCAGAGGGTAATTCGTATTATGCACGATTACAATTGCACTGGCCGCCAGCAGAGGGTATCTTGAACTGGACCTTCTTGTGGCATTAATTCCGATGAATATTGCAGTATTCAATTCAGTGCCTTATTAGATTTGTAGGTCGGCATTGCTGCGGCGGGCACTGAGCCGAGGTGGTAAGATTGCAAATGTGCTGCGTAAACTGTGGTCGAGGGAAACTCGAACGGGCATAATTTCGAGATGGGAACGTGTCTGTGAAGATGGTTTTATGGGTGTCACACAATCAGATATGTGTAGCAAATGAATAATGGGGTTAAAGGAACTGGATTTCATTGGGTCTTAGTTGTGTATTGCCTTGGGTGAAGTTGTTAATTCAATCGTCTGTGGGCGGCAGCAGTCGTGCAGCTATTGTTATTCAAGGATGTCCTATGAGTGCTTAAAGTCTCTAACGCATTTAGATAGCACGTGTACAATGACGCAGTTCCGATATGGACTTCTAAGAGATTTAGATCAGAAGGTTAAGGGCGGAATTCAAATTCGGTGATCCTTGACATCTGTATGTTATGTTGAAGTAGGGGACTATTGACACCGGGCGTTGGAGTTTTGATAGAGGATCAATTTATGGGCCTCTGCTTCTAAATTGGTGACCAGTACGACTTAACTTATAGTCGCCGATTAGCGCTGCAGTTCAAGTAAATGCTTTAAAGTCAGAGTACGAAGTCGAAATGCAGTTGAGTAGGTAGCGATCGTGATGAGTGGAAGACCAGGGACTGTCAGTGGTGCCTTTGTAATTTTTCAAAAGGGTATGTTGCCATCAGGTTAGTAAACGCACCATTTGGGCAACAGCAGGTATATGAAAAAAAACTACATCACTCCAACATCAAGTCTGAAAGCCTAATTTCCAGCCTAAATAAATATCCGTGCGCTGACTTCGCACGGAGGTTATGCAGATACTAATGTGGTGTTCACAATGGGCCTATGCTTGGGTTAAGTATGTCTGCTGTCCGATAAATAAATACAAACATTTCTATAGCGGACATAAGGGAGACAGTCATAATTGTCCATGGTGAAGGTGTGTCCGTTTTAGAGGGGTAACGTATGTAAGTTATATCTCAAATGCCTTAAATCTGATCATCTTAACCCGCACAAATAGGCGACAGTGAAAATTTCTCCAATCTCTTGATAACTCGAACAGATTATTTGGCATCATCTTCTGAATAGAAATTCCCGTTCCTCGTTTTATTAGGAATCGCAATTGGTGCACTTCGTTTGTATGTTCCTTTTACCGAGGTTTGGGAGAATAATCTGAGCGAAGGGAAGTCGATGGAAGTCCTATGATTTTTAGAACTGAACCCCCAGAACTGAAAGAAATGATAAAGAAATTCAACTGCAGATGAAAAGGTACCACAAATGTACAAGGTGTTACGTATAATGATTTTCTGCAGGAAGATGGCGATATTGTTACTTAGAAGTTTCAGACAGATCAAGATATTAGCGAGATATTTAGATGTGCACCCGAATCTTCTCATCATGACAATAACGACGACAGTGGCCATTTACATCACATAGGGAAAGACTTGGCGATCATTGAGGATGATTTGATTCAACCACGAGTTGGTTGCAAATTCATTAAGAATTCATTTTGCGTTTATAGCAAACTATTTAAATTATTCTGTATACACACCTACCTATGGTTGAAATTGAAAATTTTTTTTCAAACCAAAATAAAAAATCTGCTCTTCAGTCATGTCCAACAGACTATTTTAAATAATAATTATGCTCCTCCATGTTTAATGTGTCATATCGCAAATAAACAAATATTTATAACAATTTTGCATTTTAGTTTGATGTTAATGAATACCAATGCATACTGTGCATAAGTCCTGGAAACTCTAATTTTTATTTGTGGCTAGTAGTGGTTAGAGTTTTCGAATTTCGACTGTAGTTAGCTCTAAAGGGCGATTTTGATTTGAAAGGTTATTTGCTTAGGTCATAACTTTATACTATATAAAATAACAAGTTCATCATGGGTCGAAATTCGAGTTGCTATAAAGAATCATGTTTTGGTCTGTGCATTTTGTCTAACCACGACTGTCTAGGAAAAAAAAACTATATATACTAGTGGACTAACGACAGGCTTGGGTGCATTGTCCTCCACGATCGGGCCATGTAACACACGATTTGTCGGGCAACCGATCGTACCATGTCTTTTTTTATTTTGATTTTGTTGGTTTCTTATTTTCTTATAAAACAGACTGCCGCAATGATGTCCAATATGCCCAGTGAAATGAGGATACCGGTACCATGAGCTGATGACTGATGGCTGACTTCGCTTGCGATCGTGATTGTGAATGCTGTTGATTAAAATCTTCTTTTTTTGTTTTCTCCTTTTTTCAAATAGAATACTTAAAAATTAAACATTGACTGTCGTGTTGTTATCGTCGATCATATTACTGCTTCGTCGGTCTACAGAACGTTCTTCGTAAGACAAAGCACATTAAAATATTGGACCCTAGCGACGAAATCGCTTGCAGTAGAAGTTCATAATAATTTGCAAGTTATTTTTTTTTTTGTTGTTTTTTTGAGGCTTAAATTTGACTTTATTTGAGGTTGTACCAGGGCTAGTAAAAATTAAACTATTGTTTTTTCAACAGTTTTCCTTGGTAAAATTCTCTCTTTCTCTCTCTCTCTCTCTCTCTCTCTTCTACACGACCCGTCAGACCGAAATAAATACCGGAAGATCGATAACATTTTGTACTTAAAACTAATACCATTAAGGTATGATGTACATCTTTTACAATTTGTCTTCGATTAAGGTAAAAACACAAGGCCAATAATGTGATATAATATGTAATAAATGTGAGACATGTGTATGATCCTGATAATGTAAAAGTAAATCATGTGCAGTCTTGAGTTCGTTCATTCCGTTCCAATAAATACGTTCATCTATGACGAAACAACCGGCTGCGATGATTTCTTTGTCTTCTTTATCTCTGCACCTTCTACAAAAGTCGGTGTAGGGGCACCTAGTCTGGAGGCTTGAATATCCATGGCGCATTATCGATTAAAGTAGGTCATAAGTATCCGATGGATTGAGAGAAGGCAGAATTGTTTTGCGATGAGGCACCCTGTGCCAGTAGACAATCTAAGGGCTTTTTTTTTGGAGAGTTAGCGTTTTGAGCATTAGAAACTGCTTTGTCGTAGCGATAGGCATGGAGGGGAAGCAGACTTCCGGAAAGAATTTTGAGTTAGTACCCTTTCTAATTCGCCTGTTTCGCAATTCTCTGGGAAGTGACTGTATACCGGAACCAACACAAGTAGGATGTTGAAACACTTAGCTACCTCATTAAGAGTTAGGCAGCAAGTGGCCCCCTTGGAATTAAATGTGACTGCACACAGGGATTTAATGGCAGGCTGGCTGCCCAGATGGCAATTTCTGTACCTAATATCCCATTGCTATTTAGCCAGGACAGAGATTCGTTTACCGCTATAGATTCTGTCTAAAAGAGACTGCAGTCATTTGGAAGTCGGAATGGCAGTTAGAAATTCTATGGTCCTTAGAGAAGACTCTCACATCCACTCCTTCGCCCTTCTTCGACCCATCTGTGAAGATTCGCCGAGGTCCTGAATCGCAATAACAGTGACTCATTTTTGGAGCAAATGATGACTGGTGACGAAGTGGATCACACCACGTCAATGTTAAGAGAAAACGGTCGTGGTGTAAGGAAGTGTAAGGTCTTGCTGTATGTTTGTAGGAATTGGCAGGGAACCACATACTATAAGATGATCTTCTTCGCAAAATTCTGAATTTGAGTCAGTTTATTTCACGGTTCCACCATCATGCATCACTGGGCAAGACACAATGAACTATCGTTTCCTGACGCTCTAACCTTTGAGCGTATTTCATTGTTTTCCTTTTAAATTACCCTTTTACGACAAAAGCCTATGGATTCAGAGCTGGCGCTCTTGTGGGTGAGTAAACAGCAAACTGCACATAATTAATCAATTATTGTATTCCTGCAAAAATATTGCAATGACGAATGAATTAGAACATGTAGATAGCTACGCCGCTAGTGAAGCACAATTATACCATATTTTTCCATTGTGGTTCTCACAGTCCACATTGCCGTTTATTTGATCCCATCGGCAAATGTACCCTATTTGAGAACCAGATAAAAACTCATTAACTTTGCTTTTACTCGTCACAATTTGACGGACTGGGTAAAGCAAAGTCATCAAACTACGAACCGCCTGGAAGGGGGCAGCGGTTATCATCCATTTGCATGAGCAGAGTAATGCAAACCACCCTTTCCTCGCTTTAAATGCACTTCCCAACGTCCGCTGATTGGTCTCTAAGTCAGACAGTTTGCTGCCAAAAAGGCGATTTGATTTAAATCGCTGCGTACATCGAAAGAGCTCAGCTCCCGACACTACCACCCTCGATACCATTTAGCACGATACCGAAGCTCGTCTTCGAGAAACATTTCTCAGTCAGCATTCCCCTCAGATATTACTGGACGTCTGAACACCAGACGCTGGGCGATGCTCTGCGAATAGAAATATAAAGGATGGAAGATGGGCGAGGGTTTGGGAGTCTACTCTAGGCGTCTGAATTTTCAATTTTCTTTCCGACTAACTTCTCCCTGTAGCGTCTTCTAGGCACAAATTATAAAGATTAAAAGAAGCTATGTCCTGGATAAAAGAAATTAATGTAATATCATCTGTTTGGACAGCCTGGAAGCTATCAAATCTCTGTGTGTAGTCACATTTAACTCCAAGGCACCCCTTCCTTGCCGCTTCTTTCTAAACGAGATGACCAAGTAATTCTGCATCCAACTTATATGGGTGCGGACGAACTCTCTAGAAAGGGGACACCACCTGAACACACTTTCCGGGCGGGGAGCTGTCGTCCGTGCCCATCAAAATCTACTAAGGCTTTAAACGCTGACTCACACCAAACACAGCTGGTCTTTTAGCACAGGACGCATCATAAAGCAGTTATGGCCTTCTATCGATCTAAAATGATCACGGGACATGGTTAGATTGAATAGGCCGAACCTTAGAACTCTCATCGGCGTAATAACCGGCCACTGTCCCATTGGAATCCACGCCTCAGGACTAGGTATCCGCTATAATGATTTCTGTAAGAGTTGCAGAGGGTCGCCGTGGCGTAGTGGGTAAGTACGTCGACTCCTACGCAGATGGTGCCAGGTTCGATACCCGAATTTACCACCTTTGATAATTTACGACCTCTTTCGAGTCACTGACAATGCTCAAAGAGTATTCGTGTCTGGAAAAAGCTTCTCAACTTCGCCGTACGGAGTCGGCATTAAACTGTAGGTCCCTTCCACTCGTGAGAGAACAATAGCACGCACAACACGAGTGGTTGCTGAGAAGCTAGGCCCAGGTCCACCTCTGACTGTCGCGCCACCCATATTATTATTATTATAAGAGTTCCAGAGATGAAGAGGAAGGAGAAACTATTTCATACCTTCTTTGTAATTGTAGTGCCTCATCTCGCAGACTAAGTCACTTGGACTTGGATTATAACGACTTGACATTACTAATTTTTTTTTTTTGACATTCGTATTATTAACTTCATGACTTTATTAAAAATCGATTAGATCTCTGTGGTCACACAACGGGCCAACTTTTGGCCTAAGTGTGGCTACCTTTAAGGTAGTCAGCCATTCTAACCTAACCCAACCTAACCTTGTTCTCAATGCGATTCGAACCGGGTATCCCACTTACTAAAGGCAGGCACTTAACCAACTGTGCCATCCAATCGTACGGCGCAGAAAGCTTTCACTCTGTCCCAATTGGCCTGATTTTGATGAGATGGTAAGGAATACACATTTAGACACGATTTGCCATTACCGAATCCCCTCCACCATCTCTACTGTTCTGAAGTATTCAAACAGCAACCACTATCACCTGAAGATAATATTATGTGCAAAATAAGCAAGTATTGACATTTATTGCCTTCAGAAATGTGCAACCAAACAACAGACAGGACAAAGTAAGACAAAGAGCAAAATTCGATTGGATACCCGGGGCGTATGTGGAACATTTTGTGCCTATTGTTCTATGCTCGCATGCTCTTCTAATTACGTGGTCTAATCAATTGCATCTCTCGGGCAGATATAGCAAGCAATTAATTCTGATCCACTGGACCAAAGTCATTAAGCGTACGCAAACAATGTGAACCTCAAGCGAAACAATGATCCCCGCCAGTTATCCACCCGCTGCACAACCAAATCAACTTAATTGCTTTTCACGTATTTCACGACCCGATACCAAGCAAAGGCACTCCGAAAGACACAAAACTGCGAGAGTGCGTTCAAATGCGGGCACACACTTGCACTCGCAAGTCCTGCGACCACCAGCCAGCATACCGCGACCTGTTCTCATGGCACACGCAGATGGTCGACATCGTGCCACGTTATCATGCGATAATATTGCCAATGCATAAACAGATTGCCTTGCATAATTTCGAAATAGTGTCGCCGCACAATGCGGTATTATTCAATGAAATCCACTCGAACGGATCCACTCAGCCCACTTGTGGGCAAGCCAGACCAGAAATAAAATAAAATCCACTTCAAAGGATTCTCGAGGACGGATAACTTTCGGCATTGGCGTACCAGGCACACAAGCCACATGTGAAATCTCCTCCCGCCCCAAGGGCAGCCCCTTGGCGGGGAGCTGCATCACAAGCAGCTTCACCACCACCATTACCACAGATAACAATCTAAATTCAAAGCGATTTGCATAAACGAAGCAACGCGTCCAAGCACACACACACACACTCAGGGACTTCCTCACGCTCTCTCTCTCTTTCTTGCATGCAGATGAGATAGAGTGTTGTGCGCAAATATTTTCTCAGGACACGCTTGAGCATATACATATTTTCGGATCTGCATTGGTACGTTGCACATCTCGAATCTGCCAAACGGACAGAGGACAAGGCTCCCCCCACACTCCGCAGATTCGCAGATTGAGAAAAAGACAACCGAAGTTGAATGAAAAAATAATTCACCGAATCCCGAAGTCTTGAACACTTCACGCTGCTGCTTGCAAATATGCAAATCTTCGACTCTCAAAGCGAGTGTGCGTCCCTAATTCCATGGTCCTGGCCTTCTCCAAGGCCGAACTCTTCACCCTTCGCTTCGGAAAAAATGGCAGGGCCGCCTCGTCAATGTTCCTGCGGGGGAGTGATGGTGTGGCCAAGTGTGGAGAACGAAATAATTTACCGTTTCAGTTGGATGCACTTTCTCCCTTACCTCCCCTCCAACCAGGAGACCAAGAGAGAGAGAGGGAGAACAAGCGAGTGTGATAAGAGGGGTGCTATTTGCATTTTTCCGTAGTTTCTGGTTGAGTTTGGCTGCGTTGTCAAGCATCCTGAGCGAGTGGAACAACAAGTTGAGTCTTGTGCTTCTGTCAGGATATTGGTGTTCGTGTTTGTATGCTGGATAGAGTTGCACATAATTAGTGGATTGCATTGTTCAGATTAACTAGAATAGATTGTTGTTGTACGTTGTCTCGGGCTACTCGGGAGACACTCGAGTTCGGATTTTAAGTGGATGACAGTGTGGAGAAGATAATTAAAGCGAGTGCTTTAGCAGACATGTTGGCGGGCTGGCAGGAATGCTTTGAATCAAAATTCATACGAAAGAGAATTGTAACTATCTACTGGATTTGGTGCAGTTGAAAAACTACGAGTTGTATAACTTAATGAAGACGAGATATTCAGCAGTGAAGCAATAAAGACAATGGACTGAATAATCATTAGAGTTTTGTTTGTCTAAATGTCGGACGGGGGAGTGGAGGGAGGGGGGAATGACAACTTAAAGAAGGTTTGCCCAATGCCATGACAACTTTAAGCATAACATTGTTACAATGAATATGCATTGTCTGCGAGTGGCAGTCGTTAAGGGCTACGCACTCGAGGCGAACAAGAAACAAGAATTGCAAAGAGATTATTCCAGTGTAGAGCACTTTCTGTTCGAGTTAAGGGGGTTCGTATCTAAATTTGCGAGGTTTTATTCTTCTCGAGCAAGTTTCCATATAAAAGGAAGATTACTTCGGAAGAGTCTTGACTAGCAACTTATGCAACGCAAGAGCTGATCCTGTCTTGGATGCTGTTGAGAAGACCCTGCGCACTTTCAAGTAATCTTCATGTGATGAGTTTCTGGATAATACTTAGTTTTAGTGCAATAAAGGCTAATAGCCAGCAGTACAATTGTTACAGTGAAACAGGGTGAGTTCAATCTTCGAGATCGAACTTTTCGCCTTAATACAATTTTGGATTCTATTTTTAAGAATACGAGATTGTAACGAATGACCGTTCTACATCGGGTAGATGCCCCATCAGCGAGAAAGAGCAGAAGAATGAAGAATGTGGATGCAGTTCTGAAGCCAAAAATTTATCGACTGTACTGACTTGGCCACATCGAGCGCGTGGACACCAATGCTGCAGCTATGAGGGTCTTCGAAACCGAGTCTTCCCGTTGGAGAAGGAGAGAAAGATCGACCCCTTAGTTCAAAGACCACGTCATAGTAACTTGTGTCTTGAGGAATGGAGGTAGAGTGCCCATGACCGCCGAGGATAGAAGGCAGCTATTGTTCACTTTCAGACCCCACATGGTTTCCAGGACTGAGATGTAAGATAAAGAGTAAATTCAAGAGGTCAGTCTAATTTTGAGGACTTCATCCAATATGTATGGAGCTATTCCATCTATTGGGAAACCTTTTCGTCGACCTCGTCCAGTGCTTGGCTTGTTAGCGAGGATTTAGGACTTGAAGCAGCTCGCCCTGAGTTGAAGCCCTCTTGCCCAACTTCAAACGTGTAGCGCTCTCTTGTGGACACCAGAGCTCTGTGGCCCATTTCACCAAACTACAATTTACAACCACAAATTTGTACTTGTGACTGACAATCACAAATGTGTAGCCTCCTCTCCTTTTTCCCAAGCTACAAATCAAAAATTGACAAATTTGTGACAAGATGGCAAAAAAGTTGTGCAAAAAAACTTGTTGACTACAAGCGTTGTAAAATGGCTTTTCACCGGATTTCTGATGGACATGTAGCTTACAACGGTCTTCTCACAAGTTTGGTGAAAGTTGAGTTAACGAATTAAAAACTAACTAAAATGTTTTTTGGATCTTGGTTGGCGGCAAAAATAAATTTTTGTTCAGGAAATCTTCAAGTGAGCTAGCCCAGTTAAGGCATTTTGTGCAATTGGGACTGCAAATATTCAAGACATTTTTTTTTTAAATTCATTTTTATTTCTCAATTCATTACGTATATTCTTACATACTAGACAAAAATGCTTAAACTAGTTGGACGAACAAAGATTCTATTTTAACTTACTGGCCCTCGGCGGGCTCTATAAGCTAAACTTAATATTAAACTTAGAGAACAGGCATAAAAATAACTATTCAAGACTATGCGTGGCAGTGTGCAAATTGTGGTAAATAGTTACCTTCATATTTTTACAGATATGCATGTAGTAAAATTTAAATATTACATTTGTTGATAATTCGATTAAAACTGGTTCTACGGGTGGTTCAGTAGTAGACAACTCGGAAGACGTGGGTGTCTGTGGATAATCGTGATATGATATCCAGGCTAACGCAGTATTTACGGATACGAAATGATTCTTTCGGATGCAATCGTATATGCTTTTCGTCTGCAAATTTCTATTATTCTGATTTTTGAATTTGTGTGCCTGTGATGAGAACTGGTGTAATTAACCAATCCACTGAGATCCAAAATTGGTTGAGGATTGAGCCGTTGTTGGTCTGTGCATCAACACCTACGCAATTGAACCTCGCTTCCTGCTTTCGATATCTGGTATGTCAAAAATAATGTTTATGGCCTTACCTATTTCAAGTCACTGACAATGCTCACAGGGTAAAAACTGTCTAGAAAAGACTTCTCAAACTTGACTCCATGCGTTTATGAGTCCGTGATGCGAAAGAAACTTACAATATACATATTTAATGCCTATGCGTAAAAAAAACCTACCGAACAATCGTACGTCGAGTATGCAGCAAAGAACCCTTTATATGAACAAAACCTTGTAGCAGAAATAACACGTCAACGTTTCTTGCTTAATTTTCTCACAAATCGTTTGCAGTAAGATTTGTAATTTTATATTTCATTGTGGAACGTATACTTACAATTAATTAACTTTTTCACAAACTTAAAGTACAATTAAAAATCTCTTTTCGGGAAGCAAAAATAAGTCTTTCTACTAATACCTCTTTGTAGAGAATACAAGTGCAAACTTTTTGTTAAAAAACACTTGTAAATACACATTTGAAAGTTGGCGACATATGCCACTGGATATTGATTTGTTGTTTATGTTGTGCATACTTAGCGCAAGTGCTGCCTTGTGCATCCAACCACTTCAGCTTGGAAAATGCAGTCGCCTTTTAGTGCCCGGGATTTATCGCATAGGTCGCAGATAATTCCTGAGATTGAGTTCTTGAGCCGTACAGGATGCAGAAAGAATTCCCCGTCTGTTGTTGCCAGTTGTTAACGACATTGTTTCGGGTCTTATAAAAGTCAAAAGCTTAATCTGGGGCTAATGTATGACCGTGGAGGGCATGGGCCTCTGCATCCAGGGCAAAGTTGTTGACTGCTCTCAACTTGGCGAGATGCCAGCAACGACTGTTAACAGGTCAAGTTGATATACAGCCTCCTTGCGGCTCCCTCTGGATAGCCTTTACAGCAACCGCTTAGAGGTGAATGCAGCGGCCTCCTTGTCCAGGGGCTTAAGCCAGGATCCGGTCCTCCAGGTTCGGGGTTGCACGTCCTTCTCCACTGTGTAAAAAAAGGCAGTTCAGAAACTACGAGAAGCCTCCGATACGGATGACCCTACTGCTGACATGGACAACGATCTTCGGTTCTGCACGTGGAATGTATGGTCCCTGAACAGACCACGTGCAGATGAAGAACTTGCAGAAGCCCTCGAAACTTAAAAGGCAGATATCGCCGCCATGCAGGAGGTGCGGTTGGATGGGCCGCGCAAAAAGAGGATGAAAAACTGTGATATTTGCTTCGGCGATTGCTACAAAGAGCGAAGACAGCGCTTATTCGGATGCGGGATTGTTGTTCGAGGCAGACTTAGGCAAGAAGTCTTAAGCTTTAAATACGTAAGCGAGCGCCTCAGAAGAACCCGCATCAAAGCTACATACGGCAACATCAGCCTGATCTGCGCCCACGCCAAAAAAAAGATGACGACAGTAAAGATGAATTTTATGATCTCCTAGAAAGGACATACGATCAATGCTTCAGCTACGACACCAAGATTGTTCTAGGAGATTTCAACACAAAGCTGGGCAAGGAAGACATCTCTACTAGAGTCATCGGGAAGCACAGCCTGCACGACAACGCGTCCGAGAACGAACTCAGACTTTTGGACTTCGTAACGGGGCGAAACCTCTTTGTAGCCAGTACGCGGTCCCCTGACCTCAACATCCACAAGGGACCTGGCGGCCTCCTGATCAATCAACCGTCAACTAGATTGATCACATTGCGATCGACGGCAGACACTCCTCCAGTATTCCCGATGTCCGAACATTCCGAGGAGCTAACATCGACTCGGATCATTTCCTTGTTGTAAGATTACGGATATCGATAGGACAAGGGAGTAGAGCAAGACACAGGTTTGGGAGAGGAAGAAATAGGGACGAGACCGTCCTACTTGTCCTAATTCATCCTGTTCTTACGCAGGCCGATGTTTTTGTATTTTTATAAGCCTTAAAGGCTATTTCATCCTCAGAGCTTTCTACCAAGCCATACGCATAATCAACTACTGTGAGCCCGTCGTTTTTAACGTCTTTCTGATTTCGTTAATTTTCAGGATCCTTAAGAGATGCAAGTGAACTCTTCCCTGGAGCACTCCTCTGTTCACCTTCCTGGTACTGCATAGATTGCCTAGAGTTGTCTGAATTCTGAATCAATCACGATCGCCAAATTAGTTCGATACATGCCCAGAGCTTTGCATTGACTCCTGCTTTTTGGAGCCTTGTTTTTTTTTTTTTTTTACGGTTTGCGCCAATGGATGTGGAATCTTCTTCAAGATACTGGTAACCCGTGTTACCAGCATGAACGATTCACGGGATATTGTTCTCCTTTTTCCTCGCGCCTACGTCCTAAACCACACCTCTGCACACTTCTACCACTCTCCCCGCGGAACTGCCGTTAGGTATTACTTCGCGGGGCTGGTTAGCATATCACGCTATGTGATCTATATTTGCCAATTCGGCATTTCTTTCTTTTTCCAGCCTTCTTAGCTCGATCTGCACCCTTGTAATAAAGGAACATGTCACTAGCCATTTGTCAGCTGACTCCATCATATGGCTAACTACGAGCTCGGGAGTTGGTAGACTTCCTCTCGCCACGGCAAAGCGTCTGCAATGGAATATTACGTGCTCTGCGTCTTCATCTTCGCGCGCGCATTCTGGACAAGTGGGTGAGCTGTCGTGACCGAATCTGTGGAGGTATTTTCGGTAAGCCCCATGGCCCGACAAGAACTGCGTGAGGTGGTAGTTGCAGTTCCCGTGAGCTCTCGTTGGAGCCTTGTCTGAATTGCAATATTTGTTACGTTTTTGAACTGCCTAGCTGATCCCTGACGTAAATTATCGTCTTTGGCAATGGCGGTGGAGTCTTACCTTGAAAGCCGGTTGACATCGGTGCTTGGCCTTAATTCTTGCGTCAGCAAAGTTCTATAATCTATTATACTTCCTTCTTCTCTTATTGCCTCGCCTGAATAATATAATCGAAAATATACTGTTCAATAAGACGTGCGCCGAAGATGCAGCTAGATACACAAGAGCTTCCTAGAGAAGTTATCTGTTAAACGTTGAACCCATCTCTCTCATTCTTCACGCTCGTCTTCTGTAAGCAAATGCCTGGGAATAGATACCGTAACGACTATGTCTGTACCTGACATTCTTAAGTGAATTCTTGTTCACTTCGTATAGAGGCCCTTACAGAATATAACACAGTTGTCAAATTCCTGGGACTAGTAATGAAATTTCCTGTTACCATTGGAGATTCAGATTTTAATAATTCGAGGAATGCATTCAGATTCACAAAGATTCGTTAGACTCGTAGACAGTCCCCCTTCAGAAACGCCATGTCATGCTAAAGTGTTTAATCACACAAATTTCAACAACGTCCTTCACATTGACTAGAGTCATTGATTAGAGCTTCGAAAACAGATCTGATCCCTTTGTCGAAAATCGATGGTGATTGATATTCAACAAAATTTAATTCCAACATGGCCAACAAATTCGACACGTGAGAAGGAAACAGAATAATTAACACTGCAAATCTGGTCGTTCTACACCAGAAAACCCCATGTAATTTTGACTTGCCGCCACAGTCGACCATGGCCAGGAGACGTAATTGAATAAACCATGTAAAATTCTAAATTCATCGAATTCACCCGTTCAATAGCTTTGATCAATTTAAATCTGATTAAACTACAGTGCAACATTTCCCATTCAACTGCACCTAATTACGATTGCATTCACTTAATGGCAGACACACATGGCGACCCGCGCAAGGGGGCTCACTGGGGACAGTCCAGCGGACAGCAACGGGTCGGTTTCTCGGGATAACCGAAATCAAAATTAAATTTTGTTTCCTAAACAAATAATCAAATTTGCCGAGGAAAATAATCAGAAAATCTAAATATTTAATCCAACGTCCTCTGTGTGCGGCGCTGGTGGGGTGTGTCGTGCCGCTGTCCGAGCGGGCGTTGAGTACTTAACTTAATTGGGGATGAGTGCTTGTTCTACAGAGAGTAAAGGGCGGGCATAAACGCCAGTGAAATTCAACAACAAACCAGCATTTGTTGACGGGTATACATATGTTAAAGCGACATGTGAACGGGAGTGTAGCTGACCGAAAGGATGTTTGGTTGATGTGTTGGAATGAAGTGGATGTAGACTCTTTGAAAGACTGTACAGATTGTCGCTTTACAAAGTGTGGTCGGCAAAAATTCGGACGATTTGGAAGAAGTAATATTAAGTGGAAAATTATTGAAAGCGGACGTCAACCTTCTAACTGGAGTTAAGCTAAGTTGCGATTTTGTAATCACAGTGATTTTAAACTGGGATTTAAAGTTGTGAATGTTTTTATATTGTCTTGTTATTCGCCCCTGTCCAAGAATTTACTCAACACCACGCTCTCATACAAATTGGTTTAGATTAATTAATATTTTGGAATAGATTTTGGGATTTACAAAGTGGGAGTAAAAATTTAATTTTATCTTCTCCAGACTAAATGTGATGCCTCGTGTTTTCGCGATAATCCGTCTTTGAATTGACAGGTGAGTGCTACGTGGAATTGTGTGATAAGGGAAATGTCTGTATTTGGGTGTAAATTGGGTGGGAAACTTTGGATAGGAAGGACACAAACGGTGTGTGCAGATTTAAGTTTCTACTGTCGTATATCAAATCTCAGTACATCCACTACTGCGATCCGACTAATTACTTTTCGTTATTATCTGCCTTAACTCGTTCTGATTTGCAAACCTATATCAATCAAATATAATAAATTTCATGGAGTTAAGCCAGAAATTGTTTGTGTGCATCAAAATGTGTTTGGAGTTGGAAAAGTAGCAGCTAAGACGTGTGTATGATTTTTAATTGCGATTGCGATTTTGAAAAACAGGATCTTGGAACCCAATCGCAATTTGGAACGTAATCGCAGTTCAAATCACTACCGGTCAGAGACTGCGATTGCGATTTTTCAATCACTTTGAAAAAGTGTATACTTTTAACTGCTCGGGGATCACTTTGAAACTAGCCGTAACTTATTTGAAACTTATTTGAACTCGATTGCGATCTTGAAAAACAGGAGATTGGAACCTAATCGCAATTTGGAACGTAATCGCAGTTCAAATCACTACCGGTCAGAGACTGCGATTGCGATTTTTCAATCACTTTGAAAAAGTGTATACTTTTAACTGCTCGGGGATCACTTTGAAACTAGCCGTAACTTATTTGAAACTCTTAGTCTATCAATAGAACATAAACATCAGAAAATTGATTGACCTTGATCGAATGTACTTTCTTGGTCTTTTAGATTTCTCAAAGACCACCATATTTTGATTTCCAAATTAGCAAACCAATTTAAATTTTCTAAGTCAACAGCAGATCTAATAAAATCAGTGGGAGAAAACGAGTGGTTGTTGTCAGTAAAAAGTCGTCACACTTTGCTAAATTGTTTTCAGGAGTACCCCAGGGATCAATTCCTGGGCCACTGTTGTTCCGTATATTCATCAATGATCTTCCCAATGTTATTAAAAACTCGTCGTTACATATGCATGCCGACGATGTCCAAATCTATATAGGCTACAAGCTAGGAATGATTCAAGATGCAGCGGAACGACTTAACAGTGACCTAAGAAATATTATGAACGAGCCAAAGGTTAATGAACTTAGTTTAAAACTGAAAAAACCGAAGTGTCTAGTATACCACAAAAAAAAAAGTATTGCTTTGAACTACTTTCTGTCTAGACTCTGTTCCAGAGTATGTTGACAAGGCCAATAACCTTGGCATTTGGTTCAGTTCTAATCTTGAATGGGACTATCTTATTAGATTGGTTATTGGAAAAGTGTACGGCTGCTTAAGGACTTTATCCCTTACTAAAAGCTTCACACCACAACCAACTAAGCTTAGACTCACGATCATTATGCCAATTATTACATATGGTTGTCAAATCTTTAGTTGTCATAATTCCAACTCTAACAGAAGACTAACTATGTGGTTAGGTATGTACTTCTCTCGTTACAAAAATAGAATCTTAAGATGTGACTTATATTGGTATTTTTCTTTTATAAAGCTGAGAACTAAGCAACATCTTAATGGTCAAAGAGATTAATAATAAAATGGGTGGCTACAGCCCGGGCCAGGGCCTAGCTTCTCAGCAACCACTTGTGTTGTGCGTGCTATTGTTCTCTCACGCGTGGGAGGGACCTACAGTTTAATGCCGACTCCGAACGGCGAAGTTAAGAAGCTTTGTCTAGACAGGAATACTCTTTGAGCATTGTCAGTGACTCGAAAGAGGTAGAAGCCGTGAATTATGAAAGTTGGTAGATTGGGGATTCGAACCTGGCACCCTCTGCGTAGGAGTCGACGCACTAACCCACTACGCCACGGCGACCCACCAGATTATATACATATTAGATTCGATCATTTGTGCTTTGGCAACCAAGACGTACATGTAATAATTCTGAGCGGCAGTTTTTTGTGTGTGTTAGCAGAGAGTTTAACGCTTTGCCTTTAGACATAGGAGCACTTCGTGGAACTGAACATCATTAATCACAATAACTATTAATTTGTCACTTAATGAAAATCTTAAATAATGAGAATTTTTAATCTATTGGTTGTCTGAAAAAGTAAATCCATAGTTTATTTCTTTTCCCTCATCTTTTCTACATAAAATTAATATTTATCACATGTAAACTTTTACTTGCAAAGACGATGAAATATTGAACTAATTAATGAAAAAGAAAACCAACATTGCCTTGCCATGTCTGTTATTCCAAGAATGAGTTACAGCCGTACGCAAGAAAATGATTTCTTTCCTGTGTCGTCAGAGATATTTTTGACAGGACTGATCACCAATCGGTGTTTGATGCCGAAATTACCAGCTCTTATGCCTCATTTAAAAATGATCGCGGTTTCGAAGCCGCGTCGTTTTTATTTCAGCTTGCGTCGGTAACAATATTTTTTGGTTTCGAAGTTTGCGTGTTTTTGTTATTCCCTATTATTCCTATTATTATTATTCTTTTTGTAAAAAGAGGATTTCCCATGTTTAAGATTTGTAAGTAACTTATGTACGTAAAGTCAGTCTGTTTAACTTTTATGCATTCAACATCAAAATGAGTCAAAAGCGAAAAGAAAATTTGTAATTCAAATTCGAGAGAGCTTCGATTTGGGTCGTGTTTTGCTGGTCTCAATTAACGACGCAAAGAGAGGTTATGATGCATTTCACCTTTCACCAAAATTCTCAAACAAAATTCTCAAACTTCGCCTCTGCAGTTGGTATAAAAGGACAACCCTGGTTGACCCCAGGTCTATATCGGAGTGTCGCGTTTTCCAAATCAAATTCATTGTGACTAAATGACAAGCAATTCACGTGCCTAGTGATATAATTTAATTCCTTAAAGCCTTTCAATTGCGTTGAATTTCAATAATTTGATAAATTTTACAATTTAGACAGACTTCTTAACTGAGCAGGCTAGAGGTTCTAGAACCTAAGTACTTAGACAACGGATTGTTTACCGAATAGGGGCTGTTTTTGGAATCAAAAGGAGCGTTTCCATTGTACTACAAGTCGAAACAACCGGTCCATCGAACGCACTGGATGGCCTAAAATGCAGTAACTAGTACAATCTGAACCAAAGCGGCATCAGCGTCAGTTCAACCTCAAAATATCCCGAGTTGATTTCCTTAGGTTATATTTTTTACATTATTTGTTGATGGTGTGGTGTTGGTATTGTCACTGCGGAGCATAAATCTTCGATCGATCTGTAAAGATTCTCTGACGAACATCCGGCTTCTTTTGTTTGTTGAGACTTTCAGTGCAGTCTAGAAATTAATTATGATAGTTGAGAAGTTTTTCTAGGTACTTAGGTTCTAGGAGCTTGCAGTCTTTGGCAAGTTAACTGGGCTTCTAAAGAAAGTAGGATGCACGAGTTTAGTCTATAAGCGAAGTAACGTAAATCTAATCGCAGTACAGGTTGCTAACTCCATAGAGTTAAGTAAACACATTTCACCTTGAGTGACGTGCAACACACGGCTTAGCACTTACATCACCACTCCCCTGCCTCCCCCTAAGAAACACAATACCATCTAGCAACAAGAAAAACAAGACACGTGATGTTTACTGCAGGTACAGTCTACCAAACTCTAATGCAACAAAAGCGAAGATTGCAAACATGTGATCTGTGTCAAACTGCACTTCTTCTCTCTCTCTCTCTCTCTTTCGCTTGTTTTGGCTTGGGTTGGCTTGGCTTGACTTGGTTTGCCTTTGTGCTGTGTTAAATTAAGTTCTGTTATTTTTTATTAGAATGCTAAGATAAATTATGCATATTAGTGGAGATGATTGAATAAAGACCATATTTAAGAAAATCGAAAAGAAAGTTTTGTGTTTTTTTTTTCTATTAATAAGTGAATAAAGTGAAATAAAGTAAATTTACATTACTCTTGGATTTGAACTTCGCCAATGGTGCATATTGTCACTTCTCCTGCTTTATACGTGGGGCATGTTGTAACGTATGTCGCGGTACGCTGCAACAAAAACATAAAAAGAAATATAATGATATTTTTTAATGAAAATTTATTTTTAACCTTTGGTCGGATACCCGGATCTTGCCAGTCACATGTCATTTTTAAAAGTTATTTACTAAGATTTATAATGAATCTATAGACTTGAAATTCCAAGCAACTTCTTACATTTTATCTTCTTCCGATTTATGAGAAACCTCATTCTAATGAACTCACAGAAGAGGGTAAACAATTAAAAAGAAAAAAAAAAAACCATCATCGGATGTTAGCTGGCTGGACCGCATTATATTTCGTATGCAAATAAATGGAGTTTCATGCATTTAAATATTTCTACTTATTTTTAACGCAATTCGTCTAACATTACTTTCGTTATCATATGCGAAACAGATCGGTGTGCAAGGGATGAAGTACAAAAAAGGAATGTATAAAATACCGAATTCAGACCAATCATGTGGAATAATTTGGCGAGTATTGAATTTGATGCATTTGTTGGAAAACTTTTGGCCGCATGCGTTAGTGTTGTAAGAATTTTATAAAACATACCAGTACCTTATAAAAACTGATTTCGATGGCGCATTAGCTATCTAGATATTTTCTCCAAATGCATGTAAATTGTAAAGGGTCTGGCCAGGCAGCATGTGTCAGTTGGAAGGTTTTAAAATAAGTATCCGATGCAGAGTTAAAAATATACAAGTTAAGGGAATTTAAATTCAAAGTTAGAGTCGTCATTCAATTGTAACGGCATAGCGGTGTGCGCCCCCCTTTTACACTGCACAATTCACTCTCGATAGACTGAGAAAATGGTTAGCAAAAGATGAGACACTGATATTGCGTTAAAAACCTTTTTATCACGGATTGTTGTTTTCTATTTTATTGTCTCTCCTAAGATTGCCTCCATCTATTGCGGGTTAGTACATCTGATTTTCTCGATTTCCTGGTAAGGTTCTCCTTTCTTTGTTTTACTTCGGATAAGACCTTTCTTCCCCAGGATTGAAAGAAGCCGATTGAAGCTACTATGCGCCAAGTAATCATTACTCTTGTTCGTAGCAAGCGAATGTATCACGTATCAGAAAATGAAAAACATAACAGCAACAAAAACAATCTGCACTGTATATTTTTCGTTACAGTTACAAACCCCCTTCTGGGCCACCCATCACATTTCATCTTCGTCGTTCAATGAGCAGTTGAAGTAGACAACAAAAGTATGGAGAAAACAAACATTTTTCTTTTTTATGTTTTTCTTTATACTGAGAGGAACAGTGTAGCATTACTCCTGTTACAACTAGCCCCGCTCTTTGTGTAATTTCGTGCAACCCATTTTCGTAGTAATTTATTTTTGTGGGACATCATGTTATAGCAAAAAGCAATCCAATTCTCTTAAAAACACCGTGTTCATTTGTGAACTAACCATCATGCCAATTCACAAGCAGGCCAGTATCAAGTACACCAGTAATCTGTTAGAAATATCTAAGTTGCCAAAACTGTTGTATAATTCGATTCGTGCCCTTGCATGCTGTTCAATTGCAGGGCCTTCCACTAATAAAAGCCCGAACTACAGTTGAAAAATTCCACTTCGTTGAGAGGAATATTTCTCAACCAGACTGTACCCTTTAAATGTGTACATTAAATTTAAGTTCAAACCACAGGGCAGGGTGAATTTTGGATAAGAGCAAAAAATAGACCCCACCACCAGTATGGACCGCATGTAGCACGTTCAACCGCATAACTTGAAGTTAGTACCTAAGATACGAGTGTAAAGCATTTTAACGTTTATAACTTGAAAATTAGTTTTTAATTAGAAACGTTAACAGCCCGAGCCCGCATAAGCTGCTCGGCGCCGCCGTTCAAACAAGAGCAGCACCGAGGAGAGAAGCAAAAAATATAACCGAATTTCCAACCAGGAGCAATGTTGATAGTCCTGTTTGTTAATAGGGAATTGCGGTGATGATGGAGCACAACTAGTGGGTTTACATTCACGTTCCCATCATCACGCTGCCCCGCTGAGGGGGTGTTTGTTTATTTATATTGCCGGACCCTCGATGTTTGACTTGTTTTTGCAATTTCGGTTAAGGCTTCAACCCCCACTCAACGGCCACACCCACACCCACACCCGCACACAACAAGTGAACGGAATGAGTGAAACTTAGTGCATATTTACAATTGGTTGCGGATGCAAAAACATTAACTCTAGCAAAACAATTGAAAACCCTTGGCCGTTGGGCGTCAGCGTTGCGGTGAATAAATGACCGTTTTATCGTTCGCATTATTGTGCCCTAAAAAGCTTTTAGTTATTGGTTGAAAATTGATTCTGGATTTTAATGCTGCTTTAATATTTTGCGCTCTTTTGGATTAAGCGCATTTGTTTTTTCCATGCAATGGATGGCTTTGTTTTACGATCGCGTCTGTGGGAGATATGAGCCGAATCAAGTTGTAAAAGCGAATGTCTGGCAAAAGTTTGATTGAGCCATGAAAGCGAATGGGGATTGCATGGATTAGGGGCTTGCACATAACGTGCCCGTGCTTTTTGATGGCCTTATGGCTGTTGATGTGCAAATCATGCCGTCAATGTCTGCAGCGTGTTCAGTAAAAGATTTAACTGCATCGTTTTGCATTTGAAATGTATACCTTCGGAACGTGGGCAAATGAAAGAGTTTCAGTGTCGATTCAGGTAGGATATTTAAATATTCACCTTTGCGTGCGACTAGTATCATATTTATGAGTCTGTGCATAAGTATGGTGGTTTATTAATATTTTCCTTGATAGTTCTAAGGGCGGTTCGGTTTATTGCAGACGGTTGTAACCCGTTGATCCTTTATCAAGGAAAATGTTTGAATATTATTTTTTTTTTGGAAATAAAAATTTCTAGTCATGTGCAAGGTGCTGGAATACACGACGTGATCATAATTTGACTGCCGGGTTGCTCCTGCAACGATTGTAGTCCACTTGAATTTGCTCCTTCTAGCTCCCAGTCACGAATTCACGTCACCAACACACCGTGTTTTTGATGTGAAACATCTGGTGCATCAAGGTGCTTCAATACCTTGGCAGTAAATCCAAAATGTAGTCGTGACGATGCACGGCATGGCGCTGTCACGCCATAATAGCCCCTCTAAAAGAAATGAGTCTAGCTACTACTCTCATACGGATAGCCCTGAAAGAATTTTCAGTTTCATAAAAAGTTCATCGCAAGATGACCGAAATCAGCTTTCTATGGCAGTATTGGAAGCTGAGTTTCTTATAAAGCTACATTTTTCGATGACTTGCAGAAATTTTAAAGACTTTTACGAAACCGAGCTTGGACAACTGAAATTGTTTCTAAAACAACTTACACTGATAAGTAATTAATTTTCGTAGCATCTTCGTAATTAAATAGCGTTGTAAGTAAAATTAAATATTATTTAACTTGCCAACAAAGCGCAATAAAAGATAGACTGTCAATATGTAAGTATGTTACAATATAAGTAATTTTTAGCATTAATTTTGTAGCTCGTGCATAAAATATATAAATATATAAATTAAAAGACTTAAATTTACCAAATGTTAATTCATTAAATTATTATATGTATTAAATAAATAATTGAAATGAAACTATAGACATGATGCTCACAACTTTTTTGGGTAGTATTCCGACGCTAAATTTTTTAAATCTGGCATCCCTATCCACTTTCTGGCAATCCTACACATTTCCGTAATTCTTGCCGTAGTTATCGTACTAATGCTTTCCAATGAAGTATAGGTAACAGTGATAGCAACTATCGAATGAATTGGACTATCGATAGTTAGTAACTGAATGATTGCAACTATCGAATAGTTTCATTCATTCATTCATTTATGCAATTCAAGCCCATGTGGCGGGTGTTTTTTTCTTGATAGTTCATAGTCCATATAAGTGAAAAAATCGTTTACTCAAAGCAAAAACCATTCGAACATTTTTAAATCTGACTCAAGCCATGCAATTGAAAGAATATTTCATGCAAATATTTTAGCATTATGTAGAACGCATTTTTAGTAATAAATCAACTAATCAATGTAATAAATATAAAATTAAAAAAAAAACATAAAATGTAAAAAAAAATCTTTATAATGTTTAAAGTACAAAACTAATTTTGAAATTAAACTGATGAAGATGCAACCGATCTAATTATCTGTGATCTGTGGATTGACTTCAAAATCTATTTTGTCTTGTAATAAAAGACATGTTTTATTGAGAATCTATGCTCAGCTCAGTTTTGATTCTCAATAAAACTCTCTTTACTCATTTTATTTTCTTTATGTACAACAAGTTGGTGCGTGTCACTGCTTTCATAGCATTAGACTTCAAAATACAAATAGAGCGTGTCTATATTTCATTTCTTGTCTAATTTGTTTCACTTTTGCAGAAATATAGTACTTTTTGCTCAGTAATTTCTTTTGTTGTTGCTTCGTGGTAAAAGTAAATACCGAGCTGAGTATATTTCTCAATAAGACCCCCATTATATGTACATATTGATCTATTTTAGTTTTTTGATTTCTTGTTAAAAATAAAAACGTTATTAAAATTTAAAATTTTATTTCTTTTGTAGTGTATATTTTTTTCTAGTGATTTTGTTAAAAATCTTATCTTAGCATATCTATTGGATTTTTGGGGTCGTGTTAGTGATTTTTTTTAAACCTTACGGAAATACTGCCAATCAGCCTATCCACACAAGTATAAAAATGTGTACATACAAAAAAGCACTCATTGAGTCGGAGTCGCTAGAGTGAATACACAAAAAGCATTGAAACTATCGAAGAAAACATTTGAACGGTTTTTTTTTCATTCGAACGAACGATTGAACGATTTTCGACTTTCAAAAAAAATAAATAATTTGTAACTATCGAATAAGTCGATAGTTTCCATCACTAGCTCCGACCCACGTTACGCTGCGCCACTGTGCATGGAGTAATAACATCATAAGAGACTGCGTAAGGAAATTGTCAAAAGAAAATATGAAATATGAAGAAATTTCCAACAAAACTTTGGAATGGACTACGGGTGAGCTTGTTAGCTTCTTAACATGCCCTAGGAAAAATACTGTATACAGGCTTTTGGATAAAAACGAGATACAAAAGCAGATGACTGATTCTTCCCGCAAAGATACGTATTCACTTTCATTTCTGGATACATTCTGCTTGGGGCATGATTTCTGACTGAACAACGCTACTGGGAGCTTTATTGATATCCTTCGAGTAGACTCTTACATCGTCCCTTCGTCCATGTTATAGTCATCTTTGCATAGTCGAAGCAAATCGTCCAGGATCTGATGCTCAGACATCCACTCCGATCTGGAAGGAAGGCTTGTAAGAATGTCTTCTTGAAAATGGCTTCGAGTCGAAGGTTGGCGATGGTGTCGTTGGAAACGGAGTTGACTTTATAAAGATTAGTTGATTGGCAGACGGTGAGTTCTGGTTACAATCGAAGTTTGTTAAGCCTCATGGCTGTGCTGGCTGCTTTTCGTTTGTTGAATATGTCCAGCGGGGGAAGGTGGAGGAAGATGTTTTTTCACGGAATGCTTCTTAATGCTCTACTGAAGAAAATATAAGTCATTATATGCACAAGCAAAGCTTGTGGCGTAGAAATTTTTTCTCAAGATATACCGAAGGTTCTTCGACCACGTACTGTAGTAGGTCAAGCGGGGCGCTTAAGTGTCGAGGAGGAGGACGGCCCAGCTTTTCGAACGGGGTTGTTCTTGACCCGTCACTCTTACGCAAACGCCATCCTTTATCTAGCTAAGTTAGAAGGGAGAGAAAGAAAAATAAAGAGATGAAAGCTCAATAGACCAATATAGACCAAGGACGTGCAAGTAAATATAGGAGAGAAAGGTAGAGAAAAGATAGGAAACTGTGTTCAAGCTTGGAAGAGTCTAGAAGAGGGCCTGTGGAGCTAACTAACTAACAAACCTTTGTTACCACAAAGCTGATCTACCTAACCTTTATCTAAACCTAAGTTAATCCCAATCTAACTCAACCAACAACTCAGCCCTTCTGAGAATCCGAGGTTGCATGATGCCGTTGGCACAAATCCGACAGCCCATATACACATCTTGACAAAGCGAAGTATATTTTAAATAATAAGACATTGATTGATTTCAGTTGACAAGCAATGCATTTTTATTAACCCTTAACCACCTGTCACCTATTTCAGTTACGCAACTACCTACTTGCGGTCTTGCAGACCACTCAAAGCTTATGACATAATAATACTCTAAAGTTGTATCTTCAATACTATAAAACATTAACTGCAGTGGCATTTCGTTAAGTTCGTAAATGCACAAAATATCTTAAAATGAAAAATCGGTGAGGTCTCTTGAGGGTGGTTAGGGGTTAATAGAAAAAATTAATTAAGGAAATGCAAAGTTGAAAATATGTGTTATGTAGAAATTAAACTAAGCTAATTATATAACGAAAATAAAACTAAATTTAAAACTCAAAATTATATAAAATTTAAAAATTCTCGGCAGATTCGGAGCTGGCTTCTGGCACAACGTTGGTACAAATACGGGCATTTGCTGGCTTCGCTTAGCAATCCTTAGCACTTTCTGTTTTTTTTTTTGGCGCCAGAAGAGACGCGGCGTGTCATCCATTCGCCATTTGGAAGTTCACTGTGTTGGTACAGGTTATGTGGGATTTTTATGTTTCATAGTTGGTTTTCATCTTTGGTTCTTGGTTTTTTCTTATTATATGGTTTGTAGTCATTTTTCATATTGAAGCAGGAAATTCGAACCCCTGTCGATAAACTAGACATCCCACCTAGTCGGCATTGCCATTAAAAACTGAAGAACAACAAATCCACAGACCCAGGTGGTTTGCCAACTGACCAGGGTGCACTGCGATGTTCTGGTAGAGAGTATGCACTAGATAATCTTTAGAAATTGGGAAGACAAAAGTATGCCGGACGGCTGGAATATCACCTCTATTTAGGTAGATAGGTATGCGGGGCTATTGGTGAATTCACCATCACACTTATACAATATTGATCCATTGTGATACCCACATAGTTAGACTACTACCACTGATTGACCGTTCCAGTGATAGTGCCGTTAATTTGATCCCATAAAGTGTTTAAACATGGCTTTTACTGGGATCATAACCTGGGACTCCACTAATCCGTGGGAGGCACCATCCAGGCCTCACCTCCATTTACCCCATCCACAAAAATGTAGAACCTATTTGTTGCAACAGTTTCAGAGGTATATTCCTGCTCAACGTCGTGTACAAGATCCTTTTCAGCGTAGTATGTGAGTGTCTAAAGCCGGTTTGTACAATTATAATCGGGACATACCAGTGCGTCTTCCAGCCTTGCTCTATAGACGAAATCTTCACACAAGGTAGCAAACAGATGGTTTGTAATTGATGCACTTCAACTTTTCATCGGTTTTAAAGCCACATGGCACAGCATTCATCGCAAAGGACGAGCGGTTTGAAATCTGCATCGGATTTAGGCAAGGACACGCGCTGTTTCGTGCGTTCTCTACCTGGCACTGGCAATAATCTAAAAGGTCTAGTAAGTCCAACTGTTGAGTTACAAGGCGACATCATCGCGCAAGTTATGTATATCAGCAGTACAACAGGAAATGCTGACTCGAACCTAGTCAACGAACTTAACATTGCAGACCAAAGTGCAAGCACAGCCAAGCCGCTTGCTTGGTGATCACCTTCAGGTTCGTTCGTTGACATCAGGTATCTAATTGCAATAAGTTTACGAGTCGATATCATGTTGGCGAGTCAACGTATTGTAGCGTAGGTCATAAGTTAGATTAAGAAATGAATGAATGGGGAGTCAATAAAGAGACTCGACACCGAAGAGTAGTGTGTTTTTATTCGGGTTACGAATTTAACTCGCGTTCCCAACGTGCCTGGATAGAATCTTTCACGGTGATTAAAAAGCAGGCACGATCTCAAAACGAGCTGGTCTCAAAGTCAATTATGACAAAATGAATTATATGCTCTCATACAAGAAACGTTCCGTAGCACACTAATTTGAACACCAAATAACTATCGACAACAATAATCGATGTAGTAGGTGGGCTACTCCACAAACAACATCCTAGTGGAGATCCGGCTCAGAGTTGCCCTTGGCAATCGGTCGTACCGAACTTAAGACGATAAGTGAGAGTATAGCAGAGTCCTGGTGTCACCTCAAGAAAAATTCTATGTCGGATATGTGATCCCTTATGCGAGGAAAGTGATTGGAGAAGAAAACATAACCGCGATCTCTAAGAGCAGTACCAAAATCTGCATGAAGTCCATTGACTCAAGAAAATACTGTCATCCATTCCAGGCCTCCTGATCTTTCTGGCGTACCCACGTTTTTAATTATAACCCATCTTCTTTTTTTATTTCGTACTTGCTTTTGCTAAGTCGCCTTTCTTCTTTCTCCTTTCAGCCGTTTCATGACGGTAAGGCATGCCGAATGAAAAAGAACTATAAGAGATTAGAAATGGAAGGGTTAAGTATTATATACACGCATTAACCTTCTTCTCTTAGCACAGGGTTTTTGTGGTGAAGGCTGCCGCAAACAACACGTCTTTCCTAGATTTCTAGTCCTAGCCTGGTCGTCGCCAGTCTACCCGCTTCATGAACTTAACCCGTCGTCAGAAATTAAGACATGGATTTTCTTAAGAAATCTGAACTCTTCTGCCAGAGTATTGAAACTTGGAGATCCCTAAGCAGATCTCCTAACCATACATACATTGCCTTTCCAAAGGCCTTCCGGACATCACTTTGAGATTCCCCATGCACCCCCTTCTTAATCAGAAAATCTCGACAGATGCATTGAAAGTCCCTGTTCCACCCCCAACGCAGGGCATACACCAACCTGTTGATGTTGTTTGGGCTAAGTAATTGGAAAACTATGTTATCCCCTTGTTTTTACGAAAAGCTCAAATATTGTTGCAAAGCATGAATATTCGATTGCATATTACAGACTTCCGTCCGCTTTGAGGGGGGTAATTATAATTTCCATTTAGCTAACTTAAAATCAACTCAGGTTGCTCGGCAGAAGGGAAATAACCCCAGCAATACCTGGCAGGTCTGAGCGAATCTACAAACAATTTCTTCTAGCTCACCTGGTGAAGAGTGCACAAAAGAATCCCTGCCGCAGCCACCCCCAGCCGCTGCTCACATTCCATGTACTCTTGTTTCGACAAATCGCTATGCTCACCTATTATTCGGAGATGTTTACCAGCCCTGAGCCAAAGGAATATCCCTTTTCCTTCCTTCGTTTCCACAGTGAATACTGTGTAAGCGAAACAGCTTGCAAGCCATCGCAAAGATAAGCACCAACAAAGGTACCCAAAACTTACTCTTAAACTATCTGCATGCACCAATCCACCGGATAAGGATATTCGCCAACTGCGCCGGGAAACTCACAAGGAGAAAAGGATAAAAAGAAAACACAAAACACTTTCAAACGATAAAAAGGAAATCTTCAAGGAATTACTTGCTTACCTGTCGAAAAACTTTTGCTTACATGGCGAATTCATTGTAAGGGGATATCTCAAAACTCCACGTCCCGGAACGAGTGCAAGTACACTGTGAACTGGCCCCCTGCCTACACATGTACAGTCGAAAAAATGCCAGCTCCCTACACATGGTGCACCTCTGATCCGGAAATGCAGGCAGAGTAGTGAGTCTGGGTCCGGGCACGGGGTGCAACCGGAGATCGGACCGGCGAGACGAGGAAAGGCTCGAGGAACTCATCCAAACTTCTACTTATTCCGTTTTTCAGGTAAATCAGAAATAATTCATGTGGAACGTATACGAAATGCAATAAAATATTTTCCGACCGACGACGCTGACGCCCTGAAGCCAACCGCCCTTCACCGACCGCATCCCTTAAGGATATCTCTTTTGAGCTAGGTACAAGAAAGTGGAGATTTCTATATCCTTCCTCCCCCCACACCCCCATCTCACGTTTAATGTTTCACTGAATGAAAGAAATACTCCCGGTGGTTTTGGTGATGGATTCCAACACAAGGGGTGCAGATTTTCGGTTCACTGGAGTAACGCGCTGTGATATGCGTTTGCAAATTTTATTGCCTGACACAATCTGTGCAAGGATGAACTTTATATGGCTGAGTGGAGAAATGTATGTTCATCTCTGCAATACCGTTATTCTAGGATGAAATTTAAGTGTTATGTAATCATTTGCACGGGTGCTGGGGGGTGATCCACTGGGACGGGGGTGTAGTTGCCGGTGAATGCTGTTGTTTAAGGCTGAATTTAAGGTGCAGCTTGAGTTTGTTGCATTTATCTCCTTTAACAAAGTAAATCATGTAAGCAACGCATAGTGTATTCATTGTGTTCCAGGAGTTCTGTTTGTCTTATTATTTGCCGCCTATGCTGATATCACTATTATAGTGCATCTACGGCGACGGTTATCATGGATCGAATTTCAATGGTTTCTAATCTATACATTCTTTAGCAACATTACGGACTTGTTCAAATGCCTCAGAGGAAGAAATTGAGATGGAATCTTGTAGGCCAATTAAGAAGTATAATTGACGTACTTTTTTGTGTAGATGAAAAATCACCAGCTAACATACAGTGGCGAGCAAAATTGGATACACCATTTTAGTTTCTGTGGTTTCTCACCATAAAATTGTTTCCTTACGACGGATTTGATTCAAATGTTCAGAGCTGTTCTCTTGTTTAATTGCTTGAAGAGGAATCGATGAAAGAAATCGTGCAATTACAAGGGCTGACAAAAAACATATAAAAAACATGAGGATATATAAAAACATGAGGTTGGCATTTTTGCAAACAATACACGGGGTATATAATTTTGCACGATTTCTTCTTTCCTTTCTTCTTTTGTGCATTCACTGTTAGGTTAAAACTTTGCGTATCATACTTTATGATCAATTCCGTCATTATGAGCATACGAAGCGCTATCAGCGATAATCGAGTTGAAACATCAGGGTTTTATTTCTAAATTTTTTAAATTTAAATTTAAAAAAAAATATGCATATAAATAATATAATAAAAAGTACTCGGACCAACTTCGTTTAACTATCTCCAGAAGTCTTAAATCATGCGAAATAACATAGAAATGCGGTCTATGCCAATGCATCATGCAATTGAGATCGTGCATAATAATGGTGAGAGCTCAAAACTATTTAGCCCCACTTTATTGAAATCGGTATGGCAAAAGCAGATTCCACAGCACCAACATTTATTGCGAACATTACGCGAGACGACCCTTGGTAGAAATGGGCTGGTGTCCCCTATTAAAATGTAAAAAAAAAACAGCTCTGTACGAAAAAAAAAATAAAAATATGGAAAGAAAAATATGGGCAAAGATCAAATTTCTGGAAAGCAAATAAAATCTGAATTGCAGAAGATTATAAACGAGTCAAAATCAATAGGTTCCAGTCCAATGGCAACTGAACATTTCAAACAAATCCGTCGCAAGGAAACAATTGTTTAGCTGAAACACCACAAAAAAGAAAATTATGTATACACTTTTGCTCGCCACTGTATGTATCAATGAACATGGAGGATATTTTTGCGTAAATTCGATTTAGTCGTTTCATATTTGCCGGTGATGCAGGAGTTCCAATAGTTCAACAAATCGAAAGCTTGGATAAGAAAGTGGTTTCTGAAAAGGGATTTTGGTGGAGATTGTTCGTTGTTGAAATTATTGAGTTATTTTGATGCAGACTACAGAAATCGTCTCATTTATTCTTCTTTGGCTGGCACTAAGCTCCGAACGACTGGGCCTCAGCCAACATTCCTCTCCATTTAGCACGGTCCTGTACTAGTTGCTTCCAGATATCCACGATCAGCTGATTGATGTCCCTTTCCAGCCGTGTAAGCCACAGGAAGCGTGGTCTTTCTTTTCCGCGCTGTACCTCGGGATTGGAATCGAAGATTTTCCGAGTCGAAGCATTGGCATTACATGACATAGCCATCTGAAATGAACCGCTCTAACTCCTTTGATCAGGACGATATTTATCATTCAGGCTCTTCCACCAATCACCATTAGTACATACGGACCAAAGATGTCTTTCCTCTCGAAGCGACCAAGAATCTCCTCGTCCGCTTTGGTTAAGATTCATGCATTTGCGCAATACAGCAGTACTTGGACGAGGTTAGATTAGGTAAGGTAAGGGTGCTGCTTGTGAATTCACCAGCACACTTAGACCACACAATTTCCGTAAAATTCAGACTGCAACCACTGATTGACAATTCAAGTGGCAAATGGAGACTGGATCAGATTTGAAAACTAAATAAAAGCATATAAAACTTGCTTTCACTGGGATTCGAACATGGGACCCCATTAACCAATGGCAGATACTTAACCCATTCCGCTATCTAGTCTTTCTGGGACTTTCAAGGTCTTATATTGGGATATCCTGGTTCTTCTTCCGGCTTCCAAACCCAAATACATAGCGATGGTCAAGCATGATGTTTTGTTTTATCTCCGCGGAGGTTTCATTGTTTGTGTTGACTTCGGAGCCTGGGTAAATAAAGCCTTTCACTACTTCAAAGCTGGCTGTGGTAACGTTCTGCTTACACACCTGATTGAAACGGAAGATACAATGATGAGGGAATGTAGATGACCATGTGAGCAATTCTCATAAACTCTACGACACACTTATTTTCTCGATGTATTTTTATAAATTCACTTGAAAATTCTCGTAAACACTGTCGAAAATCAGACACATCACTGCGCAAAAAGGACTTAGAGAAATCGGTGCGCTTTCATGTAACTTCTTCAACATCATTCGTCAGAAGATCGTGAGAATCCCAATCGGTAACACAGGAAGCCCGATAATCTCCAGGAGTCCTTACAATCGTGGATAACATTGACGTGATTCATTGACATTAACGTGACAACACAGCGAGTCGTCAATGAGGCGTTTGTTGGCATGGTCAACATAAGCGGAAATACTTTTGAGGTAGTCAAGTACTTCGTCTCTCTCCGCTCCCAAGTAAACAGTTCGAACACCACCAGTACCGGCATTAAACGCAGAGTTAATCTTACTAACCTCTGTTTATTTAGGCTCTCTCTAGAACGACAAAGCCCTGCTCATAGTTGTTGAAGCCCTCGGTCTTTTCGAGAGAAGATCTCTGGGTTCAATCCTTGATAGAATTTGCATTCACTGTGTGGAAATTAATATAGAGGCATTATATATAATTAAGTAAGATCATACATCCGAATAAAATCTTTTGTTATACTTTAATGTCTGCCCAACGAGAGACTAAAAGTACGGAACAAAAATTGATTTTATCAAATACGTTCCGTAAAAACGACCATTTTAAGGAAATTAGTGTGAAATTAAAATAGAGGCACAGTTGTTCTGATGTTTTTTGTTAATTTTATTTTTAAATTTGTTTAACAAATGTTGTATGTTAATAATGGGTACTTCCTCCCTTGTAGCTGATGACCTCCAAAATTCTGCTAGGCATCGAATTTATAAGAGAATGAAGGTATTCAGCATCCAAGTTCCTCCAAACATCTTAAATGGATTGTTTTAGTTCGTGGACTGTGTTGCACTGCCTCCCATTCATATAAACTTTTTTTGCAATTATTCCCCATACATTTTCGATTGGATTCAAATCGGAGGATCGCGATGGCCACTCTAAAACAGGTGTGCTTGTCTTAAGAAAATACTCGTTTACCACTTTGGCAGAATGGACCGTAGCATTATTTTGTTGAAAGATGAAATTCTCGCCTCCAATTTCATCCGCAATTCTAAGACATATGCCAATATTTCTAAGTATTTCATGGACTGCATTTTTGGGGGAACGTAGATGATAGGCATTTTTCCGTTGTAGCTGAAAGCTCCCCATATCATCACACTGCCTCCTCCAAAGTTGCGGCTCATTCTCACTTCCCGTTTATCCCGCAAATCATGCCAATAGCTATGAAAACCGTCTGGTCCATCCAAATTGAACTTCTTTTCGTCACTAAAAATCACTTTTCTCCATTCTGTGGTCCACGACATGTGATTTCTAGCAAAGAAGAGTCGACTTTCCTTGTGCCCGAGAGTAAGTGCAGGTCTTTTCAGTGTTTTGCTGAAAGCCAATGTTGGAGTTGCTTGCAATAGCTGTTGGACACGTCGTACACCAATTTTTTGGGTAGCATAGAGTTTGTTCTTGCGTGCGTCTTGAACAATTTGGTTTTTTTTTTTTTGGCGGTTTGTCCCCTTTTTTGGAGCTCCTTTTGCCTTTTTTGTTCCATAGCTCTCACCCAAATTTATAAAATGGTCTACAACGATAGGGGATAGCCTTCCTTCTCTTAGGAGTCTGTTTTCAATTTATTCCTCTTGGGTGAGCTTTTTTCCACGTCCCATTATTTTAAAATAGTTATTGAGCTCGGTACTGTAAAATTTAATAACTCTAAATAACTCTGAATACCTATTCTGCTAAACTGTAACCGAAAAACTTATTTTTCGAAAAATTGTAGTCGCCTCTATATTAATTGCGTAGTAAAATTTATAAGAACCACAGTTTTTCTCAAAAACACGCGTGATGGTTGAGCACGACAACTGATATGAAAGTGAACATGTGACGCACGATTTCATTATCACAAAAGCAAATGAGAAAAAATACCGTTTTGTTAACGGTCATTGCATTGAATGGGAAGCCATGCCATATGTCCCATTTATTGCGTTGCCTTTATATTAATTTCGCGCAGTGTTGATAAGATCTGGAGGGGCAGATCAAACCATGAACTGTACTGGCTGTACAGAGACATAAGCCTAGCCAGATGTCTAGGCATCAACGCTTATGTTGGCTGGTCGTGAGCTCATGGCCAACTGCTCTAGCTTGAAGAGTGTTATACTCCTCACCAGTGTGGCAGCACAATAGAGGATAACCACGAAACCGATGGCACACACACGTGGAGAAGGATCTTAGCCAACTTGAAGGAAGCTGGGTAATAATCGTAACAGATGGAGAGACTTGTTATTTGAGGTCCATGTCCAGGAAGACGGTTCCTTTTTCTGCTTTCTCCGACTATAACCTATGGATAAGCATCCGCAAGTCATGTATAGCTGTCTTGAAAATTTCACTGGATATGCCATCCGCAACAAGAGCTTTGATAAACTTTTATGTTTATATAGCTTTCTCAACCTCGCCCAGATAAGGGAGACGGGATTCACATCTATCATGGTCCAAATTGCTATGCAGGACATCGGGGTTTCAGCTTGATTTTCCGGATACTCGGCATGGACAGTGGTTCTACTAGTAACTGTTTGCATTGGGTAAGTAAATTACTTTTGTTACTTATCAGTCCAGCGACCCCCTGTGGGTCAGAGCGTAAGTTCTTGAAAGATCCCATTAAAATGCCACCAACAATAGTTGGAAGGCTATAACGTTTTCTGACCAATCATCGTATCACGACACTCTTGAATTCTCGGTAAGATAAGACCACGGGAAGTGTATTCGTGCGGCATTCGGGCAAGAAAGTGGTCAGAACTTTTCCATGACCGTATCAGCAATTTCTTGAGTGGTGACATCCCTTCCCCCTCTCACCGCTTTCGATCCGAAAGCATAAATCATAATTCTTCAACGATACTAATCGTGATCCCCGACACGAATGGGAATTCACATTTAAAGCAGACTACTGTACGAATTAATTCGTCGAAGCCAGCTCATACAAAGAGAGCCCCATTCGCTTCAGCGGTTTGCCCCCGACCACTTCGGGAAAGTTATATTTGTGCGTGGCTTCCTGTACTTCAAGAGTTCCCGAGTAATGAAAAGAAAAACAAAAAAACAGGAAAATAATAATAATTTCGTCGTCATCGGATTCGTTGTTTTTCACCCCGGCTAGAGGGTGGTGGGTGGCGGGTGGCGGGTAGAGGCCCAACGACAAAAAGCAGAAGAAAATGAGAAAAAAAGAAACAAAAACTTCGCGGTTGAATGAGTTTTCATCACCAATGCGAATGAATGAACTTACCACTTCCCACAGCCGCGCCCTAAAGGACTCCGTTCCAAATGCGGAACAAATCGAAAAGGAATCCCGCCAAAATGGAAAAGTTTCTCTGCGAAGTTCTGTAGTTGGCGTGGTTGCCTCTCTGCCGGAGTGTGACGGGGTACGGTACTGTTGAAGCGATCCTTAAAACGACGGCAGCACCATGATTGTGTGTGCGGTAGAAATGGCGAAGGCGAATTATTATTAAAATTTAACGAAGCAAATTGAATCGCGTGAACGACTTTAAAGGAGCAAAGGACACAAAAAAAAAAAAAAACAGAATTTAACAAATAAAAACAACAAAAAGTGTAGAAAGGACTGGAAAGTCTGCAAAATTTAATTTCTGTGATTTATTTGTGGTAGCTAGCGCGACACGAACATGAGCGGGTGTGTTAGCGTCGACTGAGGAGATTTTGCTCGCGATGCGTTCGCTTCGCATGATCTAAGGTGATTAGTCAGCATGCGAGTTATACACACAGCCACACATACGGAAATACACATTCTCATGCATGTGTCGTTAGGAGGTGGTACATTTGTGGGAATTGTTTTGGGCTGCATGGCAGGCGGCATGGCAGGACCTCACCAATCGGTGTATCTCGAGCGAGGGGCATAAAATGTTGAAATGAATAAATTGAAATAATTTCGCAAATTTAATCGCGTGGAATTTTGTTTTGTTTCTGGAATTTTCATAGCGGCAGCGACGGTGTGCGAGACGGGGGAGGTTACTTAGAAATTCAGAAACTTGTTTAAGGACTTTTTAATGCAATAAATTCCTTAATGAGGAATCGATTAGTGTGAACCGATTTGTGGGCGGAGGAGCGGTCGCGGTTGGCAAGGTGGCACATGAGACAAAGCACTTGTTTATTCAAAGGGATGGGAGGCGTGGAAGCGGAAGTTGAGGCTGTCCTTAGCCGTGTGTGTTTTTGTGCCGTTTTATGCGGGTAGATCAAAAGGAGATTATCGTATTAAATCAGCGTTGTCGTGTGGTTTGTTTCATGGATTCGTTTGTTGTTTTCATTAATTGTGCAAGTATCTTCAGGAAATGGATATTGATCGCTGCATGAATCTCTAGATGAGCTTTGCTTTGACGCAAACTAATAAAGCTGGTCGACTTCAAAAGCCTGAAAAAAAAAACAGGAGCACACTATAGCTCTCACTCGGCCAAGAGTAATGATGCCGCAGCTGAGGATTTTTTGTAGCCATCATCGTCATCAAACAGGCGAGCGTGTGTTCCTGCCCGTCAGTCATACCACGCAGGTGTCTGTGATTGTGGTCAATTTTAGGGAAATACAACCGTTTGACAAGTTGCTGCAAGACCCTGAGGTATTTTAAAAGCAATAATTAAGTAATCAGATTGAAATTAAATTTCAAAAATACAAAAATTAAAAAGACAGAGGAAAAATACAAATATAAACTATTAATAATAATAATAATAATGACACAGATAAGGTAAGAACTTGAATTAGGAAGAAAGAAAAAGAAAGAAATAATGAATGTGACTTGAAGATTTTGATTTAGATTTATGGTTATGTTTTCAGAGAGATGGATAAGAAGTTTTCCTTGGAATTCGGCGATTGTGTATATTGTCTGCAATTAATGCGGAAGCCGTTTCCACAAGCGAGTTGCAGACCCGAGGAAGGACTGTTCTCCAATGCGATGTGTGAATCGTGGTAAAATTAAACTGATGTCACGAGCTGGACATGCAAATGTATGAAGGTAACCTGGGCACATCCGGTGAATAACTTTGTACATTTTTAAAATATTACGAAGGTCTAGAAATACATTCAAATTTTAACCTAAGGCACCAGCATTTAGAGGTGACACACTACAATACCCAGGAACACATAACAGTCATTAAAGGCGACATTTAATCTTCTTTTAAATTCATAGTCAAGACGAGGATAGACGCAGTACTTATATGTGAAGAATGGCATAATTAAACTTTGAAAAAGACGCAGTTTTATATGCCTTCTAGATTTCGTACCCGGCTTTGCCCGGGTTTGTTTCTTCAACCGGTACTTTACCAGAAGTAAAAATATAGTTTTTTTGAAAAATCCTGAAGAAATGTGTTTAAAATAGTAACACGCCAAGAAAATTAAACTTTCTATTATTTTTTATTATAAAACTTGTTTGTAGACTACATTTTTCGTTTCAGAAACATCATCAGCTACAATGTATAACTGCCCTGGATCCTTTGCGCTCGACATTGCAACGTACGAATTAGAATTTTCTATTGTCATTGATGCCTATTCCAATTTCACATCCCTACTCATAATGAGTACAACTCGTTCACTGTGTGCATACATGTTGTAGTTTGAATTATCAATGTGTACTGCAGCAAAACGGACGGAAATTACCGTTTTTTTCAACCATTTACACACACAACGTGGAGGGATATCAAGCGATTCATAAAAACAAAAGCTCGAAGTTCCATTTTTGTGCAAATTGAAGTCAAACTTCATGAACCATGAAAAAAATTAGCCTATCTTGTAGCACATTATGTAATTAGTCTAGCTCTGAAATTTTATCTACATCGGCTAATCCGTTCTTCTTCATCTTCTTCTTCAGGTGGCGCTACAGACCGGGGTGAACCTGGGCCTCAACCAGTGAGCCTCTCCAGCCGGCACGATCTTTTGCCAGCTGTCTACAACTGTGCACACCAAGTTGATTGAGGTGCTTCTCCACCTGGGTGCGCCATCGGTTCCGTGGGCGTCCTCTATTGCGTTGTCCCACTGGATCGGAGTCGAAGACTCTTCGGGCTGGAACAGTGTTGTCCATGCGCTCTGTCCATGCGCCAGCCATCTTAGGCGTTGGATCCGTAGACGCCTGACTAGGCTCATGCCGCTGTACAGCCCTTACAGTCCGTGGTTGAATCTTCTTCTTCAATAACCGCAGCCAGGACCAAAGATTGAACGCAGAACTTTTCTCTCGAAAAGACCAAATGCTTCTTCATCCGCTTTTGAGATTGTCCATGCTTCCGCACTATAGAGCAGGACAGGGATGATCAAGGTGTTATATAATGTTAACTTGGTCCTTCGAGAGAGGACTCTACTACTCAATTGCCTCTTGAGCCCAAAGAAACAGCGATTGGCAATAGTACTTCTGGTGTTTAAACTGGTGTTGTTCGTACTGTTTACTTGCGAACCGAGGTAGACGAAGTCCTTCACTACCTCGAAGTTATAGCTGCCTATGATGACGTTTTGGCCAAGTTGTCGATGTTTTGCGTCCTTTCTCGATGACATCATATACTTCGTTTTGCCCTCGTTCACCTCTAAACCCATTTTGGCCGCCTCCGCTTCAATCTCAGCAAACGCTTCATTGACGGCTCGTTGTGTTCTGCCAATCACATTCTGCCAATCATCCGCGTATGCTAGCAGTTGTACGGACTTCTGGGAGATCGTGCCTCTAGTGTTGGCGTGTGAGTCTTGCACGATCGCTTCCAGGATGATGTTAAAGAAATCACATGACAGCGCGCCGCCTTGTCTAAAATCTTTTTTGACATTGAAGGTCTCGGTGAATTCGTTACCGACCTTAATGGAGCAGCGAGAGTTCTCCATCGTCATCCTGCACAACCTGAGAAGTTGAGTGGAACATTCTGCCTGACAGCGGTATTGCAGTCTTCCTCGCCGTTTAACAGTCTACAGAAATGATCCTTCCAGATTCTCAGTATCGGCTGCGAATCTATTACGAGTTGTCCCTCTGGGTCACGACAGGCTTCTGTCCGAATTTTGTATCCATTGGATAGTTGTTTTACCCGTTGGCAGAACTTTCGGACATCATTTCTGCCGTAACACTTCTCCATTTACTCTCCATTTCTCGTCCTTCTGTCCAGCGTCGCCTTGTATGCTGCTTGCTTCGCTGAATGTGCCTGCCTGCACTCGTTGCCAAACCAGGGGTTTTTTTGGGGTGGCGTTTTAAAACCCAGCACATCAGATGCAGCATCTCTGATGGCTTTTTGACAACGGTTCCATTGGGTCGGACTCTCAGAGAGCTTTAGGGAGACTCAAAGTTGCTAGCGGTCAATTGCGATTATAGCTTTCCGACGTCAAACTATCTTGGTCTTACTCTACTCCGTTGTCCTATCGATAACCATGTTCTTACCTTGGCTACAACAAGGAAATGATCCGAGTCGATGTTGGCTCCTCGGAATGTTCGGACAGTGAGAATGCTGGAGGAGTGTCTGACGTCGATCGCAATGTGATCAATCTGGTTGACGGTTGATTGATCAGGAGACCGCCAGGTACCTTTGTGGATGTTGAGGTGAGGGAATCGCGTACTGGCTAGAGGTTTCGCCCCGTTACGAAGCCCAAAAGCCTGAGTCCGTTCTCGGACGCGTTGTCGTGCAGGCTGTGCTTTCCGATGACTCTAGTAAAGATGTCTTCCTTGCCCAGCTTTGCGTTGAAATCTCCTAGAGCGATCTTGGTGTCGTAGCTGGGGCATTGATCGTATGTTCTTTCTAGGAGATCGTAAAAGTTGTCTTTGCTGTCGTCATCTTTATCCTCCGTTTTGGCGTGGGCGCATATCAGGCTGATGTTGCCGAATGTAGCCTTGAAGCGGATTGTTATGAGGCACTCGCTTATGTATTTAAAGCTCAAGACTGCTTGCCTAAGTCTGCCTCGAACAACAATCCGAATAAGCGCTGCCTTCGCTCCTTGTAGCAATCGCCGAAGTAAATATCGCAGTTTTTCATCCTCTTTTTGCCCGGCCCATCCCACCGCACCTCCTGAATGGCGGTGATATCTGCCTTATAAGCTTCGAGGGCTTCCGCAAGTTCAGAGAGCAGTCAACAACTTTGCCCAGGATGCACAGGCCCATGCCCTCCTAATCCGTTCAGAAGTTCAATATGCACGATTTCAGCAAAATTGAATGATTTGTGTGTAGCTGTGTATATGTACATGCATGTTTATTGTTTCCTTTTCGTTTAGTGACTCAGACAGTCGTTCGTATATGTTCGATTGAGACGTAGAAAAAAATGAATGGATGCACCAAAGCAAAATATGAAAAATGTGTGTGTATATATGGAAGTTATAACACACTGGGGGATGGTTGATATCCACGACTACGCAACTTGAAATGGTTTCATACCGGATTGATGCAACCACCCTTATTTTAAAAATTTTATTCCCGTAAAAATGTTCACATTCAGCATCTAAATTTTAGAAAGATTTTTATTGAACATTTCAGAGCTCTGCGACGTGTAGTTTCGGAGCTTTTGTCGGTCAGACACACAAACTTTCTGCTTTATAGTTAAGATCATCACTCAATCCGATTGGGCGTGAGATGTACATCGTACGTCAGCATACATATGGATTTTGCAGTTCCGAATCACTTGTGGAAGATCATTTATAAATAATGAGAATAAAAAAGGTCCCAAAACAGAGCCTTGGGGCACCCCTATGTTTGTAGCGAGAGACGTCTTATCTCCGTTTGACGTCTTGGGCTGCTCCTCTAGTATTAGTTACTTTACTCTCTAAATATGTAAAACAAGTAACGCACTAGATTCTTTTATCGTCCAACCTTCATCCAGCGCTGAGAGCATGTCTACTCAAAGCACATAGTTTAGTTTGCCGATCACCTATTCTACTGCTTAAGAGAGAGAGAAATACACCCCATTCAACTTTTGTTAGAGCAGCTCCCATCATTTCATCTAAGGCTAGTATGAATAGCAAGGCGGAAAGAATACACCCTTGTCGAACATCAGTCGTATTTTTAAAGGATCGCTACATCGTGCCTTTGTGCAGCACACAACATCGACTTATTAAGGTTGACGATCATTCCTGGAACGACTCCGCGCAACAGAAAGTTCCCCCAAAAGTCCTGTTCAGACTATCAAAGGCCTTCTTAAAGTCAATGAAAGCCGCATAAACAGACTATCGTACTCATTACACTGTTCGAATATGATCCTGCCTGTATTTACAAGGTCTATCGACACGCATTGGCTCAAGCAAAAATCACTCATTTTAAGAAACGTTAACACCTCTCGAACGGACACCCCTATACAACCGGCAATTATTATGGTCCCGCATGTGGTCGCTGCAGTGAAATGTCATTGTACACTATTTATAAACATTATTAATTATTCAAGAATTGCCAAATTCTTCTTTGTTGGTTGTTAGTTAAATTGAATGACTCGTACACAGCATGAGACAACTCGCCTGTCTTACATATTATCAGAATTATGTGCTTCCGGGCAGAAGACTGAAGTTTTTTTTTGGATGAACTCGATTCAATGAAATCATCCCAATCGAAACTCTTAACCTTTAGCCATTCTCAGAAATCTCTCGTCTAAAATGCTACTTTCATCCCAACCACCGACCAGACTCAATTCCATTCATTAGGCCCATGCACGTGCCCCTATCAACGGAATTCATAATTAAATCCAATTGCCACGGGTAAGGGCGTACCGTGTCTTCAACTTCACAACGACCAGCTACGACCACCAAAAATCCAAAAATATCAGCAAACTTCACACAGCAAGTATTTAAGCCAATGTTATCAAATTTGACTACCACCAGCCGGAGTATTACCGTCTCGCCCACATCAATCGCCCGCCCTGTCCGATTGGGAGGCTATTAAAAATGCAAAGAATTTTCAATCCCGAAAGGGACCAGCAACTGAGCTCGTTTCCTTTATCGGTTGATCAATAAGAACCAGTGGTTGTTTTGCGAAACAACTTTGTTTGTATTAATTAAGAATCACTTGCGAAGGGGGCGGGTTGCTGGGGTTGCACCCAGCCGGAACACACACATTCGATAATCTTTTGGCACAAACGGAATAAGTTCATTGCGTTAATTATGCTCTTTCTGCAATCTTTTATTTGCTTTAACAGCTTGGCAGGGAGATGTCAACGTTTGCCCCGAGTCGGAATACTTGATTGAGGACCTCTGCTTCTGGCTCCTTTGGACCTCTGCTTCGTCTCCGTCGACTTGCTCGCATGGAGTCATGCAGAAAAGTGACATAATCAAACAAAGAGAATCGAGAGCATGTTTGCCTGAAATGCAACAGCTTCTATTTAATCTCATCGAAGAGGATCGCTTTAAGGTTTAAGAGTCGGCAAAATCGGCAAGGGACAAGGCAAAGGACGGCACATAAGGCGTTTCCGTCGATTGTGGCCCATTCACAGAGAGGATGTGTCGGAGAAATTTAATTAATGATTTCAAGTGGAAGTCCTTCACTGAATTTAGATTGTGTTGACTCTTGTAATTATGGCTTGGGCTGCCGCTTCCGATGGCTTGGGGGTGTAGTCCGACACTGGCGTGTAGTCCTCATTAAAGGACCACCACATACATGTCGAGTTGGAATTGAAAACTGTGCTTTGAGGCATTTGCTCTGCTTGTTATTATCTGTGAACAATACTGCAAGTAATTTAATTTTGAAGATTTCCCTTGCAGGGTAACTTGGTTGTAGCAGTGGAAACGTGTTAAGCCCTGGGCCTACGAATTGATTAAGAGCACCCTTTCCCTGCTAATGTACGGTGTTAATTGCGTAGATGAGGAACATAAGTGTTTGGCAGGCATGTGTTTATTGACATCTTCCTCGTGAGACGGCTGGAGCCCTTCGCTGGTGTTCTTGGAAGCCATCACTATGTCGCATGTTGATGGTTTCCAAGAAATTAAGGATTCTCTCGTGCTTAAATTCGGAGATGTAATTAAGTTTACAGTGAAAACAACATATTTTTAACATCATAGAAAGAAGATTGCTTTGCAAATTAATTTCATCTTCGTCTCAGACTTTTTGTAGAAAAAAGTTAACTTCGTTGAGAAGGAACAAGATTTAATGCGATCGGGAGCTTTTTGTAAAAACTGCTGACAGGGGGTTGATCTTTTCGTTTTAAAGAGTACTGTTTTTAAGTAGGTTGATGTTTATCATTCACCGCAGAGTGGAGTATTTTTTCCCAATATTTGCCCAAAAGTCGATTCTGAAAAGTAAATGTGAACAACCGAACAACTTAGCGATATGACAGCAAGAACTGGACGATCCTCTTTGTCATCGAAACAGATCTGGGAAATCTGCTGAAACCTTCCGATTAGATGGAACTGACCACCCACTCACAATTTTATTTCAATTCCTGCTACCTTGGTTAAAGTAGACGAATTGGTATAAATGAAGTATTGCGATAGAAACAAGGAAAAAAACGTGAATGAAGAATTCTGCTCCAGGTAAGTATTTATAATAATAATATCGGTGGCGCGTCAGTCCGAATCGGGCCTGAGCCTAGCTTCTCAGCAACAACTCGTGTTGTGCGTGTTATTGTTCTAACACGAATGGAAGGGACCTACAGTTTTATGCCGACTCCGAACGGCTAATTTGAAAGCTTTTTATGGACAGGAATATTTTTTGAGCATTGTCAGTGACTCGAAAGAGGTGGATTATGAAAGTTGGTAGGTTGGGGATTCGAACCTGGCACCCTCTGCGTAGGAGTCGACGCACTAACCCACTAAGGCACGACTAGGTAAGTATTTACAATTGCAATCAAATTTATATATACGGTCGAAGAACTATCAAAACTTTTGTTATAAATATAACTCACTCCCGTGAATTAGATAAATAAGTGTTTCTTTCATGTTTCAAGTATGGATTGTTAAAATTATTCTTGTGAATTAACATTATTAAATTGTCAAATAAAGAGGCTCTGTTTTGGTTACAACGTTGAATGGAAACCAGGTGTATTATTTCTTCCTCCTCATCTATTTGACTTGAGCCAGGGATACAACAACTTTAAATTAATTTAAGCAAGTTTTAATGATTTTGATTTGGTATATTATTTTTAGCAATGAATTCAAGTTTATTAAATAATTTAATTATTTCAAGTCAATGTAACAATAATTCTTTGTGGGACTGTGGATCAAAGAATTTCTCACTCTGTGTAAAAACCACTCCTACAGCAGTTCTTCTGGATGAAACTTACCTGCTCTTGTGTCTTGTATTTACGTCACTTTTTGTGTATTCAAGACTCAGTTTGGGGGTGAAAAGAAATAATGTGATCAGGGACATTTTGACAGGGCAATTTAAATGAAAAAACAAATTAATTGAAAAATTATTTATTGAGGGTTACTTTTTCTTGTTCAACATAGCAACTAACAATTTGGGAAAAGAACTCAAAAGTAACAACATTTTTGATGGTGCCGTGTGCGCCGACACCCACGCAACTTAACGTCGATTAGATTCTCGGCCGGTGCGACCACATAGAATTCTCACGGTCCCGCCTCCTACTAGGCACTGACAATGCTCTAAGACTGTCTAGAGATTACTGTCTAGAAAAGGCTTCATGGCCGTTCGTAGTCGGCATAAAACTGTGGGTCCCTTCCACTCATGAAAGCATAACAGCACGCACAATACAAGTGCATGCTGAAGGGCTGCAGCACCACCGATATTATTTTATTAGCAACAGTTTTGTGTGACTTTAAGAAAATGGTAACAATAAAGAATGAAAAATAAATTCTATTTAGAAAGTAATGAAGCACGACTTGGAGGCACATTCACAATCCATGAAAAATCATTTGAGGAACTAAGCTATAGGAGGAGGAATAGAAGGAGAAGTATAAATTCATTTTCAATATAATAAAATTAACCAGAAATAAGTCCACGGCTCCGGCTGTCGAACGAGAGTATAGTTTCTGTGTTACATTCGCGTAACTTTTCCAACAATGCCATTGCTTGCCGAATTATCAGGCCTGCGACGCATGAGGTTTCTCAGCTTAAGCAATAGCTGCCTTCCATCACCGATGGTCCTGGAGACGATACTTCCATTTATCAATAGCAAGCTCTCTTGTGTTCGATATGACTTGGTCTTATACCGGAGATTAGTTCCTCCTCTATTTGTCGAAGAATCTCATTTTCCAAGTCACTAAGAATCAGATCGCTCTTTCGCTTATCACCCAGTTTTTGACTCAATATATCAGGACTGACAAAATAGCAGGTTTGTAGAGATTGATTTGGGTCCTTCGAGCCACAAAATGTTGTGCCTATTGTTTTCGACTTAGCCAAGTAGTAACGTTTGTCAAGGCTTGATTCTAGGTCGGAGCTCCACTAAAATGTCGATTGTAAAGTTCACATTTGCCCATGGCTAAACAACAACTCCTTTAGTCACTCCAAAATAAATTTTCTTAAAAATTACCTCTTATAATCACCCATTTCACCATCATACACATGTTGGATATGAGTTATGGCTCAAAGCATGTTTCAATTTGAGAACCAAAGTAAGGTCTGGTAGTTTATGTCTAGATGATTTATTATTATGTCAGGCGATAAATATGGAAAGAAAGCTTAATGAGGAATTAGTAGATCACGAATAAATGAGGCAGCATTCCAGGAATAATACCAAAACATTGCATTTTTGACGAAGTATAGCCAGAAGTTCTGAGAAGAGTGTGTGAAAATATGACCTTGCAGGTTAGGTAATGTACGTACGTACTGCTGCGGTCACATGCTTTATCGAAATGATATTCAAATGTTAATTCCATAAAATGATCTGTCAGATGAGTAAATTTTCATGGTTTTATTTGTATAATCCACGCCGAACAGAATGGACACAGGAATGACTGCGGACTATTAGTGTACCTAAAAACGAATGTTTATATTTTTTTAAACGGTCGGAGGGTTCACGGATGTCCATAAAGTAGAGAGATATTGGAATGTGGAGAGTATGTAGGAAAAGAAGAAGCCGAAAAGTTATCCTGACAATTTAAGCATATGTCCTAATAAGTGGAAAGTAGCGAAGATAATCCCAATCCTGTAACCTGGCAAAGATCCCACTTCACCTTGTAGTTACAGGCCAATTAGTCTGCTAAGCTCTCTTAGCAAGTGCCTGGAAAAAATTATTAAAAATAGGATTGTATCTTTTGTTGATGAAAATGCAATTTTGCCCCCTGAGCAGTTTGGATTCAGACCATTCCACAATACTACTCACCAAGTCCATCGTATCACCAAAGACATTAAAAACAACTTTTCAGCTGGCAAAAGCACTGGCATGGTAATTTTGGATGTGAAAAAAGCATTTGACACCGTTTGGCATAATGGATTAATACATAAACTACTAAGACTTAACTTTCCACTGTATATTATTAAAATTATTCAATCGTTCCTATCATCCCGAAGTTTCAATGTGTCGATAAACCAAAGTCTTTCAGGAAATCGAATGATTAATGCAGGTGTCCCACAAGGTTCTGTTATTGGTCCAGTCCTCTATAATATATATACTTCTGACTTCCCCAACTTGACAAACTGTAACATTGCCTTATTCGCTGACGATACTTGCATTTATTCTTCAGATGCAATTGGTTTCAACATTGAAACTAATTTGCAATCTGGTTTAAATGTTGTTGAAGTATATTGTAGTGATTGGAAAATAAACATTAATGCTTCTAAGACTCAGGCTATCTTTTTTACTCGTAAAAGAAAAGCCTGCTTACTTCCAAGCAACAATCTCCTTATCAACGGTACTCAAGTTGAGTGGAAATCGAATGTAAAGTATCTTGGCATATACTTAGATAAGTGACTTACATTCAATCTTCATGTTCAGGTTAGAGTTAAGTTATTAGAAAGGTTAATACGACAATAAGAGTGTTCTACCCATTCATATGCCGGAATTAAAATTTGAGTGACTCCAACAAATTATTAATCTTGAAAGCAATATTCCAAGCAATTATGTTTTACGGATATCCTGTGTGGGGCAAGTGTGCAAGAAGACATCTGCGCAAGCTACAAATAGCACAAAACAAATTGCTCGAAATGATACTCAATCTTCCCTGGTTTTTCTCAACAGAGGAACTACATAAAATGGCTAACATTGAAATGGTCTCAGATAGAATTGTAAAACCAAGCAATCAGTATAATATCTCTTGCTCTTCATCTGACAACGACTTGATTTCAAACTTAGTCTCGCGATGAGTGCAATATAAAAATTGTTTGTATATTTATTCGTTTATTTATTTATTTATTTATTTATATATATATATATATATATATATATATATATATATATATATATATGTTTATTTATTTATTTATATATTTATATATTTATTTGTTTATTTATTTATTTACTTTCTATTCATTCACTTGTTACATCTATTATATTTATTAATTTATTTATTTATTTGTTTTTGTTTTTTTTTATACTTTCCCTGTTAATCATTTTAGTCTCACATTATCATTATACACTGAAATCAAGTGTTGAAACCGCTTCTCTCTTCCCCCTGCGGAATTGTTTTGTTTTAATGAAGGTTTTCAGTGGCTGTGATATTATCTTTAATAAAAAATTGTACAAATATTTTAGTATTAAGGTACAAAACCAAATCTCTGTACCCCTAAAATTGTATCCAAAAATGTAACTTCTTGCCACAATAAAATATCTATAAAAAAAAGCATGTGTCACGATTACGTTGATTAAAAGAAAAAGACAAGTTGAAAAATACATTGAATGCCACTTTTCTTTATTTTAGAACAAACACAGAAGTCTATATCTCAACTTTCTCTATCTCTATCTATATCTCTATTTAGTCTATATCTCAACTTCATCTATCCTGGGTGGTACTAAAAAATAATCATCTAGACCTTTGCCACTCTAATCGATGGCTTGGATCAAAATCCTTACTCCAAGCGTAGCAACTTGTCCCATTTAATTACTTTTCCATAAGTTATTTTCCCCCGAAAAAAGCGACGTATAAACTTATTTAAAATAAATACACAACCAAGGAGTGCAACCGACGTTTGCACCCTCAGCTGTGTCGTTTCGAATTCACTTTGAGGAAATGTGTCGAAAGACGTAAATTGAATTTCTCAAAAAAACACACACATCCTTTCACGATGCAAATAAAAAAGTTATAAAAATGCAGTCAAATTGAATAACATCGAATCCATCTTGTACCGGAAGGAAATGAGTCACTCTCCACCATCAGTTCCACACACACAAATACACATAAGTTCTTTTTCGCATATAAAGAGAGATTTTTTTTCCACATTCACTTTGTGCGGAAAAAAGAACGAGCATTGGCAAATGGGGGATTCAATTTAATTTATTCGCCCTACACGAAGCTCAGGACTGCTAACGAGGACCGGCAAAACGAATCCGCACGCCGAAACCGAATGAATAGTGGAAATGCTTTTAATCCGCAAACTTACTGGTTGCCCATTCCTCCGGTATGTTGGTTGCTTCACACTCGTTTGCATACACTCTGCCTCTGATTGCGGGTCAATGGAGGCGGGGTAATTATGAGTTAATCCAAAATCATTTCAAACTTTTACTCATCTTCTACTTCGTTTCCAGTGGTACGATTGGGGTGAACCTGGTTTTCAGCCAATAAGCCTCTTCAGCTGACACGATCTCTACCCACATGCCATCAATTTCATAAGCCGAGTTGGCTAAGGTCCTTCTCCATGTGTGTGCGCTATCGGTTCCATAGGCGTTCCTTATTACGTTTTCTAACCGCTCCGAAAGTCGGGGACTCTTCGGGCTGGTACACATAGCTCTGCATAGCCCAGCCATCTTAGGCGTTTGATCGATCAGGTGATTTTGTACGGGGAAACCAACTAGGCTAGACTCCTCACGACTACCCTAGGAGCATAGGTGTTTGAAGTCTCATCTCGCTGTACAGTCCGTAGAGCTATAATCAGCTTTTCCAAATACAAATATCAAATCTAAATGGAGGTCCTTCTATGGAGCGTCGCCTGCCTGCTTTGCTGAATATACTTGCCTGAGCTCGTAGTCCAGATGTTATTTCTGGGTGGCAACTTCTCTGTTTAACTTACAATTTTGAATTTGTTAAAAGGTTGCATTTGTTTTTCTGTCCTTCATGTAATAAATGATTGTATTCAATGAATTATTATTACATTTTAACTCAAAAATATTGAAATTGTCGAAACAGAAATTTATGTAGATGATGATGATCAGGGTCAGGTAGAAGCTTCAATTTATTCTAACTATCAAGCACAAATGTTTGCGGCCAAGACAAAATGTTGGTGAGGCTGCTTAACTTCTCTTTGATCTATAAACCAGCTTTAATCAAAACAAATCCGGATTTTCTAAAACTAAACACACAGACATTGAGAAACTGAATTTTTTTTTTTTAAAAATACGTACTTGAATATTGTAGTTTCGTCTCGACAGCACGTCTGAATTTGTCAGTGCTCAAATCACAACTTCCCTAGGACAAGATTGAACATGAACACAAGTCAACAAAGATAAGAGCAGTGCTATAAAATAATGCAAAGAGAAAAAAAGCCCAATTTAAAAATTTGGCGTCATTTCACTTTATGAAAACGAAATAACGCCGAATTTTGCTTTGCTAAAGTGATTCATTCTCTATTTCTGAAGGCGGCTGGTCCCGCGGACGCTACTTCTTTGCTCCGCTCAGTGTAGGTCCTGGCAGGCGCCTATAACAACAGTTTTTCTAACAAGTGCGGTTGGCTTCTCCGTAAATTCGCCTATATTTCACGAGCAATGTTCGGCGTCACCTCACTTTAGCAAAGTGAAATAAGACCGCAGAAGTAAAGACATACAGAAGAGTACCTCCTACGCTCTCGTTGCTAATTCACTACATATGTTACATATTTTATATTTTATTCTTATCTGATTTCATTTATGTAATTAATTATTGTATACAATGAATCATTACACATCACTCAAAAATTAATTAACATTTTAGGCAATCTCAAGTAGTTGGTATGTAGTTTCCAATGAATGCACACTATTCTTCAATCTTCCATTGACACCCACTCCCCTTTACCTTTTCAAGAAGAGCATTATTCTTATACTAGAAAATTATTCTTAATACTTGACTTGTTTGGAGAGGAGCTTAAAATTAGACTCATTCTATTTTCTTTAACTGTATTTTTACGTGTGTAGATTTGATCTCCTACATTAATATCAGAATACTCAGATTGCCGTTTTCGAGCCCCTTATAAATTGTTCCTTCTCATTTCTTCTCTTTATCTTCTTCTTATATCTTCTCTTTACCTGTTATCGCGAACTCAATTTTATGTTTTTGATTAAAGGAAATTAATCACACTGGTGTTTTTTCAATTACTGAGTGAGGTGTTCTGGATGGCACATCATCAATTATATTCTTCCTTTAAATTCTCCCATTAAATTTTTCTATTTTAAATCGTCTAAGAATAAAACGGTTTTGAACATTGATTTGAAATATGTATATAGTCCACTTCCAACTAATGGAAGCCAATAACATCCTTTTTTCTTCTTTGTTTTTTTTTCTTATTTTTATCTCTTTTCCTCAGCAGGAAAAACTTCTGTCTCTTCTTCTATTTTTAACTAATAATTTTATATGTAAGCCACCGTGGCAATACAATATAATTGGCAAGACTACCTCCTGGACCCGATGAAAAATGTTACGTATACGCCACCATGGCCATGCAAGAATACTCTTAAGACTGGCTAATGGAACCTATGCAAAATATTACGTATACGTCATGGTGGCCATGCAAGAAAACTCTTCAGACTGGCTAATGGACCCTATGCAAAATATTACGTATTCGCCACCGTGGCTATGCAAGACGTCACTGTGGCCATGTAAGAAAACTCTTAAGACTGGCTAATGGACCCTATGCAAAATATTACGTATACGTCATGGTGGCCATGCAAGAAAACTTTTAAGACTGGATAATGGACCCTATGCAAAATATTACGTATTCGCCACCGTGGCTATGCAAGACGTCACTGTGGCCATGTAAGAAAACTCTTAAGACTGGATAATGGACCCTATGCAAAATATTACGTATACGTCATGGTGGCCATGCAAGAAAACTTTTAAGACTGGATAATGGACCCTATGCAAAATATTACGTATACGCCATCGTGGTTAACACTGCCTCCTTGCCTGATGCAAAATGTTACGTATACACCACCGTAGCCATGCAAGAAGACGCTTAAGTCTGGATAATGGATCCTATGCAAAATATTACGTATACGCCATCCCGGATATGCAAGATAACTCTTAACACCGCCTCCTTGCCCGGTGTAAAATGTTACGTATGCGCCACCATGGCCGTGCAAGAAAACTCTTAAGACTGGCTAATGGTCCCTAAGCAAAATATTACGTACACGCCACCGTGGCCATGCAAGAAGACGCTTAAGACTGCCTAATGGATCCTATGCAAAATATTACGTATACGTCATGATGGCCATGGAAGAAAACTCTTAAGACTGGCTTATGGACCCTAAGCAAAATATTACGCATACGCCACCGTGGCCATGCGAGAAGACTCTTAAGACTGGCTTATAGACTCTATGCAAAATATTGCAAAATAATTTTTACGGCCACTGACTAGCTCAAAAAATAGCTAGGCGATGGCCCTTTACGGGCTGCAATGGCACCTATATTATTATTATTATTATTTGTTGGTGGCTACCTTGGCCAATAACCGCTTCATTTTGAAAAGCCTCCAGGGACTTTTTTTTCTCCAAGTCGACCAGACAGTCAACTGTGCATCTGGGGATGTTAAAGGAAATGACCGACTCAGAAGTGCACGAAAAATGTTTCACAGTTCACAAGTCGGAGTCAAACAAATGACAAAAAAGAACAGGATACTGAGGATGACATGTCGTACTTACTTACTGTTCGTGTCGGAAGCTCTTGTATGTTCTGGTAACCAAAATCGTAAGGTAACCCATCTAGAGTGTGAAGAAATTGAATCAACGAACTTAAATCAATTTGATTACTCCACATCAGTCTCCGGGACGAAATCAAGAACGAACATCGTAAAGTCAAGAACACAAGCCGCAAATGTATCCATCGACCTTTTCGCCTTCAAGCGCTCTCGATATGTTCCGAAAGATAAATTAACTAATTATCTGCACGTGTTTTCGAAGCACGAGATATCAAGACATCGCCACGGTGATGTTTGCCTGACTACTTGGCCTTAGAAGTTTGCTTATCTGGAACTTTGGAAAGTTATTCACCACAACACGCCCAAAATATCCGCCGGACCCCCGACCACCAAAGCGTCGAGTTCAGCGTTACTGTATTTGCATGTGGGTTCAGCAAACATTCATCACCGCTTAATGTGTAACTTAATTAGCCGTCTGTCCCGCGCTGCCAAAGCGAGCAGAAATATCGCTGAACTCCCCCTGAGAGGTTGAGTGGCCACCGGCACTGCATTGACGACGGGCTACCCCGTCGACTTTGCGATTTGCTTCAGAACACTTCCTCACTCCGTCTCTTTCTAACGCCATTTCCTTTTGTTTTCGGACGGAAAAATAACCTCCTGCCTAATGGACTCGAAACGTCCATGACCATGGTCAATGAATCATTGAAACTCGTCGAACAATGATTGCATGTGGAGCACACAGCGAGGGATGGAATTCAGCGGTGGAGCCCTTCTCGTTCGAACTCCATCCAGAACCCCGGCATAATCGTTTAGCGGTGTAATACATGCTGTTCTTGCGACGAAGTGATATGCGCTGGGAAGTGGTTCGGAGGGAATAAGTTTTTGGGGAACAACTTCAGAATAATACCACTGAAGTGCCTGAAAAGGATGTGTATGTCTTCCTCTTGTTCGCTGTGCGACTCCATCACCAAGTGGTCTTCGACGACTTCTTCAACTACCACTTTGTTCGCTTTTTGAAATATTATTATTACACTCACTATATTGGATCTACTCTCGATGGCATCTTTGGATAAAGGATCGAGGTCTCTGCTTCAGCGAATCGGGCAGTGTGTCCCAGTGTGGGATTCATTCCATTTGAGGAGACTCCGAAGGTTAGCTGATACTCAACTTTGGATGGCTGTGGAGGGAACGTCCATGTCTTTTCAGTCATTTCTCCATGAAATGCCATACAGATGGCAGTGATTTATTTGATTAGGATCCCAACCCGGTTGGGCATATAAGTGAAGCTACAGAACTGGTCATTTTGAAGGGAACTGTTGCTCCAATACATGACATCTACTCCTGCTTGCATTATAAATTATAGTAGATTTAAGAATTAAGCGGGAGTGTGTTTGGTTATCTCGAAACACCAAGCTAACATTTGTAACGCCTTAGTCATCCCTGGCGCGGAAACAAAGACTAGATGAAGAAATGATAAGTATTTTCGAGAGAGAAGTTCTGCGTTCAATCTTTGGCCTCCAGATACCATCTGGAGGAGAAGATTTAACCACTGACCCAGGTGTGAACGGATCCAACGCTTAACATGGCTAGTAATGTTGAGCACAGATACATCGCTGCTCCGGGTGGATGAGTCAGAGATACACGTGTTCAAAGAATAAGGCTCATGTATGCATCCCAGGCATACCACATTTTAATATAATCTTTTTATTATTTTTATTTTTCCATTAAATACACAGGTGCATTTTCTTTCTTTTTTCAGTGCTGTAAGTTTTCAAAGAATTTTTTAATTGTTTGAATGTATTCTAAAATGAATTTTAAATTAAAATTACATTGGAGTTATTTCAAATCGCTCCCAAAAATCACTTTGTAGGCATTTAGGTATTGGATGACCCTCACAAGTAATAAAATGCATTGAATCGATAATTTTGAGAATAAATAATAACAGTGAATCTTTGTTTTTGTAATCTAGAGATCCGATTATATTAGCATTTGATGAAAAATGTCATCATTAAGTCAACTTAAGGTCCAGCTAAGTTCAACATATTGTTACGCTTTAAAGGCAACTGCGGCCAAAGTGGGTTGTAGGCGCATATGTTTTTCACACCATATATAGAGCGCACTTCCGCAGAACACGTTTTTCTCGAAACCCGCTCTTCAAAGTCGGTGATGACTGTAACTTGGGATTGGTTTCACCGATCATAATAAATTGGCATTCGCGTGAACAAAGAATTATTTTCTGGACGATTACTTTTATTTTGGCCGTTTATCTATTTATATTTATTTAAAACAACAAAATTGAGTTTCAACGTCAGCAATTATTAGAAGTCTGAATTTCGTAAATCCTTTCTTTCAACTGCTGCATTATATCATTAAGAAATGATTTTTATGCATTTCAAATAATGCAGTGACCATCGCAAGCCATTATTTTTACCAGACTCCACAGAAATCAACGTATTTTTTATATTTTGTTATGAAAAAATTATATTATTTTTTTTGAATACATACCCTTCATGTTGAAAAACTTTTTGCATCAATTATTTTAATGTGTGACCAGGGAATAAGTCCCAAAAACAGCCATTTTTACTCCGGCTATATAATCGAAGAAGGTGCCTATTCGAATCGCTTTGAAATCACTGCCCGTGTTGCTTCTGTGCAGTTTTTTTTGGCTCTGGGTCTTTTCGATACAGAAGCACGAATATGTTTGCGCTCTGCTTTGTATGAGATGAGTGTTGATACGTTTGGTTTTTAATTACCAAAAAATGTACATGTAAAAGCAAAAGTTCATAACGCTTTTAATGCGTTGGAGCGTCTACTGTGGCTGCCAGGTTAAATTTTCGAATATGTCAACTTTCGAAAGTCGTTTATGGCTCCACGACTTTCGAGACACTTCGAGAGTATAACTGTCTGGAAAAGCATTCTCAAACTACGTCGTACGGAATCACTATCAAACCGTAGGTCTCATTTACCCGTAAAAGATCTATAGCACGCAAGCACAGGCCCAGGTCCACCTCGGACGCCCCACCCGAATTAATAGTATTATAAGCCAACGCTTGTCATTTAGCTACTTCTCAAAGAATATTTCATGTTAATGTTGACCACGTTGGATTCTATACGGAGAATCCGAATTCTGTGTTATTTTCGAGTATATTGGCCGGTAGAAATATCGCTCAAAATGCTTGACGCTGATTGATTTGAGATAGGCGTATGCCCATATAAAATTGTTGAAAGGATCTACACGGAACGAAAGTTGTGAAGAAGAAATTAGGCAACATGGTCAGCATGCGGCGAGCGTTTATCAATTATCCGTTGTGATCATGCGACTTGACACCACTCGCTACGTTAAGATCAAAGCCTACAATTGAGTAAATAGTGCGGTAGTAACGATACACGAACGAACCATAGAAACATCGCACCGAGCGCTTGAAGCAGCGGAGCCGATGAGGCGTTTTGAATAATGTGCTATAAAAAATATGCACATATCATGTAGAGAAAGGCATACATCTAGATTGAAAATGACGTTAGAATTTGACACCATTGTTGTTATATAATTTGTAGATATTTTTGTTTTTATTTTTTTTTCATATCGGTCTTATCTGGTCACCCGATGAATGTTCGTTCAACAGTTCTTCTCAATCTGATTGCACTTGGACTTAGCTTTATGAACTAGGTCGCGAACATTTATTTTCTTTTTGAATTGCTTTTGTACTATTTAAAAAAAAAACAATTTTGAGTTATGGATTAAGTTAGTGGTTAAGTGGAAAAAAATATATCCGTCAAGCGGCTGCCGCCAGTGTCGATGCACATTCAGCAGGATTTCCGGTGATAAGTGTTCGTAAGGCTGTCGAATATTATATTCTCTCTTCTCTTGGTAAGAGCCAGCGACTTCAATTAGTCCCAAAGGAAGCAGACTGGGACGGTTGAATCGGGCGATCTTGCTGGCCATGCCACAAAACACCACCGATCGTTTTTTTGCTAAAAATAGCGGTATTGCGCCCCGTTTCTGTCCAGTTCACAAATGTCAAATATGATTTTCATACGACGCCATTTGCAAAAGTTACAACATCTTCCGTTTTGATGATTGATTTTGCACCAACTTCTATTATTTTGATTCGCAGAAGGGTCAAGATAATTCATTGAGAAATAAATTCTAGTCCGCTCCGGATCGCATCTTCGAACCACAAGATTACTCCTCAACAATTCAAATGTGTGCCCACTTTATGAATAAGGCCACGAGGCGCTTACAAAAATCTAGAAACTAAGGAAACCTATCAAATTATGCCACGTGAAGCGAATTGCTTTGCGTTTCACCTCAGGAAACACGACTCAGCGAACACCTCACTCCAGCGCCAGATATGTTAAGCGGCATAAAATGACGCTTGATTAAGGTGTTATGGCTTTGCGAAATGAGCTTCCATTTTATCTTTCCACTCTAACTTCCACCTGTTAGTCTGCCGGTCTCATTAGTATCGCATATCCCCAACAAGTGCCTCGAATAATTTGTTTAAAATCCTCATTTCGATATACTTATGTAAGCGTGCCCCTGTCTCACTTCCCTTGTGCGGGATAACTTTCTCACAAGACCCCTCAATCTCTCTCTCTCTGTCGCAGAATCTTTGTAATTTTCAGTTTTAAATTCCTCGCCCGTACTCCCATTTTCTGCATCACCACCCCCCGAAGGCAACCGAACGCAAACTCAATTCAATTCCGTCCTACAAACAAACACGAAATGCTCGAGTTAAAATTTAAATGTAGAACACACATATCCCTTTTTAATGTCCTCATTTCCAGGCAAACACAAACAACACAACTGTTAGGTGCTCACCTACCCTTGAAATTACCTTTTTCGGTCGACGGGATGGCTCTTGGCTGGTGTGATAAAGAACACCTCCAAAGGGTTTCGCTCGTCCCCGAGTTGGAACACCATCAAGCCCCCAATGTTTTTCTGTGTATCCCCACGAATGCAATCAATTTTATATTCAATTCAGGTGCCGTGCCTGTTGGTGGAATTCTCTGTTTTTTTTTTTTTTTTTTTTTGTTTTCTCTATTTCTTTTTTTTTTGTATTTTTATCAGTGACCTACCTCGAGGCCGGAAACTTTAAGATATCATTCGTCGAACGGTGAGAGTGCGTGTGGATTTTGGCTTCGATTATGTAATACCCACAGCCAGGCTGTTGTCCTGTTGGTGGTGTGTGCCTTGTTCGACGTGTATTATTAAGAATGGTTGTGTTTTCCCCTTTCCGTGGCCTTAGACGTAATTTTTTTCCTTGTTCTCGCGTTGATTTTTGCAACACAACCCACTCACATACACATGCTCGGGACATTTAAGTCGGTTTCGGTGTTTGACTCCCTAAGGACCTCTTTCATCGGTCATCAGTTCACGCTGTGCTTTTCCACTCACTCTCTCTCACTCGGCGCTCACTCGTTTTAGGTGAAAATTGTGTGGGCGTATGGTTGCAAAAAAAAAAAGAAAACAACCGAAAACTGTTAAATTTTATGAGCGTCCTTTATATTTCGCATACACGCACACAGCTCCACAATCAACTTAAATTTCCATTATCGTCGTCCGGGGTATTGTGAGCTATGCTGGCGCTGATGTTGCCTCGTTCTGATTCCTGTCCTCACATGTGGTGTGCTTAGCCTTGGCACAGAGTTCAGTTCATAACTAAAATGAACGCTTTGTCCTGATATCTCTGATACATCTGCAGTTTTTGTTTGGAAAATGTTTAAAAGCTTTATCAAACTCGAAACTAACGATAATGTGGGAATGGTTTATTCTTGCCACTGACCCATAGAAGTGAGTAGAGCACATTGAAGCTTGGAAGAACTTTCACATTTAAGGTAATTAAATGGAACAAGAATACATTTCTAATTCAACTCTCCGGTTGCCATGGGAAATGTTTCTTTTTATATTCAGTCCGACACGAGTTATGGGGGCGTAAGCAGACGAGTGTACGTACTCATTCAAATCCCCCATTTATTCCCCGAAGCACAGTCTGTACCAACGGAGCAAGACACTCAGCTAGGCCAGAGGAAGTTCCTGCGAAACATTCCAAGGACATCAAATTCGCATCGACCGACGACACAAGATGTTTCTATTCTATCGAATGCCGCCCACAAGATTCGACGACGACGGAAGGCTAGACACAAAAATAAACAGCTGCAAATCGATTGAATTTAATGTCCTTCGTAACTTCATGAAATGTCACAACGTGCTTGACAAATCTTCATCCCTCTAATGATGTGAAGTGAGTTGTATAAACAACTAATCATCTGACTGAATTTTGTGCTTAATCGGAGAGAGCGCATTACGACCTCCAACCTCCTGAGAATGGTTTTTGAAAAATATCATAATGTGAAGGGGTCTGCTAAAGCAGCTCTTTGAAATCTATGGCGTTTATTTGGCGATTGTGTTCTAAGCGACTGCCCGGATTTGCTTTAGACGTGGTACAAACAATGCTTAGAACATACGGGTGATGTTAAACTTCAACAAGGTAGATATCACAATATGAGGCTTAATTACGTTCCTTAGGATGTACTACACATCTTCGACCGGACCGGAAGTTGAAATAAATTCGCCAAAAATCCAGACATCAGGGACGCCCTTTGCGCGATCCAAAATGGAACAAAGATCTTGATTTTAAAGTTTTTCAGAGAGTTCATGTCATAATGGTCATTTTGCACTTGGTAGGAAAATAATAACTAAAATTTTTCTTATAAGAAAAAATGGTTGTCCCTCACGTGACGGCCACCAGGTGTGAACCACTTATATTTGTTTTGGAATTCATTATTAAAATAAGCTATAAGGAAATATGGAGAAAAACAAAGAAAAAATAAAACTAGAGCCATTGGCGGATTGCTGAAAACTACAGGAAGTACAAATTGAATAAAGCAGCAACATTTCAGTAGTACTCGAATCACAGTGCCACCACTGCTATCTAAAAGTTTCATTTCAAGGCCCACGGTGACAGACGAAGATATACCAAACAAATGTGTTTTGTGGCGACACGAGGCTTTCTAAATCATTCGTTTTCGAGGCCATAGTGCATAACTCAGATGGTGCACGGCCTCAAGTCATAAAATCCACTTACCCATGAAGACCAGAGACCAACGCCTTGAGTTTTGCCTACAGTAGCTATTAATTTTATTTTCATAAATTATTGGACAATCCATCTCACACGGTAAGGTACGTAACCGATCTAAAACGTCGTGCTCCACTTGATGTCGCTTGGAGTCGCGGACGATCATGACAAGATAGTTGTCTCAAACTTGATGACGCGTTAGCGTTCGCTTCCCTGCTATACTTCGCCCCAGTTGACAGTAAGAAATGCTTTGGAATTATATTTTACAGTACACCCGATGAATCAAATATGAACAAAATGAGCTAGGTGGTCAGATACGTTCAGATCCAGGACGGCACAATCTGCGTGAAGGGATCTTTCCTAGAGTTTTTTCCTGCATCTGCAAAGACTGTCTAACGATATCTTAAAGCAACTTAATGATCATCAACTTGACATTAACTTTTGACAGGTCCATGGGTATGATTCAACTGCGACTATGGCGGGTATTCATAGAGGAGTTCAAAAATTAATTCGGCAAATTAATTCAAAAGTTTTGCTTACGCCATGTGCAAACCATTCTTTAAGCTTTTGTGAAGCTCACTTTTTTGGGAATACTATGTTTTTGGGACAAAAGAAAGACTTTACACATTTTTCTCAGCATCTACGCATCGTTGGGATATTCTCATAAAAAATGTAGGTGTGTGAGTCAAGAGACCTGTAGACACTAGAGGAGCGCTCATCACGAGGCTATTAAGCCTTGGAGGAATATTTCGTGAATATGATTTCAACTCTTAAACTCCCTTCTGATCCGCAAAAGGAACATTTTCATAGACGAGGTGGTGCAACCATACTCTTATCTGCTGTATGCGACTCAACATTTTTGTTATCTTCCATTCTAATGCGATATTTCGGAAGAAATGGATGCAGTATGAAATCCGGGCTCAATCTAGGTACTGGCGATTTTTGTTTCTAGAACAACCTGACAAACTGTTAAAATTCAAATGTAATAGTGGCAACACTTCTCTATTTTATCTCATGTATGTGTATTTCTCCTCTCACACATTCATGACTGTAATTATATCTTTATGCCTTTACTATTTCAATCAAATCAATTTCAAACGTTGAACTGAACGGACGTGTGTACAGGGGTTTTATTTACATCCGGAGAATTAATTCACTCCAACACAAACCCCTGAAAAGGCCATTATATACGCAAGAGAACAACGTACCTACTGGGCTAGAAATTTCAATTGTAAGGTGGGGAAGAACAGAACAGAAGAAAATTAAATGCAAAAATGCTTAAAATCAGGGTGTGATTTGGAACACGAAGAACCATTTTAGAATATCAGAAAGACCACTGGAAGGCATTGCATCATATTTCTAAGCTCTTCAACAGAAAAGATTGCTACATGGCCCGGAAGAAATGCTGTTGTTCCAATGCATACCTCAACATTCACAGAACTGACTAACAACAGCGTCGTACTGGAAATCAGCATCACATGCTTGCTGCAAAAATAAATTGAAAAGATCCATCAATTTGGACAGCCTTCGAATTTTGAATCTTTATTGTTAAGTGGGACTTTTCGGACTCGTTATCGAGTCTGTTATTACCGATGATAATTTATTTAACAATTTTCGTCTCAGTGGTATCGTGTGCACCAAGGTTTCCAAAATTAAAATTAATTACGATTTAACTAAGAATCCGCCAACAATCATGATTCAATGATCCAATCGGAACAATCACGATTGTGTTCGTATTTTTTTTTAAATTGTTTAGGGGAGTAAACTAGCTTTTGCGCCCCGTTTGCCACTGTCTCTCAGTCAGCTCCATTTCAATCTATATTTCGGAGGCAACTTCACGTCATAATATTTGATTTTATAGTTGTCAAGGAGCTTTAATGCTTCAAGTGATCAGTCAGCCAATGAAAATTTTCTAGAAACCATTTAAGTGAATTTGGTGAATTGCCAAAACCTCCCAAGGAATGCTGGTAGGTATGTAAAATAGTAGGTATTTAATGAAGCCAACCTTAAGCACCTCCTGTAACTGGCCTCTAGTACACGTGTATCCCTCTCCAGATGCTCATGAAGTATTTCAGGAACTTCCAAAGAATATGCTTACTGACTTATGAGTGATTGGGTATATTTATACCCACACAGGTCACACACACACACGAGCTTCTTCGCAATGTGAAGACACACACTTGAATCCACTAAGATCGTGCCCAAATACGACCAGCAACAGCTCCATCCAACGTTTCACGCAGACCCAGAGCAGTCTACGAATGATGAATGGTACAGCAAATAGAAGCAACGATGAGGATAAGATAAAAATAGAATCCAACAGAGAACATTACAAGAGCGGAAAGGAAATAAAAATTTGTTGCAGGACATACTGCTCGTAGGAATATGACAAATAAGGCACTTGTTTGCGCGTCTGTTCAGAGCGGGCAGTGTGTGGAAAAATGGAATCTCACAGCCAACCGAAAAAATAAAATGCAGGATACGTCGAGATGAAAGGCTCCCTAGAAACGCTGATAATTTCAACAACGACGTTGTTGGGCATTATTTTTCAACAAAGTCTAAAAGACCGGCGGCGGATGTAGGGCGCTTTCATATATCCGTTTGAGGACACAGCCAAGGTCCGTGAAACAGTGATATGCGGCAGCGAAGTCGCGCTGCTGAAAAGCACAAGTTTCCGCGAACTTTCACACACAGGCGAACTCGGCGATGCTCAGAAGCGACGACGGAATGATAAAAGGGTGGACATCTTTTCTCGGTAAAGGAACATAAATTTATTTTCATTTTCCAACTGGGTGCCCAGATATTTTTACACAATATTTCGTTATTTATTTTTGTCCCTTTGGCTGAGACTTGTGTCTTTGTGTCTGTGCGTGTTGATTCGTCTCCTGAATGCTCATATCGCACAATGAGAATGTGTGCTCGGGAGTTATGAAGCGGCGGGGAAAATTGCGAGAATTGACGGTGAAGATGTTTCCTTTTGGCTGCTTTATGTTGTGCTAATGGACCAGAAAGCGATTGTGTGAAACTCTTGTTAAAAATGGGTGCGTCAGCATTAAGGCATTTCCAAGTAACGTCATATCTTAAATGGGTTACTTAGGAGTAAGTGACAGTGTCGATAGTAGATGGTGATGTGAGTATTAGGTTAATTCAGTCTTAAAGTTGATTTTGAAGTCTGTTCCTGCAGAATGTGTACAGGACTGATGTCGTTTGTTAAATACCCTATAGCCTGGAGTAATGAAAGCAATGGATAATCTAACGAACTTCTGTCCAGCACCAACGTTTTATCCGTATTCCTTTATGAAAGCAGCGAGTTGAGAGTGACCAGCACTATCCCAAGAAAGTTACACAAATTCATCAGTAGATGCGTTCGTTACACATTGCGACATAACATTCCCGAACGTATCTCTAATGAACATATCTACAAGAAAATGGGGCAGGAACCCATAGGCGTCACTATACAACGGCGGAAGTGGGTGTGGATTGGTCACACACTTCGCTAGGGTGACTGCTGTATAGCTAAACAAGCTATGCAATCGAACTCCTTAACCATCTTACACAGAACCACAGAAAACCTGGGAAACTACGGAGGAAATCGCGGCAGTTGGGGAGAGTAAAGGCACATTTAGAACGCGATGGCGCGTAGTTGCCCTATGGAGCCCAAGGGAATACAGGAAGTAAAGAAGAAGAATATATCAGTCTTGTGGAAAAAAAGAAACACACATCTATCTTTGTCGCTGCCAGGGTTGTACTTCACTTTCCACTACTACGAGCATTTTTTTCTAACTTTTCAGGGTCTAGTATAAACATTTCGATTTAAGCTAATTTTTAATATTAATTAAAAACACTAAAGTATCAAATTTCTTAAAAAATATTCAACAACACAGATTCGTTTTCGTTTTAAAATGTGTTTTTTTTTAAACTTCTTCTTCTTCTGGTGGCACTACAGTCCGGGGTGGACCTGGGCCTCAACCAGTAAGCCTCTCCAGCCGGCACGATCTTTTGCCAGCTGTCTCCAACTGCGCACACCAAGTTGATTGAGGTCCTTCTCCACCTGGGTGCGCCATCGGTACCGTGGGCGTCCTCTATTGCGCTGTCCCACTGGTTCGAAGACTCTTCGGGCTGGAGCAGCCATCTTAGACGTTGAATCCGTAGACGCCTGACTAGGCTCATGCCGCTGTACAGCCAGTTCAGTACAGTTCGTGGTTGAATCTTCTTCTCCAATAACCATCAACGCAGACAGGACCAAAGATTGAACTCATAACTTTTCTCTCGAAAAGACCAAGTGCTTCTTCATCCGCTTTTGTGATTGTCCATGCCGCCGCACCATAGAGAAGGACAGGGATGATCAAGGTGTTATATAATGTTAGCTTGGTCCTTCGAGATAAGACTATACTACTCAATTGCCTTTTGAGCCCAAAGAAACAGCGATTGGCAAGAGTAATTCTGTTTTTAATCTCGGTACTGGTGTTGTTCGTACTGTTCACTTGCGTTTTCACTTTGCTCTGAGAGCTTTAGGGAAACTCGATCGGCAAAGCTGCTAGCGGTTAATTGCGATTGTTGCTCTCCGACGTCAAACTGTTTTGGTCTTGCTCTACTCAGCTGTCCTATCGATATCCGTGTCCTTCCCTTGGCGACAACAAGGAAGTGATCCGAGTCGATGTTAGCTCCTCGGAATATTCGGACATCGAGAATGCTGGAGTAGTGTCTGACGTTGATCGCAATGTGATCAATCTGGTCCCTTTATGGGTGTTGAGGTGACGGAACCGCGTACTGGTTATAAAGCAGCATTGATCGTATGTTCTTTCAAGGGAATCGTAAAAGTCATCTTTGCTGTCGTCATCTTTATCCCCGGTTGGGGTGTGGGCTCAGATCAGGCTGATGTTGCCGAATGTAGCCTTGATGCGGATTGCTATGAGGCGCTTGCTTATGTATTTAAAGCTTAAGACTTCTTGCCTAAGTCTGCCTCGAACAACAAACCCTCATCCGAATAAGCGCTGCCTTCGCTCTTTGTAGCAATCGCCGAAGTAAATATCACAGTTTTCATCCTCTTTTTGCCCGGCCCATCCCACCGCACCTCCTGAATGGCAGTGATATCTGCCTTATAAGCTTCGAGAGCTTCCGCAAGTTCATCGGCTGCACGTGGTCTGTCCAGGGACCTCACATTCCACGTGCAGAACCGAAAGTCGTTGTCCTTATTTCGTTGACCATGGTCCTCAGCAGTAGGGTCATCCGTATCCGAGGCTTCTCCTTGTTTCTGAACTAATGATTCTTTTTACACGGTGGGGAAGTTAACACCACGCGCAACTCCCGAACCTGGAGGACCGTGTCCTGGTTTAAGCTCCTGGACAAGGGGGCCGCTGCATACATTAGTTCACCTCTAAGCGGTTGCTTTAAATGCTATCCAGAGGGCGCCGCGAGGAGGCTGTATGTCAACTTGACCTGTGCATTTCACAGGGATCGTTGCTGGCATCTCGCCAAGTTGAGAGCAGTCAACAACTTTGCCCTGGGTGCACAGGCCCATGCCCTTTTAAGTGCGAGTTTTTCTATAGAAAAATAGCCATTATGACTTTAATTTCTTATAAAAACAAATGTGTGACCGAGTAACTGCGAATACCTCGGTTGATGCAACTGCCTTAATTTCTATTACTTGCGTAAATCAAGTTTGTACTTTATGTTGAAATATCAATAACTCAATTTTGACCTATGATGAGGACGTTTTCATTCGTGACCACAGATTTTCCCAATGTTACATCCAGAATTGTGGGGCAAATGCACAAGGATCTGGACAGTTAACATGTTTCATTTTCTTTCTGCCAATATTTCCGTGGAATATTTTTTTTAGAACAAATAAGCACAATTTTAAGACGATTTATCAAAATAATGTATGCATAAGAAAAACATTCAAAAAAGTTCGATTTACACTTTAGAAAACGGACAGTATAATTTAGTTTCCGGACACCTATTTTGTTAGTATCCGGAAACGAGAGTTTAGTAATAAATGTATGCCCGCCTTTTGTTTTGAAATGAAAACATTGTTCTATTAATCTATATTAATTTTGACGTTCATTGGAACGGTGGGTCCATAATGGCCTAATGTCCCACCTATGTGAGTCATAAGTCAACACTTCGATTGTGGACTTATGAAGCACCTAAATGGGTCATCATTCTACAAATATTTTCAGTGGACTACTAATCCATTTCGAATCGATGCTGAACCTATGACTCACCAAAGTGGATAAATTCACAAAGTAAAAACAAAACTTATAATTATCACAGGACCTTATTTCGTACACACTTTTCGCTATAAATGCAAAAAAGTTTATGCATACAACTTTTTAGTCCATGTCACCCTTCTGTGGAACTCATCACCCATCGAATTACGAAGAATCAGAAACACAAAATACCTTAAAAGTGCTGTCTTTAGACATTTGGTCACTCAACATCACTGAAATCATTACGTTTTCCTTTCTTTTATCTTCCTTTCTTTTCTCTCTATCTGGATATTTTTAATGTTTCTGTAGCTTATAAGATTTATCTTACTGACATAAATACTTAACATAAATAAAAAAAATAAAAAATATACATAATACAAATACAAATGCGATGCAAAGTGCCCCGCGTGGCATTATTATACATGGGTAAGCACAAATAAACGAATTGTGGTTTTACATACGAACAAATTGATTTATTCAAAAGACAAAAAAGGTTTGAGATGGCTTTGCCTGCTCTGCTCGATGGGACGATCGAAATCCAAGTGGCCGAGAAATAGATAGCGTTGCATGAGTAGCCTGCACTGTTCCGCTGTACCTATCTAATCTACATTTTTTAGTTTTATTTCAAAAGACATAACAATTGTGGACTTATAACAGACACATGGCAGAATTATGTGGAATTATGACACGGAATTTGATGGACTTATTAAAAACTTAGATGGGTCATATATCCACAATGGTTTTATGGACTTCATAAGTCATAAGTCGGCAAGATTCGATTATGGACTTACGACTTGTGGACTCATGTCTCTGCATATTATCAGGGCAAGCTTTACAGCGTAAGTTTAAACTCCACTTTTCGTTTCAATTTCAGCTTAACGATTTACTCGATGAATTGAGTTCGATTATATATATTCATGTTTAAGCCTCAGTTCTGCATTTTGTTTTGCTCATTTTTCAAGATTTCTTTTATATTCGACAGTGGGATACATTCTCTGAATTAGTTATTCATACCCCAGCCTTTTCTTCCCTTTGTACTTTTGATGAAAAGTTATATGTTCCTCAGATGTATAGCATGAAATTACTGTTTTAACAGCGTTGAGGAAAACACGGTGATCCACAAAAGTATGCGTACAACGATTAAGTTTGGAAAAATAAGGGCTTTTATTTACAGAGTATAAGTCACAAACATTTTTGTGATGGACATGCAAAAATGGTATATTCCAATAATAGATGGTGAAAGGCTAAAATAATAACAAAAATCAAAATAAGTCGCAGAATTAGCTCAAATTTAACTACAGTGGACTCTCCCTATGTCGAAACTCTCTCCAACTCGAACTTTTTCTCCACATTTTGCATACATTTTCCTCCATTGTCCATACAAAAAACTCTCTCCAATTCAAACTTCCTCTAACGCGAAAAAATTATGGTACCCCGTGACAATTCGACCTTGGGGGAATCCACTGTTATTTAACTTTAGATTACTTTACTGCTTCGATAAAATTGTTTAATTTAAAGCCTCGTTTAAGCGCCTCCATGCCCTCAGGCGGTCGTCAGACCCAAGAAAAGCCTTATTTTGATTTATCGGTGATGATAACATCACGGCAGGAGTCTGGCGACTTATTAACATACACCTTTGCTAATGGGACCTGCTTCTTGATTGAACTTTTTGCCAAAATTTGTTGGTGAGTGTGCATGACGATCTATCGTTTCGCAGCAATGTCAATGCTCAAATAAACAAGCAACCTATGTGGATAAAGGCCCTTTTTTTCAAATTTCATCGTTGTACCCAAACTTTTGTGGAGCAGTGTATGTTAATTCTTCAAAGCAGAGTGGCATATTAAATATTAAGGTGCCACAGTGACATATTAATGAAAGCAGACCGACGATGTACCTTAACTATCTTAGTTCTAGTACAGAAAACCGAAAGGGAAGGGTGTATTTAGTCAGTAAAAATCTGACACTACTATGTGGTCACTGGCACCCATAGAGTCTTGATGAAGAATTTCACCAACCCAAGCAAGAAAAAAAAATAAAAATATAAATGAAAGAGTGCCATAATATCAAGAAAAGTGGAGAAAGAGAACAAAATAACATTGAAGAAATCTTGGGCGTTTGGTATGGTTTTTTGACATGGTCAAAGAACAATAGCACGCACAACACGAGTGACTGCTGTAGAAGCAAGGCCCAAGTCCGCCTCGGACGTTCGTCTCACCCATATTATTATAAATGTATTATTTTACAGAGCACAGAAATGGTAGGCCTAGTCCTCTCGTTTTTAGTCTTCTATCGTCTTCATATTGAATTCGAACTGTTCGAGTAACAGTAACAAATGTTCATCGAAGTGAAGTCTATACTTCGCAAGCTCAAAGGAATTAGAAATTTGCTTGGTTTCCATTCGGACTAAACATTTTCGATATCCTTTTGTGTTGATTGTTATGACACCAAAGTTCATGCATTCGAAATCTTCTCTGCGGTGCATATCTGAATCACACGAGAAGTAATGCCACGTGCTCAAAAATCTTTCAATAACTCCCAACTGCCCGAGAAGACATGTCTTTCCAGGACACAAGCAGTCGTGCATACCCCAATACAAAGTAATCTGTGTTATTTTAGCAACGCTCCAGTGGTTCACCACCATATGATTTAATGGAAAACAAACCACAAACAGACGAGATTGAGACAATTTCCTAGACACCCGGAAGCATTCATACGTCAACACAAACAAAATCGGCTCGATTTTCAAATGACAACAATCCCCAAATCTGCAAATCCTTTCTAAAACTACACACACATAAACACGAGAATGTGTCTCGTTGTCAGAACAGAACTTACCGTGATTAAAGCTACTCTTATCTTAAAGGCAATATTGGCCCTTCACCCGGAAACTGTAACATCTGTCGGAATGTAACTTTCTCCCACAAAACAATCGAACGAGAGACTTCTGAGAAGTCTTTAGAAGCTCCCAATTATGTGTTGATTCCCTATCGTCGTGTCGTGTCTTTCAAAACAGCATTTCATCGGACTGAACGGCAATCTCAAATACCAGATTATTTCATAAATAAATAATTCGGAAAACATTAAACCGACTCGTTTATCCGTTTCCACTTGAGCGCCATCCCTCCGTCCCCAAAGCCAAGACATTCGAACAAGGCACTTTCATGGAACTATAAGCAGAGCTGTACACCTTAAACTGCCTTCAATCTGGTGCTCCACTGGCGAGAGTGCAAATCACTTACGAACAATGAGTCCAACTAAAGTCTCATTAGCGTCGTTGTTTACCTTTGACAAATCCTTTTCACTATCTCCGACAGACACTGCGCCAAGGATGTGCCTCTCAGACGGCGTCATCGTTATCGCCGCCATCAGGTCTCCTTTGACACCCACCCCCGAGCGATGATGACAAAAACGGTAGACACTGTCAAATATTTGCATTCAAAACAGAAGTGTACCTGCTCGTTCTATCGAACAAACACAATGACTGTTGTGTTGTGTGTACTCTCTCGTGCCCGGTGTGCTGGGCGATCTGCTAACCAAGGACACAGCACACGCACACGGTCAAAAATTTCGTGTCTTGTGAATCAATTTGCTGGGTGCTGTGAATAATTATCTACAAACGATGCGAGAAACAATGGCAGAGGGTCCCATTGTCCTGGCAATGGCGGGCAGACTGGGAACACCACCGAGTCGGGTTCGTTGAGGAGGTGTCCGCCCGTTCCCATGGAAAGTGCAAACAAAAGACGGATTTGGAAGCTTTTTCTTGATTGCGATGGCACTGAGGAATCGTTCATCTGATAATTTTCGGCCAGACGGATGGAACGATGTGCAAATCGCTCAAAGTCATATCTTAGCTTGGTCTTTGAGAGCGGATTTCTGCAGAAATGATGGATGCAAGGTGGTCGTGGTGGCGATGAAGACGTTATAATGGACATGTCCGAAGGCAAATCATTCACCATTGGAATGGGTCCTTACTTGGGTTGACGACCGACTAGCGTGTCTCCCTCGACTAAAAGTAAATACCTGCATTTGAACATTTGACTTGTCGTCTTAAAACAAAAACCAAAAATGTCGCAGTATTTTGTCCTAAATTAAGGTAAAGAGTTTTTATGACAGAAACGTTAGTATTGTAGTTACAAAAGTAACTACCAGCCAGTGATGTTATTTTAGGACAAGATGCGAATCAGTGAAACGTGCGGTTGTAAATCTTGGCATTTTTGGTTGAATTCGTTTACAAAATTTTACGTCCGGCAACAAATTGTTGAGTATAAAGAATTTTGTTGATGGTATTTTACAATTTAGGGATATTTTTTATATGTTTGTGGTGGAATATATTGCGAAAATTAAATTTGTCCCTCTAATTAGACCACAGCGCTGTTAAAAGGGCTGCGAAGGACTTCCATTAAAGTGATGTATTAAATGGAGGAGCAATATTTCATTAAGGATGTTAAGTGTTGAGCTTTTGGTAATTGGGCGTGTGACAAACGTTCTTGTAAGTGTTCTTCTCACAAATTGTTATCGACTTGCGTAATAGTCTTTCGTAGACTCTGGTTATGACGCATTTTTATGACTTTAGATTTGTATTACTCACTGAAACCAAGTCCTCGTCGAATTTATCTACAGAAATAGCAACCAGACGAATAGGAACCGTGGTCAACACCTTTGAAAGTGCATTGACAATAGGACAACACTTTTGGAAGAACATTGAGAATACTAAGGGACCGAGTATAGAATCCTGGGGTACACCATTGAGAACATCAGAGAATGACGACAGACTTGATTTATATGAAATATCAAAGCTTAATTCTGGTTAATAATGTGGTTTAGGATTAGGTTAGGTTAGAAGTGCTTACCTACTGGTAGAAGAAAGACCTCTGTCCTGCTTAGGTCCATTGTGTTGCCACGCAGATCTGTATAAACCTCTGCCGCAACCCATTTAGGGCTTTTAGTAAAGCGTGGGCAGTGACTGACTCCAATGCTATGTAGTTCAATCGGCTTTTGAAGTATTGTGAGAGAAGCTGCAATATAGTGAGCGCCACAATTGCAGAGTAGATGTTATGGTTGATGCGGTAGATGCAGCAAATCTTTTTCCTTCTCATGGCAATTCTAAGGTTCGGCCTATTCTTATCTTGATCAGGCTGAGTGGACGTTTGTAGGATAGGCGAGCGAGTCAAATGAAACTACTTGAGAGGAGATGTGCTACTTACGACAGTTTATTGAGAAGGAAGAAAATTGACATGACGGGTTATATTTATACTTTCATATGAAGCTGTATGCTTATGTAAAGGAAATGAGATAGTGTGAGCATCATACGATATGACAATAGTTTCTTATGACAATAGTTTCTTACTTTCGGTTAATATTTACTTCTGACAATCTTAAGTATGTGTTATACGAGAACACTTACAGTAGTGTACAAAAAAATGCCTACACGTTCTGGATCGTTTCGAAGTTCAGGAAATGCTTTGCAGCTCAGAGATTCATGGACTGATGGCCTCCGCAGAAAATAACACTTTAGTAGTACCTTTTCTAGCGAGTTCGTCAGGTTCACAGTTTTCTGGAATATAATAGTGTCCCGCCAACCGCTTGAGTTGAGAGTTAGGCGGCATTGCAAGGAAGGCTTAGATTTAACGGCTGCTAGAGCTCGTGAGGCATCGTCTATACGGCAAGTCATGGGGTCTCCAATAATTGTTCATTGGTTATACACATTGATGGTGGTACTCATTATCGCATCTGCTGACATTTTTTGGTTGTCTTAAGCCCGCCAACAGACACCGACTGAAAAATTGCCCGAAGTTACTACGAATTGAATGTCTTGCAATAACATCTGTCACGCGCATATTGTATGCAACAACTCTAGACGCTATGGTCGGGCTAACTCCCTTTCCAGCCTTAGTTAGGAAGACAGCAGCGAGATATGGCATCAAACCACAAATAGAGTATAGATTCAAATACTGAACTTAACGGGGCACCCTTGTATAATCAACTCAATCCCTAAAAGACAGAGATGTTCTGTACAAATTCGGATATTATCGTCAGGCAGCATTATTCCGGCAGGCATTTTGAGGTTGGACCAATGGTGTTTCAACACTAGACATTAGAAGTCTGGTACACAAACGAATCGAAGATAAACTTTGGTGCTAGGCCCGCAGTCTTTGGATAACAAAAAAAGGACTTAAGTACTTATGGGGCTGAGTCCTACTGTGTTTCAAGCCGAAATCAACGCCATCAATATCTGCGCCACACAATCTCCTCGCCGGCATTAAAAGTTCTAGATTTCAAATATTTTCATAGAGTCAAGCAGCACTCAACTTATTATCGCTAGACCTAATAGACTCTAAAATAATACAATATTGCTACGACACACTACAATTTTTTGACATAAGCAAGAAAGTGAATCTCGACTTCGTCCCTGGACACAGGGGGATTGCAGGCAACAAGTCCACAGATGAGCTCATGAGGGCTGGCTCAGAGTCTGCGTATGTCATTTAGGCAGCAGTTAAAACGCTGATCAACGAATGGAAAACAAACTTCACCTAGACCAATGGATTTAAAGAATTCCCGTGAAAAGGACTTACTTTCTTTCTCACTTCCTTACATACTTTTATAAAATTAAAGGCACTTGCTGCTCACTCTTGTTAGTCTAAATAAATACTCTCACAATATTGTATCAGCTTGTAAAAAAAATAAATAAATAAAGGGAAGTCTTACGCCTTTTGAATTGGGGAGGGTTAGAGTTATCTTTTGATACAACAGAACTGTTGTATCGCTATATTACAATTGGACAATTTAGGCAAAATATCACCATTCCACGCAGCCAAAATAATAATCACACACCAAGCAATCAAACGCGACACAACAACTTCAGCAGACAAGGTCCTCAATCTCGACAAGCAAGACAATACCGGCATCCTGAACCCATGGATATTGCTCACAATGAACACAATGAACATCAACCACGAATTTCGCAAAATTGGCAAAATTTTCCAGGGCACCATCTAGACGGCTACCCTATATAGTAATTCATACCCATGTAAAGCCCTTGAAATTTGTTATAGATTGCGGCGCTGAATACAGCATAATTAACCGAAATATATGCAATCCAGAATGGAAAATTCCTTCAGCAAGTCACACCCTCAAAGTACTCGGTCACAACGTTCAAACTAAAGTAGAATATAAAATTCAAACCTTATTGCTTGGTAAACTTCTTGGAGTACCAATTCCATGACTACTTTGATGGTTTGATAGGGATATAGGAATATACTTCTAAGCCTTGATCCCATTATTGATTATAGGAATCGCGCATTAATTACTGACGAGGCAAATATTCAATTATTTTTTAACAAAGAGGAAGAAAATCATGCGAAATTTAACAATGGTGAAATTCATGTATACGTATCGTTGTAGTGAAGCATTTGAAAATGAAATAGCAAGCAAAGCCTTTCCAAATCATTTAAGCAAAACTGATGCCTCTAAATTAAAGTCTTTGCTATACTCCTATAAATATATTTTTTATAAAGAAGGCGATAGATTAACATTTACTAATGAAATAAGATACACAATTCTAACAAAAAATTATATCCCTATATTCAGTAAGCTCTATAGATATCCAGAAATTCACGCAACTCAAGTCGAAAAACAGATTAAAGATATGTTACAGCAAAAAATAATAGTACCAAGCAGTAAATAGTCCGTACAACTCTCCAATTTGGGTTGTCCCAAAAAAGACGGTGTATATATAACAATGGCGAATTGTAATAGACTACAGGAAACTGAACGATCAGACCATAGATGATAGGTTTCCTCTGCCCAACATCGAAGAACTCTTTGACAAACTGGGCATATGTAACTATTTCTCAACAATCGATCTAGTGAAAGGTTTTCACCAGATCGAGGTTGAACCATGTGATAGAGCTAAAACAGCGTTTTCCACAAGATGTGGCCATTATGAGTTCCTTAGGATGCCGTTCGGGTTGAAGAATGCCCCAGCGACATTCCAGAGGTTAATGAATGGCGTGCTGAGGGACTTCATCAACAAGATTTGTGTAGTCTACTTAGACGACATTCTTGTATTTTCTACCAGCTTCGATGAACATCTTAATTCTATTAGAAACATTTTGGCAAAACTTAAAGAAAGTAATTTAAAAATCCAGGTAAATAAATGTCGTTTTGCAGAATTATCAACTAATTTTCTAGGACTATCACCACCAGCGGAATTAGGCCTGATCCAAACAAAATTAGGTCCATATTGGCTAATTGGCAGTCAGAGTAGAAGACAATATCTGTACATGATTCAAAATTGTGAGACGCTGCAGTGATTCGGTAATCGAAAGGATAAGCGGATGCCTAGGTCCTTAGAACATGCACCCGCACTCAAGCCATCATCAGCTTAGATCCATCTGTGAACATTCACAAAGCACCATCCAGTGCTTCCTGTTCTACTCGTAGTAAGATCTGTGTGTAAGCTGGCTTAGAAATTCTTCGCGAGGAGGAGTTTTAGTATGATGAGGTCAGAGGCTACGTACACCTGACTAGGATAGTGGAGTGTCCAGAACGGCCTGACTACCGTTCTAGCAACTATCTGTTATCCGACGTCTATCAGTAGGTGATTGAGAAGTATGTTCAGAGCTGCGGAGGAGGTTATCCTTAGTTCTCCGATGATACATTCGAGCGGTTTGAGGTAAATATTATTTTCGAGCGCAGTCCACCAAATCGTGAAAACAATCAGCGGTATGGGTCTCATTACTGTTACAAATAGCCGGTGGACCATGCCATGTTGAAGCCCCCATTTGCAGTTCTAGCAGCAGTAGCGAGCGTGGAGGTCTTTCTGACTTGTGCCTGGTTATGCCCACTATGCCTCATTCTCTTGTTAATTTTTCTAGCTTAAAGACGGCAACTGCATAATATTTCTGGTCGTGGATATGTAACAACTTGATCATCCCTGTCCTGCTGTATGGTGCGGAGACATGGACAATCTCAAAAGCGGGTGAAGAAGCATTTGGTCTTTTCGAGAGAAAAGTTCTGCGTTCAATCTTTGGTCCTGTCTGCGTTAATGGTTATTAGAGAAGAAGATACAACCACGAACTGTACGGGCTGTACAGCGGCATGTGCCTAGTCGGGCGTCTACGGATTCAACGTCTAGGATGGCTGGGCCATGTAGAGCGCATGGACAACACTGCTCCAGTCCGAAGAGTCTTTGACTCCGAACCAGTGGGACAACGCAATAGAGGACGCCCACGAAACTGATGGCGCACCCAGGTGGAGAAGGACCTCAATCAACAGTTGGAGACAGCTGTCTAAAGATCGTGCCGGCTGGAGAGGCTTATTGTTTGAGGCCCAGGTCCACCCCGGACTGTAGCGCCACCAGAAGAAGAAGAAGGATATGTACCTCCCAGAGACCCCAATAGCAATATCGTCTGCATAGCCTTGCCTTTCTAATTTTTAGTAGCAGTTTCGTCACCTCTATGCTCCACAGGACAGCCGAGAAACCACTGTACTGTGGTGTACGTAAGAGTAAAAACTTCTGCAGATTTTCGTCTCACCAAACTTTGAGCCTATATGTTGTTAAGAAGTTGGTTGATACAACCCACCAAGGACTTTTCGTTCTCGAGCCTGTTAAGGCTTTTTTCCAAGATCTGGTCTTGTAGTCATACTGACAGATAGACAATCAGACCAAGAGAACTTAATTAGATTTCAACATCATCTGCTTATATAAGACATTTGCAATTGGAAACCACTTTTAAAAGAACAGAGATAATAATAACGGTCAGAGAATAGAACCTTGCGGAACACCATTGGAAGGATCAGTAAATGGCGACGGTCTTGAATTGTATTAATTTAGTTGAATGTTTTCGGTATGAGAAAATTAACTTACTTACTTGTGCGATTGCGATTTGCTTTTCTTGCCTTGACTGTCCAAAGCGGAATTGGGGTCTCCATCGAAGCCGACTGACGAAGGGCAGAGACTTACGTTGTCAATCCGTTGGCCTTCGCGCGGAACTATATTTATCTTGAATACATCGGCAAATTCCCCGATTCTTGAGCATGTCGAGACCGAGACTATATACTTGGGGGCATCCCTACCGTGTCAGCAAATGTAGTTATGCCTGTTTGTTACCGATTACATTCGCCAAAAAGCTTTCCTTAAATAGGATACCGGCGCTGGCATATCGTTTTGCACTAAGAGTGATTCAATGGAATCCTCAGACTAATCTTCAAAGGTTAAGTCCGGCCTCCCTCGAATTCGATTAACGTTCCTTGGAGATTGAGAGCCTCTTATGCTTTCATCTGCCGCTGCTGATTCAATTCACAACTCAATTACAATTACATAGCTCCACACCGAATGTTCCAGCACTGAAAATTGAATACAATCATAATTAAACTAAAAAATAATGATGCCCCAGTGAAGAGTAATCTCCTATTGACTACTGCCTTCCTCAGTTCGCCTTAAATAAATCTCTCCGTAATTCCTTTAGTGAATAAAAGCCATTAGGATGAATTAATTCCATTAAAACCATCCGAAAGATACCAATGCCGTGACAAAGAATGAGCTTAAACCTGTGACCCCCCATCATCAATCTATTCATCGATGGGCCGCCATTGATTGCAGGACTTCAGCGAGCGAATGAAGATAAAGGAGAGCCGACACACCAATAGACCATTCCTTCGTTCCATTCATCCCACCACTGTGCCATTCAAAACGGAATTGAATTTCAACCATAAGCTATCGCTCCCAATCCTCCCGAGTGAAGTAATTAATCAAATCATCCTCTGAAGTAGTGATTTTTCATAATTCATCCCTGGGCCGCGCTCACACCTTCTGCAAGGGAAATGGATTCATGTCCTTTCGGGGTCCCCCCAACGGAAATGCGTCGTTTCAGATTAATGAGATGAATTCCTGCCCGCAATGGCTGGGTACTCATTACAAATCGGTATGTAAGGATAATGAAACGAATATACAGAAAAATATTAATGGCACTTTGTCTCTAGGACACCGCGTCCTTCGGTGCCAGACCATCAAGTATGCCATCGGACGAAGAGAGCAAGGCAAGCAAAAAAAAAAAATGTCTCTGTGCTTCAGATTAATGGACAAGAAGGAGAACTTAACGCTAATGACTTAATGTCCTTCTGTCGCTTGTGGGGACAGCAGCAGCACAAGGAGTACCAGCTACAGCGTGGACGGCATCCAAGGAGAGGGTTACTCAAACAAAAGGAGAAATTCATTTTTTATTGGTTTCGATAGAATCAGGTAACTGGCGGCAACGCAAGCACCTAACTTCTGGCGTCCATTTCATAGACAAGTTATGAAGACTCCGGATGGCTATCAGTCGCGGCAGTTAGACGCAGCATTCGAGGGATGATTGCGGAAATTTATTCAAAATGACGAGTACTGTTTGAAGGATTTCGACGACTTGCTGAAGTGAGTCTGAAACCGATTTCATGTTCCGTTCACCTTTCGTCTTTCAATTGGGATTGACGGGCAAGCGAAAGGACACAGCCGAGACAAAGGCAACGGGACGACAGCGACAGCGACACTGACGCAGATGCGGACGCGGAGGTTGACGCGGAGCCGGAGACGGATACGAAGGAGACATGGCATTATCATCAAGGATGCCTGATTTTAAATTACTCCCCAGCAGGCGGCACTGGAATGCCTCTGTTTAAATTTTAAATGAATTGAATGGGCGACGGATGGAGATGGAGTAAGATACTTTGTTCTGTCACAAGGTACAAGGAAGGAGGCTCCGCTTTTTATGGAATGTCATGTCCTTGCTCCCACCGTTAGATGCGATTCTCAATAATGATGAATAATTCACTGAATGACTTTTGATAAATATTTCTTCGACTTCGACGTGACTGCTGGCCAACCCCTGCTGCCTCACGTTGATTTCCGCGATGGGAGATGAGGACCCCTCGTCCTATTTATTATTTATTTCTCAAATTCGCGTCTTAAGAAATAATAAGAGAAAATAAGGGCGAGACTCCGCAATCGTTGGTTTGAGGTGAGGCGTCAAGTCCTTAGTCGCCAGTGGCGGTCAGGCAAAGAAAAATCTAAAATGAGATTTTTTGATGATAAGCAGCTCAGAAGGGGCAGGAAGTTGCTCACTTGAAGGAGTTCAATGGAGGCGAAGATGGAAATTTATAATCCGCTTTGAGAGACGGAAGGTCAGCGAATAAGTTTATTGACTTTTGACAGATTCTGTGCGGGATAATGTTTGTTTGCTTAAGCATGAACTGATTTTAAGTCGTTTAATTACAAACTTGGAGACAATTGAACTGCTATACATTTTTAAGACACGCTTATCCACTTCAATTTAATTTATATTTCCAAAAAAGTACATACAAAGTTTCTCAAAAGAGTGGCAAAACTCAAAGAAGATGTTAATGAATTGACGATAAGTAGTCAGTTTCAAGTGGATAGGGCAGTTGTTGGTTTATTATTCCTCAAATTTGTCCTTCTTTCTTCGGGTGTCATTACAGTTCGAAATGGACTTGGGTCGGGATTCACCAGGAACCACTTGTCAGATTTGTGAGAATGCAGAGATTTTTTTTACAGTTTTTTCACTGAGCGCTTTGCGCAGTTTGCGCAAGATTTCGTGCCATGAATATGAAAGTTGATTTTTTCTGAATTCGAACATAGCCCTCAACCGGGGGAGGCAGGTATGTTAGTCTATTAATTATTAATTTTTAAATAATTATTATTTTTTAAAAATGTCTCATATGTTGAGGAGAGTGGTGTGTTCTTCAAGCGCATAGATTTTTTTTTTATTTTATTGAATCCATCATATGCTGCATCGTATTTCTGCCAGACGCACATGGCAGATGTGATTATTTCGTTTACTGCATGAGGCTTCATAAATGAGCACCAAGTTAAAGTAATGTTCGACTCAGAATATTTTGTTTGAGAAAGCAGAACACCGTTCTATACGATATTTTTGGTAGTAAGTCCTAATTCCAACATCTTAGAATAAGAACTTTGTTTTCTTGTTTTTATTCCAATTCGGCTCTCCTTAACAGGTGGAGAGACACACACACCACAAATTTATCAGAAAAGATCAGACGTGTATGTTTGAAACTTCTAAGGATACGACTTTGAAAAAGGGCCAGTATGTCGACGGGCATACATTGTACCAAGAAAGTAAAAAGAAATATAAAGACATTTCTTATTGGTAATATATTTAAAAAAAAGATACCATCGGCCGTCTTCTGAATCGCTGATAATGCAGATATATTTTGAATATTTTTTAAATAAGGCTTTTACTTGTCTTCTACGAGTGCTTCCTGCTCTGGCGTATCGGTTAATGCAGCTGATTCTCCGATCCTAGCAATGCCCTTTTTTAGTTGTTCGGATAACGCCATATTTTCTCATGTTTGTAAGAAGCTGATTATAGTCACTATGGGCATGTGGATCACAGGTCATGTCCATAGAAATATTTAAAAAAAAATCACTGCGGTAGGTTTGTAAAACGTGTAGCAATAAGAAAAAATTAAATAATAAAATGACACGACACGAAACTTTTATAACCCACTGTACTATGTCAAAATCAATTCCTGTTCCTATTCAATACGCCATTAAAATTTACTAAGCAAGCATTACTCTCTCTCTCTTGTCAGCTAAAGAATTGGTAAATGAACTTTATAACTAAAAAAACTTATAAAACTGAATTTTACAGTGGGCATAAATTGAAATACGCACCCCGAAACAACAAGGTGTGAACAAGAAAAAAAAAAAACATTTTTTCTCTTTAAGGACTGGATGCCGCAGTAGGTTAAGTCCCTGCCCTTGGTTATTGGGGCCCCCGGATCGAATCCCTGTGAAAGTAAATAAATAAGCTTGTTAAATGAAGAACAAAATATTGGATACATAATAAGAACTCGTCATTATCAGTTAAAACCAATTATTTAATTTTATTATTATATCAAATCACACTACTAGTGTAATCACGTAATCAAGTGTACTAAAAGCATAAAACCATCTGTCAAATGAAAATATATAAAATACTCACTCTTTCGCAAACCGTCAATCAATTAAGAATATATTTATAACGTATAGTTAAACTCTTGGTTTCTTTTCTTCGATACATATATACTCGACATTTCGCTGCACCATAAAGAGTAAAGATCTCTTTGAATATAACTCAATACATAGTATTTCAAAGCTTTTATTTAAATTAATTCTCTTAAATCTACTCTAGTCAGCCGTTGCCGTTGGGTTAGATGGACCAGTGGACCGAGGTCTAAGTGTGCTGGTGCATTTATTAGCAGACCCCTAACTGTCCTTACTCTTTTTCTTAAATTCTGAAGAAAACACTATTCTTGGCATTTTACTTTTCATTCCTATTACAACTTTACCAGCCCTCACTTATAAATAAATATTAATAAAGATCTTATGCGGGTTTGTGCAATCTATTGAAGAGTTTGGAGCAATGTTTGTATAAAAATTAAAGAATTTGATGGGGTACTTAAGAAAGAGTTAAGTTGGTGCGAAAATAATCGGCAATATGTATATAACTACAAATAAAACTAAAAACAAAATTAAAAGTATACATTAGACCGAAAGAATGTCTGCGACCTAAGAAGTGGATTCAAGAGCCATTATCTCGTGCACGCTATAGCCTGTCAAAACCAAAAATAACAAGTATTCAAGCCCATATTGAACTAACCCATAATGGATGCACAAGAATGTTGCTTTGAAAATTACTATCGTCATTTGGCAGTTATAATGTACATCTTAAGTGCACTAGTATGATCCTCTAGTCCAGAAGAGCTCCAACGCACTTAAATATATAGACTGTCTCTACTCTCTCTGAACTATCTGACAGAATGCTAGCATGTCACTTGTACTCGATTTACAGTGTTGAGACTTACTAATGTTCTAAAGTCTAGCTTCCGTCGGCATACATTAGAGTTGTAGAAAATATTGGTGTTTTTAATCACGTATGAGTGTTGTTCGACTCAGTGGCTTGAAATTCCTAGATCATGGTTTATATCAGTAGCTACATTGAAGTATGCCAGCATCCCTAGACGCATTGATATTTCTTTAGTCTGTGAGAAAATCAAGTAAATTAGGTTAAGAAAAGCATTGGACCAAGTATCGAGCCTTGGGGCACTCCAATGGAAATGCTTTTATTGGAAATCATCTGCCCACTACTTTTTACTACTCCAAAGATAATTGAATGAAACCATTTATGTACCATACATATCAGTGTGATCTACTCCGTCAATATTTTTTGAAGCTGCTCAATTACTGTTATGAAAGAAATTGTAAATATACATTTGTCCAAGTGTTAAAGAGTGCTGTTTCCGTTGAAAACCCTGAAAAAAAGCCGAATTGAGAAATGCTTTGTTTTTGTGTATAAACCAATTGTCTGGATTCATATATTATCTAACATAAATAAATCTACAATTCGTACTAATTAATCAACATCACACTTTTCAATGTGAATTTTCAGCGATATTATTGCACCCACGGTTCTTTCTCAAGATTACCATTTTTAAAGAGTCTGTTGCACCGTCTTGTGGTTCCTTTTATTCACTGAGTAGTACTGTAGCAAAATGCATTCGTTACTGAGTAACGAGTATTGAATAAAGTACCATATAACGAAGCGTTACTCCTTAATGTATATGTTACTACTTAGGTATCGTTTCCTTTTTTGCCTACACGTACTATCGACATCCGACATCGGTGAGTGAAGTGATTCTTCTCTTCTAGTATAAATTGTTTTTACACTATTTTTGATGTGTTGTGTCACCACCCTGTGTGTATGGTATAAAACTCCTTAATTCGATGAGCGTATTTAAAATTTGTTGAATACGATCGTATCGCCATACGTGACGTACACATATGTTTGTATACGTTACTCTTGAAAACGCAAATACTTTTTGCGTGCGTTTGCTTTGATTTTGTAGTGTAAATACATTGTGGTTCTTAAGGAGGTAACAAAAAAACCGTGGCTATTTTTACGGTTTGTTGCTTGTTTCATGTAATTAAGAAAAAAAGTATATATTATTCATGCCTCCCTAAATGTATTATTCAATTGAACTTTCCGATTTGAGGTCCTAAAATTAGAAGTCTAAATTCTATCATACAAAAAATCAAAATAGAAGGAAGTACCGACAGTAACTAAAAGTACCGATAATTAAGATTAAAAGTAACGAATACGTATGGGTACTTAATTTTTTTTACTTTTACAACCCTATCATTGATAAATTCTACAATATACTTGCTCATCACAGAGACATCAATACCCACGCCACCATTGCTCCATCTATACATGTTGAAACATTCTATGTGCTACTCTCGTCTGTCCTAACACACCTCAGGAAAGTACTTAGACAGAATTTGGCATTTTTGGTATTTTTTTAAGAAATCCCCTCTTACAATTTCCAACCAACAGGACAATGTTCGTCATAGCTTGTGGCCAAGTGTACATTCACATGCTTCATCGTTTTGATTTTCCCACACACTCGTCGACAGCTTCTGCAAACATGACAAACATACACATCGAGAGCAGTTTAAGATTCCGAACTAGTGTCAATCAAAACAGTCCCCAGCCCAGATCCTTAGAACTTGGATGAATCATTTTTAATTGCATGCCCCAGACCAAGCAGCCAACAACCCAATACTTTGCCATCATTTCGATGAAAGTTTTGCTCTCCATTGTACAAACTGAATTGTTTTCATTTATTTCCGTGTTCAACTTGACAGAATCCGAAGCAATTACAAGCGAACACAACGAACCAGAAACAACAAAAATCATTCAACATGTCAATTACACGAGGAGGCCAACACCCTTAAATAAACAACATTTATAGAAATCAGTTCTGAACTTAACCAACAACAGACACAGAACACCCGACGACGACGACAATGGCGAGGGGGCCCACCCAGTCCCTGAACTGCAATTCGAAAACATTTAACCGTAAACACTCAGAGTCACAGTCCATAACACTCATTTCACTGTAAGTGTCCTTGTTTTGTACAAATTTTGAACATAGGTTACTGAAACACTTAAAGTGTACAACATCTTGGCCTCAGGCCCGTACAATGATGATTCCTGGTCTGCCGGTGGCCCCAACTCCTCTCGGTCTACGGGCAAATCCACTTATCTTTCAGTCGGCCAGTGCCACCCCCAAGCGTCGCCACTAGGAAACTCCAAAGGGATGGGAAAAATCAATTTCAACACCAACTTTGACATTTCAACATGCACAAGTGCGCTTGCAGTTGCTTTATTTGTTGTTGTTTTTTTTTAATTTTTTGTGTGTCGCAAAAAAGGCATCCTCCACCGTGCTGGGGGTAATTTTTTTACGACCCACCCCAGGTCGTATGTTGTGTCGGCGCACCAAGCAAACACGAGACACAACACAACACACGGCACACATAGCTCTCCGGCTAGGTTTCTTTGGCATTTAATTGATTTTATGGTTTCGACTTAGAAGCTTAAGTTGGATGTCGTCCTTTCAGAGATATACGGCATCGCTTTGTTCCGTTGTCGTTGGAGCTGCCGTCCTCGGTGTCGGTGTCGTTGGCATTCCTGTTGACATAAGCAACATTGCCATTGAAATGTTTCACTCCGAGGATATGAATGGAATTGAGGGTTCCAGCAATTCGACGAAACGACTCCCACCGGAGATGGTGGAACGCAAAAAGGAAAATTCTCCATTTACCATTTTACAAATAAATAGAAAGAATACGCACTGATGATGGAATTAATGTATCGCAAGGATAAGGCCCTGAGACGCAGAGATCTCGTCTCAAATCTACCACATTGAATTGTTTTTCTGTTTTCTCTGCTTCAGTTTTGGCACGACGCCGTACAGCAGACGAGAGAGCGCCAGCAGCAGCATCACCAAGGCACACGTCTGTGTGTGGAAGCGCGAGAGGCAAAAGACGAGAGACGAGAGGCGAAAAGGATCCTCTTCTACCTAATGGGTGTTTGGGGAATAACCCAGTGGGAATGGCAATGGACACGAAGTAGCAATTACGTTATGAAGATGTTTGAATTTGAAACGGTTTCGCTTAATGTCACATTTGGGGGCGAGCGTGATGAGTGAGCGAGAACGATGAAAGGCGACATGATTTCTCTGTCACTTAGAATAATGCCACCATAAAATTGTCTCAGAGCTTGAGGTAATTTGCAGGATTTACTGTGGGATTTCACTCCCACGGCTAAGTGGTGGGTGGGAGTTGTTCCTCCAGACGGGAATTAGGATAAATTGGAATAATTGGAATGCCTGTAGTTCTCTCGATTGGGCAGTTAAATGTTTGCACTTGTGGGGACACAGTTTGTGTTTGAGACTATTTTGAATCACAGTTATTGTGCCAGTTGCTGGGCCTCATTTATTGAGAAACTTTTAATTACCGAGTGCTAATGGGTGAACTGCAGAACTGTGACACCAATTTTTGGATGTCTATTCTTAGGGGTTTTCAATTTGTGTTTTTGACTTAAATATACCGGAACACTTGACATCGCCCGCCGGACATTAGGTTGGACCATTAAGGCCACAGACAGATCGTGAGTTTCAAGGTTAATACCCGACTTCAAGCCTTGCCAGAATGCTATTGCCGAGCACACAGAATATTGCAATACGTTAGCACAGCGAAACCACTTGTGATAGAACAATGCGCACACGATACGAGTGATTCCTCTCCGTCACCCCACACATTATATTCTGCCTGAATTGATGGTAGCTCATATTCAAAAAATATGACAATTTGGTTACCGCAACAATATGAGGTGGATCCGGCCGGACACAGCTTATGATGCCACCACTAGGATCTAATGCGCTTTTATTCTCTCGCAATTCTCTTCTCTGGAAGTGACTCATAGACTTACATTGATGGACTCCGAACGATGAAATAATAATAATAACAATACGGGTGGCGCTACAGCCCGTAGAGGACCAGGGCCTAGCTTCTCAGCAACCACTCGTGCTGTGCGCGCTATTCTTTTCTCACGAGTGGAATGGACCTACAGTCTACACGCCAAGTTGGTTGATACCTAGTCTAACCTATTTCTAGTCAGTTATTATTCTAGCAAGAGCCGAGACCATGAGAATTATTTGTGGACAGCTACACAAGCTATAGACACGACGAGGAGGAAGATAATACGCTGCATCTCCTCGGCACTTGTCCAGACCTTGCAAAAACTAGAAAAGATATACTAGGCAGCTACTTTTTCAGTAAATTAGAAAAATGTCACCCTTGAAGATATAAGACGTAGCTAAGTTTATCAGAAAAACAAAGTGCCTGTAAATCAGCACTGGAGTGGACTTGTCAAAGTAGGCCACTAGGGAACCATTAGGTAGTCTTTAGACTTACTTCATTTTCGTTAGTGTAGTCCCTTTAATAGGAGCCGGTGGAAAGCACCGGGTAGTGATAGCACAAAGGATCCACTTAGAATCTAATCGGGCCACAACTGCTACAGTGGTGGCAATCACCCTAACTTAACCAAGGCAACGAAGGTGGGAAGCGACGGACTTTCCCGCTGCGCCAGGGCAATCACGTCGCTACTAAGTATAATTATTAGTGGTAACAAGCTTAGAAACAGAACTATATGGTAATCTCTTGTGGTATTATCTCATTTCGTTAGTTTAGATAGACAGTCTGAACTTGAGGCATTAGCGGTAAGATATGCAGGATCGCCAAACGAATTCTGTAGGTGGAGTAGGCAGATATTGCGCTACAGCTATCGGTAGACCTGAACCTCATTTAGCCGAACCCCTCGTGTCAGCATATGCCCAGAGATAACCTATAATAGAGATATCCAACTTCTACCTCCCTTGCCCCTTGATTTCATCAGACAGCGTTTCTTATACGCTTTTTGTCCCCTGTCTGTGAATACGTGTGAGCTCTTGAGAACAGCTGTGGAGGCAGCTGATACCCTTAACCACCTTAGTAATGGGGTGAATAAGAGTTCTTGTTTGAAAATTCGCTCGTTATTTGAATGTTTTTTCAAATTTCGGTGTTCAATTTTCAACACAGCATGGAGGGGTAAACGAACGAACAAAGCTTATGTTCATGAAGTCGATTCATTGAAACTTTGAGCAATTTACAATCTAGAATACTTGGACATAATTAATGAATGCACAACATAGTGTGAATTTTTTCATATGAATAAATATTAATAATACATTCACACGTTCAGTTAACCAATAATAAAAATATTATTGAAGCGTGAATCACAAATAAGAAGTTTTGACAAAGATTTTTAAACATTAGTAAAAGTTGCAATATATTGCCATTGTTCTTATCAAATTGTTTAAATTGAATTAATGAGTTTTTCAGAAAGCATGATTTAAGCGTATAAAGCGGGCTTCATTTTTTGAGTTAATTTGTCAGGTATGGTTTATGAATAGGCTATATATACACTTAAGAATTAATTTTAGGTCATATAGTTCCAGTTAAATGGACATTGCAATACATTCTTATTCCTGAAAGTCCATATAACAATGTAAGAAAATTCCCTTAAAAATACTAGTCAACTTTTGAACACCCTCCGAACAACATACCCATGTACGTTACATGGAAAGTACATGGATTCCCACTAAATTCATGAATCTGCCGCTTTTTTCCCACAAAATTCACGAATCGGCCGCCATATTGTGGTGAATTGATGAGTGTTGTAAATGTATAAGTGAAATACAAGGGATTACCACTACATCTTCGTTGTGGGCTAGGGGTAAAAATGGCCGAAGTTGGATATCTCTATCATCCATTATCTCTGCTTATGCCCACGCACAGTGAGGTATTTGACTTTAAAACATGGTATTAAGCTCCAGTTTGAGAGGGCACCTGCTTTTGGCTGCTAAAATTTTCTGCATCTACAAGTAAATTTAATGTGTTACTGGGCATGTGGGCTGTTGTGGGTGGGTTTGGCGGGTGAGTGGTAAGCGTAGGAAGTAAAAAAATATTTTCTTTTATTCGTTTTCAAAATGTGTTTATTCCTTATAAATAAAGTTTTGCATAATTCAAATTACCCAGAATCATCCAGAATCGGCAATAACTATAGAAGCCAAAAAAAAAGAAAACTTAATTTTAACTAACTTAAAAATATGCCCTTATTCTTCGACACTGGGACCTCCTTCACAAGGGCAATCAACTTGAATAGTTATATTGAGCAAAGTTACTACTTATATTTTGGGCATGAAAAACAGGACTTTCTAAATCAGCCAATTTTTGTTCCCGATTCTTAGCTGGGACTGGTCGGAAACATAAACAAATCGTCCATTTCATTTTGGGCTTAAAGCGAAAAACCGCAACCGGAGAAGTGCCATCACTTTTGTTATTATTATACTTTTATTATTTGTTCAACGCAAACTTTCAGAAATCTATTCCATTTCAAGCCCGGTGCAATTTACTTTCCAAAAAAACAAACCAGTCAAAAATGTCTTATGATGTCTTTCAAGCGCTTCAGACTGTACACGTTGTCTACGGAAACATTTAACTTTGCACTGCCACTGTGGACAAGTGGTTTGACAAATTGACTCAGTGTTTGGTTTTTCTGATAGCTACGATATTATGAAGATATCTGTTGTGACCACAACAGATGATATATGACGCCAACTCATATCTCACACTCAACACACAGCACACAACACACAGCACACAGCTCACAGCACACAACTGCACATATTCAGCTCATAATTCCACTATTACTCTAGTGCACATCTTTCATTCACCTGTACTCACCTCTTTCGCTTCTTATTTCTTCCTATCAGAAAATATACATATCTTGTAATATAAGAAAAAATGAAAATGTAGAATAAGCACATTTATACTATATAAGTAATGATATACACAAATAAAGTCCAGTTCCATACAAAATCCTGTGTAGTAAGTTGACATCCCCCCACCAGCGGTAAGGGGTCAATAAATTATTACTCAGGTATTAAGAAACACATTGGTGCTTTAAGCATTCCATATCAATATTGATATTACTTAAAGTCTGCATACGTGTTTTTCTTGAGTTGTAAAAAAATGTCGGCTTATCTCATGTTTTGGGGTCAAATACCCCATAGTGCCAGGGTTGCCACTTTAATATTTTTTAACCAAATTTGGAATTTTTTTTTCTTACTCTGGAACTTTTCGTAATTTTTGACCCGTTTTGGTTGATAAAATATTGAATTAAGATGTGTCAATCAAAAATTTAGTGAAATTAATTTTCTTACCTTAGTTATTGAATAAGAACATCACCTCATGTAAACATCACATTATGCCTAAACAAATTTGATTAAAACTAAAGCGAAACAGATTAAAAATCGATTGTTGTTTGTGTCCGGAGAAGGTTGACTTCCAAAAAATGTGCTTTTAGCAGATCCAATATTTGCTTACTTCATTACTACCCACAATCTCGAATTTCTCCAAACCTTTTCAGAAAATGTTGTGCTGACTGGCAAGTGGCAAGACTAATTAAATGTACCGGAGGCAACACAATTGACTGGAACTCGAAATGAAACAAGCGTGTTGTTGAGAACTGAAAATCAAAATTTCCCCTTATGTCCTTGGTATTGGTCGTTAGGCATATCGATAACAGGTCTATACTTAAATAATATAGGTCCTTAGTAGTCATGTGCTCATGCGAATGATTATTCGAGTGATAAACGATTCATACAACAACAAGAACATCTCGAATATCAAAATCGAACTAACTACTATCACAAGACAACTCTATAAAAGTCTCTCATCAAAATCATTTGAATGAATTCCAATTTCTTCTTTTCTGATATATGAACCGGAAAGAATTTTTGTAATTTTTAGGTCCCTATTTATTTTTGTCTTTCCACCGTCAACAGCTACTTTTCCGTGAAAATAAAAATTTTGAGGTGTCACCTTTTAAGCTCGCAAATCAGATAAAAGTCACAATCAAAGCGAATTGCATCATTCTGTTTTTATTTTATTTATATATTAATGTTTACAGCTTGAGAAATTTTTGGTAATTTTTTACTTCGTGTTTTCTCCAATTCTGGTGGAATTTTTTTTTTCAGTAGCGGCGGCCATGCCTTTGTCGTCAACGCAAATAGGACCAAAGTTCGCACTCAGAACTCTTTTCTCGAAGAGAGCAAGAACTTTTTCATCGCCTTTTAAGATTTTCCAAGCATCCGATCCAGAAGGGGAACATGTCTTATAAAAAGGCAACTTGGACTCTTGAGCCCATAGAAACAGCGATTGATTAGAGTTACGTTTGATCTTGGCATTGACTGTGTTCGCATTGCTTAGTGCGGAATCAGGGTGGGCGAAGTAATTAACTACCTCCAAGTTAAAACACTGTAGAACGGACATTTGTAAGAGCGTGGTCCTTGTGTTTGGTCCAAAATAGTGTCGATCTGCATTTCATGCGTCCCTCGTTTGATATCTTAGACTTAGATTACATAATATCGCAACCATCTCCCCTACTCTGTAGACAGTAAGTGTAAGAGGATTAAGGCCCGGGAAAGAATGAAAGAATGAAGACAATACATTTTTTTTGATTTTTGGTGACCCTTTACCCGACGTTCACTTATAACAAACACAAAGATGCAATTGAAAATTATTTGAATTATAGTATTCGCTGAAACCAAACAACGTCTCAACAAAACTCCCTCGAAGAAATTGTGACGAGGATTGCTATAAAATTGCATACTTATGTGCTTGGGTAACAACTTTTATTGGACAACATGGCTATAAACCCTTCTGTCAAAGGATGTTTTAAAACCTCCATCAATGGAATAGGTCCGACGGGGCCTTCATATATTTTGTATGAAAATTGATTGATCCCAATGAGATAATTGAAGTTTTTTTGTTAATTTCGACATGTTATTCATTTTATTTTTTAATTTGAAGTTTTTTTTTTTTTTTACATTACAGTGATATTACGAGGTATTTTCTTGATTTTCACATTTGTGGCATTTGTATAACTGGATACTGTGTTGTATGCAGACAGGCTTAGCAGGCACTGCATGCAAATCTGGTTTTTCTTTGTATCTTATAGTTAACTCTGCAAATTCTGCATGACTTTTTCTGGCCTGTTGATGTCTGGCTACCGCTGGGCTGTGGAGTGCTATTTTACAAAGGTGTTCCGAAGAAAGTTTCGATGCCATTACGAACGGAAAGTAAATTCAAATAATAGAGAAATTGAACGCTTAAACTTAACTTAACTTAATGTATAGGATCGAAACCAGTCTTCTGCAGACAATCCCTTCCGGCTTTGTAGATAAAAATCTATATGAACAATGAAATAATGTATTAAAAATGAATTGAACTAAAAAAAAATTAAAACACTCCTATTATCCTTGAATCGTTCATCCTTGCTTCGATCTCAGCGATCACTAACTGCTCAATCAAGGAATGCAAAAATTGTCGACGTGCATTGGTTTTGATCGTACCACTCACATCATTTATTTTTTTCTTGTAAATTATGACGGATACTAGCGCTGCGACATCGAACATGTTGTAGAAAAAAGCCAATGGCCATCGCTTCGTCTGTCGTTTACATGTATATTCTCCCAACATTTGATCCATGACGTCGACGACAGCTTTATGTTTGTTGTAAAACAGAATTGCTTGTGGCTTTCTTGCTGTTCCAACCAATTCGGTGTTATAGTGAACTGTTGACAATAGAATGACTGCCTTAGATGCTTTCGGCTAGTAAGACACTGCTGCGACATCATCTGTAAGTCCAAGGATAGTTGATTGTGTTCAGCGACTACGTAAACACTAAAGCATTAAGCAAATGTACGCTGACAAAGTTATGAAAATTGTTGACGATAGCTCTACAATAAATTAGGAAAAAAATGCGTTCGAAAATGCAAAACGTCCGGCAGGACCTACTCATTGACAGAAGGGTTAAGTGCCTACGCAACTAATCCCCGCTGCCTGGGATCGATTTCCGGCCGGTACTACCACAAATAATTCTCACTGCCTCACCTCCTTCGAGTCACTGACAATGCGAATAGAGTAAAAACTGTCTAGAAAAAGCTTCTCAGACTTGGCCGTTCAGAGACGGCATAAAACTGTAGATCCCTTCCACTAATAGGCTGTACTGCAACCCATAATAACAACATATCATGCAGAGAAGAAAATCCATGTGGTTGCTTGAGTAAATCCCGAATACGGTTTTTGTGAGTTTGGCGTGACTGCGTCATGCCATTTTCCGTCACGCCATACCACCCGCTTTTAAGATTTGTTTCACATAAATAATTTTCACACATTAAACTGATTTTTTTTCGGTGAGCGCTCATATCCCATGGAAATTCAAAGAGGTATCCCCTAGGGTTCAATACTAGGTCCGATTCTATTCCGTCTACTCACAAATCAGCTTACACCAAAATGGGAATGCTTCCCATTATAAATACGAATTACTGGCAATTTACTGTAAATCAGAGTACGTGTCGGGACAAGGCTTTCCAAACTTTGTCGACCTTACATTCGTGACACAACATTGGCTAACCCAGGTGCACCTCAGACTATAGCTTCAATCGAATCAATTGATCCACACACCCGATACCGGATCCAACAGAGATAACTTACTTTGCAACGTTATTTCTTTGCATTCACTCCCTTCAATCCACACAACAACTCTTCAACGTTCAACTTTCACTACCCTTCGACGTCCTCACACATACTTCAAGTGAATGGATTGAAGGAGAACAGTTCTGCTAGTGCCTTGCTTAACTTTTCAGCGACCAATTTGACGCTCACACCAAATAACGTCTGAATTTAATTCCCGTCTCCTCGTTTGATGCGCAACACCCCATGCCAAATTAAATTCCCCGCATTAAAATTACATGCAAGCTCCCGTCCAACACCCTCGACCTATTCAACGAAGTTCAGAGTCTTGACCAATCACCCTCGCAGCGTATCCCAACCTCCGATCCGGCAGACTAGAATCCATTGTTGCGCTGAAACAAAGTGGAAAATTGCTTCAATTTATTGCCGACATCTCTGATGCACACACAGAGGGTGGCAGAACATCATAGAATCTTAGATGACGTGGAAGGAAAAATGATTTGTGGTCCAGAGTCGAGTCGAATGCCAGTCCACTGAACTCACGAGTCCGCCACCTGGCCACCGGCGGCGGGATGCTCACCCGAACAGACAATCTCATCTTGCTGTGAGGCATCTGGGTAAACCACATAAACACACACAAGTTCATCCCCTCGCCGGCATCGTCACGAGGAGTGAAGTGAGTCCGAATGAGGAATCAAATCACCTCAACCCTCACAACGTCCCACCTCCAGTTTCTTCGGAATCACTGAACGAGCAAAATGGCGATTCGTGTAAACATAGCTCCCAAACCCCAGCCTCGCCTGCCTCAGGCAACATAAAGAACGAACGAAAACGAAAATCCAAAACGGGCCAAGGGAACAGCAAGAACATGCTCACAAATTTCACTCACGTAGCACAGTTATACTGACCCATGATTTATGATCGCACAACTCATAAAGGATTACATTTTTACCGTTCGCCGTGGTTGCCAGGCAAGATTTTTTTTCCCTGCTCCTTGGGAAGCACGGCGGAGCTGCTGGTGGGGGCACCTTCTCCTGATGCCCAACGTGATGTAGGTCATATGGACAATCTGTGATATCGAAACTAACCCTGGAGAGGACCCAGCATCGGGCCGAAGGGTGAGAAGCTGTTGTCGGTAAGTGGCGAATGGTGGGCCATTTTTTAACCGAAGGAGCATGAGATATAAATTTCGTGCGACGTGTGCGGGAGAGCGACGGCTGATGGAGCACTTTGTGTGTGTGTATCTTAACCCTTTTTGTGTGATTTACATGAGACAGAAAGAGATTGCGTTCCCCACTGGCAACCCACTTTCATGGATCGTCGATACTTTGCGGGGGAAGAGACTGCTGAAGGTTATGGTGAAGGACTTTCTGTAGTAATGAGGGGGAGGCCGCAATTACTCTCGACGTGGTCTTAAATACAGTTGAATGCGTATCTGGTTGCGAATGAATTTCACAATAATGTGAAAGCCATAAAGCTACCATCGCTTCCGATTCGAGAGGAGTTGCTTTCTGAATGTGAAATGTTGCAACTAAATGTTTGAGTTGGAGTTGGAGTTGGAGGGTATTCGGTCTGTCATTGGAATATAAAACAGAAGAATAATTAAAAAATAATTGAAATAAAACAACAAAGCGTTTAAAATTGGTTCTGGCTTTATTTCGGAGCTTCATGAGATTATTTATTGAATTACTTCTCCTTCTTGTACTTGCGCTATCATCCAGGACCTGGGCCTAAGCCACCAAGCCCCTTCAGGTGACATGATCTTTAGCTAGCAACCAATTACGGAAGGTTGAGGTCCTTTTTCACTTGCGTGCGCCGTTTCATAATAGTATTCTATACCGTTGTCCCAATAGTGTGAAATCGAAGACTCTTTGGCCGTGAAGTTCACTATTCACTCTACACAGCCTAGCCACTTTAGGCTCTGGATACGCAGCCGCACAGTTTTTTGATTGAAATCTAAGTCTTCTGAATCTTATGTGGAAAAAAAATATTGGACGGAATTCGTGGTCGTCGTCCCCTCGTCTAAGAAGATGACTTTTCGGACAAAATTCGAATCAATCTTAATATTTCTAGGCCCCTTTGGCGATTGGTTAACTCTCGGCGTTGTCTTTGTCGCCCGGCTTCAATCCTTCCGTCCCCATGATCTTAAATGAATGTATGCCCAATTCAAAACGCAAAATAAGCTAGCTTGAACCTCTGCTAGAGGACCTCTGGCGATGCCTAATTCAGATGATCGGCACCGAATTGTCATTTCTACGTCAGCTAATTTTTCTTAATTTATTTATTTATTTATTCTTCCGTCTTTCAAGTACAAAGCTTTTTAAGACTACTGATAATGGCAATAACATTTCATATCTTTTTATTAATAATGCCTAGTATAAGCAGAAATTAACATGCAATTATAATGTAATTTAGAGTAAATTGCTAAAATTTAAGATTTCATTTTTACATTTATCTCTACTCATATTAAAGTCTATAACATTTACAACTAAGGTGAATTTTATGCAAGCATTAGTTACAGGTTCATTTTGCCCATAGTTTGTACTATGCCTCGAAACATAAAAGAAATCTCTAGGCCTCAGATAACGAGACGGGGTGTAAACACTGAACATGGAAAGCAGCTCCGGCCAATCAATGTGAGCAGTAATGACGCCATGAGCGAAAAGAACTGAATAATAAGTCCTTCTTACATGCAGTTGCTTTAGATCAATAAGCTGACATCTAGCATTATAATCTGGCATATTTGAATTCCACGACATCTTTCGAAGAGCAAACCTAGTAAATCTTTTATATACGAATAGCGCTATTGTTATATAAATGATTCCATATTAAACAACAGTATTCTAATATAGAGCGAATTAACGAAACATACACAAACTTAAGAGTGTAAGGGTCTTGCAAATCTTTTGAATTTTGAAACAAGAATCCTAGCATGGAGTTGGCCTTTGTAATAATATAGTATATGTGCATAGAAAAAGTCCGTTCAACGTCGAATATAACCCCCAGATCTTTATGCGGACATACTCTTGTTAAGATTGTATTATCAATCTTATATTTATAGATTATAGGAGATAAAATTCTAAAAAATGTCATAACTGGGCATTTACTAATATTGAAATGTAGTCCATTCAAATCGCACCAATTCTGTACAGATGAGATATCATTTTGCAACTCCATTGCATCGGCCAATGATCGCACTGATTTAAAAATGTTTAAATCGTCAGCGTATAAAAGACATTTAGAATGGGAAACATAGGAGGGCAAATCGTTAATAAAAAGAAGAAACAGAAGAGGGCCGAGGTGACTACCTTGAGGTACCCCAGAGAAATTGAAAATTACTCGTGACAGATTATTTCCTGTGTTTACAAACTGTCTGCGATTTGTAAGGTAGCTAGTTATCCATTTCAAGATTTTAGAATGAAAACCAATCATCTCTAGCTTTTTTATGAGCACGTTATGTTGAACACGGTCAAATGCCTTCGAGAAGTCAGTGTATATGGAGTCAACTTGAAGTCTCGCTTCCATGGAACTTAGGCCTAGTATATAACCAAATTGGTCGAAGCTGATCTTCCACCCACAAAGCCATGTTGAAATTGTGATATTAGGTTTCGAACTTCAGCATATATTTTTTCTCAACAACAGCCTCGAATAATTTCGGTAATTGGAGTTTAGCTATTGGTCTGTAGTTGACAATAGAACTTTTAGGTACAGATTTATGAATTGGGGTGATGATAGTCAGGGGCTTGACTAATCCGTCCTTACACATTTTTAAAAAAAGCGGGGGAAGATTATCAGGCGCAAGGCTTGCACTGCATCATTCGTCAATTCTAATCGCCCTTTGTCTGTGATTGTATTTGCTCGAAGTTCTGACCTGCAACCTATGCCTAAGTCAACAAAGTTTGAGTGGAAATGTAATGCAAACATATTGCATATAACCTTACGGTCATCAGTAGATACATTGTCGTAGGACATATTCGAGGGAATTCCAACAGAATTACGTTTAGTATTGATAAACGTCCAGAAAGTTTTTGAGTTCTGTTTGATCCTTGACTCAAGAGAAAATATGTATTGCCTGTAAACAAATCTCTTCAGGAATTCATATTCTTTCCGCATTCGACACAATACGCCACGCAATGAATTGTCTTTAGCAGATCTTTTACATATCTTGTTTAAAGCATTTTTGAGTCTGCATAAGCTTCGGTTGAATCAGATGGGTTTTTTGGAATTAGTAGATATCTTAATGGGAACAGATGGATATGGCATCTTCTTATATGTTTCGAAACTTAGTATAAACAACGTTTAAAATTGGAAAGTCAAAAGTTTTATCCCAATCGACTGAAAGGAAATAATTATTTAATAAATTGTAATCAGCTTTTATGAAATCCAACTTAGGCTTATCTTCGGAAGGACAAGAATCAAAGGAATTAAAGAAAAGAAATTTTGTCACCTATCTCAATTTTATTTGTGTCCAAAAGTGCGCGCTGGCGCTACAACTGTTCCACTGTGCCATGACTTGCCTGCACACTGAAGCCATGACTAACCTCACGACGACATTTGCTTTGCAAGATGAGACGGAATTTTGAAAATATTTTTTAATAATTTAATAAATAATAAATTAATAATTTATAAAAATATGATGAAATTGCATGCCAAAATTAGAATATAAGATAATGCGAAACGTGCTTTCACCGTAGAATAGAATACCTGCATTGTTGCGCCTTATTTGTTTTTTAAGAAGAATATACTTTTCCGACACATTACAATATGTGTACTTATAAACCACAATTGGAGTATGTAGCAAGACTGCTCATGCAGTTCTTAGTGCCTCTTATATTAGATTTATTCACCATTTTTGCTCCATCGCCTGAAGAGCTTTTCCTACATTATTTTCCTTGACCTGGGGGTGGAATATTTTCCGGGCGAGAGCGTTGGTGTCCACCCTTTCTTCTTGACGTTGGACCAGGTCAACGCAACTGTACAACCCGAAAATTGTAAATAAATGCAAAAGCAAGAAACATTCATAGTTTGGAATTTCACGGTGAGAACTTCATCACCACAGAATCTTAGATGACTTGGAATGAAAAGTGATTTGTGGTCCGATCATTATCACGCGATCGAACAGAACGTTAAATGCTTCCATTTTTCCACACAACCATTCGTCAATAGAAGCAATAGCATCGGACATATTGACGTCAAAACTGTTTAGGTTATCCAGAAAAAGCGTCAAACATGTAATCGTATTTTTAAATGACTTGAAGATTTTGAGGTGTGTCATACATATTACTACGACCTTAGTTGGTGTCTTTAGAAATTTGGCAATTTTTCTAGATGGGATTTATTGAAGGTCTCTCCCTGTTACAGACGTTTTGTTTATTATTTTGAGTCTTTCACGGACACAGCTTGGGTAGTCGATTGATAGGTGTTCCATAGATTCCCACAGATTTCTGTACTGATAAGACCCATGTCATGGAGGTGATAACTACGTGCTCCGTGACTTTTAGTGCTCCTACACTGTTACCCAATTCTGGGTACCAAGATAAACTGGCATCCAAAGAAACGAATATTCTTACGAATAATGCATCCGAGCCGGGAAAATATCGGCCAATCCCCTAACGATTTTACGCTGCTCAGCCTCATAGGTAACCGTGCATCGCCACTGAGAAGCAACGACATTTGCAGAATCTTCAGATATGTGCAAGAAATAGAAACTTTACAATTTCTGTTCTTCCCATGCCCAGCCCTAGCAAGGAAAAGAAAACTCAAGGTTTTGCGAGAGCACTTCTTTACAGAGATTAACGTGCAAATGAAGCTGGAAATGAAGAACCGAATAAAGTATATAAATGAATTTGGATGGTTTTAGTGGTAAAATAAAGTGTCATGGTAGTATAAAGTCATCCATTAAGGACACTTTATGTTGGTCCTACTAAGCCGTAAGACCGTTTGGGCACCCAAATGACTACAAACCTTCCCGTTCCCGCGTTATCATGTTCGCACAGCTTCATGATTAGAGTCGGAACATGAACTTAAGACTTTATTACCTGCTTTATACACAATACAAGTCGAATATTATAATAGGAATCGGAGAGCTTGTAGGTACCAAATAAGGTAGCGTTTACTTACTTATCAGGTCAACAATCCTTGGAGGGTTCGAGGCTGAGCTATGAGCGGACATCTATGGGCACGCTGCTTCCAGTAATCAAGAACTTGTGCTGTCTTACGTCGTATCTTTTTCGAACAAGGAGCCGCTAAAGGCATCGCTTACACGGTAAAATTTAGACGCATCAGATAATTAACGCCATTTATTGAATCGGAAGTAATCGCAATCAACCTCAAAACTCAAATTAACAAATTTCGTTAGGATTCGATCTTTTCTCTCTCTCTTTCTTTCCCATATACACGTTTCATGCTTCCGATTGATAAACAGTATTCAAAGATCAGCGTGTATCTGCATCACAGCGCATTGCGATCCACTCCCACAGGCGGCATGGAAACATTGCTACAGCTTCTTCTCATGGACATCTATGGGAAGCTGGTAGCCACCAAGGCAGCGCTAAGGCTAAGGGAGTGCCACCGCTGGAGCATAGGTCATACAGAGATAATCAGAAATGCAAGACTTCCAACGCATACAGATTATATAACACTCGCTTTAGACTTCGAGTTTGGGTTCAAAACACGTATCCCAGCACAGAAGATTGGGAGAAAAGATCTGGTAAGAAAACCAGGATACCTGGAAATCTACACAGATGGCTCAAAAACAGAAGAGGGCACTGGACTAGGAGTATTCGCGATATCGCCGGACATATTCTTTTCCCTGTCCCTTCGACTTCCCGACCTTGTAGTGTATTCCAGGCAGAAGTTAAAGCTATTCAAGAGGCTGCCCGCTTACTGTCAATGAACCCGATAGACGGGCTATCTATCGCCATTTACATAGATAGTCAGGCGGCCATAAGGTTTTTGGATAAACCATCATCGAAGACGGTTAAACTTTGCCGTCTATCTCTTAGAGAGATAGCGGTTAGATGCAACCTAACCTTATGATGGGTACCTGGGCGTAGTAGTTTTCCAGGTAACGAAAGAGCCGACGAGTTAGCAATAAGAGGCGTGGGACTGGCAAATAATCAGGACACCCCATATCCCTCAGTCCAAGTTATAAATACCACGTTACTTACAGATGCCGTCGAATCCGCTAACCGGAGATGGGTGGAATTAGATACATGTACAAATTCGAGGCTTATTTACAAATACACTGCTAAAACTAAACAGGAATGTAATAAGGAACGTAGTGCTATCCATGCCGGAAGACCCTCAGAACAACAAATGCAGAAGCTGTAGAGACGAGGAGGAGGAAGAAAATACGTTTCATCTCCTCGGCACTTGTCCAGCCCTTGCAAAAACTAGAAAAGATATACTAGCCAACTACTTTTTCAGAAACCTAGATGAAATGTCACACTTAAACATACAAGACATAGCCAAGTTTATCAGGAACACTAATTGGCTGTAAATCAGCACAGGCGTAGACTTGTCAAAGTAGGCCATTAGTTAGTCTCTAGGTTTATTTCATTTTCGTTAGTGTAGTCCCCGGCTCATTTTAAAGCAGGTGGAAAGCACCGAGTAGCTATAGCACAAAGGATCCGACCAGGATCTAAGTGGGCCACAATTACTACAGCGAAAGCAATCGCTCAAACCTAACCTAACCTATGCTTCAGGTACCCAACGCTGAAAATAAAAATACAAGAGATAAAGGAAAAGTGTGGAAATTCACTTCATGTACACATGCGAAAAGGGACACCCGCACTTTTCACTTCCTTTTGCCAACAAACTTCGCAGTAGATTCGAAATTTGACCTAAGACCGTTTCCATTGTAGCAGAGGTTCCAACCATCTGCTTCACATTTCACCTACAAATCAACCAAAATGTTAAAGAGGTATAAAAGCTGATTACATTTGTCCAAGGCGAAATTCCTTCAAGATAATCTCATTCTAGTGTCAATCAATTGAATGCCCTCTTGAAGTTGACAGCCAAAAACATGAGGAGTCTACTACATTTACAAGTCATCCACCTGTCCTTCAGTTCAAACATTGTCCCCAGCCACACATGCATGCTTTGATACAATGAACCCTATTGATCACAAAATTGGCCACGTATCCTCCGAAAAAACACGCATCATTTTGTTGAAGTTCGCTACAAAGAAGTTGATGGACACTAGATGCACCTTTACGACCTCGTCAAATCCGCCGTTCCGTTGTGTCTTCTCAAAGAAACCGGCACCATCTTTCACGATTCACAAAAGTCTTTCGATGAAATCTCACTTTATAGCATCCATTAAATTACGTTTTTAGAACTCGCCATTAAACCCTTCGGACACCGACAGCCGCCGGCAAGCAACAACTCCTACAAATCAATTATCCTCTTTACGAGGGTGCAGCACCGCATGAACCTCAGCTCGCACGAAATTGACTCGTTTTGCGTGCAGATAAAGTGCAACCAAATTAACCTCTTATCTCTGGCCACAGGTATCTGAAGCTCATTCAAAACCGATCTCCCCGAGAACGGAGAGGAATGTATGCACCACCAACTGGTTGGGCCAACGTCCCACTGTGCTGTCCCGCAAGGGAAATCACCAACTGCACCGCCAACACTGCACTCTGACAAAATATTTGCCACCGATCCTATCTCAGGACCAATATTAAATTATTCCCTCTTTGGACGCCCACAAAAAGGAGCATCGTGCACCCGCTCTCAGCGCCGAACCCACATCATCAGCACCATCATCGTCGTCATCATCGTCAGCACCATCGGCGCCATAGCCATTATTGCCACCAGAGCCGAGGACGACGGTGATGTCGGCGATGATGACGCACACTACGCCGTCGGTGTCTATGGCTGGGGGTACATCAGATAAATATTCGGTAACGCCCGCCAGCAGAGCGGGTGCCTGGGCGAACGTCTTTCCGAGTGAAAAATTGCCAATAAATGTCCCGCCGTAGATGACAGTGGTGGCAGACACCAGCTAGGGGTAGTGTCCATTAGATGTGCATCCTGCACACCACTTTGTCGCCCCACCGAAGCGGTAAGATGGCCGAAAAGGCAGAGAAGGCTGCCAACGAAAAAAAAAAGAACCATCTTCTTCATTCAATATTTAAGGAGTAATCAAAACTTTAATCGTTGTTTACCATCAAAATTTCTTTCGCCAGCTTCACTCATAAAGGCTTCACAGGGGGTGGCAGCGGTGTGAGTATGTGTGTGTGTGATGCTGGTTAAGTGCAGAAAGAAAATAATTTCTCATCCCAGAAGACATCAGTGACGGTGGTGGCGGCGGTGCTGGTGGCTGGCTGCGGCAATGGCGGTTGCGACTGTGGTTGAGTTGGGCTTTGTGGCCCCCTGTTAGTGATGTTGATTCTGCTGCCGGCTTTGAGGTGGAAAATGAGAAATTTCTAAGAAAATTTCATTCCATTTTATAAAAGAAAAGGACGACCAGAAGCGCAGAAAAGAAAAACCAGAAGAACAACCCACCAACCAACTGAGCAAAACAATCTGAACGAGGTGATGGCAGTTAGGGGAATTGCGCAGCCCAAGACTTGTACAGTGTTCCCACTTTAACTTAATCTGAATTCAATAAATGGTAACCGCAGAAGGGTACATGGGGAGACTTAATTGGCGCTTGCTTTGTTCTGAGAAAATCTTTTAAGATTATGCAATGATGGAGGATATCGCGCGAGGAATAGTTCGGGGATGCTTAAGAGATAACGCGCGTTGGAATAGATCTCTCACTGACTGTGGTATCCACGGCGAATGATGTACGTTCGAAATTCGCTGCATCTTCACAGAAATTAAAGAATCAATGGAATAAAATAATAAACATACAGCATTTTTGCGTTGTTTGGGTCGCCGTGGCGAAGTGGGTTAGTGCATCGACTCCTACGCAGAGGGTGCCAGGTTCGATACCCGAATTTTTACCACCTTTCAAATTTTACGGCTCCACAGCTTTCGAATCACTGACAATGCTCAAAGAATATTTCTTGTCTAGAAAAAGCTTCTCAACTTCGCCATTCGGAGGTCCTTCCACGCGTGAGAGAACAATAGCACGCACAACACAAGTGGTTGCTGAGAAGCTAGGCCCTGGCCCTCTACGGGCTGCAGCGCCACCCATATTATTATTATATTTTTGCGTTGTAAGGACTTGTGTGCACTGCATCTTCACAGAAATTAAAGAATCAATGGAATAAAATAATAAACATTCAGCATTTTTGCGTTGTTTGGGTCGCCGTGGCGAAGTGGGTTAGTGCATCGACTCCTACGCAGAGGGTGCCAGGTTCGATACCCGAATTTTTACCACCTTTCAAATTTTACGGCTCCACAGCTTTCGAATCACTGACAATGCTCAAAGAGTATTTCTTGTCTAGAAAAAGCTTCTCAACTTCGCCATTCGGAGGTCCTTCCACGCGTGAGAGAACAATAGCACGCACAACACAAGTGGTTGCTGAGAAGCTAGGCCCTGGCCCTCTACGGGCTGCAGCGCCACCCATATTATTATTATATTTTTGCGTTGTAAGGACTTGTGTGCACACCACATTTCATTAGTTCTGAGTAAGGACCTTCGAAGCCTGCGTCGGATTTCGAAGAGAGAGGTGCTGTCGTGTGATTTCTTCAATTTGTTGAGCCGGCTTCGCCAATTTTACGCCGTAAGATGAAACCCATTTTGGTTTATTCGCTTCGTCTATTCACGTCTCTTCTCAACCACACGACATTAAAAAATATCCAATGCAAAAAGATCACTGTTTGATGTAGCTTTTGAAAATCGTCCATATTTCTATGAGAAAGAAGTACTAAGGTTTGAAAAAATGTATGTTAAATCTAAACTTTAAACTTATGAAATTTGAACACTTTTTATGATAAATATTATACGCATTGGGCAAAATTTTGTTAAGAAAAAAAGTTATTCACATTTTTCTAAAACTTGAAGGTTTTGCTGTTGTACTTAAGTAAATGTTTGCTTGATATAACAATCATAAACAAAAACCAACACTTCTGAAATATATGATCTATCTATCTCTATATAGCTACATCTAAAATTTGCAACAAATATTGTGCTTTTATTGTCTTGTGACTTTATAACTCACGAACGGGGACAACGAATTCGATGACAATGTTTAGAGTTTGTTCGTATGACCGTGTAGATGGTTTATCCAAAGTTGCCGTGTAATTGATCAACGCGTTAGCGAGTTATGACTTTTTATGTCAGCATATGAACTTGGTGGCGCGACAATCCGAGGCGGACGTGGGCCTAGCTTCTCAGCAACCAATTGCGTTGTGCGTGCTTTTTTTTTATAATTTGCGCGTGCTCAAGGGATTGCTAATACCCTTATGTGTCCGGGGTCAAGACACAGCACGGGCCGAAGGTATAGAGGGAGGAAGGGAGAGGTGGTACCTGTGCACATTGGTATTAAACATCTGCTTGTTGTAGTCTGTGGGAAATATTAGGCTGGGAAGAGCATTCCATATTCGTGCAGTGCAGCTAAAGAACGAGTGTCTGAATATAGCTGTGCGTCCGAAAGTAGGCTTAAGCGTATACTGATAGGTATTCCTGGCGAGACGAGTATTGCGGGTGAATTCATGGAGAGGACGAATGCAGTTGGCTAACTCACTTGAGCATCGTTTGTTGAAATAACGATAAAACACGGACAAAGAAGAGACGGTACGTCGATGTACGAGCGAGTCTAATGCCTCTGCGATATTGTTGTCTCCTATACGTTTTATCGCTCATTTTTGGATTCTATCAAGTAGGCGAAGGGTGGTCTTGAGGGCACCAGACCAGATATGAGCGTTGTTCTCAAGCTTGGGGCGGATGTACGCCTTATAAATTAAAGCCAAATCAGAAGGGATGCTATTGTTATTTCACGAGTGGAAGTGACCTAAAGTCTTATGCCGACTCCGAACGGCAAAGTTGAGAAGCTTTTTCTAGACAGGAACACTCTTTGAGCATTGTCAGTGACACGAACGAGGTGGAAGCAGATTTGGGGTTCGAATCTAGGACCCTCTACGTAAGAGTCGACGCACTAATCCACTACGCCACGGCGACTCACATCTGATAACAACAAGAAATACGTAGGCGCCTATGAGCGTGTGTTGTATTTATAATGTATGCTTTTTAAGGCGGATGTGACCGCGGGACACAGCTAGAATAAGACATTGCATTCAATAAATAGTATAAAAAAGGAGCTGTAATTATATTATAATGATAAGATATGTTTCTAGAGACTGGGTTCATTGGCAGTACATTCTTTATTGCCTGCGGCCTGCTGTTAGGGATGCGGACATGAGATGCCATACATAACATCTTCACTCATCCCAATTCGAAAGCATTTTCCATTTAAAAGGTGCGATGCAATTTAAAACCTGTTTTTCGGCATACTTATTTTCATTCAGCGCCTAGATTAGTGATGGGAACTGTCGAATAAATTGGACTATCGAAAGTTAGTAACTGAATGATTTTTTTGTCTTATTTTATTCATTCATTCAATTCATGCCCATGGGGAGAGGAGGTGAATTTTATAGTCAAAAGTCAATACAAGAGAAAAAATCTTCCACTTGAAGCAAAAACCTTCGAAAATTGTTCCACCTGAGGAACTGAATAACATTGCACATTGGTCAATCCTCAATAAACTGATACCTAATCCGTTGAAATCTACATGTCTTGTATGCTCAGGTGGTACTTTCGACTTATGTGACGATAGTCGGATAGTTATGAATGGTGATATTATCTCTGTTGAAAAAGTGTGAAATATCTTGGACTTCACATTAACTCTTCCCTTACCTGCTGTACCTTACCTGCCCTTACCTATGTTATGCAATTGATTCTACAATTAAAAATATTTATACTGGTTTGCGGTACTTGCGACATTCAGCTTACTTACTAAGCGAAACATTGAAAATACGTCTTGTTAAAAGATTACTGTTGCATTGTTTACTTATAACTGATCTGCGTATCCATATGTTGACATTAGCTGCGTTTTATTGCAAGCGTATATACGCCTAAATTCCAATTTGCATGTAAAATACACTAACAACAAGTCCTATATCCGCTTAAGTTAAGTATCTATCGCCGCTTAAGAAATATGCGCGGGTAAAAAAAAATGCTTCCAAACATTATTTTCTGTGTGTTCATTCCTGAATTCATTCATTCATTGTTTAGGTTGCTGTATGTGGCTATCATCTGCAGGTTTGGTTGATGTATTAGATCATTTTTAATTTTGTTGACATCCATAAGTATGCAATTTTTGGTATACTCAGAGTGTCTCTGCTATACATTCTGTTTTGGCTTCGTAAACGATTCTTTTAATTTGATAGACATTTTTTTATTTTATAATTATTAAGTGTTATAGCTTGTGATGGTCACGCTACACAGTCACAAAACGAAGATTGTGACCATTAAAGATGAACCATCATTTTCCAAGACTACACCCTTGACTGCTTAGCAAATGTCATAAATGTCGTCGGTGCTGCCAAGATTTTATGATGAATCATAAGCGCCGATAATCGTTTTTTTTGTGCACTTCAAAATTAAGCGTATATACTCTTGCATTAAAACACAGAAAAAGTAAAAGAAGAAGTAACTTTTAATGACTGTATTCGTTTCGTTTACAATGTCCCTAGACATTGCAATGTATCTCATTTAAAAACTAAGCATCTGGGTTTGAGCTTGGACGATCTTGAATTATCGTAATATCCTATAATTGTACAAAATTATCCACCATAAATGTGCTGATGATTTGCACGATGCGCTCACATTTGCACATTCAACACGTGGTCTGAAATTAATTCCACAGTGCTTCACTCATTGCGTTGGAGAACACACCTGTCTAGTCGTCTTCCACACGAATTGCAGACGATAGACTCGATAGCCGACTTCCAAAGAATGCTTTTTACTTGTATTTCTGATAACAGCAGCACAGCATAATAAAAACCATTTCTTATAAAAAGTTATTAAAGTTTTATTTCAGACTCCAGTTGCTAATATAATTGTGAAATAGTATTGCTTACATGTTATTTATTATAGATGCTTTGAAGCAGATGCATTCTGTGAACTTTAACTCTTAATAAATTAATTAATTAATTAATTACGTAAATTAATTAAATTTATTTTTTAATATTAGCCTTTTTATAAATTTTATTAAATAGTGGGTCGCCGTGGCGTAGTGGGTAAGTGAGTCGACTCCTACGCAAAGGGTGCCAGGTTCGATACCCGAATTTACCACCCATCATAATTTACGGCTCCACATCTTTCGAGTCACTGACAATGCTCAAAGAGTATTCCTGTCCAGAAAAAGCTTCTCAACTTCGCCGTTCGGAGTCGGCATTAAACTGTAGGTTCCTTCCACTCGTGAAGGAACAATAGCACGCACAATACGAGTGTTTGCTGAGAAGCTAGGTCCAGGTCCGCCTTGGACTGTAAAGCCCCCCATATTTTTATTATTATAAGTAAATAATTAAATAACTTCACCTGACTCGATAGTTCAACCGAATCTCTAAGAATTCAAATCACTAGACTCTCTTTCAGAGGAGCTGCAAAAATCATTTGACAATTGACTCTATAGGTGAGTCTAATCTGACAAACAAGTAAAAAAATATGTACATTCATAATATTCTTATTGAGAGCAAGAAATTAGTCAAACTATCCTTTGAATGATTGACGATTTTCGACTATCGATAAATGAATAGCTTGGAATAAGTCAATAGTTTCTATTCGATAGTTTCCATCAATAACCTAGATTAGAGCGCTTGTACATAAAATTAATAAGGCTACATATGACTTTCTCCAAATACCTTCTTGCCATTCTCAAACCTCTGTGCGTCACTGGCCAGGCCGGAGAGCGCTATTGATCGATCGTTACTTACTTCTTTTGACTTGGATTATATGGACATCAAAGATATGTGGTTGCAACAGCACATGGAAGTCCTGAACGAGAGATTAAAGGGCATGGTCTCACGTGATGTGGACTGACCACCCATAACGTGCAATTTTACTCCGTCAGCCTTTTTCTTGTGGGATTTACAGAAGCAGATCGCAGATCGACACAAGCCACAAGCCACAGCGGCCCTCAAAGTGAACATAACCCGTGCCAACAGTCAAACTAGGCCTTATTTATGGGTCTGAGTCATGGAACATTGGACAGTTCAAATGCGCTCCACCCACACAGGCCGTGGCAGGGATTTGATCGATGTCTTATCCCATACATTGAATGCGTTTCAAACGAAAAAAAAAATATCAACAATATCTCACACACATTTTGTTTTACTTAAATTTGGAGATATTAAGCGAACTCGCTTTGTCGTAACCAGATCCCCAATCACTGGTCTAAAATTATGTTCTACAAGACTCTTTTTGCTTGCTTATTTTGACACTATTGGTGCCTTGGAATACATCATCGACTATTCGACTCCGTCTGATGTAAGTGTCAGTATAGGAGAATTCTCCCAATTAGTCCTGAAGGGAAAGATCTGTCGACTGCACGAAACCGATTGCTGACGCATCATGCATTCTGTGCTTACCTAAGCCTCGAAAAAATAAGTCGTCTTTGCCTAGAGTAGTATTGAAATTTCCTGGACCGACCTAATTATTGTAGCTGGGGCATTGATCGTATGTGCTTTTAAGGAGATCATTGGGTCGTGAGCGCAGATATGGCTGATGTTTCCGAATTTTGCCTTCCTGCGGATTGTTATGAGGCGCTCGCTTATGTACTTATAACCTAAGACTTTTTGCCAAAGTTTGACTAGAACACCAAATCCTCACCAATGCTTACGCTTCCTGTACAAAGCGGCGTTGGAAACGTCGCACTTTTGGAGCTTTCTTTTGCCTGGCCAACCCCATTGTTATTCCTGGATTGTGATAACGCGTGCTTTTCAAGACTGCAAAGGTCTCCGCGAATTCATCAGCTGCACAGGGTCTGTGAAGGGACCTCAAATTCCACATCTAGACCATTTGCTGGATCGTTCAGATCAAATCCGTCCATATCCGTGGTGATGAGGATGTTAAGCCCATGAACAACCTCCAGCTGGGAGGATAAGGCCATTTGTTTAGTCCACAGAAAAGAGGGGTCGAGAACGATTCGTTGTTGGTAGCCTCTTGCAGGCTGGGAGCGCCCCCGGTTTTCCTAAGCAAAAAAAATCTCCATTCGAGGGTCCCGACCTATACTTGAAAACCATTTAGCCCCCGCTGAGTGGAGCTGTAGATACAGCCGTTGGCCTCTAAGTTGATCAGTTCCTTCACCGCCATCCTCAAAGATAAAAAAAAAATACCTTGGTAGGCTCAATATCTCTCAGCTCTCGTTTGGAGCTACGCTACCCAGACGTGTCACGAGGGTTGGTTTCCTCATCTTTTTTCGAAGGTATTGGGCTCCCGGATTTCATCCCGTGGACGTGAGAAGACCGAGGCTTACGCAAACGCTTTTGTGAGCATGGCTCGCCAAGTCAACGCTGAAAAAGGATACAACTCTAATCCTGGTTAATGCCGGTAGTATGATATTGATAAAATGTTAATTTCTTGCAAATAATAAACACTGCCTTAAGTCTTCTGCCTGCTGGGTGAGATATCATTGATGAACCACAAAGTCCAGTCTGAAGGGTCTTAATGTAACACACTGGTATAAATCGCTGGTATCTACTCTTGCTTGGTCAGATAGTAGTCTGGTTCATTAACTAGCTTCAATTATGCCGTTCAATTAAATGCGACGTTGACTACACTCCTTCTTTCGAAAGCTGGAAACCTTCACAAACACCTCTCAAAGTTCGAAGAATAGGTGCGCACTTTCCTCTCTTGATTCCCTTCCAAGCCATTCTGAAGGTATTTTGCCAAAGTGGTTTTATTACATTTTATTTTCTCACTCCCATCCATCGGAGAGTCTAAATTGATTCCCAAGAGCATAAGAGTGGCATCCCTGAACAAACACCTCAGTTGAGCGACGGCTTTGCACGTGGTAGTGTTGAAAATATGATAATAACGTGGATTCGAGACACACGGCATTCAGGCGGCTTACAATACCCTTAGACAAAGGACCAGACTTCAGTGTGATATCATCTTACAATTGGGTGGAGTGGGCTCGACTGCAATACCCACCCCGCATGCTGTTGGAAATCACTGCAAACACCTAAAAGGTGCCTCTGTACCGACATCCTGCAGTGCGCTTTCTCAGAGAATGCATGAAAAAATGACTACATTCTCGAAGCATGCCCACCGAACAGTGGTGTCGAAGCAAGCGAATTTCGGTCCTCTTCCCGAGAACATGGATTACTACAGAACCGAGTGGGCAAACTTTGGATCTCGGCCGGGAAATTCAGCACACAGCACCACTGTGGCTGCGCAGAGAGGCGTCGGAAAAGAAGGGGCGCCACTGCCACTGCAGAGCACACAACACACAAGTGGCAAGGATAAACATTCTTCTGGTCTGTGTACCTGCATCCTATTGAGAACCGTTTTAGATTAACGCTTTGGAAAATTTGTATATCGTCACAGTTTGGTGTGAGTGGTGCTCTCGCCTATCTTTGTGTGCAGACTCTTAACCGGAGAATAGGTAACAACCGCATTTTCATCGCCATCCCGCAAGCCTGCAAGGCGTCGTCGTCGAACCCATCCTCCTCATCGGAATCATCGTCGTCATTCGGTCCACATCGACGTTGGTCGTCTGCCCGTGATGCCGCAACACATCAATCTTTCACCAAAGTGTGCGGTGTATTAATCGGTGCTGTTGACATTCTCATAATAGAGGCGCACAGTCGTCCCCCTTGCCCACGCCGCCGTCGCTCTGGCTTGAACGTGGTGTAACTCGGCCAAGGTGTGTATTGCCGCTCCTCATCGGGCTTTAGCTTATTAATTGATAATTAAAAATGCATAAACACCGGCTTTGTGGTTTGCGCACTCTCTCACTCTTTCTCTGTTAACTGAGTTTCTCCGGCTGGAGCGCACTACTCCCACCCATCCCGCCCCAAATCCTCACTATCATTGCATTCCAGCCGCGTCGGCTGGATAATGAGCCTATAAAAGGATCTACATCCTCTGCTGCATCCCCAGCCCCCGGGCGTGGAAGTGGCGGTTTTACGCGAGCTCTCCATTATGAACACGAATTCCATCTCGTAAAGTGTAAATTAATAGTTAATGGCCCTCGAGAGTGCGGGCGGGTGGCTGGCCCTGCGTTGCGCAGTTCCATCGCGTCAAGGAACGGACCGAGCGACGTATATAAATCAGCAAACGGGAAAATAACTGCATCCCATATACCTAGCCGAATGGTATGCGCGTAGGTATGTACACTTTATGCCGTCATTAATTGGTTTTCCCTGCGGGATGAATTTGTTGTGGCTGAAAGGTTTACAGCCACCCAGCTTCGCCTGCTGGGCCCGGCTTGCCTCCTGATACAGGGGTATTGCTGCCGCGGCCGTTTTGATGCTCTCAGCAGCTCTTGGCTATTGCCAGATGAGGTCGTATGCCAATTGGCAGTTCTATCGTTTGGACAATTCGTCGGCACGGTGCCGTGGTGCAGCTCACAGGAATCGCTGTCGTCGCCGAGCGGTTGTAATAACCGAAGATTTTAGTGCGCGAAATTTTACGATAACGGTGCTTTTGTTTTCTAATCAAGTCGAAAGGATCTTGGGAGTCAATAAAACGCTTAACTTCCTTGAAATGTTGGCTAAAGAGGGATTAATTATGATACCGTTTTCGGTTATTGCCAAGTTAAGCACGAAATCAAGGACGATACTGTTCCGGCCACGGCCATGTGGGAATAGAGCCTCTGGGTAATGAACTCGATGGATGATGGATACTCGGAGAACTTGATGCACGTAATTTATATTCGACAGTGAGTTTAAGGAATCAGTATAAAAGCCTTAAAAAACATCAACATAGACTATCGTTTCCTCAACGCCCAGTAACATTATGATAAATGAACATTATGCAAATTGAAAGGGAAAATGAAATAAATGTCAAATGTCAATCCTAAACACCAATATTGTACCTACTTCAGAACACTTTAAGTAAACTTTAAATAATGTACAAATACGAAGTGGGCAACCTATACATACGTTCATTGTCAGTACAATACCCCGCTCAAGGCTACAAGCCCATTTCATTTTCAAAAAGTACCTAATTTCAAACAGCTGACTCTGTCTTTAGTGTGCTATTAAGTAAGCTAACCGCCTGCTCTCTAAGCCGCCTGCTCTCCAAGACGCCTGCTCTCTCTCAGCTAACACACTGTCTCCACAGGACATATTTCTGCCCAACATCACAGGCACAATCTAAACAGCAATCCGCAATCTTTTCATTCGAGAGAAAGATATTCTATGTTGCTTCAACATCAGGCAGCCTGCATCAGTGAAATATATCGTAGTTTGAGAGTTCCGTTGGCGCACAATTTTGAAACTACACTCGAGTCCGGATATTGCTATGACGCACAAGGCGAACTAAAACATTAAACTTATTTTTTTAATTACATATTACGTAGTATACTTCTGATTCAACCAAAGTCACCTACAGATAGTGACTTCAATGAAAACTGAATAAACTCTTAAGTCAGATATTTTCTTTTTATTTTGCTATTAGATGTACAACAATAAAAATAATGTGTGTTTAATTTTATGTCTAAGTTAAAAGGTATGTAATTTTAGTTTGTTTCTGATTATAATTTGATCGATAGTTAGAGCTATGTGCAACGTTGTGCGGACGATTCATATTTTTTTTTTATCTACAGGTATTTTAGTATTTTATCTACAGGTTTCAGAGTCTCGAACCCACTGGGAATTGAAAAAATGTACTCTAGTTACTCACAATTATCGTCGCTATCTTGGCTGTTAATGATAACAATATTCTGCTTTGAGGGTTATTCGCATGTTTCTACTAGTGATGGGTCAGCTCAAATTGATAAACCGAGTGAACCGACGTTACATCCAAACCGAGTCCAACCGAGTTAAATCTATGCCAAACCGAGTAGCCGAAACTTAGACGAAACGAATAATTGAACAGTAAAACCGCAGACGGTTCGACCCGGTGTGAAGTGAGCTTATTGCACATACACATGAAAACTGTTTTTGCACAAATTTATTTGTTCTGCCCGGTTCAATACCTAGTTAGCGTTCGGTATTGTTTGGTGCTTGCTCTTCACTCGCTGATCCTTTTTTCACATGTGTGCATATTATACGTATTTGTGTTAAGCTGTTTTATGTATGAGCTATTTTCTTCCATTGTGTCTCAATCACAAACCAAGTGAATAGAGAGTGTAATCTCACAGAAGTGTGAGATTTTTACACACTAAAACAACCTCCCTGTATTTTTAAGACTACAACTAACACCCCTATTCTGGCAAACCTCAGTGATGTGTTTTAAGTCACAAATACCTCACAAGAGCATGGTGAGTCACAAATTGTGAGGTTTTCGTATTCTGAGCAAAGCCTCATAGCTTGTGAGCATCACAAGAACCGTCAAAATTGTGATGTTCTCATGAGCACATCACAAGGAAAAATAGCAACAAAAGAACTGTCACACACAAGGAAAAATAAACAGATGTTGATTTTATTTTGGCGTTTAGCTCATCTGCATCCTATTCGGGTCAGTTGGATCATTTTTGCCCAGATCCATTTGCAAGAAATTCGTATAATGGTCCAACTGCTCCTGGGATGTAGGCTGATATTTTCTTGTTGCTGCAAAGTATTCATTATTAATAAATACTTATACATATTTCATTAATATACACAATATTACCTTGTTCGCTACGTTCTGCCTTTATTTTGTAGATACGCTCAGTAAGAAAAAAAAGCGCGAATATAATAATTGTAAAAAAAAAAAAAGAAATGGCAATGAATTCACCTCACCATGGTGACTATTCTTGTGTGTTTTCTTGTGAGATTTTCGCTAGAATACCAAATTGCTGAAACCTCACAAGGTAGGCATCATAATTTTCGCCTCACTGACATTCGTGCGTTGTGACCACATCACAACCAGAATAAGGGTGTAAGTGAAGTACTTAAACAGTAGTTTAATAATAATAATAAAAATTTGGGTGGCGCTTCAGCCCGTAGAGGGCCAGGGCATAGCTTCTCAGCAACCACCCGTGTTGTGCATGCTTTTGCTCTCTCACGCGTGGAAGGGACCTGCAGTTTAATGCCCTCCGAGCGGCTTAGTTGAGAAGCTTTTTTGAGACAGGAAATACCCTATGAGCATTGTCAGTGACTCGAAACAGGTGGAGCCGTGAAATATGAAATCGTGGTAAATTCGGGGATCGAACCTAGTACCCTCTGCGTAGGAGTCGGCGCACTAACCCACTACGCCACGGCGACAAACCAGTAGTTTGCATGTCATAATTTAGGTACTGATCGGCAAGTTACTTCCAATGAATGTTCCTGCTAACACCGCAACCATGCGCGAGTGTAGACTATCGCACGAGATCAAGGGGTCGAATCCTTTGAAGTCGGCGCAAGACATTGGCGCTTATGTTTATAAGCAAAGTTCTTAACTTAATTTTGGAGTGGTAATATTCCAAGATTTCTGTGGATATCGTTGTTTCTGATATTCTATGGTGCATTAACGAAGGTTCTAAGCACCTTATTTTGAAAAGTCTGTATTATGCTTATATTACTTGCTTCGGCACAAACCCCAAAGTTATACGCCATACGTCCAAACAGGTTTTAGGACTTGCTTTTATACAAGCTGTTTGTTGTCAATACTTAGCTTGGATTGTTTACCAATAAGCCAGTACAGATATTTATATTTCATGTCAAGTTCTGCACGTTTCTTTTTGACGTGCTCCTTCCACTTGAGTCTTACGTCAACAGTCATCCCGAGATCTTTCGCTTCATTGCCAAAAGGTATTTGGACACGATTATTATAAGTGAAATTAATATGGACTGATTTGCTTTCATTAGGACCAGAAGTTCATCCATTCGTGTATCTGATCTGATTTTTCTGTAGACTCTTCAACCGTTTTAGCTGTTACCAAAATGGCAGTGTCGTCAGAAAATGTGCCTGGAACAGTGTGTTCTTTTTGTGGTAAGTCACTAGATGCAGCAGAGGGGCCAAGAACACTCCCTTGCGGTACACCAGCATTTACATTTTTAAAAGCAGAGTATTCATTTTCATGATTCAAACGGAAGATCCTATCAGAGAGATAGTTCGCTAAAATACTATACAGTTTCCCCGGTAGAGATCGGCATAGTTTATATAACAGGCCTTCATGCCAAACGTTGTCAAAGGCTTGAGAAACATCGAGAAATGTGGCTGAACAAACGAGCTTTTGTTCAAATGTCTTTCCTATTACATCATATACTTGGTCAATAATTAAGTGTTTAGAGGTGATTTGGTATGAGCTGTTTTTCTTCCACAATATTACTAAATATAAATACTTAAGACATTATCGGGAGTAGTGAGATGGGTCTATATGACTTTTTGTCCGTTGGTGATTTCCCGGGTCTTGGTACCATTATAAGTTCTGCCACTTTCCATTGACTAGGGACATGTTCAAGTCTAAGCGCGACATTAATTAAGTAGAGTAACTTAAGAACGGCTTTCCTAGATAACTGTTCAAGAATTTCTCCTGTAATTAAATCGTAACCAGGAGCTTTTTTCGGTTTGAGCTTTTTTTAGTTCTTCCTTGTGCTCTGCCAAGGTAGCACTTCTCAGAACATAATTGTCGTCGTATACGTCGAATCCATTGTAAGTGACAGGAAGAGTTTGACCGTCCAATAGCTTCAACGTCTCTTCCAAGTAGTCTCTGAAGAGATTAGGCTTGTCTTTATCTTCTTTAGCCCACTCGTCTCCATTCTTTCGGATTGGCGCATTATGTGAATCAGGTTTTTTTAATCCCTTCACCGCCTTCCAGAGTGAGTAGTTACTTTCTTTTTTTGCAGATAAGTATTTAAATTATTGTTTTTGAATGCTTTGGTTTTCGCCTTCAACAGATTACACAATTGGTTCAGACGAGTTTTATGTTGTGGTGAGCGAGTTTGTCGCCATTTTTTTTTTTTTTATAATTTGCGCGTGCTCAAGGGATTGCTAATACCCTTATGTGTCCGGGGTCAAGACACAGCACGGGCCGAAGGTATAGAGGGAGGAAGGGAGAGGTGGTACCTGTGCACATTGGTATTAAACATCTGCTTGTTGTAGTCTGTGGGAAATATTAGGCTGGGAAGAGCATTCCATATTCGTGCAGTGCAGCTAAAGAACGAGTGTCTGAATATAGCTGTGCGTCCGAAAGTAGGCTTAAGCGTATACTGATAGGTATTCCTGGCGAGACGAGTATTGCGGGTGAATTCATGGAGAGGACGAATGCAGTTGGCTAACTCACTTGAGCATCGTTTGTTGAAATAACGATAAAACACGGAGAAAGAAGAGACGCTACGTCGATGTTCGAGCGAGTCTAATGACTCTGCGATATTGTTGTCTCCTATAAGTTCTATCGCTCGCTTTTGGATTCTATCAAGTAGGTGCAGTGTAGTCTTGGGGGCACCAGACCAGATATGAGAGTTATTCTCAAGCTCGGGGCGGATGTCCTCCTAATAAATTAAAGCCAAATCAGAAGGGGTGAAATGTTTCTTGCACCGATTAAGAAAACCTAAACATTTCGCAGCATTTTTGGTGACCTCAAATATGTGATCGCTCCAACTAAGTGTTGTGTTGATACACATACCAAGAATGGAAAGTTTTCCGGTTTCATCGACACAAGCGCCATTCATGGATAATGGCTGATTATCAAGGGTTCGCTAGAGTTACAGCAGACAGCATTGAGTTCTTGAAGCATTGAATTCCACTCTATTGTTTTTTCCCCAGTTAATTATGCTGTCAAGATCAGAATTCAATGTGCTTAACATACGCTGCCGTTCCAATTCTACGGCCGAAGGGCGGGGTCGGTTGTCTTGGAACGAATATGAAAAGCTAAGGGTGCTGTCATCAGCGAAGGAATGGATTGGATTAGAAGTAGCAGACAAGAGATCATTTATAAAAATGAGAAAGAGTGTCAGAGACAGAACTGAGCCTTGGGGAACACCAGCATTTATTTGGTGGATATCAGACTTCAACCCATCCAAAACAAATTGAATTGAACGGTTCGAAAGGTAATTTCTAATCCATAGAAGAAGAGATTCATCGATACCATAGGCACGCATTTTCGACAAGAGAGCTTGATGCCAAACTCTGTCAAATGCTTTAGAAATATCAAGCGGAACGATCTTGCTTTCGCCTGCATTGTGCAAAGATTGGTTCCACTTTTCGGTGAGATAAGCTATCAGATCACCAGTGGACCTGTCGCTGCGGAAACCATATTGTCGGTCATTAAGAAGCTTCCGCGATTCAAGATATTTCATAAGCTGACGGTTTATCAGCGTTTCCATGACCTTAGAAAGAAGGGACGTAAGTGCTATGGGTCGGTACGAGGTGGGTGACGAAGATTCGCCCTTTTTAGGGACTGGCTGGACAAATGCTGTTTTCCATCTGCTCGGAAAGAGACCTAAAGAGTAGGATAGATGAAAAAGCTTACGCAGTGGTTTTGCCAGCACAGAAGAACACCTCTTCAGAAGTGTAGGGGGAATACCATCCGGGCCAGCGGATTTGTGCACGTCGAGATCTTTCAGTACTCTTGCAACTGTACGAGTGCGGAAGTGGATTTGTCCCATGATGAAATCAACGCTGTTAAGTACAGGTGGAGACAAATTGGAATCTGACAGTGTAGAGCTAGCTGCAAAATGAGCCGCAAGCAGACTAGCATTGTCTAAAGAGCTGACAGCTGGAATGTCATTGTAAATGAGCGTGGGAATTGAAGACGAGGCGGAATTCTTTACGTTTTTTACAAATGACCAAAAGTTTTTGTTTTTTTACCCTTGGGACATTGTAGCACTTTTTGCCTCAACTTTTGCTCATAAGAGAATTTCACACGTCTGATAGTTGCATTGCAGTCATTTCTGGCTCGTTTAAACTTCTTCCGGTTTTCCTCAGTAGGGTTGGCTTTGTATGTCCGGAAATTCAACTCTCTCATCCTAATAGCTTCTTTACAGCTCGAGTCAGACCATGCGTTTGCTTTGGGCTTGATACTCTTCACTCTGTGAGGAATGAAGGTTCTCATGCCCAGCAGAAGAATATTTGTGATCATATCATTTCTTGCGTGCTTTCCGTTTTTCCTTTACCATTTCCTTTACATCTGATGGATATCATAAGACGTGTTTATCTGCTCCTTTTCTTGCTCATGGTGTACTGCTCCAAGCGGCACACTGTATATTTTCAATAAATTTGTAGAGAGTGTAGTATGATTCAGAGAATATACAGTACAACCTCGATAAAACGAACCTAAAGGGGATCAGAAAATATTAGGTATATCAAGTAATTCGTCAGAATTAGGTTTGTAATATAGAGGTTGGGTTATTTTTAATAAGGTGATCTCAATTACTTACGTACTCATGTGCTTACCCTACTATAGGGATCTATTTCCACTATTAAATGAAAATACTTTTTAACGAAAAAAAGCAGATTGTTTGACGTTTCTAAGCACCAATCAGCAACGATTGTCTTAACACGATTTTAACGTATTCCAACTTGTTAAGCGTTGAATTATGGAAAAATTTAGTGTAAATAATCGATACAATTCGTTACGTAAAGGTTATAAGTTGACTAAATTTGTTTGTTTGGCCATTTGTGGTCATGATTATTTTTCATAAAGGTATAATTTGCGTAAGCGTTAAATTGAGGAAATCGATAAATTCAGGTTCATTATATCAAGGTTGCACTGTATTCTGAATGGTGATTACATGGTGCTTACATGGTATTATATGGGATGAATGTATTAAGTTGGGTTTTAATGGGTTTGACAAATTAATAAAACAAATTAAAAAAGTTTTTTTTGAAACCGAGTTAGCTAACTCAAGTTTCTACTCGATTTGCTTCAATTCAAACTCCCGTTAACTTGGCTTAAGAAATCTTCGGTTTGGCACATCACTAGTTTCAGCATCATCAAAAGCAACATATTGTTAAAGGTCCTAGTTTTCTATGAGTGTTTGATTATTAATAGCTTCCACTCAAGCGGAAAGGGGGATGTCATCTTCGTTGCCTAGAGCAACTGAGACAGAATAGATATTATGCAAAATGTTTTGGGATTCATCAAACAATTAAATGTTTATTCCAACCAAGTGACGTTTGATAGTGACTGTCTTTGATAATAGCATTCGTGAACAAATGACTAAATGTATAATATTTTAAATCTGATAATTCGAAGTCGACTATTTCAGCACTCATAGAGGTACTTGCTGGAATTTTGTTTTGAAATCAGTCAATTGGTGCACTCAGGCGTATACGTACCAAACGTTTTCGTAAAATAACGCAAAATGAAAAAGGCCGTATTTCAATTCAATTTCGAAAGTTCCAAATTTCGGATGAATAAGAATGGTCGGGGAGGAACGTGCCATGAACCAATCTTTCATCTCTCAAATGCATTTCATTGCAAGGAAGAGTGAAGGTTTGACTATACGGCCTCCGTCCAGCAAAGTGATAGCTGAACACACATTCCCGTGATCATTTTGATGGGCATGATTTATGATGCGAGGCGAAATGGGGAGGCGACGAAGCGAAGTCATATCCAACAGTGAGATGATCCACGAGGACTATATAAGATTAGGTTTGACTCCAGATGACTCACTGTGCAGGTTCCCAAGTAATACAAATCAGGGGATAGAAAACTCGCGTTGATCCAAAATGAGCTTACCGGCGAATCATGAAAGCTGAAGCAATGCTGCCATCTTACAGAAGGTGATCTATGCGAAGGTGCGAACAAAATGATTAATATGAAGTGTGCGAAATCCCGGATGAAGACATTCTCAATGCTGTCCTATGGAGACTCGGATAATGCAGGAGAGATGTGTTACTAGACTCGCGGCGGGGACTGTACAAAGATCCGAGATCAACTAAGACAGTAAAAATCGAGCACTATTAAATTCCTGCAAAAAATACAGCAGTCTAAAGCAATCAAATATTGTACTTTAAGTAAGTTTATTCTAGTTATCATAAGTCACTAGTTTAGCATAGAGAGGTGCGATTTCTGTTTGCTGTGTTTTTGGCGTCTATCGGTTGTATCAAGCCAATTGATAATTTTCAGCATCAGGTTTTTGCGGAAGTTTGATTTAAAAGCTCGAATAATCCCTTGATCCATAGGCTACAATACTGAAGTCATATTGGGAGTCAGAAAAATCACAGTTAATCTTCTTAAGTCAGTGATTTGCGGATGTGCGGGACAATTGTCAATCAAAAGCAGAATTTTTTCCCTTGTTCGTTAATTCACGATCGCAAGCACTTACCCACTCGGTGAAGATTTCGGATGTCATCCAGGTTTTCCAGTTACTCTCATAATCAACTGGTAATGACTGCACATGTTTCAAAAATGTAGGGCTTTGTGCTTACCATGCCATTTATGTTTGCTGGAATAATCACTGTAATCCTTACTTTGGACAGCTTTCCTCTCAGGCATTTTTCACCTTCATCGTCACTCAATTGCACACGCAGGTTAGGCCAGGCCTTTGCTTGTCATTCACTCACGGCACTCTGTTGGACTGACATCGACTCTACAACTTCGAAACGCTTTATTACAACATTTTTTTTCTTCAAGCGATTAGTCGTCATAAGCGAGGGCGTACTTAATGGAATCTACTGAATATGCCTTGGGCGAACATATTCCGAAATATTAAGCGAATCAAAATATATCTTTCGGACTTTCATGACCAATTGAAACAATTTGATTGTGCAATTAAGATTCTGGTTCTTGACAGCTAGTTCAGAGGGAACTCTGTTACATTATGATATATTCTTTATAAATCTGAACAACTCGTCATAAACAAAAGAAGAAATAACTTAGTTATTACGATTTTACGGAATCTTAATCTTCTGAACATAATTCAGCTTAACTCTCATTTCTTCGGTATGTGATCATTTTTTTCCTTTAAATAAATGTCTATTCCCACATAGGTGGGTATTTTATGACATCCTTTGAGGATGCTGCCTTAGAGGCACATTTTGCAATATTACCTGCAATTGAGACAGACAAGTTCTAAGGGGAAAAGAAAAAAGAATGGAACCAGGATAAAAACTGACAGAGGAGACGTTGATATCGATTACTTTTGTATGGAAGTGTGTGGGGACTCTAATATGTCAAAGAGTTGCGAGAACGAGAAGTTTTAAAGACCTTAAGGCACTACGTGGGCTGCTGCACTAAACTACGTGGTGGGGGGGGGGGGGAACTATGTATGTAAGAGAAACATTGAATAGGCAGTTTGACATTTGAAAAAATTATCTACTGGACGTGCTCTAACAAAGAGCCCATGCATTTCAGTCAACATGTCTTTCAGTGTCGGGTTAGTTCAGCTTCGTTCACTTTCAATTAATGTGCATTACAGGAGGAAATTACTTATATTAACTTGCTTATTTACTAACTTTATTTTTAGACAAGTCCTTATTTTCCAAATGATGATGTTTGTTTCGCACTTTTAGACAAAAGTTATGCAATCCTCGCAGCCCATGGCATGATTGGAATAACTTCCGTGGTCATATAGTGGAGAGGAGAACACTGTTGACGGTGGGGGACCTTGAAACACCACTAATAAATTCGTATAATATAATTTTCGAAAGGCATATCACTAGGTTAACTAAGGTGCCGAGGCTACGTCACACTTAGTTCCAGTAGGACCCATTGTGATGCCAATGGGAGATGTAACTTATGCGGTCCTACTCGCGTACTAATTTTATTGTTGTGCCTCTCCTGTCCAGCCATCCCGAGATCCGGTGGTGTTCCTGGTATCTAAGGTGATTATAGCCAGTTAGTGCTCCGAGTTCCATCCGCTGCAGCCTCTTGCTGCATTGAATAAGTATGTCGATCTTTATGCTATTTAACTTAAGTCATTACGTTGGAGAGGTTTCACGGGTGGGTAGTGTTTCCCCTTTCACTATCACTTTCAGCTTGATATCAGCTAGAGGTGGATAAAACCATACGATTGACTGAGAGGGTTCGGTTTCTGTCCCCTTCTGGCAAGTTAATCTACTATTTTTTTGCCGGTTATGTCCCTATGACCTAGGACTCAGCATAGAGTAATCGAGTGCGTACCAAGAACGTTGAGCGGCAGCTTGCGAACAAATTGGACTTGATAGCCGAAATTGCTTTCATGGCCGCTTGACTGTCCATTAGGATGATAATATCAGCTGGTTGTATTTCCAGCGATGACATCATTTTGGCCTTTTTCTTGACCGCCAGGACCTCCGCTTGAAAAACACTGCGGTAGCCAGGTATCTGATAAAGCAGTATATGTTTTACAATTCGGAGAAAATGCCCGCGCCTGTTATTTTTTCCATCTTCGATCCATCGGTGTACACGTGGAAGGATGTTGAGTTGTTCATGGGTTCATTAGAGTTCCACTCTTCCTTGTTGGGAGATAACACCAGAAGGGTATTTCGAAAAGCATATCGCTAGAGTGCTAACCATCATCAGATACTGCATTCTAGCTTCCAGACTAACAGCCGGTTTCAGCCCGACAAAGCGATGTTCCCCTTGGGAGAACATTGTGGAGGTTGTGCATGAAATCCAAATGAAGGGTTTGGTTCGAGATAAATGCCTACGCGTCCTCTAATTTGAGACCACTGTACTGTCTGTAGCAGTCAGTGGCGATGCGTGAACAAAAAATGTATACTTTTAATTCAAAAAATTTAATTTTTTTTCTCTAACAATTTAATACAAACTAACTAATACCATTCAATACTAATATTTGCAATTTAATGCTAACCTACGGCAAAAATGGTTTTCAGATCTCCACTCAATATCTATAATAAATTTCCTACTTCGTTCATATTCTACCAGCACGAGTAGAGCCTAAGGGCAACCCAATTAGGTACTCATATTTGAATGTGCTACACACAACACAGGATTGGCCTATTGACAAATCTTTTATACCTGAAGTTAAACTCAAAGTGGTGGTTCGGCATCTCTGGAACTCCCGGGAAGTGAGTTTTGTGTATAAGCCTTAGCTTAGTCCTTCCGAGGCTCATTGTTTTCTTCCGATGATGTCAATGTCCTCGACATATATGGTGAACCGAGTGTTGACATCGAACTGACGTAGATGTTCACAAAATGAATGATTTTAAAAAGTCGTTCTTCACCACAAAAACATATTTTTTGATATATTTCCGTTTTTACCTGAAATGTCACGCAAACCGTACCCGCATTAATATATTTGTAGATAGGCAGCGCTGAAAGGACTTAAAAGTCAAGTTATAAAGTCCAAAAATGTACTCAGCTGCTTGGATCCGCTGCAGCACCACTGAAGTAACAACGCCATCTCTCTCCTATGGGTTTCTGGACACATTGGAATCCACGGAAACGAAAAATATGACAGAACACCAGCTAAGCATCTCTGCTCCGAAATGCAGAAAACGCAAAGAATCGGGGTGATTGAAATTCTGTAGCATCTTTTAGACAAAACTCGATAATATAATTCTAAAATGATGAAAATCCCAAAGTGCTGTGGCCATCGTGAAACCACAACATTTTATACATTTCTCAAAAACCACTGGAACGTTCAGCGGTTGGTATTCAGTCCACTACAGAGTTACCTGGGATGCCCCTATAACCAGATACTTAACAACGGTATTTTTAAAACAGAAACACCCATCTTGTCAGGAGATGAGCGTATGAATTAAGAATTCAGATACATCTCCACGGCCTTAAAGCTCTGGGCCTAATGGCTAAGATTACAATGTTGTACACATGTTACAAATAGTATTGTTCTTATAATAACAATAAATTTTTTAGACAATAAATTTTAAATAAAAAAAATAATTTAAACTTCTTGTTCACAACTGCGTGCTTGTTGGTAACATCGCTCTATATCTGACACCATTGACGTAAACGGTGTGGCCTTTTCCCCTTCCGATGCCATTATTAACTTGGGCAGGTGGAGAAACACAACAATTGATAAAAACAAAGGTCACCCCAAAGCTATTATTCCCTTGCGTACAGGTATGTTTTTCCAATGGACTTTATTTCTTTTCTTCAATTTAGCTAGAATTTTTGAATGCGTACAAGAACCAGAAAGGACGAAAAACATGAAAGCGTGTAGGATTCATTTTAATTTTTATCAAATTTCTACGAATATGAATTTATATTCAAGTTGAAACAGGTGCACGGTCAAATTCTACACTGCAACGAAAACAAGACCACTCAACTTCTAGGAACAATCAAGTTCAACGGATGCAACTGCGTTTTGAAACTCCTCATATGAACAGCATATATTATGTTCTCCTGAATATGAGCTACCGTTTTTCGTCCGAATAGAGGTTGCAATTAGAAAATGTAATAATAGAATGCAATATAATACAGCTTGTTTTTTTTTGGCTAGAGGTAATTGGTTGAGGTTTGTTATAAAAATGAACAGCTTTTTCGGAAAGTTTGTTTTTGTTTACGCTGCTACGTATACATATGTATATATAAGGGTGAAAAGCCATTATACATGCTAAAAGCTCACGTGCGGGATAGGAGCGGCGAAACCACAGACCACAATTATGCATTTAGATGTGATTTCGTTGCGCAATGAATGGGAAATTTGGCCACTAATATTTCAAATTAATTTACGATAGCACCATACTAAGGCAAACAAGTTGAATCATCAGAACCTGGATAGTTTTGGCTTCTTTAAGTGTTTAACTCCATTCCATTGGAAATATTTTAATATCTTGGCACTGTTGCAAAAATTAACGAAACTTGACTTGAGTGCTACATGTCATTGATTAAGGCACAACTTTGTGTAATCACATGATTGAGATAAGATTAAACATTGAGATGATTATTATTGTCTTGGAAGATTGTACTTAATTCACCCGTCATCGCTAGAAGCATGGTGTTCCAATTCGAAGTGTGGACACAATGTCTTGCATCTTTTTTAAAAATTCGCTTGCAATATTATAATTTAAAAAAGTAAGATTTTTTTCGGATGCCTAAGTTTCTTCAAAACTGAATTTTTAGCTGCCTTTCCAAGATATTACAAATGCTAAGAATAGGTATTCTCTCAGGGCAGCCTTTTGGGTCCGCTACAATATAATATTTGTGGAGCTACGGCCTACGTAGACGGCTATCAGTATGGATATTATTCAAAATGTCTTTGGATTCATCAAGCAATTAAATGTTTATTCGAACCAAGTGACGTTTGATAGTGACTTTCTTTGATAATAGCATTCGTGAACAAATGACTAAATGTATTATTTTTAAATTTGATTCGAAGTGGACTATTTCAGCACTCATAGAGGTACTTGCTGGAATTCTGTGTTGAAATCAGTCACTTGGTGCAGTCAGGCGTATACGTACCAAACGTTTTCCTGAAATAACGCAAAATGAAAAAGGTCATATTTCAAATTTAGGAAGTCTAAAATTACGGCAGAATATGAATAGTCGGGCAGGAACGTGCCACGAACCAATCTCTCATGTCTCAAATGCAAACACATCCCGGGGATTATTTGTAGGGACAAGATTTATGATGCGAGGCGAAATGAGGAGGCGACGAAGCGAAGACTTATCCAACAGTGAGATGATCCACGAGGACTATACAAGATTAGGTTTGACTCCAGACGACTCTCTGTGCAGGTTCCCAAGTGATACCAGTCAGGGGATTGAAAACTTGTGTTGATCGAAAATGAGCTTACCGGCGAATCATGGAAGCTGAAATCAAGGTAACGTGATAGATATACTATGACAATGCTGCCATCTTACGGAACGTGCGTGCTGGAAGATATTCCCCAAATGCGGCACAACCAACAATATTGTCATGGGATCGGACTAAATGGTGGGTTCCAACTCCCGGATGAAGACATAGTCAACGACGTCCGATGGAGACTCGGATATTGGACTAGAGATGTGTTACTAGATTCGCGGCGGGGAATGTACAAGAGCAGTGAAACTATAATCGCAAGCGGAATCACATCGGACAACTTAGTTAGGTTAGGTAAAGGGGCTGCTAGTGAGTTCAACCGCACACTAAGACCATATTGGTCCATTGTGATACCCACAGTCAGACTGCTCCCACTGATAGACTACTACAGTGCCAGTGGAAATGATGACTGGACCAGATTTGAAAACCAAATAAAAGTATTAACGTATTAACTTTGCCTTTACTGGAATTCAAACCTTCTAACTTCGGACAGCCACTCAACCAACTGCGCCATCCAGTCTTTCCCTTCGGCCAACTAGGTTATACAGACATTGAACCGTAACAAACTGCTGTGGATTTGTTTTCGTTGTTTTGCTATTATCACTTGTATTTATAATGTTTTTAGACGATGGCAAACATTGCTTTAAAAGGTCTCCGAACCGACAGCAAAAAGCTTCATACCATTTGGTAATTCTAATTTCATTTTCCGTTTGTCCTTTTTAACCGCTTACACACATAGGCATTAGGTTTCAAAATTGATTTATAAACATTACCGCCTCCGACCATGTTCCATAAGGCATACTAATTGAGGATGTAAGATGTAAGGTAACATCTACAATCCGCAACACACCTTAAAATATGTAACGTGTTATATCACAGAGAACTACCGCAGGAACACGTTTTTAAGTATTAGTCATTTAATTATTTTATTACATTTATTTATTAATAATTTTATTCATTATATATATTATATTATTGTTATCACTAATATAATAATGTGTAATATATTATATATAATAAAAAAATATAAATGTAAAAATATATCGCATAGAAGTGATACAAAAGTGTCACAACTCAAAAACTTCAGTTTTTTGAGATAAGGCCACACAAACATTTTTAAATTACCTTCAAACACATCTATCAAGGGCATTAACTTACGTGTAATATTTCTTTTTCCAGAAGGAGATGTGTCGTTTTAAATCTTTTGAAAGAAATTAAAAAATAGTGTCACATATTCAGTTGTAAGGTGTGCACAAAAATATCGCCCGTAACATATTTCGAATTGTGTTCGAAATGTAGTGATTAGAATTTCATAAATTTAGTGTTATATTTCGACTTTAAATACGTTTGTTGTTTTTTTTTGTGGAAAGTATTGGTGTCATTTTGAATTGTGTCATTTAAGTGGGTTGAGGTACATATAGATACTTTGAATCATGTCGTTATTGCAATTTTGAAAAATTAAAAATGTAAACTTAAGGTATATTATATTATATTCAAGCAGAAGCAAAAGACAGTAATACCGCGGTTCTTGCACGTATGCGGTAATTCCCCAACTTTATTGCTTGCGACATCAATTTTTTTTTTACATTACGTACTCAGTATTGCAAATACCCAAAATTTGAACTCAGTACTTGTTCCAATTATTATTTTGCTCCTGCAGATGACGTGTCTTTTAGTAGATCCAATTTGGGCAAACACCTTATACATACATTTTTGGAATGTGCGAAACAAAGCAATGCGTCCTTGGACGATGTCATGACACTTCAGAGGCTTAGAAGTAAGGATGTTCTGAAAAAGCTCGTCTTTACAAAAAAAAAAAACTTAAGTAATAATCTGTTTTAATTCCATATAATATGCACATTATTTTAAACTTAAATTTGACAGTATAATGGCATGCTTATAATGGCTTTATAATTTACATGAAAAATAAGTATTCGGTACTTGCAACATCCTTCAAACTTGCATCGAGTCCGGTTTTCATTGTGAGCAAGAATCGCTGTACTACTGTTGTTTAATTTTAGATAGATCCGTTGAGCTGGACATGGCGAATGTCTAGCAGACACTTAAGGCCAATAAGAAGCATTTTGTGATACATTTGTCCATGTTTTTTAGAGTAATGATCAATTTAGATCAATTAATTAATATAATAATATGGGTGGCGCGACAGGCCGAGGCGGAACTAGCCTAGCAACCACTCGTGTTGTGCGTTCTGTTGTTCTTTCACGCGTGGAAGGGATATACAGTTTAATGCCGACACCGAACGGTGAAGTTGAGAAGCTTTTTCTAGACAGGAATACTCTTTGAGCATTGTCGGTGACTCGAAAGAGGTGGAAGCCGTGAATTATGAAAGTTGGTAGATTGGGGATTCGAACCTGGCACACTCTACGTAGGAGTTGTTCTTACCCACTACGGCACGGCGACCCACACAGATCAATTAATTAATTTCCAGAATTTCATAATGAATTCTATGAGTAACCCAAGATTTATAGTGCAAATGGGAATTGACAAGATTCAACTTGAATTCTCGGCCAATATACCTACAAGAACTTTTACTAATTCGATTAATCTAAGTTTATGACTTTATCGACAACTCAAGATATTCTCCATTTCACAATCACTGTATCAAGTCCTGAAATTGTGGTTAATCTTCTGTTCAGTACGATGAGTTCCACATGGAAAATGTCTTTACAAATTTAAGAAGATACATCTGATTCAAGCATTGGCAAGCATTGATTCAAGGAAGAAGTCCAGGTAAACGGAGACAAAGATTATACGAAAACTCAGGATTTTGATAAACAGCCGACCACATCAAATTAACTTGAGATTGAATTGTATCCTGTTGATCCTGCAGTAGAAGATAGTGTCAGAAAATTTATTAACACAAAAAAAAAATCAAACGAAAAATCGAAGTCGAAAAATCAAAATTGTATAAATAATAAATAAATATATATCGACGATACATCAGAATCATGAATTATAATGAACAAATTACAATAAAAACAGAAGATATAAGAAATGTCACAACTTAAAAAAAATTTAATAAAAGCTTCTTAACACAAAATTCGTCATTTTTTGTTTGAATAAATGACAAAAGATGTAATTTATCAAAACCATGGATTTAAGTGTTTTTTAAATTTAAAATTGTTGATAGTAACATTATGGGACTTTATGGGCATTGCTTAATTCATAGTTCTACTGCTCCTACCTCCCAGAATGGTCTTATATCTCTACTGAAAAAATGAGATTTGTAAGTTGTGAGCCTTTTGTACTACAAGTGCGATATAATAATAATAATGTTAATATATTAATAAAATCGTTGAATCTCAAGACAAATTCCGAAATCTATCCCCACTGATACCCTTTTTCAACCTTTGCGGTCCATTATGTAGGTGTGTCATCTCAAATCCATCTGTGTACATTCAATTACAAAATCACACACAAAACAAATCACACGTCGAGTATACCTACATTCGCTTTGACACAGTCACCGACATTATCTGCGATTCAATCTTTAAATACACACATCCGCCTGGAAAGCCAACCGCGCATAATATTCCATACACAAAGTTAGCCAACATTAAGCCTTTAATGGACCACTGCATCTGTTTGGTTTCTCCTATCGCGGGCTCAAAAACTTTCTGCCACTGACTTTCAACAAGCTAATCGTGGTGTCCCGAGTTGCCGAGTTGACAAGGACATCCTCCCACTCTCAGCGGGTCACCAGCATATGTGCCACAGGAAAACTTTGCGAATGGAGGACAAGCCCTGTTTTGTATGTCGACTTATCTCGGTTTATAATAATTAGCAACACTGAAGAGTCGTGATATTCGTGAGGAAAGTTTCCATCAAGGAGGTTCGTGTGCAACTACTTCAGCAGGTGTGCCCTCTTCAATATTCCGCGGATGAGAACCAGATCCGTGAAGAGAAAATTAACAGACAAAGTGTACGAGTGCTGAGTTCAGTTGATACAAACTTTCACCTTTCACAGATGTACCAACCTAATTGCGTATGGAAGTGTGAGCTGTTGCGGAAGGGGGTTACTGCAAGAAGGGTCTTGGAAGGGTCTTATAGATTTATTTTTGTGAGAGGAAACTCTAACGAATTGCAAAGATTTTGTCAACTAAGTAACACACATAGTTTTGCAGGGAGGTTTCGGGTGCTAGTAAATGGAAAAATTAAAGTAGAAATTAACTAAAATATTAGCTGTAATTTAGTTTAGGTGGACTGAGTCCATTTTCGTTGACCAATATTTTTGATCCTGTTAGCATAAAATAAACTGTTTATTGAACCGGAAGATGATGAAAAGGATAAAGGTCGTATTTATCATTTCCTTGGTTGCTCTCAACTTGTTGGTTGCTGTTGGTTGCTCTTGGCGAGGTGCCAGCAACATAGACCTTCCTCACGTTGACATAGACCTTCCTCACGGCAGCTTCTGGAAAGGCTTTACAGCAACCACCTATATGTGAACAAGTGTATGCAGTTGTCCTGTGGCTTAAACCAGGACCCGGTCCTCCTGGTTCGGAGGTTGCGCGGTTAAAAAGTTCCGAAACAACGACAAGCCAATACAAGAGGCATCTTGAGCTGGCCCTCTAACGACGCTAGCTCCGTCCGTCATTCCTGTCCTTGTTTTGAATATGATATAAAGGAGGCAATGTTGCAACGCGCCTTCAATGATTGTGAGACCACTGTACCGAGCATGTCACCCGTTCAACTCGTTTAGCTAAGCTCTTAGGTTTTGCAACCAAGTTGAACTACATCCTCGCAGAATAACGGATTTGTCTGATTCTGGACGGGTATTATTATTGGTTCATATTTTCACTGCTATCAAAGTAGATGGTGACCACTATCGGAACACTTTGGAATACTGTGTTGCCCTCGACTTTAATCAAGTAAGCCCACAGAACAGAACACTCCACAGGTAAGTGTCAAGCTTTTCTCGGCTCTTCACAGTTGGACATGAGTCCTTGGAGTTTGCGGACACAAGCCTATGGGATAATTGGACGTGTTGTGTATCGCTAGAAGTTATGAGCTATATTCAATTACAGTGTTGTGTAGTGTGATCCAATGCAAGCACATAGACAGGGGCCACCGTACAAAGAGCCATAACTGATCCCCGAAAGTATCAAGTGGCATTCGATGGGTATCGAACGTAGAGGGCAGCTGACTTTATGTGCATTCACAGAGCAGAATGTTTGATGGATTCTGTGTCTTCCTCATGTCTGGAACATCTGCAGAAGTACATGGGCGGAATGTTCAGTCTTATTGCATGTATTCCTATGCCGATTACCGTGCGTAAGTCCTTCCGAACAAAGCCAGGCAAATGATGTTGATCCCTTATTGTTCAGAATTGGTCATAGAGCCCTTGCTGTAGATCCAATACTCATACCATTGAAATCCGGCTCTGTACTGTGCTTAGTTTTTATTTTCTACCTTATGGAGCTGAACGGTTGGTGTACAAAATCACCAAGGATATCTCATTGCCCCTCTGTATGCATTGCTTAACCAGCTACGGTCTTGTCTGATGATATGACGATTATTGCCGCTTTGCTATCAGAAAAGATGGTGGTCGAATGACTGGTAACGTTTTGATGATTCAAGTCCAGTGGTGCCTCGTGTCACAGTCACAGTCACATCGGCTTCGGAAAAACACTGCGTTCGTCCTATAGTGCCAGGGATTTTCGAAGAGGTCACATAAGACTGCCCCCAATACACGTGGTAGAACGAAACTGTATGTATGCAGCCTTATCAACGACTTAGAAAAATATGTCATCCGTTTGAGAATCAACCTGCGACTGCGACACCAATTTACTGTTGTATGGGTGCAGTATCTGGACGGATTACACCTTCCATCTGCGCCAAGTCAACGTCAAGCAACCAAAAAAGAGAAAAAATGCGTATCTAATACTTTATCAATAAGTTCGTATTCTGCTTTATTTTGCGCTACAGTCAGAGGTGGATCTGGGCTCCAACGAACAAGCCTCTCCAACCTATACGATCTCTGGCTAGCTGTCTGCAGTGTCTTATTCCAAGTTGATTGAAGTCCTTCTCCACCTGGATGCGCCACCTCCAAGCGGGCTACCTCTGTTGCGTTGTCTCACAGGAACTGAGTTGCCCGTACGCTCTGCATGGCCTAGCCATCATAGGCGTTGAATCCGTAGACGCCTGAGTAGGCTCATGTTGCTTTATTAATGTACGGGCTATATTTGGGACAGCATGATTAAGGTCATATATAAAATCAGCTTTGACCTTCAAGAGAAAGCTCAATTGCCCCTTGAGCCCGAAGAAATATCGGTTGGGAAGTGTTGTTCTGCATCGGTACTGATGTTGTTAGTCTGTTGACTGCGTAGCCGTGTTAGAAGAACTCCATATCCACCACGAAGTTATGGCTGCCCATCGTGGGCAGCTTTACTCTGTTTACCCCGCATAGACCGCCAGGCCCTTTTCAGCCGATTCCATCCCAATACTAGCAAACGCCTAATTGACTGCTCGCTGTGTTCTGCCAATCAAGTGAATGACATACGTATGGTCACAATTCTACGGACTTCTGGAAGATTATGCTTCCGATATTGGCGAGTGAGTCTTGCCAGGATGATGAGAAAGAAGTCATATGGCCGTTCGTCGACTTGTCTTAATTGAAGGTCTCGGTGAGTTCGTTACCGACCTTGATTCAGCAGCGAGATTCCTCCGTCGGCGTCGTGCACAATCTGACAAGCTTGGCAGGAATGTCAAAACTAGACATGGGGTTTTATAGCTGTATCTATCCCCGCTATCTTTGAACTTCTTGGGTATCTTCCAGGATCAGCTGTAGTGTGAAGATCTAAAACAAGCGTAGTGTTGAAGGGAACTCAATATCGTTGCAAGACGCGTTTGGTGCATTATTCCCCCCAGTTGCTGTATACAAAGAAGAAATCTTAAAACCTTATCCCACTATTCTGTTACCGATACGTTTGCAAATATCAACCGAAACCATATGTTGCCCCAAGTTAACTATGCTTGAGTAAATTGATGTGAAGACGATAGTAAACGGTCAAGACCACTTTATCCACAACTGCAGCAGTGCACAATGACCTTCATCTTCGCAACGATGTAGTCAAGAATAAAAGAAGCACCTCCTCAACACCACGTGTCCTTCAATTAAGCGCCATTCAAGGCTTGAAAATCAATGGAAACGTTCCTTTTTACATGAAAAACTACCGTGTACCTGCGGTGAAACATGACAAGGAGACAAACAGTCCGTCCTCCGAAACTGAACAGAGGCAAATGAATGAGTGATGAAGTTTTTGATTACCTTACTTATCACCGCACTGCCGACCCATGTGACGACTGTGTCTCACGATGATGGTCTCAACGCCGCCAAAGAGTGTACCGCCCGAGCACGAAACCACGAGACACGTACGACTGCACAATCAGTCAGGGATTCTAGCAACCCTAGAAATAGTCAACAGCAGCCACTGCAATTATGGCGTTAATTGCAGGAGCAGGGACAGAATAGTGGCTCCTCCGCAGTATCCCTAACCACTGCCAGTGCAAATTATTTATAGAAAAATTTTGCTCTTCTCTGTGGCTGGGTGTATGATTTCAGAGGACGACCGTGGCAGTGGCAGTGGCAGTGGGGTGGGCAAAGGAGCTGGAAATAAAACTTTTTACCAACAACGGCATTTTTGTTGTTGCCTTGACTGAAGCGAAATAAATTTAATGCAATTAAACAAAAGCCAAACAAGTAGTTAGTGGTGGCGGACGACGGCGGATGGCGGCGGAGAGAAGGTGGTCGATGATTAATTCTGTTTTCCCTTGGCCATCCTTCCTTCGAGTTGTCTTCTTTTCAATTGGTTTCCTTATGGCACCGTCCTCTGTATGTGCTTCAAGTTGGTAATGCTTAATTTACTTTAATGAGTAGAACCGCAGGACAGTGGGAGTGGAGGAGTGGTGGAGGTTAGGGAGGAGGTATGTGGGTTAAGTGTGGAACGAGAAGAGAGTGTGCTCTCGATGTGAATCCTTGCGCAGTGCCGGCATAGGGTGTTTGTGGCCATAGCAACCGAAGCTCTTGAGATTTTCATTTCTTGCCTTCATTTATATTTTTTTTTGTTTGTTTTTGCTCTACATCATTGTTTCCCTGGGCATGTCCGTGCGACTGTGGGTGGGCGATGCGAGCGAGATGGAGATGTGGCCATTATTCGGGCTCACTTACTGTTGTAGGTTCTTGGGATTCCTACCAATGGGTAATGTAATTGGAGATGAACACTTTCTATTTTCGGAATGTTTAACTAACGAAGGATATAAAGGGTTTTTGTGTTGGTAACAGTGACTACAGTCGGAACGAGGTTGTGACGAATGGTCTGAGGGACAAGCTGAAACAATTGACTTAGTGGGTGTATCTTTTGTGGAATTGGTTATGAAAGATCTTGAGAGCTGGTACGTCTGGAAAATTAAGAAACTATCAATCAACTACTCAGAGGGAGAGTATCCCCGAATTTTTTTTCTCTTAATGAGTTCAGCTTGGCCTTAACAAGTTATATGTCACATATTTATTTCTTCAGCTTATTTACATATGGATCACGATCGACGGGTTGGTGGTGTCGTTATTCTATGCCATGTTATTCTGGAAAGGGACGCCCGTTCACTCGTTCTGTGGCCCGTCCTGCGGTACCTGCCTTCCACGTGTACTTTGCTAGTCTAGCTTGTCTCATCATTCGTTAATCAAATGGATTCTTGACAAATAAGATATATATACAGACCTATCTACCTTCACACAATTCATTATCGCTTATAGTTCCACTTAAGGAAGCAACATATTGTGGCACCTCTCAGCAAGAGACTACATCCAGCGTAAAATAAGGGTACTACCTCACCAAACAAACCAACACAAATAAAACGAAATGGCAGCGATTGCATAACCGACTACAGAAGCATCTACTAAATATAATACTTTAGCCATTTCTATATGTTAAGCTCTTTAATTCAAACCACAAACAAATAAAATTTAAAAATACGAATGTCATGCTAAAAATGGCAAGTTATTCATTTCAGCGCTTTATTCAGACTAAACAAAAATCCAATAATTTACGTAAAGTGTGGTGATTTGAATGTAACGGAGATACTAGAAATAAATTAAAAACTGAAAGTGTTGATTCGCTGCTAGGGCGTTCTGTTATTTTTAAGTTGAGAACAAAATGAAATGCGCGATGGTTCTCAGGAAAATGAATAAATTATTATCTGTGTTCAGTGCATCCCTACATCGTGGGTTAAATGATGCATTTTCAGATTATTATTTATGTTGAGGGTATATTGCACCGCGACCTTTAGATCTATTGTGCCCCCTTTTGTTTCTGTTGCTCTTTTTCGAGTCCATCCACTACCACTACCACTGATTGACTCCAGTGATAGTGACGTTGGTGCAAGAAGTAGTGCCCATGATATTGAAGAAATTTCATTGATTTTTATTAAAATAATTATGGATCTTTAATATTTAGTATCATAGCTCCAATTTTCAATTACCTACTTCTCTACACTAATGTATGGAAGTTCTCCCAGTTAACCTCTGTTTCCCCGAGGAGAGAACTAAAATTTCCATTTTTTGTAAATCTATTTAAATTTTCAATAGGATAATCCGATGCCTTGTACTTTCAGGCATCGTCGATTTTGTATTTTAAATCAATAAATTAATGTCACATTCGGTTTTGGTGCCTGTCCTGGGTTAGCGGGGTCCCCGGTTCTAGTCCCAGTGAAAGCAAAGTTAATACGCTTTTGTCTGGTTTTCAAATCTGGTCCAGTCACCATTTGCCGTTGGGATTAAATTAACAGCACTGTCGCTGGTCAATCAGTGGTAGTAGTTTGACTGTGGGTATCACAATGGACCAACATGGTCTAGGTATGTTGCTGAAATCACTAACAGCCCCTCTACCAACCCAAATCTAAGGCATCTTCTTTAAAATTGTTTTGAGAAACAAGTTGATTTTGTTTCACTTCTGACTTATCATCATATCAGTAACAGGTAACCATTGATCATTTTCAGCAGAAGTACAACTTTTCCAATCAGTTATCTTCGTTTTCTTGATCATAAATATAATTCAGCAATGTATTTTCTTTTGTTCATTTCGCCATTTTCCAAAAATTCTTGAATCTAACATACTCAGATGAAAAAAAGCTTAAGTTGTTAATATTTCTCTAGCATCAAAAATCAAATGAAAAATCAAATTAGGCTGCTTGCAACGACCGTTTTGTATCGAATTCAATGGCTTAATGAGAGCTTCGTTTAGATTTCAAGCGGTATAAGATGAATTTTGCTTTCGCAAGAATTACAATGGTAACAGTATATTCAGTAAAAAAGTACATTCACACCAAAAAATGTATCTGTTACTGCATCTACTCTCTAGTGTAGACTTACAATTGTGCCAGAGTGTTTTTTTAACAGCAGTTTACCGTAAGCTTTCAGAGTTGAGTATGTTTGTGTGCATACGCTTTCCATTCCAATAGCGGACACTTTCCATTTGGCATACAGTTATAACTCGACTTACGTCGCTTAAGTTAATCAATTCGTCTTACGACGACAAATAAATTCATGAAGTTATCAGTTATAACTTACGACGTCTCTCGAACTTGCGCCAATACGTGCTTCTTAAAATTTACATAAACACGCCCCAAGTCAAGTCCTTAACGTTGGTAAAACGGGGATTGGATTAGAATCAGCTTCCAGGAAGAACATTCACATCTAACGTAGAAAGCTCAACACCTAGCTACAAGACTGTCAAACAAATTGACACTTCTTTTAACATTAAATGCTCAAGGAGATTATAAACTTAAACCACCATTGGTACATAACTCCGAAAATACAAAAGCTCTAAATTTACCAAAAAATTTAACTGGTGGTCAAATAAAAAAGCACGCGGATCTTTTTACTGAGTGGTTTAAGAAATGGTATTCTCCAGCCGTTAAAGAGGTTCGTTGGAAAACAAAACGTGAAAGTAACTTTTCTACCTCTCAATACAAAATTATTACTCTATACAATGGATCAAGGATCTATATCAAGCTTGTTTGAAACCACATTGCGTCCAAAGGACTTTCAAGCAATTTGCGAATCATTGGACGACACATGAACTAAGATGACCATTAAAGATATTTGGTGTAAGTTCGACATCAATAATGCAACAAGCATAAATACAGTGAACTCTCTCTAAGTCGAATTTCTCTCTAACTCGAATTTTTCGCCATATTTTGCATCAAATTTCCATACAAAACCCTCACAAACTCTCTCTAACTCGAACAGATTATGGTATCAGCTGACAAATCGACTTAGGGTGAGTCCATTGTATAAAATATGGTAAAGATGATACAGCAACCAATATGAATAGGGCTTGTCGGATAATTTGGGTTGGGCTATGTGTACTCGAGATTTCGATGTGGATGTTCAGTTAAACTAAGAACAACGAGTAATTCTTCTTTTTCTTCTGGTGACGCTACTGTCCGTGGTGGACCTAGGCCTCAACCAGTAAGCCTCTCCAGCCGGCACGATGTTTAACCAGCTGGCTCCAACTGCGCACACCAAGTTGATTGAGGTCTTTCTCCGCGTGGGTGCGCCATCGGTTCCGTGGGCGTCCTCTATTGCGTTGTCCCACTGGTTCGGAGTCGAAGACTCATCGGGCTGGAGCAGTGTTACATGGCCCAGCCATCTTAGGCGCTCTACATGGCCCAGCCATCTTAGACGTTGAATCTTCCTCTCCAATAACCATCAACGCAAACAGGACGAAAGATTGAACGCAGAACTTTTCTCTCGAAAATACCAAATGCTTCCCCATCCACTTTTGAGATTATCCATGCCTCCGCAACATAAAGCAGGACAGGGATTATCAAGGTGATATCTAGTGTTAGCTTGGTCCTTCGAGAGAGGACCCCACTACTCAATTGCCTCTCGAGCCCAAAGAAACAGCGATTGGCAAGAGTTAGTCTGCGTTTAATCTCGGTACTGGTGTTGTTTGTACTGTTCACTTGCGAACCTGCGAGACGAAGTCCTTCACTACCTGGAAGCTATAGCTGCCTATGGTGACGTTTTGGCCAAATCGTCGATGTTGTGAGTCCTTTCTCGACGACAGCATATACTTCGTTTTGCCCTCGTTCACCGCTAAACCCATTTTAGCCCTCTCCGCCTCAATGCCAGCAAACGCCTCATTGACGGCTCGCTGTGTTCTGCCAATCACGTCAATGTCGTTCGCGTATGCTAGCAATTGTACGGACTTCATGATGATCGTGCCTCTAGTTTTGGCGTGTGAGATCGATCGTGAGACGATCTTCTCCAGGATGATGTTAAAGAAATCACATGACAGCACGTCGCCTTGTCTAAAACCTTTTTTTGACATTGAAGGTCTCGGTGAGTTCGTTACCGACCTTGATTGAGTAGCGAGAATTCTTAATCGTCATCCAGCACAACCAGACGAGTTTGGCAGGAATGTCAAAACTATATGCGGCCTTGAAATCGACGAATAGGTGGTGGGTGTCGATCTGCATTTCTTGGGTTTTTTTCAAAGATCTGCCGTAATGTGAAGATTTGGTCGATGGTGGACTTCCCCGGCCTGAAGCCGCACTGATAAGGACCTATCAGGTTGTTGACGAATGGTTTCAGGCGCTCACACAAAACGGCAGAGAGGATTTTATAGGCGATGTTAAGGAGACTTATCCCTCGGTAGTCGGCGCAGTTGAAGGGGTCTCTTTTCTTATGGATCGGGCAAACGATACTGAGATTCCACTCGTCGGGCATGCTTTCCTCCGACCATATCTTACAGATGAGTTGGTGCATGTACCTTACCAACTCATCTCCAGCTGCCTTAAGCAGTTCCGCAGACAGTCCCTCTGCACCAGTAGCTTTATTCGACTTTGGTCTCCATATCGCTATCTTGACTTCGTCTATGTCGGAGGGACGGAATTCTCTTCAACGAGTAATTACAGATGTTCTTAATTTTGCGAGAAATTAAACAAAATTAGCAAACAACATGATGAACCTCTTACTAATGATGAACTTAATCAATTCATAGAAGGTTCAGGAGAAACACTTTTGCCTAAAATGTTTATACTTTTCTTCATAATTTTATTTTACTTTTAAATCACTTCTGTGTTTTCTATCTGAATGTTTCCATTCCAGTGCTTCGGTTTAAGTCATTTTCGATTTACGTCGAACCTAGCAGAACCCATTATCGACTTAAATCGAGGTATTCCTATATTTCATGGCCATGGGTTTGTAATATGGTATTATAGTTTGATTTGTATGTGACGACTTTGGAGTAAAGACAATTATGATCACTCTAAATTTGTTGTATTTGATGGAGTACCACTACATGTTCAAATCCAATACATATATGGACGCATGACATATGTATAACTATTTCAACACATAGGTTGGACTCTCTTACGAATAAAATGTTCTTGTCCCTGTTCGGGAATCTTACCATGTCCGTGCTTGTGTAGAATTTTTATATGAAGTATGGACATGGACATGGCACAAAATTGTGTTACCTGAAAAATGTATGTGTTAAAAATTTCGGGGGAATCAAAGCCTTTCGCCAGCCACCCAAAGAGATCGCATTTGCATCAAAATGGACATTTTGGGATTTATTCGCTTCTTCCAACTGGTGATATAATTATGAACACGTGGGACTTTTTAAGAAAGTTCAAAAATTCTTCAATTCCAAAAAGTTAGCGTCGTTCTTTTCCGAAACTGATAAAAATTCTTGGCGCTGATAATAATGACTGACTTTCTGATGAAGGTGCTGGGTATTCTAGCACAAGCATTTCTCAATGTACACTTCTTTCGGCAAGTCGCCATCTTTCAAGACCAAAGGATGATCTGTTCCCAAAAAAACAAACCATAACCTCACAGTCAATATATCGTGAGCCAATTTCTCCTTTGTTTCAATAACCTTCATTGGATTGGCATCATATTGCCAATCTTCAGCAGGGAATCCACTCCATCCATCTATACCGATGTATCAAGTCCCAAAGCAAAGCCATCACCATCCGCCGCAAAAGGAAACCGAACCAAAACCCCCAGCAGATAATAAGAAAAAAGAGAATAACCACTGTCATCCCCACTGGCTCGAAGAAAAATGGCCATAAGCTAGACTTCGTCAAGTTGCAATGTGCAGCCAACGAAATCCCCTGTTACCTGATAGAAAACATTCGTCATTCCCATATTTCTCTCGCTATTGGCAGCAGCAGATACACATCACCGTAACCCAGGGTAAGACACGGCTGTCCATGGGATAACCCGACCGCTGTTGTTGTTGCTGCGGCTGATTCTGTTCACAATGAGTTGCAACATTCCCCGGATGATGACGATGATGGAGTCAGTGGTGAGGAGGGAACTGTGTCGAACATGGGTAAAAGAAGAAGCATGCGACTGAATGGACGACTCACAGATGAGATTCGAGATCCGAATTGGAGCAATCCCACAGGGCATTTCATTCACACTCAAAAGCCAGCACACTGCCCGCCACATCTCGAAGACCGAAGACCGAAGACCGAAATCATAAATCATTGCTCCCGGGAAGCCTGGCCGCATGAATGAAGACGAAGGATATCCCCGGTTGCCGGGATGCCCGGCTCCCCAAATGTCTCGGAATAAATAATTGAACCGCAAACACACAGCCGAGTGCAGGATCACTTCTCATCCCAGCTCATCCCGTCTCCCCAAAATGCATTCAGACAAATTGTATGCCTATTTGATGTGAGTTAAAGTTTCAAAAGGACACTCGGAGCGTCTGTGTCTATGCAGGCGTGCCAATCTCCAGACTATTCTCTCCCTTCGTCAGACTACCGAAAATGTTTGACTTCCCCCTCCCACCCCCTACCCTACCATTTTTTTTGTTGCTTTGCCATAGACAGTGAGAGCGAGTCGGGGTACCGGAGGGACTGGCAAAACTTTTGTGGGATCACCTTTTGTGCACACAGTGCTTCTATTCTGCCGTGTGACCAAAATGCAGGAAGCAGAAGTCATCTCCTATTCAATAATTCACCGGTCCAAATCGGTTTCAAGTTTTCTGAGGCATTAAGTTAAGCAGAAGAAGCAGGCCCTGGGTGGGCGGCAGGAAAATAGAAAAGTCACCTGAATTATTGATCCTAGTTGGCAAAGTTCTGCAATTCAAAGTGCTGCTGGCGATGGAGAAGGACATGGATTGGGGTTTTGGGCTTGGGTCGCCTGTGGGCGCGAGTTTGGCTCTGTGTGTGTGTTGGATAGAGATTAGATGTGGTTTTCATTGGTTCTCTGTGAGGATAGTCCTTGGAGGAATTTCAATTAAATTGGGTTAATTTTAAATTAATTTAGATATACCGAAGCGCTTGGCAAGGGTTGCTGCTAATCGCTTTCTCGATTTAGTTTCAATCGAAGTGCGATGGGAATTAGCGTGTGCTCCAAAATACTCGAAAGGATTAAGGAGCAGTCCTGCAGTCCTGCAGTCCTTAAGAAACTAGATGCTGAGTGCAGATGGGAAAGGGAAGGCTATTAACGTAACTATGAACTTCAGAGGAGGACTGAAATCTTTCCATGATGGGGATGTATAGTTGGCAAGAAACCGCGCGAAATCACAGTCACTACAGCGGCAGATGGTAAGCCGGTTGGGGCACAGTTGGTTCCATGAGGTATGCAATACCAGAAGTTTGCAAGTTCCTTCTATGAAGTCATTAGCTGCACATCCTCCCAGCTACAGACAAGTATTTTTTCTGTCTTCAATTCAAGTGTTTGGTGGCCCCGGTGTAGGGATCAGACAGAATTCGGCCGAACATAACCAGTCCCATCACTTGTCAGGCTTGTTGGCAAAAAAATCGACGATCTGATGGTTAGTTTACGTCGTTACTGCGTGATATAACCATGACCTCATTTCGGCGTTCAGAAATACTTCGTGGCATCATTTATGAGGCACGTATATAGCTGGAATCAAATGTAGTTTACAATCCTATAATTTTTTTCATTGAATATGTGTATTTACGTAATTAGAGCTTACTGTCATTCCCAGTTGAGTTAGAGGACGAAACTTAACAAATCTTAACGAAACTTAACGCAATAACAAAACTTGACGAAATTCAACGAAACTTGCCGAAACTTAATGAATCTTAACGCAACTTAACAAAACTTTACGAAACTTAACGAAACTTGCCGAAACTTTAAAATATGAACAAAAGTCAAGAAAGTTGGTAACGCTCTCCGCTGATAATTATGACAATGAAATGCACCAATCTTTCTGCCGGCCTACAATTCACATCATACAGCGACCGTCTGCGGAGACGTTGGCATTTTTAACGTACCGTATCACTTCGCCAGACGTTCCTCGAAAGCGGGATCTTGGGTATGATAGGTTTTCTTCAGCTTTTGGAGAGGTTGGATTTTGTACGGATGTAGTTTCAAGCCTCCCTTCCTCATCGATGTGTCATGTAGGGGAGACTGGGTACTCTTGAAACAATTTTCTTCTGGCTAATGATTAGCCATCTCGAAGTTGAAATGCAAGATCAATATTCCTTCTATTATGCACAGAGTTCTTTTGCAAAAAGTAAATTTGCTTCAACCGTCCCAAACTCAGGGGCAAATGAAGAAATGAATATGGTCAATTGAAACACGTTGTATTCTTGACTAGTATATTTGTCTATTTTAGCAGATTGTCATACCCGATGTCACAATTCCATGAATATCGTAGATTGTCATCGTTTTGCCTGGACGATTTCTCATCTAGTCGTCACACGTCTTGTTATTTCGTGGGCCGTAAGTGGAACGATCAGAAGGCTGAAGTTTGTGCGAATAATGCGATGGAAAAGATAATGGCATAATGCCCTTCAAAAAACATTGAAAAAATCGAGCGAATTTATGTGATTGGTTGGGTATGATAAGTAGAGTGTATAAGTGTGCGATGTGGAAGTATTTCTATGTTTTTGAAATATTCCCAAGAATCGAGCAAAGAATTATCCTGGATACAACCAGAATGCTGCACAGTTCCATCCGATCCAAAAGGCACATATCTTCAAAAGTTGACTTGAAATATTTTGATAGCTCCTTTTCTTGGTCTTGGGAAGATACTTTATTGTATGCTTTATATCTCATGGTTCACTGGTGATTTTCTTCGGACGCATTTCGCTTTCGAATGAATCTTAGCAAGAGCTATGATTCATTCCTTGGTTCTCTGTCGCAATCCACAAACAACTGAAATCCTTCACCTCCTGTTACGTCGCTTTGTAGGCTGACAAGTCCACATTTCCTCTTATAGTCTTCCTTGCACATACTCGAGGCTCTACAAAAAAAAAAATTAAATTCCCATAAGAACTGTTTCAACAATCCTAAGCCACTTTTCTAACAAAAAAATAAATATATGGAAAAAACAAATGAGATGGTAAAATACAATGTTATACATCAAGCAGCGACAACATCCTCAGCATCAACGGTGATGACTAACGATAGGGATCGGTTTTTGTGCTGGTGATTGCCTGGGCTCTCATCGCGAAACTTTTCAGACGACTATCGTCCTTTTGATTCTCTTCGATGATATCGCCGTTGATTTGCTTCACGTAAGACACTCACTATCGTCTCGCCTATCGTTACAGTTTGAGTGCTCTGAAAATAATAACTCTCACTTGAAAATGACATCTGTGCTCTCATTCTTCTCAAATTTTACTAACACATTCTCATTTCAGTTTGCGAACAAAACTAATACAAATGCAACACATCACTCTAAAAATGTCTCAAAAGTGTAGAACAAGATATGTATAAACAATTTGTTCTCATTTAATAGGAGACGATACTGAAATAGGTATCGCCAAAAATCAGTCTGCGACGATAGTTAATGACAGTTTTCAGCCTACGCGAAGAAGACAAAACGATATCTCTCAGACGCTATAGTTTGTTTATGTATGCTTACATGAAGCGAAACTATCGTCGATGCGAGTATAGCGAGACGATTGTCGGCTTACGCGATTAGAGATCTGGCAAAAACTCTTCCGTTTCTTGTAAACACAGAGTGCAAACGTTTTTTTCTACGGAGAGTTTTAACACTTCGGTAGAGGATGTGATTGTCCTTCGTTAGGCTCTCACACACACGCACAAGCTTAGCACTGTCAAAGCCGAGATCACTTAGAGAAACCAATCTCGAGTTTTGTTTTGTAGTAAGCACCAGTTGACCTTTGAGTTTTAATTTTACTGTGTTCATGGGGAATCTTTACAACTATTAGACTTGCATCTGATGTAGTATGCATCAGACTTGTGCGAAACAAGTAGTTTGGCTGTATTTGCAACATTGTAGTACTTTGCGAAAACGCGGGCTGCTTCACTAGCACACTTAGTACATATTGGTCCATTGCGATACTCACATTCAGACTGCTACCACTGATAGACTACACCAGTGATAGTTAATTTGATCCCAACGGCAAATGGTGACTGGACCAGATTTGAAAACTAGATAAAAGCGTATTAACTTTGCTTTCACTGGGATTTGAACCGGGGTCCCAGCTAACCAGGGGCAGGCACTCTACCAACTGCGCAATCCAGTCGTTCAAGAAAAATGCCATTTAAGTCTTGATTTCTTCTATGTTGCACGCCATGAAGAACTCTTTCGCCAGCAATGTTTTCTCGGGCTACACCATCGATGTATAACTTCAGTTTCGTGCTTTCCAGAACTTGAGTTTTTATTAATGATACATCATTTTCGATGGCATCAATGCCATAGAAGTGTATCAGACGAGCTCAGTTGTCTCGCTTGCTCACTAGAGTTCAACATTTTGCACTGAGAGCTTACACCGTAATTGACTCCTAATGTTCAAACAATGGAATTTGTTTTTTCACTTTAATTTGTCTTCTTTAATATTGTTTATTCTTTTTTCTTTTTCTTATAATTATTGAAATAACTAAAGCCTTTTTATTACGTTTTATTTCTTGTGTCTGCTTTAATCGTTACACCGTATAAGTCCTAAACGTCCTAGCAAGTTTCCACAGAGTTGAACAGAGATGCTACCGGATAGTTATCAGCATCACGGAGAACTGCATTTCACTTTATTATATTCTGCACACAAAAAAATAACACTCAATATTCTCACTTGAATACAGAGAAATACAAAGAAAGATAAAAGAAAAAAAAAACTTACTTTTGCTTGTCAAACAAATTGATCTCCCTGTTCAAGCAGAGCGACGATCAAAGTAAGACCGAATATAGTTAATAGACTGGTTTCTGTTTAATTCTCCTTCAGTACTCATACACATTGCGTGAACGGGTTCTGAGATATTTGATTTGTTTCAACTGTACACGGTCCAGCCTATTATGTTGCTTCTAAAATATGAGCGATTTAAAATTCGCGACCCGTAAAACTACTACATTACATTAGAGGGTGGGAGTGTGAGAGGTGCTCTTCGATATGTCATAATAGTCAGGGCATGCATCTTAGCTCCTATCTTTGTTGTCTTGTGTGCATATCCAATCGTATCTCATGGCAGTTGTGACCAAACCACCGGTAGGTTGGGCTAGGTTAGAGTGTTTGACTATCATAAAGGTAGCCGCACTAATCTCAATAGAAGGTCTGTTGTCTTACCATAATGATCTAACAGATCCTAATATACGAACCTTCTGGAGCTCTTAATAAAGCGATAGAGTTAACTAATGCTATGACTACTTAGTTCTGTCAAGTCGTTGTAATATGGGGTGTCTCAGTCTGCGAGAGGGCAATGTCACTGCAAAGAAAGTGTGAAATGGTTTCTTCTTCCTCTTCATCTCTTCATCTTAAGACGTAAATCCCAATGGGACTGTGCCGGGCTATGACACTGATGAGAGTTCTTAGATTCAGCCTACTCATTTTGACAAGGTATGCCATAATTGCTCTGTGTTAAGAGGCATTTAATGTTTGACGACCATCTACGTTTAGTGTGAGTAAGCGTATCAAGCTTTAGTAGATGTTTTGTACTAGCAATCAGCATAGACGCCAGTTCCCGGTCCGGAAAGAGTGCTTAGGTGTTGCCTTTCTAGCGAACTCGTCCGCTTCACATTTCTATGAGATGTCACTGTGTCCCGGCACCCACTTAAGTTAAATACTTAAATACTTGGTCATGTTGTTAAGGTTACGTTAGGTAAAGGGACTGCACACTCACCGGCACACTTAGACCAAGTTGGTCCATTGTGATACATACACTGACTGAACCAGATTCGAAAACTAGAAAGCGTATTAAATTTGCTTTCCTGGGATTCGAGCTGGGGACCCCACTAACCAGGGGCACGCACTCAACCAACTGCGCCATCCAGTCTAGTTACGAGATAGGCGGCAATTGAGGACCGTCTTGGTTAAATGTGACTGCACTCAGAGATTTGATCGCTGCCTGGCTATTCGAACAGATGACTATATCTGTACCTAATATTACATAGTTCGTTAAGCCACGGCAGAGTTCCTTTAATTGCTATATACTCTGCTGAAAGAGTAGACTCCCACGCTCACTCCTTCGCCCATCTTCGATCAATCTGTGAAAATTCGCAGAGCAACCTCCAGTGTCTGTTGTTCAGACGTGCATCTGATGGGTATGCTGTTTGAGAAATTATTATCCAAGATGAGCTTACGTATTGATGACCACCGGTTAGTGCGGACGTACTGGTGAGTCGGCTCTACTTTGGGTGGACCTTCCCTCTAGGCACCCTTTACCCAACTGCCTACAATTTCTCACACCAAGTTGACTGAGGTCCTTCTGAACTTGTATCTGCCATCGAACTCGTGGGATGTCCCTTCGAGCTGTACTCCGTGCTGACATTCTCCGAAGCAATAGCCAACTCTTTCCATTAACATACCATTCTCCTTAACTAACTTGCAACAATTTGCCAACCTCCAACTAATCTCTCCGACTCCTTAATAAATCAGCAACTGTAGCATAATTGGGGTTACACCCGTGCTGAGTATCATAACACTCCCGCAGCAACAATAAACCTAATAGAGGCAACCCACCCCCATGCGCTCGGCACAGCATCAGCGGCGTACTTGTCACATGGCAACGCATTATCTCGCCACTAACCCCGCTCACATACGCCCACGAGAGCTCTCTATACCCTCTGGCTGAGGGTCATTAACACAATACCGTGTTATAAAACAATTAAACGAGATTGTTGCTCCCCAGCGATACTTACGCGGCTCTCTGTGAGGCTCTCGGTTTTTGAGGTTGATGATGCGCGCCATTTGATAATTACTCGTACTAGCCAACCCACCGACACACGTGGTTACACTAAAATTGTTGATTCACTGGCCATGGCAACCGAAAATGCGTGAAATAATCACACACGGACACGGCATGCAAAACATCCCGCACACACACACTTCAATTACATCAGCATACGATAGCTATGCTAAAAGGTTAATTGGTCCGCACATTGCGCTGTCAATGCCATCAAGAACCTGTAGAGTGGCGACCGCCACCGACCACCGACCATCGACCACACGACCCACAGCATTTCTATTCAATCCAGAATTCAGATGACACAGAAATCTTATTTCTCCGTCTAGACGTCGTCGTTGTCGCTTGAGATCAATACCTCCAAACTAACAAGCCGTACAGTCGCCACCGCCCACATGGAGTGTCCTTTGAATAAAAATTACGAATTAATTCCCCCATGGTCGTTACCCCCAAGCGATGGTCATCGATGCTTCCACCATGCCAAGCAGAAGTACAGAGATGATACGATTAGAGGGCACGCCGCGCCGCCGCCCGTTTCCTCCACTCGAGCTGTGTATCCTTTCGGGCAAAGAAGAGACCCAATCATCGACACAAAAACGAGACACATCCCGAGCAACAAGGACTGCGTAATTTGTGCTGTCCTCGACATGATTTTCACCAAAAAAAAAAAAAATAACAACACAAAAATCGAAGCACAAAAAAGCACGGGAGGATCCACAGCAGGAGAAGAAGAAGAAGATGAAGAAGGGAAGACTTGTTTGCAGGTCTCTAACAAATCAACTTGTTACTTGTGTAACATTTGCCTGATGAATAATTCCTCAAGGACATCGATTTAATTGCGTGAAAGTGCTGTGCTAGGGAGTGACAGAGGAACTCCTCGATGCTTTGTGTGAAATTGATTTTGACTCCTACGCGATGTCAAGAGCATTCTTGTTGAATTAATTAATTGCAAACAATTATTTTTGATTGGAAACGAGACGATGGAGGGTGTGTGCACTGTGCCACCAGTCGCCCCTTTCGATGAACGCAATTTTCTGTGAATTCAGCGAGAGTGAAATGTGATTTGAATAATAAAACTTGAATTAGGGATCTGTGACAAATCATTATTTAGAAGGACAATCTGTTTGAAATTCAGATTCAATTTTCAGTCACTCTGTGGCGGTCTTGGTGGTGTTGCTGTGTCTCTGATGCCGTCGTCGGGGTGGGTGTTGATGTGGCTGCTGCTGCTGGTGACGGGAGCCTTTGAGAATGAAATTTGGCACAGTGCTCCCGCAATAGGTGACAGGTTGGGGTGAAGATGCGTCTAGACACATGCTGGGAGGTAGGTTTTTGTAATCCAGTCAGCTTGAGATGCGTGCTTCGTTTTCGCCAGCAATTCAATTTGCGGCGAATAATCTCTCGTTCGGCAGCAAACAAGTGAACAAAGACCTCAGCTTTTGATCTCGGGTGGTTTTTGACGTGAAGTGATACTATGCTGCTTCGTATGCTTGAAAAATTAACATCAAGAGCAGGCGATGAACTTCACAACGTTTTGTAATGGGGACTCTTCGAGACAGCTCAATGCGGATGTGTATTTATGAAATGTTGTAGTTTGCTTCCATTTACAAAACTGTAGTGACCACGAAGGTGTGCGATGACTGGGAGTTGAATAAAACGAAATGACCGGGCAGACAGACTCGGGCGCTTAGGTTCCATATTCATGTGGTACCGCCAGCCTGGAAGAAGCTGTGAACACTGGCGTTAGACGGTCGACCGCACCAAAATCCCGCAGCATGATATAACTTTAGGTTAGGTTAGGTTAGGATGGCTTAAGGCACTATGATCTAGCTTGTACTTACCCGCATGCAACTTAGTTCTTTCATGTCCTGGAAATATAGAGCGCCTAAGTGACTTTATCTACGAAAGAAGAGGGAACTGTAATTGCATGGAAAATTTGCCATGGTTTCTTCCATCTCTTCATTTCTGCAACTTCTAAGGAAGTCGTTGTAGGGTTGTAGTCTGGAGGCGTGAATTCCGAAGCCGAAATGCCTGATTAAAACACCGATGAGAGTTCTAGGAACTTGGCCTACTCGTTATGAACATCGATCGAGAGTAGGCCATCATTATTTTGTAACGAGGCAGCCTTTCTGGCGAGTTTATTTGTGTCTCGGAACCCAGAATAATATATAGTATGCTGAACTACTAAGTCAATTAGAAGATGTCTTGGAGTTAAATGTGAGTGCACTCATAGACTTGATCGCTGTCCGAACAGAGAACAATGGTCCAACGGGTACAATGGTAGACAATCGGTTAATCATTCTTATTATAAACGGCGCGCGAGTAATGGGTATGAAGACTCGGTTGGGTTAAAAAAAATTTATTTGTTACCTTCTAGTCACCTTGGCTTACAAAAATCAACTGCTCTTACTCTCTAACAATATTTAGCATGAAACCTACTCTTGCAAGGGTGATTGCTCGAACGGAAGTTCAGCAGACGCTGATAAAGCAATTTGCGAAATCACCCGTGCAATAACAATTGAAGCTGATTTACAAATTGATATTCGATCTGTTGACATATGCATATTGCTGTTGACCTTGTTTCTTCGACTGCGGCGTGTGGGCTGCTGACGTTGCAATCTGCCATGGGTGTTGTTGTTGTAGGTGGCAGGTTGTTCTTGTAACTCGCGTCTACGCATATTAAGAAATCGCATTTAAGAAAAAGTCAGTAAAAAATCTGTTCACAAAAGTACTCAGATTACGGTCAACTCTGATGAAATACATTTCATTTGCGTTGAAATGCAATTAATGATTGACCACTTATTATTAAATACTTATCATATATGTACTAACAAACATGATTAAAGACAAACATACCTTTACTTTCATAAATCCGTATGTATTTTCATACACAACTCACAACAAAAAGTTGCATGCGACTTTGAAATGTCTCCCAACATTCTTTATCTCAAAAAAGTGCGCTACCTAACACGGTTGCCACATTGATTTATTTTTTCCCTTGGTCACATGGTCATTTGTTTTTCCATTTGGTTATTTTTCCATGAATATGAAAAAAGACACAACAACAAAAGCCCTTTTCTTTTCATCTGATCTCAACAGTGTGTGTTAATGTATTTAATTGAGGGGACTGATTCCACATGCAAAACACTGAATGCATTCATTTCCTTCATATGAGAGTGGACAGATGTTTATTGACAGATGACTGGAAAATTCAAGTGGTGTGTTTAAATAAAGGTTGAGGCCCAGGTCCACTCCACACTCCACTCCACAAAAATAATATGGAAAGAAAATTTCGTCATGAATCGCTCAAAACATTTACTTGACTGAAAATTCATTTAGGCCACTTAAGATCGCACGAAAAAACGAAGCGCATTCATTTGCGCTTGGAAATAAAAAATTAAACAATTACAAATTGATTCCTGCTTCCAACATGAGAAGTCAAGTTTGGAACGAAAAAGTCTATTTGGATAGATTCCCAGGCCTCATTGAGCTTACTTCGACTGTGACGCTGAATCCATTCACGAAAGCATTAAACAACTTTTTTCTGAGAATGAAATTCCATTTGACAGGGCAAGTGTTATGTCTAGTGACGTTAATGGTCTTTAAGCCAAAATCAAAAGCACCAATAATTTGTTTTCTCAAATGCACTTGCCATTTGCTGTATCCTGCTCCGCTTACGCCTGTAAAAAAATCCTAATGAAGTTGAAAAACTTTGTCGCAGCATCTATAAATACTTTGGTTATAGTGCCAATCGTTAACAATATTAAGGAATTTCAGGAGTATTGTGCAGTCCCATTCCACAAAATATTGGGTAATTCATTGACAAGGTGGCTCGCGTTAAAAAAAACGTCATCAATCGTAGAACAGTGGGACGCGCTTAAATTATATTTCATTTTTTGTTATTTAGAGATCAGTGGAATAAAACCGTACGACTTAGCAAATACAATGGGTAATACTGAAATGAAAGTTTATTTCCCATTCTTATCTTACATTTTAAAAATAGTAAACTATTTGAAGAAGGAATTTCAATCCGAAAAAGTTCGTTTACCATAGTTACATATGTACTACATGCATGGCCAAATAGAAACAACGGTTAAACTCATTTTAAGCAATTTCGTAAATAATTATATTATTAAAAATATAAGCTCTTGGTCAGAATTTGACTTAGAGAACAGAGAGAATTATCCACCCATTACCGATGTTTTTATTGGAAGCAAAGCCGAGGAATTTCGCAAAAAATCGAACCTTCCAAAATTTAATAAGAAGGAAGTAAAAACAAACGCTTTAAATTTTTATTTGGAACTTTTTAGACAACTGCAACTTAGATTTAATCTCAGTAATAATGATTTGAGAAATTTATCCATAATAACTCCAAAAAGTGTTTTGTCGAATTCAGGAATTTGTATATAACCTTTAATTGATAGTTTTTCTCAACTTGGTTCAGGTGATGATCAGGAAAATGAAGTAATGGGGTGAAGCATTTTCAAATAACAAATCTTAACGATAAAATGGACGTATGAGAATTTTGGGGAAAATACGTCAGTTTTATTAAAAATGTATTAGACCAGTATTCCTTTGAAAATTTAAATACTTTTGCTTACAATTTGATGTCTCTTCCACAAAGCTCAGCTACCGCTGAATGGAAGTTTTATGATTTAAGTTTGATAAAAACAAAATTAATTAATATAATGAAATCCCAAAGGAAATAAAATGGTGGCCAAAGAGTTTTAAGATAAACAAAATAGACACAATTTATACTGTGATCTGCGATCTCATTTTAAAATGATGTGTGATGTTAATATTTTTATGCATTGTTATTTATGATTAGTTACTTTTCTTAATTTATGTTAATCTAATCTAATAATTAAGCTTGTAAGGTACTTTGTGAATTTGTTTGTACCTGAAATTTATTGTTTTTGGTTATTATTAATAATTAAAAAGATAATAATTTGATCTGTGTAATATTAACTATACCTATATTGAAATAAATGTGATGAATTCATTGTTCTGTGTTATGAAATAATTTGGTCATTTATAGCCCCATACAATCTATATATTTGTGTATGCCCTATATATATATGGCCTATATATGACGACAAAGCCCAGCCCCGGAATAGAACATAGCACATCAGGCCACATCACAACTTCAAAGTGGGGTAGAAGTAAGCAGTGTATTTGTGGCTTTGTGAGTGTTCTCGAAACGAATGTGCGTGTGCGAACTCCACTGGTGGCTTGTCGATTGCAATGTTCTACGCATATTTATGAAATGTGTAAATCTCAAATAATTACATTTTTGCCTTTTACAGAATAATCACTGATACATCAATTTCTTCGCCAGGAAATGTGCTAACCGAAGAAGAAAGTCATATTCAAATCTGTTCATTAGTAGTTAGTAGTAATATGAGTGAAAAGTTTACAAAAAACGTTTTATTTTTGTTAAGAAATCGTATAAACCGCTTTAAAGCCTTAATTACGAAATTAATAATATCATAATATGGGTGGCGCGACAGTCCGAGGTGGACCTGAGCCTAGCTTCTCAGCAAACACTTGTGTTGTGCGTGCTATTGTTCTTTCACGCGTGGAAGGGACCTACAGTTTAATGCCGACTCCGAACGGCGAATTTAAGAAGCTTTTTCTAGACAGGAGTACTCTTTGAGCATTGTCAGTGACTCGAAAGAGGTGGAGCCGTGAATTATGACAGGTGGTAAATTCGGGTATCGAACCTGGCACCCTTTGCGTAGGAGTCGATGCACTTACCCACTACACCACGGCGACCCATTATGAAATTAGGATACTAAAAACCAAAACCAAAACCTATTCCACAAAGTTGCCAAAGACACCGTTTACCATTTAAGAGTCCATAAAGCCCAAGCATACAAACAAACAAACAAACATTGATTTTTATATATTTAGATAGAAGACTAGATAGACTAGAAAAGATTCTTCATTTCCTTTTAAGGGTTTTCAAAGCAATTTACAAAAATTATTACATGGCAAGTAGCTGCCGCCTGCCTGGAGCGACATTGCAAAAAAAATTAAACAGTATAGAAGCAAATGCAAATTTTTAATAAAATTAATAGCTTTGACGCAATGGGTGAACTAACTAGCTATGTGGCATAATACCACAATTTAAATGATTTAAAACATAAAATTAAGGAAGTTATAATACAGTAACTGGGAGAATAACTGAGATTATTAGGGTAGGAAATGCTTGATAGCAATAGTACAGGCTTAGTAATAGTACAGGCCCATCCTTCCGTTTTATTCAAAATTTCGTAAGCACGCGGCGAAGAAATCTGTCTTTGACCATACAATTTCCTCTAAAATAGGACAAGCGGCAAGAAAGTTGTAGACATCTCCGTTTTCCATTCTGTTACGTACCTTACATATTTTAGGCAGATCGTCTTGGTGAGATATAAAGTTCAAGATCAAAATTTCGACTTCGGTTTTAGTTATTTTAGATGTGAACTCTTTGCAAAATAGCTAACATAAAACAGCTTGTGGCTTAAGTATTTGTAAATATTTCTGTATGTAGACGAAGTTTCTTTGGTGAGGTTTTGAATATAAATTAACAAAAGACCGTTTGCTTTTTATTGAATACTTTATTATTACTTATTGACTTATTATTTACTTGTGAACTGTGTCGCTTACAAACCAAAAAAACAACTAACTACGACTTCCTAACTCAACCAAGCGATATTTAGGCAAAGTACGAATCTTGCCGCCTGTGCAAAATATCGTATGGTGTCAGCAACTTTCAGGGAAGGCGATCGCCACTGAGTTATTTATTCAGTTTGAATTACGTTGATCGTGTTAATTTATACACATAGCTTTTCGTCGACCATTGATTTCCAATCTGAAAACTGTCTTCCTATACATCAAAATTAGACAACAGCAAAGAGAGAACTTTGTAATGGGATGCTGCGATATGGTTTCATTCTTTGAATGGCGTAGCATTAGTACGAAGAAATTTCAGAAAGATGGATTTGTGAAGGACACGATTGTTCCTTCTCATTATAATGTTAGCGTTTGCTTTCAAACTTTGTATATAAATGGGGGGGTCGTAATCAAGTGCTCGAAAAACTGCTTGTGTACTACTTCGATGGCTTCGAGGACCAGATCAATATTTTGATTTACAAATATAGGTTATTCGCTAAATTTTCTGCCTGCTAGACGCTACAGTGGTTAGGCAGTTGAAAATTCAGATCCTTAGAGTAGACTCCCACACCCACTCCTTAGCCCAATAAATCTGTGAGCAGTTTTTTTTTTTTTTGATTTAATTCTTTACTGTAGCATATATACAGTTAAAACTACATTGCACAATTTACATAGATACGGTATACACGGCCTTACTACTGAAACCTTACTATAAATTGCAAGACAATATGTTAATAAATTATTTAGGATTTTAGAAGGAAAAGCTACTGTGAAAATTCGTCAAAATTCTAACCGCCCACAGTCAAGTGTTCAGACATTTAGTGAGATCTGGAGGGTGTTCTGATGAAAAATTCTTCTCGAAGTTGAGCTTAAGCACCGTGATGGTAGAGTGTCTGTAGAAAAGCTTCTTCCACATAAGCAGTGACTATAGACCTATCGACGAATATATCTATCAGCAGAGGGTTGAAGAGTATTTTTGACGAGTCCTTAGGTTGTTGGGTTTCCGGCTTAAATTAGTGCCCACAATGAATGAGGCCTAGGAATTCGGCACTGTTACTTCGTTTCAAAGGGAACGACAGCACCCATTAGGCCAAATCTCCGATTCGGCTATGGCCGACTCCATGATATCCCTAACCATGGACATATATTTCTCAGTGGCCGTGTTGGCAACATCATCGGCATAGGAATTAACTTTGCGCCCTGTCCTTTCAAATGTCAGTACCAATTAGAAATTATTTTATATAGATACAGCTAAATGACATTAATTTAAAAAAAACAGAGTCTAATCTGCTAAAATTTGTCGGCACATCTGTTATTATTTATAGTAAAAGCAGACTGAATTTTTCAGCTTTCCCATTATTCCTTAAAAATCACCTCGGACTTTGTGTTTTAGGTTATTAAAACAGCGCAGAAAACTTTTGAACCGGTAGGCATGTGGGCAACTAATGCGCTGATCTCCTAGGGCTCATGATGGTCGGGAAGATCTTGACAACAATGAGCGCTCAACGAAACCGAGAATACGAGCAATGTAGAAAAGATTCAGAAAGCCGAACGCTACAACGAGGCATATTGAGGATGTGATTGTTGGTCTTAGATAGATAAGTAATTAGGTCTGACGGGCAATGAGCCTTCAGGGTTTTGCGTCACTTCGACCTTTAAGGTCCATTATGATGCCACTACATCGGCTTTTCCCACCACTTCGTTGATCCACTTGACTAGTTCTCACTCACCTCCCGTTCCGGTGTGTATAACCAATTGGTGGTTCTTGGAAACTTAAGGATGTCCTTTATGTTTATGTTCGCTATTTCTCCACGACTGTTGTTTAAATAGGTGCCCACTTATTATCTTCTTATATCTGCAAGGGCCGGGCAGGTGCCGAGGTAGTGTAACAAAGTTTCCTCTTCCTCCTCGTCTCTGCAGCTTCTGCATAAGTCATTGTATAGTGCACCAAGCCTCCTGGCCTTATTGCCAGTAAGGCAATGGCCGGTAATTACGCCTACTGCTTTACTAATATTATCCCCGTCGAATTCGAGGAGAACTTTAGTTATTGATGGCTCTAATCTAGGCCACGTCGTTTTCGATGAGCTACATGTGTCCAGTTCCGCCCATCTACGGTTGGTTTTGTTTATGGCGTCCGCCATTAGCATTGATTTCAACGCTTTCATTGGGGGATGAGGTTTCCCATTTTTTTTTGTGCCAGTGGTTGACTCGCCCCCCTTCTTGTTAATTCGTAGATTTTTACATCGATTGGGTAAGGTTGCATCTATCCGCAATCTCCTTTATAGATCGGCGGCAGAGTTTTACCATCTTGAAATTAACCGATGGTGTTTTCAGAGCCTTTATGGCCACCCGACTATCTATGTCAATAATAATGGAAGATCAATTTTTATTTACATAGATAGTATATCAGGGTCATTGATAGCCAGCGGGCTGCCTCTTGAATAGCTGCAACTTTTGCCGGCAAATCACTGCAGTGGTTTGAGAGCGGCATGACTATTGTTAGCTCAGGAAAACTGGCGTATACACCGATCCTGGGTCTTCCTCCGACTTGGAGTCAGTGCAGATTTTTGTGACAGTGGGGTTGCATACCTTTCCTTCATCCAATTCTATTCTAGTTTGGATAGACTGGCGGCCTTAGGAGTGTAGATCATTGGATTCCTACCGCTTTATCTTTACCAATTTCTACCGATGCAGAGTCGATTCAACGGCACTTGTTCACCTTAAAACCTCCTCATCGGAAATGGAAAAGACTCTGTATATCATAAATTAATCTCAGGAACCTCACCATCATCATCTTCTTCTGACTCGCATGATCCACTAAAGGGGTCGCGAAGGTAAACCACGCACGAGACATCTCCAGGCAACTCGATCCTCCGCCAACGACTCTAACTCATCAGGAGTTATGCCCAAGCGTAACCAGGCGAGATCACGGACTTGGTTTAACCACCTTATCCTGGGTCTGCCAAGGATGCCCGCCTCGGAAGTCGTGATGGTGGGGACATTCGTGCTACGTGACCAAACCAACGAATCATAGCTCTTTCCGTTCGGGGAAGCAGCTGCTCAACGTTGAGTTCCTAGAGCACTGTAGTGTTTGTCACCCTATCCCGGTGAGTAATTCTCACAACAGCACGAAGAAATGTCATCTCAGCAGCTTGTATTCGCGATCTTATTCTTTCGGTCATTACTCAAATTTCATGATCATAGGCGAGAGTTGGAACAAATACTGAGTTGAAAACTGCTAATTTGGATTTCACGCTAAGCTCAGCCTTCCAGTTTACAGATCTCAAAAGCTGTGTCAAAACTGACCCAGCTAGACCAATCCTACAGGAGAGTTAAGTATTATTCCTCCCATCACTCGTGAAGAAGACCCCGAGATACTTAAACTTGTCCACCTGCTTCAATGGGACTCCACTAACATGTAGAGTGCATTGAATTTTTACCATAACCCCTGATTTTTCGACGTTAACCTTCATCCCAGAATCAGCACATACGGCCACAAACCAGTGCGCGCTGGAGTTCCGTCAGGGAAGATGTGAGAATAACTATTTCATCCGCTGGTCGGTTATACTTCTGCCGGGACGAAAGTCGCACTGTTCATCTCAAGAACCTAAATAAATTAAATTCAAGCCGATTGTCTTGTCATGTCCCATCCTATTTAAGTTCATCACATCGGCCAGCAGCTTCCGCAACCAAATCGGAGTTCAATTGATGTCAGGATGTCTGTAATTATTCTCTCAGCCTAGACGAGGACAACGTAGCAACGTGTCTGTGTGTTGTCGACAAATTTTTCGAGGCTCACGTCGATAACCTATTTGACAGAACGTGTACTCATTTTGATAACACCCACGCCCGGAATTACAAACCGAACAGCACAGCACAGAATTCAAAGAACCTCAAGTATCCACCCAACCAACCCACCCCCACTTCACAACAAAGAACAAAGTACGAGTACTAAACGTTGGGCTTAGTTGAGACATCTGTGAATAAGGATATCCCGTTATGAATTAATGTCAACTGTAAGCAGGATTCCACAGACGGCGAAAGTTCACCCTCGCGCTCATGTTAATTTGAAATTTCTGCGGGACTCTGACGGTTTATTTTTTTTTTTGCGGCTCTGTCTCCTTCTTTATCGCAACCTGCTCCCTTGGCTTTGGTTTTCTTTTTATCCCGGAAAGCATTTTAATCGTCACGTTCCACGATAAGTCCACTTTCTGTACCAACGTACAGTTTTTCCTTAGTCCTCGGCCCCTCCTATTCCACTTCATCTCTCTGTGTGTGTGAGCAGGTTTTTTTTTCTCTTTGTCAGAAAATGAATAATGATTGCCTTTATGACGTGCAGCCGTTTAGGAAGCAAAAACGTTCCCCAAAAGTGATCTGCAAGAACAGTGGGGGAGCAAAGGGAAGGAAAAAAATCGCAAAAAAGAAAGAAATGTGACTGCGATAAAAATGTGAAGTAGATACTTGACTTGTACTTCGACATGAAGCGGCAAGAAATAATTTAATGGCGGGACTGCAAGTTATCTGCCTTAAATTCTGCGGGCAGACGTTGGCGGTTTATGGATTCGGAAGCCCACGGATTGACGGGATGTGCTTTTGTTCGCTTGTTTTTCAGCTGATGCAGACGGATTTTGTTTTATGTTGATTGTTTGTGGGAAATTGTTTTTGCGATATACTGCGCCTATTTAACGCATTTTACTCGCATTTCATTAAAACACTTAAAGAAAATGAAATCAGCGGATAAAGATCAAGTACAAAAGTCCTCGAAGGACCATTGGTCGCAGCATTCGTCAGGTTGTAAAGATTTTTAGGTGCCGCATGGTTGTCTGGGCCATCGTTTGAGTGTCATTTAAACCAGACAACATAAGGAGGCTTTGTTAACAGGCATTGGCTTTGCATTTGATTTGACTTCTTATTGTTTGTTGTTGTGGGACTTTGTGTTAGCACTGTATTCACTTAATTCGAGTTAAGTATGGTCTAGGCTTTAAAGGGGAGTTTGATGATACAGATCTTTGACTTTAAGTTGTGGACACGCGGGTGAGTTCCTTGCTTCCTGATATGATATCATCAACTGACAATAGAAAGGGCAGGGTGCAAGGTCATTGCTTAGGCAGATTGCCTTCTCTAGGAATAAAAATAAATAAATAAATAAAATAATGCATTAGGCCCTATTCGAGCTCATTATCCGGGAATTTGTCAAAAAGGCCACCACGTCTCCATGGCTAGTAAGTGCAAAATAAGAACTACAGTCTGCATGATCCGCTGACTATTTTTATCAGTAGCCAGAACTATGTTGTGTGTTATCGCAATTTGGTGGTCAACACTCGAAAAGGACATCAACTGCCAACCCCATGCTAGGATGCAGCTGATGGCATGAGTGTGTATCTGTGGAGCACTAAGGACAACATCTTCCGCTGCTTTGAATGCATCCCTTCATCTCCCACTGATATACTTCATCGACTATTAGACTGAAATCGGGTACTGAGACACTGTGAGAGAACTGAGAAGCAGACGAGATCGAAAAGGCACTGATTCCGTACTCTGTTTGGCTGGAGATCATCTGGGCCCCTCGCTATTGCGAAACATCTACTGACTGAAGCTCGAAACGTTGGCTCATGTAAGTTGTAGATGGTCTAAGGGCACAGGATGCCTCATCACCAAATAACTATGGCGTACTCTTGATCCCAAACGCTCACTCAGCCAGATCAGAATGAATTCATTCTCTTTGGAACTCTTATTGGCGTTGTAACTGGGCGCTGAGCACGCCCCTATAATAGCTTTTCTTACAAGTGGAGGATACTGTTGTACATCTACTGTACAATTGTAGCTCTCTCTCTCCTCCTGGAGGAATCCATCTGGAAGCCTACTATTTTAACAATTTAACAGAACTAAATAGCACCAGAGTCAGTCATCCCCTAATCAAGATTTGTGCAGATTTCTTATCGGATTTCAAGTGAATTTTTCTCAGCATTGGGTAATGTAAGACTGTTAATCTAGACTATCTAGAAGGTTCTTTCAAGGCCAGATTGGAGCCTTGGAATTGAGATGGCTGCGGAATCAAGATTTGTGCAGATTTCTTATCGGATTTCAAGTGAGTTTTTCTCAGCATTGGGTAATGTAAGACTGTTAATCTAGACTATCTAGAAGGTTCTTTCAAGGCCAGATTGGAGCCTTGGAATTGAGATGGCTGCGGAATCAAGATTTGTGCAGATTTCTTATCGGATTTCAAGTGAGTTTTTCTCAGCATTGGGTAATGTAAGACTGTTAATCTAGACTATCTAGAAGGTTCTTTCAAGGCCAGATTGGAGCCTTGGAATTGAGATGGCTGCGGAATCAAGATTTGTGCAGATTTCTTATCGGATTTCAAGTGAGTTTTTCTCAGCATTGGGTAATGTAAGACTGTTAATCTAGACTATCTAGAAGGTTCTTTCAAGGCCAGATTGGAGCCTTGGAATTGAGATGGCTGCGGAGAATCCCTAAAGCTTTAGGGATAGCGACAGCCTCAGTGACGTTATCGACACCGGATAAGCCCGGACCCGCCCGAGGCTTAAAGAATAGAGCCTGGCCTTGGCGAGATGGATGGAATTAATGTTGACGACCCCTGCAACTGATACAAGAACAACGATTTTCGGTTCTGCACGTGGAATGTTAGGTCCCTTAACAGACTACGTGCAGCCGAAGAACTCGCGGAGGTCCTGCACTGCTACAAAGCAGACATTACCACAATCCAGGAAGTGCGGTGGAATGGGCTGCTCAAAAAGAGGATGAGAATCGGTGAGTCCAACAGGGAGAGGCGCTTATTTGGATGTGGATTTGTTGTTTGAGGCAGACTTAGACAAAAAGTCTTAAGCTTTGTCTTTAAAAGCGAACGCCTCATAACAGTCCGTATCAAGGCTAAATTTGGGAACATCACCCTGATTTGGGCCCACGCCCCGTAAGAGGACAAAGATGACAACAGCAAGGCTGCCTTCTATGATCTCCTAGAAAGGACTTACGATCAGTGCCCCAGCTTCGACACCAAGATCGTTCTAGGAGATTTCAATGCAAAGCTGGTTAAGGAAGACATCTTTGCCAAAGTCATCGGGAAACGCAGCCTGCACGAAACCACATCCGATAACGGACTCAGGCTGGTGGACTTTGTCACGGGACGTTATCTCTCTGTAGCTAGCACGCGGTTCCCACACCTCAACATCCATAAAGGGAACTGGCGGTCCCCTGATCAATCAACCGTCAACCAGATTGATCATGTTGCGATCGACGTCAGACACTCCTCTAGCATTCTTGATGTCCGAACGTTCCGAGGAGCCAACATCGAATCGGGCCATTTCCTTGTTGTAGTCAAGGTATAAACTCGGTTTGACGTCGACTACGGTTTGACGTCGGAAAGCTACGTGCATTTTGTACCGAAACGATGTGCGATGTCGTTTACGAAATACTGTTATGTAAATTTTACTCAAGAAATGGAATTTCCTTAAAAGAATAGCACTTACTCTCACCAGTACACAGTTTGAAACAGAAATTTTATGTTTGTTATAAGAAAAGTCCGCGACCTCTTATGAGGACGCCAGAGAAAATTTACTATTATTGCGTCGGCTGTATAATTGGCCAACACTCGAACATCGCCCGTACAGCCACACAGACAGAGACAACTATTTAGTGTAGTGTCAGAAACTGTAGGAAAGTGAGGAGCAATAATTTTCTATTCACTTTTCTTCTTTTTCGGGTGGCGCTACAGTCCGGGGTGGACCTAGGCCTCAACCAGTAAGCCTCTCCAGCCGGCGCGATCTTAAGCCAGCTGTCTCCAACTGCGCACACCAAGTTAATTCAGGTCCTTTTCCACCTGGTTGCGCCATCGGTTCCGTGGGCGTCCTCTATTGCGTTGTCCCACTGGTTCGGAGTCGAAGACTCTTCGGGCTGGAGCAGTGTTGCCCATGCGCTCTACATGACCCAGCCATCTTAGACGTTGAATCCGTAGACGCCTGACTAGGCTCATGCCGATGTACAGCCTATACAGTTCGTGGTTGAATCTTCTTCTCCAATAACCATCAACGCAGACATGACCAAAGATCGCACGCAGAGCTTTCCTCTCAAAGACACCAAGGACTTCCTCATTCGCTTTTGAGATTGTCCATACTTCCGCGCCGTACAGCAGGACTTGTATAATGTTAGCTTGGTCCTTCGAGAGAGGACTCTACTACTCAATTGCCTCTTGAGCTCAAAGAAACAGCGATTGGCAGGAGTAATTCTGCGTTTAATATCGGTACTGGTGTTGTTCGTACTGTTCACTTGTGAGCCGAGGTAGACGAAGTCCTTCACTACCTCGAAGTTATAGCTGCCTATGTTGACGTTTTGGTTTACTTTGTTTTGCCCTCGTTCAAGGCTAAACCGATATTTGCCGCCTCCGCTTCAATATCAGCATACGCTTCATTGACGGCTCGCTGTGTTCGAAAAATCACGTCAATGTCATCCGCGTATGCTAGCAGTTGTACGGACTTCTGGAAGATCGTGCGTCTAGTGTTGGCGTGTGAGTCTCGCACGATCTTTTCCAGGATGATGTGAAAGAAATCACATGACAGCGCGTCGCCTTGTCTAAAAACTTTTTTGACGTTGAAGGTCTCGGTGAATTCGTTACCGGCCTTGATGGAGCAGCGAGAGTTCTCCATCGTCATCCTGCACAACCTGACGAGTTTGGCCGGAATGCCAAAACTAGACATGGCGTTGTATAGCGCGTCCCTATGCACGCTCTCATATGCCGCATTGAAATCGACAAAGAGTGGTGGGTGTCGATCGCGGCTCAAATGATCCCTTACACCGAAATTCACGATGGACCACGACGGTGTGCTCATAGTTTGGGTAATAGAGCAATTAAATATTAAGCTTAATTCCATTAAGTTCTGGAGATTCGTTGTCTTATCTTATTTTCCAAACTTGAATTTAACAAATCACTTAAGTGTCGGCCTCCGGTCTACTGCCATAATATCAAAATAGATTTTGACACAGAAAACTCTGCCTGTCGTTTTATATGAAAACTAGACCCCCTTGTAAGACACAAAGCAGCAAACTCCTATAACCTATGTTCAAAGCGTTAGCGTTCAGATCAAACTTTTTATCCAAATTCCGACCACACGAGGGATGATGGTTTTATGTGCGAAGTACTAAAGCGCCTTTCAGGCAACTTCAGTAGAACATTTAATTTACTACCCCCAGGTCAATGTTCCTCCTCCGACATCCCTCAAACTCGAACACTGTAACTAAGTGCAGAGGTTAAGACTACAGTTGTAATAATTTTGAATGTGAAACTTACCGATGGGGACAGAGCGAAGGACACGTACATACGTGCAGAAGTGCAACTATTCGGGTACCCATATGTACCACGATTGTTGGCTCAACCGCATAACCACCACACACATCTGGACAATTATATTATGGAGTCACTGTGCGAGCACAGGGGTACAATGGTTGCAGAGGAGAACATCCTCTGATTAGCTTTTAGCTTCAAACCACTGCTCCGAACAAGGCGGAGGATGATAGATGGACCCTGGGTTTGAGGAACACATTTTCCAATTTCTCCAGCACCGCAAAATACCGTCCTCTTCGCATACATTGCACGAATACAACGGAAATTCATTTCAAAATGAGATTAGTGAACTAGGAGGGGGGTGTAGAGGTGCAGAGAGACAAGAGGAACAGAGTCCTAATGGCGCGGCATCGAGAAAAGACATCTTCTGAGAATCCCTGAACTCTTAAAGGAGCAATGATAAAACAATGCGGTTAAGCAATTTATTCGAAGGACCTTCTGCACTCAGTCCCTTTTCGTCCCTATTCACCACTCCAGCCGCCCTCTCTCTCTCGTTCCCTCTGCATCTTGTCTGTGCTTCTTGTGAAGTTGTTAGACTAACACAATTGGATCTGCGGTTTCTTATGGAAATGGTTATGTGGAATTGCGTTTATGGCCCTCCTGGGGTCAGCCCAGGCTGGATGGAGCGTACGAGGCGATTGCGAATGTTTGTGTGCACATGTAATGCCAGTGGCAGGGTGATGACATTCCAGTGTGTATGCAATTAGATTTGATTTGTCCACACAGACCGTAGAGCACGCTGGCTGGGGCAGTGTGGCTCTTAAATTTCAATCCGGCATGTGCTTGTGTACAGTGAAGAGGCGGTGGTGGCGGCACCAGGCGGTGCTCAAGGACGGGAGTGGATCAGAGTGGATTCAATTGGATTTTTGAAGGCATTCAGATTTGTGTGCGATGACCACAATTTTATTTCGGTAGCAACCATAATTGGGTTTGTAATTGCGAGTTCTAATGGCAGGACAGGGCAGAGCTGAACAGATTGTGGATCAGGTTGGACGGAGACTGGTGGATCCTATTATGGTCGGGCGAGTGCCAGTGTGATAGCACAGATGGGTAAGGTTAGAATTGGATTTATACATATTCTGTGACCGCATGCACTACAGGCAGTCTGTCAGGAGTACACATAAAATTAATAGAAGGTGTTGCGATCCGATCAAGACACGTTTCATTTCCAATCTTAAGACAAGTTCATGGGGAATGCTTCTCTAAGAATGGTGAGAGAGCAGGGAAAATAACAAGTGTCGCTGATAAGATAAATGAAGTGAATGATGATGTCGTTATTTTTGCCGATTACGAATGAAGTAGTTTTGAGAAGATGTTTCTTAAGTGGAACAGTCTCTAGGCCTTGTCGGTGGATCCTTAGAAGTCCATCGTGTATGGAATTCAACATTGAAAATAAGCGGGGTTGATGGTCTAAATAGAGTTTGGCTGGAGCCGTGAACCCAAGAATGTTCCATTGCAACTGCATAAAATTTCACAGGGACAAACGGCTATTGTTTCAAACTATGTAAAGTAGATATACCCACGGCGGATCAACGCCTGAAAATTGTACGAATTTGTTTCTCAAATCAGGACTAAGTTCATATTCACAAAATGTGTGTCTCAATGTCTGAGTGTCTGCTTTACTACACAAAATTCCTGTGGTCGCCGTGGCGTTGTGAGTAAGTGCGTCGACTCCTACGCAGACGGTGCCAGGTTCGATGCCCGAATTAACCACCTTTCATATTTCACGGCTCCGCCTCTTTCGAGTCACTGACAATGCTCAAAGAGTATTTCCTGTCTAGAAAAGGAAACTTGGACGTTCGGAGTCGGCATTAAACTGTTGGTCCTTTTCACTCGTGAAAGAAGAATAGAAAGCACAACACACGTGGTTGCTGAGAAGCTAAGCACCCATATTATATTATATTATACAAAATTCCTGATATATGAAAAAAGAAACTCCGCAAAAAACGTTGTCACATTTTTAATAGGTGATCCAAAATGTAAGTAAAAGTTTAAAATGTTCTTCTCCCGATACATTAAATTTATGCAAAACGTTTTTTCTATCTTCGGAACAATTGTTAATGTTGATTTCCGAAATCTGAATAAAGGCGCGATGTAATTGGTCCACAATTTCACGATCGTACGCATCCTCACGATGTACTTGAAGTTGGTAGTACCTAACGTATAGTACTTTTGCAAGAAATTAATTATCATCATTCCCTAGAAGATGATCAGAGGAATCATCAGCTTCGAAGAGCTCTGATTCCAAACAATATAAAGCTTCGGCCTTGTCGTTCTCCAGTTTTTTAATAGCAATGCACACTTCTTCAAATTTTGACGGGAGGATCACTTTGTTATAACGACTGGATGGCAGAGTTGGTTGTGTGCCTATTCTTCGTAAGCGGGTCCCTGGTTTGAATAAAAGTGAAAAAGAACCCCCTCACTTACTTACAAGTGTGATCAAAAATGAAGAAGAGGGGTAAACTTTTCTGATGCATTACATCTATGCCAAAGGCTTTTTTCAATCTTCGAAACTGATCGAGATTTGGCACCATTGTACGGCCCCATCGTTAATGACTCCAGCGACATCTAGTGGCGAACACCAACCTGTCAAAGATGGAAGACGAAATTGAGCTGGCTACAGACAACTCCACTTTGGATTACGATTTTATCGAGTGTGGTAATTAATTTAGTTTGATGTACGAATGTTTTTTTGATTTAAAGAATAAATTTAAATAGATTTTTTGAACTCTCGACTTCTCCATAATCAATTTGTAAGGTTAATTTCCGAAAGGGTACTAAGGGCGAGAAGCAATTCGGTTTTATTAAGCCTTGAGTCTACAGTATAGACTCTACACCTTCCTACCCGGGTGTGTTTTTCATATATTTTGAGTTCTAGTTGCCGTATCGAAATTGAATCTTTTAACCGCCTTCTTTATCATATTCGAAAAAAAAAACCCATTTTTTTTAGTCTAAAATTACGAGAAATTTTGTAAATATATTTTGATGTGCATTCATATTTTTTTTATACATTGAAATAATTATATTGTTACACAGTCGCGAGAGAAAGTTATTGTATTGGCGACACTTGGTGTTTGCCCAGATCAAACACCAAGTGTGCGTTGGCTTTACTTTCTCTCACACTCTCTCTCACCTCTTATTTTAGGAGATGAATGGAGACCAATGGTTTGAGGAAGTCAGTGGAATTTCGGACGTGTTCGATCGCGGATCATTTTGAAAAAACCTCCTTGTATGTTCTCAAAGTTATGTGCTCCATTTTAATAAAAACAAATACAGAAAATTTGAGTGTGTTTTCTTATTTAATTATATAACTATATCATTCTTTTGTATATATATTTGTATTTTTTTGTATTTAATAGTATACTTATATTAATAAATGAGTACATACATAACCTATCACATTGAGTTATGCCAGTAAAAACTGGCTTCTGCATTCTTTGAAGGATTTTTATATTGTTTCTCTTCTGAGACGTAAGGTAACAATGTCCCTTTGATTGGTTCTGCCGGAATTATCACCTTCTTCTTGAACCTTTACGGAAAGATTTTAAAGGAATTTTAAAGATTTTAAATGGAGAATTTCAATTTGTGCATTTTGTGAACAAGAATTGTTCACTCAAATGGACTCAAGGAACAACCTTCTACGTTTTGTTTATGTGTTCAAGCATGTATTATTTTGCATGTAGATCACGAATTCTGGAACCAATGGTCATCTCTTCACTTTTGTCTTCGTAGTTTATTCACTAAGGCATTGTCCATATTGTCAACACCTCCTTTGCTCCTCCTGTTGTGGACTAGTATAATTTTTGCCTTTTTTTTAGGACCTTCGATTGTGATACAATAAGGAATAGGAAGTGAAAGATATGAACACATATATACTAACTTGGTCGCTGTAGCGTAGTGGGTAAGTGCGTCGGCTCTTTAGTAAAAGAACGGCAATTTTACTGGTGGTTACACCAAAACCAGCCTCCGCCACCGCTAGCTTTTCCACAGGATTCGGTAGCTGACCATAGTGACCAGCTAACATAGTTTTTAAGAAAAAAATTATAAAACAAAAATAAAATCCAAAAAAAAAAAATATAAAACAAAAAACCCAAAAAAAGAAAAAAAATATATATGTAAAAAATAAAAAATATATACGTAAAACAAAAAATTAAAAAAAAGTATATATATATGAAACAAAAACAAAAAAAAGGTGCACCACTGTGTATAATTATATATGTTAGGCATATACATAACATATACGCCCTGGTGCACGTGTCCGTACTGTTATGGGCATAGTTAAGATAGTAGTAAGTTTTATGTTTGGATAAGTTAGTATAAGGTAGCTTAAGTGGTTTAGTTTAGCAAAGTTTTTTATAAGTTTTCTTGGCAAATGTATAAAGAAATAAAAGATTGTCATGAAAGACTTTTATTTTGACATATATAACATAGATTAGATTAGCTAAGAGTACCCGCATAGGGTCAGTAGGTTAGTATTAAGAACGTTTGTAAATTCTTAAGATAGTTAAGCTAGTTTTAAGTAGTTTCATGTATCAAGTAGGTAACATATAGGGAATTAAATAAAATTACATAACAAAAAAAAAAAAATGTGCGTCGACTCCTACGCAGAGGGTGCCAGGTTCGATGCCCGAATTTTACCACATGATAATTCACGGCTACACCTCTTTCGAGTCACTGACAATGCTTGTAGAGTATTCCTGTCTAGAAAAAGCTTCTCAAATTCGCCGTTCGGAGTCGGCATTAAACTGTAGGTCCCTTCCCCTCGTGAAAGAACAATAGCATTCACAACGCGAGTGGTTGCTGAGAAGCTAGGCTCTGGTCCGCCTTGGCCTGTTGCGCCACCCATATTATAAATTATTATATATACTCAATACTAATGTTGCTACTGAGGCTAAAGATGAATCTGCCCCTCCATTTGGATTAAAAATTCCGGCTAGTCCAAATTAACGTCTTTTATTTACAGTGCCCAATCTTGACAAATTGTATTCTAACAGCAAAGTAGAAGAGCCAAATTATAGCTTGTAAAAGGTTGTCGTATTCAATGTTTCGAGCGCTTCCACGAAAAAGATTGCAACAGAAATCTTTGACCATCCGTTATCCTTGATTTAATTCTTTTTCTTCGGAAATGATACCCTCTGAAACTTGCTGGGAAAGGTTATCAGCGCGTTGACAAAACTTGACAAAAGATACTGTAGACGACTTACCGGCGTTCCAACGGGCACCATCTCCAAGCACCACAATTTGCTTTACCTAAGCAATGAAACCCTCTGCGAAACCTCCTTTGAAGACCACGCACGCATGGCAGCGAACTTCTTATGACACTGTCGGATGAGGTGGCAGTTATTGAATGCTGTTGAACTGTAAGCTGTTTATGTAGGTTCGATCGTTTTTCGGAGGGAGCCATTATAGTAAAATGGGTTGCTGGCCGGTAGTACATTGGACTTATAAGAGTCTAAGTCCTTCTGTGCAGTGTTAAAGACCCCCATTAGGTTGCAACACAAAGCTTAATGCCCCTTCTCGAACCCTGTTTCAGGGAAGGAAACGCCTTCGAAAGGCATCAAAACCATTTGAAGCATAAAATTTGAAAAATCACAGCTAATTAAAACCCCAATCGCTCTCAATTCAATACCGGGCTGAAACTAATGCATTCGCTCAATTAATTGATCTTCTGTTGCACCCTGTGGAAATCAAATGTGAGAATGACGTGACAGTTATCACAACGCCCACCCGATTCAATCGATAAAGTCCGAATGCAATTGGTACGCCGAAACATAACGACTCCTCGTGCATCATAATCACTGTTCGATTGTGGCTTCACAGGATAAAAAATCAAACCATGGCCCCCCCAACTGACGGCATGAATAGTTAAGGTTCCCCTCACACAAACACATGTGAACCGATCCGGTATCTCCATCGAAATCCACATCCGCATCCGCATCCGTGAAGAGTATTAAAAATGACATAATTTGGACGCATCGCTGACAGTCCAATCAATCGTAAACGACCACGCAAAACCAATTTTAATGAAAATGTCATCAGAGATTGACATAGGACATCACTTATTTTTTTTTCTCTGCTCGGCTCCCTTCCACCGCAACTCCCCCGTGGGATTGTGGTCGTAATGGTGGTGGCCCCCTCTGGGTTTCAGGCATTTTTATACGTGAGGGGGATTTTTATTTCCCCATCCGGCTCTTGATTGCGACATGTGCCCCGTCGTCGCTTTGTGGTCAGCCAAAGAGCTACAGAGCTCTGAAGAGGCGAGCAGTCGAAGAGCCGGTGTGTTTGATTCTTATGATCACACATCGCATCACATGACAAAGGGATGTCAGCAATGTCGACAGCAACAACAACGACGAACAGCAATAACAACGACCTCGACGTCGACGACGAAGGAAGAAACTTCGACACGGCAACGTTTAATGTGAATAATTTAATGTCCTGTCATTGTGTTGGACGCGCGCGCGTTTTATTCGATATTGTATATGGCCGGGTCATGTGAGACATGATGAAGCTATCAGGGAGTACGGTTTGGGCCATTTTTACGATCGCGGACATAATAATTGGACTTTTGTTGATGCTTAATTGTGATGAACTTAGGTTCGGTTGTCAGGCCGGGAGAGAGCATAAAAGTTTTATAATCTCTGAGGGAATTGCGAATTGATGGATCATTAAAAGGATGTCACGTTTGTTGTCATGGTAAACGTTACAATCACTAAAAGTGCTCAAAGGATCAAGGTTGGGTGCGCGCCTTGGATGACATTCGGCTGAAGGATGTCACACGTAATTGCTTGTGCGGCTGTGTGTGCTGGACGATTCTGTGTCATTTTAGTGTCTAGGACTATGACATATGAGATAAATGGTCGGAGTTTGGGCGCGAATTACTTACATTTTGTAATGCGGACACGAGTGTGACATTGCGACGATATAAAGGGTGACCAGGTAGCAGCTTTATGATGTCATCAAAATGGTTGTTAAATTTTAAGTTCAATTATCAGAAGGAAATAAAATGTAGAAACAGAGGGTTGGTGGTGGGCAGGTTCTACTTTGGGTTAGCCTTCGAAAAGTTTGGCCGTTCATCAGAATTATTATGAAGAAGTCTTAGTTAATCCCATTTAGTCACAGAAAATTCATGCCTCTTTATTAAATTTGTAAGATAATGAGGTATACAAAAGGTTTTCTTAGTCGAAAAGAGATGAGCTCCCATCAACGTCTTCCTGCTCAGAAATAATAGCAGGACAAAAAGGAGACTGCCCGGTTAGATGAAGGCTCATAAACGACCGCGGCTACAGGCGCAGGGGTCTTCTGAGACTTTGACAAATCCCCGACACATACAAACGACATTGCATTGCCATAAAGTCGAATTAGCAACGACACACGAGCCAGCAATCGGGTTCTGAGACCACAATGTAACCGAGTGGCATTAATGGTCATAGCATCGGACATTCTGAAATCCAAGCTGGTTAGGTTAGCTGGCGAACAGAGTATCGGTGAGACAACCTTGTTAAACTCGGCTGCCCTCTGCTGGGTACGAGGACGTTATGGAATCCATGGAAATGAAAAAGTGAACACAAATCTGAACCGGGAGTATTTCTAGTAATCCCGTGTGCGTATACGACGTTTAGCTTCAAAAGGGAAAAGCCGGAAGTCGAGGCTGTAGACAGAGAACTCCATGGCTTGGTTTGGGTATTTGAGCAACAGCCAGGGCTCCAGGGCCGAAGTTGAATAGAATGAGTCAAAATCGCTTATAAGTTGTAGTCGAAGGGAAGTACTCATGCTAATGGGTGTCCTTACCGGATACTGTGCCATTGGCACGCATGCATCGCGACTGTATATACCACAGAACGACTTTCATAGGAGCTACTGAGTCTATTAAATGTCATATATCAAACATCTGAACTTCGAAAGCCCTTACCTAGCAAAGAAAAGGAGGCAGTTCCTGGAGTAGCACCTCTTTTTAGTGCTGAAGATCTTAAGCGATGCTGAACTTCCTAAGATCCGTATACGAATCGGGTTTTTTATAGTATTAAAGGTAGCTCTCGCGGTAGAACTAGTAGCATAACTATATGCTGACAGGTCAGGTAACCGTGACAGTAATGATCTATTTTGGGGTGTAACGTTTCGTTACACAGAAAACAAAAAGGACCGTAACCAACTTAATGAGCGTAAGTAGATTCAGCTGATCTGAGATCGATGTTGATAAGATGCCCCAGATCAACTTCGGACTGTGTCGCCAAGCAAAGAAGAATAAAGAATTTCGTTGCAGGGTACTATACTGGATCACTGTTTGTGATCCATATATACAGTGATCTACAATTGTGCTCGATGGCTAGCAAGTATTTTCTTATGACCTTACTCGGAGTTCATTTTTCAACCTCAATAGATGTCTTCACTTTCCCTATACAGGATGATGAGCTAAGATACAAGAAATGGGAGAGGAGCAATCGGAAATTAAATTTAATTTAAGAAACCGCCTAAATCTTGTTTCTAGATTGATGCAAATATTTATACAATAGCACATCAAGCAAAGAACACATTACACTACAAGCATACGGTAAGTCGATCTGAAATTTTATTATTTTTGAAAGAATTTCAATACATGTCGTTTCTCTAACCAACACTCCTAATATAGTGTTGCCCAAATAATCTTTTGGACAACAAATATGAGAGACGGTGGGGGAGGCTTGTGTCCACTTAGACACTTCTTCTACGCCTAAAAAATTAGCCAAGAAATGAAGAAAAAGATGGAAGTGAGCTTAAATAACATCAATTCCTACAGTGAAACAAATCTCTCGGCCCGAGTACATCCCAAAAACACAATTTGATTTCTTCTTCGACCTGCTTTGCTGTGGACTCAATATTTGGTGAAAATAATTAAATGCGCCATCAAAATCAGACAAGTCATTGAGAAGTTAAAAAAATAAAATCATAACATATGCAATGGCTTAGGCTGAGACATTGGTGTATTATTTGTCTGTGATGTATACTATATGCTCGTGCACATACATTGGAGTCGATAGCTATGAATCAACCTCTTAATACTTGTTTTTGTTCTTAATCTCTTAAACTACTTCTTTTCCTCCTACGACATCTTTTAAAATATAAGTCAGAAGTGAATGGGCATCAACTGAAGAGATTTTCAGTTTCTATTTTTGCGTTGCCTATTACTCTGTGGCGTATACGCAATATATTTTCTAATATATTTTTCTACTTTTTCTTAATTTCCAGACTTTTTGTTTATTTCGTCAATAACAAATTGTTTCATTTTCACATTTTTTACGACGATCGTCAAACCTGCTTCGTCACGGTATAAGTCTCAACTTAACAACATATTATACATAACATAACATATACATCGGACCAATATTTTAATAGTCTGTAGAAGTAAATCCTTCCAGCATCGACTATTGCTCTATTCTGATCTTTGTATACATCCAATCAAATCATTCCTTCAACTATGTTTTTTAATTATTTCCCCGCCTTTGTGTTCTGCCTTTGTCATCAAAGAATGTTTTGAGAAATAAAAGCATTCTCTACAGGCGACTGTGGCGTATACGTAACATAATATTTATAGTTTTTTTTGCAGGCATGTTTGTATATATTTTTTTTGTCTATCTGTGTCAAAGTAAATATTTATTTTTAGTTTAATATCCTGACCACCTTTTATGAATGCGATCAAATATCTGATTCACGTCTTAATTAATCCTGCAGGAATCTCTCGCAAGACTCGAATATCACTCTCCACACAGCAACTGACCGACCGACTCCACGGCGAAGTTTGAGAAGCATTTTCTAGAGCCTGGCACCCTCAGCGTAGGAGTCGTGTGTGTGTGCCACCACGAAAATAAACAATGTATACTGCATTGAAAAAGCGTCCACAAATCTACCGAGCGCCCGCTGGATCTGCATCTGGGAAAATGGGAGGATAACTTAGATCTCGATTGGGAGTCTTGGTTGTCGATTGAGTCAATGGTCCACACAACAATAGATTTAAATCTGATTTGGTAATGTGTAACTCAATCAGCGTATAACCGTATTATTGTAAATTAAAAACGTACATATGACAAATTCGTAGGCTTCCGACAGCTGAGGATGTCAAATATCTTATTATGTGAGAAGCACATGAATGCTAGATAGCAATCGGGGCCGAGGTCACCTGCAAATATAAGTTGAAACATTCCTCGCCTCGCCTGCGTTGAAACAGCGAAGTCCATCGGTAACTGTGAAAGGTGTTGAATTAACGCCGTTATCATGAAGACAGCTGCTGCAGTCTGTGTATAGAGACTAAATGGTCGTCAAAAGAGGAAACCATCCATCCCATAATCCTGCAGAACACTCCAGACTTTACCTCGAGGAACTCGGTTGTATGCCTTTTCAAAATCTACAACGCAGCTGCTATAGATAGGCTTCGCAAACTCCTCAGCCTTCTCAAATACCAATCTGAGAGTAAAAATCTGGTCGGTTGTACTTCAGCCGGGACGAAAGCCTCACTGTTCATCCCCCATCCTGGGCTTGAGAATAGGTACGGAAGGCGTTAGCCTTTCCCGGGGAGATAGAAATGAGATATGCTCCTGTAGCTGGAGCAATCGCTTTTGTCCCCCTTCTTGTAAACAGGGACAATCACCGCAGGTTGTCAATCGCCAGGTGTTTCACCGAGTTCCCAGGCTTCTTATTGCAACGAGAGATAAACATCCCTCTTTACCTTAAGCGCTTCTAGCTACATTTTGTTTTTTTTTTTTTGTTGAAAATCTGTTTTTGATACTTGTCCTCTTGATGTCCCCTCAGACAAATCGTTTAGCTGAGAACTACATAAATTTACTGTGGCGTATACGTAACATTTTTTTCATAATTTTTTTTTTTTATTTGCTAATTTTGTTGTATTTTGGCAGCAACATTTTCTTAGACATTTTATATTTTAGTTTTCGAAACCGATCAGTGGCTAGTCATATTTCTTATTATTGATTTGCATTCATGGCTCTATACGAAATTAACTTGTACTTCAAATTCCGTCCGCAATAATATAGATCGCTCTTTTCTCCAAGAGACCATAATCTTATCTTTATCCTCGCTTAATTGATCTTCTCAAGAATGATATTAAAAAAATGTTTGTGGTTAAGGTCTTTGTGTTCATTACCGACTTTGTGTAAGACCTTCATACATAACGGCACGAGTATGCCAGATCAACCCCAGCTGATGTGATGGTATTAGCGGACAACCAGTACACAGCTGCAGCTTTGTTAATGCACCAGCACATTGGTTGTGTGCAGCATATACAATGGCAGTGCATGAAATCGTATGAGAGCAGTTGCCACCAAGTTGAAAGCATCACGCCTGATTCTTACACGTTTGCTGATGTAACCAAGGAAATTTTTTCCAGTGGCTTTTATGTGCTTCTCTTAACGAAATTCAATGAAAGTTTGCTGCTAATACAAGCTGCTGAGATGCGATTTCTTCGTGCTACTGTGGGAACAACTCATCGCGAAAGCGTGAGAAACAAGACAGTACGCTGGGAACTGAATGTTCAGCATCTGCTTCTTCTATCGGAAAGAACTATGCTTCTGTAGGTTAGTCCCGTGTTACAAATGTCGCCATCATTACGAATTCCGAGACATACCTGACCCAGCAGTAGGTGGCTTGTCGAAAAAACGTAGTCCATAAATAAACGACTGGTTACGTTTGGCCATAACTCCTGATGCGTGTTGAGTAAGAGTCGATGGCTGAGGATCGAGTGGACTCAAGCAAGCTTTTTCGCCTCGAACCCTTTAGTTGATCGTGCGGTTCAGAAGTAAAGGATAATGATAATGAAGTTGTTGATGATCATGAACACTTTTTTTTTGTAATTTATATAAAAGTGGATTACGCACGCAAAGTACATAATGGGACGACCCCAAAAAAAGCAATCCTCGATAAGTGCAGCTTCTCGATAAAAGCAACACCTTAAGTCTTCTCTTGTTAATCTTGCCAATCAATAGGTGTTCTGAGACATGACCACTGCATTAATAAAAAACATTTGCAACAAAGAGTTGAGACGTGCTACTATGCAATAATCGAGCTCATTTTAATTTTGCGGGACTTTGCGGGACAAATTTGTAAATGCAATGCGAAATGCGGGACTGTCCCCCATAATCCGGGATAAATAATAATACATAATATGGGTGGCGTAGCGGCCCGTAGAGGGCCAGGGCCTAGCTTCTCAGCAACCACTTGCTGTGTGCGTGCTATTGTTCTTTCACGAGTGGAAGGGACCTACAATTTAATGCCGACTCCGAACGGCAAAGTTGAGAAGCTTTTTGTAGACAGGAGTACTCTTTGAGCATTGCCAGCGACTCGAAAGAGGTGGAGCCGTGAAATGTGAAAGGTGGTAAATTCGGGTATCGAACCTAGCCCCCTCTGAGTAGAAGTCGATGCACTTACCCACTACGCCACGGCGACCCACCGGGATAAATTGTCACCACAAAAAAACCAGAATTTTGGTACCTTATATTCATTTCTTATATGTTATGTATAATTATATGTTCTTATATTCTCTTCTTCAATTGCGTTTTTCAACTGCACACTGCGTTTTCAAAACATGAACCCACGGGAACCGTAACGTTCCCAAAAGTCAACATCAACAGTAATCAACAACTAACAATAACTTTCTTTTCAATCAGTTTTAATCCTTCTTCTTCTAGTGGTACTACAGTCCGGGAGGACAACAAAAAGCCTCTCCAGTTGACACGATCTTAATCCAGCCGTCTCCATTTTCGCTCAAAAAAGATGACTCGATAAGTGCAACCACAAAAAAAGTCTGTTGTGTAGACAGGAAAAAGAAAACGAAGTCAAGAAAGAATGAATAAAATTCTAAGAACCAATTTAAAATATAAGAGCTGCCGGTGACCTCTTTAAAAATTGTCATCTCCAAGCATGTGGCGAATAATGCCTGAAACACAATTGTGCGTTTGCGCTGGAGTTGCCTTTCAACGCACACAATTTAATGGCCAAGCACAAAATACAGCGTCGACCTGCGTCAGTGAATAATGAGAGAGATCGTAATAAAACGTAAAAGGTAGTCCATCGCACGTCATTATTCAACATGTTGGAAATTTTTTGACAGAGAGGTGCGCTGTGAGAGAGATTTTCTTCCAAATTGAGAGTATTTGGTATCAACTGTCATTTAAGAAACGAAAACAGCTGATTAAAAATAATTTAACGACAAAAGTTATTTCAAATGAGTGTATGCAGAACGGCGATGCAGATGAGAGGAAGAACAGCTGATAAATTGAGTACTTTTTCCACGCAGTGCGTCATCGTAACATGAAATCGGCTGGCGCAGCGCACTATTGCATTTCAGCCATTATTCATTTTAACTAGTACTCATATTCATTCGATGTCAGGAGCACGAACGAAATGGTTGCCAAATAAAACTAAATTCAAATAATAAAACTTAATTTAAATTCTAGTGCTCACAGTTCTCACAAAAATAAAAGGATTTAATTTGAGGCAAGCCACCGTACGTCTCTTGGCTAATACATAGGACAAGGTGCAGTCTACGGCAGTACATAATGAGGGACCATTTCCTATGGTTAATGGTTTGTTTTCAAAATCTATTCACGATTGATATAAACGATAGGACTGCCGAAAAGTAAACCTATCTGGAAACGACCTGCAGTACTACGGGAGGAGAAGAAGTCGAAAGTGAGTACGAAGAAGAATTCCCACTGACAAGAATTTAAGCAGGGGCTGCAATTCAATCACTAAACAAGTAACACTACAACTCAGCACACTTGCGAGAGTCAGTTGTTTAAATGAACTCTGAGCCCAAAAGGACCAATCAAAAATGTCCAGTGTAAGGTAAACTGAGCAAAACTCAGATTTTAATTTTTATAAAAATTTAAGACATTTTGTTACACACACAATCTTTTCGACAAGATTATTGCAACAAGGTCAACGAAAGAACTGACTAATTTCTATTACTTGCTTTTATTGGGGTCGCGTAGTATATCCGGACGGTGTCTATGAGCAGGTGCTTTAAGACCTTAGATTTTATTTTCTTAGACTCGGCAATACCGGAAGGACCTAATTTCCATCCATATTGTGTTGAGCATTTTAATGGACAGAGTTATTTGGATCAAATTTTTAATTAGTGATTTCTTCATCAAATTCTCAGTATCGAGTTCGGAGCTTATCAACATTCATTCCATTATCGCTTCGCTCAAATGCCTGGTATATTTTTAATTTTATTTCCTGCAAGCTGGGTCCCTTGCATCAGGGAAAGTTCTCTTAGTTAGATTCACATATCCATGACATCGGTGTTCTTGAAATATTATTGACAATTTATTGCAAAAACTGCGACTGTGGCGTATACGTAACATATTTTTCCTGTAGTCTCTTTTCACAGCTGAGTTTGTATTGTTTTTTTCAAATGAATAATCTTCATTGTCGGTTTTTTTTTTTTTATAATTTGCGCATGCTCAAGGGATTGCTTATGTGTCCGGGGTCAAGACACAGCACGGGCCGAAAGGGAGAGGAGGTACCTGTGCACATTGGTCTTAAATATCTGCGGGTTGTAGTCTGTGTGAATTATTAGATTGGGTGTGAAAAATTAGATTGGGAAGAGCATTCCATATTCGTGCAGTGCGGCTAAAGAACGAGTGTCTGAATTTAGCTGCGCGTCCGAAAGTAGGCTTAAGCGTATACTGATAGGTATTCCTGGCGAGACGAGTATTGCGGGTGAATTCATGGAGAAGAGGAATGCAGTTGGCTAGCTCACTTGAGCATCGTTTGTTGAAATAACGATAAAACACGGACAAAGAAGAGACGGTACGTCGATGTTCGAGCGAGTCTAATGACTCTGCGATATTGTTGTCTCCTATAAGTTTTATCGCTCGGTTTTGGATTCTATCAAGTAGGGGCAGTGTGGTCTTGGGGGCACCAGACCCGATATGAGCGTTATACTCAAGCTTGGGGCGGATGTACGCCTTATAAATTGCGACATGAAATATCCGATTCATAACCCTGCTAAATCCATTCGGAATCACTCACCGGAATTAAGTTGGCCACGCCACACAGCAAATGACTGACTGCTCATCGAGGTCTTTGTTTTCTTTTTTGTAGCATTTGCATAATTTATTATAAATTTAAAGAGATATAATGTTATCTTTAAAATGAGCAACATTTTTTTGTTTCAAGTAGAAACTCTGTTAATGCCATATCGTTTCGCATTTCTTCCGGTGACCCCTCAGGCGCGTCGTTTAACTGAGAACTACACATAAATCACTTCCACAACCACCCGATTTAAAACAGATTAAGGGGTATTGTGTGAATGAATTGACATCCTGTTTACCACAGCAAACCATCCTCAGGACATGTCAAGGTTATGAGTCGTGACAGTTCATATTCATTTTTGATTGAATATTCAACGCACGTTCTGCATAAACGTACATTTTCTGCCTCACACAAGGAGGAAAACAAAACGCGGCATCAGCAACATTCAAGTCGACGCAATCGATACTCGCTGCTTTTAAATCAGTTCAAATTTTAAGTGTGCACTGCCGATGGAATACATGATGACAGTCTTGTTCATCTGTAGGAGAGTGCAATTCATCATTGCGTCAGCATTTACATTCGTTTACTCGCTCCGCTCACCACGAGATTGTATCATCAATTCACAGGTAAAAAAAAACCGCTAACCTTTGACATATCAGCTTTACATGACGCCTGACCTTTCACATATGAGATTACCAGTTGCGGGCAGACGTGAAGCAGCTTTACAGGCTGACGTGATATCCTCTGGTTTGAGGTAATTTATCCCACTCGAACATAAAGCATGTCTTTTCAGAGATATATTTGCCATATCCATTCATGCTTTCTGCGGATGGGGTTTAATTAATCGCGATCTTAATACAATTTACTTAATGGATTGGTTTTTCTTTTATTTATACCCACATACAGACGAATAAGGTATACAAAGGTCAATCGGAATTATGCACACCTAGAGTCCTGAAAGTGGATGCTATTTGTTGGCGTTCGTTGATCGCTTTTTTTTTTGTCTAATTTGGTTTACTGGAATATCAGCATCCTGTGTATCCAGCTACAATCCACATAAACGCTACAATCACACTAAGGCAAATCTCGGAGAAGATCAGCGAGTTTCACATCAATACGCACCCGGGTACCCCGCTAACCGCGTTTTCGGGTATTTCTCCACCATGACTTATGTTTTCACGTCTGCTTTCCCTTCCTCTCTGTGGTATACGATTGACTAATAAAGGTTTACTTTTTTTAATGTTTGTATGGAATAAGGATATTTGATGTTCCTTTATCCGACGACGGTTTCCCGGTAGTCGAATATGCTGGGTAACCGCCAAATTGATTATTACCCGCAACGCCTGGTTACCCGGATACTCGGGTAATTGTCGAAGGAGATACGCTCTCGTGTTATTTCATCAATCTGATACTTTTACAAGTCAGTCCAACTGTTTGGATACGCAGGTGACATCGACATCCTCACCCGTTTCGAATATGACATAGTGGAACCTTTCGCGGCTCTTGATGAACAGGTGAAAGGAGGTAATCGTAAGGTCAAAGATTATAAGGCGCTCTCGAACTGACTCGGAGGACCAAAATCATCATGGAGCCAAAAGCTGGACTATAAGCAGAAATGGATGATTTCTACTACCTGCTGAAAAATTTTACGTCGGGTATATGTTCCCGTATGCGAGGAAGGAGAATGAAGGAGAAGACATAACCGTGAACTCTAAGAACTGTACTAAGATGTGGATGTAGACCGGAAGGTAAAAATCCGTCGACTGCACTGAGCCTGCACTCAGCCATATCGAGCGCGAGTATGGCTGTGCTCTTGCTAAGGGAGTGTTCGAATCCGACGCTCGTGATTCGAGAAGGAAAGGTAAACCGAATCTCCGGTATAAAGAACCACAAGGCAGCTTTGTCTTGATTACTGGCAGCAGGGTGCTCAGGACCGTCAGCGACGGGAGGTAGCTCTAGCTCAGGCTCAGATCCTCCATGGGTTGCCGGTCTGATAAATAAATAGGAGCGGTTTCATTTATTCGGCTTAGAGTTTATTTCAAACTAAATTTACTGCGACTGCATCACAAGCGGCAACAGGACCTAGTTCCACCGTCCAAAAATACTTGTTTTCTGTGATTTATTGTATAGGTCATACATTGAAATAATGAATACTAACCTCGCTCCTCATTGTAAATAAGTTGTAAAATAAACCAATTTTGTTCATGTTGTCCAAGGCTTAGCAAGGTTCTATCATAGAGTATATAAATATCGTATTTTCTTTATTTGGGGCTACAGGCCGGGGTGGATCTGGACCTCAACCAACAAGCCTCTCCAGCTTGCACGGTCTCTGACTAGCTGTCTCCAGTGTCGCACGCCAAGTTGGTTGAGGTCCTTCTCCACCTGGGTGCGCCACCTTAAACGCGGGCGTTCTCTGTTCGGACCCGTGTCCCACGGAATCGGAGTCGAAGACTCTTCGTCACTCTTCTTCTTATGGTTCAGAGACAAACAAATATCGTATGCAGAGTAAAAGAAAAAACTTTTTCAGTCGAATGAGATTTACCACATCGCCCCAGTTTGATCGAACTCGTCGTTTATCGTGCATACAATCTATCCAATTTTCTTGAATCAACACATTGCTAGTTGCTTTTGCTTATTTCCTCTTTACTGCAAGTAGGAACATGTGTCTACACGGAACAATATTTTACCATGTAAGCCTATCCTGAATCCCGATCTCTCATTCATATTTCTACTCATTATACCATTTGTTGGTGTGTGCTTCCTTGGCAGAGTACAATTATCTATGTGTGCTGCAGCAAAGTGGAATGTACTACCGATATGCATAATTCCATTGGTACACACTTCGGAAGCAGAGAAGCACAATACTGTGCCTGCCTTTGGGTAAGTATGTTTATTGTTTCCTTTTCGGTTGGTGACCTACTCAGTCGTTCATATACGGTAGTTTGCAAGATCGATTGAGACATCAAACAAAATAAAGGTTTGCAGCAAAATGAAATATGAAAAAAATATGGAGGATGGTTGACATCCGTGACTTCACAACTTGAAATGGTTTGATACCGGCTTGATGCAACAACCATTTGTTGAGCATTTGTTAAACTCTATTAATGATGCAAATATCTGTAAGCCTCGACATTAAGAGCTGATAAATGTAGAGCGCCTACTGTCAGGGCGGTGGTTTTCCAAAAATAACGCAGGTATTTGCGCATTGACATTCAGTACTTTGCTTTGTATAATTCATAGCAATCACTATTTTTAAATGCGAAACAGGGCTCGTGTTTTACTAGATATGTGCAAGCGAACCCCCGGTGGCTACACTCCGATGTAGTCTTCTAGGTAGTCCCTATTAAACAATCCTTCATCCCGAAATATACTTTATATATTATCATTTCTATGAAATGCTACTGTTTATGTCAAAAAGACTCTATTATGTGTAGTTCTACTGAACCGGTCGAGAGTAGAACGCTATATAAGCGTACGACAAAAATGGGCAGAACGCGTTGAAATAATGAATATCAAATGTCCTTGACCATTAAGAGTAAGCACATAATAAAAATATTATACACTTGTTATGCTAAAATATAAACAAAATAAATAAATGTAATTTTAAATAAATTTGCGTGGAATTCAATAAAAAAGGATTTCAGGTGATCACTGTTGCTCGACAAGGAACTCAAGGATTTTTGATTTTTCTAAAAGTTGAACTCAAACTCACTCACATTTTCATTTATAACAAATAAAAAGATCAGAGTCTTCTAAAAAGAAAATATAAAAAAAGGAAAAAAAAATACAGGCTCGACAAAATATTTTCAAAGAACACATACACCCATCAAAATGAACAGGTTCCATTCTGACGGAAACCGAAAATTTCAATCAAATCCATCGTAAGGAAAAGATTTTCTTTATGAAAAACGACAACAACTGAAATGATGTATCCAGTTTTGTTCCTTGATTTTTCCTTCAATCGCAACGGGAACCATTTAAGCCACTTCCGTTTCAATACCAGCAAGCTGTGGTCTGACAATTACATCAATCTCCTCAACGTATGCTAAGAATTGTACAGTTACTATAACTGCAACATCGCGTCTCTACTGTTGACGAGCAAATTTTGTGTCATGAATGATATTAACGAAGTCACATGATAGCGTGAGTTAAATGAGCATTGAAGCGGTTCGAGTTTTTAAAAACGAACGAACTTTATTGAATGAATCGTGTCTTAAGACTAAAACCTTAATTCTACTTTTCTCGCCTCGATACTCATTGTGTTCCTAACAGAATTGTTATTGTTTCGGCTACAGTAGCATGATCGTCTGGGCTGTCTTCTTCCTGGTATTGATCATAGCTGCTGACTTATCTCTATTGGGGAATGAGTGAATGGTATCTATTGCTGCTGAGTCGTTTCCTTGGACGGATGAACGGTTGGTGTTTATTACTGCTGACTGGTCTCCTTGGACAAATGAGTGTATGTCGTTTCCTCTGCTGGTGGTCTCCAACTCCGACATAACCCGTGTCGACTTGTCTAGATCCTTGTTCTGGCATTGAATTGTGTTTATTACCGACCTTTTTGGCGAAGCGATAAGTTCTCCAGTTTGGTAGGAAAGTCAAAAGTCGACACGCAAATACATATTCTAGCCAGCTCATTTTCTCTGAATTCTGTGCTTGGGTACTCTGTGACGCACGTGAGGAGTACGCTACCGTATAGTTTTCCGCATTATGCTGACACAACAGTGTTGACGAACACCCAATCAGAGTGCAACAAATTAATCATGATTTAAATTTTCCTGGAACGGAATTAATTCTTTGGCGCCATTTTAAATATGCATACTTATTAAAACTGATGCACGCATACATGCAATTCGAGTATAGAAAAGAAATTGCAATTTGCATATTTCAATATTTGTATCAACGCCGCGCCGGTGACTGGTGTATCTTCCCAATTACAGATATGTGCTTTATTAATTAAACCCAGGCTTTGTTGGGACGTTTTTTTTCTGTTTTTGAGCACACACACATGCTGCAATGTGCATATATTTAACATTCTTGTCGTTATGGCATTAATTTCTGTCACCGAATTCAATCAACCCGAATCGAATTGAAAGGCAAACTGCAGCACTATAGAATTGGCGCATACCCATTCCATGCATCAGTCTGTGTATCGCACCTGCAGATACGCTCCTGTGTGCGAGAGTGAGGAAAGAAAATCAATTTGTGTGCCTGCAGTTAATGAAAATTGCTTCACACCATCGCGAAACACGCCAGCATAGTGCTGAGGGGTACACTCTGCCTCTCTCCGCGTACAACATGGCTGCAGTTCGTTCAATGTGACCGCGAATGTTGCATACATGCTGTCTGTATATGCCTGCGTGTGAATATGTAAATGAAAGAGAAAAATTCACGTTGGGTATGGCATTGCCCGCGGCTGACGAGGATTAAAATTACCAAAAAATTACAATTTTCCACTCAAATTATAGGTAATTTGTCGGACATTATTGACATATACGTACATATACGTCGAAATCCTTTCCGGAAATGCCGGGTAATAATTCTCATTTTAATTAAAATGTATTACTTGTGAATGTGGTTGATGTTTATGATCGGGGATTTGCGCGATGAAATAGTGACAGAGTGAATGTTGTCAATTATGACACAAAAAATAATGCTGAAATCAACTCCAGAGTATCTTTCGACAAATCAAAAGAGTTCGCAGATTAATTAAATCCGGACGTGCAAACACATTAACATCAATAATCCGCATGTTTTTGTACAAAATATATTCACGCATATGCAGATGCAAATTTCTGTAAGCCTCGACACTAAGAGCTGATAAATGTAGAGCGCCTACTGCCAGGGCGGTGGTCTTTCAAAAATAACGCAGGCATTGGCGGGTCAACATTCAGTACTTTGCTGCGTATCAATCACTATTTTTAAATGCGACACAGGGCTTGTGTTTTACTAGATATGTGCAAGCGAACCCCCGGTGGCTACACTCCAATGTAGTCCCTATTAAACAATCCTTCATCTCGAAATATACTTTATATATTATCATTTCTATGAATTGCTACTATTTATGTCAAAACGACTGGAAACAACACCAAAGCGCAATCACGCTAGGGTTGCCATAGCTGTCTAAGCCATGAGCAAGCACCTGTTCTTTGGATGGTTCAAGTAGAACTGCCTGGCGTTGATCAAGCATCTAAATTTTGATGTAATTTGTGGCAATACGCCGACTCAGCAAACACGTGCGTGTTATACGCTCTATAAAACTACTGTAACACCACCATTAATTAACAACTGTTTTTATTTGCTTAATAATCTTTTCATATAATATTGTAAATTGTCATCTTTTTCTGGTGGCGCTTCAGCCCGGGGTGGACCTGCGCCTCAACCAGTAAGTCTCTCCAGCCGGCACGATCTTTAGCCAGCTGTCTCCAACTGCGCACACCTAGTCGATTGAGGTCCTTCTCCACCTGGGTGCGCCATCGGTTCCGTGGGCGTCCTCTATTGCGTTGTCTCACTGGTTGGGAGTCGAAGACTCTTCGGGCTGGAGCAGCGCTCCACACGCCTGACTAGGCTCATGCCGCTGTACATCCCGTACAGTTCGTGGTTGAATCTTCTTCTCCAATAACCATCCACGCAGACAAGACCAAAGATTGAACGCAGAACTTTTCTCTCAAAGACACCAAGTGCTTCTTCCTCCGCTTTTGAGATTGTCCATGCCTCCGCACCATAGAGCAGGACCGGGATGATCAAGATGTTATATAATGTTAGCTTGGTCCTTCGAGAGAGGACCCTACTACTCAATTGGCTCTTGATTTAATTCTGCGTTTAATCTCGGTACTGGTGTTGTTCGTACTGTTCACTTGCGAACCGAGGTAGACGAAGTCCTTCACTACCTCGAAGTTATAGCTGCCTATGGTGACGTTTTGGCCAAGTCGTCGATGTTGTGTGTCCTTTCTCGATGACAGCATATATTTCAAATAGCAAACGCCTCATTGACGGCTCGCTGTGTTCTGCCAATCATATCAATGTCATCCGCGTATGCTAGCAGTGGTACGGACTTTTGGAAGATCGTGCCTCTTCTGTTAGCGTGTGAGTTCTACACGATCTTCTCAAGAATAATGTTGAAAAAGTCACATGACAGCGCATCGCCTTGTGTAAAACCCTTTTGACATTGAAGGTCTCGGTGAATTAGTTACCGACCTTGATGGAGCCACGGGAGTTCTCCATCGTCATCCTGCACAACCTGATGAGTTTAGCAGGAATCTCAAAACTAGAAATGGCTTCGTATAGCTCGTTCCTATGCACGCTGCCATATGCGGCCTTGCAATCGGCGAATAGGTGGTGGGTGTCGATCTGCATTTCTTGGGTTTTTTCCAGGATCTGCCGTAGTGTGAAGATTTGGTCGATGGTGGACTTCCCTGGCCTGAAACCGCACTGATTAGGACCTATCAGGTTGTTGACGAAAGGTTTCATGCACTCACACAAAGCGGCAGAGAGAATCTTATAGGCATATATTAAATTGTCATCACCAATCCAAAAAAATATAGTGGCAACCTTGTTGCACTTAGAAAAAGCTTTAAACACTAAACTAACGGTGCAAGAGCTTTATTCTTTGCTTAAAAAGCTCATTTTGCGATACATTTTCTTTTCAAATTACTCATATTTGGTGGTTCATCTAATGACGGTTTAGTTATTGCCCATGAATACTCTTTACAAAAATCTGTGGTTCAGTTGAGCATCAAAGAACACAATACTACATTCGATAGTGCTACGATTTTCCACGGCACATAGGAGATAATATTGCCTGGGCATTTGGTTGCTTGCTAGCTAACCGACAGTAAGAATATAGCGCACCCAAGAAAGTCGACAGTACATCTGTTAGTCCTACGGTTTCCTTCCTCTAACCGCACGCATACGAAATACTGAATACTGTACACTGGGTTGATTTGCTTGTTGCGCGCTTTAATATTTTCATGCCGTATAATGAATTTTCTTGTTTTCTTTCATACAATATTTTGATTTATAATCGTTAATTTTTTCTTTTACTTGTTCCTCATTCTTTGTTTTTTTGTTAATAAATTGTTGTCGTTACTTATTCCTTGTTCCTCATTTTATTAATAATTTCATCAATTCTTGAATTATCATTCCTTGTCTACTTGCCTGTTCAACGTTAACTATCGGACTTTGGACTGAATAATCGAAAACAGAGTGGTCGGCAAACGTGATCATTGTAGTTCTAAATCTTTCCGCACCAAAACTTTGTTCTCTTGCCTGTTCGTCGGTTACTATCAGACTTCGAACTGAATAAACAAAAACAGAGAGGTGGGCTAAGCACCGTCTTATGCCTAGGGAATCGAGGTTGACTGAGGAGTGTCACCAACTCTCAACCCACCTAGAATATAAACGCCATCATCTACGCATTGTGAAAACCAATCCTCCTACACTACTATTTATTTTATTTTGGGCTAGGTTTTATTCACAGGTCAAAGCTTTTCACTGAACTAACTGCTCTCCACCAACTGTCCTCCTTTTATTCAAGGAGGAGAGGATCACGTGAAATTACACATATAGAACAAAAAATGGATCAGGTGACATTAGACTTGTAAGACAAACAAGTGATCAGGGGATATGTAAGTCACGCCGCAAGATAAAGGAGAGATCGGGTGGTTTAGTAGGCGGAGACGTAGTCAGGTGACACGTGGACGATAAGGGAGAGGATCACGTGGCACATGAAATGTAAATTATACAAACAATCATCAGGGCACTGGAGGACAGATCTACGGGAAGGGTTGCCAGCATGTAGGTAACTCGCGCATGCAGCGACGTGAGCAATATGAAAAGCCTGGAGAACCGTAGGTAGTGACCGTTCCCAAGGTGTAATTGTATGGTGCTTAGAAGCTTTCATATTGGCCGCCAAGGGAATCAGAATCGACAGTGGTTTCCTTTACACTAGCCTAAGACAAAAATTGGAAAACCCCGGACTTTGAAGGACATCGTCTACGTTAAAAAAGGTGATAGCCTCAGTTTTCCATATTGAAATCAGCGTGCGCGTTTCCCCTACTCAAACGGTTTCAAATAAAATTTCCAAGAGAAATAAATTTAAAAAATTTGTTTCACAATTTTCAAAAACCCCTAGGGACTTTCTAGTAGCTTTACCTAGATATTACGGTTTGAGAAGATAGATAGATACATATTTATTTCTTCGTTTCAAAAAATTTTACATGGTTTGCCAACACACAATTTACATACAGTGATATGATGATATTTAATACATCTTTCAACTGAGAAAGTAGTTTCTTATTGTTAAGAACTATTTATTAAATTTTGACTATTTTGGAGGGTAAACAACGGGAAAAAACCCTCATATAAAAAAAAAAAAAAAGTCAGCGGAAAACATCAAAAAAATGTATAATATAATATAAATATGTAATAAAACAATTAAATAAATATATAAATATGTAAATAAATAACAAATAAGCAAATAACAAGTAAATAAATAAAAAATAATAATATGTAAATAAATAGATATAATATATACAGATAGGTAAATAAATAGATAAATATAAATATATAATAAATAAATAAATAAATAAATAAATGAATAAATAAATAAATAAATAAACAATTTAATAAATTAATAACAATAATTACGAAAAAAAATAATAATTCAATATGTATAATATATATATAATAATACAATATGTATAATATATATATAATAATTAGATAAATAAATAAGAAATAGAAAAAAAGAAGAAATTAAATGTTAAATATTTCAACCAATGCTAAGTGACATTAAGCTCGTTAACGAGTGGATTTTCAGGTATGTTACATCTTATCAAAAAAGAGTTAGTTAGCCTTTCTATTCTGTCAGAGATCAATTCAACATTTGCTTGTCGATGCAATTCACAAGTAGAATAGTACCAAGGTAAGTTAAACATCATTTTTAAAAGTTTATTTTGCTGGATTTGTAACTTTTTAATATGACACTTAGCACAATTTCCCCACACAGGACAACCATAGAGCAGGAGTGCTTGAAATATGACTTTATGTATAATTATTTTATTTTGATCGGACAAGAGAGATTTTCTATTTATGAAAGGGTATAGTATTTTTACAGCAATGCTTATTTTGTGCAGAGTTTTTGTTATATGTTCTTGAAAAGTCAGTCTTTTATCAAGATGTATACCCAGGTATCGAACTGTGTTCTCCCAGGCTATCGGCTGCCCAAGAACCATGATTTGATCAGATGGGAGGAAACAAGGTTTTCTTTTTCTGGTGAAAAAGATTGCTTGAATTTTTCCCACGTTCAATTTAATTTTCCATTTTTTACAATAATCACAGAATACTTCCGCCGCATTTTTAAGATTCGTCTCAATATTGAGACCGAACTTATGCGACGAAAGTATCGCTGTGTAATCAGCATATGTCGCAAATTCACATCTTGGTAGGTCCGGAAAGTCGGATGAATACAAATTATATAGAGGTGGTCCTAGGACCGAGCCTTGAGGGACACCAGCGGGCACAATTAACGAATTAGACGAGCTATTATTCACAAAAACTTTAAAATTACGATTTGACAAGAAACTGTGAATAACTTTGCACAAATAAGGGGGAAAATTAAGATTGAGCATCTTAAATATAAGTCCATTGTGCCAGACGGAGTAAAATGCTTTCTCTATGTCGAAGAGTAACATTCCCGTCGACTTTCCTCCACATCTACTTTTCCTGATGATCTTAGTGATTCGAAGGACTTGATGACTAGTACTGTGAAAGGGTCTAAACCCGAATTGTTACGGTTTGAGAAAATACAACGCTAGACCCCCACATTTGGACTTTAACATATAATTTACATGTATCCTACTGAAAATATCAAGGCCCGAACGCCAGAACGCGCCGTTGCTTACATCACAATTCGATTTCTTAAATAACAAAATGATATATGAAAAACAAGAATTGAATTGCAGATTGCTGTAAGATGAAAGAATTCAATCATCTTTATCATTTTAACTATAAAGCAGAAAGTTTGTGTGTCTGACCAACAAAGTCTCCGAAACCACTCCGAGCACTTTTTAAACGGGAATAAAATTCTCAAAATAAGGGTGGTTGCATCAATCCGGTATGAAGCCATTTCAAGTTGCGTAGTCGTGGATATCAACCATCCCCCAGTGTGTTGTAACTTCCATATATACACACACATTTTTCATATTTTGCTTTGGTGCAACCATTCATTTTTTTCTACGTCTTAATCGAACAGGCGCTTGTTTGGATGTGGACTTGTTGTTCGAGGCAGACTTAGGCACAAAGTCTTAAGCTTTGTCTGTAAAAGCGAACGCCTCATAACAATCCGCATCAAGGCTAAATTCGGGAACATCAGCCTGATTTGGGCCCACGCCCCGACAGAGGACAAAGATGACAACAGCAAGGATGACTTCTATGATCTCCTAGAAAGGACTTACGATCAACACCAAGATCGTTCTAGGAGATTTTAATGCAAAGCTGGGTAAGGAAGACATCTTTGCCAAAGTCATCGGAAAACACAGCTTGCACGACACCACATCCGATAACGGACTCACGCTGGTGGACTTTGTCACGGGACGTAATCTCTATGTAGCTAGCATGCGGTTCCCACATGTTGCGATCGACGTCAGACACTCCTCCAGCGTTCTTGATGTAGGAACGTTCCGAGGAGCCGACATCGACTCGGACCATTTCCTTGTTGTAGCCAAGGTAAGAACTCGGATATCAAGAGATCAACGGAGTCGAGAAAGGACACCACGGTTTGACGTCGGAAAGCTACAATCGCAACGGACTGCTAGGATCTTTGCCGATCGAGTGTTCCGGAATCTCTCTCTAAGTTCGTCGCCACCTGTGCAAACAATCGAAGAAGATTGGAGGCGTTGTCAAGAAGCCATCAAAGATGCTGCCACTGATGTGCTGGGTTTTACGGCACCACCTAGAAAAAACCCATGGTTTGACAACGAGTGTAGGATGGCACATGCAGCGAAGCTGGAAGTCTACAAAGCAACGCTGCAATGAACGACGAGAGCTGTTCGTGAGCTCTACGAACAGAGACGAAGGGACGAGACCCGGCTTCTCAGGAGAAAGAATAAAGAGCACGAGAAGCGCGCGATCGAGGAGATGGAGAGGTGCTACGGTAGGAACGATGTCCGAAAGTTTTAACAGAGGGTGAAACAATTATCCAGTGGATATAAGGTTCGGACAGAAGCCTGCCGGGACGAGAATAGACAACTAGTAGTAGAGCCGCAGTCGATACTGAGATTTTGGGAGAACCACTTCTGCAGACTGCTAAACGGCGATGATGACACAAATACCTCTGTCAGGCAGAATGTTCCGATCATGATCGAAGAGAATTCCGTCCCCCCGACTTAGACGAGGTCAAGATAGCAATATCAAGACTGAAGTCTAGCAAAGCTGCCGGTGCGGACGGACTGTCCGCTGAAATCTTTAAGGCAGCTGGAGATGATCTGGTTGGGCGCATGCACCAGCTCATCTGTAAGATATGGTCGAAGGAGATCATGCCCGATGAGTGGAATCTCAGTATCGTTTGCCCGATCCCAAGAAAGGAGACCCCTTTGACTGCGCCAACTATAGAGGGATAAGTCTCCTGAACATCGCTTACAAGATCTTCTCTGCCGTTTTGTGTACTCGCCTGAAGCCGTTTATAAATAAATTGACATATCACTGTGGCTTCAGGCCGGGGAAGTCCACCATCGACCAGATTTTCACACTACGGCAGATCCTGGGAAAGACCCAAGAAATGCAAATCGACACCCACCACCTTTTTGTCGATTTCTAGGCCGCATCTGACAGCGGACGAGCTATACAACGCCATGTCTAGTTTTGACATTCCTGCCAAACTCGTCAGGTTGTGCAGGATGACGATGGAGAACTCCCGTGGCTCCATCAAGGTCGGTAACGAATTCACCGAGACCTTCAATGTCAAAAAAGGTTTCAGACAAGGCGACGCGTTGTCATGTGATTTCTTTAACATCATCCTGGACAAGATCGTGCAAGACTCACACGCCAACACTAGAGGCACGATCTTCCAGAAGTCCGTACAATTGCTAGCATACGCGGATGACATTGACGTGATTGGCAGAACACAGCGAGCCGTCAATGAGGCGTTTGCTGGCATTGAGGCGAAAGCGGCTAAGCTGTGTCAAGCGGCGAATGGGGGCAAAACGAAGTATATGCTGTCATCAAGAAAGGACACACAACAACTTCGAGGTAGTCAAGGACTTCGTCTACCTCGGCTCCGCAGTAAACAGTACAAAGAACATCAGTACCGAGATCAAACGCAGAGTAACTCTTGCCAACCGCTGTTTCTATGGGCTCAAGAGGCAGTAGAGCCATCTCTCGAGGACCAAGCTGACTTTATACAAGACCTTGATCATCCTTGTCCTGCTGTACGGCGCGGAGGCATGGAGAATCTCAAAAGCGGATGAGGAAGCTCGGTGTCTTTGAGAGGAAAGCTCTGCGTGCGATCTTTGGTCCTGTTTGCGTTGACGGTTTTTGGAGGAGAAGATTCAACCACGAACTGTACGGGCTGTACAGCGACATGAGTCAAGTCAGGCGTCTTCGGATCCAACGCCTAAGATGGCTAGGCCATGTAGAGCGTATGGACAAATCAGCTCCGGCCCAGAGAGTCTTCGATTCCGAACCCGTGGGACAACGCAACAGAGGTGGCCCGCGTTTAAGGTGGCGCACCCAGGTGGAGAACGACCTCAACCAACTTGGCGTGCGACACTGGAGACAGCTAGCCAGAGACCGTGCTAGCTGGAGAGGCTTGTTGGTTGAGGCCCAGGTCCACCCCGGACTGAATCGAACATATGCGAACGACTGCCTGAGTCAACAAACGAAAAGGAAACAATAAACATTTTCGCACTTTTCTTATTTTGTCATACCCAAACTATCTATGCATGTACACAGCTACACACAAATCATTCAATTTTGCTGAAATTGTGAGTATTGAACTTCTGAACGGATTAGCCGATATAGATAAAATTTCAGAGCTAGACTAATTACATAATGTGTTACAAGATAGGCTTTTTTCATGGTTCATGAAGTTTGACTTCAATTTGCACAACAAGAGAACATCGCGCGCAGGTACATAGATGGGATTTCCAAGAACTTTTTTTTTATAAATCGCTTGATAACCCTCCACGTTGTGTGTAAGTGGTTGAGAAAAAACTGTAATCATTTAATTTTATAAAAGGAAGTTACGATTTGATGTATATATGTATCTGACACAAAATCTCCGAATCTACCAAACGGATTCGAGCGCAGTTTTCTTCTATAGCTTCATAATTCTTCTGCGGAGTTTTTTCTATACCACATATTAAGTTTTTTTTCCAACAAAACCCCTTTAAATAAACATGTTAAGTAATATATTTGATTTTTTCCCATTTTTCGGCGGTTCATGTCAACTTCTCTTGACTCGCAACGAACAGAACTTTACTTAATTTACATATCCGCGTAGAACTTTCATTAACGAATCCATTGGTATATATGTTATCTTTGTAGAGAGTTACAACATAAAACATATATTATTTGCATTATTTTGCGAATAAGATGAGTGGAGACCATTGCCAATATCGGTGCCCAAGCGGCGTTCTCTGATGTGCGTATTCATTCTGAGAAATGTATGTATGTGTATTCATACTACTTGAGCTACATATGATATAATCTGTGATTTTTTGCAAGCGTATATAGCCTAATTTTGAAGTGCACAAAAAAACGATCATCGGCGCTGAATGATTCATCATCAAATCTTGGCAGCACCGACGACATTTATGACATTTGCTAAGCAGTCAGGGGTGTGGTCGTGGAAGGTGATGGTTGATGGGCACAATCTTCGTTTTGTGACTGTGTAGCGTGACCATCACTTTAAAAGCCAAAACAATTAATAATTATAAAATAATAATAATTTTCATGAAACGAAAAGAATCGTTTACAAAACCTAAACGGAATGTATTGCAGAGACACTCAAATTGCATACTTATGGATGCCAAAATAATTGAAAATGATCTAATACATCAACCACACCTGCAGATGTAAGCCACATACAGCAACCTAAGCAATGAATGAATAAATTCAGGAATGAACACACATAAAATAGTATTTGGAAGCATTGCTTTTATCCGCGCTTATTCCTTGAGCGGCTGTAGATATGATGAGTAACTTAAGCGGATATAGGATTCGTTGTTAGTGTATTTTACATGCAAATCGAAATTTAAGCGTATATACGCTTGCAAAAAAACGCAGCTATTGTTATTTTCGATGCTTTACACTACAGTAGTGAACACGTTGTGAAAATAAGAATATTGATAACAAGAATTAATAAATAATAAAAAAGTGGTATTTAACACAAGGTATGTACATAAATCTGAATGTGGTTATTGGAGGTATGTATATTATCGGCGGTTAGGTACAAGAAGAAAATGGTAAAGTTACTCTTTCCGTTGGGAAGCAAATAAGAGATATAAATGAATTGGTTGATTCGATATATCCCTCTGTTCAATATGTAAGTAGCAAGACCCCTTCTTGGTTCAGAGAAAGAGATATTCTGGGTCCAAGAAATGATTCAACGTCCAGAATCAATGAATTCCTTTTAAGCAAGATCAACGGTGACGTACAATTTTATCGATCCATTGACAGCGTTGTAAATACGGATGATTCGGTACATTTTAGAACAGAATTTTTAAATTCTACGAATCCAGCAGGACTACCAGGGCACATCATATCCTTAAAATTGGAGTGCCAATAATTTTGCTTAGAAATTTGTGTCCTCCAAAGCTGAGCAATGGAACAAGGTTACTGGTAACAGCTTTAAGACCTAATGTAATTGAAGCGATTATTATAACAGGACTAGGCACAGATGAGAATGTATTTATTTTAAAAATACCGATGATACCTTCGGACTACCCATTTATTTTTAAAAGGCTGCAGTTTCCAATTAAGTTATGTTTTGCTATGACTATCAATAAGGATCAAGGTAAAACAGTTAAATTTACCGGTATTGATTTGAGCAATGAATGCTTTTCCCATGGACAACTATACGTAGCCTGCTCATGAGTAAATAAGCAGGAAAATTTGCATATATTAATTATTTATTTTAAAAAAAAATGGTTGTATGCAAATTTACATATGTTTGCCTTTTATTTAAATCCGTTTAAGGCTAATTCTAATGATAATTTGCACACTAACTGTTTATGTTTGTACTTCATAAAAATGTTCTCAATGTCAATACTTTATTTGAATCCCTTTCGTTATGTGGGAACGGTCCCCATAGTATCTCTTGAAGATTTTCACCTACCCTCGCACAAAAAAAGAAAAAGCCAAACGGATCATCACTTCATCAATTAGATTGTCGGCATTGAATTGTCAACCTGTTTTTTAAATATATTTTCGTGGGAATTGCAATGACGACATTGATCAAACGCGCACCATCCTCGAGAAATAATTGCTGACTTGCAAGTTTATTTTCATCAGCATAACGAATTGCTGACTGTTTAAAACGGCATTGGGCAGAATTCCGTCGGACGATCATAGAATTGTGATAAGAGCTGACGAAATGCCTGCTGGGCTCATAAACATGAACGTAATCTTACCAGAACCTTATTATGCTAACACCATGTGCTGAACTTGTACCTTTCGTGCCCCTTAAAATTGTTTACAACTGATTTTTAAATAGTTTTCTCAAACCACATTGACCAAACAGAGGATGCCCATGCACGTTTTTTCGTGAATAACCGTCAAAAATGCATGAATATCTCTCAGAAATGCGTTCCAATTCGTCTAGTACTATGGGGCAATCAGCTGTGAAGTCGGTTATCTCTGTAAAGGTCCAAACTCATAGAATCCTTTGCGTACGTTGCGTTTGGAATCCACAAGAATCGTAGTTGCCGTATTGCAAATTACAATCCACTCTTGCATAAATCTAGGAAATTCAAAAATCTTAAGTTCCTGACTTCTTAGGAACCATTCAAGAACAATTTTAAATTAAACCAAAAGTATTCTTTCAGCCATTATATTGTAATACATTATAATGTATTATAAGACAATCACATGAGTAAACAATAACCCGAATGAATTACCATGGAAACATCTGTCAAACGCACAGGACGTTAAAACTTGTTCACTTGTGGGATGTATTTGCTGTCTCTCTCCCTCCCATAAAGCCTTAGTTGTCAGTTGTTTGACATGTTGCAACGCACGCGACGTAATCAATAGGTTTGGGCATAAATGCAGTATTACAGAGATGCCCGACTTATGCTTCTCTTGCCCCTTAAGATTTTTGACAACTGTTTTTTATAACGTGTTCTTAAACCAAAATGACCAATCAGAGGACGGCATTTACATTATTTCGTGAATAAACGTCAAAAATTCATGAATATCTGTCAAAAAAGCACTCAAATTCGTTGATGGACTAGGGGGCAATCAGCTGTGAAGTCGGCTATTTGTCTGATACTTCATTTCTGGGTTTGAGCCTTAATACTTAATTTCTGGTTGACACGTGTAAGTCAAAATAAGATCTGTTTCATTTTATGTTTTCTATCAGCTTCGTTTTAACATTGTTTTTCTTTTAAAATTCGAGTTCAATGATTTTTTTTTTTTCAAAATTACAATTTTTTGTTAGGGGAATAAAGAGGACAATTTTTTAAAAGGACGTTCCGCGCCAGAATTGAAAAGAGGACATGTCTTCTAAAACGAGACATGGCAACCCTAAATCAGGCGAGTTTTTGGACTTGGTCTAGCCACCTCAGCCTGAGTCTGCCAAGCATTCCTGATATAATAGCAATCAATTCGTACCTCGTACCTCATGATGATGGAGACATCGGTGCCACGTTGGTTTAGTCCATAGAAGCGTAGCCCTTTCAATTCAAAGAAGTAATTGCTTAACGTTGGCCGACGACTTAGACAAAACGGCAAGGGTCCGAAGTTAACGCGATTATTGACACCACCACGGAGATAAAACGAAGGATCACGCTTATCAATCGCTGTGTTTTTGGGCTTGGAAAGCGATTGAGGAATAAAGTTCTTGGAGAACTTAGTTATGCCCACATAAGATCTTGATAGCCCCAGTCTTGCTGTATGGTAGAGAAGCATGGACAGTAACATAAGCAGATGAGGAGATTCTTAATCGCTTCGAGAGAAAAGTCCTTCGTCTTCGTTTGGCCCCGTATGTACTCTTTGTGCTTGGAGGAGGAGACTGAACGACAAACTGTACAGCGACATCGATCTGGTAAGACGAGTTCAAGTCTCTCGCCTCAGATGGCTAGGCCATATAGAGCGAATGGACACCAATGCTCCGGCTCCGGTCTTCGACTTCTACCACTAGGGACAACGTGGTATGGGAAGACCACGGATCTGGTAGCGAATTCAGCTGGTAAAGGACACACGATCTCGGGGTTTTCTTCACGAGTGATGGGAGGAGCAATGCTGAGCCTTCCTGTAGGATCGGCCAGGCTGGTCCAGTTTCGAGAACTTGGACGGCCGAGCTTAGGATTAAGGCCAAGTTAGTGATTTTCAACTCAGTATTTATTCCTCATTAAATCTCCCTACTAACTCTCACCTATGGCCATGAAATTTCGGTAATGAATGGAAGAATAAAATCGCGACCAGCTGCTAAGATGAGATTTCTTCGTGCTATTGTCGCCGGGTTAGTGTGAGAAACACCGCAGTGCGCGATGAACTCAACACTTGTTGAGCACTTGCATCTTCGTACAGAAAGAGCTATGTTTCGATTGTTTGGTCACGTGTCATGAATGCCCCCGAACACGTAATGAATAAAATTCATCAGGTAGGCGACTACTTGGCAGACCAAGGATGAGATGGTTGGTCGCATGGTCGCCTGGTTACATTGGGCATAACCCGTGAAGAGTTAGTCGACTGTGCAGGATTGTTGTTGAGTTGCCTGCCTTACCCCCGCGACGCCTTGTGTGGATCATGCGGGTCAGAAGATGATGTTCACGAGGAGGGTACAGACGAAATTACCAAATATTGTTGCCATGGCAACTTCACCCGCATATGAAATAACTTTGCATACATCTTCTTCCAGTATTAATAGCAGTTCATTTACTACCACCTTCCAAAGAAAGGGTGAAAATACACCTTCTTGTGGAGTTGTTCTATTAACTCTTGTGGAGATCGCTTCATCTCCCAGATGGCATTGGTGAGTACCTTCTCAATAAAAGCCACTGGGGACTTTTCGAATCAAAGGTTGTTAAACACAAGAGAGGTTGCCTTTGGTTCGACGTTGTTGAGCACTCCATCGATGTCAAGAAATGCCGAAGGGGTTCCTTATCGGTTTGGCATACTCCCAAGCCTTCTCGAATGAAAGGATGGTCTGTTCTACATCTACAATTTGTTGTAATATGTTGAATTGCGGTTACGTTAAGAGCGTGTTATTAGAAGAAGCATCTTTTAAGAGCAAAGCGAAATCTGTGCTTCTGCCTTATATTATATCCGTTGGCTATAGAAACTTTGCATAAATGAGTTCTACAATCGCACATTTTCTGACGAATATCGAATGGAACACTTAAGAGATCCCGTTCAGAATGCTTAACTCATTTTCCCTCCCTTCATCAGTCATGGCCTTGACTCCAGTTGTCACCATATTTGACATCACTCTACGTGACGGCACCATCATCGTCATCATCGAGTATATTTCTGATTCACATTTATCACCGCTTAAGAGATTATTCCCATCGCCCAAGGACACATCGCATATCTAATCGAAAAGCCCCGTGCCGAAAGTCTTCACTCCCATAAACATCAACGAATGATTGTTCTTTTAAAACACCAAACCGGTGTATTTCACAACAGACCTGCTCTAAGCCCACACGCCAAACAACAGAGCACCCCCTCAACATGAACAGAAAAAAACAGAGAAACCGGAGTTGCAAAGCTCATTTCCGAAACAACCTTTCCCTTCGTAAAATATTTAAGGAAAACTCAAGTGTAAAGTGTGGAAAATTGAAAATTATCGTGTTAGCCTTCGTTTTATTTCCTTTTACATTTGGACTACTTTTCATTTTTTATCTCCTCTTTGTCCCTTGTTTATGTGCAGCTACTGTTGAGAAGGGATACCGGCAGGAAGAAGCACACGAAAGAAAACAAAAAAAAAAACACACGAACTTGTTCCACGCCAACATTTCGGACATTACATGGAAGACAGAACACCTTATAGCACCCACGAGAGCAAAGTAACTACTGTCGGAAGGATAAACAAGTGAAGGGCGAGAGAGAAATGGAGAGGACCAACAGAAAAAAAAACACAGAAAGACCCCCATCACAATGCCAACAGTCAACAGCAGCAGGGTGGCGTTGGTGGTGGTGCTGGTGGTTTGGGTGGGATGACAACTTTGCGGGGCACTCGAGGTTGACACTTTCTTGAGGCGAATTCCAGGCCGAGGGAGACGAGCTTGATCCCATTCACTGCTCCATACCCTGTTCGTGTTCCAATGAATGCCATGATGACATCAATGTCATAATGCAGCTCTGCTGTGCCAGTTCACCGCGGACACCCGTCACTCTCTGCGACCAGAAATGAGAAGTATATTTAAATACAGAAAAAAAAACGAAGAAAGGAAGAAAAGGAAACTCTAAAATTAAACGACACTGACATGAATGCCGAGAACCTCAACAATGGCAGTCGGATGTCTCTGTTTGAGAAATGAATTTGTTTTCAACTGTCACCTGGGGAGTGTTCTTGGGTCGTCGTGGTCGTCCGTCCGGCCCGAATAGAGCTGTTTGCGATGAGACATCCGAAGATTGATGTGCGACGGATTGAATTGTTGTGTGGATTTGCGGTCGGCTGACCCTGGGATTTGTGGCCCTTTGTGCCGAACGATAATTAATTGCGGACAGACAAATCGATGAGTTTGTTTTCGAATGCAACCACATGGGTCCTCCCAATGTGCAAGCAGGCACACGAGCGTCGTCGTCGCGTGCTTTAGGTGCAATGGGCCATTTCGCTTGAATGGAGGAGCTTTGCAGCAAAACAAAATTCAAATGGCCTTGTATAATTACTCGGATGGTTAGAGCCGACTCGTGTTTATGTGTGCACCAAACTAAACCCTCCACCAGAGGGTGCCCTCATTGGAAAGAAATTAATTCCAAAATTTCGAGTTCAGCTGCACACATATGCACGAATGGGAGAGCCTATGTCGCCGTACCTGGAAACAATTTAAATTTCCAACGCTATTTCTAATTAGATTGATGGACCCGTTGTGGCTGGGCGCAACCCTTCCTAATTTGGTGGAAAATTCAACGTGGAAAGAGGGGTTGAAGGGGGGAGCAAATGTTTGCTGGTTGTGTTTTGGGGCCCATAAGCTCAACCATACACGCTCCGATGATTGGTGGTTTGGAGAGGTCGTCGGAGAGGGTGCGGACTCTATAACTATCCCTGAGGTGGCAGGAAGTTCGTTAACAGGTTCCCAATTAAACTGCGGTCAGGCATATCCACTCTCGGTCAACCAATACATTTTCCAGCCTAATAACTAATCGGATTGAGGAGCGTACTGCCGGCCGCAGCGGGCTACTTCCAATGAGGTATGCAATATGTTTTCGGTTTCAGCGACGTTCGCTCGCCGAGGCTGGTGTGTGGCCGCCTCCTGCATGTGTGTAAAATCTGAAGCGCACTCCCAAGAAACCATAACAAACGGCTTGAGCATTTGCACAGATTCGAGGTTTCGCCTTAAAAGTGTGTGGTCAGGTCTCGAAAGGAGAACATCTGATCCAAGGAACAGTCGTGGTGCCGAAGAGAGGAGCAAAATCCAGATCTCCATACCCCCGCCCAGTGCTTCGCTTGATTTAAATTTAAATCCCATAAATATGGTCTGAAATTTATCTCAATTCCTATTCCTTCTCCTGTGCACATCCTTTATGGTGCTTTGAGTGGATTCTCCTGTTTAAGTTTCTCATCGGGCGAGGGTCGGAGTGGGGTATTTGTTGGTTGCTTTAAATACCTCTCGTTGGCTTCGGTACACTCCCAATATTTCATGGGATTGATTTACTTAGTTTTTGGGCTCGCTCTCTAGAATCGAACTCTACGAGTAGGTATCCTGCTCTCTTAAGTGGCAGTGGGTGGGTTGTGCGGGGCAAGATGATGTGGATAAGAATGAGTTTGGGTAAACGGTGGCCGTAGCAGTAGCAGTAGCCAGAGCGATAATTTATTGCGATCTACCCACAAGGACACTTTCGGTGATGGGTTTCCTTAATTGAAATTTTTGGCACAAAATACTGACGGCTGGGATGGTTGTTTCTTTGGAAGCATGAAAAAGATATATTCTCCAAGTGGAATCAGATAGCTGTGATGGCAACGTGGCCGACGAATGGATCGAGTGGGAGAGCGAGGTTACGGTTTTGCTTCGTATTCGCAATGGTTGCTGGTTGAACTGTGGTTGACCTGTGCTCCTCCCCGGAGAATGGGGCATATTAAAAACCAATTTCTATTCTATTAAGTGGTATTGCTAGTGAGAAATAAATTAGTTTTGCAACTGATGGGGGTGAATGAGAATGTAGGCAGATACCTGCAATCGAGAAAACGTTGTTGGCTTGAGACTAAGCGTGGTGTGTGAGGAAATGGAAGTGGTGGACATGGCTATCAAATGGCAAATATATGTATTATTATTATTATCACTGGCAATTTCTATGTTTTATGAAACTTCATATCAACATTTGCAAAATTACTGCGATACATCACACAGATGGCGCCACAAACGACCCCAAATTTCCGTAGGCGTATTGAGAAAAACAAGACCACCTGGTTATAATTCACGGCATCCTTAACAGTGTTAGTCTTGGACGATTCCTATAGATGGCGTTGTCTCGCACAATATTGGGATGAACAGTATGAAGTGTGGACACCAACCATCCACAAATCAGTCCACAACCCTTAAGTCCACACCACAGACCGCCATCTATACACAAGGGAAGAACTGATCATAACTCCGAACAGTATTCCCGTAATGATTGTTGTATACCGTTAAGTAAGTCCCGTCACCTTTGGACAGACGGAATACTAAGAATTGTGTATATAATCGAGAGCGGGCCAATTTCATAACCAAATGGGGTCAGTATCTCCCAGAAGCATATTGGGAGGTATAAATATCAGGACGGCTGCCAAAGACAGTACATTACAGTTTGGAAAATTAACACAATTCAGTTGAGAATTATTACAGTTCAGTTTGGTAATTAGTACAGCTCAGTTTGGGAATTAAAGAGTGTTCAAAGTGTTAAATTGGTAAAGTTCAGCCCGAAAGGCAGCAAAGTACAATTGTAAGATTTTGTGTAAAATAATTGCTTGAAAATGAATGATCGATAGAAGAAATAATAAAAACAAAACAAATTCACCACAAGATTTACTCAGTTTATGAATATCAAATTATAATGATTTCTAAAAGTCTAATTACAAAAAAGAAAGGGTAACTTTACGGCTCGAGATCCAGAACAAGAAAAAAAGACAAGAATTCAAAACCAGTATCCACCATCCTAACTTGCCTAAGGAAACACACACGCACAAGACGAAATAATGTGGTTATGTGGCGAAGTATGTGGTACAATCGCTAGTGGCGAGATGGTCAATAATGGCAAGTGTTGTTTTGAAATATGGGCTCACTCTTGGAAAGTACATTGAGTCAGAGCAAAACTTGAACATTGAAAATGATTGAACACAATTGAGTGTGTATAATAATTAATAATGAACATTAATAATAATAAATAATAATGAACAGTATTGAATACTAAATAGTAATGAACGGTAGCAAACGGAGACACATTAACTAACAATGATTTTTTAATAGTAAACATGGTAATTTATTACAAACAGTAATAGTATTCTTTAAGGAGTTTGTAAATAAATTCGTGTGCATACTGAAAAATTGGACTTTTGTGTTTCCTGGTCCAAGCACCTAGTCGTCTGACTGCCGTTTACCTGAATTGCAATCTCGCGCCACGGCCTTTGAAAAAATATAAATATAAAAAAATAACGAATATATTCCATCTCAAAGATCGGAAGCTTATAACGAATTTCCAGTGTGACTTTAGAAACTTCGTTCCAGGGAGTGATTGATGAAACGTATCTTGTTGGGGTTGTTTCTACCTCTTTTTTTAGATTTCTCAAAAGCATTTAACGTAAGCCCGTTTGGCACTACATTTTTTCCACATTTCTTATGCAGCTTAGCAGAAAAGTGACACACAGTCTTTTTTTTTGGAAAGAGACAGTTTTTATTTTGCTAAGGGTCGTATACTGTCAGCCTGCTTAGTGCATGCTTTTGTGTGTTATCTGTAACTTGTGTACTAAATTCCAAAAAGGCTGACAGATAATGGTTTACATTTTCAATGCAAATTTTGGCCTTTTCACATTTATGAGTCTAGCGCGTAAGCACTTACATTTAATGACAATTTCAATAATTGACAATTTCTAGTGTACTAAAATTGCGGAAAAAATGTTGCCACACAGGGATTTTGACTCAATAATCCACAAGATCTGAGTACATTTCATGGCAATACAAACTTCAAGCTGTGTACATTGGAGGAAAACGTTCAAAGGACATTACTGATATATGAGGTGTACCTATGTACGCACTGTATAAAATCTACCGTCAACTACCAATGTTCTCCCGACTATGAGATTAGAGCTAGAACACAACGAATTTTAATCCTTTCAGATACTCAGACAGGACATATCGTCCAACCTAATGGATTCCAAAACAATCACACGTTCCTACGAAGCACTATAATCCCTTGCCAGAGACAACAAAGTGAAGCTCAGCATTGAGTTTGCGCGTGAACTTGCCTGGGCTGGCTCGAAATCTGTGTTCATAGGTCCCGAACCGTACTGTAATGCCAACTGGAGAGCAGATAAAACAAACGCTCATTAAAGAATGGGAAAACAACCTTCTCTTAGACAAATGAACCAGCGGTGGTGAACTTATTCAATCCAAGCGATTAATCAGGCCTTGTTTCTATTAGCAAATACTCTGTGTCAAAAAGGAGATTTTAAGATCGCTAATGAGCTTTCTTACTCGCCACTCTTGACAGGTTCGTAAACATTTCGTAACATTAATATTTTTTTTTGACTGCTGATATTACATAATAATAATATATAATATGGGTGGCGCGACAGGCCGAGGCGGACCAGATCCTAGCTTCTCAGCAACCACTCGCGTTGTGCGTGCTATTGTTCTTTTACGAATGAAAGGGACCCACAGTTCAATGCCGACTCCGAACGAAGTTTAAAAAGCTTTTTCTAGACAGGAATACACTTTGAGAATGGTCAGTGACTCGAAAGAGGTGGAGCTGTGAATTATCAAAGGCGGTAAATGCGGGTATGGAACCTGGCACCTTCTACGTAGAAGTCTACGCACTTACTGACTATACCACAGCTGGTACCACTTGAATTGTCTGAAACTCGTTTAATGCGTTCAAAAGTGCCATTTAAACGTGGCATTCATTGAACTCTAAATATTTCAGTTCATATAGTTTGAATAAATAGAAACCACCAAGAAATTTGCCAAACAGATCCCTGCAGCAACATTAATCTCAATTAATTGATCATTCAAGCAAGCTGCTGATTGCATATCGATTTACAATGGGAAGACAAAATTCGACGACTATCCTAAGTGACATTGCTGGCATAGACAATTGCCCTTTAGGTCTTACTCAACTGAAGTCGCAATCTTAAACGACTATGACCAAAGTGCAAAGAGCATTCAACGTAGTCTTTGCGAAGTAGGCAGAGATTTCTTCGTTCCTAGGGTTTGCGAACAACTGACATCGGATGCTGAGTTTTCATCGACATTAACAATCAGCGAAGATCATTCGAAATACGTGACGGACAGAATTTTCATTTCCCAACCAAATACATGATTTAATTTTTCTTCAAATGGGTCCAATTATCGTCCCTGCTTTCAAAGCACTTTCGCACTGATACTCGTCAAGAACAGACACTCTCTTCTCCGGGAATTATGCAACACACTCTGAAGAGCACTTGATTATTCTAAACAGCTCCTCTCTGCTCGGGCGCGGCATTATCCAATCCAATCCAACAGGATGACCCGATTTCAGATACAATTCTGATGATTTCGCACCACTGCTCACTGTTCCAAATGATTGAATGCAAAACTTAATTCAAAATCCATTTCTTCTGCAGCAGAAATCCGTGTGTCCTTCCCTGTCATCCAGTTCATCCAATATTTGTTCAAACAATTTGAAATAAAGCATTCAATTCGCTCTCAAATTTCATCACCTTCCTGCTCTGTGCTCTGTGCTCGATGCTCAGTGCACCCATGTTCCCGTCACGTTCCTGATCCAATTTCCCACACCCCGAATATGCTCAACAACATTTTCAAATAAATGTCCCTTCAGTTCCTGTAAAGCATAAAAGTCCTCTCTCTCTCCAAAAAAACCCCACCCCCCCCCTTGTTCTCTCTCGTTTGTGGAACTGCCCTCCCGACGACCCGGCCACCCGACGACCCCACGACCACCTCCAGCCAGGTGCTAAACGGAAAATGGTGATGACAGATGATTTCCGTTTCTCGTGTTGATCTCAACACGTTCATTTCCTCAGCGTCACACCATCGCCCGCTGACTTTGGCTTTGCCAGCCAACCGAAAGGGGTGAGTTAGGGCAAAAATACTTCATCTTTGAAATTACACTACTCCTCGAGAAACAAAAGGATTTAATTCGCTTTGCCATTAGCACGCTTCAAATGAGCAAGGGCGAGCTTCTATTAAATCGTCATTCTGCCACCCCAGCTCATACCAAGTGCCTCAAGAGTGTGTGTGTTTTAGAAACTTTACCACCGTCTCAGCTGGGTGTGAAGGGTTGCAGAAGTCGCAACTTTTTAGCCCACCTTCGCCCGGAAAGTTCACCTTTTGATTCTGGAACGGGCGTTGGTTGGGCGCTGGTTACAAGATCAACTCGTTTTCCATAAAAAAGTTTACCCGCTTTTTGAATGGCGCCGGAGAAAAGTTACGAAATCAAACTGCACTAACGTCGGGCTTGTTGGCGCGCACACATACTCGTACACGTTTCACACCTTGGGGCGGGCTGGCTGCTGGATCGAGTTAAATTCATCGCACATTCTCCAAAGCCCGAGCTGGTGGGACTCAGCACTCAGGACTCAAGACCTTTTTCGACAGGGCGCAAAAAATGGCAGAGAAACTTTTATGCTCTTCACTGTCTGTATCACCCTTGGTCCCAGTTTTTTTGTTTTCTTATTTTTTGACTCTCTGTTGATCCGGTGTGTCTGGCCATTTCAACTTAAACCGTTATTGGCAAGCATTTCAATTACATTCAATGAGTTAGATGGTTGAGCGATTTATTACCCTCAGACGTGGGTTTAGAGTGAGGAATTTCTACACGAACAGGTGTGCAAAGTGCCACTGCATAGTTTTCGGTTTGAAAGTTTTTCGCTCCCTTTTGCCAGGATATCAGGACACCAACCAACCACCATCGCCCCTATCGCTGGGCGGGAGGGTATTTTTTCTTCCTTCAAACATTTCCATTCTGATTGCGAAGATAGAGTTTCGGTCTTCGTTGGGTTTTTTCTTTTTTTTTTTCTGTGTTGCCTGCCTGCCTGCTGAAGAATGGCCAATTCATCAGAGGGCAAGTTTGTGCGCTGCCCCCTTTGGCCATTTGCATTGTAACAACCTGAAGAGGACCTGGCTTGACACGCTCACGTGCTCTGTATGCCATGGCAAATGATGGTGATTAATGGAACTCTGACACTCTGGCGATTGTAGTTTGGACCTAATGATGGTTATGAATTGGTTTGCTCCTGCAAATGGAAGGTGAAAAATGTCCAAATCGGAGGGCAGCAAAAAAGGGAGAGAAAAAACGGAGTCTCTACGTTCGAGAAGACATTCTCGACACTGATTACCGGTGTCTGTTTTCGACATGGACATTTCGACATGTCCGATGGTGGACGGAATATTGTCGAGGTGGTTGATTTTGGTTTGTTTTCGTGTTCCCATCATGGCCGCATAGAAAGGGGGATAGCCAGAGAAGAATTGGAGAATTTTCACGTCCGCCTCTCCGTTTGTCCCCTCCCACGATTAGCACGAGGGAACTATGGCAGATGACACTGCAGTTCTCCGAACATCAAGAGTTAATGGAATCGTATCTGTGCTCTTGAGGAAATTAGCAATGTGACAGGATAATATATTTTCCCGTCTGACGTACTGTTTGCATTGCGACTTAGACAAATGATCGATGAATAGAGTGACGGGGTGGGATGGCATGAAATTGAATATCTCTGCCAATCCACTGTGGATGTCTGGGGGTAGAAAGTGGAGAGTCGAAATCGTGGGGAGATTGCATCTAAAAGCTTTGCAGATTTTTGGTGTCCTCGTACAGATGATGGATTTCGGTTTGAATTCAAATGGGGTGGGAAGGGGCAGTCATGATGTTCATCCGATTGCCGTAGCTCTTGCCACAAAAATGGGGGAATTATGGATTCGTATGATGTACACAACAGTGGATAGTGTTGGCCACATTAACTAGCCACGTGATATAGTGGAGCTATCAAATGGGGCAAGGAGCGCAAGTGGTGAGTTTTTGATGTCAAAATTGGTCTAGGATTAGAAGAACTGCTGGTTCCAATCTTATTTTGGAATTTGAGGGGGGAATTTTCACAGTTTATATTAAGGTCGCATTGTGGAAGTTAATATCTGGCACCAAACGCAGTGCCTTCCACAATGTGAGCATATCACAATCGTCATGAACATAAGCCATATTCGTTCAATAAGCCTCAACGTCCAAGTAAAGGGCGAATTTTTAAATACGAACTTTAATTAACCCCACAACTACGGTTTGGAAAAAGTTCTTGGCTTCTGAAAGGGCTCCCATGAATTCACTTACACGGGACGAAAAATCGTTTAAAAAAACTTTTTTATGATCCAAACAACCCATTTGTTATCTGAAGGACGGAAATAAGGTAAGTGCCTCTAGGTATACTAAATGTATCTCAGCTGCTACTTGAAGGCGACATATAAGCCATTTGGCAACGTCAATAACTCGCTGACAAATTCCATTCTCTTCGGATCACCGCAATCAAGGAGCATCGGGCGCTGTTAATACCTGTGGACCCGCTTGGGAAAACTGCGTGATGTTGGCACCTATTACCCTACACCACAACCTTGACCAACAATCCAGGCGCCATGCTTTTTTTATTTCTTTTCAACGGTTTAATCGCCATTACCATGCTACTTTACATAGTTGCAAGAGGTACAATTTGGATATCAGTCCATTATTTCTTGAACTTTTGCTTTGCGACTGACTCTACGTAGATTTGTGCAGCACTATTTACGTCAAGAACAAGAATGAAAGACACAAAATGCAAACTCGAAGTATTCTATATTCTGACAACTTGAGCACCCGCTCGTATTCGTTACTTTGAATATGAATACTCGTTACCTTAATATCGTTACTGGTTACTTTCGTTACTTTAATAAAAATGGTTTTTTTATATTAAAATTGATACATTTGATTTTAGGACCTCAAATAGGGAACGTTCTGTTTAACTGAATAAAGTACTCAGGTAGGCATGAATTATAGACACTTTTTGTGGCACTCATAGTGTCAGAAATCATACAAATAAATAACCATATTTTTTTAGGTTAGGTTAGGTTAGGTAGGAGGGCTGTTAGTGTCCATTGTGATACCCCTAGTCAGACTACTACCACTGATTGACTACTCCAGTGATAGTGCCGTTAATTTGATCCCAACGGCAAATGGTGACTGGACCAGATTTGAAAACCAGATAAAAGCGTATTAACTTTGCTTTCACTGGGATTCGAACCGGGGACCCCGCTAACTAGGGGCAGGCACTCCACCAACTTCACCATTCAGTCGTCCAATCATTTTTGTAAGTAGAACACATTCAATTAAACCAATCTCTTAAAAAAACACAACTAAATCAAAACGTTTACAAAATATTCGCATTTTCAAGAGAAGCGAATACCAATCAAATTAATAAAAACGTTTCTATACCGCATCGATATCTACCGGCACGAATAAATAAATCGTACTGTATAATATCCCAAACATACCTAACCGAGGATATAAAAGAATACAAAGCGCTACGATGGTATTCCATATAAAACATTCTAAATGCGCTCTACGCATTAAAGAGAGATATAAGATACACACAGGACGAAGATCCATCAAAAACAGTACAAAGACAATGTTTACTAGAAGAGAAGAGAAGAAAGTGAACGCATCGATGTCGGTTGTCGATAGTAAATTGATTGACGAAACAAGTTATCGATATCCTAATAGTAACGATATACATGGAGGATAACGTTTCGTTATATGGAACTTTAGTGAATATTCGTTACTCAGTAACGAATACATACATTTTGCTATTCTGTATACTCGGCAAAACAACTTATCTTTTCAGACTTAAGTAGAAGCCAACCATGATCCAATTCCAAAATATGCCTATACCAATGTTGTTTCTACGAAACGCCTACATGATTATAATGAAGTTCTAGAAATTATTCAAAATCCTTCTTTTGCATTGAGGGCCGATTTTTTGTTCTTAACATCCCTTATGCGATATTTTACGTACTTAAACATCGATGTTAACTAATCAATATTTCGTCACTCAACAACGATATTTTATGACATTGACAATCCCTACCATACACCTCATGAAACAATTGACAACTGCATGGCATATTTCCTGATCGTTTACTCTCCCGTTTCGGTGATCAGAATCCGCCCTCTAAATTGTTTGATTTAACTCTTATTTGTGAAATTATTTGCAGCCAAAGTCTGTCAATAAGTTCATAATGAACTGTGCATTTCAGAAGAAAATCAAACGCAGCATCAATGAAATTCAGTCACATTCAGTCTGCAGAAGGATTATGCAAGGTTTCTTCAAAAGAGTCCTCATTTGCGAGAAATGCCGTGAAGAATGTGATATACAGTGGACCATCCCTAAGTCGAACTCTCCCTAAGTCGAAACTCTCTCTAACTCGAACTTTTTTCCCACATTTTACACAGATTTCCCATAATTTTCCATACAAAAACCTCTCTCTTAGTCAAACTCTCTCTAACTCGAACAAATTATGGTATCCCTTGACAATTCGACTTAGGGAAAGTCCACTGTATACATATATAATTTATCCTATGCTCTTTATGACTCAATAAAATAAAAACAATCTAAAGACCGTGCTTAAACACTAAAGACTGCGTTTTTTTTTTTTGCAGCTAGGTATGATATAAAGGGTGTTCCAAAATTATAAAAATAAAATATGGTGGTGCGATAGTCCGAGGCGGACCTGGGCCTAACTTCTCATGAGAAGCTTTTTCTAGACAGGAATACTCTTTGAGCATTGTCAGTGACTCGAAAGAGGTGGAGCCGTGAATTTTCAAAGGTGGTAAATTCGGGTATCGAAACTGGAACCCTCTGCGTACGAGTCCACGCGCTTACCCACTACGCCACGGCAACTCAAAAATTAGAACACCCTTTATATCATACTTAGCCTGCTCTCTCGTTTCGCATTTTCTCAGGATGTTTTAGTGCCCTGATTTTCAACTCTGGTGTATTTAAAAATAGTTTACTGTCTAAAGACCAGTGACATTTTACCTTTACTTTACATTTTACCGTCTTTACACCAACATGGCTTTGTTTCTGGTAGATCCACCTTAACCAATTTGACAATATTTACAAAATACCTCATTGATTCAGTAGAATCCGGGTATTAAGTTGATGTTATTTTCACGGATTTTAGAAAAGCTTTTGACACTGTATGCCATAATATTCTATTAAGCAAAATAGGATCATTTGGTATTCATTCAGTACTACTTAACTGGATAAAGAGTTACTTAGCAAATGGAACTCAAATGGTAAAAATTGATAATTATAAATCTAGAATCATTAAGGTATTATCCGGGGTTCCCCAACTTAGCCATATAGGTCCACTAATGTTCATTATATTTATCAATGAGATTCCTTCAATCCTGTCTCATGTTAACTGTTTAATGTATGCAGACGACCTTAAGATTTACCTTCGTGTTAAAAATCGTCAAGAGTTGACTTAAATATGTACGTTTAAAATTAATTAAATATGTTATGTAATTGGTACGATCTCAATGGAGTAAGCTTAAATATTAGCAAATGTCATTCTTTTTCAATTTACCATGTATTGTTACCCGTAATATATGACTACTCGATAGGTGGAACTTGTCTTACTAGGAAAACGGAAATAAAAGACCTTGGTGTAATTTTCGATACGAAACTTTCCCTCTCACTTTCCTTCATATTGATTACATAGTTGCTAAAGCTAATTCAATGCTTGGATTTTTGAAAAGAACATGTGTATGACCACATGTATATGCCCATTGTACGTCCGCATCTTGAGTATTATTCAGTAATATGGTGTCCAATATATGTGAACTCTATAATTCATCTAGTAAAAGTTCAGAAGTCATTTACTAGATTTGTTTTAAAAAGAATGGGGTGGAATATTGACATCATGCCACCATATCTTACAAGATGTTCATTAATAGGTTCAGATACTTTAGAATGAAGACGATGTGATCATAGCATAGTGTTTCTTCATGATATTCTTTCGTATCGTGTAATTTGCCATGAGCTCCTTCAAAATGTAAGGTTTTACGCACCAGAAAGAATTCTTCGAACCCGAATATTCTTATTACAACCGACACAACTGTAAAATGTATACAACTGTAAATGTATAAGTCAATTTAGTTCTGTTTGTGTAGAAATAGACCTATGTGATGAGAGAAAAACATTTAAACAGTCTTTTCCAAAATCTTTTTTGCGCCAACTATAGAGGTATAAGTGTCCTGAACATCGCTTACAAGATCTTCTCTGCCGTCTTGTGTACTCGCCTGTAGTTGTTTATAAACAACCTGATAGGTGCATATCAGTATGGCTTCAGGCCGGGGAAGTTTACCATCGACCAAATTTTCACACTACGGCAGATCCTGGAAAAGACCCAAGAGATGTAAATCGACACACACCACCGTTTTGTCGATTTGAAGGCCGCATATGACAGCGTGCATAGGGACGAGCTATACAACGCCATGTCTAGTTTTGACATTCCTGCTAAACTCATCAGGTTGTGCAGGATGACGATGGAGAACTCTCGGTGCTCCATCAAGGTCGGTAACGAACTCACCGAGACTTTCAATGTCAAAAATGGATTTAGACAAGGCGACGCGCTGTCATGTGATTTCTTTAACAACATCCTGGAGAAGATCGTGCAAGACTCACACGCCAACGCTAGAGGCACGATCTTCCAGAAGTTCGTACAACTGTTAGCATACACGGACGACATTGAGGTGATTGGCGGAACACAGCGAGCCGTCAATGATGCGTTTGCTGGCATTGTAGCGGAAGCGGCTAAAATGGGTCTAGCGGTGAATGAGAGCAAAACGAAGTATATGCTGTCATCAAGAAAGGACACACAACATCTTGGACAGAGTGTCACAATGGGCAGCTATAACTTCGAGGTACAACCGAGTACCGAGATCAAACGCAGAGTAACTCTTGCCAACCTGCTGTTTCTATGGGCTCAAGGGGCAATTGAGTAGTAGCGCCATCTCTCGAAGGACCAAGCCGACTTTATACAAGACCTTTACCATCCCAGTCCTGCTGTACGGCGCGGAGGCATGGACAATCTCAAAAGCGGATGAAGAAGGACTTGGTCTTTTCGAGAGAAAAGTTCTGCGCGCGATCTTTGGTCCTGTTTGCGTGGACGGTTTTTGGAGCAGAAGATTCAACCACGAACTGTATGGGTTGTACAGCGACATGAGTCTAGTCAACGCCTAAGATGGCTAGGCCATGTATGAGCGTAACTCAGATCCGGCCCGAAGAGTCTTCGACTCCGAACCCGTGCGACAACGCATCAGAGGACGAATATTATCATATGGTTTCGAAATCTGTAAGAGTTAAACTCGGTAGATGGAATAAATAAATAAATTAATAAATTTGGCTTGCTACCACTCTAGAGCTTCGAGGAAGGTTATCCAGCGCAATCCGACTGATTGAGCGTGGATAGTGGTTCAGATCATGTTCAGAAAGTGTAGAAAAAAAACGGTCATCTTCTTATTCTTCGATATCATTTTTTGACACTCCACAGATTTCATTCTAATCTTACATATATCCAACCTAATTCGTATATAAACAAAATTCAAATGATTCATAGTCATGATGAATAATTAATTTCTAATATAAAATGATTAAAGAAATATATATAGATTTATATTGTTACGATAAATAATGAGCAGAGAACTGGGTTTTAAGTGTATGTTAATTTGCTTCCGCCTTTAAGTTTATGATGCAATAAGAGTGCCTGCTAGATATACGCCTCCGTCCTAGTTGTTCGCCATGGTTCAGATAGGAGGATTATTTGATAGGTCATAGAATTAAAAAAATGTTTCATTACGTCTAGAGATTGAATTTTCATGTAAGGTATTAGTAGAGTAAGAAATTACAAAAGTGGCAAGCCTTGAGTATCCTCGGAGAATAAGTTTGAAATTATTTTCCCTTGCTACTGCCTGTTAAAATTGAGCCACATGAGTTTGTCCTGCTGCCCGAAGAGCCCTATTTCTTCTGTTTATAGACAAGATTAACTGAATGGAGATGCTGACTCTCGCCTGAATAACGAGGATAACTTCATACACTCAAACAAAAAGAAACGAAAAGAAAAATACCTGCAACACACAAAAATATATAATTTATTCTTTATGCAAAATACATTTCTGTGTTGTTGCTTCTGACACCTGCATCCCACTCGAATGAGAAACCATCACAACTGCATCATAAGAGGCTTTCCTTTAAGACACCTTCTGTTGTTCACTTAATTAAGGAATTTCGTTGGAAAAAGAGAAACAAAAACCTCGTAATCCCTGCCAAGAGCGTGGCATCATTCCGTCAGTGTTCGTCTTCCCGCACTGAAACGTAAACACAAAAGTCCGTCCCTCTGCACGTTCATACATGGGTGTGAGCAAATAATGAGGACAACGGTCCCCAAAGGACGCGTAATTAAAGTTAATTGCTAAAAGCATCGAAATCATCACCATGGTACATGGTGCACCGTGCACTCATGCATCTACAACGGGTTACCAAAGTGCCAATGGAATTTTTATTACCCTGCTCTTTGTCATCATCAACAGCGGCATCGGTGGGAGCATGATGATCATCATTATCGTCATCCCCATCATCGGGTTCGGCGGAGCCTCAGCTCAACCAGCATCGTGATTGCCTTTCGCATCCTACAGCGGATGGTAATGAGTCCCACGAGTCAAACAGCGAATAACGTACAGCTTTGGCTTCAGCTGCAATGACTGTGCGCCAGGATGTCTGGCCATTAAAATAAATTTTGAATAAATTAAGGACAAAAAGGACTCGAAAGAAAAGTGCAATAAAATTTTTCGAAACAAAGCATGAGTACGCCTCATTTTTCAGAGTTCAGAGTACACGTGCATGTGCATTTTATTCGACTGCATTCTCAGAGTCCTACAGGACTTCATCAATAAGGCATAAATCTCCGGGAAGCCAGACATTCCAATGCACTGCATATTGGCCACTGCAGAAGGTCTTGAACTGAAACGGAATACCTTGAATATTGGCACCTTTACGGCATCGGAGATTTTGCGCCAATAAGGTCCTTAATTTGTCCGACTTGCTGGCAGCATATTTGTTGTCGCTTTCCCGGAAATCACCCCCATTTACATCTATTTTACATCGGAAATAAAAATCCATCTGCAAGGAGCGACGGAATACACTCTCGCTTGTCTGGCCGTTCGCTTTTGCTGGTGCATCCATTATGCAGATCCGAACAGCAGCACAGAACCCAGTGCATTTCCATAAAAATTTACAATTATTGAACCATGAAAACAAGTCATCCGAGGTGCATATGACTCGGCGGCGAACGTTGTCCTTTTCGGTTCGGGAGGTTCATTGCCGACGTGGCAAGTATTGTTGAACTGTGTTCAGCAAAGGGGATAAACAATCATTTTTGTGTTCACCATATTGGCATGTTCGACGATGATGCTCTTCGTCCTAGTCGGACGGGATGACACTTTGGCTGGGAAAATGTTCGATTTTGAACGAAAATGTTTTTTTCTTTTAGTTCGGTTTTTTGGAGACTGGTTGGTTAACACGTTTGATTCGTTTATTTTTTCCCATTGGCTTATATGATAGTCACTTCCTAGGCTTATGACTCGGGCGAGAGACTCATGTTGCGTCTTGATGTTGTGTGTGAAAAAATGTGGTACGCAAGCAGACAACAGACGATCGCACAGTGCGGTATCATGTGAATCTAGCGCAACTTAGTTTCTGTGGCGCTTGGTATCGATATACTATCTACATACTATGGCCTTTTCTTGTTCGGAAATAGTATGAATTTGATCCTCTGATGTTTTTAGGCCCTATGACCATATGTGGTCAGAGATAGGGAGTGTATACCCCCACCAATCCATCCTATGTAACCTCATGGATATAAATGCCTCTAATTAACTAACTGGTTGGGTATGTGCTTCAACCTTTACGCAGTTTAACCTCGCTGCCTGGGTTCGATTCCCAGCCGGTAAGACCAAAAATAGTTTTTCACGGTCCAACCTCTTTCGAGTCACTGACAAATGCTCGATGAGTAAGAATTGTCCAGAAAAAGCTGCTCAGATGTACGTTATTTTATTTACTTCTTAATTAAGACTTATTTTTCCTTAATCTGAAATAAGTCGCTCCCATTATAGTCTTCTTTTAATCTGCTTCTTCTTCTTCTTCTGGTGGCGCTAAAGTCCGGGGTGGACGTGGGCCTCAACCAGTAAGCCTCTCCAGCCGGCACGATCTTTAGCCAGCTGTCTCCAACTGCGCACACCAAGCTGATTGAGGTCCTTCTCCACCTGGGTGATTTCCTTCTCCAATAACCATCAACGCAGACATGACCAAAGATTGAACGCAGAACTTTTCTCTCGAAGAGAACAAGTGCTTCTTCATCCGCTTTTGGGTTTGTCCATGCCTCCGCAACATAGAGCAGGACAGAGATGATCAATGTGTTATATTATGTTAACTTGGTCCTTCGAGAGAGGACTCTACTACTCAATTGCCTCTTGAGCCCAAAGAAACAGCGATTGGCAAGAGTAATTCTGCGTTTAATCTCGGTACTGGTGTTGTTCGTACTGTTCACTTGCGAGCCTAGGTAGACGAAGTCCTTGACTACCTCGAAGTTATAGCTGCCCATGGTGACGCTGTGTCCAAGACGTCGATGTTGTGTGTCCTTTCTTGATGACAGCATATACTTCGTTTTGCCCTCATTCACCGCTAGACCCATCTTAGCCGCTTCCGCTTCAATTCCAGCAAACGCCTCATTGACGGCTCGCTGTGTTCTGCCAACCACGTCAATGTCATCCGCGTATGCTAGCAGTACGGACTTCGGAAAGATCGTGCGTCTAGTGTTGGCGTGTGAGTCTCGCACGATCTTTTCCAGGATGATGTGGAAGAAATCACATGACAGCGCGTTGCCTTGTCTAAAACCTTTTTTGACATTGAATGTCTCGGTGAGTTCGTTACCGACCTTGATGGAGCAGCGAGAGTTCTCCATCGTCATCCTGCACAACCTGACGAGTTTGGCAGGAATGTCACAACTAGACATGGCTTTGTATAGCTCGTCCCTATGCACGCTGTCATATGCGGCCTTGAAATCGACGAATAGGTGGTGTGTGTCGATCTGCATTTCTTGGGTTTTTTCCAGGATCTGCCATAATGTGAAGATTTGGTCGATGGTGGACTTTCCGGGCCTGTGCGCACTGATAAGGACCTATCAGGTTGTTGACGAATGGTTTCAGGCGCTCACACAAAACGGCAGAGAGGATCTTATAGGCGATGTTTAAGGAGACTCATCCCTCAGTAGTTGGCGCAGTTGAAGGGGTCTCCTTTCTTTTGGATCGGGCAAACGATACTGAGGTTCCACTCGTCGGGCATGCTTTCCTCCAAGCATATCTTACAGATGAGTTGTTGCATGTACCTTACCAGCTCATCTCCAGCTGCCTTAAGCAGTTCCGCAGACAGTCCGTTTGCACCAGCAGCTTTATTCGACTTTAGTCTCGATATCGCCATTTTGACTTCGTCTAGCTCGGGGGGACGGAATTTTCGTCGATCATCGTCAATTGCGTTGAGTGGAACATTCTGCCTGACAGCGGTATTGGAGTCTTCCTCGCCGTTTAACAGTCTACAGCAATGATCTTTCCAGATTCTCAGTATCGACTGCGAATTTACTACGAGTTGTCCCTCTGCGTCACGACAGGCTTCTGTCCGAATTTTGTATTCATTGGATAGTTGTCTGACCCGTTGGTACAACTTTCGGACGTCATTTCCACTGCACCACCTGAATGGCGGTGATATCTGCCTTATAAGCTTCGAGGGCTTCCACAAGTACATCGGCTGCACGTGGTCTGTTCAGGGACCTCACATTCCACGTGCAGAACCGAAAGTAGTTGCCGAAAGTAGGTCGTCAGCAGTAGGGTCATCCGTATCCGAGGCTTCTCGTCGTTGCTGAACTATTCTTTTTTTACACGGTGGGGATGTTAACCCCACGCGCAACCCCCGAACCTGAAGGACCGGGCCCTGGTTTAAACCCCTGGACAAGGGCGTCGCTGCATACCTCTAGCAGTTGCTTTAAAGGCTATCCAGATGACGCCGCGAGGAGGCTGTATGTCCACTTGACCTGTGCATTTAACAGAGATCGTTGCTGGCATCTTGTTAAGTTGAGAGCAGTCAACATCCTTGCCCTGGATGCACAGGCCCATGGCACTCCTCATTTAAGCTGCTACTTTATGCAAATTTTTGGAAACAGTGCCATACTTTCCTGTGGGAGTGGAATCTTTTTCTATTGACTCGCTATACTTCGGCTCGATAAATACGGGTCTGAGGACATTAAAAATCGATTGAGGACATCTCTATTCGAATGTTGGCTGGAAGACTTTCGGTTGAAATGCTGTCAGAACCGTCTGTACTCCTTATTGCTGGCCTCTTGGGCTTCTTCGGACTGTTACACCTAGTAATATGCCAGCTAGTAATATGCCAGCTTAGATTATTTCCTGTTTTGTGAGTCTTTGTATACTGTACCAGGCTTAATCCCTAAGATTAATAGTCTTCGTTTCAGTGGCATAACTTTCAAGCTTGTCTGCTTCAATTTCATATTCACTCGATATTACTTCTAGTAAAATTTGGAAGTGTTTGATAAGATCAATGTTAAGCTGTGAGCTTATTTCAGCGTTCCGAAAAAACTTTCGGGCTGAGTTGCCATCATTGGCATGTCGGCATGTCGATCCTTATTCGTTCACGAAATTGTGATTGTATGCAGGTTTTTCTGCTTGCAACTGAATATTTTTCTTCTTCCGATCTTGCTTGCCACTTCTTTATATATAGGTTTGTAAGAGGCGTTTGTTGAATAAAGATAAAAAAACAGAGGGATAGGTCTCGATTCGAGGATCAGTGACAGACTCTATAATTTCCATTAATTCATAGATTATGAGAGCTGCTAGTCTAGAGTTATCAGTAGAATCAGCCGATCAGGTAGGGCAATCCATAGACTATGTTGTTCACATGAACATATGCAACATAAGAATGTGATATTTATGTGTACTAACAGGAGCGTACAAAAGTAAAAATTATTTTAATTTAGTTTTGCCTACAGGTTGTGCTGGTATGTTATATAGGCACTCAAATGCTCAAAGAAGTTCGTGCTTACAATAGTCTTCTGAAATCTTACGATTTAGAGAGGTTTTTGAAATTTTCAATTCTTATCCACCACGCAAAATGTATGTTCTGGGAATTTCACCACACTCTCACTTAACGCTTGGATATTGGCATTTTATTGCCTTGTTTTTGAACGAACAGCTTGCTTAGCTCGACCAACTGATCGTGTCTTCCTGTCATCACGAATTAAGACTATATTCCGACCACAACGGGTATGGCATTTTCGAACTGCGACCGCCAAATTTTCATAATTTTCGAAACAATGTATAGTGGGACACCATTTTTCTCAATCCTAGCCCCTCAGCTGCCACTTTTGTTTTTCTTTCAGTGTTGCCAACAATTATAAAAAAATATGCGTTAATTTTGGGACACTCTTTATTTTCTTTAACGTCGTCCGTCACCACTATTCTATGTGTGCTACCTTGAACATGGGCGACTTTTCATGCCCATTAATCCAAAGTCGGATATTCTTTATTCCGAAGATTGGTTTTTCATGCGCTCTATATGACCCTCAGACGGGACAGTAGACGTCTGGCCAGACGTCGTTCATTTGTCACCTTCACCACAAACAAGATCAAAGAAGGCATGAGCCAACTTGAACTTGCTTTTCATTACAAATTCAACCCGAATTGGTCTTCACACATATTCCACTCAAAACTACTTCGGTTGTCTAGCAAATGAATCCAAGTCAAAAAGCTTGGGGACACTGCCCACAGAATTCGAAACTCGAAACTGGAAACCCTTCTCAATAGCATGCTGAAGGCAAATCACAGTCATTGCCGCAACTTGTTGTGTCACAAGTAGAATCCCAGCAGTCCCTGCTTGGATTAGGATACCCCACAATTCACTGATAACCACACTGGCCATGTCAATTTCAATTTATCTCCAGCTACAGTCTACGACACAAACACTTCACTAGGGCAATCAATGAAACTCAGAGATAATTCAATTTACTGCTGACAATTTGCTGACGATATCCCCCTGAATGAAATTTATTCACGCAAACTAATCTAAACCCATCTCAGCGAAGTGACCCTCCCCTTCTGAGAACGTCCCTTTTTTCGATGGTGTGGGAGGGAGGGTCGGGCGATTTGGATAAACTTTACGGTCATTCGCGTAAGGGACAGTTACCATTCTGCCAGCTTCTGTTTCATCCTCCTAACAACCTTGTAATCCGTTTATTTCACTTAGATTACTTTACATCAGCACACACTCAGATGCGGGAATTGCGGAACGTCAACCTGAACGTCACCAGCAACGCTGAGATTCATTTGGGTCATGTATTTCTTCAGAATTAGCTCCTTCCACTCCACTCGTCTTCGCGTCCGTTCGCTTCGTTCGACTGTGCACGAAAAAGGATATAAATCAACATTAAAAAATCGAATTTCCGAAAGAGGATTATCATAAATTTATTTGCCTAACCTGTGTTCCGGTGTGCTGGAGATCGTGCGCACGATTCCCTGCCACCTGGCCCGGCGCTCAAATGAGAAGCACGTCGCGCGAGACAAGCGTGTTCCACGAGCGAAGCAGTGCGGCGCGGCAGCGGCTACAGATTGATTTGAAAAGGTGAAGGTGAACTTCGGAGGAGTTCAATTGGTCATGAATTGAGAAGGATATGCTCTTTAATTTGCATTTTGTTATATTTCACAGGGAATTGCGAAATGATGAACGGGTTGGCGAATAAGTGTCTACAGTGTTTACGGTATCCCTTAGAGTAGTCCAGAATAGTCTCCACGGTGTCCAAAGTGTCTACAGTGTGGGGAAGAGTGCTGTGATTGTGTCCGTGCCCAGAACAGTAACCACAGTGTCCAAAAGAGTGCCCCCACGTCTACAGTCTCCACAGTGAAATGTACAATTTTTGGCCAACAACATTTATTAAATCACATCACTCGAAAATTGTACTTCAGACGCGTCAAAACGCCAAGCTCCCGTGAGCATTCCTAAGAAGTATATTGATTCAAACAGTCTTCCGAGATGAGTACACGTTTCAATGCTTCCCACCATGACCCACACTGAGGTCCAACACACGTTTGGCATGATCTCCCACGGACGCTGACGCCAACATGAGGACCACGCTGCCCATGGGAAGAATGTGAAGACGTCTCAAATCATCAACTTTGTTGCAAGGCCCACACACCCACACACACCAGACTTCGTAGCCAATGTGAAGGCAGATCCGTAGAAGCGAAACCCCCGACGGACACGCTACGGATAAGTTTTCGGTTACGGGCTCACATGGTTTATGTTGGCGTTACCTGTTTTTGAATTTTGGAAGAAAAAATAACCTCAACAACTCCACTCCTGCACTGGTCCACCGAGACCATCTCGGTGCGGGTGTGGATGCAATATTTCCCACCCGACTAGCTACGATTGAATGCGCAAGAGAAAAAAAATACAAAAACTATTCATACCGTGCACAGCATCCATATTGCATGGAGGTTACTACATGAACGTTGGCTTACCCCCCTCCGGTTTGTTGGAAAACTACTCCGACCTAAGTCTGGTCGCTAAACGCTGGCGTGCAACTGGCAGTGGTTAGTTGTGCGGTAAATGAAATTTAATATTTTTCACTTGGGGATGGTTTCTATTCAGCCAACACCCAGCCGGCCCTCTGTCTCTGATGCCACCATAAGCATGTGGTAATCATGTTTACAGATGCTCGGGTAAGCAGAGTTTTTTTTTTTTTTTTAATTTTTCTATGTGTGCGGTTCAAGTGTTGACCGACAATACTTTTCACCGAGAAACTTTGTTGTTCACTGCTTCGATGTGAGTTTTGTATTCATTTTGTTTTTTGTCCACATCACTGTATTTGAATAGAAGGGAATGCTATGTCCAGGGCGAAGGGAAAAGTTATTCATGGGGTTTTAATAAGGAGTCGAGGAATGGAATAGGCGGGGGATAGGTGTGCAGTGGGGTCAATTGTATTTGAAATTAAGTTCCCCTGCAGTTCAAAACCGGTGACAGAACATTTTATACACCTCTTCTTAAATATCACGCTGTGCTGCCGGTGGTTATAGGGCTGAGGGAATTTCGTTGCCGCTTTCAAGTGGTGACTGCAATTGTTTCATTGAAAATGCATCATCGTTTATGACACGTAATGTTTCCAAAAAAGTACTCCTGTTTCCTGTTTCAAACCGCTAAAAGGCTGATCTGCCCCAGGGTGGGGTACTTTCGACGTGTATTTAGATTCATCAAGAAAGAAAAAATCTATAAAAAGTCAAACAAATGAAAAGTCTATAAACATTAAGCATGATCTGAGAGATCACTGTGGCACGAGTTGCAATCAAACATTTTATTTAAGAACCAACGGCTTTCGGTAAAAGCGAAAGTCGAAAGTGCCCCTTCGTCAAACTATGAACGCGAATCGTACTGATAACCATTTTGACAGTTTACGTTTGATTGTGGTGATTTTATTTTACAAATTAACAAGAAAATCATCATCAGGCTCAGTTCGGAAAATTGGTTCACCTATGGACAAATGGGTCCGTCTGAGTTGGAGCAAGGTTCATTATCTTGCATAAGGACAGTGATAAGTGGACCATACACAGCACACTTGTGCCCTTTCTTGTGCACATCGGGGTCGTGCACAAATGGGCTGTTGTGGTGGCATTTGTTTGTGTAATGGTGCTGATTGCAAAAGCAGTTGGTGTCATCAGAAACAGAATGAAGGCTATTCTATTAATTTATATGCGATTCAATAAAGAGTCGTTTATGACTTCTTTAGGGAAGTTTGATACATTAATTTTATAATCTTGTCCACAGCCCAAGAAAATGACCGTAGAGCTTTAGAAAAATTGAAGGATTGTAAGTCCAAGTGTTCATTTTATTATTTAGACAAATGACAAAAGCAAAACTCTTGTCAGCGAAAGTGCGATGGAATTTAGACCCCACCACTTATTATTTATGTGAAAACTAAAAACTCTTATATTCTTTTGGATATTATTAGGGCACCGTGATTTTATTTTCATTTCAAATACTGACCTTTTTTTTGTCTTTCAGACTTGAAACCCTACAATTTTCCTTATAGTTCGCTTATACTATCTGTTTGTAAGCCGTCACGGTGATTATTTATATATTTTTTCTTGTTTATTTACCTTAACCTTTATATTATTTGCATTGTTTAAAGAAAGTTTAATTTTGTTATGTTACATCTGAATAATTGTTAATCACTGTAATTTTGTAAAAATAATCTGTGAGTCACTGTACGATCTACATCGCTCCATCCGAAACCAACTGCATCTGATCGTACCATATTCTGCAGCATCCAATACGCGGACTTCAAATCGAATCGGACGATGCCCGCACACTTATAACGTATGCATACGATAGATGCATTGCATTGCATACAACGACGACTTGTGGCTGCTGATGGTCAATTGCAGATAGTCTCGGTCAGTTGGATCGTGACCGCAGAAGACATCGGATGGAGCAAGGCAACGAAGTGTATATCATACTGTTTCAAATAAATTTGCCATTTAAATTAAAATCGATTGCATTAAACATCATAATCACTATCAATGCTCTTTACTCTAAAATGATCAGAATTCGACTAGAACTTTGTATGAATGTGCGTGGATCTCACACACAATGCACATTTCAGCACACCGACACTACTATCGACTACGATTCTTTCCAGAGGCTGCTTGTGCACACGGTTGCCACATAGGTCATTTGTGACAAAATTTGGTCATTATTTTATTTTCAAAAAAAAAAATGGTAATTATTTCACGAAATGAAAAAAGAAAATTTTCATTTTTATGTAACCAAAATTTCTTTTCTTTTTGTTCGATTTAGATGGTACATTAGCTGTGTTTTTTTGCAAGCGTATACACGCTTAATTTCGAAGTGCACAAAAAAACGATCATCGGCGCTTAATGATTCATCATAAAATCTTGGCAGCACCGACGACATTTCTGACATTTGCTAAGCAGTCAGGGGTGTTGTTGTGGAAGGTGATGGTTGGTCTTTGATGGTCATAATCTTCGTTTTGTGACTGTGAAGCGTGACCATCTCTTTAAAAGCAAAAACACTTAATAATTATAAAATAAAAACAATTTTAATCAAATGAAAATAATCGATTACGAAACCTAAACGGTATGCTTAGCAGAGACACTCTGGGTATACCAAAAATTGCATACTTATGGATACCAAAAGAATGAAAAATGATATAATACATCAACCACACCTGCAGGTGTAAGCCACATACAGCAACCTAAACAATGAATGAATGAATTCAGGAATGAACACACAGAAAATAATGATTGAACGCATTGTTTTTATCCGCGCTTATTCCTTAAGCGGCGATCGATATGATGAGTAAGTTAAGCGGATATAGGACTCGTGGTTAGTGGATCTTACATGCAAATTGAAATTTAGGCGTATATACGCTTGCAAAAAAACGCAGCTATTAATGAGTTTAATCGAACGCACTGATTACACATGCAAAACACCGCACTTCCTTCAGATGACAATTTATGGACAGATTCTTGGTAAAACTCGAAATTGTGTGTGTAAATAAATCCCAAACGTACTTTGCGCACTGTTCTCGTTCTTGGTTAAAGCAAAATACTTTTATTATTAAGAATTAAAAAATACTAATGCGATCTGTGTAATATGAACCATAGAATGGAAATATGAAGGAAATCCTTAAACTTGTATTCATAGTCATTGCGTAGTAATCGATTGTGTTATCTGATTTTCAGCACGATGGCAGATATTGTGCATGTAAGGGATACTAAATTTGACATGCTCCGCATATCTACACTTGATAGTGATTTTAAGGACTTATACCGATCTGAAGAGAAATTTACAGTGACCCGCGAACACATTTTTAGGTAGAATGAAGGTATTTTTGCGATATCTCAGTGATCCTGGAAATCAGAAAGGTACCAATAGTTAATTAATGGAAGCAAAAGAGTTCTGTCTGTATAATCGGTTGCACCCGTAGGGATACTGAAACCAAGACTCTCTGGAGATGAGTACAAAAATCGAAAAGGTAGAACTTTTCTGAATATTAAAGCCACATGCAATGCCAAAGAATTGTTTACTGGTGTTGACGTTATTTGGCCTGGATCAGTAAATGACATAAATAAATGGAATATGAAAAAATTCACAAGTGTGTGTAAAATTAATAAATCCAAGCAATGTGTGGTGTCACCGGATAGATCCATGCCCGATGACTCCACATGAAAATCCTGAGCTGGCATAACTAAAAAGATAAAAGAAATTGCAGCCATATAGCATGTCATTCAGTGTTCTGACGAGTCTACCTCTTTCTTGTGATCGAAGGATATTTATATAGTGGACTCTCCCTAAATCCAAATTCGATCTAACTCGTTACATTTCCCTCCACTTTGCATACAAATACCTCCCTCTAAGTCAAACTCCCTCTAAGTCGAATAAATCAAGGTATCCCGTGAAAATTCGACTCAGCGGAAGTCCACTGCACTCGTGAGTACAAGGTAATTCTTATGAAAATGGAAAGAAGGAAATGCACATGCTTCAACCTTTTACTTGAAAGCATTTAAATATACGTCTATTTTATACTTGGGAACAAATAAGTTTAGTTTTTAAGAATACAGCAAAATATTTTTAAATAAATGTGATTAATTCGTTGTTCTGTGCTTACAAATATTTTGTTAATTTTTAGTTGCAGTTGGCCATTTTGATTTCTAATTTTGGACACAATTTTTTTTCTCAAGTAGCAACCGTTCTTGTGTCATTAGTCGTCATTTTTCATCATGAATGAAGAAATGCTCAGGGTACTTAAAACAAGCTTGCGATGTATATCAATGTCACATATTGAACCATATACATTTTAAAAATCCTGTACATATTCAGTTGAGGCGGAATGCATATATATGACTACGTTGATATTTTGCGCGTTTGCTTTTAATTCTTAAATTAATGTTCATTAATTCATTTTGTTTTTCTTTCATTTTATTCAGAAAAACAATGAGAAGGTCATTAATAAAGGAGATGACATTTTAATTCCGCCTATACTGATGATACCAACAGACATGCCATTTGAATTCAAACGTTTGCAGTATCCAGTGCGACACACTTTTACAATGGCCTTCCAAAAACCGTATCGACAAACTGGCAAGCATGTGGTATGAATTTGGAAAATAAATGTTTCTCACTTGGAAAATTGCATGCAGCCTATTAACGTTTACGGAAATCGGCCAATTTGTTTGAATTGTTTGAAATCGGCCAATTGTGGGAAAACCAACGATTTTGCTTATCGCAGAGCCTTACAACAAATTCATTTGAAAGAGAAAAGAGAACGCTTGTTTTAATTTAGCAAACAAATAGAGGAAACTTCTAGCGAAGCGGACTAGGTGACGCTAGCTTTGTATGTTTTTCGTAAGCCCCATAATAATAATAATATGGGGGGCGCTACAGTCCCATAATAATAATAATATGGGGGGCGCTACAGTCCGAGGCGGACCTGGGCCTAGCTTCTCAGCAACCACTCGTGTTGTGCGTGCTATTGTTCTCTCACGCATGGAAGGGACCTACAGTTTAATGCCGTCTCCAAACGGCCAAGTTTGAGAAACTTTTTCTGGACAGAAATACCCTTTGAGCATTGTCAGTGACTCGAATGAGGTGGAGCCGTGAAAATATGAAAGGTGGTAAATTCGGGTATCGAACCTGGCACCCTCTGCGTAGGAGTCGACGCACTAACCCACTACGCCACGGCGACCCACTTCAGTAAGCCCCAAAGGTATGAAAAAAAAAAAAACGCAACAATTACTTATTTATGGCATCAAGGCATGAAAGATCTACACATTCAACTCTAAGCCTAGCTAAGAATGTCACAAAAAACTAAATACGCTGGCAGAAAATAACAAACTGAAGTTTATATGGATTCTAGGATATGAAGACCATGAAGGAAATTAAAAGGCGGACATACAAGCTAAGATCGGTATTGAAATACCCTATAATTAGCCCTCTCCTCTTTATGGATTCAATAACACGGACACAAATCTCCATCTAAACGACTGGATCCTTAAAGAGCTGATCGTGTTTTGGAGAAACCAAACACTCATGACTGTTTATACAGGGTTTTCCAATACGGACTTGACAACTTTTTTTCAAAATAAAACGCAAACCATTTCAGATATTTCAAAAGTTTATTATCGAAGTACTTTATCATGAAGTACAATCAAAACATTTATAAATCGATTTCGACTTTGTTCATATGGCCACGGCACGTTTGCAGTGGTCGATTCATTGGACCCAATTTTCAACGACTCGGCTACACTTTTCGACCAAAACGGCAGCTATTTCGCGTTCAATGTTGGGTCTTCCAACGCCACCGTCGGCTTGTGGGCATAAACCAATGACCTAACGTAGCCCCAAAGAAAATAGTCAAGCGGTGATAAATCGCACAAAAGAGGCGAGCAATCGACTTGCTCATAATACGCTCACTACGCTTACTCTACAATAATTCGATTGTAACTTGTACTGTTTGGCTTGTGGCACCATCCTGTTCAAACCACATGTCGTCCAAGTCAATATCTTCCAATTCGGACCACAAATAATGGGTAATCATGGCGCGATATCGCTGATCATTCACAGTAACGTGACGATCGCTATCGTCGACGAACAAATATGGCCCAATAAAGCCGCCGGCATGCAAACAGCACCAAACAGATATTTTGTGGATGAAGCACAGGTGGAATTTCACTCCACCAATAATGCATATTTTGCTTATTGGCAAACCCATTGAACCAAACATGAGCTTCGTCCAAAATTGGAGTAAACGCTCTTAAAACTTTAAGACCGAATCACCGAATTTAGGTAGACAATTTTTATAATTTGCAGACGTTGCTCGTTCGTGTACTTTACCATGATGAAAATGTTGAGCTTAGTGAATAAATTGACAGTGAAAGATTGATGATTTGTGAAAAGTGGGTTCACAAATTAAATTCAATGTTGTCAAGTCTCTATAGGAAAACCGTTAATAACAAAAATACAATCCTAAATTAGCCATAGAAGCAAAAAAAAGTCAATGATTCTGACCTAAGGTTGCTTTGGGGAACAGGGCACGGAGCATGTAGAATGGGTCTCACCAACACAGATTTCTGCATCCACTGTGGCCAGGTGAAAGAAACTATGGCACACCTGATGATCGACTTTTAAGAAATCCCATCTAGGAACGTCGTCAGATTTTTGAAGGCAGCGCTTAAATCCTAAACCAAAAGAAGGGTGTATAATAGATCTCTATAGTCGCAGTGCTAGTTTTTGTATGTCACAACCCAAGTTTTTCAATTCACTTCAATACTAGGACTTGTAGAGGGTATGAGTCTGAAGCCTGCCTGACTGACGATCCTGGGCTCGCTGATTCCAGTCATCAAGACCAAGTTGCCCTGCATCGGTGATGACTTGGTATTTGTACCAGAGTTTGGGTCTTTCAGAGAATGCTCTAACCAGGACTCTCGGACTCGAAGACAACCCTGGCGCATCAAATGTTTGCCTTCGCGCCAATGAGTGCTTTGAATAAAGTTTGTACTGAATTTTTTCCTGAAATTGCAATTATTGCCATCTCTTGACGATCGATCTTATTATTCATGTCCCCACCCAATTAAATGCGGTTCCTCTTATTCATCTGCACGAATCAAGCATTGTTCCCAACAATTGTCAGTTGAATTGATTGGGTTAGACCCCAGCACTGCTTTGTCGTTTTATTATGCGTATGCATTTCCACTTTGATATGTATGCGTTTCCGTTTTCAATTCGCATAAAGTATTACGCAAAAATTTGGCTAGAAAATGACTAAAAAAATCATCTGTTTGGCGTCATTAATTAAACATGTGTTTTGCTGTTTATAAAGAATTAATTGTTTGACTAGGAATGATGCATTTTGTATACAGTCAGTTGGTGCATGCAGAGGTTTGATTGCATGAATGTGAATAATTCACAAATTCACGGTGTACCTACGCAATGGTTTCTGTGTGCCGGAACAAAAGTGTTGTTATTCCCCCCGAGACTGCATGCTTTGTTCAGTTTCGTGATTTCTGATGCTAGTATTTCCCATGTGACTGGGCTAACTTATATTGTAAATGAAATATTTTCCGGTTGAGAAAAAATAATTATTATTAATACAAATGCACCGGGTTGACGATGGTTTGGTATTTTATTTGATATTTTGCTGGTTGTTTTTTTTTTTCATTTCGGTCAACCGGTACTCAAATATTTTGTCAAACGAAAGTTTTTGTGCCTCTACGGTTGTTAATTTGTCATTTGTGAATACAGCAACGAGAATTCACAAACACAAATGATTACATGAGGCAGTATAGCTTGATATTTTTTTGATTAATTTAAATTTCGTGATTTCATGGGTTAGTGGCAAGTACTTTTAAATGTTTAAGTCTTAATTTAGAGTTCTCAAAGCACCCTCTTATAAATGCACATATATTTATTTGCGATTAATTTTTAGTAGAAGCTGCACAATCGGTCAAGATGAAGAGCAGCGTACGGACACTACTGCGACGAAAGACTTTATATACAGAAGTATTAAGAAACTATTGAGGCTTCAACCAACTTTATGAAAAGCAGTCTTGAAAAACTATTCTGCGAAAGACGTGAGAAAATGTGTGCATAGCCGCTTATATTTTGATGAAAGACGGTTAGTCGTAGTCAATCATCAAAGCTCACCAAAAATTTCAAGGAAAGATAGCGGAGTGGTTGAAGTGCAGTGAGCCTATGCAACTCATTGACTCTGGAATACCGAAGCCTACAACACCTCGGGACAGCAAAGAGACCACAGACAACCATCAGCATATTCAGTAAGGATTACCATTCCGTCGGCCAACATTTCGCGCTTTCCACATTTCGGCTCAGTTGTAAATACGCCACTTAAGTTTCATCGAGATGTCGATCGTCATAATGGCGATCGCAGTATCGGTTTGAGTGTGAGTATAATTTTTTTGGATCTTCAGCCACCAACCAGACAAACATTGGATGGAAACATAGGTGCCGTAGCGGCCAGCAGAAGGCTCAGAAATGTTGATTGCAGATGCAGTATGTACTTTCATGTAACTTTTGAAGCCATAGATCAATTTTAATGAAATTTGAAACGTTATCTTTTCGTGTTTGAAGCAGCTCAAACGGATAACTAATTCACTGAGAAAAAAAAAATGATTTTTTTTACCATCACAGGGCAAACACAAAGCACTACATTCATTCTCTTAGTGTATGCTCTCAGTAGCGCTTTAAACAACGGATGTTTGCTGCGCGACTTAGATCATCTACCGATTTTACATCTCATAGATTATATCAAATAAGCAATATAAATGCCTCTAATAGTAGAGTAAATTTCTCACCCGAAGAGATCTTTTGGGAGCATATATATTCATGAGAAAAAGTAATTCTAATGAACTTACGCGGTAATTAATAATGTCCCAGATAAACATGGCTGACGGTGCCTTGCGCCTTAAACTTTAGATTTGCAAGCCCTTTATTTTACATCTGTCGATATATTTAGTGAGTTCTTTTAGGGTATATAATTTACATCTCGTGAAATTCTTTTGCACTCTTTCGAATCTGAGCTCTTGTTTATTATATGCGGAAACCCAAATTATCGGAGAGTATTCTAAATATGTTCCGACTAACAAGAAAAAGTTTGACTTAAGACTATTCCTGAAAATCTTTACTATTTTTTTTTTCAGAAGACCTAACATGGCGTTAAACTTCGCAATTGTAAAATCATAATGTAATGAAAAATTTAATAAGCATCAAACTTTACACTTCTCCTAAACGATTAAGTCTGTGATCATTTATTAATTAATCATATACAGTCGGTAAAGATATTACATTTTCGAATATTCAGCTCTTTACCATTTTCTTGACACCATTGCACTAGTGTATGGATAAAGAATTGGAACTTAATGCAATCAGTTAAACTATTTATATATAAATACAATTTGATGTCGACTGCGAATGTTAAAATTGTACAGTATTTGAAAAATTCATGACCATAGCTTATGAGCAAAAGAAATAGTAATGGCACCAAATGGCTACCTTGTGGCACACCCCATGTAACCTTTATTACACGAGATGAAAAACTATAATTTTTCATGGCACGTGTACTATGTTTTATTTATTTCCAACTCTGGGAAGCAAGTTGCACGCTTTGTATGGCAGCGCGGAAAAAATCATTTAAAATCGTTGTGCAATGAATTAATTGCTGTTTTATGACGTTTTTTTTACAATCCAATGAACATGAAAAAAAAACACACCTCCTGGAAATCGTGTTTTATTAAGATTCTAGTTTCAGAAATATAATAGTCTTCAACTTCGAACCAGTGGGACAACGCAATAAAGAATGCCCACGGAACCGATGGCGCACCCAGGTGGAGAAGGACCGCAAGGACCAAATGCGCAAACTTGGTGTGCGCATTTGGAGACAGCTGGCTTAAGATCGTGCCGGCTGGAGAGGCTAACTGGTTGAGGCCCAAGTTCACCCCGAACTGTATCGCCACCAGAAGAAGAAGAATTATCAATGGATTCATTTAATTTTTTTTAAGAGAAAGATTTATATTTGATCTAAAAACAATGTCCTAGCTGTATTCTTTCCAACCATTATAAGCCAAGAAGGTTTCCATTCGTCTTTGCTGATATGGATTACGAATTATTTAAGTAATAGGAAACAATTGTTAAAGATCGACAGTTTTATATCGCGCGTAATAGATGTAACATCTGGCATTACTCAAGGCAGTCAGCTCCGCCCGTTGTAAAATAAACATATTTATGAATGATGTTCATGAACTATTTAGTTTTTGCAGAGTTTTAACATTCGCGGATGACTTCTGACTTCTGCAGAAAAGCCTCTAGGCTTCGCAGATTCTCTATTGTCTCTTGTGTAACCATAGAATTAATTTTTATAGATATTGTAATAAGGCCAACTAACGTCCCACATGGACTCTCCTCTACAGCTTCAAGGTTTTATCCAGCATTGAAGAGATAACTCCATGGTGACGTTTGAAGGCATTCTTATATTGTATTGCAAATTGAAAGTTGTAAATTAATTTAGACAATAAACATCACTCACTCACTCACTTAAAAATATTTACAAATATTACATTTTAATGATTGTATTCGTTTATAACTGGATGTATGTACATTATTAGAATGGTGTGAATACAATGGATTGGAACTTAATATTTCTAAATGTAAGATATTTACAGTGTACCGTATTGCTGCGTCGTTCTTATATGATTATTTTATCAATGATCTTCAAAATTAAATTTTTCACTACATTATGATTATGCCATATCTAAATCTAACTCATTGTTAGGATTTCTAAATAGTAAAGACTTCCAAGAAGTTTATAGCCTTAAAACTATATACTGCTCGTTGGTCCGGCCTAATTTAGAACATTCTTCCATTATATGGGACTACCCACATAGTGTTCAAGAACAAAAACTCGAAATAGTTCAAAAAAACTTTACGAGTTATGCCATCCATAAATTAAACATGGTTGACGAACTTACTCCATATGACGAAAGATGCAAGATCATTGGCTTGCAAACCTTAAGTTTCAGGCGTAATGCTTCTTCAATCATGTTTATTCGTGACATAATTAATTATCGTTAAAATTCACCAGAATTTGTTTTGCTTATTAATATATATGCTCCCCAAAGATCTCTTCGGGTTAGAAGTATACTTTTCGATGGAAGGCATAGAACAATTTATGATTGCAATGAACCTATAACTAGGTACATAAAAACATTAAATGAACGATCTCGATTGGAATGAAAAAATTGTGTTTTTTCCTTGGTTTTGGATTAATAATACATTTTATTGTTTATTGAAGTAATCTGTGAGATGCGAATCGGTCGATAATCCTAATTCGCGCGACAAACATCCGTTGTGTAAGGCGCTACTGAGGGCATACACTAAGAGAACGTAGTGTTTTGTGTTTGCCCTGTGATGGTAAGATAAAATTCAAAAATTATAACTTTTATAACATTACAATAGTCATGTTTTATGTGTTCAAACCATGTTTTAAAACCCGATTTACCAGAATAAAAAAATGTGTCTTTCGGTAGGTCTGAATACTGTAGTTTCCTATGACCGTTAACCACTTGTAGGAGCTTTGTGGACCTAAAACTCTAGCCCAAGGGAAAAAATAATAAAATGTTAATTCTAGTGCACTAGATTTAACCAAGCTTAAACTATATAAAATTGTGTTTTTTTTTAGTTTTAGAAGCTTAAATAACTGTATTTATTAAAGAAATTTAAAAACATTCAGTAGACAGCTACAACTTCGAGGTAGTAAAGGAGTTTGTCTACTCTCTCTAGGAAGACGTAATCTCCACAAACGACATCACTGTGGAGATCCGACGTAGAACCGCCTAACCGAAGTAACACAGTTTGCCAAAGGCGGTGCCTCCAAGTACTCTGACTCGAAGGACTAAGATCATGTTTTATAAAACTATTTTGTCAGTCCTTCTATATGGAGCCGAAAGTTGTACGATAAGCAAAACTTTGGAGATGATTCTTGGTGCCTTCGAAAGATAAATTCTACATTGGATATTCGGTCCCGTCCGCGAGGAGGACAAATGGGAAGAAGACACAACCGCGAAATCTACGAGTTGTACCAGGATGTGGATGTAGTCCGGAAGGCAAAGATCCGTCGACTGCACTGGCTCGGCCACATCGAACGCATGGACAACAATGCTGCAGCTAAGAGTGTCTTCGAATCCGAGCCTTCTGGTTCGAGAAGGAGAGGAAGACCGAATCTCTGGTATAAAGACAAAGTAATGGCGGATGCAAGCTTGGTCTTGATGACTGGAAACAGCGTTCTGTGAGTCCACTAATTGCATTTGTTTCATCATCTCGTCGGAAAACTTACATTTTTCCTATTATTTTAGCGTACGGCCTACAAGTATTCGACCAAGCATCGATGCATTCACAAAGATTGATAATTTGGTGCGATTTATGGCATGCTGGCAACATTAGACCTTATTTCGAAAGAACACACCGTCACGCTATGGTCTCAGGTATAGATCGATGATAGTCGACTTCCTGTGGCCAGATTTTGGGGGCAACAGGTGCAACGTGGCTCTTGTTGGTCATCTTACTTTCAATAGGCCTCCGCGATCATGCGACTTTGACACCACTAAATTATCGTCTCTCGGCACACGTCAAGTCCGCAGACTATGCCCACAAATCATACACAGAGCTTTTTATGAATGGCATGAACGCCGTATCAAAACAAAGCCAGAATCAATGTTATATCTCACGCCGTTGATATTTAATATCGTTCTTAACTTGTCACTCTGAAGTTGTAATCAGAAATGAAGTATCACCGAGATGGCCGACTTCATAGCTGCTTGTCCCCTAGTCAATCGACGAATTTGTGTGTTTCTTTGACTGACCTTCATGAATTTTTGACGTTTATTCACGAAATAATGTGAATGTCGTTCTCTGGTTTGTCAATTTCGTTTGAGAAAACGATATAAAAAACAGGTGTCAAAAATCTAAAAGGACAAGCGAGGTTGAATTCAGGCGTCTATGTAATACTTCATTTCTGTTTCTAATAAATCGTGACTCGATTCTCTATTTGTTTATCGGTTTGTTCCAGTGTAGGAAGGTGGACGACTGTATGAATAGCATCTGACGGAGTGCTTGTCCTGATTCACTGATGCACATGCAAGCCAGTCCTTAGACTGGATTGAGTGCATTGGAGTTGAATGATTTGATAAGTGCTGTCCACCAAACTGCGACTTCGAGCAATGCCTGACTGTACCCATGTGAATCTACGTATTGTTTTAGAACTCTCTAGAAATCTTCATGTCAATTTCCCGGATATTACGCCTCTCAACGACTGGATGGCACAGTTGGTAGAGTGCCTGCCCCTGGTTAGCGGGTCCCCGATTCGAATCTCAGTGAAAGCAAATTTAATACGCTTTTATCTGGTTTTCAAATCTGGTCCAGTCAGCAATTGCCGCTGGGATCAAATTAACGGCGCTATCATTGCAGTAGTCAATCAGTGGTAGTAGTCTGACTATGGACTATGGGTCTAAGTGGTGCTGGTGAATGCACTAACAGCCCCCCTACCTAACCTAAGCTTCCACAATCCTGGTTATGACATTCAAAACTAATTCTTAATACCTACTGTAATAACATCAAGAGTCTAAATGCGAGCCACGACCATAAGCGACCACTAGGCTAACATCACACCGTACAGAGTACTGAAGACGGTAACATTTAGTGACGGATTTTAGGTAGGTACGGTGATTGTCTGATTAAGTATAAAATGACGCCCGACTGTATTTTAACCCATTTACACTTTTGACCTTGTTGTAATACCTCTTGGGATTGAATGGTCATATGAGATTTCTTCGGACCCTTTTCATTGGTCTCTTTGAACAGAAGGATGTCCCTTAGATCTATGGTATTCTGATTCGAGAATAATACATACGCAGCAGTATACTTCTGGTTTCTGCAAGTGCAGGGCATGTTCCGAAAATAATGCCGTATTGTTTCCTCTTCTTCCTCACTCCTGCACTTTCTACAGAAGTCGTTATACGGGGTTCCAAGTCTTCTGACCGACAATGCCCAGTTAGCAGCAATACTATTTTACGAGTAACTGTCCTGTCTAACTCCATGAGTGATTTAGTCCTTCCTTGGTTTAGTTCAGGCCACATCGCTTTCGATGTCCTGATGTCTTGCAAGTGACCAATTCTGTTCATTTGAGATTTGTATCATTTATTCTATCGTCATCAATCGCGATATTCTTATTTTCAATGGGGTGTGGTTCTTCCTAGTTCATCATCTCTTTCTCCTTCTTTATTTGGCGCTACAGCCCGTGGTGGACGTGGGCCTCAACCAACAAAACCTCTGCAGCTAGCACGGTCTCTGGCTAGCTGTCTCCAGTGTCGCATGACAAGTTGGTTAAGGTCTTTCTCCACCTGGGTGCGCCACCTTAAACGCGGGCGTCCTCTGTTACGTTGTCCCACGGGTTCGCAGTCGAAGACTCTTCGGGCCGGAGCTAAGTTGCCCATACTGTCTACATGGCGTAGAAATCTTAGGCGTTGGATCCGAAGACGCCTGACTGGACTCATGGCGCTGCACAGTCCGTACAGTTCGTGGTTGAATCTTCTCCTCCAGAAACCGTCAACGTAAGCAGGACCAAAGATCGCACGCAGAGCTTTTCTCTCGAAGATACCAAGGACTTCCTCATCCGCTTTTGAGATTGTTCATGCATCCGCGCCGTACAGCAGGACTGGGATGATCAAGGTCTTGTATAAAGTCAGCTTGGTCCCTCGAGAGATGGCTCTACTACTCAATTGCCTCTTGAGCCCATAGAAACAGCGGTTGGCAAGATTTTATCTGCGTTTGATCTCGAGACTGATGCTGTTTGTACTATTTACTGCGGAGCCGAGGTAGACGAAGTCCTTGACTACCTGAAAGTTATAGCTGCCCATTGTGGCGCTCTGTCCAAAACGTCGATATTGTGTGTCCTCTCATCAGCTCTTTCATTGACCTTAATACCCTTGAGCCCGGGGACTCAGCATAGCGTTAGATTGCATCTAGCCGCTATCATTTTAAAAATAGACCACAGAGTTTTGCCATCATGAAGCTCTGGACACACCAGAGCTTTTATAGCTGCCTGACTGCCTAAGTAATAAACAATTGATCTTCCGTCCATTGTGCTCATTGAAATTCGGATGGCTGCCCTTTGCACAGCTGTTACTTCCGCTTGTAAATGGTTCGGTAACCGATATATCTGGTGAACAGGTAATTAGTAAAAGACCAATCATACGTATAACGCAACGACTTCTCTATCACAGCTCATGACATTTTCGATACTCTTTGAAGAATCATGCTTACGAAAATGGACTGCTCTGCAACTTTAGGTCATCATTAAATAACGTCACCTCCACGCATCCACCTAAGTTGGACAAACACGAAGAAGATCTTCCATTACACAACTCCTTAATACGTTTCAGTATCATAGTCGTGTTTCGAAAACGAACGAAGGGCTTTTGTGAGACCACTCCGAAGGGAAGCAATTCAAACACACCCACAACCGACCGACTTGGAGTTGTCCAAATGGAATCCCAAGCACCTCTCACCACCCATGCACTCGTAGTGGCACTCGTAGAGTGTCCTTTATTTTAAAGTTCCTTCATTTCCTGCTGTCCAACAGTGGTTCGGAAGGGAGTGAATTGAAAAGACACTGAACTGGGAGAGACGGTGGCAAACTGAGACACAGACTGAAAGAGAGAATAAGAAAATCTGCATTATGTGTAAGTGCAGACACCTTTTCACTTCCGCTGCAGGGTCTGTAGCTGTGGATCTGCCCATCCATTAAATTCCTTGAGATGAGAAATGAAACTGAAGTCTCAAAGTGCGAAGCGGCAGCTAACAATGACCAGTTGGAGGTGGATGGGTGGCTGAAGGTGGCATGGCTTTGTTCTCATCGTCATTCGCCATTGTGTTGTGGGTGTGCTTGGCCTCCATGGGGGATAGAATGGACCATGCGAAATGATTAAAATAGTACCCCTAGCACAGACCATAGGGGCTGGGCCGGGCGAAACTTGAGTAAAGAGAGATTCCAATAAGACGAAGCGATAGTCATTTCTGCCTCGTTTCGTGTGTTTTTGTTCGATTTACTAGCCACCTCGTTGTGCTTGTAATATAAAAAGTAACCTCCAGCTAGAGTAAATTGCTCTTCAGCAAAGCGTAAGGTTTCCGCTTCCGTCTGCCTGGGTCTGGACGTATCTTAGGAAACGGTGCTGATTTCTTTTCGTTCTCGTCCTGAGCTTCTGCTCACTACTTAAGACGCCCGGACCGGCTCTAATGTATTTTTCGCGAGCACACGCCTTGAGAGCACTTCAAATAAACCCTCGCTTGCTCTCATTCTCTCTCTCTATCCCTCTCTCTCTGTCTAGTAAAATTTATTGCAGGGGATACTAAAGCGATGCTTTTTTCATCTTATTTGTGCGAGACGACGACGACGACGAGCTTCTTTTGGGCTTCGTTTTTATGTCCAGGATTCCGTTTACCGTATCTCTTCAGTTTTTCTCATTTATCCTGAGAATTTGTGTTCTTTTTTCCTTCCACCTCCTTCTGCTTTGGTCGCTGCTTCTGCTCTGGACGCGAACACCGAGAGCCAGTCAATCTTGGAGGGAATAGAAGAAGTATGATGAAGATATAAAGGGGGTGTGGGTGGTGGTTGGGTGGGAGCCTTAGAATAAAGCCATGTTATTAAAATTCTCCTGTAAAGCGCACACAGCCCAGCAGCAGTGTGGGAGTGCCATGGTCTTCGGCCTGGAGTTTTCCATTTATTCATTTCGCGCACAGGATGAGGGAAGTCTTTGTTCGGGTGCTGTAGCTGCAGGCAATGTTGGTCAAGTACATCTTGCTGCAAATAATTTTCACACCTGAGCGTGTGTACTTAGCGTCGGGCGAGAGTCTAGCTTTCGAAAGGGAGTTTGTTTTTTTCTATGTTAAGCAGGAGATTTGTTTGAAGGATTCTGCGAGTGGATGGATTGCAAGCCAACACTTGACAGGTTGATGGGGTAGTTTTATGTTTCTGTTTTTTCTTTTTCCCTGTCAATGGTCTGGTCAGCTATGTGAGATGCCGCGCAAGCTCAGGCATAACAACAGATTTACACATCACTTGACTTCAGTTATTTCCTACCAATTAATGGCATGGTTTTGCTGCAGTTCTGCGATGCGTGTGAATCAGGAGAAACTAGTTAGTGTGTTCGTAAGGCTACTTAAGGTGTATTTCAACTTGGAGGGCTGTGATGTATTTCGTTAAAGTAGGAAAATATGACAATATTCTTAGCAATCATTTTAGCATCTTTCCTTCTTTCATTACTGTTCACTACAGCAGCAGGGAATGTCAGGATAACGTCACTAGGGACGTTGATAATTCAGTGACTTTCACCCTAGATAGTACTGAGATTCTTCTGACATCTTTGTATCTTAGGTTAGGTTAGGTACTAGTAGCCCCCTAGTGCATTCACCAGCACACTTAGACCTATTGGTCCATTGTGATACCCACAGTCAGACTACTACCACTGATTCAGTACTCCAGTGACAGCGTCGTTAATTTGATCCCAACGGCAATTGGTGACTGGACCAGATTTGAAAACCAGGTAAAATCGTATTGACTTTGCTTTCACTGGGATTCGAACCGGGGACTCTACCAACTACGCCATCCAGTCGTTCATCTTGGTCTCTTTCTGAACATGGACTTCTTGCAGCTGTAAGACATGGACCCCAAGGACACAGGATGTCAAAAGCTCAGATTGTCCGAATGACACGACAGACGAAGTAATGGTCCGCAAATCAGCGAGGTTCTTGAGATAGCTGTGATTGTTTAAACGATAATTCTGCTTTCCAAATATCCAAAAATGTGTGACTTTTTTATTTTTATCGTTTTGCAGAGAAACATTTTTTTTTCGTTTCCGGAAAAGTGGTTTGTAGTTACAATTTATAAGTTTCAACTTGTAAAAAGTGTTTAAGTTTTTTTTTATTTATTTATAAGAAATTTTGAGGAGTATGTGAGAATATCCCAAAAAAATTTAAATTAATAAGTTAAATTTGCTTACGTGTGGAGGACAGTACTAGGGGAGTGCACGGCATTACAACAATACAAACCGGTTGCAGTCGATGTACCAAAAATAGAAGCTATTGTGACCAGTTGCAGAAAAATAGTTTTGCTTCTAAATCAATTACTGAAAGCAATTCGGTCGCTTAAAAACTCGAATCCTTTTGGTTATGACGGCTTTCTATCATAACGCATCGCGTTTTATGTCGTTGATGTGTTAACAGTTATTTTCAAGCGCAGTGTAAGTTAACACAGCGAATGTTTCCACTGTGGAATTCAAAAGATGAACAAACAACGGCTTCATATGACACCGCATCCGTTCCCATCACACACAATCGCTGACACAACGTCAATGCAGTCCATCACGTCCAGCGCGGTAATCCGAAGACACCTGTGGGAAACATTGCACGCCTCTACGATGCAAGATAATATTTAAGGTAATCTTAAGAATATTGTAATTGAGTCTAAGTTTGAAATTGTAAGGAATGACTGCCCAAATAGAATCAGAAAAAAAGGTATATTTTTAAAAAACTGAATAAATAAAATTTTAATTTATACTTTCCGGTGTCTCTCGTGAGGACTTTAAAGCACGTGCACGTGTAATCCCTCTATTTAAAAAGGGTTCTGCTGATGATATGAAAAACTATAGACCATTTTCACTGCTCCCTACTTTTAGCAAAGTTATTGAAAACGTTATCAAGAGGAGGATACTACCTCTCTTGAACAAAAATTGAGTTTTTCAGTTCAATGGCGAATGGATTTCGGGAAGGTATTTTCACGGAAGACGCGCTAGTTGCTCCAATATATTCTCCAACCTTGAAACAAAAAAGCTCACTGCTGCCTTATTTGTGGATATCTCAAAGGCGTTTGATATGGTGAACCATACTATCCAGCAGGAGAAAATGGAAAAAAAACCGTGTTTTCGCGGGTTCATGATCGGCTGGTGCAGATAGTACTTATCAAACAGATCTCAAAAAGTGAAGATTAGTGGTATGAGAAGCTCGATTCGATTTCTTAATTTGGGACTTCCTCCACAAGACTTTGTGGTGGGATCTCTTTTATTCTTAATTTACTCCAACCCACTTTTTGCACGGATTTTTAAGAACAGGGAAGAGAGATAATTTTGGAGAAATTTATTTTCGCGGATGGCGCTGGCTGCTCGTATGGCTCCCACAGTGCTTTGAATTAAATTGGGATCTTGATCTCTTAAAAACCTGGTTAACTGAGCATGAAATAATCATTAGGTCAAGGACTAAAGTAATGTTCCTCAATATAGGTACCTAGAGTAGCATGCATCGGATTTCCAAAGGTTCAAACGAGAAAACGTTCCATGAGAATCTATACTGTAGTGACAACTGTTTTTTTTTTGTTTTGTAGAGAGAGATAGGGCTCATAATTGATTCCAAGATGTCCTTTGGAACCCACTCAGAGTCACTAAGAAAGTATTTCCCCAATACTCTTAGAATTTTTTAATTTTTTTAAAAATATATTCTATAAGCCATTTCTGAAAACTATCTAGTATGGCATTTTTCACTCAAAACTTCGGTATGGAACTGTTTGTTGGGGAGGTGTATCGCCCATACAAGTTCTGCAAACAAGTGTACTGAGGGGATATGCTATAAATATCGATGCCATCCCAGTTTCCCCTTGATTAAATTCTTCAAAAAATTGGCCTCCAAATTTCGATTACAATAGCGTGAAATCTTATTTCTCTGGCATTCGGGTGTAACTTAAAGTGAGAATTTAACTATAAGTTAAGAAATTAATGTATACTTATAAAACTAAACTTCTGTTCTTCTGAATTATAATGTATGGGGGCAGGGTCTGTGCACACAAGGAAAAATTGTTGATCTCTTCTAACTTGGCGGGATGCCAGCGACGATAATTGTCGTTGCACAGATCAAGTTCACATCAGCCACCCCACTACGGCAAATCCTCGAAAGGAGTTTCAAAGCGATACGCACCACGTCTCTATTGATTTTAAAGCCGCATACGACAGCATTCATAGCAAGGAGTTATTTGGTGGGATCCCGGGAAAATACAGTTGTGTCGCAATACGCTAACAAACACGCGATGCACCGTGCAGTTCGACTCGAGGACTTACGAGCCGTTTGAAATCCGCACCGGATTTCGGAGATGCGTTGTCGTATGATTTCTTCAATTTGGTACTGGAGAAGTATGTCAAAAATAGCCAATGAAAGAACTGTTAGACTGATAGATTTATTAAACTAATTTACAATATTGATAAAGTTACAAGGGTGGAATTCTACTGCTCTGATCGCTGGCTAAAGAACAAGTGACCAATTTGACAGTTGCTTGACGTTTTCAGAAATTTTAGTTGGATTTGTGTGAACAGTGTTGCCAATATGTTACTCCAATTTTCAACAAAGTACAGCTGCGGCGGGCAGCTGTAAACACGGAAGGATCTATCTTTTGCAAGTCAGTCCAACTTTTGAGATATGCAGACGTCATCGACATCGTCGCCCGCTGCCAACGTGCCGTAGTGGAAGCATTTACGGTAATTGAAGAGGAGGCAAAGCGAGCTGGCTTTAAGATCAATGAGGATAAAACTAAGTATATGCTGTCGACCAAAAAGCGATCCATCACACGCCACCTGGAACAAAATATCACAATCCACAGCTACAATTTCGAGGTAGTGAAAGAGTTTGTGTACCTTGAGGCGAATGTTAACTCCACGAATGAAATCACTGTGGGGATCCGACGTAGAACCGCCTTTGGCAACCGGTGTTACTTCGGTTTGTCAAAACAACTGCCGTCAAAACTACTGACCTTAAGGACTATGATCATGCTCTCAAAACTCTCATTTTGCCAGTCCTGCTATATACAGCCGAAAGCTGGAAGATAAACAAAACTGTGGAACTGATTCTTGGTGCCTGCGAAAGATAAATTCTACTTCGGATATATGGTCGCGTCCACCCATTTCAAATTTAAAGAGTGTCGAAGTGTCTTTTAACACAATTTCAATACCTATAGAAAATGGGCTAAATGAATTTTATTTTATTGTTAATAATGATATGTTTATATATGTTAATGCAAAGATATACAAATAAAAAATAATAACTAACTAAGAAACATTTCAAAATTAACCGAATGGAATTGTGTTAACAAAGCTTGTACAACGATTGCTAACTTACTATTTGAAAACGTTGTATGTTGGCGAAAGCACTTTCGAAGGCTTTCATGATATTGTCGGAAGATTTCATAAAACGGTCCTTTCGCATCAAGAATACTTTTTTTAAGCCGGTACTTTAATCCCTCTGAATTTACATCTTCATATGTCGACAGGCATGGAAATTACTCTACTAATATGTGGACATGACTGTACCTCCAATTCATACACAAATCAGATGGTACTTCATTCCACCGCATTGTTTTCCTAACTAGAGGTCCAAGAAACATTGTATTTAATTTATTTATATATTTGCACTTATAGGCTTAAGTTTCAACAAGCCTGGGAGAAACAGATGTAATCTACATGGTGGCATTGTGGGTATGTGCGTCGATCCCTACATACGGTTCGATTCCCGCTAGGATCAAATCAATTTTTCACGCCCCACATCGAGTCACTGACAATTCTCACAGAATATTAATTGTCTAGAAAAAGCTTCTCGAACTTTGCCGTTCGGACTCGCATAAAACTGTAGGTCACTTCCACTCGTGAGAGAACAACCGCACGCACAACACAAGTGGTTGCAGTAGAAGCTAGGCCATGGCCCTTTAAGGGCGGTAGCACCACCCAGATTAAATTATTATTATTATAAAAATGGCAATGACAAATCCGGTGCGACGTCAAGTTTTCACAAGTTTTATCTCACATCTTTATTGGCGTACTTATGACATACTTACCGTAAATTTGTAGATTACATATTTGTAAATTGTGGAGGAGAAAACGAGGTTACAAACTTGTGGTTGTAATTTGCATTTTTGTGAAATACGCCACAGAAACTTGCATTTTTTACAACTAAATCCAAGTACTTGTTGAAGCTGTAGCTCTGGATGATCTGACATTAAGACTGATCAGATGATTCAGACAGCACGTCAAAAAACTTCCCAAAACACACGGATTTCTATAATTCTGATTCAATCTGCAGTAGGTTTTAATTTTGGAAACTTCTAACTAAACCTAGTCAAATAGTATCCAGCAAAGAAAGATCATTTCACAATCCACAACATCTTGATACACATATGTGTATTTAACTACATCAATTTTTTTTATTAGTAATTGATTCATATAGTATTTAAATTTATATTCTTAAATCATTTATTTTTGAACTAAACAAATAAATCCGTTTTCAACAGCTAGCAACACTTCCTGGACTTGTGTAAGTTGCGCAGACTTTTCTTCCACAACTCAGCCCCCAACTTCAATCATCTTTCCTCCAGCCAACATTAGATCTTGCAAATGCTATCTTCTACGAAACTATTTGTGAACCTCTCTCAGTTCAGTTCATGTTTTCACCGAATTCCCGCCCATTCTTCATTGCAAATCCAAACAAAGTATCATATTTCTTCACAACACTTTCTCCGAGAAATGGGATCCAACAAAAATCCCGAGATACAGAACAACGCAGCGCAGGGTTGAAGGAAAAAATTCATAAAAATTGAAAGAATGATAACGAAATTTATAAAACATAAAATTTCAGAATCCCGTGCATTCAGAGAAGAAAATTTGTAAACATGAGAAGGGAATTGAGAACGTTCCACGAAACATGCAGCGCCATGCCCCTCTGCAGCCGTCACCACCTTTCAGCGTTGCCTTCCTGTCCTACTCCTTTGAAGCGAACAACGAAAGCAAGAAAAACATGGATCATCCCAAGTGAATATTGTGCGAATCGAAAGGTAGAATCGGGGTATTCTAATTTTTTGTTTCTTTTTGCCGCTGTTCCCGTCTGTATCCTTTTTGAATTTGCAATTACACTCAACGCAAAACGAATATATCTCAACTCCGGGGAATTTTCGAATGCAAAAGAACAAGAAGAATAAGAAGAAAAAAAATCGGTTTTAAAGGATGGAACATTCTCAGCGTATCCTAAAGCTGCTCTTAGCATCCTGCGCGGGGAATTCACAAACTGTTCTGTGTTCACTCAAAAAAGGATTTCTGAGTTTTTTTTTTCACTTTATTTCAATTTGAAATTAAATAATTGAAATAATGGTGCAGCCACAGAAGTTTTGTGAGCAAGTCTGCGTAAAGCCATCGCATGAGTGACTCATCACTTAATTCACTTCCTAGTGCCGAAGTTAAGTTTATGTTATTATAAAAGGTATAAAACATCACTCAAGTGTCATCAAAAGGAGATCTTGTATAACTCCTGAGAAGGTAATTTTGGATGATGTTTCAACACAAACATCTATTTTCGGTTAGGGTTGTGCAGCCGCTGCCACCCTCTGTCCGTTAACATCAACCTCTTTGATTTGCTCACTCATGTCTTCCTTCAGTAGCATATAGTTTTTTGATTTGGTCATTGTTCTTTTCCTCGTATTCATGATTCACGGCAGTTAATATGAGTCGCCCACTTGCAGGCGGACATTTCCTCTTGATATGCCCCGGCTGTTGGCACCAAAAAACTTCAAATCTGTCCTTAGCTGACCATTAGGGTCCCATTAGGGTAGGTGTGCCTGTTACCGGATTTATGCTGCAATTATTCTGGCGACCTGCCTTTTGGCATCACTTTGTCCGACAATAAACCGTTCGTTTGAGTACATCTGAGACCGAGTCAGTCTGCGCTGCCCTGAACGCCTCTCTGCATTCCGATCAACGAAGTAGGCCAGAGTCGTACATGATTACTTGGGTTGAATGCTGCAAAAAACATGTTGATGACTTTAAAATAAGACATCTGTCTGGACGTGTTTTTCTCCGCTTTTACCTTATTATTTCGATGACTTGGTGTCTTACTCGTGTCAAGAGTCTGGCGGTATCCTTAGTCCAACTTGGTCCAGTCCTCTCTTCTTCAACTGCGCTCTCAACTTATTACCAGAGATAATGGATGATAGAGATATCCAACTTCGGCCATTTTTTCCCCTAGCCCACGACGAAGATGTAGTGGTAATCCCTTGTATTTCACTTATACATTTACAACGCTCGTCAATTCACCACAATATGGCGGCCGATTCGTGAATTTTGTGGGAAAAAATCTGCAGATTCATGAATTTAGTGGGAATCCATGTACTTTCCATGTAACGTACATGGGTATGTTGTTCGGAGGGTGTTCAAAAATTGACTAGTATTTTTAAGGGAATTTTCTTACATTGTTACATGGACTTTTGTGAATAACAATGTATTGCAATGTCCATTTAACTGGAACTATTTGACCTTAAATTAATTCTTAAGTGTATATATAGCCTATTCATAAACCATACCTGACAAATTTACTCAAAAAATGAAGCCCGCTTTATACACTCATGAATTCTGAAAAACTCATGAATTCAATTTAAACAATTTGATAAGAACAATGGCAATATATTGCAACTTTTACTAATGCTAAAAAATGGTTGTCAAAACATCTTATTTGTGATTCGCGCTTCAATAATATTTTTATTATTGGTTAACTGAACGTGTGAATGTATTATTAATTTTTATTCATATGAAAAAATTCACACTATGTTGTGCATTCATTAATTATGTCTAAGTATTTCAGATTGTAAATTGCTCAAAGTTTTAATGAATCGACTTCATGAACATAAGCTTTGTTCGTTCGTTTACTTCTCCATACTGTGTTGAAAATTGAACATCGAAATTTGCAAAAAACGTTCAAATAACGAGCGAATTTTCAAATGAGAACTCTAATTCACCCCAATACAAAGGTGGGGAAGGGTATCAGCTGTTCCACAGCTGTTTTCAAGAGCTCACACGTATTCACAGACAGGGGACAAAAAGCGTATAAAAAACGCTGTCAGATGAAATCAAGGGGCAAGGGAGGTAGAAGTTGGATATCTCTATTATAGGTTATCTCTGTTATTACAATGTCCACTTCTGAAGTTGAAAACGAACATGATCATAAAATATCTATCTTTACCATATCCTATTATTCCACGATTTCAACACATATAACGTGTACCCGCGCTTCGTGAATGGAGCGAGTGATCTCTTGCACTTTGGGTCGCGTTAACTTATACCTTCTACGTGTCGCATGATGTATAGAGCGATCTTGTTCGCATGTCGCTTGATATTTTTTTTTTTTTGTTAATGAATGAGTTATCACCATCGACATCCCACTCGCGCAACAGCCATCACTATATACACGCGCAATTGTATTCACACCCGCGGATGTAATATGAAAATCACCGGAAGCACCCAGACGCATCGCTTGCATTTTCGGATGGGAATGCATGCGCGAACCTGAGCGAACCAGTGTGAGAACGAGAAGACCTTGATAGACCAGTGCAAGCTTAGATTTGAAGTAATGAAATATTGTACGGGCAGTTGATAGCGGGACATACGACAAGTCACTAGTCACAAAATAAATATTACTTTTATAAAGATCAACTTTGCCGATCGAGTCTCCCTAAAGCTCTCAGAGAGTCCAACCCTGCCAGGTGAAACAATCGACCAACAATGGAACCGTTGTCAAAAAGCCATCAGAGAAGCTGCATCTGATGTGCTGGGTATTAAAACGCCACCCCAAAAAAAACCCCTGATTTGACAACGAGTGCAGGCAGGCACATTCAGCGAAGCAAGTAGCATACAAGGCGACGCTGGACAGAAGGACGAGAGCGGTTCGTGAGCTCTACGAACTTAAAAGAAGGAAAGAGCACCGGCTTCTCAAAAAGAAAAAGAAAGAGCATGAGAAGCGCGCCATCGATGACATGGAGAGGTGTTACGGCAGAAATGACGCCCGAAAGTTCTACCAACGGGTAAAACGACTATCCAATGGATACAAAATTCGGACAGAAGCCTGTCGTGACGCAGAGGGACAACTCGTTAATTCGCAGTCGATACTGAGAATCTGGAAAGATCATTTCTGTAGACTGTTAAACGGCGAGGAAGACTCCGATACCGCTGTCAGGTAGAATGTTCCACTCAACGCAATTGACGATGATCGACGAGAATTCCGTCCCCCCGACCTAGACGAAGTCAAAATGGCGATATCGAGACTAAAGTCGAATAACGCTGCTGGTGCAGACGGACTGTCCGCGGAACTGTTTAAGGCAGCTGGAGATGAGCTGGTAAGGTACATGCACCAACTCATCTGTAAGATATGGTCGGAGGAAAGCATGCCCGACGACGTGTAAATTCGTCATCCAAGTCATCATGATTTCATGACTGAGACAAACCACAAATCACTTCCTAATTGTCAAAATAAATACGCCGTAAAGTCGTGTCAGACAAGTTCAAATGCTGTGTTATACCTGAAATCCATAATAACAGGAGCCTTATTTTCTGAAGAACGAACATTTAGATGATGGATAGATCTTATGACTTCTGTAAGATAGACGTGAAACTGTGACCTAAACTCTGACGCGAACTTGGCATTAAAAACAGCGGCTTTGGATTGTCTGAATGTAAAAAATAAACTAAGCTCATTAGTTAATAATATGATGCCCCAAATGAATTGATGAACATTCATTTTTAATCAAAAGGCTTGAAATCTTTGGATTTCACTTAATAACCCCGTGGGTTCCATTCTTTCTTATAAATCGTACAATAAGAGTAAAAATTGAAAATTCGCTATTCAAGCCAACATTTTGATCAGGGGTCATGCAGGGTAGTCATTTATGCCCTTTACTATACTTCTATAATCTTCATTAACGACATTATTCGTTCACTTAAGAAAATCAGCAAATGCTTATTTTCCTCCTATGTCATGAAAGTATATAAGAGTAATAAAGATGTTATTTATTATATAGCCAGCGTCAAAAGTGAGTGTGCATCATATATGTAGGAGTTCAGCATTTTAATTAATAATTAATTTGAACAGGACACCAAAGAAAAATATCCTTAATGCAGATTTTAGTGGACACTAAAGTAACAGTATTAGATCTTCTTCTTCTTCTGGTGGCGCTACAGTCTGGGGTGGACCTGGGCCTCAACCAGTAATCCTCTCCAGCCGGCACGATCTTTAGTTAGCTGTCTCCAACTTGTTGGCACACCAACCACACAAAGTTGATTGAGGTCCTTCTCCAACTGGGTGCGCCATTGGTTCCGTGGGCGTCCTCTATTGCGTTGTCCCACTGGTTCGGAGTCGAAGACTCTTCGGGCCGGAGCTGAGTTGTCCATGCGCTCTACATGGCCTAGCCATCTTAGGCGTTGGATCCGAAGACGCCTGACTGGACTCATGTCGCTGTACAGCGCGTACAGTTCGTGGTTGAATCTTCTTCTCCAATAACCATCAACGCAGACAGGACCAAAGATTGGCTTCAATACCAGCAAACGCTTCATTGACGGTTCACTGTGTTCTGCCAATCACGTCAATGTCATCCGCGTATACTAGCAATTGTACGGACTTCTGGAAGATCGTGCCTCTAGTGTTGCCGTGTGAGTCTTGCACGATCTTCTCCAGGATGATGTTAAAGAAATTACATGACAGCGCGTCGCCTTGTCTAAAACCTTTTTTGACATTGAAGGTCTCGGTGAGTTCGTTACCGACCTTGATGGAGCCACGAGAGTTTTCCATCGTCATCCTGCACAACCTAACGAGTTTGGCAGGAATGTCAAAACTAGACATGGCGTTGTATAGCTCGTCCCGTTGAAATCGTCGAATAGGTGATGGGTGTCGATCTGCATTTCTTGGGTTTTTTCCAGGATCTGCCGTAGTGTGAAGATTTGGTCGATGGTGGACTTCCCCGGCCTGTGCGCACTGATAAGGACCTATCAGGAGTTGAAAAACGACTGCAAAGAACGCGATAGACTATACAGACGACACATGAACAACAGACACAAAGAAGATTATCACAGAGAATACAAAAGATATCGAAACGATTTGAACAGGAAGATAGCGAGGACAAAAGCGAACTTTTACAAACAGAAATTTGAGCTTTGCAGAAGTGACCCAAGAGCGACTTGGAAGCTCTTAAATTCGATTTTGGGAAAAAAGAAATGCAATCTGGACGATGTTCTACAAAAGAATTTCTCGAATGAAGGAAGCATCAAGGACCTGACCAACAAATTCGCGAAAACCTTAACGTCAGAGGTACGATCTATTGTTCACGAATGTAGCAACCAAACACTCCACTACAACACAAGCCGCGTACAATATTCAATGTTCGTTGAAGATGTATCCGTTGAGGAAGTATGCAACATACTAAGTGCATTAAAAAGCGACAAATCGGCGGGAGTAGATGGAATACGACCAACAGATCTGAAGAACAACGCTCAAACTCTGTCTCCAATACACAGTCACAGACAAATCTTGACTCAGCTAGAAACGATTGGTGTACGCGGTCACATCTTGAAGTGGTTTGAGTGCTACTTAAGCAACAGATTGTTCCAAGTTAAAATTGGTGACCACACAAGCAGTGAAAGGTCGAGTATGGTGTTCCACAGGGCTCAAAACTAGGCCCGCTCCTCTTTATTATATACGTCAATGATCTACTGTCTGTGCTGAAGTACAGTACGGGGTATGCGTATGCGGACGACACAGCAATCGTAGTTAGCCATAGGAGCATTGACGAAGCTGCGAAACTTATGCAATTAGATTTTAACAGAATCGTAGCTTGGTGTCACGACCATGGACTAATTATCAACGCACTTAAGACAAAGGTAATGCACATTCGCCCGCCGCATATTCCCAGAACAAAACTTAAGATAAAAATGCACAGCGTAGATTGTTTGCACAGACGTGGCTGTGATGGAATAACAGAGGACAACGATGACTGCACCGAATACATAAATTATGTGTCAAAATATAAATATCTAGGGCTGACGATTGACTATAATTTTAAATGGAACTACCATTTAGAGCTGTTGAAGAATAAGCTGTGCCAATCTGCGTGCGCCCTTTTCCACCTGCGCAAACTCTGCACACCAAGAGTACTGAGGCAGTGCTATATGGGCTTGGTGGAATCTCACATAAGGTACGGCATTCTGGCGTGGGGAAGAGCATCTCAAATGCAATCTCTGCAGAAAGTGCACAGAAGACTCCAGAAACTTGTGCTAGAAGCAGGAAGAGAGAGAGAGATGTTTCAACCAACACGTCTGCTCAACATCAGCCATATATACAATCTGGAAATCTTGGCCAACTTCGGTGACGACAACACGTACAGGACCCAGACGCAGCAAATGGTGAACACCAGACGACGACAGCAGCAGCTATGTGAAGTTCCGAGGTACTGGAATGAGTATGGTCGAAGGACTTTTAAGGTCACAACTCCAACCATCCTCAACGAACTCCCAAGGGAAATTCGCAACCTACAACAAAGAGACATGGTTAAAAAAGCAAAAGAAATATATTTAAACTCTTAAAATAAAAATGTAAAATGTCATTGTAAATCCAAAAATCGTCATCTATTCTATTCTTGCGTAATATCTGTAAATTGAAACAACTCTTAATTGTTAATTGTAATGTATTCAAAACTGTTTTACTTGAATTTCAACGTATATATTTGCAACATTTTTGTGAGTAGTCATCTGCAGACAAGCCATTCAGGCTTTGCAGATAAACAATGTAAAAATTGCAAAATGAATTTATACAAATAAATTGAAAATTGAATTGAATTGAAAATTGACGAATGGTTTCAGGCGCTCACACAAAACGGCAGAGAGGATCTTATAGGCAATGTTAAGGAGACTCATTCCTCAGTAGTTGGCGCAGTCAAAGGGGTCTCTTTTCTTATGGATCGGGTAAACGATACTGAGGTTCCACTCGTCGGGCCTGCTTTCCTCCAATCATATCTTACAGATGAGTTGGTGCATGTATCTTACCAGCTCATCTCCAGCTGCCTTAAGCAGTTCCGCAGACAGTCCGTCTGCACCAGCAGCGTTATTCGACTTTAGTCTCGATATCGCCATTTTGACTTCGTCTAGGTCGGGGGGACGGAATTCTCGTCGATCATCGTCAATTGCGTTGAGTGGAACATTCTACCTGACAGCGGTATCGGAGTCTTCCTCGCCGTTTAACAGTCTACAGAAATGATCTTTCCAGATTCTCAGTATCGACTGCGAATTAACGAGTTGTCCCTCTGCGTCACGACAGGCTTCTGTCCGAATTTTGTATCCATTGGATAGTCGTTTTACCCGTTGGTAGAACTTTCGGGCGTCATTTCTGCCGTAACACCTCTCCATGTCCTCGATCGCGCGCTTCTCATTCTCTTTCTTTTTCTTTTTGAGAAGCCGGTGCTCTTTCCTTCTTTTAAGTTCGTAGAGCTCACGAACCGCTCTCATCCTTCTGTTCCGTACCCTATATAAGGACAGATTCCATGTGATGTACATGCTATACACTTACTTTTGAGACGTGAATTTCGCATAATTTTTTTGGCGTATAATTTGTTTTGTCAATAGTTTTAGACAGACATGAAGTATTACAGAGATGCCCGACTTCCACCTCTCTTGCCCCTTAACCTTTTTGACAACTGTGTTTTATAACGTGTTCATAAGCCAATTTCACCAGTCAGAGTACGGCATTTACTTTATTTCGTGAATAACCGTCAAAAATTCATGAATATCTGTCAAAAAAGCACTCAAATTCGTCGATGGACTAGGGGGTTATCAGCTGTGAAGATTTCAGCTGTGTGATTTTTTTTTCCTTTATGTTAGTTACTAATAGTAATTAGCTTATAAAACAGCAATTAAGATCTTTTTTCCTGGAGTCCCGCTTGAGTGGTAGTGAGGGGGAGGGCAAAGTCGGGTAAAGGTGCGTGCAAAGTATTTATGCAATAATGATTTTAAACTTACAATCGCGAAAAATAGAGAATTATAACTCATCTCCTTTCGGGGACACAGGGGATAGTTTCAAGAACGTGTATAGAATCGAGTTTTATAACATGGAATGGTTAAGTCATTTCATTTACGATATTCCTAAAGAAACCTGTGGTGCTGCCATACCTTTGATTGTTTTTGTCCTTTTAATGTAATGGCAAGATTGGCCATTGTCCGCCTTTTTCTTATCGCCTTGACTTGACGCGAACCTTCATATTATCAATTTGTTTCTCTATTTGTGAGATGTTCAAAGAAAAGCCATGGGTTTTTTGTATTTCTTCTTCCATAGCTTTCAACATAGATTGCTTCTTATTATTGATGTCTGGAGCTTGGCTTTTTGCAGCAAGCACGAATAAAATTGCAAATACTTGACGGAATCGTCAAGTGTCCATACCAGATTTCCTTTTTTTAGGATTAAGGTTTAATCCGTCAAAGTTTTGCTCTTCCAACGCAGTATTTTTCATTATTTTAAATTGTTTTCACTTTCTTCTCTCTTGAAGTCACCTCCTATGCACACTCAACTTCCACAAGTGAGCTCTCCTTTCATTCCATCTTTATTCGCACCGAAACGGAGGAAAGACTCAGCTGTCAAAATATGTGAGCAGAGAGGATTCGTTAAACTCAACGAAATAAATTGTTATTCTCACCAGATGGAGCATTTCCTCTGAAATGCTAAGGAAATGCTCACACTCAGTTTTTATTCATACCACCCATTATCTCTCATCGACTAAGTCAGCCTTCTATATTCAATTTAACTACGCTATTGAATCGGAAAATGTTTCTAAACTGGAAAGTTTTAAAGGCTTGGCAATAATGCCTAACTCATCTTTTTCATGTCATTCACTTACAAATTATATAGTCTACCTAATTGTCTTAGACAAAGTGACAAATTGTCACCTCACAAAATCTTTATTCTTGCATTCAAGTGAGGTTACAAAAAACAAATCAATTACTCATCTCAAAAAATTTTACTAGTTGGAAACACTTTTGCAGGTTATATCGAAATAAGTGAAATAAAGTGACTAAGAGAATACCAATTCTGATAATAACACATATTTTTGCGTTACACGACTAAGAGAATAATGGGGATTAGCTACACACAAGAACTCTAGAAAGAATATTGGGAGGTACAAATATCGGAACAGCGGTCGAACAAAATACAGATCATTTTGGGTGTTTTCAAATCACTAGTCAGCCTGGAGGGCAGTAAAGAGTTTTGTAGTAAAGTTGTATTTAAAGTGTAGTATTAAAGAAATTTGTATGCTTTCGCAAAACAGAGATTTTAAATAAACTCATTTACTGTTTTAATTTTACTAATTTTACGTGGACTTATTGCTGAAAAACTTAACAATATTTTGATGAAGAGAATTGACGTTCACTCCTCATCTAAATAGCCCCACAAAGAGCCTACATAAACATTGTTGTCAACGAGCTTTAAAAAATACATTTTAAGTAATCATTCAAAATCACTTACGCCAATGTGCCTGCCAAATTATGCCTTCGTTTATTCGATTACATCCAAAAGTCTGAGATCAAATTAGTCTCCACTCCCAATGGCTCCGTTCCAATTCCTCACCTCGTCATTACGGCCCATCACTTCCATGCGATTTATTCTTTTACAAAATACTCAAATTGTGAACACATTCCATTTCATTGGCACTTCTCGTCATTTGATTGTACGTTAATTTAAAATTGACTTCCGAAAATTAAATTACCCCACCCCAGCCGATTGGACAGTGCACATTATGAGCTTGACGGAGCTAAACTGCCAGTGCGATCGCATTTCTCAAAGTCCTAAATTGCCCCTCATTGTCGCTCGGTAATTGATCTTAAATGACGTTCCATTAAATGTAATTATTTCAATCGAACTTAATTACACATCAGAGAAAGTAACACAACAAGGACCAAACGATGCTGTAGTTGGTTGTTAGGGAGACGAAGCGGGATGGAGTCAGGGAGTTAGCCATGAATTGGGAATTGTCAAGGAGAAAAATCGTCATGGGAACCCAACATGGTGTCCTCCTCAAATTGTAATCTCTTTCGGTTGTCGCATAGCACCACCGCCACTGCAGGAGCCTGAGAGTGTCGTCTCACAATAGAAGGCCACCTCACCTACTGCAGTAAGCTGAGAGACAACAGTGTGCCGCCAGTGACTTAACCCCCCCAATGCCCAACGACATTGTGAAAGAGATAACGTTCAAGTTTGTTGTCGCCCCACAAGAGATGCTGATGTTGTTGAGAATGGATGGACGATTGCATAGTTCTTGAAATCCAAACTGAAGTCATAAACGTATACTCAGGTTCGCAATGTCATTCGTAGGGTTGCCATCACGTGAGAAATTTGCCCTTGAAATCGGAAAATGGTGACATCGGTGGCGTAGAGATCTCGATTGGTGGTGTTCGTTTTATGTCAGGGCAACATTAAGGCTTTCTCAATCTGTATGACTTGTCGTGGTGGGAGGGCTTTGGAGTCAAATATTCTCGGTTTCCAAGACGCCGGGGGAGACATCGAACCAAAACCCAAAAACGTCTCGAATTTGACGATAAAAAAGGGGCGACGGAAGAACAAAAAAAGGTATTACTAATCCGGGTGAAATACACGATGGCGAAAATCCTCTTAACCTTTCAACCACTTTCAGGACTGTTCAGAATACAAGCCTTCTCTGAATTTGATGGGGAGTGTAATTTCTAGACAAGGAATCACGGGAACGCCGATGAACTTGCTAGACACAGAACTGAGAAGCCACTCTCATTACCTAAAACATACGTCCATAGTTAGGCCTTCCATAGATGGTTGCACAAAGAAGCACACGACTCAACGGCCACTACACATATGTGGGAATACCGACAGAAGCTTAAAGAGTCGAGCAGGAGAAAAAGACTAAGATTCTTCTAGAGAGAAGGTGGAGAACGGGTGAGAAGGCAATGAAATCGCCGAACTCCTGCCTAGGAAATGAGCATCGGAACCCTTCACAGGTCTTGAACCATTCTGCGCTGTACGCACCCATTTGAAACACATGGAGCTAGGAAGGCGGAACCGGACAGAAACAAGAAACAGAAACCAAGAAACTCTTAAGTCAATATAACTGAACAATGTTTGAATCGTGTATCAAGATGAGTAAGAACAACCCCCGTATCTTAACTGGCTTCCCAACAGGGCACTGCTGACTAAGAGACAGCTAAGGAAACTAAGGACATCAGAAAAATGTCTCCGCAGATTCTGTGAAGAATCTTATGTCAATCCAGAACATGTACTGGGATTTTGTGAGGCACTAGCCCTCAAAAGACAAAGATATCTTTGCAATCACCTACTATCACAGGAAGATATCAAGTCACTAGAACCAGTTCTTATTCTCAGATTCTTGAAGACAACTGACTTGAAGAGTCTCTTCTACCAATGCGCAACATAAGTCCATAACACACAATACAACACTTAAAAGGACTGCATGTAGTTTGTTGCTTGCATCTTGGTAGTTGCTACAATCGAACATGTATTGAGTCTGAGTGCTCTAGTGTAATGTTGGACAAAATCATGAAGTAAATAATGAATGTGACATTTATGGCCCTTTGTTACACTTAAAACTACTGCATAGCTCTTCTTCTTCTGGTAGCGCTACAGTCCGGGGTGGACCTGGGCCTCAACCAGTAAGCCTCTCCAGCTGGCACGATCTTTAGCCAGCTGTCTCCAACTGCGCACACCAAGTTGATTGAGGTCCTTCTCCACCTGGGTGCGCCATCGGTTCCGTGGGCGTCCTCTATTGCGTTGTCCCACTGGTTCGGAGTCGAAGACTCTTCGGGCTGGAGCAGTGTTGTCCGTGCACTCTGCATGGCCCAACCATCTTAGACGTTGAATACGTAGACGCCTGACTAGGCCCATGCCGCTGTCAACTTGACCTGTGCATTTAACAGGGATCGTTGCTGGCATCCCGCCAAGTTGAGAGCAGTTAACAACTTTGCCCTGGATGCACAGGCCCATGCCCTCTACTGCATAGCTCAGCTACACTTAAACCTTTTTTACTTTGTTCAACATTGGTTATTTTTCATTGCTCGTAAATATTTAAGGCGGCCTTAACTAAGACAGGTTAGGTGAGGGGGTTAACGTGGTGGGGCCACATCTTAGCTGGTCCAGCTGGACCCATTCTGAAGTTCCTACTCGCGTCTATCCTTTAGATGTCGTTGTGTTGGTCCAGTCCAGCCATCCAGATATCCTGACGAACCAGAAAATAGACGTAAGTGGGATATTTGAAAGTTCATGGAGATTCTGGAAGAATAATTCTCCCAGTGATTTCTGCCGTAATAGCCAGAAAGTGGGGCATTGACAAAGGCAGTGAGGAGTATCTATTTCCAATTCGTGAGTGGAGCTATGTGTGAGTCTCACCTTCTGCTCATGGTATATCAGATCATAATGACTAGTTATCGTACCGACCACCATTCGCTATGATAAGGTTTTCTTTTAAATGCAATGCAAAAAACACGTCAAATTCGTTATTTTAATGTGTAAATGAAAACTTTATTGTCGCTTTTATAGCTGAAACTCGTTATTTCCTCTGTTTGCATCAAAACAATCCTGAATTCACTCAAAACCTGCAACCGTCCGAAATGCTCTGTAAATAACTTCTTATCACATAAAACATGAATGAGAAAATAGTTGACTGAGATGCGTGCAATCAATTATTTTTTGAAAATGTATATTCATTAACATAAACCGTACCTGTTGAAAGCCTTTATATTTGACTATATCTTGTGAAACCAAGGACATAACCTGATTATTGGATGTCCTTGGTTTCTTTAACACATTTCAAGTTATACCTAGCCAACTTTACGATCAACTTTGCGGTAAGTCCATCTTAACTTCATAAGTGAATTTAGTCTAAGCTGAGTATCAGCAAACGGCCCTTATCCTGTCACAGTCTGGCGATAGTGCATAGATTATTCGATGTTTTTGCAAAATTTTGGACCAATATAGCATCAATATTCCAGAGACTGAATCACAAAATGCCTTATCAAAGGTCCAGAATTAGATGTCTGCCTAGTTCTTCACGCATTATTAGACGTCAGAAACAAGTTTGCCTGGACTATAGTTAAGTTAATCACTTTACATTTTACATCAATAATTCGATTGTTATCTCCTCGCCAAAAAGACACCTTTCATCACATCACAAAAATCCCATATAACTGCATGTCCATCAATTAATTTACCCACGCATCGAAAAAGTGTGGCAACCCTGCACCACGGTATACATTAGAACACGAGTAATTTTATTTCATTCACTGATTTCATTAATTTAATGTAATATTGACGAAGTTCCATTTTGCCGAGGCGGATCCAAATCAGTACACAGTATCTCAGAGTATCCCATTACGTAACTTACCGATGGTCTAGACCACGGCCACCGCCCCCACGAAGCACACCCATTCAATGTCGAACAAGAAGCACCCTCCCTCTGCGGATGAGAGCTTCCACCGTCAGGGTTAATTATGCGGCAGGGTTCCGTTTGCCTTTAATGATTATATTGTTGCGCTTTGAAGGTGATTAGCACGGAATGTAAATTCAGGACATCGCCGGAGGGTTGATGTTTGCATTCCACCTCTTGGACATCCGCAGCGGCCAAAGGACCCTACTCTGAGGAGTTCCCAGCGAATTAAATTGTAGACCGTTATACTTTCTAAGTAACCTTTCGTGTTTGTAATTATTTTGTTGTAATTTTCCTGTCAAGTCCACACACACACATACCCCCCACCAATTGAGTTGCCGCTCTTCGGTCCGGCACTCCCTCCTGCTTTCTTTTGAGTATTTTCAAAGATTTTAACGATAAGTCACGCTTGTGTGAACGCCGGGCGGTGCGACGACGGTGGCGTGGTCATGGAGGGTGACGATGGCCGTGGTGTTGGTGGTGACGATGGTGTGGCCGTGCCAAGTGACGTTTGTTGACGGTTGTTTCAGGAGCTGAAGAACCTTCAGCCTTCGGTTGACCTTTTTTAATTACCCCACTACTGTTGGGGGCGATTTGTTTTCTAATTTTTTTCTGTCCCTTTGCGTACTTTTCTTTCTTGTTTCACTCCGGCGATGGGTAATTTTTCTGTTGTATTGCGTTGTTGTTGCTCTGCTACCCATTCCCGTCCTAATTTGCCTCTAAACTCATGTCCTGATTTGTGAACTTAGATTGGTCCTGCGTGTTCTCCCGCAGGCAGGGTGACAAGCGACCGGTGATGGCGAAACAAATGTCCAAGCATAATTGGGGGAGTGCGCTGTGAAGGGTGGACTTGTTCTAGAAAAACGACGACGCAAAAAAAACATGAGAAAATGTTTGGCATGACAAAAAAATGACAGGCAGATCGCGTAAAACGGACGACGACAACGAATAGCCACCATTGAACGTGGAACGTGGAACGGGGAATGTGCTGGGTGTGCGCAGGCAAAAACTGGACGACTCTGGACGACTCGGAGAAAGATGAATAATTAGGAGACAAATTTAAGTGGCAAATTTTATTTGCATGAACATTCTTTTTTGCTGCTTTTTTGGCTCACATTCCCACCACCCGCCACGGCGAGATGGATGTCCCTCAGTGTCAGCCCTGAGTAGGGCAGAGTGCCGGCCAGAGAGAATAGGATTGGCACAAAACTTTCGAAAGTCGGAAGGACTTCGAGGTAATAAAATGGCGGCAATAAAACAAACTCCCCGAGTTCTGGGCCGAGGATGAGATAAATCTATTGCAATAATTTATGTTTATTTACTTTTGTAATTTATGACCCCTGAGAGGGTGATGGGTGGCTGGGCAAGGCGCAGCGTTGGGAGCTTCGGCGACAGAAGAGCGTTGAAGAGCAATTGGATTGGATAAGTGGCCATCGGATCGTTGTTGGGCGCACTTAAGGAGTTGAGGTAATAAAATAAAAATGTTAATGTTTCAATATTTCGCCAAAGTTGTTAATGGAATTAGTGACAGAGCTTCCGATGTGATTGGATGGCACTTCACATGGGAATATTTTTTGTCTAATTCAAAAATTTGAATCACTTTGGTGAAGTGAAGACCTTAATGGATTTTACAATTCTAAGGAGCACCAAGGAATATAGAAATACACGAAGCGGAAGCAGAAGTGTGGAGTGCGGAGGAGAAGCAGTGAAAATAATCTCAACCTTATTGCTTCTTTTTCTTCATTTATATTATACACCCGCCCCAAGTTTGAGAACAACGCTCATATCTGCACCTACTAGATAGAATCTTAAAGTGAGCGATAAAACTTCTAGGAGACAACAATATCACAGAGTCATTAGACTCACTCGAACATCGACGTACCGCCACTTCTTTGTCCGTGTTTTATCGCTACAAACGATGTTCAGTGAGGTAGCCAACTGCATTCCTCCTCTCCATGAATTCAACCGCAATACCCGTCTCACCAGGAATGCCCATCAGTATACCCTTAAGCCTACTTTCGGACGCACAGTTAAATTCACAGACTCGTTCTTCAGCGGCAGTACACGAGTATGGAATGCACTTTCCAGCCCAATATTTCCTACAGAATACAACCCGCAGATATTTAAGACCAATGTGCACAGGTACCTCTTTCTCCCTTAATACCTTCAGCCCGTGCTGTGTCTTGACCTTGGACACATAAGGGTATTAGCAAACCGCTTGAGCAAGCGTAAATTATAATTAAAAAAAAAATATTGGGATGGACCAGGGCTTCAACCTTTCACATCAAGCCTCTTATACTAGCGCGGAAATCAATAATATTTCAAGCTGATAAGTTTGCAAAATGAGGCTGCACATCGCTTTGGTAACAGAAAACCTATAAAATCAACCACACAAGGCTGTCGGGAAAGGTCAAAAGTTCATGAGACCTTTATGCTAGTGGACAACTCGCATGGTCCTCGTCGTCGGACTGTGCGCACAGATGATGAAGATGGCTTTTGTGCCCTGACAATTTAAGACATGGATTGGAACGAGCTCAATTTCACGCACGCGTCATTCATTTTTTTTGCATTTTTTAAAAGTAACCACCAGCCATATGACAGCGTACATAGGGACGAGCTATAAAATGTCATGTCTAGTTTTGACATTCCTGCCAAACTCATCAAGTTGTGCAGGATGACGATGGAGAACTCTCGCTGCTCCATCAATGTCGGTAACGAACTCACCGAGACATTCAATGTCAAAAAATGTTTTAGACAAGGCGAAGTGCTGTCATGTGATTTCTTTAACACCATATCGTGCAAGACTCACACGCCAACACTAGAGGCACGATCTTCCAGAAGTCCGTACAACTGCTAGCATACGCGGAAGACATTGACGTTGCTGGAAGCGGAGGCGGCCAAAATGGGCTTAGCTGTGAACGTGGGCAAAACGAAGTATATGCTGTCTTCGCGAAAGGACGCACAACATCGACTACTTGGCCAAAACGTCACCATAGGCAGCTATAACTTCGAGGTAGTGAAGGACTTCGTCTACCCCGGCTCGCAAGTGAACAGTACGAACAACACCAGTACCGAGATTAAACGCAGAATTACTCTTGCCAATCGCTGCTTCTTTGGGCTCAAGAGGCAATTGAGTGGTAGAAGAAGCTGACTTTATACAAGACCTTGATCATCCCAGTCCTGCTCTATGGTGCTTAAGCATGGACAATCTCAAAAGCGGCTGAAGAAGCACTTGGTCTTTTCGAGAGAAAAGCCCTGCGTTCAATCTTTGGTCCTGTTTGCGTGATGGTTATTGGAGAAGAAGATTCAACCACGAACTTTACGGGCTGTACAGCGGCATGAGCCTAGTCAGGCGTCTACGGATTCAACGCCTAAGATGGCTGGGCCATGTAGAGCGCATGGACAACACTGCTCCAGCCCGAAGAGTCTTCGACTCCGAACCAGTGGGACAACGCAATAGAGGACGCCCACCGAACCGATGGCGCACCCAGGTGGGGAAGGACCTCAACCAACTTGGTGTGCGCAGTTGGAAAGAGCTGGCTAAAGATCGTGCCGGCTGGAGAGGCTTACTGGTTGCGGCCCAGGTCCACCCCGGACTGTGTCGCCACCAGAAGAAGAAGAAATAACCACCAGCCATGAAGGTGATCAGATACATTCAATTGGGACCTCTCCCTATGTTCCGACTGACCAAGCCTTGTTCGAGAAATTCTCAAAATTATAAACAGAACGTCAGTAATAGGGAAAGTTCAGGAAATATCATCTAGAGAAGACATCCAATTTCTCAGGACAACACTTAACTCGTAAACCAATAGAAGTGGAACGGGGTCAACAGAAAGGCAGATCGTCGAGTTAATAATTTTATGACACACCCCGAGTCCGTCAATTTGATTAATTCTCCATTTGTGTCTGCCGCGATAGAGTCGACGACGTCTATTGCCTTGTCACCACAGGTACGGAAGAGGCGACTTGAGAGCTTGAGTTGTTCGAAACACTCTAATTGGCCCGGCCGCGTTGGATCGCCATTATACAGTCCATACAGTTCGTGGTTGAATATTCTCCTCCAGATCTCATCAAGACCAAAGATCGCATACAGAACTTTTCTCTCGAAGAAACCATGGACTTTTTCATCCGCTTTTAAAATTGTCCATGCATCTGCGCTGTACCGAAGATTGCTTTAGCTGAAGTTATAGCTGCCCCGACGAGTGATATTTTCTCCAGGACAGCATATACTTGTTTTGACCTGATTTCTCTATTTTAGTTGTTTATCTTGTTGCGTTCTTCTTCGGTGAGTTCGTTATCGATCTTGATGGAGAAGGGGTAATTCTCAGTTGTCATCCTTTTCATTCCGATGAGTTAAGCAGGAATGTCAAAACAATACATGGTGGTAATAGCTCGTCTCTATGAAGGCTGTCTCATCATTCGACTATCGACTGCTCTGAAGCACGCTGATTGTATATTTACGGCTTCACACGAGCACATAAAACCAGAGATGGATGTCTCAAAACCTATATGCACAGCAGCTCATAAGCCAAAAATGTAACGAAACTTTCATCACCACTACATGGTCCTTCTAAGCTTTGCTTTCAAACGCTTTCTTGAGATTGTTCAAGTAACTAAACCCATCCATTATACTAAATTGACCACGGATTGTGCTACCATAAATCTCTATATGAGTATATTAGGAAAGATATCTTCGTTATTTAAATTTAACATAATGATGTGAGCTTGGCTTAATTTTTTGGCTTATGAGTTTTTGTGCTTATAGTTGTTGGGGTGTCCTCACATTTGTGTACATTATTTATTGCCATAAAAAACTAGAAAAATGCATGTAATTTTCGAAGGATTCCCTTTGAAATTAATTTTGTGTTGAGAACGCACATTTATGCTGCATGCGCACTTTTGCGACTGACAGTGACTCTTTTATTCATTTTATTTTCTATCTATAAGGGACTCCATTAAAATTGTTTTCTTAAAACGGAACTTATTCAATACATGCTTTACCTTCTATAACAAACATTGTAACTAATTCATATACAGTCGAACATCGATAACTCAAATATTTGGTAAGTAGAAAATGAAATTGGTTGGCAATAGACTGAAATTTACATATAATCTCAGGAGTACCTCAGAGATCGGTTCTAGCACCGTGCAGATTTTCCAGAAATTTGGAACTGTGAAGTAGCCATGTTCGCAGACGATATAGCTACATACAGCTCAAACTGTAGTGCCTATGAAATCGAAAACGATTTACAGTATGGTATAAGCAAAATCACGGATTATCTCAAAACATGGAAAATCAAGCACAACGCTGACACGGGCTGTATTTTTCACTAGGAAAAGTAAGGCCTGCCTTTTGCCACTTAGCCAACTAAAAATAAATAATTGTGATATACCTTGGGTTAATTCTGTCAAGTATCTAGGAGACAAGACGTTAACATTTCGAGAACATATCACAAATACACATACACAAAATAAACATACCAATTAAAATGTTGTACCCCCTTATCTGCAGGAAATCACCCGTAAGTAAATTTAATAATGACATTGACGTGATTGGCAGAACACAGAGAGCCGTCAATGAGGCGTTCGCTGGCATTAAGGCCGAAGCCGCTAAAATGGGTCTAGCGGTGAGTGAGGGCAAAACGAAGTCTATGCTGTCATCAAGAAAGGACACACAACATCGACGTCTTGGACAGAGTGTCACAATGGGCAGGTATAACTTCGAGGTAGTCAAGGACTTCGTCTACCTCGGCTCCTCAGTAAATAGTACAAACAACATCAGTACCGAGATCAAACGCAGAGTAACATTTGCCAACCGCTCTTTCTATGGGATCAAGAGGCAATTAAGTAGTAGACCCATCTCTCGAAGGACCAAACTGACATTATACAAAACCTTCATCATCCCAGTCCTTCCCAGGAGGCATGGACAATCTGAAAAGCGGATGAGGATGTCCTTGGCCTCTTCGAGAGAAAAGCTCGTGCGATCTTTGGTTCTGTTTGCGTTGACGGTTTTTGGAGGAGAAGATTCAACCACGAAGTGTATAGCGACATGAGTCTAGTCAGGCGAACTTCGGATCCAACGCCTAAGATAGCTAGCCCATGTAGACTGTATGGACAACTCAGATCCGGCCCGAAGAGTCTTCGACTCGGAATCCGTGGGACAACGTAACAGAGGACGCCCGCGTTTAAGGTGGCGCACCCAGGTGGAGAAGGACCTCAACCAACTGGCGTGCAACACTGGAGACAGCTAGCCAGAGACCGTGCTCGTTGGAGAGGCTTCTTGGTTGAGGCCCAGGTGCAAACCGGACTGTAGCGTCGAATAAAGAAGAAGAAGAAGAAGCTAGTAAGACGATGTTAAATAAAGTCTAATTGAAGTACACATAAAGAGATATAACACTAACTTATTATAATCGTTCGCTGTCGTTGAGCGATGGCCTCGAGTGGAGTTCCATCCCATGGTGGATGATAGGCGATCCTTCCCGGTAGATTCGGTTTCAATGGATGTGTCTCGTATCACGGCTTGCTCTGCTTAGAATGCTGAGCTAGCATCTGGGTGTTCGCAAACCCTCCATAATATGCGAGCGAATTAACTTATATCATGCTCAGCTAAACAATTTAGTTTTTTAACTGCTTTGCTACGAGTGCTTTACTTGAGTTGGGAGTGTTATAATTAAGAGAATTTGGATGTTTGTGTAGTTCTAGCTCTTAAACTAATGTTCTGATTTGGATGAAGCTTGGTAGAAAGATTGCATATAATCTGGGTTCTAACATAGGTCACATCATTGAAGTTTTACTTGAACCTTTTATATAGTTAATCTCTCTGATAATTATCAGTAGTACGAAGAGTACGGTACAGGATTGAGGATATTTGGAAGTCACCTTAAAAGTCTGCCAACTTAAAGAGTCTCTGTTATAGAGACTCTACGCCCCTTTTGGCCTTACAACTTTCTATGACAGCGTCTTCAACTGCGCCCCCAAGCAAAAGTTGTCTCCCAGCCCAAACTCGACACACACACGCGTAGTAAATTTCATTGTGTACATTCTCAGGCCTCCGCCGCTTTAAGTTTGAGTCTAATTCCGTGTGAGGCCTTCTGCCCCCACATGGGAACCATTCAATCAAAATTGACACGAACCCCAATCGAAGTACATCATTTTCAGAATCTCCCTCTCTCTCTCACACACAACAAGGCCTTTCCGTGTTCCCTAGAAAATGCCTGTGTTTCACTGTCAGCCTATGCCCCGAAGGACTAATCAACGACCACCACTTCCACACAAACCGTCCCAAAAACGAACTTCATGCATAAAAGCTTTATTTCACTTTTAAAGAAGCATAACAGACTACTTTGCATACAAGGATATTCCCTGTTTTTCGAGTTTTTGCCTCTGCCCCACATGCTGCACATATCATCTCCCAGGAGGTACACAAATCAAATTCCATGGCTAACATGCCAACATCCCTGGAAACTGGAAACAAAGGAATGAAAAATTTCCCAATTTCACCGGGAAATTCTCTCCAATTGTTGTCGGCACACAACAAAAGCCAAAAGGACTTAACATTTTTCAACGCACCAACCACCGCCGCCGCTACATGGTAGAGTGGCAGAGAGGTCCTTTCACCAACTACCATTGTATACTTTTCTTCAAATTTAAATTAGAAACATGTGTGTGCGCGTGGAAGGGGTGAGATGTACTGTGTTTCTCCCTCGGGGAGTTACAGCAGCCCTCCACTCCTCCCTCCACCCACAAAGAAAAGCCTGAAACTGAATTACGTCAAATTCGTAGTGAATTTGGCATTGTGTGGAGCTGTGGTGGAGTGGTGGTGGAGCTGTGCGGAGCGGTGTAAAGCTTGTATACAACTGACAGTGTAGGTTACTACCAACCTGGCAGGACGAGTGGCTTTTATCCTTGACTCTTTCATATTTTTCGCCTCTCACTCCGACAGCCGACTCGCCCGTCGCCCACCGCAGTGGCGGCGGTTCTCTCCCATGGCATCGTCCTTTTTATCTTTTCATTCAGTCATTTAGTCCCTTCGTGTTACCACCTTGCTGTCGTCTGCCTCATTATGATTTCATTTTTGTGTATGTGACTGTTTTGCTTAGTCAACAGTCAACACACAAGGACAGTGGGTATTCGGCTGGCAAACTCCCGACCCGACCGAAATACGATTTTCGCTAAGGACATACGAAAAAAATTTAAATTATGATTTGAACACGAATTGAAAATTCCAGGTTTTGTCTGCCAGGCAAAGCTGTCTTGTCTTTCGTTGCTTTCGTCGAGCAGGTTCTGTGTAGGTGCACATCTCCGGCTCGTTGGTGTGCTGATGAGCATGGGGCACGATGGAGAGGGCAAGGACGACGACGATTCGTTTATTGTTTACTGTTTCGTAAGCTTTCTCACTGCGCTCTGATTCTTTTCAGTTGTTGTGATGTTTTATGATAATTCGTCCTTTTTTTTTGTTCTTCTCCTGAAGTCAGGTAGGGCGCTTCTGAGAAGGGAATGTTAAAGGGACGCAAGGACACTTTGTTCTACGCTTGTGATGTCTGAACGCGCGGACTCTCGACGATGTCTGACTGCGAAGCACCGAGTGCAGGCTCTTGTGAGACGGATGGGCATTATTATTTTTTTTTTTCAAATCCTCCTTCCTGATTCATTCAGAATGTCAGCATACACTTGTGAGCTTGCTGCTGTCACAGCCACTGGGAATACGAGTTTGGTATTACTCAACAAAGGGACATTGTCTGCAATTTTTCTTCTTTTTTTTTATTGCCGAGTGGATGCTGGGTGGTTGGGTGGGTTTGAAGTAACTCGCTTGACACAAAATCGTTATTTTTATTCAGCGGAACACATTTCAAATGAAATTCATTCAGTTCTCCGCCGTGAATGAGAATTGATTATGGGAGAGCACATCAGAGGCACACATCCACTGCGGCACAGAATACGCTGACGAACGATTAAATTGAACGCAGGTGTGGAGTCGCTGAGGCGGTGAGGTGAAGTAGGCTGAGAGGACATGTCATACGCATAAATTATTGTCTGTGGCTGTTAAAGGGGAAAACGCTCAAGCACCATGGAGAGAGCACTCGAGTTGAGCACAACATCTGCTTGGCATCGCACTTACCTCCTGCCTCGGCCTGTACACTCCAAGGACTTGCTATTTAGAGCGGATAAACGTGTTTTTTTTTTCACTCCGCACTTCTTGCAAAGCGAAGTACGCTGGCCAGGAATCAGAGTAAGAATTTGTTTAATCCTTGAAGGGAGAGGGTATTCATCGCGGAGCACGTGTAATACGTGCGACAAAAAATACTCGAACAAGGCCAAATTTGATTAAAAGGAAGTTAAGGTTAAATGTTTTGAGAGGCCTTGGAAGTGGGAAGTGGGATGAATTTGGGCCAAGGTTCGCATCCGTGGAGGCAGAGGATGCACGAGAATGCGGAGAATCCTTTGCGAAAGGTGCTCCCTGGAGGTTTGTGTGCACTTGTCTATATTCAAGAATCAAGCTGTCGAGTTGTGCTGGGAGATGTACTTTAAACTGTTTCGCAGACTGGTGGCATTATTCACAAATCGTGTGACAGTATGGCAAAGTGGAGCTTATTCACAAGTCGCACAATGAAAGGTTTCATCAATTAAAGATGGTGGGTTTCAGCGCGGTAGAATTGAGTTAATGAATGTTCGACTTTATAGTTGAGACTAAATCATATGTAAACAAAGTTCTGTCACTGCTGTTACCAGTGCCTTCGATTTCGAAACAGAACATTTCATGGATGTGGAGCTAGGACAGAGTATGATCCATTCTTCCTCAGATTGTCAATCAAATTGTATCCTACCAATAGAATATAACACTGTGGGTTAGGTTAGAAGAACCCATGGTTTGATAACGGGTGTAGGCTGGCACATGCAGCGAAGTTGGATGCCTACAAAGCAGAATGCTCCACTCAATATGGACGATGATCGACAAGAATTCCGTCCCCCCGACTTAAACGAGGTCAAGATAGCAATATTAAGACTGAAGTCTAACAAAGCTGCCGGTGACGGTGCTGAAATCTTTAAGGCAGCTGGAGATGATCTGGTTGGGCGCATGCACCAGCTCATCTGTAAGATATGGACGGAGGAGAGCATGCCCGATGAGTGGAATCTCAGTATCGTTTGCCCGATCCATAAGAAAGGAGACCCCTTTGACTGCGCCAACTATAGAGGGATAAGTCTCCTGAACATCGCATATAAGATCTTCTCTGCCTTTATGTGTACTCGCCTGAAGCCGTTTATAAATAACCTGATAGGTCCATATCAGTGTGGCTTCAGTCCACCATCGACCAGACTTTCACACTACGGCAGATCCTGGAAAAGACCCAAGAAATGCAGAGCGACATCCATCACCTTTTTGTCGATTTCAAGGCCGCATATGACAGCGTCCATAGGGACGAGGTATACAACGCCATATCTAGTTTTGACATTCCTGCCAAACTCGTCACGTTGTGCAGGATGACTATGGAGAACTCTCGCTGCTCCATCAAGGTCGGTAACGAACTCACCGAGACCTTCAATGTCAAAAAAGGATTTAGACAAGGCGACGCGCTGTCATGTGATTTCTTTAACATCACCCTGGAGAAGATCGTGCAAGACTCACACGCCAACACTAGAGGCACGATCTTCCAGAAGTCAGTACAACTGCTAGCATACGCGGATGACATTGACGTGATTGGCAGAACACAGCGAGCCGTCAGTGAAGCGTTTGCTGATATTGAAGCGGAGACGGCCAAAATGGGCTTAGCGGTGAATGAGGGCAAAACGAAGTATATGCTGTCATCGAGAAAGGACACACAACATCGACGTCCTGGACAGAACGTCACAATGGGCAGGTATAACTTCGAGGTAGTCAAGGACTTCGTCTACCTCGGCTCCGCAGTAAACAGTACAAACAACATCAGTACCGAGATCAAACGCAGAGTAACTCTTGCCAACCGCTGTTTCTATGGGCTCAAGAGGCAATTGAGTGCCATCTCTCGAAGGACCAAACTGACTTTATACAAGACCTTGATCATCCCAGTCCTGCTGTACGACGCGGATGCATGGACAATCTCAAAAGCGGATGAGGAAGTCCTTGGTATTTTCGAGAGAAAAGCTCTGCGTGCGATCTTTGGTCCTGCTTTCGTTGACGGTTTCTGGAGGAGAAGATTCAACCACGAACTGTACGGGCTGTACAGCGACATGAGTCTAGTCAGGCGTCTTCGGATTCAACGCCTAAGAAGGCTAGGCCATGTAGAGCGTATGGACAACTCAGATCCGGCCCGAAGAGTCTTCGACTCGGAACCCGTGGGACAACGTAACAGAGGACGGCCGCGTTTAAGGTGGCGCACACAGGTGGAGAAGGACCTCAACCAACTTGGCGTGCAACACTGCCAGAGACAGAGAGCTAGCTGGAGAGGCTTGTTTGTTAGTTGAGGCCCAAGTCCACTCCGGACTGTAGAGCCAAATAAAGAAGAAGAAGGGTTAGGTTAGATTTGTGTGGCTCCCCATCTTGAAGGTTTGCCCTTTGTGCATTTTCTAGACAGGACTACCCTTTTGAGCATTGTAAGTGACTCGAAAGAGGTGGAGCCGTGAATTATCAAAGGTGGTAAATTCGGGTATCGAACCTGGCACCTTCTACGTAGAAGTCTACGCACTTACCCACAACGCCACGGCGTGCACCACCTGCACTGCTCCAACCCAGCTCCAACGATATCGACCAAATACATGTTGCTGAGATTTCAGTCTTTCAATGACTCCAATGATGCAGAAGAATATATACCACATACCGTCATCATCCTCAGTTGCGCATAGTTTCAGAAGTGGTCCAACAGAAGTGGTTCATGGAACGTATCAACACGATGCGAGTGGCAGCGCAATGGACCAGATAATAACCAGCACATGAGTCGCGTCTTGAAAACTACTAACATGAAATTCGCAAAATTTTCAGTCGTGAATTTGTGGCATGAGGATGAAAATCGCGTTTATAGTTTGACAAGTCGCCAAAGGGGAAAAGTAAAATCGCAGAGACAAAATTATATTAAAAATCGTCAATTCGGATTGCTATCTATTTCGCATTAAAAATAATGAGTATTTTTCATTAATTTTGAAGAAAATATGTTGATTTGTATGTTTTTTATTGGGTCTATGTGTGTGCAACCCCAACCAGTCAGCATATTTTGCGAATGGGCTTATAATATCCGCATGTTTTTACTTGCCAAGTGTGATCTCGTTGATAGCGGAGTGTTGACAGTCAAACAATGCACCTCGACAGCTCTTACTGGATGATCCCATTTAAGCCAAGGAATTAGTCCTGTCACGAACTCAGCCAATTTTTTTTTTTCATTTCTCACCACACGGACAAAAATTGTCACTGATACATCTAAAAAATTAAGCCTGAATACACAAACTCTCTGTCATGCAATCCATATCACTGCTCAACTTGTCATTTCGAAATTAGTATTATCTCCCAACTTAAACTGTTGCCATTACAATTATCGCAATCCGCCGCCTGGACGCAGCACACATCAGCAATATCTATCGGACATCGCTTCCAATAAATTCCCGCAATCATATATTTCACCACTTAAAAATGAAATTTATGCCAAATGAAATTCCATCTCTAATTACAGGTTTTTAACTTTTTGCCCCACATTCGTTTTTTGTTCGCACTGCATCTGCACTCGCTTTTGGAAATTCAACCGATTAAAGCCACCATCCGACAAGGCGCGGGGCGCAGAGCGAAATAAGTTAATTAGCCGCTTTATCATTGCATTTATAGAATTACCAATGAGCCCTAAAGAAAACCGCAAATTAAAAAAAAAAAAAAAAATTCGCACAAAGTTGGAAACAAAATGTTATTGTAGCCTGTTTTGTAATCTCGGTTTATGAATGCAAACATGGGAAATGAGAAACAAAAAATTAACGAATGCGAACGTAATGAATTTTTATTGAGGGCCATAGCTCCTGGGCTAGGGACCGATTTTAATTGCATTGTTGCAGTGTCCTTCGGTCACTGGGCGGGCGGGGTGACTTTCATAACAGGTGTCGATGTGCGAAGTGCAGAGGTCAATTGCAGGCAATTGTCCTAAAGCCAACGCAACGGTGGCAGCAAACAAAGGCGCTCGTCGTGAAAAGGAAAACGTGTGGCGCGGTGCAGAGCTACCTCCCTGCGGCTATCAATTGAACGGGCTTTGCATCTGTGGAGAAGAATTACCCGTTTGCGGAGCGAAAATGAATTTATGGGGTATATAAGTAATTTAATGGCCGTCTAATGCCGCCGCCGTGGCGGTCAGCTTGGGCGAGCAAATGATTATTATCTGGATCCGTGCTCCTTGTCTCTCTGGTCCAGGTGGCTGTCCTGATGCTGGTCGTGGTCCCTCGACACTATTTTGTGAGCTACGTGCCTGGGACTGTTCACGTATGGCATGTCGCACTCTGCTGGAAAACACTCACGCACGCACCGAATCAGCGCCCTGTCGCAACATGTGAGAACGAGCGTGATAGCCAGACCCCATGTACATCATCTCGGGGAGGATTTGCGTGACATCAGATGGTGGGGCCAACAAATATTTCAGCACACCGGCCGCTTACCTCAGGGAATGGTAAATGCTGGAGTTTATTAAACGCTTGTTGACAGCGTCCCAAAACCTCGAGTGAGTTGTTCCGTTCTGGTTGAATAAAAGTGTCCAGAGCACACTGTGGCGGGGGCCGACGAACACGACACAAAAGGACAGTGAATGGTGGAAAAACGCTTTCGAGGCTCGTTGCTGATGAACATGGCTCCCATGGTCAACAGTTTGGGGTTTTATTTTGTCCTAGAACAATGGATTTTGCTGTAACACTAACTAACCTAACTCCGACATGAGCGGCGGTGGGTGTTTGTGTCTTTGGCAGGACGTCTCTTTGGGGTTTTGCTTTTTTTTGTCTTTTTTGTGTCGAGTGTGCTTTAGAACTAATTCAGGAGTTTGAAGGATAAATCGTAAAAAAAAAACAATACGAATTGGGACAGGTTGTTATTGTTGGTGGGTCCTCTGTTGAGGATACCTATTGAATGTCGAGTCCGAGGGGTTTTTTTGTCTTGTTTGGTTTTGAAGGGACAAGGTTGGCGTTGTTTTAGAGTAATTTTTATGCATTGAATTGTAGCCTTTTTCAAGCTGACTCGTGCTTCCGGGGAAAACCTCAATTAAGACGGAAATATTTCAGGCAAAGTCCAGAGGAGGCGATTTTAAGGGCGGATTGTGCAGAATTTCCAGAATTTTACTAGGGGCAGTGAATTGCATCGAAAAAAACCAATTGCCGTTGACTTTTCAATGACAAGTAGTTGAGACTTTGGAGAGTCGTTTGATAAGTCAGTGGATTTAATGCAACACGTTTCACATTATCCGTCATCTAGTGATAGATAGACTATTGTTAGGAGAAAGATTCGTCAGATAAATACTACTCCATCAACATCAATGGTTAAGAAGTTGTTTAAGAAATACCACAATTGATACCGCTTCACTTTTTGACGTTCCCGCATAAGAGAAAGTCTAATAAATCAGTGGAATGAAGTTGGACGAAGGAAGAATTAAATTGCATGAGGTGGAGGTACTCAATTGAATTGGTACCTCATATTTTACATTAATATGTGGACATAAAGATATCTCTTTATAACAACAGTTGATACTCTGCACGAGTGAGTTGAGAGGATTGACAAACTAATAGTCTGCAAGTATCGTCAGTCCGTGGCTGTAATAGAAATGTATAGATATCCAAAGGGGTTATGATTGTTATCCCGTTCTATATTATAATTCACTTCGTCACGAAAAGACTTCTGTATGTTTTTGTATCAACATATTAAAGAAAATACGGTTTCGTTATAATTTTTTTATTTACTTTAGATTATAATTAAATATATACATTTAAGTTAAAAACTGTTACTTGCTGCTACTAAAAGAGTTTATTTCAGAAAGATAGATATTTATTTAGTTATAAAATAGTATAATATAAAATATATAAAATCTAATACAGACATTATTTTTACAAACAAATTTGAAGGAAAGAACGACAAGAAACATTCAATAGAAGAAAAAAAAAGTATATATATATAGTTAAATATACAGTGGCCGAATTGTCACGGGATACCAAAATTTGTTCGAGTTAAAGAGAATTTGACTTAGAAAGAGATTTTTGTATGGAAAGTTGAGGGAAATGTATGTAAAATAGGGCGAAAAATTCGAGTTAGAGAGAGTTTCGACTTGAGGAGAGTTTGACTTAGGGAGAGTCCACTGTAAGAGAACATAAGTAAATTAATGTTTGATTTGTCCACTGGACAGTTTAATAATTATATCACAATATAGATGTTACTACTAAGTAATTAATGAATAAATAAATAAACAATTAATTAAATTAAAAAAAAATAGATAAACAAAATAAATAAGTTAGTAAATAAATAAAAATAAGTAAATACACAAATTTATAAGTAAATAGATAAATAAATAAACAAATAAATAAAAAAAAAATAAGTAAATAAATAAATAGATAAATAAATAAATATAAAGGACAGTAAATACTAACAATCTCAAAGTTAACAAATAATACGTGCAGATTACAAAATATAAACATGTAATAATATTTATTCACTTTGAGGGATACAATTCGTTAGTTCATTGACTTGTGGATTGTTAGCAAAAACACATGAGTAATTAAACTTATCTGTCAGTTTCAATATTCTCTTATAGATCAGCTCAACACCCGCTCTTCTGTGGAGTTTTAAGGTGGAATAATCCCGTGGTATGTCTAACATCACTTTTAAAATTTTGTTTGCAATCTTTTAATGTGACACTGTGCGGATTTTCCGCATACTGGCCAAGTAAGTATGATTACTTTCTTGGAGGAAGACAAAAAAGATCCTCTATTAATGAAGAGGTAAAGAATTTTCTTTGCGATGCTAACTTTCTTTAGAGGTGCTTTGATGTGCTCATGAAATGTTAATTTGCTATCAAGATGAATACCAAGGTACACAAGAATTTATTTATCTTTGTAAAATCTATTTTCAACCGATTTTTTAATCTTACATCTATAGATAGAGACATAGATAGATGTTTAATTTATAAGTTTGATATATAAACTCTTACAATTTCAATTTTGTCTAATAGATTTAAAGACTTACAATTTGTTCATTTTTAATATTCACACTTGGACTATTAACCAATTGTGCTTCTTTATATAAGCAGGCGAAAATCACACACGTTTCTCAGATTATAATAATTTCCTACATATTGTAAGTTACATTGTATGTATACAGGATAAAGGTAGTAAATTGTAGTCGTCGAGTACGAATTCTCTTGACTGGACTGAGTGATTGGTCCAAAAATTCCTCTAGCTGTCAGAGTATAAAAGAAGTGACATATTATCTATCACAGACAGAGAGTATTAATAAAGTTGTCAAAGTCAAGAGTTCGTACTGTTTGTTTCCTTCGCGCATCTCCTACATCATTTTTTTGATTTAAATATAAAGATCAGTACATCTTCTTTTGGTCTTTGCTCAATATTTAACGATTTTGGTTCACTACATATCAGCACTGCATATCAGCACTGTACGATCTAAATTCAAATTTTAATATACATCTCATCACTGTGTTTTGCAGTATTTGAAGACAATTAATTGTGCTAGCATTACACAAAATTATTTTATGTATAATTTGACTGACACTCTCAATGGTATTATTATTGATCTTAATATTAATACTATCACCATTTGTACCTATGCACATACATTCAGTTCTTGCGTAATTTTAACATTAATATATTTTTAACATAGCCATACGCTCGATTGCTCAATCCTTGATGTAGTGAGCGATTGAGCTATATATACATGAGTCGTAGTCTGCAGATTTATCGTATGTTGGTTGGGGTTCAGCTTTTTGTTGAATACTGCAACAATCTTAAAAAGTTAAATTTTTTTATTATTCGTTCCGGTCGTTTTTCACATTTTTGGGATTTGTCCTTCGTCGTGATCTTAGGCAAGACCTTAGAAATACTCGAATGATCTTCTGTGCACCTTCATGGCTTTGATTTGACGCTGAAGCGATGTAAGCTGATCTCAGGTTACGTGTTATGTTCTAAGTATGTACGGCAATTTAGGATGAGTTATGGGTTCCCTTTCCAAAATGAGCAACTTTCACTACATTTCTGTCTGGATAGAGTGAACTAATTTTTGCACAGGCCGTTCACGCAAATAAGATTGTTCACGTTATCCAATCGTGTTTTCTTAATAATAATAATAATATGGGTGGCGCGACAGTCCGAGGCGGACCACTCGTATTGTGCATGCTATTGTTCCTTTACGCGTGGAAGGAACCTTCAGTTTAATGCCGACTTTGAACGGCAAAGTTAAGAAGCTTTTTCTAGACAGGAATACTCTTTGAGCATTGTCAGTGGAAAGAGGCGGAGCCGTGATTTATCAAAGGTGGTAAATTCGGGTATCGAACCTGGCACCCTCTGCGTAGGTGTCGACGCACTTACCCACTACGCCACGGCGACCCCCAACACAAAATCGTGTTTTCTTACCCTAAAAATATACTTGGTCCTTTGATTAAGATTTAATTTCTATTCTCTTATTTGTTAACAAAATCCTTAATGCTAGCCTTTTATTTTTATTCCCTCTCCACAGTTTTTTCGCTATTTTTTTTTTTTCAAAACTAGTATGTCGGAATTCTCCGTGACGTTAGCATCATTCAGCCCATTATATAACTTTATTAAACATTTGAATAACTTCAGCCACCAATATCGTTGATGGAGGTTGATCGGCCGAGTTTTCCAAAAATTCATCTTCAGCAGAAATCCCCTCTTCGCATTATGCTTCTACACCCACTGTATTTTCAATTGCGTTATATATGTTAATACCTGCTGCAGAGTGTATTACTTAAGCAAAATCAAGAGGTCTCTAGCTTAGCTTGCATGATATTCGTAATCACATAAGACTATCTTCTGGGATAATTATATTTTTAGCGACTCATGCAATTCATTAAAGTCTTCATGTCTGCCTCAATGTATCCCGTATCCAGTTAAAGGGGTTATTTTCCTCTTGTCTGCCTGGAACCAGAAAACAACGACGTTTATTGTTAAAGACTTTAAATAATCCAAAACATTTTGTTTTCCAAAAGCTAATCTTAACAGACTATCCCAAGTTGCATATCTCTTTCCTCTCTTAAATCTGGCTTAAAGGCATGTAATGGTGAGAATATAATATAATAAATGGTGCGGATGATATGGTACAGCCTTCATTGGCAAACCTTCCATGGTTCACGTCATCGAGGTTTCTTTTGTTCACGCTATGGAGTACTCTTTATAAAAAAAATGGGTGTTCACGCAATCAGGGGGTTCACGCTAGTCAGACACTACTGTATTTGACAACAATTTCACAAATGCGAACACTGGCAGTGATCAGTTACTCTCAAGAAAAAACTCTCAAAAGTTGCTGCGGATGAATCTAGTCCATCGGATTGTACCCTTATTTGGGGAACTAGAGACTTTTAAATTCACACCCATTGTGCTTCAATGTAGCAGACTCCATTCCCAAGAGTGGCGAAAAAACACTAAACCATACGTTTAGCAGAAAAAGTGTTAGTCGATGTTGGCAGAGAACCTCCTCCTTTAAAGCGTCCCATACTCAGTATCTTCCTTCCCATCGCTCTGGCATATCTGCCCAACCACTATCACATCAATCGCCATCACCTCCCACTTATTGCATCCTTGAACCGCATCCCTTATAAAAATTAACCAGAAAATTGGAGATTGCGTTGCGACTCAATTTATCGTCCGTCATTAGTCTTGAAAACTTGCAAACTCCAACAGAATCCCCGTTTCGCATCAGCCCCCATCACAGGGCTCGATCGCAAACCCTTGACACTGACTGATAAGTGGAAGAATGAAATTGATATTTACTCATATCCCTTCCCTCAACCCTCGGCCTCTCGCACTCGCTGAAGCAGGACCAGGGCGGGGAGCAAAAATGTGTTCGATGTCAATATGAGAAATGTCCCTTACTTCATACACGCAATTTTCCCGCCATTGAAAAACGAATTGAAAAGTTGTTTTCCCGGGGTGGTCGGCCAAATCGGCTCATTCAGCAAAACAACCCTTTTCCCCCACGCCCGTGTCATACGAGGCGAAAAAGAAACTGCAAGAAAAACATAGAAATCCCGACACCCACCGACGCACATTAGAAATGAAAAATGAAACCCTCCTCGCGGTGGGATGGGTGCAGGGCCATCGAACTAACTGTGGTTCGATGTATCAGGGAAAGATTTGCCGGTTACTCGCCTGGATGAAGTTCACTGTGCGGACGGAATTGGTTTCACCGCGAAATCAGCCAGCAGTGTGATGAACATCGGGTTGTTTTTCTTTGGTGACACCATAAAATCGAGATAGAGTTCGGTTTTCAGAGAAATCTCGTGAACGTGTTCAAGGATGGGCTACGCCACTCGATGACGGGGAGTTGCTTTACTGTGCGAGTCTTTGGATGGCGGGACAGTGACAAAGGTCGACATGCAAAGGGTTCATTTGCGCTCTTATGGTTAAGGCAGTGTTAAATTGTGCTCAATTCATGGATCATTTGCGAACGGGGGCGTGGACTCATTCATTCGGAGGACGCACATTGGAATCTGATTGAAAAATGCGAAAATAAATCGTCTCGTCATGTTCGTGGAATAGCGTGAAAACGCGCACTGAAGGTCAACGTGCATGCATGTAGACGCTCGAGACTAATTTCTGAAGCAACGCCTAACATTAATATCCACTAACTCTGTGCACTTTCCGAAGAACGCCCCCGCCTAAGTGCGGTTATATTTCATTGCCGCCTTTAACGAAAGGCCCCAGCTGAGCAGTTAACTAGAATCCTCCTTCGGTCAAGTGATGGCCTGGCTAGGCGCAAAGTAAAAACTAAACCATACGCTGGGGAACGGGGCGACGACCAAACGAGCCGTGGGGAAAAACTCGCCTCACACAGACCGGGGAAGAACCATCCCAAGGAAATCAGTGGCACGCAAAATGACTGTTAATCATTCAGTGTTGGTTTCAGCGAAGGATCAACTCACACTTCAAGGTGGCGCATTGACTGGGGCCGACCGGCCGAACGGGACAGACTGGGGCAGGAATTTCTTCCAACCTCAGCAATAAGTCACGCTGATTACGATGTTGATGGTGGCAGAGAGTAAAGAGTGATTGAATTTTCCTGCTTCCTCCTTTTCTATTTATTCGTCCCACATCTTCCCACTTCGTTTCGTGCTCTTTTTTTCTCGATTTTTTTTTTTTTGCCGTCTGAGCCAACGGTTGCAGAATTATGTGGCCTTAATTTTCAAACAGCCGGTTCTCGGTGCTCGTGCCTTCCGTGGAACTGGTGCTCCTCGTGCTAGTGCTGTTGTTGTCGTTGCTCGAGGATGATGGAATTTATGAATTCGAAGGAAAAGTTGGATTTTTAATCTAGGTTATGGTTGCAATTTAATGGGTCTTGAGTGAAGTTGCTAGAAGGTTAGCGTTAAGTAATTAAATTCCCTTCAAGGATAAGGACAAGATTTGATGAGAAAATGCAGACTGGTTAATTGTTTTAATGAGAAGTTGACAGTCAACGTGAATGGGCCATTCCGTTTGTTACATCCGTACGAAATCACACATCCATCATATCCTCGCAAATGAGCTTCTCCTTGAATTCATTTTTAATGGCGTCTGGTTTCGTTTAATTTTTGTGTAGGTGGTAATTATCCTATTATTCATTCACTGGAAGCGTAATTGTTTCGGTAAGAATTTAATGGGGCTTTCCTTTTCACGTGCAAGGACATGGAATAAGACGGTAAATAGCTGTACTGCATTTTGACGTACATATGTCAAGGGATGACATTAAACCTGAAATGTGTCATAGGCTTAATTAACAAGGGCATGCCAAATTTGCGCCGTAATTTCCTTTTCCGGGTGAATCCTTCATACTTTTCCCCTTTGGATGTAGACAGTTTAATAACAAATTTGATTTATGTCGCACTGATGATGAGTAAAACAGTCATAAGTCGGAGATTTTTTTGCAGATCTTGGATGCTGATGTGACGGTGCCTAGATCGCAGTTTAATCGGTGGTCGATAACCTTAGTTGACTTTCATCCATTGTGGTTGGGGCATAAGTTTGCACCTTGAATGCGAAAAGCTTCGAAATTTAATAGTTGCCTTACATGAGTTTTAAAGGATCGATTGTACTTTACACCTCCAGGGAAATCGTCGTACCCAAATGGGCTATCGACCCAGAATAACACACTGGCTTCACACAGAAATAGTAAGACCATTATTGACTTATGTTGTTGAAATGATCCCGTTACTCAATCGACTCAACCATCAACATATGGATAGATCGGGTGATTCAGAGAGGACATGCATTGGCAATCGTCTTTGGATCGCGAAAGGGTACGGTCGTTGTTTTACCCGTGGTAGCTATATTTTTAATTTTATATGTCAGAAGTGAGACATGAACGAATACATGTCGTGTATAATTTTGAATCGTGCTGGCGGTGTATCTGCTATACTCTCTAAATAAAAGGCCGTTAAGACAAGAAAAAGGATCGGCGCGGTGTGTGCCCCTTCGTGACTGAAAATAAAAAAAAGCAATCGTTCGGGGTAACATGTTCGATCGTAGTGATCATGTTTATTTGAAAATATCTTATCTCTCCTTTCCTATACTTTTTTAATAAAAGAAATTCGTGTTTAAACAAAAAAAAAACACAATCAGGCTACCGTCAGGTTGCGCTATGTACTTTGTGAGTGAAAATAAAAAAGCAGCGATCGTAAAATGTTGGGTCGTCCTGGTGATGTATCCGTAGCGGTCGTGTGTATCTAAACATATTTGATTTTTTCGTTCCCTTTTGCTGGAACGAACCTTCTATTTGGGGTAAGTACACACAGTTTCACTGTTTAATAATATTTGCGATGAACCTTCAACCGAAGTAGAAGAGGAAGATTGGGACCGAAGAGTCCAATGTGGGTCCAGAAATGAGAATGCAGCAGTAAGAGGAGTGATCGAGTCGATGAGATTGTTGAAGTAATGAGTTCGACTACTGCACGATTAAACTTAGTAAGTAAAGGCCATTTTCTCACAGTATTCTGTTTTCCACAACTGTGCTTTTGGAAGGAACAGGGAGGAAATGCATGAGAAAGTGTGTTGACTCATGTTATATTTTCAACGCAGAAGGTATGTGGCACAGGTGGAACCATCAGAAGCTCTGAAGAAAATTTCTGCAATATGTAATCGACGGCTCGGAGAGCGGGAATAGCTGAAATCAACTATTATGCACATAGTGTCGGGGCTCAGTGGTGCTTCGCTTATTGTCGTACTTGATGCGAGGAGGCCGAAAACGCTCGGTTACTTGAAATCAAAGTGCAAGAAAACGGGGGCAAGCAGTCTATGTCTTCAAGGAGGTAGTAGGGGGTAGCGGCGGGCACAAGGATAAGAATATGTTGCGTATCCGTGGGTGGGTTTATACACGAATAGCAGAAGCCCCACCAAAGAGTGCAATGAAAGAGATCATCGATTTTACTGAATTCTATCAGCAGGTGTTTGTAGAGCGACCACGTTAAGATGGATTTATTTACAAATTTCGTTCAAAAACAGAGTCTTGGTGAGTAATCTCAATTACTGACTTGTTGCGGAAAACTGGAAGAAGTGAGCTTTTTGTGAGTACTCTCAGTTTCTGACTAGATGCTGTGCGTCGCCTAGAAGTAGCTGGGAGTTATCTGTGTGCAGTCTGGGTCCGAGCCCTTGTGGCAATAAGAGATGGAAACCGGTACTCATCTGAGTTCCGTGGTGTGAGAAGAATATGAAAAAAAAAAATAAAAATAAAAAGAACTTGTCGGGGCGACAAAAATGTCGGATGGCCGTATGTTGAGCGATAATGAAAATGATAAATTTTCTCAATCGACTCAACCATCAACATATATTACCCTCTTGAGTGAAAGACAAGGTGGCCAACGATTGGGTGATTCAGAGAGGACATGCATTGGCAATCGTCCTTGGATCGCGAAAGGGTACGGTCGTTGTTTTACCCGTGGTAGCCATAATTTTAACATTATAAATATTAGTGTAGTGAAAGGCACTACAAATAAAGGAAAATCTCACCAGAACAAGCATAATGCAGGGATCGGCATCTATTTCACAGGGGCACTTAGATCAACACCCACGACGGCCCTTGAAGTCTAACTGAATCTCCTTGCCATGGACACTAACGCGAAACTTATTCCCACGCTATAAGACTGAGGAATATATAATGGGGGGGAAACCCATATCAAAGTGCATATTGACTTATATCCATTATCCATTGAAGATGAAGGTATGAACGAAGGGTGAGTATCTCTACTGTCACGGAAATCTATACTGATGGCACCAAGTTGGAGGGAGGCTCAGGCTTCGATGTATACGCCAGTTCGCTTGAGCTAGCAATAGCCATGCGGCTCCCGAACCACTGCAGTGTTTTTCCAGGCAAAAGTAGCATCTATTCAAAAGGCTGCGCCTCGGCTATCAATAACCCGATAAAAGGACATCTATTGTTGTGTTAGTCGGTCATTGTATGGAGGGCATAAAGGCTCTGGCAACACCATCGATTAATTACAAGAAGGTAAAATTCTATCGCATATCTTAACGCCCGTTTTCGGAGTGTGATGTGAAGTGTCGACCCATAGATAAGCTCGGAATCAGTATAACTTTCGTTTTTACTGCGGAGGTTTAACGATAAATTAAACTTAAGCCACCGAATGTCATGGCTTAAGTGTTAATCCAGAGAGTATATAATTGCCATTCGTGTATTAAAATAGTATTAACCCCAAATTACATAGGCAACCAAATATTTGGTCTGACAATCCTGCTGAAGAGAACAGAAGGCACTCAAATTTATAGATGCTCGCATATTATAAGAATATTCGCTTGTAGAGTGGTGTGTTCTCCTTTCCTTTCTTCAGCAGGGTGCAGTTTGTGTTCAAACACAATAACTATTTCGTTGGTGGATTCAATAGTTCATTCATAATGTCAGTCAATCCATGGCTTATCTAAGCCACCCTTAAAACATTGACTGAGAAAACGAAATCACCTTGAGTAAAGTTTATGTTTGATCCTACACTTAACTAAATCAGCAACTAAACCACTTGCACTGTGAAAACGGGCATAAGGGATACAGAGGACAGAAGCAATCTTATCCTGAAATATTGCATTGTTGTCAAAAAGTAATAGAAGGCGTAAGAACTAGTGGGTCCGTCCCATTATAAGTGAAATATTAATTAACCAATCTTAATATTACTTAACCTCTAGGCTCGACTGACAATTGTGTCGTATCAGCAAAATTATAACTATCACCACACAGTTAGAGAATAAATTCCTAAAATAACAGTATGGCTTTACGAGAAAGCCGATTGGAGCGACCTTAACAACTTCTTTAGGAATTTTATCTGGTCACCTTGCTTCCTCTATAGTGACGTGGATGTCGCTACTGATACGATCACAAAAACTCATCTGCTGGGCATGAGAGCCTTCATTCCTCATAGAGTGAAGAGTATCAAGCCCAAAGCAAACTCATGGTATGCCTCGAGCTGTAAAGAGGCCGTCAGGATAAGAGAGTTGAATTTCTGGATATACAAAGTTAACTCTACTGAGGAAAACCGGAACAAGCTTAAACGGGCCAGAAATGACTACAATGCAACTATCAGACGTGTGAAATTCTCTTATGAGCAATAGCTGAGGCAAAATCTACAATGTCCCGAGGGTAGCAACAACTTTTGGTCATTTGTAAAAAACGTAAAGAATTCCGCCTCGTCTTCAATTCCCACGCTCATTTACATTGCCATTCCAACTGTCGCTCCTTAGACAAAGCTAATCTGCTTGCGGCTCATTTTGCAGCTAGCTCAACACTGCCAGATTCCAATTTGTCTCCACCTGTACTTGAGAACGTTGATTTCACCATGGGACAAGTCCACGTCCGCACTCGTACAGTTGCAAGAGTACTGAAAGATCTCGACGTGCACAAATCCGCTGGCCCGGATGGTATTCCCCCTATACTTCTGAAGAGGTGTTCTTCTGTGATGGCAAAACCACTGCGTAAGCTTTTTCATCTATCCTACTCTTTAGGTCTCTTTCCGAGCAGATGGAAAACACCATTTGTCCAATCAATCTTCGTCACCCACCTCGTACCGACCTATAGCACTTACATCCCTTCTTTCTAAGGTCATGGAAACGCTGATAAATCGTCAGCTTTTGAAATATCTTGAATCGCGGAAGCTTCTTAATGACCGGCAAAATGGTTTCCGCAGCGACAGATCCACCGATGATCTGATAGGTTATCTCACCGAAAAGTGGAACCAGTCTTTGAGCAATGCAGGCGAAAGCAAGATCGTTGCAGTTGATATTTCTAAAGCATTCGACAGGGGTTGGCAACAAGCTCTCTTGTCGAAAATGCGTGCCTATGGTATCGATGAATCTCTTCTTCCATGGATTAGAAATTACCTTTCGAACCGTTCAATTCAAGTTGTTTTGGATGGGTTCAAGTCTGATATCCACCAAATAAATGCTGGTGTTCCCCAAGGCTCAGTTCTGTCTCCGACACTCTTTCTCATTTTTATAAATGATCTCTTGTCCGCTACTTCTAATCCAATCCATTCCTTCGCTGATGACAGCACCCTTAGCTTTTCATATTCGTTCCAAGACTCACGACCCAGCCCTTCGGCCATGGAATTGGATCGACATCGTATGTTAAGCATGTTGAATTCCGATCTTGACAGCATAATTAACTGGGGACAAAACAATAGAGTGGAATTCAATGCTTCAAAAACTCAATGGTGTCTGCTGTCACTTAAGTTGAACCCTTGCTAATCAGCCATTATCCATGAATGGCGCGTGTGTCGATGAAACCAGGCAACAATCCATTCTTGGTATGTGTATCAACACAAGACTTAGTTGGAACGATCACATATTTGAGGTCGCCAAAAATGCCGCGCCTTCAACCCTTCTGACTTGGATTTAATTTATAAGGCGTACATCCGCCCCGAGCTTGAGTACAAAGCTTGGATTTGGTCTGGTTCTCCCAAGATCACCCTGCACCTACTTGATAGAATAAAAAAGCGAGCGTTGAAACTTATAGGAGACAATTATATCGCAGAGTCATTAGACTCGCTCGAACATCGACGTACGGTCTCTTCTTTTTCCGTGTTCTTCCAATGCGCACAGGTACTTTCTCTCTTGTCTTGACCCCAGACACATAAGGGTATTAGCAAACCATTGAGCACTCGCAAATTATAAAAACGGTTTAATTTTGTGAGATTTCTTTTAAATTGGTCATCCCCCATGGTTAGCTGTTAAAGCTGTAACCATAGAAAATAACCGTAGCTTAGAGAGGATGTAAGTTTGAACATGGACTTCTTCAATTCGTCGAAGGTAAGCTTAATGTATGTGTAAAATCAGGGTTAAGGGATAGTTTCAACAACGAACTGTACAGCGACATGAGTCTAGTCAGGCGTCTTCGGATCCAACGCCTAAGATGGCTAGGCCATGTAGAGCGTATGGACAACTCAGCTCCGGCCCGAAGAGTCTTCGACAACCGTGGGACAACGCAACAGAGGACGCTCGCGTTTAAGGTGGCGCACAAGGTGGAGAAGGACCTCAACCAACTTGACGTGCGACACTGGAGACAGCTAGCCAGATACCGTGCTATTTGGAGAGACTTGTTGATTGAGGCCCAGGTCCACCAAGGACTGTAGCACCAAATAAATAAGAAGAAGAAGGGATAGTTTCATAAAGTTCACCATAGTGAATATAATTCACAGAATAAATTCTCTTTTAAACTTCGATTGCTGTATTCTTTCGACTTTTTATCATAAAGAGATATATAGATATAGACTATGATTGATTTGTCAATATCAATGTTATTTTACTACTTATAACTGACTCGTTACCAGTTATTACGCAAGCTGCATACTTTGTCAAGAAACAAGTCCCAAGTGCGTGAGAGTTTATGGTCATCCATATGACCCAGTTTATTTTGCGGCAAAACAATCGTCAATACAGTCCAGTTAGTTAACCCTTGCGATTATTTGGTTGCATGTGTGCGAATTGACATTAAAAACTGTTTGTTCTATTTTTGTGTGGCTGAATATGTACGTACGACATAAAACTCCATGTGCGTGCATGGCCGTATTTTGTTGCAATTACGGTTTTTTTATCGTTGCGATGAAAAAACGTTTGTGCACTCCTAGCCTAAAGGTCTAAGAGAGGCAAATCGGAGGAAGAACCGGCAGTCACATCCACCTATCCACCTGACATACTGTACATCTTCGCTTGCATGCCTTGGCCATTTCCAGGAACCAAGAATGTACACACACAATGCATAGAGGGGGTCCTTGTATTTGTACGTATTTCAAGCGAATTCATATTTAATAAATTGTCTCGAATAAATTTAAGCATGCAAAAAAAAAATAAAAGAAAAACAACAACGGCGTGAGATATAAGACTGATTTTGCCATTCAGTTGTTTTTTATTATGTCTGGAGTAGCACATAATTTAAGTTTCTCCCTCGCCTTCGCTGGCAGTGCTTGAAGGGGTGGGTCCGATGCCCGACCACTCTGTACAATATGTCTTATTCTAGCATTGACACCTGCACTATTGGGCTCGAGCTTTTCCAAAGTGACAGGACTTGATGTGGTGGCAACTATGATCGCAGGATCGCGTTTGATAAATAATTAACGCTTGTCGTAAGATAACCCAATTGACTGACCGCAGGGAATAGTGAGGTGAGAGGGTTATGTACAATTCTCTTGGCAATAGATTTGAACACATCTATCCGGGTCATAGCTGCATTTACGAATATTTAAACTAAAAACAAAATATTTCAAACTACGATAACAAACTAAACGAAATTTGTTTGCTAAGGCTAAATTGGAACAGCTGAACAACTGAAGAACAACAAAGCCTCAGGCTCAGATGCTTCCATCAGAGCTCTTCAAGCCCGGTGACGATATTCTGGTAAGGAGCTTGCACCAGATCATCTGTAGAGGATGAAAGCATGCCCGACGAGTGGAATATCAGCTCCATATGCCCCATCCACAAAAAAGGCGATCCTACCTCTTGCACAGCTATAGAGCTATATCCCTGCTCAACGTCGCCTATAAGATCCTGTCCAGCGTACTGTGTAAACGTCTAAAGCCGTTTTGCACCGCACTAATTGGCACGTACCAGTGCGGCTTCCGGCCCTGCAAATCGACAATAGACAAAATCTTCACACTAAGGCAAATCCTGGAAAAGACCAGCGAGTTTCAAATCGATATGCACCACCTCCTTATCGGTTTTAAAGCCGCATACGACAGCATTCATCGCAAGGAGTTATTTGGTGCGACGGCCGGATTCGGGATCCCGGGAAAACTGATCCGGATGTGTCGCACTACGCGAACAAACACGCGATGCACCGCGCAGTTCGGCTCGAGGACTTCCGAGCCGTTTGAAACCTGCACCGGATTTCGGCAAGGAGATGCCCTGTCGTGTGATTTCTTCAATTTGGTATTGGAGAAGATAATGCGGCGGGCAGCTGTTAACACGGAAGGCTCTATCTTTTACAAGTCAGTTCAACTGTTGGGATATGCAGACGACATCGACATCGTCGCGCATTCCCAAAGTGCCGTAGTGGAAGCATTAACGGAAACTGAAGAAGAGGCGAAGCGAGCTGGTCTTAAGGTCAATGACTATTAAACTAAGTATATGCTGTCGACCAAAAAAACACTCCGCCAAACACCACCTAGGACAAAATATTAAAATCGACAGCTACAATTTCGAGGTAGTAAAGGAGTTCGTACTTAAGTGCGTCGACTCCTTTGCAGATGGTGCCAGGTTCGATACCCGAATTTACCACCTTTGATAATTCACGGTTCTTCCTCTTTCGAGTCACTGACAATGCTCAAAGAGTATTCCTGTCTAGAAAAAGCTTCTCAACTTCGCCGTTCGGAGTCGGCATTAAACTGTAGGTCCCTTCCACTCGAACGAACAATAGTACGCACAAGACGAGTGGTTGCTGAGAAGCTAGGCTCAGGTCCATCTCGGACTGTCGAGCCACCCATATTATTATTATATTAAGGAGTTTGTCTAACTCGGGGCAAATGTTATAGAGAGAGATCACTGTGGAGATCCGACGCAGAACCGCCTTTGGCAACCGGTGTTACTTCGGTTTGTCAAAACAACTGGCGTCACAACTCCTGACTCGAAGGACTAAGATTATGCTCTACAAAACCCTTATTTTGCCAGTCCTGCTATATGGAGCCGAAAGCTGGACGATAAGGAAAACTGCAGAGCTGATACTTAGTGTCTTCGAAAGAAAAATTCTACGTCGGATATATGGTCCCGTCTGCGAGGAAGGCGAATGGAGGAGAAGACACAACCGCGAACTCTACGAGCTGTACCAAGATGTGGATGTAGTCCGGAAGGCAAAGTTCCGTCGATTGCAGTTACTGGGCCACATCGAGCGCATGGACAACAATGCTCCAGCTAAGGGGGTCTTCGAATCCGAGGGTTCGAGAAGGAGAGGAACACCGAATCTCTGGTATAAAGACCAAGTAATCGCGGATGCAAGACATCTTGGTCTTGATGATGATTGGAAGCAGCGTGCCCAGGACCGTCAGGAATGGAAAGCAGCTATCGCTCAGGCTCAGACCCTGCATGGGTCGTCAGCCTGATAAGTAAGTAAGTAAATCTCAACAGCGCGTCCTCGTTGGTACGCGTTTTAAAGCGCGAATGTTGTAGCAGCACGCGACAGTCTCAGTTTTCTATATCAAAATAGACCGCGCGGGTTTGCCAAGCCCACTCTTTTGAAATACAATTTTCAAGAAAAAATAAGAAACTACTGTAAATAAGATCCCTAAAATAATAATTTATTGCACTAATACCAACCTCTTCGGGGTGGGCCTGCGCTTCAGCCAACAATCTTTAACTGACACGATCTTTAGCCAGGTGCCTCCAATTTTGACCGCAAAGTTGGTTGAAGTCGTTTTCCACTTGTCTGTGCCATCGGTTTCGTCGGTGTCCTCTGTTGCGTTGATTTACTGGTTCGGAGTCTAAGACCCTTTGGGCTGGAGAAGCATTGGCAATGCGCTCTACATGGCCTAGTCATCTTAGGCATTAAATACAATACTCACCTCAGTTAGCCAAATATCCAAGGTGAGAAATGTATTTTAAAAAAATTGTTACAATTGTCACAATAACCGGGTGAGTAGAAAGTATATGTCTATCTAGAACTGTGTGCTGAGGCTTACTGTAAAATTTACCAGAAGAGATCACTAAGTTCAAAACAAAACAAGAATTCATGTTATGTTATTCACATAATTGCGACGATCGCTGCTAAAACCGTCCTGATTGTCACTGCTGCACGACTGCGGGCAGTGGTCGCCGCTGAAAGGAATTCATGGCAATGATTTGATTAATTCCTTTGGGTAGATTGAATGAAAATTGTTTTTTGACATTTAATTGAATGAATTACTCGATTTCAAATTCAGACTATGTCACGGAGAAATAATTTAGCTTTCCACTGGTGAAAGAATTTTCAAAATTGGTTCATGAGTTCCAGAGATTACTTCTCACAAACAGACTCACAACCTTACGATATTTGACTTATTTATACATTAGTGTGATGCGATGCTCCAAGCTCGATGTGAGGCAAATATGTATGAAGTAAGTTTGTCACGTTGAATAACACTAATGTCTTTTTTACCCTTTTTAAGTAAATACTTTCGACATAGTCAATTGCTGTGCAATTTCTTGAACAAAACAAACCGGACATTTTGACATCCTGAAAACTTATATACTACTAGACCCATTTGTGTCTCATTCAATAAAGTTATTTCGAAAGACAGTTTTCAACAACAAATCTGACTTTCGAGTTCTGATAGCGAAAAGATGTTGTTCAACATATTTTTTTTTGACAAATGTGAGCACAATTATAAATGTTAATAATCAGAAAACATCAAATTATTTATTTCCAAACGTTAATTTGTTCAATTTAGAAGCAACATCTGGCGAGTAGCCCAACTTTTTGCACAGAGGCGACTTTTTATAAGCCCAAGCCGATGGGCGTGCCAATTTTAAATTTAGCCTGAAACTTGAATACATGGTAGATAATTAAAACTAAACAAAATTCAGTCAAAGAAGAAAATGATGGGATCAATAGGGTTTAAGAGTAATGTGATGTTTTGATAAACAAAATAAAAAGAGGTGAGCCCAAATGACTACCCTGAGGGACACCAGATTAATGTGGTGTGATAAATTATTTTCTACTTTCACAATTTGGATTCGACGAGTCGAATAAGGTTGGACCCAAGTTAAAAAGATGCAATGCAAGCCAATACACGATAGCCTAAGAAGCAGTATAATTTCTTTTTTTCTTTGCAGAGTCTATTTGGATTAAGACCTTCTCTACTTCAGATATAGTAAAGGGTGGATATCCAAAGTGAACAAATTCACACATTCGGTAGTCTTTCATGAGAAGAAGATTCAGAGGAATAATAATAACAAGAGTAGCGCGATAGTCCTATGTGTAACTAGGGCTAGCTTCCACAGGAACCACTCGGGTTGTGCGTGCTATTGTTCTTTCACGAGTGTGTGGAAGCTACAGTATTATGCTGACCCCGTTTGGCGAAATTTGCGAAGCTTTATCTAGACAGGAGGGATCTTTCGGCATTGTCGTAGGCTTGAATTATGAAAGTTTGTAAACTCAAGGATCGAAACTGGCTCCCCCTGTACATGGTCCTTACCATCTACGTCACAGAAACATAACGGAAGAAACAGATTGAAAATAATCCGCAAGGAGATTTCAAATGGTCGGTATGCAATAATGTGTCGTGTTGTGTCTGCTACTTGTCCTTATCCCACATGTGATGCGGATTACAAAAGTCTGTCGTTTAAGGTCCCAGAAGATCCTTGATGTATACGCAGGCGGTCCATCGATTGTAACCAGGGCCAGTTCCATTTTTTTAGCTAGACATTGCCTCCCGACAGTGCCCGACAAACAATCAACTAAAATTCTGACACTCAACATTGATAGAGACAATTAGTGTATGTTCCTCCATCACGAAAGTTCACTTCATTTGTGCCCACTCAGCACTCACTGGGCGCCTTTCTCGATTCTGAAGCCATGCGCTTGGTTAAATTGAAATGACTAGTAACAGGGACGTCGCATCCCCCTTTCAGCTTCACTAGGTCAGGCCTGGACCACTCTAAGTGCAAGCATAACCCATCCAATTTCGGGCTCATCTGTGCTGTAACGAAATTTTCATTTTCAAAACCTCAATTACCAGCCCTGGCCGCATTCAATTTCCATCAAATTAATTCAATTTAATTCTAAGTCCACTATAATCACAACCCTTTCAGCCAAAAAGAAGATAACAAGATGGCTTAAACCGCAGACAAAGGGCTTCATTGCCCCCTCGCACAATGACCGTGTGTCCAAGTCCAATTTATATAAACGGACGGGTTCAGGCTCTCTCGCTGCGGACCACATCGTCCCGGCCTCGACGAAGGAACGCGCAGTCAAAGTACTTTAAACTTTTCCACTGATTTTACAATTATATTAAGTACGAACGGATGGTATGCTGCGGCAGTGGGTGTGTCGAGGAAGGGTGATGGGTTAGGTTACCTAAAGGCTTTTGCATATTCCCACAGAAAAACGTTTCGATTAGTGCGCGGCTACAACCTCTGCGTGGAGAGCATAAGCGAACAGATTATCAAGGGCACACGTACCCGACGACCAACGTACCCACGTACATATGTATGTATGCCTTGTGGCACTGCAAATCCCCAGCTCGGGCCCGTAATTTGTCTGTCCACTCCACGCCCACCGTTGACGTTGCCGGCCCCCCAACAAACTCCGGTGGAAATTAAAAACTTTTTGAAATCTTTTATATTTTCGCTGCTTCCGCATAAAAATCTCCGTAATCTTAATCTCCTGCTCTGGGAGTAGGTGTGCTGGGACCGCCGCCGCGCTGTGGCGGAAGCCCTGTGCGAAATGAAGAGATTTGAGAAACAACAGACATGAAGTCCTTGTGACTCGCGAGCGTTAAGAACCGTCGCTACGGTGGGTGGTGTGCAGTCTTCCCGGAAGTAATTCGTGGTTTTTTGTTGCTTCGCCCATTTTGCCGTTAGAGAATTTTCACGAAAATTAGTTAGCAAATTAAAAGTTTGCGCTCGTCGTGGTGTTGTAAGTTGATGATTGTCGGGATTTTGCTGCTGAGGTGCATGGCAACCAAAATGGGGAATGGAAAGAAAACGCTTCACAAGGCGGTTGTATTTGATACCGTCGCTTCGTCATTTCCATCGGTTTGGCGGGTGGTAAAACATTGTTAAAAGTTTTCCCATGAGGCTTTCTTTTGAGAGGCTTTTTTGAAGCCGTGCAAACCGCGCTGCTTGTTGCAGGTGTGGGTCCTTGAGTTCTGGGCTGTGGCGTCTAGGCAATGCTGGGATGACTTGCATGCGCAGCAGTGAAACTTCAATAAGAACAATTAATTGGTTAAAGTTTCACGTGCTTCGCGAGCTGGTGGTTTCGACGACGGCAATCAGAGGAATTAGTTGCGCTGCGTTGCGAGAGAGGGTAATGAATTTATGTTTTGCAATTATGTCAGATTACCGTGATTTGAAAGTGTTCCCTTAAGGTGCGGGCGTTATGAAGTGCGATTTAAAGATCATCTAACAAGCTGTGTTTCCTTTAACCTTGCTAACAAGAGCTTTAGTTTACTTTTACCGCGTGTTTGCTATTGTTTCTAGAAGGTAACTCCTTAATCTTTTGGTTACGAAAGGGCAGATTAATAAGTTGCGCCATTGAGAAGCATGTGTAACTAAGCAATGGCAAAAGGTTATTTATTCTTGTGATTCTAGAAAATGAGTAGGTTCTGGCGATGAGCGATGAGTGCATTAATTCAGATACCCATCGCACACTTACTCCAGATTATTGTAAACTTCTAGATGATTATATAAAAACTCACTCTGGCGTACCTCAAGGTTCGGTATTGGCTCCCATTTCATTTAATATTTTCATGTCCGACATACCAGTGCCTAATGGCAACACTTTCCTACCTTTGTTCGCTGATGACACAGAACTGTGTGTTCTATTTTCTTGAGGCTGAATATGTACTTACGACATAAGATCCCCAAGTGCGTGCATGGTCTTATTTTTTGCGATCACGACTTTTCTACCGTTGCGATGAAAAAACGCATGTGCGCTCCTAGCATAAAGGTGTAAGTGAGGCAAATCGGAGGAAGAACCGACAGTCACATCTACCTACCCACCTGACTTACTGCACGTATTGGCTTGCATGCTTGGCGATTTCAAGGAACGTAGAATGTACACACACAATGTATGGAGGGGGTCTATGTGTTCGTACGGATTTCAAACGAATTCATATTTAATAAATTACCTCGAGAGGGAGGAAAATAAATCTAAGGATATAATAAAAAAAATAAATCAACAACGGCTTGAGATACAAGATTGATGTTGGCATTATTGCTAGGTTACATTCGTATCATTATCTCTGGAGTAGCACATCATTTAAATGTCTGCCTCGCCTTCGCTGGCAGTTCTTACTGTATGCGCTTATTTATGTGTTATTCTAGCAGTGGCACCTACACTATTGGGCTTGAGCTCTTCTAAAGTGACAGGACTTGAAGTGATGCCAACTATCAAGTCACAAGATCGCGTTTGTTAAATAATGAATGCCTGCCGTAAGACGACTCAATTGACTGACCGGAGGGAATAGAGAAAACAGCAATTCCTACCTCAAACAAACCTACAATTGAACTCGACCAGCATCGAGTGGTCTGAAAGCTGTAAGTATTTAGGAGTTACTTTCGATAAAAAACTCACATTTGAAAAAACATGTATCGAGTACGGTTCAGAAAGCAAACCTAATCATTAAAATCCTTTATCCCTTTATCAATCGTAAATCAAAACTAAGTATTGATAACAAACTACTTCAAGCAGTCTTAACGTACGGTGCACCCGTGTGGGCCGATTGAACCAAATCTCGTATTAAAAAACTAAAAATACGTCAAAACAAGGTGCTAAAACTTATGTTGAATCTGCCCTGGCATTTCTCTACTATGAGGCTCCAGGATAAAGCAAATGTAAATATCATGTCACATCGCATTGATAAATTACACCAGAATTTTTTAGCAAATGCTTTCATCCTGAGAGTGAGCTTATTCGTAACATCTTAAATTAAGGAAAAATCAATCATATCTTAAAGCTGTAATATTATACACAGTTATATCGTTCTTCATTGTTGCATAGTTGGGCCTAGGTGCAATTTTGCTATAAGACTCATAAGACTTAAGAGCCATAATTGTGGTTTTTGATTGTAGTGTTTTTCCCTTCACTTTTCCTATCGATGTATTGTTTAATGTATAATGTATTTTTTTTATTATATATACTTTGAACTATCTTGTGTATTCTGTACTCTAAAATAAAACATGTTGTAACTTAAGGGCACGGGCCTGTTCATCCAAGGCAAAGTTGTTGACTGATCTCAACTTGGCGAGATGCCAGCAACGATCCCTGTTAAGCGCACAGGTCATGTTGACATACAGCCTCCTCGCGGCGCCCTCTAGATAGCTTTTAAATAAAACATGTTGCAACCGCTTAGAGGTGAACTAATGTATGCAGCGGCCCCCTTGTCCAGGGGTTTAAGCCAGGACCCGCTCCTCCAGTCCAGCACGTGGTATTAACTTCCCCACCGTGTAAAAAACTACTAGTTCCGAAACGACGAGAAGCCTCGGATACGAATGACCCTACTGCTGACGACCATGGACAACGAAATAAGTACAACGATTTTCGGTTCTGCACGTGGAATGTGAGGTCCCTGAACAGACCACGTGCAGCCGATGAACTTGCGGAAGCTCTCGAAGCTTATAAGGTAGATATCACCGCCATTCAGGAGGTGCGGTGGGATGGGCCGTGCAAAAAGAGGATGATAAACTGCGATATTTACTTCGGCGATTGCTACTAAGAGAGAAGGCAGCTCTTATTCGGATGCGGGTTTGTTGTTCGAGGCAGACTTAGGCAAGAAGTCTTAAGCTTTAAATACATAAGCGAGCGCCTCAGAACAATCTGCATCGGCAACATCAGCCTGATATGCGCCCACGCCCCAACAGAGGATAAAGATGACGACAACAAAGACGACTTTTACGATCTCCTAGAAAGAACATACGATCAATGCCCCCGCTACGACACCAAGATCGTTCTAGGAGAATTCAACGCAAAGCTGGGCAAGGAAGACATCTTTGCTAGAGTCATCGGGAAGCACAGCCTGCACGACAGCACGTCCGAGAACGGGCCCAGGCTTTTGGACTTCGTAACGGGACGAAAACCCTTTGTAGCCAGTACGCGGTTCCCTCACCTCAACATCCACAAAGGGACCTAGCGGTCTCCTGATCAATCAACCGTCAACCAGATTGATCACATTGCGATCGACGTCAGACACTCCTCCAGCATTCTCGATGTCCGAACATTCCGAGGAGCCAACATCGTCTCGGATCATTTCCTTGTTGTAGCCAAGGTAAGAACACGGATATCGACAGGACAACGGAGGAGAGCAAGACCAAAACAGTTTGAGGTCGGAAAGCTACAATCGCAATGACCGAGTCTCGAGTCTTCTTAAAGCTTACAGAGAGACCAATCCTACCAGGCGAAACAATCGACCAACAATGGAACCGTTGTCAAAAAGCCATCAGAGAAGCTGCATCTGATGCGCTGGGTTTTAAAACGCCACCCAAATAAACCCCTGGTTTGACAACGAGTGCAGGCAGGCACATTCAGCGAAGCAAGGCGTACATACAAGGCGACGCTGGACAGAAGGACGAGAGCAGTTCGTGAGCTCTACGAACTTAAAATCAGGGAAGAGCACCGGCTTCTCAAAAAGAAAAAGAAAGAGCATGAGAAGCGCGCGATCGAGGCAATGGAGAGGTGTTACGGCAGAAATGACGCCCGCAAGTTCTACCAACGGGTAAGACGACTATCCAATGGATACAAAATTCGGACAGAAGCCTGTCGTGACACAGAGGGACAACTCGTAGTAGATTCGCAGTCGATACTGAGAATCTGGAAAGATCATTTCTGTAGACTGTTAAACGGCGAGGAAGACTCCAATACCGCTGTCAGGCAGAATGTTCCACTCAACGCAATTGACGATGATCAACGAGAACGCCGCCCCCCCGATCTAGACGAAGTCAAGATAGCGGTATCGAGACTAAAGTCGAATAAAGCTGCTGGTGCAGACGGACTGTCTGCGGAACTGTTTAAGGCAGCTGGTGATGAGCTGGTAAGGTACATGCACCAACTCATCTATTAGATATGGTCGGAGGAAAACATGCCCGACGAGTGGAATCTCAGTATCGTTTGCCCGATCCACAAGAAAAGAGACCCCTTCAACTGCGCCAACTACCGAGGGATAAGTTTCCTTAACATCGCCTATAAGATCCTCTCTGCCGTTTTGTGTGAGCGCCTGAAACCATTCGTCAACAACCTGATAGGTCCTTATCAGTGCGGTTTCAGGCCGGGGAAGTCTACCATCGACCAAATCTTCACATTACGGCAGATCCTGGAAAAAACCCAAGCAATGCAGATCGACACCCACCACCTATTCGTCGATTTCAAGGCCGTATATGACAGCGTGCATAGGGACGAGCTATACAACGCCTGTCTAGTTTTGACATTTCTGCCAAACTCGTTAGGTGGTGCAGGATGACGATGGAGAACTCTCGCTGCTCCATCAAGGTCGGTAACGAACTCACCGAGACCTTCAATGTCAAAAAAGGTTTTAGACAAGACGACGCGCTGTCATGTAATTTCTTTAACATCATCCTGGAGAAGATCGTGCAAGACTCACACGGCAACACTAGAGGCACGATCTTCCAGAAGTCCGTACAACTGCTAGCATACGCGGATGACATTGACGTGTTTGGCAGAACCCAGCGAGCCGTCAATGAGGCGTTTGCTGTATGAAATATATGCTGTCATCGAGAAAGGATGGACAACATCGACGACTTGGCCAAAACATCACCATAGGCAGCTATAACTTCGAGGTAGTGAAGGACTTCGTCTACCTCGGCTCGCAAGTGAACAGTACGAAGAACACCAGTACCGAGATTAACCGCAGAATTACTCTTGCCAATCGCTGTTTCTTGGGATCAAGGATAGGCGATGTTAAGAGGCACTTGAGTAGTAGAGTCCTCTCTCGAAGGACCAAGTTAACATTATATTCCACCTTGATCATCCCTGTCCTGCTCTATGGTGCGGAAGCATGGACGATCTCAAAAGCGGATGAAGAAGCACTTGGTCTTTTCGAGAGAAAAGTTCTGCGTTCAATCTTTGGTCCTGTTTGCGTTGATGGTTATTGGAGAAGAAGATTCAACCACGAACTGTACGGGCTGTACAGCGGCATGAGCCAAGTCAGGCGTCTACGGATTCAACGCCTAAGGTGGCTGGGCCATGTAGAGCGCATGGACAACACTGCCCCAGCCCGAAGAGTCATCGACTCCGAACCAGAGGGACAACGCTATAGAGGACGCCCACGGAACCGATGGCGCACCCAGGTGGAGAAGGACCTCAACCAACTTGGTGTGCGAAGTTGGAGACAGCTGAAGAAGAAGAAGATGTAACTTAAACTGTACAAATCGAACTACAAATAAATTTAACTTTGAACTTTAAACCTTGTAAACTTCTAAGCTAGTAGTGAAACAAATGGCCAGATAGGTCCCAACGTACACCACATAGGCAAGGTGTTTGTCTAGAACAAGATCTCTCTTCTTCTATGGGCGTTAGAAAAACCGAGGTGGACCTGGTCATCATCCCACATACCTCTCCAGACGAACATGATCTGTCAGCAGCTGCCTCCAGTTTCGCACGACAAGTCGGCTCAGGTCCCCCTGTGATTTGTGTGCAGCACCTTGCAAGTGCACGTCCTCTGTTGAGTTGTCCCAAAAGTTCAGAGTCGAAGATTTCTCGGACCGGACCTAAGTTGTACGATCTACATGGTTTGGATTTGTAGACGCCTGGCAAGCCTCACGTACAGTTCATTATTGGTCATCAACCCAATCAGAACAAACGATTGAATGCATAACTTCTCTTTCGAAAAGACCAAGGGCCTCTTCATCCGCTCTTGAGATTGTCCATGTTTCCAACCCATAGAGCATGACAGGAATTTTCAAGGTGCTGTTTCTTTTGATGTGCCGAATCGCTTGTTTCATCGAGATTCGTACATTCGCCGGAGAACAACGTTCTCAACTGCCTTCGAGTGTACTCATATGGTAATGCAAATTTGGATAGTGCAGTTCTTCATCTGCCTCATGACGAGCCTGATGCCTTGGACCCATTAGTGTTCTATGAAAAGAGAAACCATATTAGCAAGCATGGAATGAAACATGAAAATGGACAATGACAAGACGACCCACTACTTAGTTGCTACGGTACGGATATCTCTTTTACACTGTTGCCTCAATCACGCTAAGAGTGTGTTTACATTTCGTACATGCACTGGAATGAGAGGCGCAATGTAAGCGCCGTCTGCTGTTTGTAGACTAGAATGCAGGCTGAAGTGTGATGGACATCTGATGGTTGCTTGGTCCTTTAAGAGAGGGCTCTACTACTCAGTTGCCCCTTGAGCTTAGAGAAACAGCGATTAGCAAGACTTATTATGTGTTTAATCTCGGCACTGATGTTGTTCGTACTGACCACTTGGGAGCCGAGGCAGACGAAGTCCTTCACTACCTCGATTGTATAGCTGCCCATGATGACGGTCTGAACGAGTCGGCAATGTCGTGAGTCCTTTCTCAATGACAGCATTAACTTCGTTTTACCTACGTTCACCGCTAAACCGCTCCGTTTTCTTGCCAATAAACGCACCATTGACGACTCACGTTGTTGGACTAATCAAGCCAATGTCGCCCGTCTATGACAGCAATTGTTCGTGCAGGCGTTCTGCACGACCTTCTCGAGGATTAGAACCTTACAAAGAGACGAGGGAAGGGTCTGGAGAGTGGTTAAGTAAGGCAACGGGACGTATACGTAACCTTTTAAAAATTGTCGAGGAGAGAGTGTCTTAAGAGCAGTCCAGTAAAGCCAATGGGCGTATACGTAATATTTTACATAGGGACGGGGAAAGTTTTCTGAAGAAGTCTATTTAGGCCACGGGGCGTATACGTAAGATTTTTCAAAGGGACGAGGAGAGTCCTGGGAAGAATCTAGTAAGGCCAGGGAGCGTACACGTAACATCTCACAAAAGGACGAGGAGAGATTTTTGGGGGTTGTCATATAAGCCAGAGAGGGTATACGTAGCATTTTATAAATGGATTGTCTGGAAAGTGGTCTAGTAAGCCCAGGGAGCACGTACGTAACACTTTACAAAGGGACGTGGATATGGTATTGAGAGTTGTCTAGTAAGTTCACGGGGCGTATACGTAACTTTTACAAAATGACGTGGAGTGACTCTTGGCAGTAGTCTAGTAGAGAAACTGGGCGTATGCGTAACATTTTATATATAGACGACGAGAGTGTCTCGATAGCAGTCTATTAAAGTCACCGAGAGTATACTTAACTTTTTAAAACGGGACGAGAAGAGAGTCTTGTCAGTAGTCTAGTAAGGCCACGGGACTTATACGAAAAATATGCCAATGTTGGCTTATCAATTGATGACCTCCTTCACTTCTATCCCTAGGAATGCCTTGGCCTTGGCAAGCGTTGGTAGGCTCACTCACTAATGAAATCAATCTACTAATCAAATCCATTAAAAAAATTAACACTTTTATTGTTTCAGAAACGTTGTATGCCACAGGGATGAATAGGTGGTCCCCTTCTGTTCCCCAGACCCATGCATCGTCTCCTAATCACTACAAACCAGTTGCTTACTCAAATCGATCGACTTCTGCGTCAGTTTGTCGACCGATGAACGGTACCAATGAGCCGCAACATACCTTCCATCTCAGTAACAAAAATGGGAGCTTCCTTAATCGTTCCGTAAATCCATTTCCAAAATGTCATCCACAGATCTGAGGAGTTATCCAAGAGGAAGGTGCTTGAGAAAAGAAAAATCCAGAAAATATCCGCTCTTCCATCAACTCCATCAAACCATAAGCTAAAGTTGTATATAGCCGAAACTTTACGACGGACTTTACAAGTGTTGATTCCGAAATTGTGTGTTCTTTTTTCGTTGCCTTCATAGAAACCGTACTTAAAACATGAGCTCGTAACCAGACGTCATAGGATACTCCGCATCCACATCCATTTCATTTTATGTTCCCAGTTTTAGTGAGCATCCCCCCGTGTGAACACAAGCGGATAGTTTATGAGGTTCATCATTCATAATTTGAATCCTTGAGCGCTTTAAATCAGATTTGAGTTCCATGCTCAATCACTTCTCCACATCGTCCTCATAAAAGTTTTACGATCAACGACAGGGGATAATAAAATTGATAAACAAATCTAAGCACAATGGAATATATTCCATGCTGTAAATTGATCCTTTAAAATATTAAAACAGTCACTCAACTACAACCAGCTCACAGCTTCGTAATTCTGCATCCTTGTTCGCCAAAAGTCACATACACTTTACCAACATCTTTTCCCAGTTACACCTTCGTTCACCGAGGGATGGTTGCTCGTGTGCAACGTGTATGAGGACATTTTGTCAATTGTAGGACTTTAAGTGGCGCTTGTGGGGGAGGTTAAGCTGGAGCAAAACGCAGGATTCATCCATGGCGCATTCATCAGGAAAAACAAAGGTATCCCCGTGCCTCGATCCACGGCGCGGCGTCGTCGTTGAACAGCATTTGTAGAAGCACCGGCATCCACGGCGACAGCGATGGCATCAGCTCAGCGGAAAAAACGTGAAAAGTCCATGATTTATAGAGAACATCGCAACTTATGACGTACCTTCGTTATTTATTTATTTTCATTTCATTCGTCGCTTGCGTTTTCGTTTATAGTTCGGTGCCTCGTCGGTGTCCCCTCAGACGTTCGGCTTAAGGCGTCCCCCAACGTATGCACATCCAAGCGCAGATGGATCGAGGGATTGCGAGTGTAACACAAGGATTTGTTATTGCGTTTGGAATCCACTACAATACCTTTCATTGTTTTGCTTTCCTCTGCTTTGTTCGGTTTACAATCCTTTGTGCGAAGGAGAAGAACATAAAATTGAGACATTTTACAATTTAAACGGTGTGCCCCGTGTATCACTGTAGTTGATCCTTTGCCACGGCAACAGCACCCGTCGCCACGACAGTGTCATAAAACAGACAAAACAAGACAGTGTCGAGGGTGAGATGGAACAGAAGGGATTATCGTTGGAGTTAAAACGTAGGTGGACTTGTGAACAAATAAGAATCACGTATTTATCCGAAAGCGCTGAAAAAACACAACGACATTGTCGTCCCGTATCCCCACCTCTCTAACACCTATGCGATTTCACATGTCCTTTTTAGTGATTCTTCTCAGTGCCTTCGGTCGGGGTGTAAGCGCTTGTTAAATGTGTTCACAAGAATACATATGTTTCCCTTTTTTAAACCGACACGGCGGCGGTGGGTTGAACCTCCACCCGGTGGCGTCCTCGACGGGGGAAAAGAGGAAAACCAAGTAAAATATGAGAAGTGAAAAAAAGTCAAAAAAAAAAAATCACCTCAGATATTTATGAGTTTAATCCTATTTTAAGGATAACAAGCATTACAACGTGACGTGACAGAGATGACGGGTGAGCAGCAAAGGGTGCTGGATTCTGTGCGTGATGAAAGCGCGCGGCGCGGGTCTGGGGAGGCAGAGAGACAGACACAAAGGATAAGCTGACAGGGATTTCCCACTTAAGCCCTGATGAAGGGAAAGGCTAAATTTTTAATCAATTTATTTTTCTTGGTCAATCTATTATTCAAATCAAAGGCAGGACCGCAAAAGCGACTCACTGCATCAAGCCGCTTCAGTCGTTGGGATGAGACATTCCCATTTCCAAAGGATAATTATTCAGCCAGCCAGAAAAATGGGTAGTTAACTGTAAACTTTCTCTGTGCCTCCTTTGTGTCCCCCTGTACACTGTGCGGTTGGAAATGGAAAAATGAAATTCGCATCACGTTTCCTTGAAGTTTGAAGAGATTGGTGTCTTCAGGCGATAAGGTCAATGTGAAGAGCTCCCGAAGGATGACGGACAAGAAAAAAAAAGGGGAAATTCACTTCCTGTGTTTCAGTCTGTCGGTTGACAAAAAAAAAAAGAAAAAACTGCCACCATCATGGCGTGTAGTTGATAAAGCGAAAAGGAATTAATGTCGACAATTCGAATTGGGATTTGTTGGTCTTTCCGTTTGCCTTTGGCCGAGTGTTTTGTTGGCTCTTCCCTGTTCTTCCGGCGAAAACCGAAGGAAGGAACTGTGTGAGGATATTTATTTATTCAGTTTGCAAAATAAGTATGAAGCGGTCTTGTTTCGGTCTTCCTGTTTGTCGTTTTTGCATTCGCTTAAGTCACCACAGTTTGGTGTGGACGCGGTTGAGAATATTCATCGAGATTAATAAATAATCAAATTTTTAAGAAACAAAAAAAACACAGGATTCTCCAGAATCGCGAAGTTTACCGGTTCGACGATGAAATCCGGTCCGAGCGCACGTTCAGATTGAACGTCAGACACGTACACATTTGGCACTCAAGTGAAAAGAATAAACAATCATTTAGTCGATTCTGTTTTTCAAATCGAATTATTTCAAAAATATTTCAAGAGACAGGAGAGTCTGTAGTGAAGGCGGAGGTTTCAATGGAACACTCAGTAAATAGTTTCTAAGCAGGTCGCTTATATTAATGTAAGTGTTTGGACAGCATAATTGGACCACTGTAAGTTCTTAGAAATGTTTTGAAGAAATGCATATACACTGAAATCTCATTGACATCCCTTAGGGGCTTAATTTTAAATTATGTATACGCCCTGATGTACACGCAAGGCTGTGATTTAACACTCTAATGCCTACCATCGCTTTCAGTCATTTGCAAGCGTTGTGAGATAATGGTTACTACTTTATTTTTATATATGTTTTTTGTCCCTTAAGAATCCAAGGCGACCTCAAGCCGGTGTTTGGATTTTGATAAGGGGAAGTCGAAAAGGTCTTTTCGTATTTCTTATCAGACTTTTTTCACAAACAATTCATGTGGTACCCAAACAATTCATGTGGTACCCAAACATCGGCTTTCTTTTTTTAGCCAGCCTTTTTTAAATGGTTCAAAACCGTTTGATGATGAATGTTTAGTTCCTTGGCTATGTCATGGCTTCTTATGTGACGGTCCTGGTCAATCTTTTCCATAATTTCATCGACTTTTTCAACGATAGGTCGATCAGAGCGAGCTGCATCTTTCACATCGAAATTTCCAGAACGGAAGCGAGCGAACCATTGTTGTGCTACATGAACTGATACAGCATCGTCTCCGTAAACTTCACAAATTTCGTTGGTGGCTTGCGTGGCATTCTTCCCTTTTTTATACAAAAATTTCAAAATATAGCGAATTTTTGGTTAATAATAATAATAATATTGGTGGCGCTACAGCCCGTTGAGGGCCAGGGCCTAGCTTCTCAGCAACCACTCGTGTTGTGCGTGCTATTGTTCTCTCACGCGTGGAAGGTACCTACAGTTTAATGCCGACTCCGAACGGCGTTGTTGAGCAGCTTTTTCTAGACAGAAAATACACTTTGAGCATTGTCCGTGACTCGAAAGAGGTGGTGACGTGAATTATGATAGGTGGTAAATTCGGGTATCGAACATGGCACCCTCTGCGTAGGAGTCGACGCACTAACCCACTGCGACCCACATGGTTTTTTTTTCTGGTTAAATGAAGCTTTAAATGTCACCTTTCCAACACCATATGGTATGACACAATGTGATTGGTAGCACTGGAGATATACGACTCCAACGACATCTATTAACAAAATACGGAAACACTTTTTCGATTACCCATTATAAATTTTACCCGTAAAGTTAAAGTTAAATTTTCTAAATTTTGCTTAAGGCGAGGGTTAAGATTCCTTGGCTTAAGTCTAAGGTGTGGACTATGCAACAGGGTGGACCTAAAGAACCAACCTGATTGACCCGAGATAGACACAATAAAGGCCAATGGTTTGCATTCGTCTGTATTACATGGGACATGAGAATGTTCCAAGCAGCTGCTATTGGGTGCAGAATGTGCAAGCAAAACAGTTATAAGAATAACAAGAGAAGTAGGAGGAAGGGACATTTGCATGATATCGGGACAATTCGATGCACTAGTCACAAAAGATAAAACTCTTGGCCATTCAGACGGACGACGTGACTAGGAAATTCAATTTCCAAAAGAACATGCCATTAAGCTCAGCACCAAAATGAACTGCAGCAATGAATCCATAGTCCCCGGACTGAGCACCAATACATTAAAATGGTATGCAGATGGATGAAGAACTGATGAAATAACTGAGGTAGGGCTATTTTGACCCCAACATCTTTCAAGCAAGATCTGTACCATAGACAAATGCGTTCGAATAAATTGTGACAGGAACTATGGACATAGCAATGATGTCGGATAGCCTTGACGCTATCATGGCACTAGACTCTCACATCATCATGCCTTCAGTTGCTTAAGGCGTTGAGTAGAAGAAACAGAGTTAAACTCCGCTGGATACCTGGCCATGCGGGGATATAAGACAATTCAATGGCCAACCCTATAGCTAGGCAAGGAGCAGCGAACTTTTCACAAGCCCGGCACTATCTTGCGCTTTAGGACACTATGTAGCTAGGGAGGTAGGTAGGGTGACTACATGATTAACAAGAAATAAACCATCCGGTCGATTGTGCTGTGTAATTCCCTAATTCCCTCTTGGGATTTGTTGGTCACTTACAGTATCTCTGACCGCTTTCATAGTCATTTTGTGGCTTTCAGATATTGTAAGATATCTTTTGGATCTAAGTATATTACTCAGAACCTCAAGGCGGCTGAAATAATACTCGGCTAGTAGTTTACTTCTGGCTTCTGCAAACGCTGGGCATGCGAGGTAACATACTATTGTATCCTCTTCTTCATCCATGCAGCTTCTGCTGAAGTCATTGTAAGATGTGCTAAGTCTTCTGGCGTGATTGTCTATGAGAAAGTGGTCCGTTAGCAGCCCTATTACCTTACTGATAACCTTCTTGTCTAACTTCAGGAGTTAATCAGTCCTTTCTTGATTTAGCTTAGGCCCCATCGCATTCGATGTCCCACAGGTCACAAATTTCGTCCATTTATGGCTTGCGTCATTTATCCCAATCCTCAATCGCCTTTTAGTTTTGTAGGGCACCACATACTCAAAGAATAATTCAGGGAAATAGAAAAAAGGAAGTGGACAGAATTATGGAACCAATCTCACGACATGCTGGCTCAGAAACTCTTTAGTCAATATGACCGAAAGAGGTTTAAGGCATGTACCAAGCACGAAGAAGCCACATATATTAACACGCTTCCTAACAAGTCATTGCAGACTCAGGGATCACCTAAGAAATCTAGGGAATCAGGAGAAAGTCTCTGCAAAGATATCTTGACAAGCACCTATCAGAAAAGGAACTAAAGTCACTAGAACCATCTCTCATTCTCAGATTTCTGAAGGAAACTGGTTTGGAGACAATAAGCCTATTCCACCTGTGCGCAACAGGAGTCTATAACCCTCAACTCAGAAAAGAACTGTATGTGAGTGCAAGTCGTAAGAGATCAAAAGTATGAAAATATCGAATGGTCGCGGAGCAATGCACATGCAGTAATAACAAAAGGTTTCATATCAACTACCGTCACATTACGTGAAGATCTCTAAAGACGCATGTTGCAACATTATTTCTTTGGTTAATTGATTTGGTTAGATATTCGTGGCTACTACAAGGCAGTTTCACAAGCCACACTGTGTGTAACAGTCGACTTAGTAAGGACTCAAATCTTTGGACGTGTCATACCCAGGAATGTCGTCGACACTCTAGACCATGTGCTCTTTTTTATCCAGTTACGTTAAATCATCCTTCTATGCCAAAAACCACTTTCGTTGGATGTATTTATCAATCGATATACTTAACAACTAACAAGAAAATAAAAAAACAAAACAATTAACACTCTGAACGCGAATGTGTTGAGACATAAAATGTTAAGTTCCCGAAGAGGAAGAATGATAGATTTGAAGAAAGCGTGTTAGATCTGCTTTATCTATTCAGTTTCTAAGAAATTGCACATCCTCCGTTAACGATCTCGCGTTGGTGATCTATTATTCGATTTACGTGTATTACTAGAAAAATCGTTCATATAATGGTGAAGGACGAATTCAGACGTTCTCGCAAAAAAAAAGTTAAGAGCATCTTAGAAACTTTCTCAGGATTAATAGTTCTCGATAAAAAAAAACTACTTGTTACTTGTTCTCGCACTCAAGCCAAACTTTGAATCTAGTATTATTGTGTGAGTAATTGCAGAATATTCAAACGATTTCGAGAATTGAGATCTTCACGAGATATTGTCTGAATCGATAATCACTCGAATAAGCATTCGAACGCACTCATACTTGTCCATTACCCATCGGACGGCATAGGGTGTCAACCTCGCCTGCGTGCCATCTCAAAGTTCTGCAAGTCGTTTGAGCTCTCTCCAATTCAGTCACAAAGAAATCGACTCCTCTTCAACTTTTCTGAGCCATGTTTGCCTAAGGCGACCCGGTATTTGGCCTGCCTGGATAAGCGGTTACCACTGGATGGCGTACTTCGCAATGGAGTTGTCTTCACGCTATATGGTGTGTCCAATCCATTGCCATGTTCTCCTTCGTATTGTAATGTTTATGGGCTCCGGGCCCGTTCTCGCGTACAATTGGAGTTACGATTTGGTCAAAAAATTCTAAGAATATTTCTGGAACATCTTTTTACGAAAGATTGCAGCTTTCATGTGGTAAAGGTGTCTCCTTTCAGGTACTGCATCCATATAGCAGCACCGATTCCACGTTGGAGCGAAACAGTCGGAGGTTGGTTCTCAAGCTGATAATATTGTTCCTCCAGACCTCCTGGGACAGCATTCCGAAAGCAGCCTTAACTTTCCCGCTTCTGTTGCTCACATCCACTTCCGTGCCACCGCGATTAACAGAGACCACGCTTCCTAAATGTAGAAAGCTGGTAACTTTCTCGATTTTCTGTCCAAGAATATTCATTTGGGTGCGGTGGACAGAAAAACTAAGGGCTTTCGTTTTCACTGTATTTATTTGATCTCCACTTTGTTTATGTAAATATCCATTATCCGATACGTAAGTGGACAAATATTGTCAGTGTAGTCCAGGTGTTTAAGATAAGATGTTATCGTCCATCGAATGCCATAATTCCCGTCCGCCGGTACTGCACGGAGTACATCGCTGATAAGCACCAGGAACAATAGTGGAAATAGTATGCACCCTTGACGAACTCTACTTTGGGATTCAAACTCTTCTGACAACTTGCCATTTTGCAAGACGTGGACGATAAACTACTAATAAGGGCCCGAATGGGGCAGTATTTTCGGTAGGTACTGGTCCGAAATAACGAGAAAGACCCACTGCAGTGGAAAACCTAGCAGCTCTGTTCGCAAATCCCACTCCTAGAGGAGGAAAAATGGCGAGCTGCCTGCGCCAGAAAATATTATCAGTGTCGTCTGGGGTCTAGCGGGCATCAATCATAAAAAAATTGCTCCGAAACCAAACGAGCCAACGCCTCGGATACGGATGGAAAATTTTAAGATGACCTTAGGACACGGACAAAGACTGAAGGCACCCATCGCAACTAATTTGGTTTTCCAGATATATTTAAAGGATTGCGACCACCACTGGACGCTCGACTAACATGTGGCATCTATGTTAATAATACGGTGGGTGTTAACAGACTTCACAAAGGAGCACATTGTGTATACTTCTTAATCCAAGTAGATATGGTACGGACTGCTTTGGTAAAGTACTCGTTTCCAAATGCTGACTTGAGACGTGAGCGTTAGCTCGATTCCCTTGCGGTAGCAGACGTATGATGACGTGACGGCGTCATGCCGTTTGCTGTCACGGCATGCGATTCGGTTTTACTGTTAAGGGGGACCTTTAAGTGTTTCACATTCAAAATTTGCAAGTCTTATTTGGGAAACGCGAGATAAGTTGTAAGTAAATCATACAGTTACTTGACAGCAGTGGCGCTCAGACTAGCACCTCCAGTAGACAGATTTGACGGTGCCGTGGAATAACGTCGATTCTTTTAATTTTAGACCTGTCACGAGCGAACAGAGAGGGTAAATACGTTAATCCCGCGAAGCGATCCACTCAGGCACTGTTACTCTAATATTCTTTATGTGAATGTCTTGAAATTGAAAGCGCTGAATTACAAAATTCGGCATCCATTAATTTTTATTTCATTTCATGGCACCACATTCACCTATTCTCATCTGCAGTGGTTCGCATAATGCAATAAGCGGATGACGGGGGTAAAGCTCGCGCCACCTAGGAAAGTCAACAATTGCTCCGGCATTAAATCCGGTCACCAAATTCGGATCAAACTCTATTGTCACATCGGCTGCAGAAGTGCCTACAATTAATAATGTCTTGATAAACCTCCAATTCTCTTCCGTATTTCAGCGTAATCAGTGATGAGCTTCCCTTAACTCAATTCACTTTTTCCAAATGTATCGCTTGATTGCCTATAACTAGAACTGAGATCTTTCCACACGAAGCGTATTTACAGTGACTACTTTTGTAGGCATGATGGTACAGACTTGATTCACTAAAATGCAACTGTTCACTCGTAGGGGTACACTCTCTACAGAATTCCTCAGTTGTTAATTAAATTTTCCCCCAAACAACGCCACAGCTTATTCGGCGGCCGTAGAGTACCATTTGTGCTCCAATGGATGTTGGAATTTTATCGCTGGCGAGGGGGTCCTCATCAGCTGTGAAACTATCATGAGCCAAGTATGGCGGCAGACGATGGGCTGAATATCCAAGAATTTGCACGATGTTAGCTGTTTTTTTGACTTTTGCAAAAATACCGGGACTGACTGACATAAGCAACTGACAAATGACAGCACGTCCAAATTTCTGAAGACTGTCATTTGATTTTATGGCTGCGCTAGTTGTCAGGTTGTCCGCGTGCATGTGACCACAGAAATGTAAAATACTCGAGAGACACTTAATTGGACGGAAAGTCGGATGAGATATTCAATCCTCTTGTTCCTTCATTCGCAGATAAGAGTATGTGACTTCTGATGAACTTCTTAACCTTCGAAGATGGTTAAGATTTAGTGTGAATATACATTTCAAGTGCACACTTGTACACGAAGTGGTTTGCTGTTGAATCCTCACTGATTGTCGTGACTACGACATTTGGCATCCTCGAGCCATACGTACAGAACTAGAGTGATCAATATTTCAGGTATGTCAGCTGCATGCCTTGCTTAATCAAAGTGTAGATAACTGTTGACATTCTACACAATCGCATTCCTTAGTCACATTCCTGTTTGGACAAGTCTTGTCAATTGCATTGCGAGCATTTTGTTCCTAGTTTAATGAATGTTTTTTCAAGGCACCGCCGCCGGCATGACGATGATCATTCCATGAAACACATCATCTAGTCGTTTGCATTCAAATAAAAATTATTTAACTAAGCAAATAATAATTCATTGTTCGAAAATCAACACAGAGAGTTCATTCCAATTTAACAATCTACCAAATAACAATACAAATACATGGGCATAACATAAATAACTTGAAATCAACGTGCTACCAGCAATTTGCGTTAATCCAAAGTTGGTCAATCGATTTTTCATTGATATGCACATGGTTGTCGAGAGTGAGTGTGCCTGTGTGCATGTGGCATGTGCAGTGCATGACATGGAGTGTTTTTATTGTGTTGCATTTGATTGCAGGATACTGTATACGGATGCGGATACGGGATGACAAAACAGGAAGTGCAGCTGTTGATGTGCACATGAACATGAACAGTGCTCGGCAAACACTAATTTTCTATTTTCCTGCTTTTTGTGTGGTCGACTGTTTGTGTCTAGTAGTGTGTGTGTGTGTCTATGTTTGTACCCTTTTCGTTGGCCGTTCAATTAAGTTCACAGTTAAATTTTTTGTTCACAAAAAATAGAAATATTGTTTCCTTTTCATTCTTTTACAATTTGTATTGAATTCACTAATCATTGATAAAAAAAAAAGCAGTGAGCATGTGCGCGCCCGTTCTGTAACTCAATGCTTAAGCCAATATGCATGCAATTGAAGGTTCTTTTGGTGTTTTTTTTATCATTTTCATTAGATTGTCAAATGCAGATGAACTTGTTCCATGGATTTAATAGGACTTTCTAAATAACGATTATGGGCGCTTTGAAAGCCCACACCCTTGTGCACTGGGTTACAATGGCATGGACACGAAAAATGAAAACCGACAAGTTTTTCTGTAGTAGATTAATTTTAATTGAAAAAGTAATTCCATTTGTTTTCCATGTTGGGGCATGAAAAATAAATTGCCATTCGATAAAAATCACATTACACTTAATCAGTTTAGAAGGGCTTATGGGATTAAGTTATCGGCCTTTTTTTGGTGGAACCATTATTTTCGAGTGTCTAATGGGCGATAATCATTTTCCAAATCACTTCCTCTTCAAACTAGACAATAGTTGACCGCATCGGCGGCAAGTACAAAAAATGTGTATAGGATGGGGTTTGTTTGTTTCCCTTTTTCGGAGGAACTACAAGCCCGATATGAAAAATGTTTATTGCGTTTGACAAGTCGTCTATTGAGAACATTTTAACGAACTAACTGAGAGCTTGAAATTATAATTTCTATTTTAGCCAAATTAATTCTCACAGTCATTTCATATTTTGATTATTACGCAAAGCAGGTACGATAAAAACGTTATTAATGCAACGCAAAGCTGAACAGAAATAGATTAAGCGCAAGAGAGCAAGAGCAAGAGAGCACACACCTACAGCCCGAATTTAAGTGACGTGAATCGTATCACATGTTTCGCAGTTGGTCGTCCTTTGCATTACTTTGACTTCTTCTTATTCTTCTGGTGGCGCTACAATCCGGGGGTGAACCTGGGCCTCAACCAGTAAGCCTCTCCACCTGGCACGATCTTTAGCCAGCTGTCTCCAACTGTGCACACCAAGTTGATTGAGGTCCTTCTCCACCTGGGTGCGCCATCGGTTCCGTGGGCGTCCTCTATTGCGTTGTCCCACTGGTTCGGAGTCGAAGACTCTTGGTTTGGAGCAGTCTTGTCCATGCGCTCTACATAGCCCAGCCATCTTAGGCGTTGAATCCGTAGACGCCTGACTTGCCTCATGTCGCTGAACAGCCCGTACAGTTCGTGGTTGAATCTTCTTCTCCAATAACCATCAACGCAGACAGGACCAAAGATTGAACGCAGAACTTTTCTCTCGAAGAGACCAAGTGCTTCTTCATCCGCTTTTGAGATCGTACATGCTTCCGCACCATACAGCAGGACAGGGATGATCAAGGTGTTATATAATGTTAACTTGGTCCTTCGAGAGAGGACTACTCAATTGCCTCTTCAGCCCAAAAAAAAACAACGATTGGCAAGAGTAATTCTGCATTTGATCTCGGTACTGCCTATGGTGACGTTTTGGCCAAGTCGTCGATTTCTTTGACTTACTCTCTCTTGATTCTTACTCTCAAGCTCTCCATTGCAATGAAAACTGTTATATGTATGCGAGGCAATTTGTGAACAATTAAAATAAAAGCCACAAAAAAATGCAAGAAATTACTTACTCCAAATTCAAGGCGGGTGAAACCGCGGAGTCAACTAGTCAATGAGGAAATGATTTACAACTTAGGTTGAAGTTACTGACTGCTGTACGAAAAGATAGCAGTCACACTTAAGCCAGCCAGGTCCATTGTGCTACAACCTAACGTGCTTCACAAAAGAACATAATAATAATATAATAATATGGGTGGCGCGACAGTCCGAGGTGGACCTGGGCCTAGCTTTCTCAGCAACCACGTGTGTTGTGCGTGATATTGTTTTTTCACGCGTGGAAGGGACCTACAGTTTAATGCCCACTCCGAACGGCGAAGTTCAGAAGCTTTTTCTAGACAGAAAATACTCTTTGAGCATTGTCAGTGACTCGAAAGAGGTGGAGCCGTGAAATATGAAAGGTGGTAAATTCGGGTATCGAACCTGGCACCCTCTGCGTAGGAGTCGACGCACTTACGCACTACGCCACGGCGACCAAACGAACATAATACCGTCTTATTTAACACAACAATAGTTCTTGATTATAAGGATGTTAGTGATAAGGAACTAATCCTAAAGAAGATTCTTTGACTTCTTCGCAGAGTATAAAACAATAGTCGGGGCAGATCTTTTAAGCTTCTCAACAGATTTTAATGCGGTTTTGATCGAATGATAAAACGATTCAAGAGGAAGGCTCGTACGACTGCTTATTTTGTCAAATTGTTGTACCAGACCAGATATGAGCGTTGTACTGAAGCTTGGGCCTTATAGACCCCTTATAGATTCAAGCCAAATCAGACAGGCTGAAATATTTCTTCCATCGATTAAGGGAACCGTGGTAAGTGTTGTAGTGATACACATGCCAAGGTTGGAAAGTTTTCCGATTTAATCGAAACAAGCGCCAATCATGGATAATGACTGATTTTCAAGGGCTCGTTTGAGTGACAGCAGACAGCATTGAGTTTGTGAGGCATTGAATTCGACTCTATTATTTTTTTCCCCAGTTAATTATGCTGGCAAGTTCGAAATTAAATGTGCATACGTTGCCGTATCAATTCTAGAGTCGAAGAGCGGGATCGTTAATCTTGGAACGAATATAGAAAGTTGAGAGTGCTGTCTGGATTAGAAGTAGCAGAAAAGAGATCATATATAAAAATGAAAAAGGGTGTCGGAGACAGATAGGAGCCTTAGTCTACACCAGCATTAATTTGAATATCAGACTTGCACTCATGCAGAGAAACTTGAATTGAACGATTTGAAAGGTAGTTTATAATCCATGGAAGAAAAGATTCATCGATACCATAAGCATGCATTTTCGATAAAATAGCTTGATGCTAAACTCTATCAAATGCCTTAAAAATATCAAGTCTAATGATCATGCTTTCGCTTGAGAAAGGATTGATTCCACTTTTTTAGGAAATAAGGTATCATATCGTATAGCCGGTTATACAAAAGCTTCCGCGATAAAAGCTTCCCAAGTGCGATGGGTCGGTACGAGATGGGTATCTAAGAATCCACCCTTTTTACGGAGGAGCTGGGCAAATGCTATTTCCTCAGCTCACAGCTGGGATGCTATTTAAAATACGCGTGGGACTTAAAGACGAGTTCGAATTCTTAACGCTTTTTATAAGCAACGTAAAGTTTTTACTACCATTGGAACATGTTGCTTACTCCCCGCAATATCCAAAATAATAGCTCGAATAATTATGGAACGTATCAATGAACATTAAAATTCAACTTTCAAGTCGAACAGGCTTGTTTTTGCGCTGGACCCCCCTACGTCATCCTGGTCTCCGCTACATCTATTGCTTATCGACGTCGATAGCTTGACTTAAGATGCAATCTGAGCGGCCTGCACAAGGGATGCATTCTATCTTATAGCTTTAAAAAAGGATACATATGGAGAAAGTAAGGACCATGTCTTGCACAATTGTAAGTTTGTAAGGTCCATAGTGCAAAGAGAGCTCTTCAAGGGTGCATAATTTCTCCAGTTTTGTTTCTGGTAGTTATCAGAGATGTACTCCGTGTAAAACTGGCGGACGGGAATTATGCCATTCGATGGACTTAACATCTTATCTTAAGCACCTAGACTACGCTCACAATATTTATCCACATTCGCATCGGGTAATGGATCTTCACAAAGTGGGGATCAAAATAAATACAGTGAAAACAAAACCCCTTGCCCATTTCTGTCAACCGCGCACAACTGAACATTGGAATGACAGGAAGTCAATCAGTTACCAGCTCTCTATATTTACGAAGCGTGGTCTCGCCTAATCGCGTTGGCACCGAACTAGATGTGAGCAACAGAATCAGGAAGACTGTGCTTGGAATGCCATCCACGATCTGGAAAAGCAATGTTATCAGCTTGAGAAACGACCTGCGACTGGACCACTCCAACCTGGTATCGGTGCTGATATATGGATGCAATACCTGGAAAGAGGACACCATTACAACACGAAAGCCGCAATCTTACGTAAACAGATATTTTAGAAATGGCCTTAGGAATTTTTGGCTGATCTGTATTTCCAGAGAAGAACTGTACCCGAGAACGGGATAGGAATCAAAAACATCACAATACGAAGGAGAAAATGAAAGCAAACGACATTGTGTGTCGTAAGTACGGCATGCAGTGGAATCCCCTTACCTAGGCAGGCCTAGAAGGGGAACACCCTAGACAAACGGGGCGCAGAACAGTTGAAGAAGAATCCAATTCACTAGGAATTCTCTAGGTAGTTAGAAAGATCTTTCTCGCGTTGACGGCCTATGCCACCAGAGGGGTTAAAGGAACGTGAAACTTTTTGCATCAACTTTTGCAACCCTTGCTTCATCTGATCAGTTTCCAAAGTTCTTCGTTGCGATTATCCTATATCTTTCTCTGCCCGTCATGCAAGAACAATTATGAAGACAGATCGCAGTAAATACACACATTTGTTAATATTTAATCCAGTTGATGTGCACCACATTCCTTTTAAAACAGAAACCCCATGCCACCCCAACTGCGGAGTCGTTAGTCTCGAAATCATACGCTTCTACAAACAGTACACATTTCTATAAATCATATTTGTTTGTTTGTACATCACCTTAACCACAAGCCATTGACACATTTGCTGGAATGCATGCTTGCAACATTTTCACTGCCTCGCAAGCAACCAGACGTGAAGTCTTAACCAACCACTTCCGGAAATTTCCATCAGCGTGGATGAACAACCGCAGCGACTAGCGAAAAGGATCAATAAATCAACTTCATCGATAAGCCGCAACAGGGAGCATGCAGTCCCTAAGCATTCTGTCATAGCCATTCGAAGGCGGATACAACCACTCCGCACATGCGGTGCGAGCACAACAACAATAATTGACTAACCACAAGCTCAAGCTCTGCGGAAAAACAACCACAGCACCATCGCCGCCACGATACTACTCGTCTCACCGAAGGCAGGGCACAAACGCCAAATACTGGCTGTCAATTGACTGACTATTGCACCTGTTTGGGGTTTGGCATCCTGGTATTTCGTGTAATTAAAAACCTTTCATGTCCTGCCCCGCACACCCACCCACACAAATTCAGACAGTTCTATTGAACAGGAAGAAAAAATAATTAATATCGCTAAAGAATGTGATAGCCAACCGTTTTGACGCTGCCGCCAAATGACAAATTGACTAGCGGCCACAGAAGTAACATTCGAATGACAGTGGCCTGTCAGCGTGATAGTTATGCTGTGCTGTGATTCGGGGAAATCGTAAATAAAATACTCGTGATAAATCTGAAAAATATTTACCCTGTCAAGTAATTAGGCAAACAATTTTTGCCTTTTTTTCGTATATCAATTTAATTGGTACGACGACGAGGGAAACTGGGGAAATTTATGACGCAGTGTCGTATTTCCCATTAGATTGCAGAACAGAATTTGAAATGCTATCTCGTTGTGGTGTTTTGGTGAACGAATTTCTAGGACCATTGACACGTGCCTGTGGCTTCTGTTGGATCATCAAAATCAAAAGGAATGATAGAAATTGATGCAAAAACGATATGTAATCTGAAAGCGAAAAAAATATGTTTGGGATAGCTTTTAATTGGACACATAAATGGAAAATCATTTTTAAATAGAGAACTGGTTGATATTGGCTGTTCATGACGGACTGGTTCTTCTATCTTTTTTGGTGCTGCGATCATCCACTCTATTCTGCGATATGTTATCATATAACGCTCACAAGGATATCTCGCGAAGGGTCCGAATGCCTTTCTAATCTGCCCATTGACCCCTCATTATTTTTGGGTTAGGATGTTGCCAGGAAAGTTTTCTTCAATCACAGACCATTTTGTACTTCCTTTTTCTAGACGAAAACACTCCTTGAAATCTACATGTTCTGCATCAAAACGCTGTCCGGTCTGTCCTGTCGTTTGCATGATTTTGGCCATACTTCACACCATCATCGGTTTCTTCTCTGCCACTGAGACTGCATATCCTTGGAGAATCCTCGCTTACTCGTTATTCTTAGATTCAGGCCCCTCCTTTATGCTTTCATGTCAATGCCCCTACTCCAAATCCCAGACATAGCGTACACAAACCCATATTTATTCAAATTTCATCAAGCCCTTCCACGCGTTCATTAAATTTTGCACGAGTGAACTCTCTAAATAGCACTTCATTAACTCGCGGATCGAACGTTCGTCAAGAGTTGCGGCTGTAAGATCAAAGACCCTAATTCGAAGCAACTTTTTTGTTCGATAAGCGCATCCACTTAACAACTACACCGCATCCTCGTACTCATACAAGTAGTGTGTACCCGTGTTGGTGGTGCTTCATAACCTCTCCCAACTTTGCCGTTGTGGTCTCAAAACGTGTAATGTCATTCAACCTCAAGCGAAAGTTTCCTGCCTCTTCTCTAGCGAAGCACACCCCTTTGGGTGTTCCACCACTACACTCGTTATCCGCCTCACATTGGCAACTTACGAGGATGTGAAGAGATGAATTCATTTAAATTAGCATTTTTAATGGCTACGACACGCTGACTCTGGCACGGCTACGGCACAGAAAAAAATAGAAGAATAAGTTTCCATCCCTTTTTAACAGTTAACCCAGCTTGTGGCGAGATATGGAGCCAATTGACTTGGGGCCATTAAGGGGCGGGTTTTTATTTGGTCTTAGGGCCACACATGCAGATAGGCCAAGTTTTGTGAGATAAGCGAGGGTGTTTTGGCATCAGGGACAGATGTCCTGGTTAATTTCATTTGACCGGGAACCGGAGGAGTGTGAGATGAGTGAAACTTGAGAAGTGAATGGAACCCTCACTAATTCAACCAGGGGAAAAGGGAGGTTGTAAATAGAACTAGACCACGGGGTTACAAGTACAGAATCCGAGTGAGAAAAAGGTCAAGATCTGCGCGCTTTAAATTCAAAAGGAATTGTGGACTTGAGTACTCTTACTCAGACTCATACTCATACTCATACTCATACTCATACTCATACTCATACTCATACTCATACTCATACTCATACTCATACTCATACTCATACTCATACTCATACTCATACTCATACTAATACTAATACTCATACTCATACTCATACTCATACTCATACTCATACTCATACTCATACTCATACTCATACTCATACTCATACTCATACTCATACTCATACTCATACACATACTCATACTCATCCTCATACTCATACTCATACTCATACTCATACTCATACTCATACTCTTACTCAGCCTGATACTCATCTTCATACTCATACGCAAACTCATACTCATGCTCATACTTATACTCATACTCATACTCACACTCATACTCATTTTCATACTCATACTCATACTCATGCTCATACTCAGAATCATACTCATACTCATACTCATACTCATACTCATACTCATACTCATACTCATACTCATACTCATACTCATACTCATACTCATACTCATACTCATACTCATACTCATACTCATACTCATACTCATACTCATAGTCATACTCATACTCATACTCATACTCATACTCATACTCATACTCATACTCATACTCATACTCATACTCATACTCATACTCATGCTCATACTCATACCCATACTCATACTCATACTCATACTCATACTCATACTCATACCCATACTCTTACTTATTCTCATACTCAGACTCCAAGATGTAGAGGCGGTACAAAAAAATACTGTGCCGTAGCTACGCTGGACATCAAAAACGCGTTTAACTCAGCGAACTGGTCCTGCATCATGAGATCATTGAATAGGGTGAGCACACCGCAGTACTTGAGGAAGATTATCGTCAGCTACTTCACCAACAGGAAACTTAGATACCAGACTGAAGATGAAATGAAGTACCACGAAGTCTCGGCAGGCGTTCCACAGGGTTCAGTTCTTGGACCCCTTCTGTGGAACCTAATGTACGACGGAGTACTGAGACTCACGCAACCACATGGAGTCAAGGTGATCGGTTTTGCCGACGACATCGCGATCGTGACAGTAGCCAAAAACATCCACGAGGTGGAAGCAGCCACAAACGAAGCGATCGCCAGGATCAAGGATTGGATGGAATCCGCCGACCTAGAACTAGCTGACCACAAGACTGAGGCTGTCTTAATAACCAGTCGAAAGACGGTGGAATACGCTAGCTTTCGGGTTGGTTCCCAGATAATTCGTTCGAAGATGGCTCTGAAATACCTAGGGGTAATGCTCGACAACCGGCTTAACTTTAAAACTCCCGTCGAGTACTGCAGCAAAAAAGCAGCAAGGATGCAGGCAGCGCTTTCAGGAATGCTGCCCAACATCGGAGGACCTGGATACGACCCAAGGATCCTGCTTTCCACAGTGGTAAGCACAATCTTTCTATACGCTGCACCAGTATGGGCGGGGGCCCTGGCGAACACGGAAGCAGCAAGGAAGCTCTCGACATCATACAGGCTCTGCGTGATAAGAGCAATCAGCGGTTTCCGAACAATTTCGTACGAAGCAGCCTGCGTCATTGCGGGTATGGTCCCGATCGACATTCTCGCCACCGAAATACAAAGGATCTACCTGCGGAGATCTGCAAATCACTTGGAGACTAACGCAAGAGGTCTAAAAAAGGAGGAAAGGGCAACATCAATGACACTGTGGCAAACCAGGTGGGACACCACAACCAAAGGCAGATGGACCATGGGGGTTACCGGAAATACCTCCACAGATTCGGTCACGACAGCTCACCCACTTGTCCAGAATGCGCGCGCGAAGATGAAGACGCAGAGCACGTAATATTCCATTGCAGACGCTTTGCCGTGGCGAGAGGAAGTCTACCAACTCCCGAGCTCCTAGTTAGCCATATGATGGAGTCAGCTGACAAATGGCTGGTGACATGTGCCTTTATTACAAGGGTGCAGATCGAGCTAAGAAGGCTGGAAAGAGAAAGAAAGGCCGAATTGGCAAATATAGATCACATAGCGTGATATGCTAACCAGCCCCGGGAAGTAATACCTAACGGCAGTTCCGCGGGGAAAGTGGTAGAAGTGTGCAGAGGTGTGGTGTAGGACGTAGGCGCGAGGAAAATGGAGAATAATATCCCGTGAATCGTTCATGCTGTTAACACGTGTTACCAGTATCTTGAAGAAGATTCCACATCCATTGGCGCATACCATAAAAAAAGAAAAAAAAGACTCCAACTCTTATCCATACTCATACTCATACTCATACTCATACTCATACTCATACTCATACTCATACTCATACTCATACTCATACTCATCCTCATACTCATACTCATACTCTTACTCAGCCTCATACTCATATTCATACTCATACGCAAACTCATACTCATGCTCATACTTATACTCATTTTCATACTCATACTCATACTCATACTCAGAATCATACTCATACCCATACGCATACTCATACTCATACTCATACGCACACTCATACTCATACTCATACTCTTACTCAGACTCATACTCACACTCATAGTCGTACTCATACTCATACTCATACTCATACTCAGAATCATACTCATACCCATACGCATACTCATACTCATACTCATACGCACACTCATACTCATACTCATACTCTTACTCAGACTCATACTCATACTCATACTCATACTCATACTCATACTCATACTCATACTCATACTCATACTCATACTCATACTCATACTCATACTCATACTCATACTCATAGTCATACTCATACTCATACTCATACTCATACTCATACTCATACTCATACTCATACTCATACTCAAACTCATACTCATACTCTTACTTATACTCCTTCTTATACTCATACTCATACTCATACTCATACTCATACTCATACTCATACTCATACTCATACTCATACTCATACTCATACTCATACTCATACTCACAATCATACTCATACTCATACTCATACTCATACTCATACTCATACTCATACTCATACTCATACTCATACTCATACCCATACTCATACTCATACTCATACTCTTACTCATACTCATACTCATACTCATTTTCATACTCATACGAATACGATACTATGACTCATAGTCATACTCATACTCATACTCATGAGAGGTTGCAGGCCTTTTGGCTACTGGCTACTGGCTACTGCCTATTGGCAATCGGCGGCTGGGCACTGTGTACTGGCTGCTGAATACCGCCTACTGCCTACTGGTTACTAGCTGCTGCCTATTCGCAACTGACTACTGGAAACCGGCTACTGGCAAGCGACTATTGGATGCTGAGCACAGAAGCTACCCAACCGCCTGACGTATTAAAAGTAGATTCGTTATTCAGTTCACTCAACTCGCCTCACACAAGAAGAGGCCGGGATGTGAAAAGAGTTTTAATTCAAGTAAGTTGATTCTCCCCTCTCTGTCTGCTTTCTAATCCATCAGTATTGCCTCCTATTTTTATGTAAGTCCAACTCAATCCCTAATGTTTCCCTAATCCTTGCTTCATGTTGGGGCTCTGTTTGTTTCAAAGGTTGAAAGGCAAATGCAAATGCAAACTCTCTCGCATCAATTGAGAAAGAACAAAAACAGTCTCAAGGAAACGAGAATGGCTCTTTATCCTAGACGTCCTGCTGACAGTTAAATAGCCACAAATGTGCCCTTAAGAAGACATCATCCACAGCAGGTCCTGCATACGGATGCATGCAAAGGCGAATGGGCTCCTGGGACCGGAGAAGATAAAATCAAGCAAATAGGAAGTTAACTACTGCTCGTACCACACGCTGTCTGGATAACTGTTTGTACGTGTTATGCAAGAATCAATGGGGAACCCGTCTCACCGCACTGGGGTTATTTGAATTCGGATGAAAAGAAGGATGCAATCCTGAATGTTATCGAACATCAAAGCAGGATGAAGTTTTCAAGTGACTTCATTAGCATTTGCCTGAACTTTACTGTTGATTAACTTGGCATCATCTTCTCGGGCGAGCAGTTTGGGCTTGTTGTTTTGAAAGGACTTTATCCGACATACGTTCGAGATCAAAGAAATTGATTCATTCCTTCGCACTGTTGTTCAGCCAGCTCCAATGATTCAACATTTAAGCAAGAGTTGAATCTCTCGACAGACGACTGGTGGTGGTTAAGGAACGGAAGGATGTCACAATTTTCCGTCTCTGTCGTCGTCTTTATTTGAATGGAACAGTGCGTCATATTGATGAACTACTGGTTGAGAGGAGACGCGTGTTGGATCGACGTCCACTGCAATCAAGCTTCGGGTCATTTACCCTTCCAGTTTGTGGAATTCTCTTATTAGAACAACGTGTTTAATTGCAGTTGCTGTGTTATGATTGGTTTTCGCCGCACCAACACTTGACGTTTCCTATCACCCTCTGGGGTGTGCTTAGTTGCGAAGGGCTGGGCAAACTGTGTTCATTATGTTTGATTTATGAGACCGAAGAAGTTTTAGACAAGACAAATGGTTGCCGCTAACAAAACTGAAACAATTAAGAGGTCCTTTTTTCTGCTGTTCTTGCTGCTCATGCTTCAGCCGGGAGGATGTGAGAACGAGGAACCAAATGGAAATTGAAGATGTTCGGAAAGGTTGACAGGGGTAGAACAGATTATTTTACTATTGAGTTGGAGAAAATTGATTTATGAAGGCTTGAAGGATAAGTGTTTGTCGAATTATTCATTTGTAATTGTTTTTCCTTGTGACTGCTGGAGGAGGAGAAGCACATCAACTTTGACTTGAACTTATGCAATGGGGCAGAGAAACGGCTGGCATTTGTTTTTTGGGATTACATTTAGATGGATTGACACGTATGTTGTTGTGTTTGGAGGAAGGCTGGCTTACAGAGTCGCCACGAGAAAAACGCTCCAATTAAATTTGTCGTCCCTAGCGGTTCAAAAGATGGGATATTAGCTATGTTTTTTTGCAAGCGTATACACGCTTAATTTTGAAGTGCACAAAAAAACGATCATCGGCGCTTAATGATTCATCATAAAATCTTGGCAGCACCGACGACATTTATGACATTTGCTAAGCAGCCAGTAGTGTAGTCGTGGAAGTTGATGGTTGATCTTTGATGGTCACAATCTTCGTTTTGTGACTGTGTAGCGTGACCATAAATTTAAAAGCAAAAACACTTAATAATTATAAAATAAAAAAAAAAATTTCGTTAAATGAAAAGAATCGTTTACGAAGCCAAAGCGGAATGTATATCAGAGACACTCTGAGTATACCAAATATTGCATACTTATGGATGCCAACAAAATTAAAAATGATCTAATACATCAACCAAACCTGCAGGTGTAAGCCACATACAGCAACCTAAACAATGAATAAATAAGGATATGACACACAGAAAATAATGATTGGACGCATTGTTTTTATCTGCGCTTATTTCTTAAGCGGCGATAGATATGATGAGTAAGTTAAGCGGATATAGGACTCATTGTTAGTGTATTTTACATGCAAAGTGAAATTCAGGCGTATATACGCTTGCAAAAAACGCAGCTGTTATCGGCAGGGAAAGAGAGATTTTTTGAAAATAGCAATCGAAAATGCGTAGCAACGCGCTACGGCTAAAGCTAGTGCAATAATTTCTCTTTATTGATTTGTGGTTTTTAACAAATTATTTACAAACCCCTTCTGATCGCCGTGGCGTAGAGAGTTAGTGCGTCAACTCCTACGCAGAGGGTGCCAGGTTCGATACACGAATTTAACACCTATCATAATTCACGGCTCCACTTCTTTCGAGTCACTGACAATGCTCAAAGAGTATTCCTGTCTAGAAAAAGATTCTCAAATTCGCCGTTCGGAGTAGGCTTCAAACTGTAGGTCCCTTCCACGCGTGGTTGCTAAGAAGCTAGGCCCAGGTGCCTTGGACTCCACCCATATTATTATTGTTATTATTATTATTATTCTTTGTTGGCACTACAGGCCGTTGTAGACCTGTCTCTGGTGGCTCCCTCCAGTGCCGCACGCCAAGTCGGGGCCTTCTCTATCTGGGTGCGCCACCTTAAACGCGGGCGTTCTTTGTTTCGTTGTCCCACAGTTTCGGAATCAAAGACTCTTCGGACCAGAGTTGTGTTGTTCATAGGCTCTGCATGGCATGTAACGGTAAATAATACCCAGTCTTGGTTCCATCGATTCATTTCGCGTAATTTCCATGTCAAACATGCACCACGCTCAGGATGACTAACTGTCGAAAATATCGACGAAATCACAGAAATCGTCAAGTAAATACTTTTTTTTACTTCCTATTAGCTAAACATTGCTCAAAAACCTTTTGGAGTTGCTCTAGTCTGTATACGAAATAAAGCTCGATGTATAGATACGATACGGTACGAATTAAGGCCAAAGAACGTTATGGCCCGAATTTTCATCTGCGATTTACTACTGAATGGCTACAGCATCGATCCATTGTTGAAGCGGATAGCGGCTGGTGACGAAAAGTGGATCACTTTCTACAACGTTCTTCGAAAATGGTTGTCTTGCTGTGTGCTTGGGATTGGTAAATATCATCTACTCTTAACTGATCTCTTAAGGCATAACTCTTGATTCGGACTTGCATTGTCAAAAATTGGACTGTCTGAAGGAAACAATCGCTCAGAAGCAGCGAGCCTTGGCTCATATGAAAGGAATTGTGTTCCATCAGGGAAACACCTGGACACGAATATAGACAGAAGCTGAGTTGAGAGGTCCTTATACATGCACAGACCTAGCACAAAGTGCGATTTTGCTGATAGTTTCGCCTAAAGAGAGGCTTGTGAAACATGAAGCTAGTTATATTCTAAATCTTTCCTTGCAAGAAGACAGCGGCTAAATATCTTGTAAAATGTAAAAATTAAGTTGTGATTAAAGCCATGTATCAGCTCAATATTCACACATAATTCGCTTCATGTACATTGTAAAATCTTACTTTTGAGAAGAAAACCAAATTAGTCTTCATAGACAAAGCAGAGTTCTCATGCCTTTTCAGGCGTTTCTATGTTTTTTCCTTTGTTATTTTGATAAAGTTTGAGTAACAAACTGCAGGGCACAGAATCCATCAAAGAAATAAAAGCAACAATTCGCACTGCGACAACTTGTTTTTTATTGTTTGTCTGTTGATTTCACGACACTGCCGTTGAAGGCCAGGGTATTTATACGAACCGATTTGACGTTATCCGTCTGTGGAGACTTCAGATCCGGGTGAACGATCTGAAGTCCGGGTGAACGATCAGCTGGTGGCTCTTTCCAAATAAAAGATCACACATGGTACCACTAAATGCAATCTCACATTGAACTGTGTCGTGTAAGTAAGACACCACGCTATATACCTAATATAGCTCGTACAGTAGAACTTCGATAACTCGAACCACCACGTGCCACAAAAATTCGAATTATGAATTAAAATACAAAATTTATATAAATATTTATTTATTTGCGATATAACACATAAAACGTAGAGGAGCATGATTATTATTTTAAATGGTCTGATACACATGACTGAAGAGCGAATTTTTTATTTTGGTCTTTAAAAACTTCTTCAAAGGAATTTAGACCATTATAGGTAGGTTAGTAGGTACACAGACTCGTTTGTTGTTTCGTGATATAAACGCAAAATGAATAAGGAATTTGCAACCAACTCGATTGAAGGTGGTTGAATCAAATCATACTCAATAATCGCCAAGTCTTTCCATATTACATCACTGCCGCTGTCATCGTTATTGTCGAGCTGAGAAGATTTGCATTCACATCTAAATATATCGAAAATATATTCATCTGTTGGAAACTCTAAAATAACAATATCGCCACTCTACGTAGCACCTTGTATATTTGTGGTATTTTTTCAAGCTTAAGATTCCGTTCTCGATTGAATTCTCTCTCATTTCTTTCGTTTGGGAGTTCAGTTCTTAAAATCATAGGAATTTCACCCTCCTCCCCCCCGCTTAGAATATTGATCAAAAGCACGATTCCGTTTATGCTAGGTCAAATGAACATACAAACGCAGTGCCCCTAAAGCGATTCCATATAAAAAGAACTTGAAGAATACGCAGAATTTGGGAATTTCTCTCTCTTCAGAATTCGGCTTATCGAAGGTGACGCCAAGTAATCTGTTCGAGTTATCAAGAAATTCGAGTAATCGAAGTTTGAGTTATCGAAGTCAAATTACAGTTAAGATTTCAGTCTCGGAGCTATTCCCAACCAATTTCATTCGAGTTATCAAATATTCGATTCATCGAAGTTCGACTACATATACCATCCAGACGGCTCGTTCCTAAATTTTTTTACTGGAAAACGTGCGGCGGGCTTCATTTTTAAATGAATCATTATTTGATTTATTAAATTGTTGTTAACATGTTGTTTTACATGTATCGATACCTAATTATTTTCCTCACTTATTTCAAGTGAAGAGATTGCTTAAGTGGACATCGCCTATTTTATTTTTTTTTTGTGTAGTTTCCACACTTTTCGAGGTAAAAACTTAAATCTTTTTTGAAACTTGAAAATTTAGAAATTATGACGGGGTGGGGGTCGGTTGGCTGTGTTTCATCAGTGCAACAAGAGCCGAGCCAGGCGTACTTGGGAAGGCCCCTATGCAGCCGAGACAGAATGTTCTTTGAAGCTTAGTGAAAACAGCAGTTACGTATTTACGTGAAAGCTTATTCTACCAAACGACCGATGTATAGGAGAGAAGTGGCCTTATCATAGCCGTATAGAAACCGATGAATCGCTTTGGTGATCGACTCCAAGACCTACGGAGAATCCCCTTAGACTGCCAGTAAGCTCAGAGCGCCTTGGTGATTTTGGGCTCGATGTGCTTTTTCCTGAGAAGTTTTCTAACTAAAGTAACGCACAGTTATTTGGCTAAATCCGAGAAAGGAATGGTGACGTCTTTTAGTTTCACTTGGGTTAGAGCAGTCAATTCCTTCCTCCTTGTGAAGCGAATGCGTTCTAGAAGTGAACTCTTATCAATCGCGTCTAGAGCTGTCTGTCTTTTTGAATACACATCCTCTAGGCACGATCCGAAAGATAGTACAGCTACGTCATCCGTATATACTTGTGTGAAGATGTTACAGCCATTGAACATTAAACTACTTAATGATACATCAAATGCTACCGATTGTCAAACACGTTTAGCTTGATACTACTCGTCTAAGTTGGAAGTCTTTAGAGTTCATGCGTGGTTCGGTTTATGAAAAAACTTAATTTTCAATTGTAATCCAGTAATTGTTTTCTGGACGTTTTCTGCACTGAGGGTTGGTAGAAGAGAAGACACAACCGTGGACTGTACAAGTTGTAGAAGGAAGCGGATTCAGTTCGGAAGTCCAAACCCCGTCAACTACTGGCTTAGGCTTAGGTTAGGTTAGGTTGAGGGGTTTCTAGTCCATTCACCATCACACTTTGATAATATTGGTCCATTGTGATACCCCTCCAAACTCCAGTGATATTGGCGTTAATTTGATCCAAATCAAAAAGATCAAGAAATTGGTGACTGGACCAGATTTGAAAACCAGATAAAAGCGTATTAACTTAGCTTTCACTGGGATTCACAGAAGAAGAAGGCTTACGCAGATGTCTTATATTATAAAGAAGCCCCCTACCTCGTTGGACCCTAAAAAGGTCTTACTTTAGTTTTGACCAAACGGTGGATAAGGGACAATTAACTGTGAAGCCGGATATTTCCCTAATAGTTGGTTACTAGCTTCAGGCATCCTTGTTCAAAACAGACGCCTATACCGGCTGTCCAGGTCAAATAATCGCTGACTGTGGACAAGTTGGCACTGCTGACTGTATGCACTGTCAAGAATGGAAGGCAGACTTAACTCTGCCTAGGTTAGGTTAGGTTATGTGGCTTCCATAGAAAGTGATGGATTCACTTAGACCCAGCGGTCCATTGTGTTGCCACTGAGCCAGTTACCGTCCGTTACTCCAGGAACCATTTTGTTTTATTCACGAATGCCCAGATTAATTTGTTACCCTTTTAGACCCAGTTAGTTCATTTATATAGAATTCTCCCAGGGCTTCACTGGAGCCCAGTGCAGGGCTGTTGCAGAGTAGATGTGAGGAGTTTGCCTCTTCTTCCTCATTCCTGTTTCTGCTACAGAAGTTTTTGTATGGCAATCCTAGTCTTGCGGCGTGTCTACTCATCGCGCAGTGTCCTGTGAGGATTCCATCTAGGTGTTTTTTGGTTTTTCCTGCCAAGACTGAGTATGGCACTGCTTCTCTGCAGTTCTAGTTTTGGCCATACTTATTTCGCATGTAGGCACGTGTTAAGGTTATTCCCTACCGATCGCTAGGTCTGTGATTTTTTTTTCATTTTATATTGGTCCAATGATTGTTGTTACGTTTCTGGCTAGCTCCTGTGCTTCACAGTTTTTTGGGATATCTCTATGTTCAGGAAACCAGCACACCGTAAGGCTACAATGTCTTGATATGTCGTTAAAAAACATACTTGGTTCTATGGTTCTTATTATTTCTTTCTATATAAATTCGAGTGCCAGAATTGCTTCTTGACTATTCTGGTTTTATATTTGATATCGAAGTCTAAGATCGGGGTTATGTAGTCTGTAGGTACGTCGGTAAGACTGGCATGACATGTGCGTTGTGCATGACGTGCTCAATAGCGAGAGTGTTTTCTGTCTCAGCGCCGATTTAGCTGCAACTTCTTTGACACAGATGTGTAAAATCGTTTCCAGTCGGTGATGTGCGCATTGCGCCTGCAATCGATATACACACCATCCTTTGGATCCTTTCATCATCTTTATGTAGCTGGCTTTAAACAGTGCCCGCCACCACACCACGGCATAAAGTAGTATGGGCCTTATCACGGCGCTAAAGCCTGTCTTTATAATCCCATCTCAGAATCCTGCAGTTGATTGCCCAGTTCCTACTTAAAGCCCTCTTGCACGCATAAAGAGCGGGGGTTGGTTTCTTTATTTTTTCTAGCGAGCTTAGTTTCCAATTGAGCTTTCTATTTAATGTAATGCCAAAATATTTGGCCTGATGTGAGAAATTCAGTTGACTTCCAATAAGTTTGGTGGCGGTGTAATTCGGGGTGTCTGATAATTTTTCATCATCATCTCACATCCTATTTCAGTTTTAGCTGGATTTACATCCAGGCCATATTTCCTGATCCACTTCGTTAAAACTTTGAGAGTGTTTTCCAGTAGATCCCCTAGGGTTTCGGGGTACTTTATGCTGATGGTTATGGCAATGTCACCTTTCTAGCTAGAAGAGTAGTTCGTTTATGTTAATAAGCCAAAGTTGTAGGGAGAGTATACCTCCTTGTTGGCAACCCCGTCTTACCACTGGGCTGATATCCACTTGGATTCGTCTGTTTTTGAGCATTAGCCTTATCCAGCGTATGATTACGAATACTCAGTCCGCTTAAGGCGTTTACTATTGATTCTGGTGTTATGTTGTTGAACGCTCCTTTAATGTCGAGGAAAGCTGCTAGAGTGTATTCTTTGTACGACAGTGATTTCTCCATAGTTCCTACAGCTACAGTATGTAGGGCTGTTTCGACAGATTTTCGCTTGCAGTGGGTACGCTGAGCTGCTGATAGTTTACAAGTTGGTATACTGCTCTTTATATATATTTATATATCTATGAGTCTTTCCAGCGTCTTTAGAAGGAATGAGGAGAGACTGATGGGTCTGTAGTTCTTTACACTTTTGTGGGAATGAAGACTACTTTTACTTTCCTCCATTCCGGTGGTACGTAGCTATAGTCCGTACGGGCCTTGTAGACTTTTAACAAGCACGGCTCCAGTCTTTTGTGGGCCCTTTGCAATTCTATGGGAAATATGCCATCTTAGCCGGTGCATTTATATGCTAGGAAGCTGTGTATAGCCCATTTGACCTTCTTTTTACATCCTACTGCCATAGAGATACTTGATTGGTTGTTCTCGAAGGTGTGTTGCACCTCTGAGAACCTTTCTTCTCTGCCTAACCTGGACTAACTCTGCCTAAGAGACCACACGCATCTCTGACCTGATGTTGATGGAAAAGTCAACGATCCAAATATTCTAAAGGATAATAAGTAGCACATTTCAGTACTAGGTTAAAATCCCCTAACATAGTCAGAATACAATGTCTGCACGTTGACACAACTGAAATCACAGTAGCCACGGCTGGCAATGACAAGGCACTGCATTATATCCGGGTCAGATACTAATCGATTGCTCTGCCAAGGGAGGAATTCTATTTGAAATAGAATGCCACCTCAATCAACAACAAATTAACCACCAGTTACCCGCTGCTTGGGCCAAGTTTATCTCTCTCGTGTCGATATCGATTTCTCATTTGCAATTAGTCTGCAGCATGCATACGTTTAAAGCCGATTTCAGTGCAAAATAAACTTTAAGTCTACCGCCGCCCGACAAGGACACACCATTCGTCCTACAAACATATAAAACTACACAAGCATGCTGACACAAATTTACGAGGACTTCCGCCCACTGCCCACAATGCGCGCCGACTGCTTGTCAACTTCTGGAAATTCCCAGCTGATAGTGGCATCCCCGCAGAGGATTTAACTTTCAAGGGTACCCAAGGTTGAACGTCAGCATGTGTCTCCAGCACTATTCCATGCGCCCAGTGAGCCATGGGCCCCAGCCGTGTGACCGCCTCTCGTCCTCGCTCGCAAAATGGAAATGAAAATAACTCGCCTGCAATACTTTATGCTGTTCCGTACTAAGTAGGTTAACCGCAAGTGAATGTAAGCTGAAGCCTGTGTTTATCTCCCTCTCTCTGCAAGTGAAACAATGCACTGATTGTCTAGCTGCCTTCGGGCCATTTTCTTTCCGTATTCTCTCCAATTTGAATGTGTTTATGATTGTGCCAAGGGTGGGAGGGGGACGGGAGGCTGTGTAGAAATTCTAGGATGTCTGCTAGTTGATGGTTGAGTTGTTTTACTAAGAATCTGTGTGCGGTGGGACCATGCAGAGCGACACAATGTTGTTTCCTTGTCTATGCTCTGGTGCATTTCTTAATCCTCTTTTTCCACTAGGGCGTATACGTGTTTTTTTTTTTCTGTTTGTTCATACTTCTTGTATTTCTGCTGTGTTTCGCCCATTTCACTGCTCTGTGGCAGTTGTAGGGCTCTTTCCATTGTTAGACAGAAAGACATTTGTAATGGGCTTGTGTGCGTGCTTGCATCTTGCAAATGAAACGAAACAAGGTCGCAGATGGCATTTACCTTCAAGGCGAACTTCTAACACTGAGTGATGAGGCAGAAAGAGCAGACATGAAATAGAGTACAAAACATTTTTCTGCATTCATGCGCTGCAAATCTTGTTGCTTTGTGGTTTGTACTCGGATTACAGCAGCTGCAGCAGCACCTTCTCTCAATTCTGTTGTTCCATTTAGTGGATGTGTAAAATAGAATCTGTACGAAGCCAGTGAATGTAGAGACCCGTATCCCGGGTTGGAGCGCTGGTCAGAATATTCGGATTCTTGTAGCATTTTCATGAAAGTGGCGAAAGGTTGTCTGGGCCTAGAATTCTGCAATGTTCACTTTAATGGAGTTGCTAACACCAAAGGTGAAAAGTGAATCCATTTTAAATCTGCTCAGAGAAGCATTACATGACTTAAAGCATGAGCATACGAGTATTTATGAACTTGTGATGGGACAATTGTAGCTGCTTGCTGTACAGTGATGCTGATGTCAATTAAAGAAATGTCATAAGAATGTCAGAAAGAAAAGAGGTGTATGACAATGACAAGGCGTCTAACTTAAGAAAATGGTTTTGCATAGAGAAACGGTGAGCTAACCTATTGCCTTATGTGCAGACTGTGCTCACGCAAGTATTGAATCCTGGCGACCAAATCCAACGCCGCCGTTAGGGTGGTGATCCAATCTTAGTCTACTCACTCCTCTCGGACGAGACATATTATTCGGTCAGTGGCTATAATCGTTTTTGGAGCGACCAAAATCCACAAATGTTCGACCAAGCATCCACAAATATTCCCTGTTTGGTGCGGTTTATGGCAAGGCGGCATCATCATCAGGCCCTATTTCTTTAGGAATGTGGAAGGAGACACCATTACGTTACCAATGGTCTCAGGTATAGATCAATGTTTACTAAATTGGCTATAACTCCTCAACATCGATAAACCCGATTTGGGGTTCACCCAAGACGGCGCTATATGTAATAGAATCAACGCACCACTTGAAGTTGAATAGTATAATGTTTTTGGGTCATCTTACGGCGAACGTCAATTTGGCTACGGCGATCAAGCAATTTGACACCACTCAATTATGTTCTTTGGGTGCTTAGTCTGCAAACGAGACAACCACTTTGGATAAGGTCGAGGCCTCGAGAGCTCGACTTATACAAGAACAATTCATGAGATGGAGTTGAATGGAGAGATTCACTTCAATTTTGACTGAGCCATGTTGAGCGCTTGGACAACTCTGCTCCAGCCCGAAGAGTCTTCGACTCCGGGCCAGTGGGACAACGCAATAGAGGGCGCCCACGAAACCGATGGCGCACCCAGGTGGAGAAGCGCCACCAGTTTTTCCAATAAGGAAAAAACAAACTGCCAAATGATCAATCTGTTGTGTCTCATCTGTTGCAAACCATCTTAATATTGCCGTGTGAGAAATTAGTGCGGTGTACATGATGCAAAAGGGGGTACATTAATATTAAGATACGATAGATAGAGTAAATTAATATTAAGAAAAATTATAAAAAAGTAATAAGTTTATTTGTACCGCACAGAAGAATCCGTCGGCTTATATTAATTTTAATTGGTATTCCCATTAACTTTTACTTCTGTGAAAACAAAAAACACATTAAGAGTGAATTTATAATATATAGTTGGCGCGACAGTCAGAGACGGACCTGGGCCTAGCTTGTGCAGCAACTTCTCATGTTGTGCGTGTTATTGTTCTTTTATGAGTGAATGGGCCCTACAGTTTAAAGCCGACTCCTAACGGCGAAGTTGAGAAGCTTTTTTCTAGACAGGAATACTCTTTCAGTATTGTCAGTGACTCGAAAGAGGTGGAAGCCGTGAAATATAAAAGTTGGTAGAATGGGATAGAATGGGAATCGAACCTGGCACCCTCTGCGTAGAAGTCAACGCACTTTTTTTTTTCTTTTTTTTTAACGTAAATTTTGTTTTTATTTTAATGAAAAGAATTTACTCGCTAGACAAAATATACTTACAACTAGCTTAAATATGTTAAATAACTTATTGTATTTAATCCTAACGTGGGTCGTCGTGGCGTAGTGTGTTAGTGCGTCGACTCCTACGCAGAGGGTGCCAGGTTCGAATCCCCATTCTGCCAACTTTCATAATTCACGGCTTCCACCTCTTTCGAGTCACTGACAATGCTCAAAGAGTATTCCCGTCTAGAAAAAGCTTCTCAACTTCGCCGTTCGGAGTCGGCATAAAACTGTTGGTCCCTTCCACTCGTAAAAGAACAATAGCACGCACAACTCGAGTGGTTGCTGAGAAGCTAGGCCCTGGCCCTCTACGGGCTGTAGCGGCACCCATATTATTATTATTATTTAATCCTAACTTACTGACCCTATGCGAGTACTCTAAGCTATTCTAATTTTAAATTATTTGTGCCTTTCGGCTTAAACAACGTTTTTTTAGTATTTAGAGACAATATTTTATTAATTTTATTTACCAAGAAAACTTGAAAAACTTGGTTTAACCTAGCTAACCTATGAAAAAAATAACTTAAAGCTAACTTATTAATACCTTAACCTAACTTAACCTAACTTAACCTAACTTAACCTAACTTAACCTAACATAGCCTTAAAATTACCTTAAATATGTCCGTAAGAGACAGACGTGTGCACCTAGGCGTATATGTTATTTATATGCATAACATATACATGTATACGCCGTGGTGCACCTTTTTTTTTTTGATTTTTTATACTTTTTTTCTTAAAATAACTTAATTCTATGTAAGTTGGCCACCATGGTCAACTGTATCGCCGTTTGGAAGACCCAACGCCGGCAGAGACCAGTTCTGGTGCAACCACCAATAAAAGTGCCGTTCTTCGGCCCACTCTCTCCTGTCCCGAGTAGAGATCGCTCTACTGAATCGGAGGAGATCCTCGTGGCTGCGAGCGACATCCGACATCCTCGTATGGAGTCGTCTGTCCACTGTTCGGCGTACGACATGGAAGATCAGTGGGCATCCATCTGTATCCTGTATTAGGCCAATTTGATCAAGATAGAGGAATACTTCAGGTGGAATAAGGCCGTTGAGGCGCACTCTGTCATGGTACATAGTGTTTGGGTAGTAAGCCCCAAAGATCAGACTGTTCAAAGAAGTCATAGCTCGTGCAATGTGCCCTCTTATCAGCTTAATAATAAAATTATCCATCCTGTTCAAGTTTGCCTCGTTGTACAGGACCTCGTTAGGATAGTACTGCTTGTACTCAGACTCGGGTGTGCGATACAGACGGAGACAGCTCCTAAGACACTGCCTCTTGAACACCCTCATCTTTTCCATCTGGGAAGGATTAACGTTGAACCACAATGGACAACCGTACGCCATAAATGGCCGTACGAGGGGTACGAGGGCCATGTAGCAGATTACCTTCACTCTGGTATCAAGTTGGCTGCTGGAAAACAACAAAAGCTTTTCTGGCTTTCGTCAGAGCAATATCTATATGTTTGTCAAAATACAGATATTGATCCAGCCAAATGCCTAGATATCTAACTACACTTTTCACGGCTAACGACCGACCTTGCGGGTCAACAATTCCGAACTTGCGCCAATTTTGGAGCGTATCCCTCGGTGCCGTGTACAACGGGGTCCTGAACAGGGTAGTTTCACACTTCAGGAAGTTGATAACCAACTTCCAGTCAAGTCAACGCACTAACCCACTACGCCACGCCGACAATTTATTCTAGCCTATTATTACGTTTTATAGAAATGAGTCGTAAGCGTAAAATTAATTAAATTAACCACAAAAAGTGTTCTATCACTGGATTGTGACGAATCAAGGAGTTAGGATCGATTCATCACCATACATCGGATGTAGTCGCTAGGTGAACTTAGTTGGCAGACTGACTTTTTACGATGTGTACACTATGTTACAACGTGCCCCACATGATTTTTTTTATTGTACCGGAAGAAATGCTGAGCATAGTTGATCTAATCTTTTTTGATAAATTTGCAGACGAAACATTCGTTTTTTATCAAAAAGAGTTTGGCTGAATTATCTCCATATTTGTAGAATCAGTGGTACTCTTTGTCCCCATGTCGTGTCCCTTCCATTTTCTCTCAATGCTGTTGACAACTGCCTACATTATGATGCTACTGGCAAGAGAGAATTTTTTTGGGATTTGCATCTTGCAAACTTCATCTCTCTGATGTCATTCTCCAATTATAACCTTCGCACCCGTCCATCAATTAACCATTAAAGCAGAAAAAAGTTATGACATCTTCGTAACACAACGTAAGTCGTAACTTGGAGCTGTCTCCCCCGACTGCAACCAGTATTAAAGGCAAGCAGGGCTTTTGATAGTTCCGATAAATACATAATCCACGGTTCGCAAGTACTTACGGCGGAATAACTTTGATGTACGAGTTCATTCCGCAGCACAACAACTTAACCTCTCAGTCATAATAAAAGTCAACAGAGCTTATCGAAGGCCTTATCCGCAGAATCAGTTGACCGGGCTTGTGAAAGCAAAAAAAAAGGACGAAAACAATTTAATTATAAATGACTACCATCAAGAGTGCAGCCAGTCTTAATCTGCTGCGTGCGGATTTATTAATCAATCGAAGTCCTTGTCACGAGGCCAAATACCTACGGGCTCCACGCCCAACCCACCCCACACTACCGCACTGTACAACGTATGTGCACGATTTAATTCTGGCCAAACAAAAAACATCGTTCATCATTTCTCGCTGTCCAATTTTCAATTTTTCAGTCAATCCTTTTCGATAATCGCATGCACTCACACAAAGGCCACAGTGCGGCCGGCAAAAAACCCACACGGAAAAATCCCACCGAGAGAGCAAAACAAAAAGGATACGCTCCACGCAAAAAGTGCATGGACTAACATGATTGATGATGTAAATATGCCAGGATACGCGTATCGTTGGACGTGAATGAATACATCCGTGACCGAGTTTGCTGTGACATTAGCGGGGACTGCGGGACACAGTTTGCTGGTTGCTACTGCTCAAGAAACCACCGCTGCATGGATACAAAACGTAAAGAGGAACGCTCCAGAATGTAAGGAAAATAAAAAAAAAAACTCACCCGGGTAGGACTTCATTTTTAATTCATTGCGGATGAGTTAAGTGAGATTGACAGGACACCGTAATGGATTGGCTTGGATGTTGACTTTTCTTCGTCTCTGCTCAAACGCTTACCCACTGCAGCAGCTATCCATTCTCCGTGCCGGCTAGTCAAACCGTCAATCCTCTTCGAAGAGCACTGCCAGCCTGCTAGTGAGCCAGCCCGTCTGCCTGTTTGTCTGCCTACTTGTGCTCGCCTCTCATTGCTGCAGAGCTACGAGGGCTCTTGGTCAAGGCACACCATATTTTTTACTGCTTCCTTTTTTCGTCTATCATCCGGAGAGGAGATCGTTTTTTTTTCCTTTTCATTCAGCCTCCACTTTTTGCCCTTTTTTTGTGTAGAGTCGGCTCCCATCGGCTCGGCTCTCTGCAGGATTTTGATGTCAGAAATGAAATTGGATTTTATTTTAACAACTACAAGGATGTCGAGTGGATCATTGCTGATATATTTGATATATGCGTAGTTGATGCCATCCACATGGATCCGATGGGGCGTGATGGCATGATGGCATGGCATAGCAGCGCACCAGGCGCCAGTAAAGCCATCGACGATGACATTTATTAGTGGATGAGCGAGAACGGATTGACAGAATGATAAATCTACGCTGGGTTATAATATTCTATTTGATGTGATTTAATATATTTGTTAATAGGATTTGCCGGAGTTACAGCCCAGTCATGGCTTAGGAGCCTTAGTAGTGTTCGCTTTGTGTGTGTGTGTTCGTGTGTGGATGGGTGGATGGTGGGAGGGTGGCACCGCTCCAGTCGTGAGTCGATGCAATGGCAGTGGAAGCTGTGGATCAATATTTGATAGACAGGCAATATGTCCGAGGATAACGTGAATTTGAGTAAAAATATTGCTCTGACTTACTGATAGCAACAAAGGCGAACACGAACACGAACACATTGCCATCCGGTCGAGAGGGACTGAATTGGGTGACACATTATGAAGAATCTGATATTTTACGTGTTCAGCTTTCCATGTGATGCCTCCGTCGCCTGCAGAGTACGAGTATATCGGCGGCGAAGATGTTGTGTGTCAGAGACAGGGGTGCGCACTTCTTTGGTTTGAGTGTTTGAAATGGAGCTGTTCCATTTAAGACACGGGGTGGTTGGGTGGGGTACAATAAAATTTATAAATTGCACTTATAAGTGTGATGACAGGATGACAAAGTGGATTTCATCGTGACGGGCAGTGACGTGAGGAGCGCCTTAGACAAAGGAAAATGCAATCATCCAAATTTAGACTCCTTGTTGTTTCCGCACAATGGATGACAGCTGCTTGCAGACGCAACCTAAGTTATTATGGCCACGATGGATAAGGTTAGTCTGCTCTACATTCGTTCCTGGAAACGTCTCAACTCGGGCATTATGCGAATCGAATGAATGAATGGAAGGGGATTGAATCATCAGGAGTGATGGACAGGGTCAGCAGTGAATGATGACTTGCATTGGGGTCAATCTCTCGCTCAGTGCATATTTACCGATTTCAATGCATCGGAACAGAAGGACCATCAACTGCTGCATTACTGCAAATTGAAGTGATTCACGGAAGGAGAAGGATAGGAATCAGGTCTTTCTCTTCTAGTGTAAGCGGAATCGATTTTGATTAATTTAACCCATGAATGCAAGAGATGCACTGCAGCTTGCTGTGAGAAATTTCCTGCTGGAAATTAAGTGAATAAGGAGAAGAAAGAAAATGTATTGAATAGTTGTGAGAGGGTTGGTGCTTCACTCGAAAGGCGCATTTAGTCGTCTTTCTCCAGTCATTGCAAATAATGGTCCGTATTTTGGGTCGAAAAATCGGTTCTTACGAAGACGATGCTCTATTGATGTCTCTATTCATTGGTATTTTAATTCTACTTGAAGTTTTAAAAACAGGAAATGTTCTGTTCTCTGGGCAATGTGAATTACAATTCAGCGCTATGGTAAAAACTGAGGGCTGCCATCGCAAAGACTATCGTCCTATTAATTCACTTCGATGAAACCGTCGATGATTTGCTTCATGTAAGACCATCACTATAGTCTCGCCTCTCGTTACAGTTTGAGTGCTCTGAAAATAATAACTCTCACGTAAAAATGACATCTGTGCTCTTATTCCTCTCAAATTTCACTAAGCCAATTCTCATTTCAGTTTGCGAACAAAACCAATACAAATGCGACCTATCCCTATGAAAATGTCTTGAAAGTGTAGAACAAGATATGTATACACAATTTGTTCTCATTTAATAGGAGACGGTACTGAAAGAGGTATCGCCAAAAATCAGTCGTCAAGAGGACAGTTAATGACAGTTTTCAGCCTTCGCGAAGCAGACAAAACGATATCTTTCAGACGCTATCCTTTTTTTATGCTTACATGACGCGAGACGATTGTCGCTTTACGCGATTAGAGCCCAGAAGAGTGATATTGAGGTCACATACATCACATTCTATATACATATGTGCAGCAGTAATTAGCAAGTTCTGGCGTTGTTAAGCAACGACGTGGAATTAGAGGTGGAGAACTGTCAATGGCACAATCGATTATAATTGATATTTTTTCATTGTGATATCTGAAAGCAAGCAAAAAAAATTTGATTAACCTCAATTTACAAATCAAATAGTTATCATCTCAAATTGTCACTTACTTGAATTAAAGTAGTAAAAGTAAACTTTATGGTAAACATTATTTTAATAGAGTTTCAGCTATTTCCATGGTCGTTATGGATTCTTAAATGGTAAAAGAAAGAGCACTGATGTCGTTGGCAACTTTGTTCAGAATTCTGTGAAATAGGTTTATGTTTTGGTTTTTGGTATCCTTATTCTGTTATTGGGGCTTTAAGCCCCTTTATGAGATATTATAACAAAAAAACCGTTTTTTAACGGGGTGTTTATTTTAACGTTTATTTTATTACTGTATTTTTCGATTAGTACATTTCCTGGCGAAGAGATTGATGTATCAGTAATTTTTTCTGATTCTGAAAACGGAAGTAATAAGCAAAAATGTAATTGTTTAAGATTTACGCATTTTACAGATGTGCGTAGATCATTGCAAACAACAGCCCACCAGTGGAGTTCGCACACGCACATCCATTCCGAGACAACTCAAAAGCCACAAACACACTGCTTACTTCCACCCACTTTAGGTGTGTTTTCTTGCAAGCGTATATATGCTTAAATTTCATTTTGCATTTAAAATAAGTTACTCATCATATCTATCGCCGCTTAAGAAATAAGCGCGGATAAAAACAATGCTTCCAATCATTATTATTCATTTTCATTCCTGAGCTTATTCATTCATTGTTTAGGTTGCTGTATGTGGCTTACATTTGCAGGGGTGGTTGATGTATTTCATAATTTTTAAATGTTTTTGCATCCATAAGTATGCAGCTTTTGGTGTACCCAGTGTGTCTCTGCTATACATTCCGTTTAGATTTCGTAAACGATGTTTTTCATTTGATGAAAATCGTTTTTATTTTATAATGTTTAAGTGTTTTTGCTTTTACAATCGCAAACCGAAGATTATGCACATTAACGATCAACTATCACCTTACACGATTCCACCCCCTGACTGTCACAATTGTCATAAATATCGTGGGTGCTGCCAAGATTTTATGATGAATAATTTAAGCGTATATACGCTTGCAAAAAAACACAACTCCTGATGAAGTTGTGATGTGCCATGTTGTATTTGACTGGTCTTTGCCTATAAACTTACAAATATAAAAAATGGTGTAGGGTCTTGGTAGCTCACATTTTTGAGGTAAAGAATGTTCGGGGACATTCTTGTATGCGACGTTATGCTGTGAGTTGTGTATGAAAATACGTACGTATTTATGAAAGTTAAGAAACAAGTTATTTTAATGGCATTTTAGCAAGCAAGATGCATGTATGTCTGTCATCATGTTTGTTAGTACATATGTATGGAAATTTGTTATTTATACAACTTATTATAATAATTTATCTTCGTCATTGATTGCATTTCATACGCAAGCGAAATGTATTTCATTAGAGTTGACCGTAATCTGAGTACTTTTGTGGTCACATTTTTGATCTGATTTACTGATTAACATTATCTGACTGATTGTAATCTTATTACTTTTCATAGTGAATACAAAAAGTCTATATTAAATTAATGGGTATGGAAGAGGAAGAAGAAGCAGAAACAGAGAAAAATTGAGACAGTCCTTGCAGCCGCGTACTTTTCATAGTGAATACAAGAAGTCTATATTAGGGAAGAGGGCAGGACCTTTGATCACCTCTAATAAAATCGTACTAGCCTATGCAATGACCGTCACCAAGACACAAGGACAATCTTTATAAGTATGTGGCCAGAATTTAGAAAGTCTGTGATTAATTATTCCTCTATGCACCAGACGGTAAAACAAAAAATATTGTATATAGTGAAGTGGAATTGTTACTTTATTAAGTCAATAATATCTGTATGTACATATAGTGAAGTGGAACCGTTCACGCTGGTGGTTTAAGACTGACTGCTGTCGGTTGGTGTCATCGCGAACGAACGTCCAGTGGAAAATGCGGAGGTACGTGCAGGAATGTGCTTACGGAGCACATGCTTATCTGCTTCCTGAGCGTCATGAGAGATCTTGTTGTTTGTCTCAGCAAATACTCCCAGTATTTGGAACAGTGAGACTGTACGGGGTATTATATGTCACTCGCCCCTCCTCAAGATTGATGCTCTCCTGAGTATCTTCAGCTTTATTCTTAATTGTTATAGTTGTCCTATTTGGTTTAAGTTTCAGAATTACAACCACAGCTGAAGTTATTAAGATGATTATGATGAAGATGTACGACACTCCATGTTTAACATTGTTTTCGTATTTAAGCTCTTCTATTATTTTACGATTCTGGATCTGTTTTAGGTTCATATCTTCGAGCTTCATTTCATTGTTTACAATTTCTAGTTTATCATAATTTGGTATTATTACATTTTGGTTGATGGTGATTTGTTCATTCACATATATAGTTTCGTTTATTTTAACTCTACAATCGCTAAAATGAATTAAGTTATTCTTTGACAACTGGTAGTTCAAATTATTACACGTGTTCGTTAAATTTGTCTTATATAAATTCTTTGTAAGTATTAAACCATCGCTTAATTCTATGATTTCTGGATCTTTATTTATTGTAAATTTACAAGTTTCATATGAGTTTTTAAATAAATTTTGGATACAATTAACACTTTTCTTAAGATTTTTTTTATAAAGTTCATTGTTGTCGTCATATAAGGTATCATTTACTGATATGTAATAGCTTTTTGGTACAAGAATTTCGTTTCCTTTAAGGTTAGGTATTGATAACAGCATTATTTTTTCGTATTCATTGTTTGAAAAGATTGGAATTCTAAGTACAAAAATTAGTTTATTATTTGATTCAATTAGACTGCTTTTAATATTTTCCAACTTTTGAATATTAATATCAAATCTAACATTTTCTTCTTCTGTTAAAATGTTTTTCCCCAAAATTCCTAATTTAGAAAATACAATATTATCTTGGAGTTTTTCTATTTCGTTATTTAGTAGTAAAATATCTGTGTTAATTTGAATTGATTGCAAATTTTTTGCTAAATTCATTTGTTCTTTGTTTGTATGATTAATAAAATTATCCATAATACTTTGATGTTTATTAATTCTATTAGCTAAAACATTTAAATTATTTTGTAGATCGGTATTTATCCCGATTTGTTTGTTCAGTTCAGAAATCGAATTGTGATTGTTTCCCTCTATAATTCTCAAATGATCTTGCAACTCTAATCGCTCGTCATCATCCATCACGCCAAATAAAAAATTTAGTCCTTTTCCTACCATGTTAATCAAACCTCTTTTTTGTCTTGGATGTGGTATGACTGTATTGAGTTTGGAACGTGCATTACTAAGGGCGTTAGTCAGTAGCATTTTTAATGTTATGTCCCCAAAGTTTTTAAAATTATCCTCGATTGCTACTTCTACTTGGCTTATTACCTTGTGGTAGCTTCCTAAATCTACTACATGAAGAACCTTATCGTATCCTTCTATTAGATGTATCGACTCTTGTTTTATCATCGTGTATCCTGCCTGGGTGTTTATTTCCTCTAGTCTGAAATCAGCCTGGCTTAGTTTAACAGTCGTGGGAAGAATTAATGTAGGGATAAATTCCATATTTATTCTGTAAAAATAAAAATTATATCTAGATATGTTGATACTTTTATAGTTGTCTTAATTTTCAATATTATTCTGGTATTTATTTCGTCGCCTAACTTGGTTTTTATAATACCTGTTTTTAGGATTGTCTTTATCTACTATATGATTTTGCTGAACGCTATAATTTTGAATTTTTTTGTACCTGGGATCTGACTTTCCCCTTCGGTTTTTATTGACATAGTCGTTCCTAAAATCGTCTATACCTATTCTATTTTTGTTTATAAGATTATTTCTGTTCACCTTGTTCAAATGTAAACGGTTGGAAATTTGCTGAATAACGTCGTCTGAAATACAGTTATTAATAAAGTCGATGGGTTTTATTTTTGTTGTAGAATGTATTGAGTTATTATAGTTTATTATAGCTTTAAAAACTTTATCTTTTAGTTCATCCTTATTGTTTTTATCGGCTTGGAACAGTCTCATATGTTCATTTAACGTAGAATGCAGTCTCTCTACATCTGAATTACCTGTTTTCAAATAGGGAGTTGTTAAATGTAAACTTATATTGTTTTCTACAAAAAATTGTTTAATTATACTAGTACCTAATTCGTTATCAGTTATTATTAAATTTGGCTTTCCTAAGTATTGAAATCTGAACTTAAGTGCTTCTAAAATTGATATCCATGATCTGTCTTTTAGCGGATGCGCGGTTGCGTATTTTGTAAGTTTGTCTATGGTTGTCAGATACATAACATTCCTCTGTGGAAACCATATATCTACATGAACTATTTCATTATGTTTCTTAGGGGTTTCGGTAATATTAAACTTGTATTTAATAGGATGCCTATCAAACTTGGCCATATTGCAGATCTCACAATTGTTTATTAATTTATTTACTTCCTTTTGAAGATTAGGATAATAGTACTTATCTTTTAATTCTGAGAATACTTCATTTATTCCCCTATGGTTATTATTAAGGTGCTCTTTCTCTATGATTGACAGCAATTTTCCCTTGTCAGCAACATCTTTTAAAAGTGTGTTAGTTTTTAAGATTTTCAAATTTTTATTTTTTGCAAAAAACTGTCTATAGTTTTCCTGGAATTTTAAAAATAATTGCATGTCTGGACAATATAGTGCCATTAAACCTTTTTCCAGCAAAATGTTTTCCATAATGTTCACTAAGTTACTCTCCGGACCTATTTTTACAATATTTCTAACTTTTTTAAATAATATTTTCATAGTAATGGATTGCTTGTCAGCTACTTCTAATATAATCTGATTCTTAAATAGATTTAATGCTTTTTCTGTAATAGGAATAAAATCTGCACTGTCAGTATCTGCACTGTGTACGGTGTTGGAATCAAAAAGCTCATTTAGGTTTATCAATAATTCGTTTTCACTATTAGTTGCCTGATAATTTATTCTACTTAGTCCGTCGGCTACTACATTTTCCTTGCCTTTGATATATTCCACATTAAAATCAAATTCTGTTAATTTAATCTTCCAGCGTTGGAGCTTGCTATTTGGTTCCTTTAAGGAATTTAGCCATACTAAAGGCCTGTGATCTGTTTTAATCGTAAATCTTCTTCCGAATAAATACGGCCTAAAATACTTTGTGGCCCAGACTATGGCCAAAAGTTCTTTCTCAATGGTACTATATCGCTGTTCGTGACCATTAAGAGAACGACTTGCATAGCTAATTGCCCTATTATTTTGCATCAGGACTGCTCCTAACGCATAGTTACTCGCGTCGGTTATTAATGTAAATTTTTTACTAAAATCTGGGTGGACTAATATCGGGTCATTCTTTATCAATTCCTTAAGCTTGTTGAAAGCTTCTATATAATCTCTATCTTTTGTATTAACCTTTGCATTCTTTTTGAGATACTTCGTAAGGTGATGAGCAATTTTGGAATAGTCTTTGATAAATCGTCTGTAATAACCTGTGATGCCTAAAAAGGATTTAATCTCTTTCTGATTTTTCGGAATATCGATTTTATCTATGGCTTCTACTTTCTGTGGGTTAGTTTTAATACCTTCTGGGGTAATAACGTGTCCTAAAAAATTGGTTTCTTTTTTTAGAAAGCTACATTTTTCTAACTGTATTTTAAGGTTGAATTGAGCAAGGCGTTTAAGAATTAAATTTAGTGATTCAATGTGTTCTTCGACACTGGTAGAAAAAATTAGGATGTCATCCAGATAGACAAGACATATTTTTCCAATATATTCCTTCAATATATTGTTAATAAGTCGTTGAAAAGTGGCGGGAGCGTTGCGTAAGCCAAAGGGCATACGAATAAATTCGTAATGTCCATTAGCAGTGGAAAACGCAGTTTTATGCCTGTCGCCAGGGTGCATTTCAATTTGGTGAAAGCCCTTAGCGAGGTCCAATGTACTAAAGTACTGGCATCTTCCTAATTTATCAAATATCTCTTCGATATTTGGAATAGGAAATCGATCTTCCATCGTAATCTCGTTGAGCTTACGATAGTCGATAACGATTCGCCAGTTTTGCTTTCCCGATGCGTCTATCTTTTTAGGGACAACCCAAATTGGGCTATTGTATGGACTGTTTGATTCTTTTATTATACCCTGATTAAGCATTTCCTCGATCTGTCTATTAACTTCGGCTCTATGAATTTGAGGGTATCTATATAGTTTCGAATACACCGGAAATTCATGTTTTGTTATAATACGATGTTTAACTTCATTAGTGAACGTTAAATCATCACCTTGTTGGTAGAAAGCACTTTTGTTTTGCCTTATAACCTTATGCAGTAATCCTTTCTCATGACTACTGAGGTGTTCCGTTTTAATAAAGTCGACCACATTGTTTCCGCTAATATTGGTTTGAAAAATTTCTATTACATTGTCTTTATAAGCCTGATTTTCATACTCCTCATCTTCTTTATTAAAATATATTCTAAGAACCGCTTCAGTTGTTACTAGCTGCTTGTTAGGGTAATCAATGACTGCGTTAAGTCTCCTTAAAACATTATTACCTATGATGCCATCAAAATTGTTTTGCAAATCGTGTTCTAAGAACTCACCGAAAACTTCTTCGTTTACGTTAAATTCCTTAAAGATTGGAAACTTGCATAATGTTTCGATAAAGAATTGACTTCCCATTGCTCTTACTGGTATCTTTACTTTGGTTTTCCATTTAGGGTGACATATGTTTGGACTGACGATACTGATTTCCGCTCCAGTATCGACAATAAAGTATAAAGATCTTACATGATTTTTGATTTTTATATAGGGAAGCTGTTTGAGGCTCCTTCCGAAAAATTTCCTATTTCCATGGGATCCATGCTATTTGGGCTACCAATTTGGTTATTCGTAGAATTCCTGCTGCTGCGATTAACGGAAGCAGTATTGTTCTGACTGTTCCTACTCCTGTAAGTGTTACCTGATCTTTGATATTGGTTTTGATGCCGATTTCGGATCTCGGGCTGGAATTGGCTATGGTATTGGTTTCTATTTGAATACTGATTATTTTGATCTGCTTGGCCCCTGCTTGTAAAATGATTACCTCGATTTTCTTGATTTCTTGAATATTGAATAGTCGGGTTTGCTTGGTTCCTACTTAAAAATTGATTACTCTGATTCCATTGATATCGAGTTAAATTTTGATTATGATTTTCATTTTGATTTCTCCTACTGCTAAAATTTGAATTCCAACGATCACCATTCCTATTAAATCTGTAGTAATTTTGATTATTATCTTGCTCAATATAGCTTTTTGTAGTTGGACCATATAAAGTATAATTCTGGTGTCGCGCCCTTAAAATAATGTTAAAAGCATCTTCTAGCTTGTCTGGGTTTCTACTGAAGATCATGGTTTTAGTGGGCTCTGGCAAATTTTCCCTAAAAATCTGTAAAGCAATTCTATTTATTTCTTCACTACTAAAGGTTTGGTCTTGATGCGTTAATATTCTATTGTGTAACCTGTTTGTAAGTTTATTTATTTCGTTGTAGTAGTGCTCTATAGTTGAAGAGATTCTACACATCTTAAGCCTATCCACTAAATCTGCGCTACTTTCTTTTTCTCCGTAATGTTTTTTTAGAATTTCTTTGAGCTGAGTCCAGTCGGTTACCATCCCATGGTTGTGTATAGCTACTCTAGTCTGCCATACACATTTGTTTTTGATATAGTCGAAAAGTATTATTTTGCAGTTTTCATCAAAACTTCCCAGTTGGGGTATAATATTGTCTACCTGACGGATGAAATCCGGCAAATGATTTTTATCTCCTTCAAAGGGTACTATATTTTTTATACAATTAAGCATGAAATTAAAAGCCTCAATTGTTGTGGCATTCATTTTGGACAATAAAAACAATCTAATTAACTTTGTCACAAATTTAATTAACTTAACTAACACTTTAGCAAAACTTTTAATACATAAGCCAATTGTAAGGCTTGTAAAAGTAGCTTAATTTAACATAAATTTTCACTTCACTATTATTTTCTTTTACTACTTATTGAATTATTTAACTCGTACCAGTTATTTTCCCACGATGTTTTTCTGTTTCTGCTCCCTAGCCTTTTACTTTTTGTTGCTTTTGCTCGTTCGTTGCTTTTTTGGTTTTTTTTTCGTCCGTTGCTTTTTTCGTTTTTTTTCCTCGTCGCCAGTGAAGTGGAATTGTTACTTTATTAAGTCAATAATATCTGTATGTACATATAGTGAAGTGGAACCGTTCACGCTGGTGGTTTAAGACTGACTGCTGTCGGTTGGTGTCATCGCGAACGAACGTCCAGTGGAAAATGCGGAGGTACGTGCAGGAATGTGCTTACGGAGCACATGCTTATCTGCTTCCTGAGCGTCATGAGAGATCTTGTTGTTTGTCTCAGCAAATACTCCCAGTATTTGGAACAGTGAGACTGTACGGGGTATTATATGTCACTATATCCAGCAGCACTTCAATAAAATAAAAAATTAACGTTTTCTTATACATACAAATGATGATGACTTTTTTTAAATATGATTTTTTAATATGCGAAAGATATTTTTTTTTTACTTTTGAGTTTGCCTTTCGAGGATAAAGAGGTATATATATATATATTTTAAACAAAATTGTCAGAATATCCTATTGGTTAGAACTCTTAAATTAAGTGTATTTTTATTAATATAGTAATTAAGTCTTAGTTGCTATGCACTAAATACGGTCATATATTATTTATCAGAGGCAAACTTAGATTTCTCCATGTGACCTTCCATAAAAAAAAATACCAAAGACCTTTCTCTCGAAGAGACAAAGGATTTTCTCATCCACTTTTGAGATTGTCCACGCCTCTGCGCCGTACAGCAGGAATGGGATGATCATGTCTTGTATTAAATAAAATAATTGGTAAATGTCTGGTTCACGAATCAGAGCATGTATAAAATATTATGTGTATTGTAAGTGTAAGTACCGGTGCTGACAATATTAAATGAAACTGAATCGATTTCTTTCAATGAAAGAAAAAATAATTTATTTAAGTTTCGATATTTATTAAATGCTCAATAGATAGTCATAATACAATAGACAATGCACAAGTGAATTGCTTATGAAGTATATTAATAAATGACTATTGCATTATTATAAACAAAGTTAAGTTTTAGTTTGTTTTATAAAAAATTTATAGGGAAGCTAGATCAGTAAAAATGAATCTTATAACTTTGTTATAGCTGATTACAATATATACTGTGTTGCCGTTTGATTTTGTTGTTACAGAATTAGTAAACTATAAATGAATAAAATACACAATTTTATAAAACAAAGAAGGAAAATAGGCTTTGATTACGAAGGCAATGTAAAATAACAAGAAAAAAAACTCAGTTTTTAGACGTGACAAAACATGCTGTAGTTCTCCATTAAACTTGTGTATATCGCTTAGTGCTCTTATAGGATTAGATAGTGAATTCCAAAGATAGGCGGCATTGACAAAGAACTGTCTTTCAGATATTAAAAAATTAAATCTCGGTATCAATTTACATGAAGTTTTTTTTTCCTTCAAAAACATTCACGAGCGACTAAAAAATGTAAACCTTAATAATAATATTCGAAAAGCGCGATAAATATGTATCAAGTCTCTGCACACACACTTTATAATGTATGAAATTTATACTCGAAATAAATCTATCTATCTATCTTTCTTAAATCTCGGTATAGTGAGATAGATGGATCTATTTGAAGCTGGGAATTGTAATTGAAGAGGCAGGAAGGCTGTCGTGTTCTGAAGATATTGAAGGGAAATAGAAGACCGCGAAATTTAAGTTAGTTTTCAAAAGGCATACCTAAAACATTAACTGAGAGATGTAACACATGATCATATCTTCTTAGCCCATATATATATCGAAGTGCACTATTGAACGCAACTTGTAATTTTCGTAACCATACTGAATCACAATTCCCGTATAATTCACACCCATGCACAAGGATTGAAATTAGTGAAAATAGTGATTTTACCAATATGATACTTGTGTCCCGTGGTGTAATAGACTGATCTGTCCACAGGCTTCGCGAAACGCCATACGCCTTCCATACGATAGTCTTTTTATGATTGTTATGTTAAGAATCTGTTAAATATAACACCCAAATTCCTTGATGTTTCCACAAAATCATCGGGGGAGTTGTTAAGAGTGATTTGCCGAAAATACGCCAGGTCCACTTGTTCGATCACTTGCTTTGATTTATTTGAGTGTCAATCCATTATCCAAGGACCAGTCAAAAATGAGTTTACGATTATGATGAGTTTCAACGTGCAGCTTCGATCAATTTGGACATCAACATCAGCATAAATATGTATTGAAGAATGTGCGACTAGATCTGGAATTTCGTTTATATATAGAGAGAGAATAAGAGAGGACCCAAAATTGATCCCTGAGGGAACCCTCGAGTTATATTTAGAAAGCCAAACAAGTCATTCTTAACAAAAACTTCTGTTTTCTGTTGCTTAAAAGGATAATATGTATTTAACAGCAGATGGAGAAAATCCAAAGTAGTGTTGTAGTTTGTTATAGAGCAATGCGTGGTCGACAGTGGCGAGTGCTTTAGAGATATCTAGAAGTATCAAACAATTTACTTAAAGTATGTTTTGATTTGATTTTAATAATAATACGTAAGTTACAAAATACAATCGACGAAATTAAAAAATTTCATATATGAATAATTTTAGTGATACTTGAAGTCGTCTCATACCCTGTCTCATATTTGGTGGTACGTTTTGTTTACCTTATGCTCGTTGGGCTAAAGATATGAATGAAAATGTTCTGAGCAATAAATGAGATAGCAAGAGATGAAATAAAAGAATGGCCGATTCGCTCTCATGAAATTTTTCCAAAATGCTTCCAAATGACAAATAGGCTAAATGTTCTTTCTGCATTAAGGAATATAAGACTAGCGGCAATACATAAAACCTCTCTGAAAATTTGAGACTATTTCACCCGAAATCTTATGACAATTCAAATACACATTAAAATTGATCCCGCTCCTGCTTCTGCAAACACATGTATTAGTTCCAAAGCGTTTTCGTTTTACAAAAGATCAGCACAGTACGAAGCCTAGTCTCAATGAGAAAAGTGAATGCATACAACCGTGGCCTTACTAATAGCAACAGATTTTGAACAATTCAATGTTGTCAAGCATGAAGTATTTACCTGCTTCGTACAACTTTTCGATCTGAAATACGTTATCACAAGCAAATTTTCTGGAATAAGCTAGGATGCAGGGTAACGTGGATAAATCAGAGGTTATGGTGATTTCCATAACGCATGTTCTATGCACTCTACATGGCAGTGGAGTCCCATCGAAGAAGGTGGCAGTATTCTCTCGGGGTCTTCCTCACGAATGATGAAAGGAGTAATACTGATCTTTCCTGATTGGTCAAGCTAGGTCAGTTTTCAAACAAATTGGATGATCTGTAATCAGGAAGGCCGAGCTTAGTGTGAAAGCCAAGTTAGAAGTTTTCAACTCAGTATTTGTTCCCATTCTCAACTATGGTCATGAAATTGGGGCAGTTACAGAGAGAATAAGATCATGAATACAAGGCTCTGAGATGAGATTTTTTCGAGCTGTTGTGGAATTATTCGCGGAATAAGGTGAGAAACTCGGCAGTTGCTTCCTCGAATGGAAAGAGCTATGCTTCGTTGGTTTGGTCACGTAGAACGAATGCCCCCTTTATAACGACTTCCGAGGCGGGCCCTAAATGCGATTCCACCAGGCAGGCTACCGCTTGGCAGACACAGGACGAGGTGGTTGGACCAAGTCCATAAGCTTGCCTGGTTACGCTTGGGCATAAACCCTGATGAGTTGGAGTCGATGACGGAGGAACGATTTGCCTGGAGATCTCTTTTGCGTGGTTCACCCCGCGACACCTTTAGTGGATCATGCGGGTCAGAAAATGAGGATGATAATGCTCAATTTAAAACCAAGTTTTCTTATTTGAGAAGGACAGAAAGACCGAATCTCCGGTACAGAGACCGGTATAGGGCTCACGACAGCTTGGTCTTGATGACTCCAAGTATGCCTTGGACCGTCGATGGAAAGGAGATATTACATTAGTTGGGAAATATGGCGACAGGTGGGACAAATTTTGTGTAGGAATTGGTCCTTTCCTTAGGTATGGAGCAACGGTATAAAAATTAAGCGTAAATGATAACTCAGTTGGTACTACTGTAAAACACATACCTACATACAGTCCATCCCAAAAGTTTTTTTTGCAAAAATTTTAAATCCAGTTTTCTATGGTTACTTGCAACGTACATAAAGCTTAAGTACGCGCTTTATGTACGTATAAATAAATAAAAAAAAATAATGTATAAAACTGCAACTGCACTCAAGTTTGAGATTATTTTTGTTTAAATCACAGACAACTTCATGCTGTGTACTTACTTTTGTGATTAACTGTATACCCTCTATTGAAATAAAATTATTTAAATACTGTGTATAAAAATATACAGACAATATTCAAATTGTTTTTTTTTTTTTAAATAAAATTTCGGAAATTTGTTCACTGCATGTCGACCAACGTTCGTTAACAGACTTCATTAGCATCAATTGGGTTGAATACAGGGACAATTTGTAAAGTTGATTAGAAATGCAGGTCCAAAAACAAAAAAGAATACATGTATGTATATACATATGTCTGTAAATTACGTGTAGGTTCATTGAGCCGCTCGCAGCTCAACTGTCTCTTTTAAACGGCGTGGGCCTGAACGGCATGCATTCATTTCACAAAAATGTGTTTTTTTTTTGATAGCAACGCAGAGTTTTTCAGAGTTCATTCACCTGAAAATTAAAAAGGAAAAAAGCAGCAGCAACTCAAAGCGTTCAGTTTGTCATGCGATATGAATTGTACTTTTCAATCCATCATCCAGACAATTGCACATTTTCAACGGCATTCCGTGCGCGTTGATTGGTGTGAAGGCGCATGTGGGTGTGTGCGCCTGAATGTGAACATGTCGAATATTTAAACTTCAAATGTTGGCGTCAGCGAAAGGGAAAAAATAATGCATCCAACTTGGGCAGGGGAACGACGACGACGCCTGCTTCGATCGAGTACACACGATTTTTCCATTTTTTCTCGTTAAGTACTCAAATATTTGCGCAATCAATTTTCCATATTTTTGTTCACCCTACCCTTTCTTCCCCCCTCCCGGCACACAGGCACACGTTCAAGCGCAGTCGGCCTGTATCCTTTGTGCCCACTTTGACTGTTTCGTAATTCTTGCATATTTTATGGTAATTCGCAATTATTATTTCCAACTCGTACGCGCTCGGGAATTACAGAACAAAGCGTTAAAGCTCTGAATGAAACGATCGTCGGTCCACAGGCCCCTGACACGGGAACGACGACGACGCACCGAATGTCACAGCAAAACGACTAGGCGGCTGATAAATGTTTGCACAATTCGAAGGACATTTTTAGTTACATTTAGTATTCCGCTTTCAATTGTTGCACACCGCCACTGTCACTGCCGCCGCTCTGCTCCACTACTCGATGGGGAATCAAAAATTCATGTCACTCATTCACACAAATACACACATCCATGCACATTTACCAAATAATGGGTATGGAAGAGGAAGAAGAAGCAGAAGCAGAGAAAAATTGAGAGAGTCCTCGCAGCCGCGTCATTTATTAACCTCCCATTTGAAGTACGAATACGACGAATGGAGCCGACGCGACGAATGGGAGGCTAGCAAAACGGGCAGAACTGAAGTGCACGGTTTCACACTGAGAAATGTCTTCAATTACATTTCCGTTGATTAAGGAAGTTAGTTTGTGGGTTATTTATTTATTTTCGGATTGAATCCTTTGTGCAGCTGTCGTTGTTGCTGTCGCTGTCCCACAACTAGATTGGCATGGAGGGAGCGATCAGAGCAAAATGTTTATTTACTTACTCCGGTATTTTTACGTTTCGACTGAGGGGCGTGTGCTGAGGATGAATTGAAGACATAAATATCCTTCAGGAAATTTTATTAATTGGCCATTCGCAAGTGCGGTGTAGTGGTTTCCTTCAACCAGTATTGTTATTCAAGTTCGGTGTGTGCGCCGCCGTTGTTGGTGGTAAATCAAATTCAGTGTGAGGGTGATTTATGCGGACTTGAGGAGAGGTGTATTGAATGAGCGATTCCCTTCAATGGTTGTGATTTCTTCTGCTTTCTCCTTTCCTGTTCGGGGAAACATTGTAATTTGAATTATGATTTTCTGAGAATAAATCTATGGTTGATATTCGAATATTTGGACGATATTAGCGAATAATTGGAAACTCCTTGCGACTGATTGGGTTCCCATGCATTGAGACTGTGGGGGAAAATCTCTCGAATTTCTCGGACTTCCATGGGATGTAAGCAGAATTCCAATTGTTAAGAAGATATTGAATTTAGAAGGAATTAATGTCGACCATTGATCAGATTATTTGACCGGCGGATATTCTTGTGTAGTGGTCCTTTGAAAGGAGACTTAAGTTCCCTCATAGCAACGGAGTTCTAATTCACTTTTCTCGCGAAATGGTCAGAAATGTTTTGGGAGGGAATGATTTTCTGTTGAATTAGAACAGTGGGCATTGTACCATTTCTCAGAGTTTTAAAGCGTGTGTCAAATTCTTGTCGTATCATCTGCTTCAAGGAACTATACAGCTTTACTTCACGTTCGGGTTGAGTTCTCAGATTTTCGGGGAATATAATCATTATCAATAGTTGATTTTGAATATTCATAAATTTACATCAGAAATGGAGTATTACAGAGATGCCCGACTTCTACCTCTCTTGCCCCTTAAAATGTTTGAAAACTGTATTTCATAACGTGTTCATAAATCAAATTGACCAATCAGAGGACGGCATTTACGTTGTTTCTGTCAAATTCGGATTAGGGGGCTATCAGCTGTGAAGTCGGCTATCTCTGTAATACTTCAATCCTGATTTACATATTTGCCTCAAACACACATAAGAAATGATATAAGATTTATTTATGAACTCCAAACGTTGCCGTCAAGAAATGATAACGATATGACCATCCTTAGCCACTGATCCGCCGATTCATTTATAACACGAACCTAGCTTCCTAAAAAAGCTTTATGCTGTGTTCTCGCGGGGTTTAATAAAATTTCTTCAAACCTCCAAGTTTTCGCATTTCGGGACATTGATACCTCGCTCTTTCGGCGAAAGCTAGTTGAAACCTCTTTAAGTTCATCCTTTCGTAAGAAGTTGTCAAACCTAACAACCCTTCAGTGTGAACTTCTTTTTTTGTTTTTTTTTTTTTGTTCATTTTCTCTCCATCCTTTCTGTCAAAAACACATTTATTTCCTGTCAACAAACAGCCATCTTACCGACCACTTCAACATTGACAGATAATGCCATTTGAATTGATTTCAAACTCCGTGGGGACGACTTTAAAGGTTTCAGTAAAAATTCATCGAAACCACGCGATTTCATTTCGTGGGAACATATACGCTCAAACAACAAGAACGTTTTCATACTCTGCATAATTTTAGGAGTCTCTTTAAGGCTCAGCAAAGGGGTAACAAAGTGACCACCAAACCCTGTTTGTTTTGCAGCCAGATGCAAACGAATCTGAAGATTACCAGGCTATTCATGGCGTACGTGTAGGGATGTCAGATTTTAAAATTTTCTTTGTGGGACGACTACGTAATAACGTTTTTTCAACCTTCTCTTCCGTATTTTTATATGAACGTCCAATCCAGAATCAATCAATACCGTTATTTTCGATGAATTATTACATTCGGTGGGCAAAATGTAAAAGTAGAAAACGTAGGCGTACACTAAAATATCGACGGTAAAATGCTTTCACTGGACGAAATATTTCAGTGGGACGCTTGAGGGATGAAAGTAGTTTTTCCGGGCATCGTCCTTTCCAGATTGATTTTCTAGAGGTTTCGTATTCGGACTTAAAATGAGAGTCCAAACATTTAATACAGCCTATACCCACAAGTGCCACTAGAAAAACGTGTATATATAAATGAGCGCACAACTGTCACTTTTATCATTCGGTGCAAGATAATCGAAAGAAAGAAAAGTAAATTCAGAAGTTATTTATGATATGAGAAAAAATTATCCGAAAATAGCAATCAAAAATTAGTAAGGTAATGAAAGTATTAAGGTGTGTACAAAAGTAGTAAGGATACAATCACCTCCAAAGACCAACCTTACAAGTTACCCTTGCATGAAAACACAATGTTCCTTGGACAAATTCTGAATTTTCGAAGCTGTTTCTGAGACTCAGCAATATGTGGTTCAGGATAGTAACTAATGTCAGCAGAAAGTTAGTTTTAAGTTTAATAAATTTTTTTAATAATTATCAAAAAGAATCAGCTGTCAAAACTTCGTACAAGTAAGGGACCAAGTACACAACCTTAAGGAACACCAAGTAAATCAATGAATACATTAAGGAGTGTGTTCGGTGATGAATTTATAAGTTAAGAGTTATAAGCGAGAAAAAAGTTGCTGAAAAGCGAAATCTCTTCAAATCGTTTATCTAAAAAAAAAGGAGAATACGAACAATAACCCTTTACAAAAACATTATCATAAAATATTTGTGGTGTTTGTATGACATATATTTAATGCGTATACGCCCAGTTGCACGCATAATCATTCTCTGAAATTTTTGTTACATTTAAAGTCTTATGTAAGGTAAAGCTAGCTTAAATTTTTATATTAAATGAGACAATAATAAAATTACAATGCAGTGTAAGCTCCCTCAGACGGGCAGCGACAGTAGCAGCTCTTTTGTGGGGCTAAGGGAGTTGTCAGTCCATGGGACAAAATTCATGAAAAAATTCATATGCAGTTCAAGAAATTAGCGAATAAAACTGAAATTAACTTATAGACAGAAAAAACAAAATTCAACAACGGAACACAGATCCAGAATTAAAATCCTTCTTCATTTAAGTACAGACAATGATTTGATGGCACGTGGACCACACGCACTGTGCTGTTGCTATTTTGTTGTTTTGCTTGTGAAGTCAATTATTTTCTCTTCATCCTTTGCATACCATGTAAAAGAGCTTCTGGACATTTTTCTAAAACAAAAATGTGTCCTCTAAGAGAACTAAGTTTCTCATCCGGGTAAGTGAGTGGCCGCTTAGTAGAATATAAAAAGTATATAAACTTAATTCAAAGTCCATGGTCCTGAGAAATAGCCGATCCAAAAGGATTTGTCAGCCTAAGATAAAGTCCGTAATAGATTATTTCACTATATAAGCAAAATAAGTTTTAACTGATTTCATTAACAATACCTAAATTACAAAATACAATGAACGAAATTACAAAATTTTGTATGTGAATAATTTTAGTGATAATTGAAGTCGGAGTATGTCATGCCCTGTCTCATACTTAGTGTTACGTTTTCTTTCCACATGCCCGCCGGGTTAACACTTACTCTTCCACATATATAATTCAGAACAGATAATATGGAACTTGCATAGGCTTGCATCACCCCTATTTATATTGTAAATGTACGGTGAACTCTCTCTAAGTCGAGTTGTCATGGAATACAATAGTTTGTTCGAGTAAGAGAGAGTTTGACTTAGATAGAGTCTACTGTATGTGTATTCATTTCTCATAGATAAATATAAACAGTTTACAAATTTATTTAATTTTCACAGCTTACTCAGAGATACGTTAGATTGTTAATGTTGCTTCTGTAATTACATATGTTTAATGAATATGATATTTATAATAAAATATGGGTGGCGCTGCAGCCAATTGAGGGCCAGAGCCTAGTTTTTCAGCAACCACTCGTGTTGTGCGTGCTATTGTTATTTCATGAGTGGAAGGTACTAACAGTTTTATGCCGACTCCGGCCAACTGTGAGAACATTCTTCCAGATAGTTATTACTCTTTGAGCATTGTCAGTGACTTCACAGAGACCGTCAAAATTAGGTTTGGTCGTACCAGCCAGGAATCGAACCGAGGCAACGAGGTTAAGTTGCGTATTGATCGGCGCACATATCCACAATGCCACGGACAAAATGATATAGTATTTACAATTTTTAATAAATATGATAACGAATGAAAAACTATGAAAATAAACCTTCATTTAAACTGTTATGACATATTTGCTTGGGTCCTTTTGTAAATAATATATGTTTGTTTTATAATTATATGGAATTTGGGTGAGTTAGATAACTAAGTTACATAGTATGCAAATGAATAAACGCGCAATACCCCTAGTTATATTGAACTAAGCCCTGATCACTCGATTATTGGGCCTTGGATCATTTTCTCAGCAACGCTAATATGCGTTGCAAGACTAGTCGTAACTACAGACGGTGTTCTTTAAATGCCGCCCTATTGTGACAGTAAACAACACTCCTTGAACAGCTTCAGCACCAGAATCCATACAGTTGTTTGGGTATACATATCTCTTGGCAGTGCACATGGAAGTAAAAATAAAATTAAAATTCTTCAATAAGGGGCGCCTATCCAACGATACAGATTGCCCACAAAATGCACACTGTAAAGAATCGAACACGACGTTACCCCGTCCCTCATCCCCAGAAGGATATCCCAGAGGCACATTGTTCTTTAGCGGATGAATCCCTTCTCTTTAAAATTGTTTTGTTATATTCCCTTCATTCACAGCATACCATATCGGATAGATGTGTAACCCAGCTTGGCATTTCTTGCTTCTTTCAATCTCTCGAGGGACAACCATGCCATCACAGTATACGTGTTTGTCCAAAATTAATTACATAATTCGTACCCCATACCCCATACCCCAAGGGCACTGAAAACAAAAAAAAATGCGAAATTAAGGACTTAAGCAAATATAATCCAATCTGATCATACAAAGCGTCCATGGAGATCCGACAGTATTCAATTTAAGTTCATAAGCTCTTCCAAATCCCTTAAGATTAACTGGGTTCTGTGAATCAATACATGATGGGATGGCAGGGAGTGCGAGGAAACAACTTTGACTACAATTTGTAACCAGTCCGAGCAGCATTATAAGTTGACCCCATTAATGTAGTCGTATTAATCGCTTTAAATCGAGCTCACCTTTTCTGGAATCACTGGAAAACAATGAGGACATATTTAAAGGATATTTTGCCTTGCAATAATTACATGAAGTCATTCAACTTATTTACTTTTCAGGCCAGTGACCCAATGAGACTCCTTGTTATGACCAAAAAAGGATGGTCCCGACACGCTTTTTGGAGTCGATTTTGTTCCTATGAGTGAGGAGTTCATATGCTTGTCCTTAACAGCAACAACAGTGCACTCATCTTTAGCGATTCATATTCTTCAGCTGATATAGGAAGGAAAAACTTGTAAAGGTATACGCTGGACCTGTACACAAGAGACCGGAATCACGTCACTGTACATTCTGTACAGTTCGGAATCTACTTCTCTAAATTCCGTCAACGGATACATGACCAAAGACACCCCGCAGAAGTCTTTCTCCGAAAAGACCAAGGTTAATCTAGGTATCCGACATTGAGGATTAAGTATGCCTCCGCTGGAGGGCATGGGCCTATCCAGAGCAAGGTTTTTTATTGCTCTTAACTTGGCGAGAAGTCTTCTTAAGACAACCTCCTCGTTGTACACTCCAATTGTGGCGCCCTCTGGATATTCGAATGTAACGACTACAGTCTAGGGATTTAAATAAGAACCCGGTCCTTGAAGCTTTCTGGCTTGGATAACTTTCCCACTAATTAAGAGACGACGACAAGCCTCGAATACAGACGAGCCTGCTGCTGAAGAATATTTACAACGAAATAAGGACAATCATTTTCAGTTTTGCACGTGGAATACGAGGTCCCTTTATGCTAAAACCGGCTGCACCGACTTTTGTCGGGGTTTTGGTAAGTCGCTAGAAGCTACTATATTTTTATAATTTTGAAACAATTTACAAAATAGTCCGTTCGAATTTTTCATCAGAAAAAAAATATGGACGGTTAGATGCCTACGTGCAACCGATGAACTTGCGTAGTCCCAAACCAGGAGGTGCCGTGCATAAAAAAAAACTTCGACATTACTTACGGCGATTATTATAGACAACCAAGGGGCATTCGTTGTTATAGACAGACTAAGGCAAGAAGTATTAGACTTGGAATAAATAAGCGATCGTCTTTCAACAATCTGCATCAAGTATACATTCGGCAACAATCGTCTGATCTACGCCCACGGCCCAACTGAAGACAAGATGCGGATCGCAATGATGCTCATATTCCATGCTCTATTTTTGTCATGGAAAGTAAGCAGTAAGTTCCTTACCGGGCTTGCAGCAAGAATTCTCCATGAAAACTGGGCAGGGTGTTTTACAGTTCTTCCCTCTGCAGGCTGTCATATTCCTAGGCTTTAAGATCGATATGATATGTCGCACTGTAAAAATCTAATCTTTTGTGAACTTCCCTATCCCAAAAAACACACATACTCTCCATAAACGGCTTTAGATGAGCACACAAAAAGGCTGAGAGTTTAAGAAGACTTATCTCTTAAGTCTCTAGTTGGCTCTTGGGATCCTAAGGAAAGGAAACCTTCTAAAATGTGTCAAGTACAGAGGGATAGATCTACTGAACATAGCATACATGATTTTTTCTGCCTGAAACCCTGAGTTAACAGCATGATCGGTCAATCTCAGTGCGGCTTCAGACCAGCGATATACACTATTGACCAAATATTCACATTCCGCCAAAGATTGGAAAAGACCCAGGAGTTTCAAGTCGATACCCACCACTTAACTGCAGCATATGACAGTATTTATAGAAACAAGCTACACAGCATGGTCTGGATTTGGCATTCCCGCAAAACTCGTCCGTGTTTGCAAAACGACGATGGAGAATGTCAGTTTTTCCGTCAAGGTCGGTAATGATTTTACCGAGACCTTTGATATCGAAAAAGGATTTACACAAAGCGACATATTGTTATGCGATTTCTTTAACATAATTCTCGAGAAGATCGTGGGTGACTCAAATGTCAACACCAGAGGCACGGTCTTACACGAATATGTGCAACTGCTCGCATATGCTGATGACATTGAATTGAAATCGTCGAAAGAACACAACTGGCCCTTAGTGGGGAGTTCGTGAGCATCGAGGAGGAAGCGAAAATAAGTCTTACGGTAAATGAGGATAAGACAAAGTATATGCTGTCTATGAAAAATGTCCCCAAAACCGACGTCTTGGACAACACGTGACTATAGACAGTTACAACTCCGAATTAGTAAAAGACTTTGTCTACTTAGGCTCCAGAATTAACACAAGCACTGGCACCACCGCGGAGATAAAGCGAAGGATTACGCTTGTCAATCGTTAACGTATGTGGGCATGGAAGGCAATTGAGGCCCTCCCTCGAAGATCCATAATATCCTAACACCTTGATAGTCCAAGCCCTGCTGTATTGCGCAGAAGCATGGACAATAACCAAAGCGGATGAGGATTTTCTTGGTCGCATCGAGAGGCAAGTCCTTCGTATTATCTTTGGTTCAGTATGGACTGATGGTGTCTGGAGGAGGAGATTGAACGACGAACTGTACGGGCTTTACAGCGACACCGGTCTAGTTAAACGAGTTCCAGTCTCTCGTCTCAGATGGCGAGGTTACGTAGAGCGGATGGTCACCAATGCTCCGCCCCGCAAAGTCCTCGACGAAAACGTGGTAAATGAAGACCACGCCTCCGGTGAAAAATGCAGCTGGAAAAGGACCTTAATCAGATGATCATTTGTGGTTGGAAGCAGCTAGTGCTAAATGGAGAGGCATGTTGGCTGAGGCTCAGGTCCACCCCGTATTGAAGCGCCAACCAAAGAAGAAGAAAGAAATAGTCTCGGGAGTCTCTACTCAGGTGGATCATGAAACAAAATTGAGATTCCATTCGTCGGACCTGCCTTCCTCCGACCATAAATCACGTGTGAACTTGGTCTGTGCTGTGTCTTGACCTCGAACACATAAGGGTATTAGTAATGCCTTGAGCGCGCGAATTACATAAAATAAAGTGGTACATGGGCATAGCCAAATCATCTCCAGCTGCTGGGAAGATCTTAGACGACTGACCGTTCTCGCCAGCAGCTTTATGAGCGACAGTCCTAACATTGCTAGCTTGCCCCTGTGCAGCTCTAGGGGACAGGATTCACGTTTATGTAGATATATAATTTCTGTGAAGCATTCGGCTTGACAGTGGTCCTTGGGTCCTCACTGCCGCCTGCAGAAGTGATTCTTCTAAATTCCCAGTATCGACTGTGACTCTACTACGATTTGCACATTCTTGGGGACCCGGCTATGTCCGCTTTTGTCCGAACTAACACCCTCTGGTAAAACTGTCAGACATCATCTCTGCCATATCATCTTTCTGTGCTTCTCATGCTCTCGTTTGCGTCAATGATAGGGTAGGTTAAACATTAGTGGATTACAGTGCAAACATATTTTCAACTGCTTTGCTGCTCTTTTCCAAGGAGCTTCTAAATTAAATATGACACATATTATTTGCATTCCTAAATAGCTTCCACTACGATTCTCAAAGGTAATAGGATCCTTTAGTGCCGCTCATCCCCAATCCCATCCCTCGCCTGACACACACTTTAACAGGCATTTTGTTATCATTCTTTCGTGCTCCCTTTCGCATTTTACGATTTGATTCGCTCCAAAGGCCCGAAGACATGCACACCCTCAGCCGTCAGAACTGGCTGTCGTTCAGCTGAGACGCAACGCACAATTCCACATGCACATCAACGTACGTGCGCGAATGTAGAGCGGTGTCAGGAGAGTTGTATGCTAGGAAACGAAAGTGTTCAGGAAATCCTTTCAATGTTTTATTTCCGGAAATTCACAGAAAACGTAAATTCGTTTAATGCATTGTCATAATGTCGTTGTGTTTTTTTTTTTTTATTTCCTTCTCACTTAAGGAATGTAAGGAACGTCATGTCGATGGCTGCGTGTGTTTGCTTACGTCAGTTTATGAACACACCCCTCTAGCTCAATACCCACCCGCCCGACTGAGGAACGAAGCCACCACGCGGTACGTCAATCTGACGTGTCGAGTTGAGTGGATTTCTGTGCAAATGGTGCGGATTAGGATAAATGGGTGTTTCAGATGAAATATTTGTTTTACTTCCCTCCGCCACCCCTGTCTCCCATGCTTACCTTAATCCAATCGCTCTACTACTGCCGCTGGGGAGGTTTATAACTGACGGATTCAAGGTCGACGCTTATGTTGTTTCTTTGTGTCTTTTTTTTTTTTTCTTTGGCTCCCCGTTCTGCCTGAGTGTGTCTGTGAAAGAGTGTGATCCTCTGAGAACGTGCATCCTTCGGATTTTCACATCTGTTTATAGATAACTGCCGTTCGTACCCCTGGGGCTTGTTTATTTGAAGATATTTTTGGGGAAACAACAATCACAAGTGCCAGGTTGAAATGTAAACTCAACTGAGTCAATACTGTGGGAATCTCGTCTTTAAGGGCAACTTTAACGACTGTGAAAATGAAATTGTTTTTGTTTCTTTTTTTTTTTCCTTGTGCCGATGTAAACATAAAAGTGTCTGTCCCTGTGTAAATCCACTTTAATAGCCGTTTGTTAACAGGTTGACAGACGTTCAGACGGCTCATAATACGATGTTAAGTGGCTTTGGATCTCAGATTTAATCTCAAATGCAAACTTTACATAATCGAGCAGCTTTCGTGATACACATTATGTACACAGATTAAATCGCCAACCGAAGATGGAGTAACAAGTCGAACACTGTGGTGTGTGGTGTGGATAACGACGGGTTGTGTCATCTCGATACGAATGTTCACCTTCCTTCGCTTCTTCAAAAACCGAGTTTTTGGTTAAATCGACGACGACAGACAAGAAGATAAGGTAGAGGGTATAGCAAGGTGAACACCATGCTTTGAATTAGAATTGTAAAGAACTGTGGGTACGTCATTTGATATGCAGACGGGTGCATTGGTCACATCATTGAGGACAAAAAAAACATTCCTAGACGGCTTCATCAGAATGGGTTATAGGAATCGTAGGACAGACACCATTCGTTTTTTTTTCAAGTAAGCCCATGCGAGTTAATAAACATCATCTGATTACCATGCAGAATTCTCAGTAGCAGATCAGACTGGCGCATTGCCGAACATCCAAGTATTCATCAAGGGACCAACTTAAGCTGTTCTCTTTTCTTTATTGACTACAGGTATGTAGCGTCTACAGCAACCACTTATACATGCCACACAACACGCGAGTCGAAGGACCAAATGAGAAATGAGCCTATGCATTGAAGCCAGCGTCAATTGCTGCCTATAAAGACAACGATTGACAGGATATCGGTCAAAATTCTCTAAATAGATCTTAAAAAATGGGCTCTCCGTGTGGCTTTCTAGGTTAGGTTAGGTTGAAGTGGCTGACTGCCGCGCATACGAGCAGTAGACACATTTAGGCCAAACTTAGGCACATTGTGTTACCAAAGAAGAGAAGAGGGCTGATTTAGATGCTGCTCAGTTCAGACAAATTAACAAAGAAAATGGTCCCCAGAGGTCTGAATCTATGGGATGAGAGCACTGCAATTACATAGCAAGTGTTCCTCATCCTCGTCCAAGCAGTTTCTACAGGAATCATTATAGGGAAGGACTAGTCTAGAGGCGTGAGTTCCGACGGCACAATGCCCTGTTAGAACGCCAGTAAGAGATCTGAGATTTGGCCAGCTTAATCTGATCAAGCTAAGCGACCGTTTGGGATCGATCATAGGCCAGAGTTGTTAGGTAATGAGGCATCCTGTGTCAGATATCCATCTGCGGTTTCTTTGGCAACTCATTTCAAGCTTTAGCAGATGTTTAATAGTAGCGATAGGCATGGAGAGTGGGTCTCTGCCAGGAAAGAGCACGGCGTTTGTGCCCCTTCTAGCGAGCTCGTCCGCTTTGCAATTCTCTGGAATATCACAATGTCCCGGCATCCACATCAGTTGGATGCTAAAATACTTGGCCATCTCTTGTAATTAAAGGTGACGGAACCCAGAAATTTGATCGCTGCCTGGCTATCGGAACAAATGACGATATCTGTGCGCGATATTACATTATTTTTCAGCCAGGACAGGGCTCCCTTAATCGCTGTAGTTTCAGCCTGAAAGACGCTACAGTAATTAGGTAGTCGAAAGGATAGCTGGAAATTTAGATCCTTGGAATAGACACCTGCACCCACACCTGCATCCATCTTCGATCCATCTGTGAAGATTAGCAGGGGGCCTTCCAGCGTCTGGTGTTCAGAGTCACAGTACGATCTGGGCTGTATGTTGGTTGAGAAATTCTTCTCGAAGGAGGAGTTTAGGAAAAGTGGGTTAATATGGTCAGGTTCAACATTTACATGAAATACAAACAGAACATTAGGGCGGGCGGGCTTTAGGTAAGGTACAAGCAAACCCTGTTGATTCAGAATGGTGCAATAGAAAATGTGGCGTCATGAAAATTGTTTCTCGTTCCGAGAATGGAACCCAGACACTTTGAGAGTTGAAGTGCGTATGAGTTAACTCACATACTCAATGCGCCAAGTGGACCACAATACTATTCTCAGTCTTAATATTCTCGTAAAATCGACAATTCCCGTATCAACGCCTCTTAAAGACTGACCACGCGGACGTTATGTTGCCATTTAGCCACAAAATATACATTGAGAAAATAAAAACAAGCTTATTCGGTTCGGTGGCCGTGGCGTTGGGATATTTGAGTCGACCACTACGCAACTTAACCTCGATGCCTGGATTCGATTTCCTGCCGGTACGACAAAAAATAATGTTCACGTTCCCGCCTCTTTCGAGTCACTGACAATGTTCAAAGAATAATAACTATCTAGAAAAAGCTTCTCAGAGTTGGCCACACGGAGGCGATATTAAAATCATTGGCCCCTTCATGAGAGAACAATTGCAAGCACAATACGTGTGGTTGATGTAGAAGCTAGGCCTTGACCCTCTACGGGCTGTGGCGAGTAAAGTAGAACACCAGCTTCTTTGAAGTTCTGCGATAGAACTGATCTTTATTTTACTTTAAAAATATCATCGCACATAGCAGACATGGGAATTGTGTCGGACGAGGTACATGCACTTGATCCCATTGTGGTAAACAGTTTCTTACAAGCTGAAGACAACCATGATACCAGACACTACGTCAGCTTTCTGACAAATTCCTGTTTTAGACTATGTTTGATGATGTACATAATAGTATATTACTAGCGCCATCCATATAATGTTATTATAATATTAAAAATGGGACAGAAATAATATATCTGACGAACAAAGAAACGCAGGTTGACGCAATATAGCCGACTAAAGAATGTGAACAACGATGAACTAGAAATGACAGATTGAATAGCAGCGTAAAATACGTTCATGATCAAAGGACTATGGCTCGTTAACGCACTACCAAATGAAATAAAAATGCTAATAAAAAATTATTCAAAATATATATTATAAATAACGTAACGCATACAATTGTTGGGAAAGGAAATGTTTAATTCAAATTTGCGTAAGTTTCGCATTAATAGAAAAACGAATATGGTAGCAGCCGGGGCGGACTTGGGCCCCAACCAACAAGCCTCTTCAGCCGGCACCATCGTTAGCCAGCTGTCTCCAACTGCACACACCAAGTTGATTGAGGTCCTTCTCCACCTGGGTGCGCCATCGGTTCCGTGGTCAAAACTTGCCAAAATTAAAACATAGACCAGTTATACATATGAACAACTCTGCGCCGACAATGCAGTTGACAGTGAAAGTCTTAAATGTATACCAATACGAATAAATAAAAAAAAAATGGTTTCCTAATGGCATGCCTCAATTGGACATGGTGCATGTACCATCAATGGGTTAAAATTGAACATGCTCCGAGTCAACTATATGCAATAGGACATTTTTGGAAACGATTCTGTGCTGTCCACTACCACATAATAATCTTAATGTTAACCAGGCGCAAGAATTATTTACATCTTGCCCAAACACTTCAAGAGTTTTAAAAATACCTACAGCAAGTGAAGTACCAGTATTTGTGCGAAGATTCGATCACATTTAATGTTATTTTGTGAGACCGATAAGGAGATGTACAGAAGCCACAGTAACTTCATTGGAATAAATCTGAAAACGAAAAACACATGTACATGTACAACTCCTTGTGTATCCGTATGTGTCTGCAGATGTTGAACCCTCGTTCCTCTTTTACATATCTTGTTTCAATCAAACGACTTTCTATTCGTTTGCCTACTTTCGCAGGTCTTCAATTTACCTTTCTCAAATGTACACAGCCTAAGCGGATTAAAACAAAACACAAAGCAGTTTTTGATTTGCTCGCAAAATTACTCCGGCTCAGAGTTTAGTGTCACTCGCCTATGATACCAGGTTGCCTTTCATTTGTGAAACAACAAGAAATAGATGAATATGTAAAAACCCCAATCATACCCTAAATGCGGCATAGACAAAAAATAACAAATCGATTTCTGGCTTACAACAAGTTCATCCCCTCTTTTCGTTGTGCAGCACTTTTATTCATTCCATCTTCGCCCTTAAATCGCAGTGATTTCCCATTTAAACTACCTACGAGCCCATCAAACAAATGCAAAGCTTCTAATCCACACCCACCCTCCCCCACCAGCGAGCGTGGGTAAACATACCGAAGACTGATGGGAGGGGGTAGTCAAATCAGACTAACACCCTCCCATTACGACACCTCCAAGCCATTGCGAATGAAAAGTAGAAGCAGAGATACAAGGTACGACGAGTGTAAAAAGAACAGAACAGGAAAGCAAGCCCGAAAGGGTGAACGAGGCGTAAGCAATAACCCCATCGTATTTCACCCGGTTATCGACCCCAGGCTTACTCGCGTGAATACAAAGCCCGTCCATCCAACATTCTACCTCAGTATCTCGTTCGAATATATGCGACTGATGGCTAAATTACATGATCAAAGCAAATGTAATTTTGTGTTCAACAATGTATGCGTGTCGAGGGGAGAGGGAGGGCTTGGGAGGCCTCAGCTGCTGAGCCAGACGACGAACGATGAACGACTACCCCCAGCCAACCCCTTTTCGAACCATTGGGCTGTCAATGCGAGGCCGCCTGCCTCAGTGTGAGCCGAACACGGTGATGGAATGTGAATAAATTCCTTACTATCTCACACTGAATGGCGGTTTTGATGTCTTATTTTCTGGTTTCAGGCGAAGGACGAAATGGCAATTTGGAAATTTGTTTACTAACAAGTTATTGTAGTTCCTTGAATTCAGGTGATTGAGAAAATTGATTGAAGGAATCAGGCTAATGGCAGTGATGTATACGCTGAGCCTTGTCATATTCATGCCGAGACTGGCTGTCACTCCGCCAGCTGACACACATACATTTGTAATGTTTACGTGGTTGGACTAACTTATGGCGTCCGTGCAGTAGGCACGAGGACGTCTTGACACAGAAACTGAAGAGCCAGTGATCGATTGAGTGATGTTCATATCAATCTCCGTTTGGGAATGATTTGCGAATCTCCGCATTTATCGTAGTTGATTGGCCTGAATTGCTTTTTGAATGAGATGGGAATCAGGCCAATGTGAACTCATCTGTCGACTGGGTTTCATGGAGTTGAGGGTACAATTAGCGTGATTTTGATAATTGTAGTATCACCTTAGAGATGAAACGAAACCGAACGTGGAGTGGGATGCTCGAAGAAATTGGTGGTTGCTTTGAATTTGTGTTGCTTAATAATAAAAAGAACGTTAATTTTTATATTTTTATTTTATATTTATATTTATATATATTAATTAAAATAAGTTCTCATATAAACTCCATTCTTCTTCTTCACCACAAGTGATTTATTTACCACACAACTTTTGTTTTCTGCACAATTGCCTCCTTGGTATGTCAAATACATATCTCTCGTCCATTTGGATGTGGGGCACACCAGGAGGAACACCAATAAAACCAAAATTGGTAACATTTTGTATAAAGAAGCGCTGTTTTTCCGTGGTCTTTTGTATTTTGATTGGTTACTAAACACACTTTATGCAGGAGTTTTAGAGAATCTTCCACACCTGAAACTACAGAAAAATCATAAGACATATTTTGATTGTGTGATGTCACTCGAATGAGAACACTGCAAAGACTTGAATCAATCTGAATGTCAAACTCTGGTCGAACTACCCAAAGCCCTGTAGCAAAGCAAATAAGTTATCAAGTCTGGTAAGCAGCTAGATAGAAAAAGCACAACTTTCTTGTTGGAAGATGGCCACAAGAAATGTTCCAATTTCGAAAAACGTAAAAGACATCTTCATATCTCTGCCGAAATTAATTGACATCAGGTTATTTCTAAACTATGTCAAGACCGTTAATAAGACCGTTAAAATACACGATAAGACCGTTAAAATGCACGAGCGACTAACGGGAGCAGAAAAGACCATCAATTAATTTGTATCTGATACAGGGTGGGCCATCTAAAGCTATTTTCTTAAATCATAAGTTACTTTGACACTGACAGCTGTTTCTTGCTCTTGACAGAAGGTCAGTATCAATGGTAAAAGGATAATAAGGCTTGAATAATAAATATAATAAACATTTTACTAAAAGAAGATTCATTCCCTCAATTTGACGTGTGAAAACTAAAGTTTTTGACATTTTAGGGTGAGTGCGAAGTCGGGTAACGGTGAACGAGGTTGCATTTCATATTTAATGGGAATATTTGCTCTTACAAATAAAGTCATCAAACAAGAAGAAAAATAATTTTGTTAATTTTATTGCATTTTTCAAAAGAAACTTGTAAGTATTGGACCCACCCTGTATAGATATGGCCAACACACATACGTAGTGGTGAGCTGTGTTATTTTCTTGTTAATGCTCTTCCAAAAATACTTATAAATATTTTATACTACGCCCCAGGTTCGGAAATACGAAAGCCACGTTATGGGCCGATAATTCCGACTGGGAACTAACGCAAATTACAGGCGCCAACTGTCATTTAAGTACTTAGAGAGCAATTTCACTCTAACACAAGTGGACGAAACTGAGCGAAATTAATCGAAACGGTTATTGTTGCGCATCACTTCAGTGTACTTATATTTGCTGAATTGGCTAATTTGACTTATTTCGCCTTACATGCATTATTATTGGGCATTTAGTCGTTTTGTAGGAGCTGTGAGCAATCTGAATTTAATGGTTACAGAGATATTGACCAAAACCAGAAAAGCATGGACATGCTTAAGTTCGAAGTGAATTCTGCAAACCCAACTGAAGTTGTTTGAAAGTATCGTATAATATTGAAAATATCACCTTTTACAATATGGGTACGGTACGGGTCATAAGCCTACATTGGTTAACGCCTAATGGAACCTTGAAAAGTATGGAACCTTGAAAAGTATGGAACCTGTATTTGATTTTCTAAGGCGTCTTCGTCTTCTTTGTCTATTCCTACAGTCCGGGGAGGAATCTCTGTTTCTCGGGGCTTAGAATCTAATTCCAACCGTTCGTGCTTCATGGCCGAGTCATCTAGAGACTAGGAATGGTAGGCTAGTGGCAAATGATAAACTCCTCTTCTGGATTACAGCTAATTTGTTTTTTTTATGTATTTTACTATGTCTAGAATTTTTATGTCTGACATGTCTTCCAAGCTATTCAGTAACTTTTGAACCAGTTGCCTAGTGTGCTTTTCCTCCTTCTTCTTCCTCCTCATCCATACAGCCATAACTGCAGAAGGGACTCCCATTATTCTACCGTTAGTGGCGAATAAGCAAAAACCGGTAACAAGGCATACTACACTGCTGATTTTCTTTGAGTTTTATTTTGGAAGTGGGCTTGTTCTTCTTGGATTGAAGGCCAAATTAGCCTCAAAGTCCTGTAAGTATGTACAGTCAGTGCAAAAAGTCTGCGTACAAAGCATGAAACTTTCATTAAAATGAAAAAACGAACAAATCGATCAAACAAATTAAATATTTTTTTTAATTTAAGAGTGGGTCGCCGTGGCGTAGTGGGTAAGTGCGTCGACTACTACGCAGCGGGTGCCAGGTTACCGGATACCCGAACTTACCACCTTTGATAATTCACAGCTCTTCCTCTTTCGAGTCACTGACAATGCTCAAAGAGTATTCCTGTCTAGAAAAAGCTTCTCAACTTCGCCGTTCGGAGTCGGCATTAAACTGTAGGTCCCTTCCACAAGTGAGAGAATAATAGCACGCACAACACGAGTGGTTGCTGAGAAGCTAGGCCCTGGCCCTCTACTGGCTGTAGCGCCACCCATATTATTATTATTATTAATTTAAGACAATTGTAATTAAGTAATTCAAAAACAAAAAACAAAACTAACTGTCTCAGTTTTCGTAAAATGTGGATTCAAGTAATCCAAGCCTAAAACATAAGTGTAAGCAGACTTTTTGTGCGGCATTTTCCGTGATGTTTTCGAATGTGGAGAATTAGAGAACACGTATGTTACGATGAGAAGGAGTTATTAACATTATTCCTAGAAGCTTAGTAGTTTTCGATAAAAGTGTAAGCGTTTTAGCTATTTTTCTAGAAAGGGTGGTAATGTACGCAGACTTTTTACCCGAACAGACTTTTCATCCAACTGCGGTAGGCGGTCGTTTATTATTTGAAGTATTTCCAAATGCAATGTCAAATCCACGTCTGTTCTAGATAACGGTTCGTTTCCTGGAATACCGCTATGCCCAGGGACCGATTACCTTACCCTGGTTGTATCTGAACCTTATCTCTCTAAGCGATATACGGCAAAATTTTACCATAGCAATGATGGCAGCCCAATTGTCTGTAAATAGCGAAAGAAAGCCCATCGATCGGGTTTATTGACACTAAGCGGACAGTGTCTTTGATATCTACTAGAATACATAATGTAATATAGTATGTATTCTAAACGATAGATACATACATACATATATTACTATAATTTTTCCTGTTATCGTCTGAAACTATTCCATTAGTTCTAATTCTTAAAACTTGGTTGATTAATTTTCACCGTGAGACGCAATGACAGTACATTTTAGGGTGATACCAGGAGGCTTCTTCAGCATTGATCTTTCGAAGTCAGTTCACATCTTACTAGAGACACGATTCCAGAAGTCCATTCAAATCATCGACTTACCTCGAATCATTAACAATGCTCACGCAGTTTGTGAATCTCTTCTCAATCTTCACCGTTTTGCCTCAGGTCCCCTCCAGTCGTTGTTAACGTGCTCAGCGGTATTGTTTTGTTTTGAAAATATTATAGATTCAGTTTCCTATTTGTAGATTTTAAGTATCTTCTTTTGCTTCCTACGTATTTGGGCTTATCCCCAATATACCATATACACTGCCCACCATAATGACTTTGTAATTGTATCCCCTACTCTTGTGAAACATGCCAATCAGCATCGTACCATCTCCCCGCACAATCTCTTCGGACAGCATGACTCCAGTACTTCAGTGGCTGACTAATTGCCACTGCGTGGGTGACTATTTCCCTTGCCATTTCAGAATTCCATAGTTCAACAAGTGCTAATTAAAGAAATGATAGATATATCCTCCAATACTCCTCTTCGATGAGTTCTGAATTAATGGCAAATATAGAACAACAATAAAGTGAAGAACATTTCCATACCTCACACAAATCTGTCGGCCCTCCACGGTATCACCGACACATCAAATACTGGTAATGTAAAAATACAGACCACTCCGTCATCCAAGGAGTAAATCTGATTTCATGTAAGAGCCTTGTTGGTTGCATCAGACTCGGTACAGATGCCAACCTTTGCCCCCTCTTGTACTTTTTAACATATCCAGGAAACCAAACCTCGATCCCCATGAAGCCCACTGCTATCTCAATGTGAAGATAATGAGTGTACAAGTGTCCTAGACTCTGAAGGGTCTCACTTTCTTATTTTAAACGTCCATAATTGGCAACTTTTTTGCGTGCGTCATTGTACCCAATTATTGTTGAATGTCAATAGGCTTAATTTGTTTACAAAATACGAGTAGGGGCTTGTAGGTCTGACCTATGAGCTATAAGTGAGAAACTTTGACGTAATTTATTTGATTTGCAATTCCTTGTGGACAATCAAATGGCCAGTATTATGTTCGATTTGATACCAGTGGCAGTTAATGGACGTCACAGCCATATTATTGTGTGTATGTTCATTCTGACGGAAATACTTGGCAATTTTAGAAGAGAGACAGATTGGCTACCTCCCATCGTCAACTTGTGGAGTAATATCGCGCGAAAATAAGCTTTACGATAGTGAATTTCCGCAGGAGAAGACTTTCTCCGAGGAAATGAAAGTGGAAGTCTTCAGCCGACTATCAACCGGAAGACTCAAATGAGATTAGATCGGAGAGAGTAAACAACAAGTGATTACATTTCCAGTCACTCACGGTATTGGAAGCTATTGGTAAGCTTGAAGGCTCTGGGGACATTTCAAGAAGATTGAAATTGGAGCATAGTTATAGGCGCGGGAGATAAAGATATTATGGTTGTTTGCACAGTGATTGTGAGCAGTATTTTATGGAAAAGTGAAAGGATTTATCTCACAAACTCAATAGGCACTGTCGCAAGTACTCCTATTCCCCCCAAACTAGTGTAAGGCCCCGATTGCGAGTGCAGATTATCAATCGTTAATCGATACACGCCGACAGTCGATTTTCTACTGATTGTCCTGGGATTGACTGTCGATTACGATTGATATTTGCCGATTTTCTTTTCAAATTTTGTTGTTCACAAGAATTTATGGTCGATGGTTTTTGTGCGACAGAATCTCATAAAATAAACATTGTTTTCATGATGTAAATGTAATTTTATTTTTTTTGTGTGTCTTAAAACAGCAAATATAAGAAAACAGAGAAAACAGAGAATAAAATCCGTCCAGAAATCTTTTATTTCGTTCAACTATTTGCACACACCATTTTTTTGTTTACATACACAAGTGCGTTATCACACTGAATTGGCGAAGCCCACGTATCACCCTCTAACTTATGGGACCTCCCATGCTCTCTTGACTTCTCACGTCTGTGTGAATTCAAACAAGAATTCAAAGAGATTTGACATCCTTAACTGACAGAAGTGTACAAATTTGTCATATATACGACTTTAATTCACAATAGTACGATTCTCAATTCATTGAGTTACACAATACCAAAATAAATTTCAGTCGATAGATTTGTCTACCATTGATTCAATCGATAATCGACACTCACAATAGGTGCCTAAATCTCATTGCTTTTTTGTTCAAAACAGATCTTGGCTAGAGTACTTTTAAACGTTTCCATTGTCAGTGGAGTTAGCTTTTAAGTGATACGCAGCTCGGAGAATTTCACTGGAATCTTTTGGGAGAGGATATTGCCGAAGGCTTGGTTATAATCTACGTTTTATAATAAGTCTTTAAATCATTCTTTCCATCACCTTATAATTTCGTCTTTTTCGGATATAATGGGAATTGCTTTGTCCTTGCATGCACTGATTCTCGACTGGCAGCCCCCTATGACATTCTGTCGAGTTTTTGCTTTTGTAGTATACGTAACTGGTCTGAATTTTCTTTTTAATCGCTTCACATTCCATCTCCGTTTAGCCAACGCATTATTTATTAGTAACTTGTGTATTGCTTGCAAGCGTTGCAAATAAATCATCGGGGCTGTTACTAGCTTTAAATTTGTCTACAAATTTTCTCTGAAATCCCTTTTGTTTGATTTTATTTTTAGGCTATCAGAATTCCATTTTATAAATCGCTTTTGTCTATTTGTCAGTCCATTGTTTTCTGGCTTAAAATACATTTTACAAGTAAGTGGTCGCTATCCCATTTTGGTCGATGATCACGCGTCTTTCTCTCTTATTTATCAGAACGTCATCTATTTGGTTGACTAGTCATTTTCCAAGTACTGTGAATTCCTTTGCGAAGAAAGAAGACGAGTCTAAGGATGCTGATTAATTCAAGCCTAGTTCAGATGAGCGGCGATTCTTTGATAATCAAACCCCTTTGGTACAGAGATTACTTGGTCCACTATAGTCAAAACTTAAAATTTGGTTTCTTTACTTCACCAATCCTTTTGGGAACAAAAGGTACTGCTATAATATGTTCATCATACTTGTGTATTTGTAGAAACAGATCTTGCATGCTCCCAGCTCTGACCGTGGTTCTTAAGTTAATAGTGTCTGCTACTCTTGTTTATCGTTATGCAAGTTATCTCTATAAAATATTCAGTAATGTAGCATTCTTTCTTCACTTGTTCTACAACCACACTTCAATTTTACGAAATTACAACCCACCTTGTTTTTAATACACTTTATTAGTGGCCCGGTGAAAGCAGTCTACACTTGACTAGGTTTCAAAAATATCCTCTGCACAGGCTTTAGATGAAGAAAAGGTTATTTTAACGGTCTTCTTAACGTCTCTCGGGCATGTGAAAGGAATATAGTCTAAGGCGTCTTCCTCCAAAAAAACTCATATAAACTCAAATTGAGTTAAGCACGAAAATTTAATTTCCTAATTTTGAGAAAATTCTTCTGGATTAGTTACCACAAGGGAGTATTCTCCGTCCTATGTATATTTTTTTTTTGTTTTACTCACAACAAGATACCCCAAAATGAAAATACGGTAGTGGCGGGTACGCGGGTGGAAAAACAATATTGGCAAAGGAAAGACCAAATTTTTAAAAAGATTTTTCTAGACAGTTATTGCTCTTAGAGAATTGTCACTGACTCGAAAGAAATGGGGCCGTGAAAACTATTTTGGTCATACCCAGGATCAAACCCAGCCTTGTATGGAGAGTCTGAAACTGAACAAAATCTGCCTCCCATCATTCACGGTTCTGAACACATGTATAAGCCATCTTCACATCCATAGCTTCCTCTAGAAGAGATCAGTCACTTCAGTATAAAAAAACAGAATTACTGCTGCACGACTGTTGACAGTGGTCTCCACTAAAAGAAAATCGTTGCGATGATTTTTTGACTGATTGCGGAATGCATTGACAAATATTGTTATTTCACAAGGCATCATATTATTAATCACAATCAAGTATCGCACGAATGTAGCTATCTACGGGTGACAGAATTTTCGAAAAAGGTTCAGTAATTCCAGTAAATCACTTCTCACAAAGATCACTTATAGAAAAATCGTTCGAACAAAAGCAAGTCTGCTCAACTGTATTTCTCGATGTTTCTCAAGCCTTTGACAATGTTTGGCACGAAGACTTGAAGCACAAGATTCAACAATTCCTCCCGAGAAAACTTTGCACACATTTATCGAACTGTCTATCGGATAGAATCTTCCGTGTGAAATATGGGAAAGAATACTCCCTATACAAGCTGGAGTACCACAAGGAAGTATTCTTAGTCCCCTCCTTTACTTATTGTATAGCAGCGATATACCGTGGACGTATGCACAGTGCTAGGCACATTTGCTGATGGCACCGCCATTTTGGTAACTGCCAAAACGATCGCAGAATCAACTAGAAGATTGCAATGTGCTTTAGACCGGATACATGAATGGACGAACTCTCATATAAATTTTACGTATAAGAACGTGACTAACTTGCCGGTTTTTATAAATAATGTTCAAGTACCCCTCGGCAATTAAGCGAGTACCTCGGAATGACTCTCGATGTAAAGCTTAAATGGAAGGAGCACGTTAAAAAGAAACGTGATGAGCTCCAATTAAGATACAAAGACATGTACTGGCTTATTGGAAAATATCCTTAAGCCCGTCTGGGTGTATACAGCTATGGGGTTGTACCAAAGAAAGTAATAGAAACATTAGATAGATAGATAGATATTTTTAATTGCTTCATGAGTTAAAATATGCTGTCGCACAATTTACAGACAGTTAAATTTTTAGAGATATGACATATTACTGTCTTTCACCTAGATCATCATCTAATATTTTCTTATAGGTTAACAGTAATAGAAACATACTACTAACTTTTCAAAATAAAGTGCTAGGGGCCATCGTCAACGCACCCTGGTATATACGAAAAACCTACATCCACAGAGATATTGGAATTTCATCAGTCCAAGATGAAGTTACGAATTTTGCTCGCAAGTATAATCGAGCACATAAACTCAGCTCTCCTTCCAATTCTCGACGAAAGAAACTCTTTTCGCCGTCTTCAGAGGACTAAACCCCTTAACCTAACACTGTGAATTCAACCCGCGCTTAGCTGCGGTTTAGGAAGAACTCTCAATGGAGAATCTCTTGGTAAATGTGTCTAAACCAAGAAACAAAAACCGCTGCATAAGTGTAAAACTTAGTTGTAGTGGAAATATATTTTATTTGAAGGGAGCTGTTTTTACTGGGTAAATTTCCCTTTCGCTATGTGGGAACGGTCCCGATAGTGTCTTTTGAAGATTTTCACCTACCCTCGCAAAAAAACACAATTTCTGTCAAAACTTACAAACTTTAAGCCTAAGCATGTTTTGCTCTGGCTTTTATTAGCTAATTTTTAAACTAAATTATTAATTATGCTCTTTAAATAAATAAATAAATAATACAAACTTCACCTCTTCAATATGCTTGGAGTGTTGAAAACTGAAATAAAAACTTTTTCAAAAATCTTCCTTGTACAGTCAAAAACGTTTCTAACGACATCGGTTCCAGCGACATATCGGTTATAACAGCCAAATTCTTAGGTCCCGGCTGAGGTCCATTATAAATATATTGAATAATATATCGCTTAAAAGTACTTCACTTCACTTAAAACACCATATCGCTTACAACGACCGAGTTTTCCATGTTTTTGAAGTAAAATATTTGTTACAATGACTAATTTAGATGCAGCTACCAGCATATTTTTTTCCTGAAAAGGTAAACTGTTTGTCTACATTTGCGGTGCATGAATGTGTCGACATAGGATTTAGGAAAATGTCGTTGTTATTTTCGTCTTGTGTTTCTTTTAAGTCTTTTCAAGTCACTGCTAATTTGTCTGTGTGACGGGTGGTAGTGGAACTTGATTTTATTTCGTTCGTAAGTTGTATTAGGAAATGAGTCAGAAAAGAGAAAAATCTTACTCGATTGAAGGAAAACAAAGTAGAGAGTAGAATAATGACCTTACCGAGTATTCCCTTTCCCAGTCCACTGTATTCACAATATTAAAAATGAGGAAAATGTCGAATACACAATTTGAGGATGCAAAACTTACGGTCATTGTACTCTGCGGTTGAAATGAATCTGCTAATATGGTTTAAGACACAGAAAAGTTCCGATATACCCATCACATGTCTGATATCGGTTAAAACGACCAAATTCGTCAGTCCCATGAAGGTTTTTATAACCGATTTTGACTGTATACCAACAATCTAGTATGCCCAATCACATTGTCAGTGAATTACAAGAACGCAGGGCTTTCTCCCCAAGTCATTGAATTAAAGTTGTTTGAAACTTTTTTCAATAAATTCTAAAAATAAGAAAGAAAAATCCAGAGAAACTCTCGAAAAGTGAAATGAAAAAGAAATGACCCATTTTCAAAAAGGAAGTCCCAGTAATCTCTTGTTTGTCCCTTTTCATCTATTTTCAAATCCCACCGCACACAGAACACAACGCCAATTTATCAACAATCACCTTTAACTTCGAAGTTCTCTTTGAAAATTTAAGCTTACGATCCCCTAATTATCCTACTTCCTACAAGTTTCCACACCACCCCTGAATAGAACGCCCCTCAAAACAGAACAAAGCCAAAGCAATTCATTGCAGCGAACAATGGGACAAAAAAAAAAAAACACCCACAAGTCCAAAAACACCCACGACGACCCCTCCATAAATCACGAGAATAACGAGAAATGAAAGCCGGAAGTCATGACAAGAGGGAAGCCCACGTACCGCAGTAGAGGCACACTGACAAGAAGGTGTTTGTTGTCACATCGCACCAAGCCGTCTATGTATCGCGTGCCACAACACCTCAGTGGGTCAGCCATTGCCTCTGCAGTGTGCCCCGGTCGCCATGCTTAAGGCTGTGATTCGAATCTCAGGGCTCACACGAGGTTGTTGCTTGTCAAAGTGACACTGATGTCTGGCGGTGTAAAGTTATCAACAGACACAAATGGCGTCCGCAGAGGAAAACAAATCCAATAAAGAAGCAACAATTATCCATCCGCAGACATTTCCGAGGAGAGCCACCATCAAGCGGGCCCAAGTCGACCATTTCCCATTCACTCCCATGCCGCCCGCCCACGCCGATGTCGTCAATTCACGGTTATCCAAAAAGCTTTTAATCAATTAAATATGCCTTTGAAGAGCACAATCCGGGGACACCAAGCGAGGGGTAACAATGGGAGGGATGTGTGTCGTAGCAAACAACGGCGCTGCGCGTGTGGCACGAGGGTGGAGTTGCGTTGGGGGGGGGGGAATTTGAAATGGTTTCGTGTTTTTGCCTCTTGTGATTTATTTGCTCGTCGTCGAGGATAAACAATTGACAGATGGTTAATAAAGCTACCAGTTAGACATTTCGGAACGCCACCCTACCCACATAATTTCGTTATCCTTCCACTGCTCGGCTGCCGCAATAAGCACTGACAGGCTGAGACCACACGTGTGGCTGAAATGCTCCCCTAATCGTGTTTATTACTTGAACCACAAGAAATGTGAATGAAAATCCAAATTCTCCATGGGGACTCCTGCTGCATGACCAAAAATGAAAAGTTTCTTCTTTTTTTTTGGCGAAGAATGTAAAGCGTAAAGTTGTGGCAAAACTTTGACAAGGACAGGTTTCTGAGTACCCACAATCCATTTAATATATGTAACTACACATGTCCGCGCGCAAGGATATCTGTAAGCGGGTGAGTCTGTGAGTTGTGAGAGGCGAACGTACGTCTGGCCCTTTGTATCGCATACTTGTGCACACATGTCTCAACAGTTGAAGCGAAAAAGAAGGAACAAAACAAAATTCAACCTAAACACACGCACACACACACACATTCGAACGCGAACGGGGATAGGGCAACAAAAGTAAGTCCTAGATTGTCGATGCCAGCGAACAGCGGAAGTAGTAGTAGCTTTGTCATTTTGTTGTCGTCAATGACATTCGCACTTTAGTCGTCCGCGTGCGCGTTCTTATGGCAGTGACAAATCACTTTCCACGACGACAAATCTTTTGTGAAATAGATTTTTGCTTTTCAGACTTGTCCTCGTTTTCGACAGCCTGCCACGGCACCGGGAATGGAATCTGTTTTTGCTATTTGTGTGTCCCTTAGGGCCTCGACGCCGTAGCGATGGTCGTCAATTTGTTGATTGTTAACGATTTGTGTCCCTCTTCTAGTCGACACACACGTACACTTATGGGGCGGGGAGTTGAATTGATGATTTATTTCGGGGGAAAATGTTCGATTAATCGTTGGGATATTGGGAAATTAAATTGTTGACATGTGTGCGGTTGGTTGGCGGCACGGGGATGGGCTCTAAGATGTCATTGTGCGTTTGGATCAGTTCTGGGCTCACATGACAGGCCTAAGAGCTAAATAAATATGAATGCTTTGAGAAGATTTGATTTGTTCACTCAGATGTGTGAGTACACATTTGATCAAGTAATCGGCACACAATCAGTGCACAGAATATAATTTGAGAGCTACAGTGTGGGTCATGGGGAGACAGACGCTCAAATTAAAATATCTGTCAGGGGTCGTGGGACGATGGACAGCCAATGCTTAGCAGTTCTCAAGCCTAGAAGGCTGAAATGAAGAGATAAGAGTTGGAGTGTAGCTATTACAGAAATATATGTCGGTGCACAACAGCAACAATCTGCAGGAGCACTTTTAGGCAAAATTGCATAGTAAATAGAAGCAGTTCGTTCTCTGAGAACAAAACCAAAAGTTTATTTTATGAAACTGGACTGCAAAATACAGAACATGGAAATGATAGGACACTTAAAATAAATATGGACAAAGTGAGCTCAATAATTCTCTAAGATCTATGAGTTGTGAGGTTGAGCTGTGGACATACACTTGAAAAAGAATGGTCCAGCATTCGAGACTTATGAGAAACCAGAGGTGGAAATAAGGTAGAAGCAATCGAAGTCTCCGATCCACTGTGATTTAACTTGCGATTGATTTGCTACAGGTTGTGATGATGCGTGTAAGTACCATATCTGAATATAATATGCTTTGGACCACCGTTGGTATTTTTGATGTGATATATCTGCTATCTAATATGGAGCCATCTCCGGTCGCTTTCTGCATATGTTAACAGTGGTAAATGTTTAAACTTCATACATTCAAAAAGTAGGTAGTCGGAGTAGTGTATTTATTGAGATTACATACACATATTGCAACGCTTACATCTGGCGACACTTGGCAGCACTAAGAAGAGCTTCAAAAAGTGTTGGGGATAAAGGAGAGAAGATGGCATTTGTTGTCAAACGTTTAGCGTGGATAGAAGAATTTGATATACACACAATAAATATAGAGTCTAAATAGATGTTGAGTTTTTCTTTAAATAATTTATTCTATCGTTAAACCATGTATATTCAAACTATTTCGAAAGACTGACATAAATGAGATATGTGGTTTGAGATCTTGGACAGGGGAGAATCACACAACAATATAAAACGTTTCGGGGTAAACGATTGCAAAACGAAGCACATGCTGTCATCGAGAAAGGATGCCCAACATCAAACATATCTACTCTGTGTAAGACCTTGATCATCCCCGCCCTGCTCTACGGCGCAGAGGCGTTTACTATATCCAAAGCGGATGAATAGGTTCTTGATCTTTAGAGGAGAAAAGTACTGCGTCCAATCTTTGGTCCAGTTTGCTTTGAAGGTTTTTGGAGTAGACGATTCAACCATGAATTGTGCTGCGACAAGAGGCTAGGCTAGGTTAGGTAGTGGGGCTGATAGTGCATTCACCAGCACACTTAGACCATATTAGTCCATTGTGATACCCCTAATCAGACTTCTACCACCGTGCCGTTAATTTGACCCCCCCCATAGTGACTGGACCAGATTTTAAAACCAGATAAACGCGTATTAATTTTGCTTTCACTGGGATCCGAACCGGGGACCCCGAAACCCCAAATTCAGCCCAACTCTCATTCGTTTTAGATTTTTTAATTTATTCTCAATCATGGGTTTGATTGGACATCATGTCTGGCGCACAAGTTACTTACGAAACTAACAAAATTGTCTAAAATCTGCTCGGGATTTGATAAAAGGCACCCTGGTGGATGATTGGACAACAAAGCACACTACCTTTAACATTCGATATATCGAAATCAACACTGAAATAACATTTTTGGCATATTTTTGGGAGTCCGATCATGAAACACCAAACATCATCGATCATAAAATATACAGCTGCCCTCTTCAGTACCAGATTGAAGAATTCATATGAGAGAACTTTTCTTGCCTGCTCTTCATTCACTGTACATCGCGGTTGGCCCGGGATCCGAAGTCGGACACTGCAGCGAAACCCAAAATAATACCAATCTACACATATAACAGAGTCGTGGGCTTGATAACCCCATAAAAAGAGATCGAAAGTTGTTAATCCGTACGACCTACAAGTAGGGGACCCAACTGTTCACCGGAACTATAAAATACACTGCCAGGAAATGCCTTAAGGCTCCGGCACTTAGAATACTTTTCTTGAGTAGCGTCAGATCACACGCAAGGGGATGACACAATGAATACTTCAACGCACAGCTGATTTCATTTAACTGTTTCAAGTTTGAATTGAAAATTGTTTTGCTTATTTATGCACAATTAAAATATGTATTTTAATATAAATACTCAATTACAAAAATTCATTTATATTTTTATCTATTTTGAACGTTGCTTCAACGAGAACCAATTCCCAAACTTTAACATAAAATTCGAATTCTCTTGAAATGTCACAATGTGAGGATTGTCAACGCTGAAGGAGAGAGAGAAGTTAAAAGTTGAGTAACTATATCCGTCGCGTGAGCGTCAGCGTTGAGCTATATGTCCCATAAGAACACATGTATTTTATGTATCCGTCAAAGTATTGCTGACGCTCACGTATGGAAAGTATTCTATGTGCCTAAATTTATGCAGCTATTGAATATTTCACGGAACTTATGCCATGTGTCACCTTCTTCTTGAACCCACATATTGGCTACATCAATCTCATCCAATTTCGGCAGAAAGAACGGTGTTGCCATGTCCGATATCAGCCCCCTGTAACAGTTAGTGATTGTAATAGTGACGTCCTCATTTTCAAAATAGGATAGTCAAATAATTACTCAAAAATTGATCAAAAATTAAAACACGGTTTTCCAATCAGTGGCGCCCAATTTGTCTAACCCTTAGCTAAAAACTTGTTGTCAAATTGGTTTTTTAGGCATGTCAGTACTTTTGTGATCAACTGCCAGCAGATTTAAATCTTGCTTTAATTTTGGGAAAAGATCGTGGGCAATATTTAATACTAGCTGTGCCCCACGGTTCCACCATCGCTGTAGGTGCATTCTCTCTTGCTCTTGCTCTCTTGCGCTTACCATCTTTCTGTTCAGTTTTGTATGGGGTTCATAAAAATTTTAATTGCAGCGCTTCTTTGCTTAATAATAGAAACAGGTCATACCTACCAGTGATAATCAATTTATTTAATATAGAAATTATAATTTCAAACGCACAATAAATTCGTAAATATTATTTTAATAAATGACATATTCAAAGCAATATGCAAATGTTTGTTCCTGAGAATTAGGGAAACAAACAAACTCTACAGCTTTATGTACTTTACATAATTAACTACTTTTTCAAACAGCATCTGTACTTTTGTATATGAGAATATACATTTACACTTCATCTTATTGCAATAGGGTTGGAAACCCAACAACGGAGACTACGTCTCAGAGATAAAAGAGGAAAGCGATGTCCAACTTATATCTACCTTGTGTCTTGCTTTCATCATACAGCGTTTTTTATACAATGTTTCGTCCCGTATCTGTAAATACGCGTGAGCCAGGAATCTTGTAAAAGTGTGTGCAATTCATAAGGGAATTCCAATACTCTATTATTTTGTATGAGTCAATACCGTCATGGACTAGGGGCAGTGATGGGACTTGGGAAATAAATAACAGTGGTAGATAACCAGAAAAATGGTGGTTGAAAAGTAGTAGCAAAGAAATAGGTTTCCATGTTAATTAATTAATTCATTAAAACCAAATAAAAAGAAATAATTTAAAAACAAAGTAATATTCATTAAAAAAAAGGAAAGTAAATACAGTACGTTCTCGATTCAAGCAACTCCTCGATGTTCACAACAGCTAAATTTAATCTTTTATCATTACCATTTTTCAAATAGACAGATACTCGATAATTGCAACTACCTCAGATTCTATTCGTTGCGATAATCGAGAATGCACTGTAAATTAAAATCAGTTTATTGGTATATTGTCATTACATATATAATATTCTAATACTATTGAATATGTTTTTAGGTTTTACATAATTAAAAATAAAATTATTTCCCTTTTTGACGATAATCTGAGAAGATGAATATAGTTGCGTATTCAACTGGAGATAAGGATAAAAATATGCCTCTTCTACCAAAAGTTCTTTCGCAACTAATACCCTATTAATCCTTTTCTTTTCGAATTTTTTATCATTCTAAGCTGCGAAAACTTTTTTTCAGCAGAAGCGCTACGGTGTAGTAAACAACAAACTTGCAACATGTATGACGCAATGTTTTTGATAGCTTTGCATTCTTACTTGCTTATCATGTGACCTATGAGGGGTCCAAGCCTTAGCAATAGCTGCTTTCCATTGCTGATGGCCCCGGGCACTGTCTTTGTACGACCGTAAATCTTACGCTCGACCATAGGCTCTATGCTCTTCCTAGCTACATGTACATGTTGGTACAGATCGTGAAATTCGCAGTTCTGTCTCTAACTCCATTCAGCTTCCAAGAATAGCACCAAGAATCAGATTGTCCCTATTGCTCAAGTCCGCTAAGCAACTTTTGGAAGAGCCTGGGTGCTTTTCCTAAAACCAGCAGTGAAACTCTTAGCTTTTTTATAAAATGCCCGAATTTACTATCTATCCCTAGATTTTTCGATATCCTTGAGCTGGGAGGTCGCGAAGGACCATTTCATCTGGCGTAGAAGTTCCTTCTCCTTCCATCTTCAAAGCCACTCCTCTTAAGTTGCTCTTGTTTTCCGTTGGTTTTTATTGGTGATCTAAATTTCGTTACGTTTTTTTTGCTTATGACCGCCGTACTCATAGTTTTTGAGATAGCCCCATTGATATCAATTGAGTTAAGTACATAACTAATTCCTTTAAAAACTGCATTTAAGATTTTTTGAGAACGCAAGCACATTTATGTTATACACTCACCGTTTACGCGGGCTGTATTGTAACCGATAGAAAATAGAAATAATAAAACACTTAACGATCAACTTTATTACTTTATTATAAGTACGTCCGTATCGCTTCGCAAACTACACAAGAGTGATCTTTATTCATGTTCACTGCTCTCACACCGGTAGTCCCTTTTACATGTTTACCTCTTTTTCTTAGAAGAGTGCCTGAATTCGTTATAAGGGCTGCTACAGTATATACCAAACTAATATACGAATAAGATGAGCGATGGGCAAAATGTGGTAGATTTAGAGTTAAGGCTAGTAGGTTTTTCAACATTTCAAAAACTGGTAGAAATACGACTTAAGCGGTAGAAGTCCCATCACTGCCTAGGGGTCAAAATGGTAGAAGTTGAATATCTCTATCCCCTCATATCTGCGAAACGTTTGGAAGTCAGTGGCGTTTCATTGTCCTCAAATGTGGGCTGTTTATTCAATTTCAAATTCAAACATCGACCACCGGGTTTTTTCTTGGTTCTTCAAATATTCTGTTTAAATGGATAATGAAGAAACTGTAGACGTCTCGCTTAGTTAGAAAATAGACTTTGAACACAAGAGAGGTTGGTAAATCACTCTCTTTGTTACCATAATGTTTTACGTTACATGCCCAGTGTCGTCTGGAGAGCCTCAATTCCAAGTCATACATGGTGCTAGCCATCATTATGCAGGCCGCTTACCTTGCCATTACTCCTGGTGTGAGCTCAGGCCATGTCCCCATAGAAACAACAACCCCATCGCCAGTCTGCCTTAACAAAGGCACCCCATTCCCTAAAGCCATTCAATGTCAACTGCATACCTGTCCCTTTCACATTGCCATTACAAGACCAAACATTTTTTCTCCCTGACAGGATTCATTTAACCTCTTTTATAGTTCCACCCACACCCCAGCATTTGGCACCTTTTATCCAAACCCATGTCTAATGAAAAACAATGTTCGCATGCAGACGCAATGCATTCGAGCAAAAACATTCATTGCTCGTTCTATGAATCCCAATGAGGTTACCCGCTTGAAGCCGATCGATGACAAATCGCTCTCTGAATCAATAAGACAAATAACAATGAATCGCAAAAGGGTGTCTTAAAATCGTCTCGATTTTTATGGTGCGATGAACATACTTACCTCCCCCAGCTCCTAGATGGGGTATAAAAGTTTTGCGAACAATACCGACAGGCGAGGTAAGCACCAGACGGAAAGTTGTAAAAGTTACGCACTGGCTTTCCATAAAAAAGAGAAGGGGATTCTTAAGCCAAGTACCGACAAAGCCATTAACTGTGTGATTTGTTGTTGTCAGGACATTGTAAACTGTGGAATTTACAATGCTAAACAAGACTACAGGTGGGGGCAAAAATATTCTTGTCTGGTTAAACTGATTCCGTTCTATCTGCATTCGGGTGACTAAAGCCGTGCGAGGTCCCCCGAAAACTTTAAAAAACAGCAACGGACTAAGGCTAAAAATCTGATCTGAAAAACCCCAAGCGAATTCTTGAATATTAATGAAGGTACTGAGGTTTGTTTTGACGTTTCAATTACCTCGATGGGAGTGGCTTGAGTTGCTCACAGTGGAGTGAGGAATCGAGCATCACCTCGTGTGCATGGAACCAGAAGAGCTGGAGACAACTTTCCGTACTTGACAATTTTTTCATTTCCGTAGAACTAAGGTTTCAGAAGAGACTTGATGACTTCAGGAATTGCTCGACTTTTCCAAGAATGGCACACGCTTTGTGGATAATTGGACGAACAGAGTATACTTACGGTATCGAAATTGCGAGATTTACATTTCCGCAGTGGGTGTTCCAATCAAGCTGTTTTCCCTTGAAAACCGGAGCAATTCTGCGGTATTCTCCCCTGCAACATGTAGTGACATTTATCCGCACTTCACAACCGTTTTCAAAAAACCCCTTGCATGTGCGTGGGTTTTAGCTTTCAAAAGAGCTCTTGATGCTATCAGAAGACTCCATCAGATCCACACAAGCTAGGACTGTCTCTAAAGCCATTCAAATCTCATCAATAGATTGCAGCGGCGACCATTGAAAAAAAAGTACATCTGAATTCAAGGATTTGATAGGTTGTATACCGCGTTGCAATTGTGTACATTCACATTGTTTCCATTTAAGTTGGGAAAAAGTCATACGGAGGTGACGAGAATAAAGTCTCAATCTCCTTCTCGAATATGTGGAATTCGAGAAGGGAGGGCCATTCCCTAACTATTTTGAATTGCATACTGAATGGGAACTTTTTGTGGGAAATGTAAATCATGTTTTATCTTCATAAACTGGTCCACGGGTGGGGTGCTCGTCACCTATCTGCTGTATTTGTACATCGAGAGAAGGTGGACTTTTATCATCAGTCCAACAGACGACGTATGCTATAGTCTGTTAGTCAAATGATTGTTTTAATTGCCTTTGCTGTTACCGCACAGGTTTATTATTTGCAGTCAAATTTTTTGAAAAAGGTGAAGTTAGTCTCAGTGATTCAAAGAGGTGTAGAAGTTGTCGATGAAGGACAGACACCAAAGCGGTAGTATGTGAGAATACCTTTCCGGGACCACATTCTAGATGGCATACATTTACAGCATTGCCGACCTGTGGAGGCCGTCGGTTGTTAGCTGTGAAAACTGAAGCAAGGTATCTCATTAATTGGTTGGACCAATATCTGTAGGATCTTGTTGTGGCAAATGTGTTGTTTTACAACAGCCAACTTTAACTGGTTAACAGCTTCAACAGAAGTCCATCCCAGATGAAAAATATGAGACTGGTCGAAAAGCAGCGTTTTCGTATCCGTCTCCGTTGGTATCGTACACCCGAGTCTTAGTGCAAGAGAACAAGGTCCTGTATAACAAGGAAAACAAACAGGATAATTTATTTTATTTTTAAGGTGATTAGAAGGCAAATTTCAAGAGATATGAATGCCAACAGTCTGATCTTTGGGGCTTGCTACCAAAATTTTATGTATTCCTCCAAAAGCATTCCTCTAACTCGACACTTACTTACCTGCCTGAGATAACTCTCCCTTCCATGGTTGACGTTCCTGGTCACGCTGCATCCAGTCATAAGGAAAAGTCTATCTTGCATCCGCAATGACTTGGTCTTTATATCGGAGGTTCGGTCTTAAAGAAGGTTAGGTAGTGCATTCACCAGCACATTTAAACCATGTTGGTCCATTGTGATACCCACAGTGAGACTACTACCACTGATCCCGGCAAATGGTGACAGGACCAGATTTGAAAACCAGATACAAGCGTATAAACTTTGCTTTCACTGGGATCCGAACCGGAGATCCCGCTAACCAGGGGCAGGCACTCAATCAACTGCGCCATCCATGCGTCTCAGAGGTTCGGTCTTACTCGGTCTCCTCCATAACCGTCTTCGTTGCCGTGTTCATGTCTATACGTTCGAAATGGCCAGTGCAATCGACGAATTTTAGCCTTCCGGACTACAGCCACATCCAAGTACAGCTCGTAGAGTTCGCGGTTGTGTCTTCTCCTCCGTTCACCTTCCTCGCAGACGCGACCATATATCCGACGTAGAATTTTTCTTTTAAAGGCACCAGGAATCAGTTTTGTGTGGATAAGAAGACTTGCTTATCAACCAGCTTTTGGCTCCATATAGCAGGACTGTCAAACTAAGTGTTGTTGTCCTTCAAGACAGTAGCTTTAAGCCCAGTTATTTCGACAATCTGAGGTTGCATCGGTGAGGTTCTACGTCGGATCTTCACTGTGATGTCGTTTGTGCAGTTTTACGTTCTGACGATGTTTTTGTTTTTCATTCAGTAAAAAGTAATCTAAGAACAAAATAGGCAACGTTGTATATAGATCACATTACGCCCCAGTACACGAGTCGGTACAGTGAGCGTAATGTTTAGTCTAAGCTAGGTGAGGTTAGATTAATTGACCATTTCATGACACCACCTCATCCTAGGATTTTTTAGGTAAAACCTGGCGTTCATTGAACCTAATTAAGGCAAGACTTAAAAATATATAAGATGTATATATATATATATATATATCGAAAGGACGAAATGATAAATATATTAAGGATGATCAATTAGAGATAAGTATGTAGATTCGTATACCTATTAATATGCGTTAAAATTATTGAAATATGGTAAAATTACTTTTAGGTAAAACTTTTCAATCATCAATATTTTAAAAGTATTCTCTGACATGTTATGCAGATCGGATCGATTATTTATGTAGATAAATAACTTTGAGTGGAGCCGTCTCTATCTGCATTCTAAACGTATTCAAAACGTTAAACACGTTTTTCTCGAAACCATGTCTTCGAAGTCGGTGATAATTGTAACTTAAAAAAGGATTTGTCTAGCAGTTTGAAATTCTTATTACTTAATCTGTATAGTATTCTACTTCTTGCGAACGAAAGGCACTCTTTGGGACGATTTTTTCTTTTGTATAGCCTGAAATGTGAGAGAATTTTCTGTTAAAACAACAAATTTTAGTTTCACCGTCCCCCTTTTGTAGAAAAATTTATATTTTTTTTTAATTCCTACGTTCAACCGGAACGTTAAATAATCATTTTTGAATTTTTGTTGGATTTCAGACTATCCAGTGACGTGCTGCAGTCGCAAACCCTTTTTTTGACTCCGCGCAAATGTATTGTGTTTCACGAATTTGTATTATTACACATAATAAAATCATTTATAACATTTTGATATAAAGGAATTTTAGTATTTTTCTTAAATACGTACTCTTCAAGTTGAGAACATGTCGTATCAAATATTTTAATGAGTGACCACGAATACAAAAAAAAGCAGCAACTTTTTGACGTTCACCTGAGGGTACCCCCTAAAACATAAAATATATATTCCAATGTAACTTAGTACACAGTAATTGGGTACACAATGTGTATATATGCACATATGCGCTTAAATACTTAATAATAATTTGTTTTTAAATATAATGAAAATACTCGAAGCAATTTTTTTCGTGAAGAATAAAATAACTTTCCTTGCAACACCTGCATATGTTTTGCTGCATATTGCGTCCAATGTTCGATTTGATCCACCCGAAAATCACGTATTTGAACAAAAGATATGACTTTTTTCTTCCTGTCTAGAAAAGGTGCATCGTTCATATACCTTCCCTTCTTTTTTAGACGTTTTCGTTTCCAGCCATCATTAGTCCCCTTGCAAATTTCTAACCAGACGTGTTTTCAGCCTTTCGGTCCGCGTTGCTAAGAGTGGGTCGCCCTAGAGTAGTTACTCCTACGCAGGTTCGATCCCCGAATGTACTAACTTTCATAGCTCACGTCTCCACCTCTTACTAGTCATTGACAATACTCAACGAGTTATCCATTCTAGAAAAATCTTATGAAACGTAGTGGCCCGGAGTCGGCGTAAAATTGTTGGTCACATCATCATTCTCGTGAGAGAACAATAAAACGCACAACACGAGTGTTTGCTGCAGACTCTAGGCCCAAGTCCGCCTCGGACTATTATGAATACACCTCTAAATAGTGGTCTTCACGGTCAACAGTTAGTACCAAATGTGTTGACGGAACCGCTCTTCAGCCGGACGTTTGAATGATTGGGTCAAGCTTCAACGCGACATTAGGGGTGGAATTGTGTACGATGATAGTCGACAATCACATTTTTGATGGTCAACATTGACTGTTACATACATTTCCGATTGTGTATGGTGATCAGAAAAAAATATGGGTTAACTTGGCGTCACCGGTATTAGGTTGGTGCATGTGATTTACAAATACTGAGCATTTGTACGGTTTCGTTCTTGTATCTAACAGCATTCGTAGGGTTGGTTATGCATTAGACAATTTTGACGATTTTTGAAATGATTTTGCGTCCATAAGTATGCAACGTTTGGTCTACGCAGAGTGTCTTTGCCGTACATTCCATTTATTTTCGGTAATACTTTATTTTTATACAGTGGACTCCCCTTAAGTCGAATTGTCACGGGATACCAAAATTGTTTCGAGTTAGAGAGAGTTTGACTTAAAGAGTGGTTTTCGTATGGAAAGTTGAGGGAAATGTATGCAAAATATGGCGAAAAAGTTCGAGTAAGGGAGAGTTTCGACTTAAGAAGAGTTCGACTTAGGGAGAGTCCACTGTAGTTTTTTTAGTCGACGAAAAATGTTTTTATATTGATAATAATAAAGTGTTCTTGCCCACCATTGATTGAACATATGTACTTAGTTCGATTTTGTATTAAAAAAATGAATGTGTCAAAAACATTAATATCGAACATGAAAAAATGACAGTGACAGGTGTCACATGAAATCAGGAGCAAATTTGTGATTGTCAAAGTATACCGAAGATTGTAACCATCAGCTTACACAATTCCACCCCAGATTATAACGGAGGGAAGAGAAGTTTTAAGTTATACAATCCATGGAACATATACCTTAAACTGAGTACACCATCATCTGAAAACAACAGCCCAAATGCGATGACTCAACTCACTTTTATCCCCGGAGAATTCACAGAAACTTATTACCAATCGTCGGCTTATTCCTGAAACCAACACGAGTCCTCTTGCAACGAAACGGCATCTCATAACTTCTCATCAATGCGGTGTCCTTCCTAAATATACTGCTTAAGTACACTGGACTGAAGTTAGTTAAGGATATTATGCGCAACGCTTTATGGCATAGAGCCATCACTCAACTGCACGAAATCCGTTTCATGTGAATGCCAAATCAAGTGCCCCCCGTTCAGTGTTAAACTTTATGTCCAAAATACCAGCACACAACCTAGATCACAGTTCACTTATCTTCATTACCATCGCTAACCAATTACTCTGAAGGACGTCTGTGATTCACACACACACACGCATGCACTCAGTCAGCAGTAATCGGAATTCTGTAACAAATCAGCTCCATAAACTTCAAACATGTGCCAACCAAACGGACATAATCAATCAAACCAAATGGGAATAGTTCAATAAACCCCCCACACTCGATGCATAGACACACATGGCGTTACGTCTTATCACAACATATCCCCATCCACCATCTATCCGCCAAACAGCAACACCATCGTAATTACGACCGAGAATAGCGCCATAAAACCCGACCAGCCGCACCGGGAAAAATGAAACACTAAAATAAATCATTCATTCGAATCATGACTTATAATTTGCGGCTGTCAGTCAAGTTTATGAGTAGTTTTTCATGCCTTTCCCAGGTTTGCCCTTTTCTTTGCGTTTCAGCCCCTCCTCGGCGCCTGCAACAGGGGCCACGGTCAGCTTGAGAGAAACAAAAGCAATCCATCGGGATCGGATGATGATGACGGCTGACTGCTGACGGCCAACGGGTGGATGGGTCGGAAAATGGGAAACTCAACCGAAAATCCGTCCGACATGAGACCGTTTATCGATTTCCTCAACTTAAAGGTCACAAACATTGGTCGTTCTTGGTCATGCCCCCACCTCACCGCCGAACCGTCCTCAGCTGGTCTACCGTTCCCATCCGCGGACGAACTACCATTGTTCGCCTTGTTGTCGGACGTGATTTTATTTCCACTCTAAGGTTGACTTTGATTTACGACCGCATAATGAGGAAATAGATCGCAATATCTTGCATGTGTGCTATAAAAGTGTTTATCAGGACCATAAACTGGACGGAATCACATAAAAAAGGTAATTAATTAGGAAAATTGCAACCTGTGAAGAAGTCCTTGTCAAAGCGAGTCATGCACTGACCTCTGGTAGCGCGCCTAAGTTCGAAATGCCGCCTGGCCTGCTCGTGTTCGACGAGCGTGCGCTCTGCGGGAACTTCGAAATGTTGCCGGAGGAAAATGTTGCCGACAACACAACTGCTCCGCATACGATTGCATAATCCCTCCACCGAGTGTGTGTGTGGAACATTGACGAACCTTCGTTCAGTTTCCTTGGGACAGAGAGCACACGGTCGGGCTCTCCAAAGCCCAGAGCCCGAAACCCACCACTACCTCGACGGCGATGAACACATGTGAACGTGCTGTGCTATTGATTTGAGCACAGCACAGGACACTGTTAAATTTTGAACCCCGCCGCCGTCGGTTATAGCCTCCACTGGTCCCTTACGAATGGTGTTCTGTTATTTTCGTCTCCCCCGAGACAGGTGGGTTATGAATAATTTAGAACAGAATTTTCGGATCTTCGACACGACAGTTTACACATCTGTGGGTACACGCTTCCCTTATCGCACACACAGTGACCTTCATCCGTCTGACCTTGAGGGAGGCAGATAGCTTGCCACAAAATGTTACACTTATCCGCCCGTGTCCGTGTAATCGCAAAGAGGAAATTTGTTCCCTGATATGACAGCTCGTATCTGTTACGGTCAAGCTGTGGGGGAGGAGGCCAGGAGGATGAGCACTCAAATCACGCAACGAACTTGTGGCTCATGAAGTGTCCATACCAAACGGTACACACTTTTGTGTACTTAAAACTTTATTTCCCCGGCCTTGAGAGCAACTGAACTTACAGCGAGTGTAGGCGGTTGGATCCTTTGTTCGTATTTCCGCAACAATTCCGTTGCCCGTGGTTGCCTTCTTCACACTTGGGTATTACGTCGAAGAATAACACGTGTCGACTCGGTCAAATCTGCTGGTAGAATGGCGAATGTAAATGATGGCTTATACGAAACGAGGACTTGGACACGGAATTGTCTAGATAAGCTTATTTACACATGTACTTGCCTTTATAATAATTTATTGGTCATTACCCGGTGATTTTGCGAATGGTTTCATAAAGGTTTTCCCCTGCAGCTGGGAGCTAAGCTGCTTTTGATTTGTGCCGACAAGTTAGTTGATCCGGATTGACATTTGCTACACTTGCACATAAAATTATGCGTTTATGTTCGGTACATGGTCGAATTTTACGGCACAGCACATGACATTACCTTTTAAGCGTAAGTATACCGCAGGAGGACGGCCTGCACGAGGAGATTTATTCGATTGGTTTTATAATTGGGGGAGGGTTATTGATTTTATTGCCCAAAAAACTGACAGATACTTCCATGTGGCGTCGGTGGTAAATAACTTCTGATTTATATTTAAATTGTATATTTAAATATTTGGGAGTTGGGTTTGAACGCTGTTATGACATAGTAGTAGAACGACAGGAAGAATGTCCTACACATTTATGTTACCAATTTTACTACACAATATTTATTTTATAAATTATAATTTTAATTAAATTCATTGTAAATAAAGTACTATGGACAACAGAATAAGTTGTTTGTTCGAAAAAAGTGGTATGCTCATGGAAAAAAGTACCTCGAGCCAGATTTAAACACAGAACGTGAAAAAGACGTAACCAACGCAGCAATCCACTGAGCGAACTGACCTGATATCTATCAAGGACTAAGACACATACTTACATATGTACATAGCGCTTTATTATAAGTAGATGATCCTTTCTTTCACTTTGTAGTTCCGAAAAGAGTGAAATTCACTACCATCTATTGCATACGAAGAAAATTGCAATATCGAATTTTATATCTGTGTAGATTGAATATGCTTGGGGTATTTTTCTTTAGATTCCCTACCTAGTTAACAGGACCCTTGATCTTAGTGGCAACAAATCATCTGTAATCATTCGCCGAAGGTAATGTCTTATTGCCGCTCTTCTCTTTCGAGTTTGCTAATGCTAACGCGTCGCTGCAATAGGGTACGTTTTTTTCAACGACAAATTTCATTTTATCATAGACAAATTAAAAATATAATACCCTTAATTTATAAGTGCACAAAAAACGATCATCGGCGCTTAATGATTCATCATAAAATCTTGGCAGCACCGACGACATTTATGACATTTCCTAAGCAGTCAGGGGTGTAGTCGTGGAAATTGATGGTTGATTTTTTGATGGTCACAATCTTCGTTTTGTGACTGTGTAGCGTGACCATCACTTTAAAAGCAAAAACACTCAATAATTATCAAATAAAAAAAAATATTAATGAAATGAAAAGAATCGTTTACGAAACTATTCCAAAAGTTGCATACTTATGGATGCCAAAAAAATTAAAAATGATCTAATACATCAACCAAACCTGCAAATGTAAGCCACATACAGCAACCTAAACAATGAATGAATAAATTCAGGAATGAAAACACACAAAATAATGTTTGGAAGCATTGTTTTTATCCGCGCTTATTTCTTAAGTGGCGATAGATATGATGAGTAACTTAACCGGATATAGGATTTGTTTTTAGTGTATTTTACATGCACATTGGAATTTAAGCGGAATTAAAAACACAGCTATTATATTCATTGCAAGTAGAACATAGTTTCACAATGAAGAACTCGAGTTCAGCTGAACAAAATCAAATTTTCTGTTTGAAATCTAAATTTCAGTTAAGTTTTATTCTTATTGCTTTTGCTACACTTTGTAGGCTTGAACTGTCTTTGGTGCAGTACCTTGGAGCTTTTGCAAGGTCTTCCTGTTAACGGTAAAGAGACATAGATAACAAACATAAAAAATCACCTCAGACAATCCATCCTGCGTATGACCAGAGAATGGCAAGCAATAAAAAAATTGGAAGTAAAAAACCACCAGTCTCTGTGCATAAAAAGGGGCAAATAATTTTTTTATTAAATGTCGAAAATGAAAAGAAGTAAATCTTGAGAAAAATGAGGAAATGAAAATGATTCCATTATCGATCATCAAAGAGCTCTCAAAAGAGCGAAATAAAATGCAAGTGTGTTGCTGAACTGAGGCCTTAACGGAAGTACACACTCGTTGAACTAACACTGCAATTTTAAGTCAGTTCAAGGTAAGAAACTTTGAAACCGAATAAGTCGATGAACTGAAGCTTAAACAAAAAGTAGAGTTTAAACTTGATCTGTTTATCTGGGCATTAGGAAAACAGAATATAATATGTTTATTCATACAAAACAAAGCAAAAAAGTGCAAGTCTATAAAAAAGAAAAAAAAATTGCTTCCAACCGGATTTGAACACAACCCACTCAGCCAATGGACCATATTGCTTTCAGGGTTATTTCTTCGTTCACATTCGGTATATTTGCGTAAGTGTGTCGCATACATACACACCGCTTTATTATTAGTATATGGCATGACTTAAAAACTACAAAACGGAGAAACGGAAAAAAAACAATACCCTTTTGATATCTTCTCATACTTTGCACATATAATGTAAAGAATGACACGAATGCTGAAATGAGCTGACAACCGTCAAGTCTTTAAGTTCAATTCAGCTTTGCTAACGGCTGTTTTTTGGGCTCACAAGGCAATTGAGTAACAGGAGACTCTCTAGGACAGACCTTCATAATGCCCGCCCTACTCTACCGCGAAGAGACATATATCCCGGTGGCGTGGTTGTCTAGAGAAAAGTTCTACCACCAATTTTTGGTACTGTTTGCGTTGATGGTCCTTGGAGAAGAATGTTCATCCATGAAATATACTTGCTGTACAGTGACAAGAGTCTAGCCAGGCGTCTACGGATCCAACGCCTAAGATGGTTAGTCCATGTAGAGCGTATAGACAGCTTAGCTCCGAAGAATCTTCCACTCTTAGCCTGAGGAACAACGCAACAGAGCAACAGGTGAAGGGGGACCAAAGCCGGCTTAGTATGCGAAACCGGAGACTGCTGCAGAGGCGTGTTGAGTGAGGACCAGGTCCACTCCACATTTTAGCACATTAAGAAGACGAAGAAGAAGAAGAAAAAGAAGAAGAAGAGGAAGACGAAGAAGAAGAAGAAAAAGAAGAAGAAGAGGAAGACGAAGAAGAAGAAGAAAAAGAGGAAGTAGAAAAAGAAGAAGAGGAAGAAAAACTAATCTCCGTCAAATTGATACAAATTTGTTTCCGTTTTATCGCATTTTCCAAGACTTTTCGCAAGATTTTCGGTGATGACTGTTCGAACCCCTGTGGCGGCCTCGCTCAACATGGTCTCCTGGGGTTCCAGTCTGCTCGAGTCGAGCAGCTAACTGCCGGAATCTTTGCCCAGTTGGCACGTTAGGATCGACCTGCGCTAAAACCACCGACCGATTATTGGTAAAAAAAACCGAAACAATTATTCCACGCTCTTGCGGAATATAGTATTCCATTGTTTTTCTGTTTCAATACTGCGGCCAAATATGATTGACGTGCGATGCCATTTGAAAAAATTATAACGTCTTTCTGTAGGATGATTCATTTTGCGCCTCCATGTACAATTTCTAATTTTTTGCTAATAAGACGCGTATTCCGGCTGCGCGCTAACTCACTAGATTCTGCATTTTCTTCCGAGAGCAATATCGTTGCACATTATTGGAAGACCATTTAGAGGCTGTAAAGATAATACCGATCATGGTGAATCATTTCTTCCTCATGCCATCAACCGAAACGGGATCAAAGATCGCAAGATATCTCTTGAGAGGGTGTTTGGCCACAGCCGCGTGATATTTCGGTACATCATATGCGCGGTACGTTGTAACAAAAACTCGAAGATATATCAAGGGAAAGTTAAAGGAATACAAAATACATACTTATGAATGATATGGTTCTCCTTTTTTTGTGAATGATGTACATGTATCCACCCCACCCATTTCTCACCGCCCAAACTTTAAGGAAATGCCTTGCAACATATGAGGCACGAACAAGTACCCATCTTCAACCTCGAATGAGGAATGCAAAACACTTTTTTAATTGATTGTTTTCTTTTTAGATTTTATTTGTGCGGCTTACCTGTGTACCAGCATTCTCGGGTATTACTCGGGTACTAAGCTACCGAGTACCCGTATGGTTGTTGGTATACCCGTAAATTTAGATGAAATTGATTTACTACGTGCAACGAATTCAAATAGAATTCGTACTTAGTGCATGCTAAAATTCATTTCTTTTACTTTCGGGGGCACCCCGCCAACGACTTTTGTCTTTTGCCACTGTTTTCCATTTGGTCTTTGTGGTCTAATGTTCATCAGTAAAGGAGCATTTTATTAATTTCTGTATTGAGGTAGAGTATTTGGCCGCGAGTATTCAGTACCCGATGATGACGGGTACCCGGTAGTAGAACACTTACCCGCATTTCCCGGGTAGTAGGGTAGTAGGGTATTACCCGAGTAAGATCAAGAGCACTGATACAAACAAGTCATAACTTACATTTCTCGGAAACATATTACATCGTAAACTGACACGCACTATTTCTTTTTACTCTTACTTCTGACCCTGTTACAATTTACCCCGCTCTCGACATAATGCCTTTGTTGTTGGATAACTTCTCCTTCTTCTTTATTTGGCGCTACAGTCCCGGTGGACCTGACTAGACTCATCTCGCTGTACAGCCCGTACAGTTCGTGGTTGCATCTTCTCCTCCAGAAACCGTCAGACCAAAGATCGCACGCAGAGCATTTCTCTCCAAGAGACCAAGGACTTCCTCATCCGCTTTTGAGATTGTCCATGCCTCCGCGCCGTACAGCAGGACTGGGATGATCAAGATCTTGTTTAAAGTCAGCTTGGTCCTTCGGGAGATGGATCAACTACTCAATTGCCTCTTGAGCCCATAGAAACAGCGGTTGGTAAGAGTTACTCTGCGTTTGATCTCGGTACTGATGTTGTTTGTACTGTTTACTGCGGAGCCGAGGTGGACGAAGTCCTTGACTACCTCGAAGTTATAGCTGCCCATTGTGACGCTCTGTCCAAGACGTCGATGTTGTTTGTCCTTTCTCGATGACAGCATATACTTCGTTTTGCACCCATTCACCGCTAGACCAATTTTATCTGCTTCCGTCTCAATACTAGCAAACGCCTCATTGACGGCTTGCTGTGTTCGACCAATCACGTCATCCGCGTATGCTAACAGTTGTACGGACTTCTGGAAGATCATGCCTCTAGTGTTGGCGTGTGAGTCTTGTACGATCTTCTCCAGAATGATGTTAAGAAATCACATGACAGCGCGTCGCCTTATCTAAAACCTTTTTTGACATTGAAGGTCTCGGTGAGTTCGTTACCGACCTTGATGGAGCAGCGAGAAATCTCCATCGCCATCCTGCACAATCTGCTGAGTTTGGCAGCAATGTCAAAACTAGACATGGCGTTGTATAACTCGTCCCTATGGATGCTGTCATATGCGGCCTTTAAATCGACAAAAAGGTGGTGGGTGTCGATTTGCATTTCTTGGGTCTTTTCCAGGATCTGAAGTAGTGTGAAAATCTGGTCGATGGTGGATTTCCCTGGATAACTTATGTGAGCTAAATAGTATATAGCCATGGCACATATATATCGTATCGATTTTATACCCGAAGCAATGTTACATGTTATTTCACATTTTTCTCTACACCATAATTAGAGAGTAGGTAATGTCACGTTACGAAAAGCTTACTGTAATCCACGAAGAGATGCACCTAGATGATCCAAATTGTAATTTTTCACGGAACTTTGATTATAACAATCTGCTATTTTCACATTGTGATTGGGTCTCGAATGAGCAAATTAGCAATCAATCCCATCTGTTCACAGGTACACTGATATTAATGAGGTCTCCAATTCATTTCCTTCGAGAGGAAGAAAGAGAGAGGCATTCACGTGACGACTCAAGGTTAAATTACATCAAAATAGTCCATAGCATCCACAACATCTACTTATTTTACAATCACTAGTAAATTTGACCCCGAAATCATTTCTGCTGGCACAGCAAACGAAGTCAATTTTTTTTTCCTGAAATCAATGTTGCCTTAATGTCATCTTAGCACAGCAACTTTGGTCTTTACACAAATCGCTGCTATTAATATCATCGGGCAATTTGATTGCTTTAACTGTCTAGACCATTTCTGCCTTCATTTGGCTAGCATTTCCAAATGAACACATTTTCTTTAGCGAAAATATCACCCATCAATTGGCAGAGCATATGGTGGAGCACATATTTCTCTCGGATGTGTCCCTTTGTCCTTTCAATTTCATTTCTTTCCTTGCTTCCTCTGCTTCAACAGAGAGAAGGGCAAATGTGTCTCATGTCAGTTAACTATAAGAGCCACTTATCTTGGCCATTGATCATTAGTTATAGAAATATGTTACGTTTGGATTATGAATCTCCTTCATTTTTTTCAAAAGATATGTCAACACACAACAAGGAAAAAAGCGAAAACAGAAAAAGGCAGCGGCTGACAAAAGAGGGAAAAGAATATCCTTTCAAACTGACGGCGGAAGGTCGCTCTCAATTGTATGAGTGTTTAATAACGTTTTCTTAACCCTCTGTCACGAAAAGATTTATACACAAACGCTCCGGCAGGCAATGGGATTGACAACTGTCGTGGCATATTGCAGAGGTCATATCAGGGGTGTACGACGGTCTGTACCCGAGATATCTGATTGCACCTGATGACCAGATGGAGATGACAACGGATTCGAAACGAGTTCAGATTTATATATTTTTTATTGAAGAATATCACGGACAAGTGGATACATGGACTCATCGAAGTGAATGAGTTCTGACAGGGGTTTGACTGAAAGGGGTGACTTCGTGATGTGGAAATATGTGACTTGCACAATCATTCGTGCACTTAAGTGGACGTCTTACATTTTCGCTTATTTTTTGACAGATTTGTAATACTATGGGTGAAATCCCAAATTCGGCCATAGCATCGAATTCGGATGAATGCTGTCGAATGCGGCTTTAAAGTCAAAAAAAAGGTGGTGATGAGCGATTTGAAACTCTCTAGTCTTCTCAAGGATCTAGCTTAGTGTGAAAATCTGGTCCATAGTACATTTGTCGAGCCAGAAACGCTACTGGTACATGTCAATTAGTGTGGGGAAAAACGCAATAGACGTTTACAGAGTACGCTGGATAGGATACAGGATACTTAATGAAAAGAAGTAAGATCGCCTTCTTTGTGGATGAGACATATGGATATTCCTAGATCACCGGCTTTGAAGAGGTTTGCTGTTAAAGAAGAGGTTTGTTTCCCTATCAAACTCTCCTGCCACCCCCGTAAGCAGCTGTTCAAATTGCTGCCTCAATACAAAATTACATCCATAATTTCAGAACACAGACACACTGCACAGGTTGTAATTCCTTTGGGCTTAGAAGCTCGTTATCTCCCACCTTGTCTTGCAGTTGCTTTTGTTTTGGCTCACTAGTTGCAAATTTCCTCTTGTCCTAGAGTTTTACTCGAAGCCTCTACAATGCCGGAGCGGCTGTGCAAGCGTCCCAGTTCCGCGACTCAGTAGTCATATTGGAGAGTCTCTCACAAATTTTCTCATCAAGAATTCTGGAAATATACGGTGTGCTAAGGCATCAAAACTCTTCTTTCAATGCTTTCTTATATTTGACAGTCGAGATCGAACAGTGCTGCTAAGAAAATATGGCCAGGTTTTCAATGTCGGCATTTGTTCCATATGTGATGCATACCTTACGACAACAAGTTAACTATTCTCAATTTGGGTGGTAGATCGTCCACATGGAGATCAATTGCTGTGTGGATTCTTTTTTGACAAAAACTCGTGCTAAATATTACTACATTACCAAACAACTTAACTATAGAAACCGATGTCTGGAATAACAAGATCGTCAAAGCGTGAAAATGTCTATTATGTTTAACATAAAGACGGTCATTATCCTGAAATGTAATCGACCTTGCAATGTGCTTTTAAAACCAACTAGTTGCCACATCCTTCCTTAACAGAATTAATTACAACAGAGGCTATCTCCCTCTATTCCCTTCTTAAAAGTGTTAACACTGTTGTTGATTTCTGGTCAGTGCACATCAAACATCAGAGTAGTGGGGAATTGAAAACAAGCCATAGACTCGAACTCATCATGTGTTATGCCCCCTAGACTTGGTTCAACCAACTCGCTATGGTTCTGCCGGTCGACGATCATAAAACGCACAAAAATCCATCGGGATGCATTTCACCTGTGGGCGGTATTTGCTGTTTATGCCATTTGTCATTACTTTAACAGCACGCAACGAAAGGGTCTTAAAAAAGATGCTATGTGCACTGACTGTCTGCTTAAATCTGCACAGCAGCTGGGGATGATCTGCCAAATTCATCACCTTATGAATGGTGTTGATGAATAGTTCTCTCTCATCCTATGAGCACATGGACGTTTCCCACAAGGATTTTGACTTCTTCAACATCTTCCACAGAGCGGGAGCGCTCTTTCTTGCTGTTGTATTTGATGTTAAGAATCATTCCATGACAAGCCACTAATGAAAACCAGAAATATACCTGGCCAATGATCGGATTCAAAAACTAGAAAAAAAAAATAAAAAAAATTATTAGTGACGAGCAAAGAAAATGTTACGTATACGCCGCAGTCACCTTTCGTGTTGTAGGTACGATATGATACGAAATTCATCAAAATGTGGGCCGGCGGCTGGAAGCACTACCAGCGACATTAAGGAGGCCTTTTGGTGATTTATAAAAATAAAGACGGAATCAATTTTATATCTCAAACATCCTTTGCTGTTTTCTTTAAATTACATTTCACACTGTTCTTATTTGATCATGATGCACATGCCAAAGGGAAAACATCTGCCGAGTGTCAGAAATAAACCCGTAGCTATCTGCAGCGTAATCCACGATGCCATAAGGGCTATCCTAATCAACAACCTAATCAAGTAGGCCAGCAGAATGGTAGCAGCAAAATCACTCCCCCGTGTGTTCCAGGTCATATCAACATAGAGGGTAATGACAACGCCGATGAACTGGCCAAGCAAGTAGCTTCCGGAAACGCCTCCTAGGTTCACTAGGAGAACCAAGTATAAATTCTCTAGTAAAACCTGTCCCTCCTACATAAAAAGCAAAACTGGTTACCTTCTCAAAAGAAATCTCCCCGAAATAGCTACAGTCGTGGCTGCCACTCACTGGATCATAAGCATCCACCCTGGTACACTGGGAATACCGTTTAACGCACACTCGCAGTTGCCTATACACTCGCTCAGAGGAAAGTCTGAGAAGGAGACTGCCAGGACTAGCCAAACAAAGACCTTCCCTCAGTGACCTCTCCGATATCGTATGAATCAAATTATCACAAACATTATCAAATTCTTAAGCTCCGCAGGTTGGATTTAGCTTTCCAAGCAGCCCAGGTCTGTGAGGTGTGGGTTCATAACGGCGAATAGTGCGCTTCTTGTAACTAGATTGACCCCAATCGGGTAGCCGCCGGTTTCAAACTTCCTAATTGAACCTTATAACGAAACGTGACTGCGCCACAATCAGGGGTAGACATGGGCCTCAAGCAATAACACTCTTCAGCCCCAACCTATCTATTGTGAGCACATACACATAGTACGACAATAAAGGCTAAATCTCAACGGCGCGATCTCGCGGCCGGTCTTTGACGAGCTTCGCAACGCGCCTATGAGAATATTGTGCAAGAGCGCTACATCATCAGTTTTTCGTTTTTGAAATACAATTTCCAAGAAAAAAACTATATCAAAAATGATTACCTACATAAACAGTCGTCTCAGCGTGCCAAAAAAAAAATGGCCAAGCACAAAATAGTGAATAATGAGAGGGATTGAGAGGATCGTAATAAAACGTAAAACGTAGTCCATCACACGTTTTTAGTCAACATGTTGGATATTTCTTGACAGAGGGGTGCGCTGTGAGAGAATTTTTCTCCCAGATTGAGAGTTTTCCCTCCAAATTGAGAGTATTTTCTATCAACTGTCATTTAAGAAACGAAAACAGCTGATTAAAAATAATTTAACGACAAAAGTCATATCTGTAAATGACTGTATGCAGAAAGGCGGCAATATTTTTCCTCTAGTAAATGAGAGAGAGAACAGCTGATAAATTGAGTATTTATTTCAACGCAGTGCGTCATCGCAACATGAAGTCGGCTGGTGCAGCGCACTATTGTGTTTCAGGCATTATACCTAGCTCGGCATTCCAGATTACAGATATTCATAGCTGCTTCAAAACTGACCCAGCTTGGGAATCAAGGATGCCACAAGAAAACATAGACTACACGACCTCACTGACAATGGCGTAGACTCGAGCATTGTCAATCATCCTGTTATAGACGTCAGAAAATGGTTTTCCCAAAATCCGTTCTCTAAGTCAGTTGAGTTTCCACTTACGGTTGCCATCCATTGACCATCAGACAGTGCTTTGAAAGCAGACCCCTTCATGCTCAAATCAGGCATAGAGCTGCTTGCAAACGTTTGCGAGCTGCCATACAACCTCGCAGTTTTGAGAGCCCCCCGTTCAGTATTGACATCATAAACGAAATCCCTACTGTGCGGTAACAAGCAGCAGCACCCGTTGTAATCATTGCCAGCCAAGCAACCAACCCTCTTTCAAGTGAATACAGTCTCATGTGCATCTCTCAAAGTCGCAAAGACTTGCCCCACTCCAACCCACCGGCCTTCTCTCGCTCCTCTCTGGCCGGTGAGTGAGTTGCTCGGGTATCAATCACCAAACATCCTTTTGTTTGTAATTAACAAAAGTTTCTGCCGTTTTCCATCTCAGTAACTTCAATCTAAAGTTTCGCATTTCACAGATCATTACGCCCTCTCGTCGCGTAGCGTCGCCCAGTTATTCATCTTTCATTACTTGAAAATCATCGTCTAAATCAACTAAGCCCCTAGATCTCGACAGCGCAGCCCGGCAAATTGATAAAACATCCAAAAGCCATTCAGAATTTTAATCTGAAAACTCTCCGAAGACTAAGCCCTTTGCATTGATTTCCACGGCACTCCTCTCGGCCGTATTTATCCTTGTACAAGCCGTCAATCAAATCGGGGGTAATTAAAATCTCTTGAAATCGATTTTCCACCCACGGGCTTCGGTTTGGAAGCACACCGCTCCCTGTTCGTAGTGTGATACCAACTAGAACACCATCGATTGTCCTCCAGCCTATGATGGCCTCCATCGGTGGGCGCCCGTGTCGTCAACATTCGATGAACGACGGCAGATTTGAAATTCTCGGAATGCCTCATCTCGTGTACAATTCCATTCGTGTCACACTTCGGATCTTTTTGATCCTGATTCGATGTCTTGTGCCCGTCATTTCGGGATTAACTTCTTCGCCAGTGGAATTCATTCTGCACCGCATGCCATCTGTGCAGCCAGGACGCCTGGTCGGCCCCCTCCGACGACGTCCTTGCATGTGTTCAACATCAATCAATCAATGGCCGTCCGTTTTGCTGACGTTCTTAATAATTACTGCTGAAGATGACAGAATGAAAAGGGTTCCCTGCCCCGCAAGCCAAATTAAGCTCAGCCATCCATGCCACCGACGACGACAACGACCCCGCCGCCACCGAGGCTGGCTGGTTATTATCAACGTCGTCGTGGCGCTGCTGAGTTTCCCAAATCTCGGGCGATGAAGTGTTGTTCTATTAATTATGAATGAACGTAAATAGACACCCATTATGATGATTTTCCAAGGGAGAGCGAGCGGATGCAGTCACTGCGCGCTGTTAATTAAATCCTTTTCTGGGAATTAGTTGTGAGATTTAAACAAGGCGCAGGCCTTGTACTCTGGCTCTGGTATTCTGTGTCATGTTCTCGGGGGTAGTTGTGGGGAATTAAGAAAGTTTATCGATTTATTTAAGTGTCTTTGCGCCCGAATAACTAATGAACAACTGGGGAGCCGTGCCAACGGGAGATATCTGTGTATCCAACGATGCGGGAATTACTCGGGCTTGATGGCGAATTTATGAACACTTCGGGTGGGAGGTTTATGAACTCGTGTGACGTACGGACGTACTTCGTGGCATGGAAATTTCTTCTCATGGTTTTTGGTGTGAAAATATTTGCTGACACTGGTGGTGCGTCATTTGTTTTAACTGCAATTGGCTACGGCATGAACTTCGCGCTCGTCGATGGCATGACGTTTGGGCATTGACGCGAATCGAAGGGTTTTGCAAATATTTTGGTAGCTTACGTCAGCCAATGGCCAAAGTCTACATATTCAAAGATACGTTTTGGACGGAGGCAATGTGCAAAGAGAGAGCAATGCGTCATTGAGCGGGCTTGAGCGGGCAAACTCGTTATCGGACACGTATCCAGGAAAGGCTTTTGTAGAAAGGCGTCACCGAAATTCAGTATGGAATCGTTGGATAAACACGTATCTTAGAGATTTTGTAGCCTTTACTCATGCTTGCATGCTTAACAAAAGATACCGAGGAAAAGTTCGCCCACAGGTGTCTCTATGTAACGATCTAGGTTATTTTTCGATTTGGCGTGGTTTTTGTTCCTCGAACCTCCTAGTCAGGAAAACTGATGTTATTGGTGTATGCGTATTTGTTTCTGGGACATGATAGAGGCTCGGCTATGACTGTTCAGCTCCACAGGTTTCGTAAAGAATGAAAGGCACATCGAAGCGTAAGATCGATACAGTGGCCTTAAGTATAGCAGTGATATCAGAAAACGCAAGATCGAATATAATAGAGCTCAGACAACATACTCACGTATTCACTCTTGCGACAGACAGAGAAACAGAACATTGCCGCGAAAAAGCTGACATTGTCACAAACGTAAACTAATAGAATATTAATCAGAGCAGTACACGGCAAAAATCTGACATTTTAAATACGTATACGCAAAATACTGAACACAGGTCAATGTCCCACATTGCCCTACATAAGACATAAACACTAAATAAGCACCACCCATGCACAAAATACTAAATGACTGACCCCACACCACGCATTGCAACATCGTCACAATGAATCGATCCAATGTATAAACCAAAGCGGAACTCCTCATCAGTGTGGTGTGTGCTCCCGAATTCCGATCTGATCAGGTGCGAGCCTTAGTAATAAAAAGACTATGCTTTGTGAGTTCTTAATACAAAATATATTAAAAATAGGGAAATCTTGTTTCCATTTCTTATGCCTCCTCAGGAACCACTCGTGTCTGACATGCTATTGTTTTTTCTTGAATGGGACTTACATATTTGAGATTAACCTGAATGGGGAAGTTTTTTTCATAATCATTTTACTTGACAGTAGACGCGTTATCTACAGTGAGATAAGTACAGCTGTGAAAAATCAAAACTCTTTGTGATTGACGGAATTGGGGCTTAGGAATCGACAAATCATTTGATGAAAAATGGACACGTATGTCGTGACAGTAAAGGGCATGACGCCGCACAGTGGTCCCATTGTATGGGAGAGTTGGAAATTTAACTGTAACTTTTGAACCCGTGAACCGATCTTAATGAAGTTTGAAACATAGTGCAAGTACTATAAGATCTTATTATGTTTCAAATGGTTGATGTATCTCATAAGCTAACGGAGTAATCTTAAGTTAAACAAAAAAAAAACACTTTTTTTTGTTTAAATGCATAAAATAATTATTTATTAATGTCTATGACTCGAAATTGGGACTTAAAGGAAATTTGTAATCACTGTTTATAAATATAAATTCAATTTTACAAGTTATGGTAACGTACACTTTATTTGGAATTGGAAAACCAAGCAATTCAGTATAATAAGGCTTGCGCTTCAGTACTAAGTGGCAGCGAATCTTTTGTTTTTGGTTCAGGCCTTAAATACGCAATCCAGGGATCAGATGATACCAACATTTGATGAAAAACATCTTCATTTGTTGCCGAACGAGAAAATGTTCTACTGCTATTAATGCGATAGAACCTATAGTCTTTATTCCGACTTTCCTGCGCCTCCTCTGACAATGATCCGACGGGCAAGGCTGCTGATGATATTATTTCTGCTCCGTGGAACAGAATTTTATGCACTGTTACTGGCATATAATACCAGGGATATAAATTTGTACCCATTGTAGCGGTATCCTGGGCATAAGCTCCAAAGTTGACGGGGTCAATCCAAAAATTGCTGCATATTGTCTCCAGGATAACACTGAATCTTTTTATGAATTGTACATATATTTCCGTTACTTCTGCCGTTGATAATGGGTCTTCCAAAAATCTGCCAAATCCTTGCTTTATTATATCTACTTTAATACCCATTTTTTGTATGAGCTTCTGCTGAATTTGACTCTTCCTTGCCTGGTGTATGGGCTGTGTCGTTTTTGTTGTTCTCCAAGCTTTAAACTCCAAATCTTAGAGCTTCCTGATTTCTTGGTTTTGCTCTAAGTAATTTCAAATCATTCATATCTGATGGTTTCGCGCCACATATAACACATGAACTTGCAGAAGACGTGTTTGTCACAGCCTGTGCTACTTTTCCATCTATCATCACCCTTTTTTGCCCCATTGCGACATGCATTTATGACACCGCAAACAAAACAAGATAAAAGCAATTAGTTTCATAATCATAACAATTTTATGACCCAAAGAATTCTAATTCACAATAATAAAAACATCCTCGGCATGCATTGCAAGGGAAATCGTTTGAAAATGCCGAAAATTGCACGACATTGCTTCACTTAAATGCCCCCTACTCCCAAAGTGATCAAAAGTGGTCTCTAGTTTTTTTAGCATCGATAGACTATACTTTTAGCTCTTGGACTCTTGGAGCATTTTTGTAATAGTCCATCAAACATTGAAATCCCCCTCTCAAAATATGCCTTTACTTAAAAGCCCGGCTTAAGAAATTGGTAAGCAATATGAAAAAACTCAGCAGTTTGAAAGCAAGATGTACGACCTTTTTAAAAAAAATTTACTTTAGGTTCCAATGTACTTAATTTTAGGAAATATGGCACATCAAATTTGCTTAAAAAATACGTCAATTTTTGTAATTTTCAAAGTTCCAACTTTGAGCTAACGGTACAGCCAAACGGATGATCCAAAGTCAACAAAATGTTGGCTTTCTAGGTTCTCATATTTGTAGAATCAGAAATCATAAACCATTTGGCCGGGAAAAATATATCACTTCGGGTATTTATTTCCACTGCGGGACCACTGTGCGCCGTCACGCCATCATGACCCTTATACAGGAACACTTTTATATAAGCCTGAGTGCAGACACCACAGAAAAACAATGCACAGATGTCTCATCGTTATAGAAAATCGAGTGATCAAGTTAGGATTTTATTTGTATAGATGTATAGATTGCTTATGCTCTAGTCTAGATTATGCTTGATTCTGAGTTTGACTACTAATCGGAGAATGGAAGCAGTTCGAAGAATAAACCTCAGCGCCAAAGTCTGGAATGTAATCCGGCGACTTGACCTGCTTTTCTGTGCGAATTGCAGTTGTCTTAGTCCACAGTTATGGAAGCTATGTCGGAATAATGTTGGGCATCAATTTCTTCTTTTCTCCACGAAATTTTCCAGGGGATTTGTTGCGCTAATTTCGTTCGTCGAATTTCTCATCTGTCGAGTGGATAATGAGAAGTGGATTAGTGGAGACATACAAGCGCCTGGATGGCGCAGTTGTTTAAGAGCCTGCCCTTCGTTTGTGGAGTCCCCAATTCGAATACCAAACGAAAGGAAAGTAAATATGCTTTTATCTGGTCTTGAAGTCAGCATTTTCTTTTGGGATCAATCACTGGAGTCAATCGGTGGTACTAGTCTGACTGTTTTCTTCTAAATTGCAACTGACTTTACTTCAATTTTATATGTCAAATTTATTGTTTTAATGGGTAAAAGGTCGCCGTGGCGTAGTGGGTAAGTGCGTCGACTCCTACGCAGAGGGTGCCAGGTTCGATACCCGAATTAACCACCTTTGATAATTCACGGCTCCGCCTCTTTCGAGTCACTGACAATGCTCAAATAGTATTCCTGTCTAGAAAAAGCTTCTCAACTTCGCCGTTCGGTGTCGGCATTAAACTGTAGGTCCCTTTCACGCGTGAAAGAACAATAGCACGCACAGCACGAGTGGTTGCGAGAAGCTAGGCCCAGGTCCGCCTCGGACTGTCGCGCCACCCATATTATATAATGGGTAAATGAGAATTTAACTGTAGGTTCCATGGATGGCGCCTATAACTAAAAAATCCTGGATTCAGTCGAAATTGCTGAAATGCTGTGCAAATAAGTTCTTATCATATAAAACATCAATGTGACAATAACTGATTGATGGGTGCAATGGAATTACCTAATACTTAAAAATCTATGTTTATTAATATTTTGCGCTAGCAAAAGCATAAGGAGCGCCACATTCTAAATTTGATTCTCTCTTGGGTAACCTAAGACATAATCATGATTTTTGGATATACCCTTGGTTACCCGAAAACGTATAAACAACGAAACGCCATCAAAGCCATAAAAATTTTCATTTTTGTACAAATATCTATCTATTCCATAATCTTGAAATTCAGCATTCCTTTTTTTTACAAATTTCTCCACGACCTTATCTTACTGTCAGTAGTAAAGGTCAATAACAAAATCGTATGATCCACTATTTCGTCCACTCAGCTTATGTTAGACTTTGGCGACTTCACGTCTACTTTTCAAGTAGTGCAAATCGTAAGACCATCTTGACTTCTTAGGTGAAACTCAAATCGCTAACTTGAGTATCAGCATAATAATAATAATGTGGGTGTCGCATCAGCCCATGTTCGTGCTATTGTTCTCTCACGAGTAGAAGGGACCAACAATTGTATGCCGACTCCGAACGTCCAACTTGGATAAGCTTTTTTTGTGACTCGAAAGAGGTGGGGCCGTGAAAAATGATTTCATTGGATTTTCGGCCGGGAATCGAACCCAGACAGGGAGGAGCATAGCTCCATAAAAAGCTTTACTTAACCTTGGTAATCTATATAAATTCATAATCGAATAATCACTCGAGATATAATTTATTACTACATCAACTCGAGAGCATCTCACTTATCAAAATCATTCGAACGACTACTTACTTATTTAAGTGACTACTAAAGTATATCACCCGCTTAATTTGCGTGTCATGAGTTCGGTTTCTTCGGGTTCTGCTCCAAAAAGGATTTCTCAATCCACACCCAGCAGACGCTGGACTCTCTTTATCAGATGGATCGATGATTGTTGAAGCGTAAGCGGGTATCTCTTCCAAAGGATCTAAATATTTATTTGTCATTCCGGCTAACAAACCACTGCAGTTGACTTAAGGCAGAGACTCTGTATGTTTGTAATATAAAGCAAAAATATCTGTTCTTTATCTCTACTTCAACTTTAAGACTTGTCCAAATTGCCGTCCAACGAGATGACCGAGATGAACTTTCTTAGCATCCAACTTAATTGGGTACCTGCACACTGCGACAGTACAGAGTCTGTGACAGTGAAGTAGACGACTTCGCATGGCTTTATATTCTTCTCGGATAGAAAAATGCCACCCAGGGCTATAGCTACTCCAAAACATCTATTGAAGCTTAAAATCCTCACTCATACAAGTCCTAGATGAACTTCCGACACTGGAACCCTCATTAGAAGATAAATATGATTTACTCTCGATCCAGAACGCTCACGTAGACTGACCTTGGAGCCATAATCGGTGTCACAACAGGGCATCCTGACATTGGAACACTTCCTTCTAGATCATGCATTCCCTGCAATAACTTCTGGAGAAGCTGGAGCTACGAGAAGAAGCAATAAACTATTTTGTATCTTTTGTGTAATTGCAGCTATCTCACATCGCGTACAAGAAGAAGCTTAGACGCCTTCCATTTCAACAACCAGGTGGAAATATATCGCGGATTATTGTTCGTCATCTCCACCGCTTTATCGGAAAAGAATCAATCCGATCCGCGTGGTTACACAAAGGACCTACTCTGGCCTCAGTCCGATCCGACCGACCTAACCAATTTCTAAGTTTATATTCCTTTTCTTATAACTAATCGGATGAATGAACGCTCCTATAAGTTTGACAGTTTGAAAACCGTTCGAGTAGCGTGTTTGAATAAGATGGCAATAAACTGTAACCTTGTTTCAGAAAACCGGTAACGAAAAATTCTTGGACTAAAGGAGCAAAAACGAATAAGACAGACTCCATTCGTAAATAGATTATCTCCAATGACAATCGGCAGTACAACGTTTTCTCATTCCCATCACGGAACAAATTCAAACCATTTTTCTATTTTTGCGAAAAATCATTGAAGGGATAAGCACGTATCATTCCCCGAAATAGACCATAAACAGTGGAGTGGGCCCTAAGTGCCCACCGACGACGATTCACCGAATGACAGATCGAGCAGTGATTTCTGCAAACCCACTTAACGATTGAGAGGAACAAGAGCATTCCATTCACCTTCCCATGATTTCCACTCAACAATGGGTAAACAGTCTACCAGGAAAACCCCTCAATGGCAACCTTAACCTCTTGCCCTTACGTGCCGTTTCCACACACACAAACACACACACACATGAGATACTCTCTTGTATCAAGGCAATCATATTCATGTCGTCAATCCAAAGCGGACCGTTCGCAAAAGCCCTGCGCAAGTAGGTAGACAAGTTGATGCAAAACTCGCGAAAGTACATCCAATCTATCCGCTTCAAAATCTGGAGTGTGTAACTTATGCTAATCCATCCATCCATCCGCGGCAAGAGAATGCGCAGCGTACACATGTTACCGAATAACAAAACGAATTTACAGAGTGCAACATTGTTAATCAAAGCTACGCCCAACCCCTGGCTTCTGTGACGGGTTCAAGCCAATTCGATTCTGCTTGCTTCCCTTTGCACTCCCACTTCATATGCGAGCGAACACGGAAAGCTCAATATCGCTCTCTATACCTACTCCTCGAGGGCAATTCAATCCGCATTGTACCTGAGGGATGCTTGTAGAAAGGACGTGACCTTAATAAACAATACACAATAATATATTTTAAGATATTTGTGCTCCTCTCGTGTATCTTTGTGTTGATACAGCATCCATCACAAGCAATCCATGTATCTCTTGTGCTCGGTGCTTCGCTTTCTGTGTGTATCATTCCTCACATGCTCAAGTATCTAATATTGAAAATAAAAATGGGAATAGGTTCAGCAGCTGAAGCAGCGGCAGCGGGGATGGCTGTGAACAGCGTGGGGACTAGAGTCAGCTTCGTTGTGTAAATCATTCAATAAGTCGACGAGTTCGGCAGGATTAAAGAGGGCGGGTGGCAGGCGGTCGCAATGATGTGAAGTCACCACCCTCCATCGCCATCAGCAATGGAAGGAACAACAGAACGTCTTGTGATAAACTCATTTCGATGATAAATTTTTGCTCTTCAGTGGAGGGAATGTGCACATCGACGTAAAGGGGAGCGCCTCCAACTCAATGGTGATGTAATAAAAGAGAGAAAGAAAACAGAGAAGAAAAAAAATAATAATAATAAAGGCACCCCCCACTGGGAATGATAATAATCTTAGGATAATGGTAAATTTGTCAGGTCCTTGACATCGTTTAGTGGCCGATATCCTGCCTGCAACTGCTCGGCACTACTTGTGTTCGCTTCCGTCGTCGGGAGAAAATGATTATTTTTGTTTTCATAATTTTTCCCGCTCTTGTGGAATTCCCATTGTCGGTCAAGTTGGTATTTGGTTTTGCTCTCGCAGTGGATGGCTCGTTTAATGGAGTCTTGTGGAATTTACATTATACCATGCAGTGCGGGCGGACTCTGGCAGCATGTGGGAATGTTATAAGTTTGGGATTCCGCTAGTTGGGGGACAGTGCATGAAAAATGACGGGTCATTATGCCGCTGCTGATCTTCAGTCGTTTACTAAATTTTTGGTCAAGGATGCTGGGAATTGGAGCAACGATTTGTGTGGTAACATGATAAATTGTTATTAAGTACCCCCGACGAACTTTCAAACATGCGCAAGGAATTCCTATGAAGCATGTTATGGCGAATGGAATTTCAAAGATGTACCCAGTCACAAGCGATTGCATAAACTCCTACTCTCGCAATAAGATGGCAAAACTGGGCAGAAAATACAGTTGGCTCTCCCCAAGTTGAACTTTCCCTTAATCAAAACAAATCGTAGGTCGAACAAATCGTGGTATCCCATTTCGGAATTTCATTCTTTTTCCCCCACTCAGAATATTCACCAAAACCACGATTTTGTTTTTACTAGCTCAAAGGAAGACAAACGCATACACCCGAAAGCAATTCCTTATAAAACAAACTTGTAGAATACGTCGAGTTTGGGAAATACTCTTCAGAACTCGGTTTATCGAAGGTGATGCCAAATAATCTGTTAGAATTATCAAGACATTCGAGTAATCGAGGTTCGGGATGAGATTAAAACGAAATTGTCCGCATTAAAAAAAATTGTTCATTTTATTAAAAAAAAATAAATTTTATAGATCTTATATTTTAATTTTACCATTCTCTTGCCATAGACAGAGCTCATAAAATTTGCACAATTTTTCAAATTTCATTAAGATCGGTGAACTGGTTTAGATCTTACAGATTTTTTTCGTCGCTCCCATACAAATAGGACCACTGTTCGCCGTCAGACTACACCACGGATAGCACAATTACTGTGCAGGAACTTATAGCAGCAGGGAATGAAAGGGAAAGGAAAAGAAGGACATACACAAATTTTATGTACGACTTCGCAATTTGTTTGAAATGTATTTTTTATTCATTAGAAATACCAATTTTTCTCAAGCCCCATCACGTCAAAGTCACGTCACGAGTAATTCACAGCTTTTCTGATGTATTGCACATTAGTTGAATTAGCCTATTAACCCGAGATCCTGCCGACATCCAATAATTTCCAACAATAGCTTACACCCATTTCCCCACTCGTAGTTATTGCGAGTACATACTTCATCACAAGGGCAGCAGTTCATAAATTTCAAAATCTTGCTTACCCCTTCCCCCGGCACGCTATAAAACATGTCAATTAAACTTCAGAGTATCTAGCGAAAAAACCGGAGAAAAAACGCACCCTCGTCCACACCCACTCGAATCTTAGGGCGAAAAACCATTTCGGCCGTAAGAAAAGAATGAAAGCTCGCCTGCCCCCATTGCAAACGGCTTTAAAAAGAAAATTTGCATATCATAAATTTTAACTACCAACGCGCACATACCTCGGCATCCTTAAATTAGGTCTGTGTCCTAGAAAAAAAAAACAGGCGCTTCTCTCCGGACAACACACGCACACACTGGCAAGGCTGAGAGAAAAGATTCCCTGTAACAGGAAGCTTTATCTCCATCATTTGCAACATTTATCTTTGCATAAGTTAGGATCAACAGAGGCTGAGGTGCATCCTCGTGCCACCACGCCATCAGCATCTCGTGATTGCACACAACCCCAGCCCCCACCAGCGAACAGGGCAGCAAGTCACTTCCCATGAAGTGGGCCTCAGTCGGAAGAAGTGAAAATTAAATTCCATAAATTTTTTTTTTTGCTTCACCCCACTTAGCCACCCTGCCCACCCTTTCTAGCCAGATGGCGAAAGAAGAAGTTTTTAATTAAAAAAATAAAATCTTCGATAAGGAATTGTGTGCAGTTAGAGGAGAACGAGGGCAGGATAGGCTTCGGTGAAATAGAAAAGGCATCTTCGGAAGAATCTCTGGGAAATGCATTTAGCAGCTATAAATCTGGGCGGTGCAGGGCGCTGGTGTTCTCGTGAATACCATTTCATTATGTGCATACTTTCTGGTACCTCTGAGTCTGCCAGCGAGCTGATAAGGTATTCTTGGAGGAAAAAAAGTTTCTGCCTCGACTCGTGAATATCCTCAAGTAAATATGAACAAAAAGTGAAGGAAAGTCGGGGAAAAGAACTACGATACAAAAGTATTTCAAAAGTTGGCAAGTAGACAAGTTGCTTGTTCATTTGCTTGCTCTGGCGCCTTACTTTCGAAGAAGCTGAAAACTAACCGTGGAAGGGGATTGCATTTCATTTGAAGTGTCACAGTGAGTGTCTTTGGTGTACTTGGTGGAATTGGAATGTAATTAAATGGGTTTTGCGAATCAATTATAAGTGTCTCTTCCTATTGGGTGGACTTTGGAGGGCTAAGAGAGTGGCGCGAGTTTTGTGAATGATGACTTATATTAAGTCTTAGCGGGTTTCTTTGACTTGTTGCATATGATGTGTCTCATGCAGGGGCTTGTCGGTCTGGAAATTAATTATGTTAAGTTTTAACAAGACTATGGTACAAGGTAACCAGCTGGTGTAAATCGACTAAGTTCATTCGATGAAGGTGCTTTATTGACAAATGTCCTACAGGTCGTACCATGTAACACCTTAGGGATACTTCCCCAAGCTTATCAGAACCGGTATAAGTAAACCATTGCTATTCATGATGTCAGGTAGAAAGTTTGTCGAGAAAAGTCGTAACTTCCACCACGGTATTTGACATTTCAAATGGTATGCAACAGGGCGCGGTTGGTTGGCCTTACTTGTCTTCAATATTCCCCGCAGATCTTCTAAGTTCCATTCCGCGCTTAATTGCGTACGCCGACGATATAGTGACGTACAGTTCCGGTCGAAGTTGTTGCAATGGTCTGCAACAGGGGGCGGTGACTTCGAACAAATTCAGCGATTTTGCGACGACTGGAAGTTGATTATCAACTTCTTGAAGTTTGAAACTGTCCCCTTCAGGCCCTCGCTGCTTAAGGTATCGTAGGATTCGCCCACAAACTGGCCAAATTTCGGCATAGAATACCCGCAAGGACGCCGTTAGAGACGGTAGTAAGGTATCCTTGTATTTGGTTAGACCAATGTCTGTATTTTGACAAACATACTAAAGCTAAAACACCATTTGCTGTGAAAGAGAGTTGCTTTACAGTTGATACCAGGGTGAATTTTGCCGGCTACGTAGCCCTCATATGGCCCATTATGGCATACAGTTGCCCACTTTGGTTCAATGTGAGTCCTTCCCAGATGGGAAAGAAGAGGTTATTCGAGTCCTATCGCCGATTGTATCGTACACCCGAATCTGAGTACAACAATTCTGCTCTAATGAGGTCCTGTAAAATGAGGCAAACTTACACAGGATAGATCATTTATTAATTTGATCAGGAGGCACATTGCATTTGACTACTACCAAGGGTCTGATCTTTGGGGCTTATTCCCCCAATAGTATGTATCGTGAAGGGGTGCGATTTAACGGCTTTATTTCATCACAAAGATGTCGTGTTACCTTCCACATCGTTTGCCGAACAGTGGGCAGGTGACTCCAATATGAACGGGATGTCGCTCGCAGCGACGAGGATTCTCCTCCGTTAGAGATGAGTGATCTCAGCACGAGACAGGAACGAGTCTGCTAAGGAAGAGCACTTTACTGCTGGTTACACCAAAGCCAGTTCCCGGCAGCTCCGGCTTTTCAAAATGACGAGGTAGTTGATCATGGTGGCCAACTGTCATTAATTTAAGGTAGTTTAGAAGAACGAAAAGAAAATAATATAAAGCAAAAAACTGAAAAATGAAAATTATAAAATAAGAATTCCGAAAACAATAACAAAATAAATAGCAAAAACTACCATGGTGTATGTTAATCATATACATCACATATACGCCGGGTGCACGTGTCTGTACAGTAACAGGCTTAGTTAAGATAGCTTTAAAGGTGTATGTTAGGTCGATTTAGCTCAAGAAAGGGTAATCTAGTTAAGGTGAGCCAAGTTTTTAAAGTCTTCATGATCAAATAATAATAAAAAATAAATGTCCGCAAGATATACAAAAAAAATGTATTACCCAAAAGGCATGATTGCATTAAGATAAGAACAACTAAGAGTACACGTATAGCTTACTGTGATGTTTGTTAAGATATTTAGGATAGTTTAAAGTAAGTATTTGTTGTTCTAGCATTTAAGGATAATGAATTAATGAAATTAAAATTAATTAAAACTTCACACCTTCTTATAGAGCTACATCTTTTCCAACAAGCATGTGAAGCTAGATGAGCTCAGGGGCAAAATTGAAAGGGAGATCGGCATGGATAAGCATAGCAGAGTCATTGAAAATTGGGCACAAAGAAACGACCGCCAAAGAGCCCGTGGTGACCACATGAGACTCCGCATTTCATTCATAAAAGTTTTGACTATACTTCAAGCCAATTAAATGCTCAAAATAGCACAAATGGTTTAGGTTTTATTTAAAAAAAAATGGTCAGTTTATTATTGGAAGTATAATGCTCTTGTAGTCACGAAACGAATATGCATTTCCTTGAAACGAATATTTGCTTTTCTGCTCCTTCAAATAACTATTTGTTATACTTCAAAACATACATATAATAAACATAGTGGCCCGAGAAGAGGGTATAAAACAAGCATTTCCATTCATTAAGGAGGTAGGGGCAATTTCGGAAAAAAAATTACTTCAATAGAAAAAATTATGAATAAAAAACTTACAAAGAATCACTATACCGAATTTGAAAGCCAGAAATGTATTCTTTAATATTAAATCGAAATCAAATTATTCATGTGAATACTTTTTGAAAAATTCCCATGCAAACTCAAATTGTTTGTTAACCCGCATCTCATCCTCGATTGTGTGTACAAGGCATGTCGGCTTTTAGAGTTTTCCTTGATTTCTTTATTTATTTTTTTTTGTTCAAACCTTTCGTAAAATTTTACACAAGTAGGTAGAGGTGAAATAGGGATTGTAATAAAGTCAGTAAATATCCGAAGTTTTGAATACGTGGTTTTTGAAGCAGGAAAGAAGACAAATAGTAGCTCTTGCGGAATTTTTCCACGCAAGGATGAGATGAGGGTTAAAAATGAAAAAAAAAACCTTAGACCAATAATAATAATAATACGGGTGGCGCTACAGTCCGAGGTGGACCTGGGCCTAGCTTCTCAGCAACCACTCGTGTTGTGCGTGCTATTGTTCTTTCACGAGTGGAAGGGACCTACAGTTTAATGCCGGCTCCGAACGGCGAATTTGAGAACCTTTTCTAGACAGGAATACTCTTTGAGCATTGTCAGTGACTCGAAAGAGGTGGAGCCGTGAATTATGATAGGTGGTAAGTTCGGGCATCGAACTTGGCACCCTCTGCGTAGGAGTCGACACACTTACCCACTACGCCACGGCGACCCACCTTACACCAATGCGTATATTAATTCTGACTGTTTTCTAGTTTTGAGAAATTTACTAAAACTACTTCTTACACTTACAAAAACAACCTCCACCAACATTCCACCGCTGCCTCATACAACCTCATAAATATAGAGCATCTTTTTGGAAACTATTTCTTTTCAGCGACTTCCGCAAATGAAGTTCTTAGTATCGACATACACCTACTACTAACCAACCCATCCCTCAAAAACATCAATAATTTAATTAACCTATTTAACATTACGCTATAATAGATCTTGCTAATTCCCTATAAGAGAGGCGAAAGCCCTTGCAGCCTGTGCTCCCTTTTGATACTTTTTACAAGATGTTATTTTTGTTTGGTAGTTATAGGGATCTCACTTTGAGAATTAATGTTGATGAAAGGTCATCTTTGTAAGTAAAGTAAAGCAAATTTCTTAGCATTACCCAGAATGCACCACGAGGAGGTAGCATGGGATTGCATTCCACGTCCCAGTCAGTCAGTTTGTGAGCATATAAACGGGGCGAGATGCCCTCCCCACTACGACCCACATCATAATGAAATGTTTGCTTTTAAGGCCTTTACAAAAAGCCCTTATTAATTCTAGGCTCCAAACATTACATTTGCATTACCATTTAAATTTTTCACCAACCTTAGAGCAGACAGCATTTTACCGACCTATCAAACGAAAAACATATACACCGCTGTACAATGAAAAAGGATCATTGCCAACATTGAAAAAGGATACACAAAGTGCCACGCTACGCAAGGGGAACTCACAAAAATTAAAACGAAATATTCTACCACACAATTCCCCTTAATTCATTATTTTCAATAACATATTATTTACTTTTGAAAATTGGTTGTTATATTCAAAGCACGATGTGTAAGACAATATCATGTACATCCTGTGAGTAGTGAGAATAAGGAATACAACCAATTGGAAGTAAATTGGTCGTTATGAGCAACTTCCACAGCTTCTAAAGAGCAAAATTCTTGAAAGGAGACTTTCGTTGAAATTGGTCAGCGATAATAATGAATGCGTTCTTGGAATCATTACCCGGTAAGGAACACTTTGTGATATTTTCTCAGAATGTATAATGTATTACATTTTTCGTTCGGAGAACTAGCGTCTAAAACTCGAGCACTGGTTGACTTGACTAATAGACATCAAGCTTGGAGAACATGACATTATGCGGCAAGATTTCTTTTAAGTTGTTTTCTGCTAGATGGCGCTGTAATGTAATATCGTTTGTTAAGGCATTGTGTAAGCAAGGTTAAAACAAAAGACAAGATGTGGCTATGCAAATATTTTTTTAATTAAATATAAAATAAAATATAGCTAATTTTATTTGATAGTAATAAGAAACTTGATTGAACTCAACAAAACATAAAATCTTGTAATTGAGTCTGGATGTTCAAAGTGGAAGTTTCAGCATTTGGTAGCGTCGATCAATTTCGTCAGTTTCTTTTTCAAATGCGCCCATAATATTTCTTTAGGGTTAAGATTTAGGCTATGAGCTAGTGTATCTATCACATTGGCAGGCTATCCATTAGCTACCTCTTCATCGTATGTTCTTTATGTTCTGGAGCATAATCTTGTTAGAACGTAAATTGTGGTTTTCTTCCATCATCACCGCTACCAAAACCGAAACTTTTTGCATTGCTGAGCAAAAGAGCTTGTAGAATAGTCAAGAATTTTTTGTCATCATTGGTGTTTTCACAAAAGTCTGCGACGTATTGCATTGTCATCTATGGCGAACCTTTGAAAAAACTCTTATCCGACTAACCCAACATGTTTATAACTGATTGCTTTCACGTCTATTCGTGTTTTATGCAATATTACTATTCTGAGTGTAATTGTTAAAGAAAAGAATACGTTATAAAAAGAATACGAATTTTGAGCATATTTTGTTCTGCTATGATTGTGTTGTGACACTTAATTTTTGCTTTTTTACATTTAGCTGGATTTAATTTGCTTATTGTTTCTTTTCTTTGTTTTGCTGTTAATACTAGAAACAAATATCAATACCGTCTGCGGAACTGTTTAAGGCAACTAGAGATGAGCTGGTAAGGTACATGCACCAACTCCGCTGTAAGATATGGTTGGAGGAATGCATGCCTCATGAGTGGACTTTCAGTATCGTTTGCCCGATCCACAAGAAAAGAGAGCCCTTCAACTGTGCCAACTACCGAGTCTGCACCAGCAACTTTATGCAACTTTAGTCTCGATATCGCTGTGTTAACTTCGTCTAGGTCGGGGGGAACGAATTCTCGTCGATCATCGTCAATTGTGTGCAGTGGAACATTCTGCCTGACAGCGGTATTGGGGTCTTCCTCGATATTTAACAGTCTACAGAAGTGATCTTTCCAGATTCTCAGTATCGACTGGTAGTTGCCCCTCTTAGTCACGACAGACTTCTGTCCGATTGTGTATCCATTGGATAGTCCCGTTGGTAAAACTTTCGGACATCATTTCTGCCGTAACACCTCTCAATTTCCTCGATCGCGCGCTTCTCATGCTCTTTCATTTTCCTTTTGAGAAGCCGGTGCTCTTCCCTTCTTTTAAGTTAGCAGAACTCATGAACCGCTCTCGTCTTTCTGTCCAACGTCGCCTTGCATGATGCTTGCTTGGTCAAACCACGAATTTTTTTCTGGGTGGCGTTTTAAAACCCAGCACATCAGACGCCGCTTCTCTGATGCCGTTTTGACAATGGTTACATTCTTCGTCGATTGTTTCGCCCGGCAGGATTGGACTCTCTGTAAGCTTCAACAAGACTCGAGACTCGGTCATTGCGATTGTAGCTTTCCGACGTCAAACTGTTTTGGTCTTGCTCTACTCTGTTGTCCTATCGATATCCATGTTCTAACCTTGGCTACCACAAGGAAATGGTCCGAGTCAATTCTGGCTCCTCGAAATGTTAAGACATCGAGAGTGTCAGACGTCGATCGCAATGTGGTCAATCTGGTTGACGATTGATTGATCAGAAGACCGTCAAGTCCACTTGTGGATGTTGAGATTAGGAAACTGCGTACTGGCTACAGAGAGGTTTCTGCCCGTTACGAACCTTTTATTTACTTAAACAATATTATTGTTTTTTAATTTCCTAAAAACAAATTTTTCGTACAGTCGTACAGTTTAACTGGCCACTTTATCCAACGGCCGTTTTATCCGAACTAAAAGGAGGAAAGATGAACTTACAAATTAATTTTTAATTTTAAATGCTTCAATTTGCAATTTGTTTTTTTTTTTCAGAGCATTGTTGCATTTTTTAATTCCATCAGAATCCTAGCCCTTTTCATGACTATTTCGCGAAGAATGACATGTTTAATCACTTGTAGAACTATTTTCAATAAAACCAATTGGATTAATTACATTTGGGAAAACATGGGCAGGACGAGGACTGGATTTCAGTGGAATGGTTATTTGAACTAATCCTAGTTAAAAACAAAACCGTGAGGAAAAAACAATGAAAGAGATAAGAAAAACTGTACCACAGAGGCTAATAGACGAGCTTCTTTATCCGCTCTTACAAAAACATTTGGTGACATTAAATGCCTCTATCTCTTACTCACACATGAGTTACATGCATCCGATACCCAATGCTGAGTATAAGAATACTCAAAAGAGGGATGAAGAGCTAAAATATGTAGTGAATACAGGGTCACAAAAATGCGATGTGTTCCAACACAAAGAACCCAATTCCATATGCACACGAAAGTCTTCCAACGCACCTACTTTGATTTTGGGAATGCAGCTAATGTCAACAATTACATAAATGTCAAGCAGTGTCCAGAAATCATCCCCCCAATCCAAGTCAACGGCCAGATCATCCGTCTGCCTCTGTCAATCTCTTCAATTACATTCAGCTATCGCCTCGGTAATCCGATCAACCTAAATCACACCTCACAATGATCCCTTAAGCATTTCCTCCTTACCCACCCTCCCCAGACTCACACACATTCCCCCCCGGCCATGGTCGAACCCTCTTTAGGAACAAAGACCTCGCTTGAAATTACAACATTGAAACTTTTAGTAGTTCGCCAGAAAATCTTCATACAATTACCACCTACACCTGCGAGGGCATCCTAAAATCCATTTCAACCTGTGCATCTGGGCAGCCCCCTTCACATACCGCCCAGCAAGTGTGTCTTTATTCGCTGCAATTTCACGCCTGATGGATTCATTTACTCTAAAAACCCTATCGGCTTCAATCATCCGTTGCACGTCAAGCTTACAATAGCTACTGAGTATAATCAATCCGCGAAGAGCGGGAGCAGTCTGCCAGCTCACAACCCACCCACCCAGAGGCCAGTGTTCGCGAAACAAATTTGATTATTTTGCTGTTTTCAAATAAAAGAGAAACTTTTTAATCTATTTACCCGCACCTACACCTGAACACAATGCCGCCGCCGCGCACACAGCGCTAGATGCATTCAATTCGTATCTAATACTAATTGGATTGGGAATGCAGCATAAAGAGACGAGGATGTGGAAAAAGTGGAAAAAGACGACACAGGCAGGGAGGAAAATGAACAGCAACAACAGAAAAAAAAGGAGAAACAAAGTTTACAACATTTCTGAATAAAATGAAATCAGTTTGAAATAAAGTTGGCATTCAGTCAATTTGACGTGAGTTGTACGAGTACTCGCACTGAGAGACGTGGTGTCTAACTGGAGAGCCTTTTATGACTTAATTGAGTATCCTTCTGCAAGGTGGCTTGTGCACGGAAACATGTAGCAAATGAATTAAATTAAATTAAATTGAACAAATAGAGGAAAAACAGGAAACCGATCTGCGATACGTCGCCATTTGTGTGTCCACAATAATTAGTTTTAACTTATGGTCAATAATGCTAAACGCGAAAAAAAGATACTGAATTTATGCGCTCGAATAATTGTTTTTGTGGTTTATGTAATTCAATTTGGGGCTATCGGGGATGGCTGCCAGTGGCTTCCTCCTACTATTCCAATTAATTATGGCTGCTTTAGGCTTTGTTATCGCTCAAAGCCTAAAGCAGCCATAAAGCATTGAAATTGGAGTCAAATTTGATGTACATGTGTATGTGGTTGGATTTGTTTTGTTCAATGGCGGCGAAACTGGAGCTGGTCGACTAAGGTTGGGTGAGGTGAGTAAACGAGCTGCTGTCTCTCGAATAGGGGCTATTGGCTATGATGAAGATAGGAACTTCTGGCAAGCCTATCTCTACCTCGAGGAATTTTCTGCAAACGGCCCTTCTTAGACTAGAGAATACGGTCTAGGATGAATGGGAACTTAGTCTCTTCGCCGGGAAGAATAACGTTGCTAGTGTCGATTCAACCTTCTTCTGTAACACCCCTGCTAGAGCTAAACGCCACCTTAGAATTCTACTTTTCATCATTGATACCCAATAAATCGGAAAACGCGGCATCCAGGAGGTTGTTAGTAAAGTCTCCATGGCATTTTAGTTTACTGAGAATGCGTCCTTGCGTCGTGCGTTGACTTTTCGTATCCGTGAAGAGAATTGTACAATACAACGGTTCCCTTGATAAGTAAGTGATTTTTTAATTTCGGGTTGACGGTGCCAAATCAATGCCCTTTAGCGAGGCCTTGGACTTCGGCAGTGGTGCGTCTTGTCACCTCTTCTTTTCACAAGCTGCCGAGATTATATTTCTTAGTGCTGTTGTGGGAAGTACTAGCCGAATGAGAAAAAATGCAGTAAGCGAGTAACTCAATGTTGAGCAGCTGCGCCTTCCAACGTAAAGAGATATGCCTCGACAGTTTGCTCATGCGCCACGGATGACTTCTTAGTTGTGCCTATGAATACGATTCTATCGGGAAAGAAAAAGATTGACAGCCCAAGGACAAGGTGGTTGGATCAAATTAAAAAAAAATCGTCTGGTTACACTTGGGCATAACTCCTGACGAGTTAGAGAGAGGATCGATTGGCCTGCGTCACCGTAATGATCATCAAAGAAAATGGTATACAAGGCTTCATTGTCCGTTGTGGTCGTGACGCCAGTTCTGCACTTCCACACAACAGATAAATAAAAACTAGTGACTCGAGAAGACATTGATTAAATTCATGGAATGATATTGGGCAGTTGGAGAATAAAAGTGCGTGATCTTCTTAAACATGTACACCAAATTACAAATGAATATTTGGATTTATGCATGAAAAAGCTGTGGGTGCCTGGATTGCTCACACTTGACCATAAGATCAACGGTGTCACTACTTCAAGAGTTTGAACGCTTAAGCCAACCACATTCCGCTATTTGGCGAAGGCGTTAGTACAGCGGTATAGCATCTGCAGACTTTTTCTATTCCTATTTCTATACTTCACTTATCTCGCGAGTCATTTGCTCCCATTTGTGGGCTTAATTAATCTACTTTATGCACATAGGCCTTGATCGTTCGTTTAGCCTCTATTACTATTTATAACGACTTTGAAAACAGAACTCTTATTCACCCTACTACTTCGGTTGGGGAACGGTCTCAGCTGTTTACAGCAGCTCACACGTATTCACAGGCACGGGTCGAAAAATCGTATATAAAGCGTTGTTAGATGAAATCAGTGGGCAGGAGAGAGATCAGGGGTATCTCTTTGCGCTCATTTATTTCTGGAGTATATTATAGTCGGATCGAAACTTTAAGCAGCTCACGCAGGGAAGCAGCAAAGTGTTTAAAATAACCGCTCGAGCATACACAAGGTAATCGAGAGCGGTAGATTGACTCACTTGTGACAAAGGAGCATATAATGGCGTGACAGCGTCATTCTGTGTGCTCACGTTGGAGCCGGTTTTACTGTAAGCGCGGCAATTGATGTTTTTCATGTCAATAAATATTCAAATGAGTACTCCAATATCTTCAACAGACGAGTCAAAACGTGGAATTTACTGCAATTGTAACCTTCTACGAAAAGGAAGAACTATAGTTTCTATCTCTTATGTGACTTACGTGCAATTTTGGGTTAAAGCACTACGAGTCTGGACATAATTTCATATTTCAAAACACAGTTGAATTGAAACTTTGGAAAAATGCTGGACTTGAGTATCGAGCTAACAATAGACCACATTTAGAGATAAAAGCAGTTACGAAAAAAATATATTTTGCAGCACGAAAATCAATTAAAGTTCGGTATACATATCTTCTATCTATCTATATTCTATATCTTATCTACATCTATTATTCTATATATTTTATAAAGCTGAAGTGTTTGTTTGGTTGACGCGCTAATCTCGGGAACTACTGGTTTGAATTCGAACTTCCTTTTCGCGTTGGATAGTTAATTTATGGAGGAAGGTTTTAGGTTGTACAACTACACGATGTGGGCAACAGGAGCTAGGCATCAATGAAAACGGAAATATATTCGCCTTTGAAAGTTCTAAAAAAAATTGACATTAACAGTAGTCTACATTTAAGATTGACTCACTATGTGGTAATCAAATTTGTTCGAAAGTAATATTATTTGTCCAACCGTGATAATTGATATTCACGCAGACGTTAACAATAAAATAATACCGATTAGTGGTAGGAATACGAATCGCGTTATGAGGAGGATTCCGCAAAAATGCTCAGATCGCACTTTCATAATAGTGAGTGAGGTTTATTGTCTCAACAAATTTACAATATTAAATTTTGCAATACAATATAAGATTGTCTTCCAACCTCACAATGGAGTTATCTCTTCAATGCTGGATAAAACCTTAAAGCTGTAGAGGAGAGTCCATGTGAGACGTCAGTTGGCCTTATTACATTATTTATAAAAATTAATTCTAAAATTACATAAAAGACAATAAAGAATCTGCGAACCCTAGAGGCTTTTCTGCAGAAGATTATTCAAAAAGGAATTTTAAATTTAAAAACAGAATATTTCTCTCTTTAGTTTTTTTAACATTGATTAATTATTGTGTAGTTTATAAGTGAATATGATTGAATAATATATATTTATTTATTTCTTTTTTCCTGTCGTGCGCCGGCTGTATACTCAATTGGGAGCGTGGAAGGTGGTTGTATATTGTTGGCACCGCAAAGGTAGTAGTTCTTTGCCTTGTATTGACGCCGTGATCAATTGGTTGTTTAAAGCGTTGGTCGTTGTAGGTCTCATTAATTATTTTAAAAAGAAAAAGTTTTTCGACGGTTAACACATTTAGATCTTCACTAGGACAATACAAATTTTCTACATAGCGATGGTAGTCGCTTAGCTCGTAAGAGAATCTTAAGAATTCGGTTTTTAGCAATTTTGAGTTGAAGCACAATAGGGACTTCTAGAAACTCCCATTAATAGTAATAATAATATGAGTGGCGCGAATCCGAGACGGACTTGGGCCTAGCTTCTACTGCCACCAATCATGTTGTGCGTACAATTGTTCCTTTAACGAGTGGATGGGATCAACAGTTTAATGTCCACTCCTAACGGCGAACTAGAGATGATTTTTTCTAGACAGGAGTACTCTTTGAGCATTGTCAATGACTCGAAAGAAGTGGAGCCGGAAATTACGATAGGTGGTTAATTCGGGTATCGAACCTGGCACTCTCTGCGTGGGAGTCGAGGCACTGACTCACTCCGCCACGGTGACCCACCTAAGACTAACATTAGAGTGTCTTCTTTCACTTTACTGATGGCACTGATCTCAATTTTTCTTTCTCAAGCCATAGATTCTTGTAAGAGAATACTTTTCAAAATTCTTACAATATTAGAGCATTTAAGAAAATGTTATGTTGAAAATAAAGATTTTTCAGTAGATGGGTAAATACTTCGGCTTCTTTTTTTCTGAAAAACTAGTTTTTAACATAAAGTAAATTCATATATTATTTATTTCAAAAATGTATAACAATCGAAAAAGGTGGAATTTTAAATTAAAAAAAAATTTATTTAAAAATTAACTTGTTTCATATTGAATTCAAAAACAAAACTGACTTGTCGAACTTCTCTCGTTTAACAAATTTCTCTTTGCAAGCACTGCATTTCCAATCCCACCCCAAATTGACTCTTATTAAAGAGATTCGAATAAAATCCGACTCCGTAGTAAATAAGTAATCATCCGAAATTTACAGTTCCGTCCTCCGCCTTACTGCATGGCAGGCAACATGTTCATAATTAAATCGCCACACAGCACCAACTCCTGATCTGATACAATATTTACGCAAAGCCTATTATTTTCGGCGGCTCCATTGCAAATCAACCTTACACCCCGGCAACCGAATTAAAAACCCATCATTGCTGAGAGGCTACGCAAAAAAAAAACGACACTCAGTCTGAATAAATTAACGCAAAAGTATACCGGATCGCGCGATTGAATAAATAACCAACCATGAACGCAACATGCCAGCTCTGGCGGATTCGGCCATCAGGTGGCTGTCGCCACCGCAGTCGCCATCCCTATTGACTTTGTGTCTCAGGCATTCCGTTCCAATTAACTTGTAATTTTTTAAAAATGTTTAAATAATTATTTTTATGATCTGATTATCCGTGGCGCGTCCAGTACTCAATAAACTATGCGTGTCGGGGTGCACGGAACTACTGCTTCTGTAACCGGCTGGCACGCGTCTCCGGCCACTTTGCGTACGTATATGCGGCGTATTAATTTTCAATTTCATTTACAGTCCGACCAAAGGCAGAGAATTAATGTTTACTATTTAATTAAATAATGAAAATCATTGGCAAGTGGGTAAAGGATATCTGCATGCACACACGAGTATGATGGACGATTTATGATAAGGACATGCAGTCACCGGTGCGGTTCTGCTGTGTTGGCCGGAGACGGATAGGGCCTGGTGCCCTAGCGCTCGCATAATAGATGGTGTAGTCGAGTTAACGTTGGAAGCGTGAACAAAAAGTACTTGCCACCGGTCTTCGGCTAAATTAATAGCGATACTCGCAAAAGTTCAGGAGAGGGCAGTTAATGCGGGCACTGAATTCATTAAAACCGGTCTGGACAGTCCCGCCAGCCGGTGGTTCTTGATTCAATTATTTGCGTAACAAGTCAACAAAGTTATAATTTATTTAAAAAAAAATCCAGGTTGACTCGGTGTCCTTGTGTACGGAGTATGCATGCATTGTGAGGGTGTTTTCGGATTCATGTAGAATGCCTCATCCATCCGTTGGATAACATCGTCTGGAAACTAAATTAAGCACTTATACCTGCGGGGATGAGACTCTGTCTGCGGCTCTTTTAAGGAGAAAAAAATTATCCACACCCAAAGTACTCATCACGATTGCATTGACAAAACTAAAACTGCTTTAAAGTGAAATGGACGATTTGTGTCAGTTAAAACAGTCCTTGGCAAGAGGCCAAAGGTCGCGTCGACTCCTACGCAGAGGGTGCCAGGTTCGATACCCGAACTTACCACCTATCATAATTCACGGGACTGGGGTGCTCATTAAGGCTCTCATGTTTACGGACGACATCGTGCTGTTAGCGAACTTACCGAAATCCCTGCAGTTGATGATTAATCGATTAACCGGGTATTGCAATCTATGGATCTTAATCGTTAATCTAGAAAAATCGAAGATAGTGATTTAAAAAAAGGTGTTGGGAGAGTTGCCTCCAACGAGAAGTGGCATTTTAGAGGGATAAACCTAGAGGTCGTCAAAGAGTATAATTATCTAGGAATCCTGCTTAAAAGACATTTAAATATAAAAAGGCATCTGAACGACAAACTTACAAAGGGTAAAAATGCTATCAGTGTAGCCTGGAAGAAATGCTTCAAAAATCCTAATATCCAGCACAGCAGTAAGTTTAAATTATACGAACCTGCATCCGAGACGATAATGCTATACGTAGCACAGGTTTGGGGTATGAGGCTTATGAGGAGGTGGAAAATTGTAACGCTTTTTTATTACAAAATTTTTAAAGCTCCGGCCGAAGACTCCGAACTACATGCTCATGGTTGAAACAGGCATATCATATTATAAGATGCAAATGAATTGCATACTCCGAGTAATGAACATGGCAAACAACAGGCTCCCAGTGATAGTGGCGATGCAAACCGTTCGAAATAAAACTGCATGGTTCAAAGAGTGGATTAAATTAGCTGGTGAATGTGGAGTCACTATGCCAATTAATAAAGCAAGTTAATTAATAGAGCAGGCAAGAATACAGTTCTTAGAAAAAGCGGCGGGATCAATACATCGCATTACATACAGCCGGCTCAACCACAACCTGGGGAGTCGAAATTACTTTATAGATGTCCATAGCATCCAGGAAATTTCTGTGATGTTCAAACTTAGAGGCGGCTGAATTTTGTACCGCATAGAGAGGATCTCCCTATACTCTGCAGTATGTGTAATTTGAAAGAGAGCGAAGATATCATGCATTTCATAGGCAAGTGTCCGATCCTAAAGGAAACTCGGAGATCCCTTTTTGGAAAGAACTACTTATCGAGACAAGAAATCCTATCACTCCTAAACGATATGGACGTAAGCAAGTTGTTTAAATACTGCAAAATATCACTAAAATACAGAGATAATATCCTAACAGGGAACTTTTGCAAGAGAGCTAATAATTATTACTTGAATATAATAAATTATAGTCAATCCGGCAGACGGCAAAGCCATGCTGATTTTGATTCTGTTAAATTTTTTGTAAAAGGAACAGTATTCGAAATAATTAAATCAATCTAAATCTAAAATCCAATCATAATTCCCGGCTTCCACCTTTTTCGAGTCACTGCTCAAAGAGTACCCCTGTCTAGAAAAAAGGATCGCTCGGAGTCGGCATAAAACTGTAGGTCCCTTCCACACATGGAAGAATAACGGCAAGCACACCACGAGTGGTTACTGAGAAGCTTGGCCCGGTCCACCTCGGACTGTCGCGCCACCGATATTATTATTAAAGGGCCAAATTCAAAAAAACTTCTTCTGAACCTCCTCGACGCACAGTGCACTCGCTGTACATTATGTAAAAAGATTACGTGGACGAATGAAAATGGGCACCTATTCTATGGTTACATTTTCTCCAGATTAAACTCTGAGCAATCAATATAAAATATACTGGCACGCGCTCAAGGGATTACTATTACTCTAAGTGTCTGCATTCAAGACACAGCACGGGCTGAAGGTAGAGAGCAAACAAATGAGAGGAGGTACCTGTGCGCACTGTTCTTAAATACGTGCGGATTGCAGACAGCGAGAAATATTGGTCTGGCAAGAACATTCCATTTTCATCCAAAGACAAAAAAGGTCCCCATGTTAATTCACTTATTTATTTGATGATGATATATTATATATGAATACGAATGAATATGTACAGTGACGGACAAAACCATAGGACCACCGAATATTTTTAGTAGATTTCATTCCAAAACTCTGAAGTCTGTATGCTGCATTTTTTTTTAGCAATATCTACCTTTGATCCAGATCAAACCAAATTCACTTTTGTCTCACCGGGCTAATGAATATATTTTATTTTTTTTTTGGCTTTTTGAAACTTATGTGGTCTTCTGCGAATTTAAGAGGGTTTATCATGTGCTTTTTGGGAAGGACCGGCGCTACTCTGGACTACATCTTCCTACTCTACTACATCTTTCGAAGAAATTTTGTTGTTCAAGTCTTCTTTGTATTACAAGTCTAATAGTAAGTTTAATTTAGCCACAATCTATGTACCTAATTTGAAAGGGCTTTTCATGGGCAGATCTTTAATTTGTTTATCATCTTTTAGCAGGATTTTTCGTGGTTGACCTTATAGTATTTGATATTTTATTGGCTGTAGGGCATTCAAAATTATTTCAAAAATAAAATCAAAAATAACCCGACACAAACCAAAAATTAAAAACAACTACCCCGGTCTTATTATTTCGTATGAATCATTTTGTTGGTCGATCTCGTTTACTGAACAATTTTTTCTATCCATTCATGCTTACATGGTATCCTTTTTTCTGAGAACAAGGTACCGTAAACAACAAATTCGCAACATATTTGATGCAACACATTGCTTGGATTTTAGGAATAGTTTTCCATACCTTCATTAATAATTCGAAATAAATTCCAGTAAGGCACATTGTCATCATCAGTTGTATCTATTATTTTTCATTCGCCTATAAATTTGATCCGCTTTACATTAAGATCTTCAATATTCACTGTGTTTTGTGGAAAAAAAAATGAGAAGGCCTTTAACTGCTGGCATTGTTCAGGCTATATTGAATAAGATTTTTGGATCTCGTTATTTTTAATTTTGGCGTCTGACAGATCAAATTTTCCTCGAATAATATATAATCAGTACAATGCTAGGGATATGATGAGCAATGGGCAAAATGTGGTACATTGAGGGTTAAGGTTGGTAGGTTTTTCAACATTGCAAAAAGTGGTAGAAATATAAATGTTTCTTAAATAATAAATTAATTCATTTCATTCACGGAAGTCGGAGACATTTAATATTTTAAACTAAAGATTATCCCTCCCTAGAAGTCCCATCACTGCTTGAGGGTGAATTGATGTGCATTCATCGTGAGACGGGTATTGCGGGTGAATTAATGAAGAGGATGAATGCAGTGGAGAGACTTGTCTCAGTGTGCTGAAGTGTGGCTTGTGAGCTGGTTAGTTCATGAACCGATTTCTCGTTGAACCACACTGTGCGAGCTAAATAAAGAAATCTTAATTTTTGTCGGTGTCGGTGTTCCAGCGGCATTCAGTCAAGAGACAACTTAGTGTGAAAAATGGCATCAACGAATTGTCCATCCTTTAGAAAGTATTGTACAGATATAAATGTGCAAGTAGACCAAGGGAGTGGTCGCTGTGGCGTAGTGGGTAAGTGCGTCGACTCCTAAGCAGAGGGTTCCAGGTTCGATACCCGAATTTACCACCTTTAATATTTCACGGATCCACCTCTTTCGAGTCACTGACAATGCTCAAAAAGTATTTCTTCTCAAATTCGCCACTCCACTCGTGAAAGAACAATAGCACGCACAACACGAGTGGTTGCTGAGAAGCTAGGCCCAGTTCCAACTCGGTCGCGCCGCCTATATTATTATTATTAGAACAAGGGATGGCATTTAGTGGAGTAAACTAGTGGTTTCAATGTTGAATTATATACAAGCAAGTGAATTTAATTCTCTGAATAAGAACAAATAAATCCACAATAGATAATTTCTTCATTGCGACAATTTAAAATGCCTACGTTTAAAAACCTCTTACAAAGTGGTCTGTAGCCGTATATGATTTTTACACCATGAATAGAGCACTCTTCCAGAATTTATGGAAACTAGGCCTCCATTGGAGCCTCTTGGAGATTCTTGTGTACAGTCCAAAAAGTTTCTAGTTTAAAAGATTAAATATCTCAGACTTCCGTCAATGAATTAATTTATTTATCATAAGAAACATTTATATTCCTACTTGAAATAATCTAGATTCTTACCATTACTAGCCGGGAAATTATAACTTTTTTAACATTACTAAGGTCAAAACCGTGTTTTTTAGAACCGATTAATCGAAATAAATTTGTTCACTGTGTCTCTGGGCGGATCAGGGCGGATGCAATTCTTTCAGAATAGCAAGGTGAATAATTTAGACGTAACATATTAAAGCTAAAACTGCAGATCGATGGAACGAATATTAATATATTATTTGAAAATATTCTTTTATCTTGGAGGCTTATTTAACATATAACTTATTACATAAACAAGTTTTTAACAAAGAGTTATAAAGAAGCTATTCCTCATTTCAAGGTTGGTCCTCACAATGCGTAGATGATGGTATTTCTACGCTGGGTGGGTTGAGTGTTGGTGACACTGCTGGGTGAACCTCGCTTCCAGAAGCATAACACGATACCTTGTCTACCTCTCTGTTTTCGTTTATTCAGTCGGAAGTCCGATATTTAACGATGAAAATTCAAGTTGACAAGTAATGGATAATTGAAGATAAGACAATTGAAGATTAAAGAAATTATTAAGAAGAGAGGAACAAGGAATAATAATAATAATATTGGTGGCGCGACAGTCCGAGGCGGACTTGGGCCTAGCTTCTCAGCAACCACTCGTGTTGTGCGTGTTCTTTCACGTGTGGAAGGGACCTACAGTTTTATGCCGACTCCGAACGGCAAAATTGGGAAGCTTTTTCTAGACAGGAATACTCTTTGAGCATTGTCAGTGACTCGAAAGAGAGAAGCCGTGAACTATGAAAGTTGGTTGAATGCGGATTCGAACCTGGCACCCTCTGCGTAAGAGTCGACGCACTAACCCACTACGCCACGGCGTCTCAGGAACAAGGAATAAGTAACGATAATAATTTATTAACAAAATAACAAATAATGAGGAACAATTAAGAACAAACGGATTATTCACAATTAAAATATGGTATGAAGGAAAAAAAGCAAAATTCCGGCGCGAAAATATTTAAGCGAGGAAATAAGCAATCCAGTGGACAATCTTCAGCATTCCGAGTGTGTGCGGTTAGAAGAAACCGTAGCACTAACAGATGTACCGTCGACTGTCTTGTCGACTTTCTTTCTGTCGTCCTTCTGTCTTCAGTCATTAGCTAGCAAGCAACCAAATGCCCAGGCAATACTATTTCATACGTGTGCGGTAGAAGACCTTACCACTAACGAATGTAGTATCGCGTTTGTTTTATGTTTAATTAAATGCAAAATATGTGATCACGTTTTTCACAATTTATTTGAAGAAAATTGAAACAAAATCAGAAGAAAACTAGAAACTTCAAATACTGTACATACATAACATAGTGAGCTTAACAGACGTCTATCCACGATGAATGTTCGAACGAGAAGCGCGAGATCGTTTATAGAAAAATATTGAACAAGTGATTTGAATAAAGTGTGTTAACAAAGAATGTCAAAGAGAGAATTAAAAGAGCGAATGACAAAAAGAGACAGCTTAGAACAATTGAAAGAGATGACTACATATAATTAGGGTAAATTTGCAATGTTTGTCAGTACGCGACCAAATGAACAAATTATAATTTTAATATTTTTAAAAGTACTGAACAGTGTTATTTGGTGCGCAACTGAGGCCACAAACTTTTGCAAGGTGTTTTTCATGGATAGGAAATGAACTGTTGTTAGATCAAACACCAAACAAGAGTGATTTGAAATGAAAATGTGTCGTCCTTTTAAACTGAGCAAAATTAACATTTTCAGAAAAGAATAAAACTCTTGTACAGTACCGTTAGTTTTATGTATAAATCTTTTTCTGAGAGGACAAAGGAGAGAAACAAGGCGAAACATTAAAAAAAGAGTTCTTAAAAAATTCTGGTGTTACAACATGATTTTTACCGAGTGTAGGTGGAAATCTTCGACAAGACTCTATGGCGAACGTTCGCACATAGAAGTGTGAGATTCTTACTCACTAAAACCACATCCCTGAATTGATTAAGACTACAACTATGTGAAGCACTTAACCAGTCATCTGTCTTTCATAATTTAGGTACTGATCGGCAAGTTACTATCCAATGAAAGTTCCTGCTAAGACCGCAACCATGCGCACAACATGAATTTGATAACTAATAAAAAGTCTAACTTCAGAGCGCTGCATCTGACATATTCCTCCCTCTATAAATGAACCAACTCAAAACATTGTACAAATTTCATTGTTGGTAATTTTTTTGGCCTACGCGCCACTGTACGGCACTCATGCAACTTCTTCAACATCGTTCTTCAGAAAATCATGCACCACTCCCACGCTACCACTAAAGTCACTACCTTCTACTATTGTTAGCATACGCTGAAGGCATTGACGTGATGAATAGACAAGGCAGTGAACCGTTTATGAGGCGGTTGCTGACATTGAGACGAAATCGATTCATTAGGGCATATATGTAACTCAAAAAAGAACATACAACAACAATGGGAAGCTGTAACCTCGAGATTGTTAAGGGACTTCGCTTACCTCAACTCCGGGGACAATGGACCCAACACGTTGGTCCATGTGAACAACAAGAAACAATAAGACCGTCAGGACAGCCATATACTTACCTGTCTTATCTCAGCTCCGTTGTAAACAGCACAAATAATACCAGTATTGAGCTAAGACGCAGAATTTCAAATTCTTGCTACTCTTGCGCTATTTCTTTGGGCTCAAGCGGCAATTGTACCTTTACCTGTGGGACAACGCAAAAGAGGACGTCCCCTCTGTGGTGGGATCTGAGAAGGAACTTATCCAACTTGGTGTACTCAACTGGAAGCAGCTAACCAGAGACCTCGCAACCTGGAGAATATTGTTCGCTGCGGCCGGGTCCACACTGGACTGTGGAAGAAAAAGAATTGTTGGGGTAATACAAGAATCCGTTCTCCGTTGTTTTACTTTAAGTGATGAACAGCGAGAGAACATTTTCGCAATACTAGGTGATAAAAGTCCATTTCTGGAACAGCGTGAAGAACAATGAATGGTAAGCGGATTCATTTTAGATAGATGAGGAGATCAAGGATTGAGGTAACACTACACGTTGAATAAGCATCCCTTTAAATGAGAGAAAATTAGAAAACCAGCGACTAAAGTGAAGCATACCAAAACCAGTTGGTTGACGTCTTAGATGCATTTCCCGGAATCACACTCCATTCCATACAGCCAATCAACCTCAAACTACCACCACCACCGCTGCGCTGTTGCGGTCTGTGTCCTGAGCACAACATCGTGTTGTGGCATGGATACAAAATCCGTGTCTATTGCATGAATGAATGTGCCACAAAACTGGTAAAGAAACCTCAACCTCACCCTCAAGCCCCGAACACCCTCAGACTCATAAGTGTGCACACATATGCCATTCATACACGTGGTGAAGCAGAAATAATTTCTTCTGCCATAAATCTTCAACACATCATCATCGTCGTCATCGGAGCCCGTAAGAAATATCATCGGCATTGGGGCATGAGCACCCATCCCACCCCCCTCCATTCACATGAAGGACGCACCCATTTCTCCAGCGGCGTCGTCTCTTAGCCAACACAAACCAAATCGGTTGGGTTATAAATTTTCCTAAGAAAGCGCTCTTCATATTTCGCAAGGACCATGGAGTGGGATTAAAATTTCAGCCTAATGGAGTTCACCGCCACCATTATCACATACACCACCACCATCCGATTAATTTACCCCCAGGGATTGTTCTGTCATCCTTCCTCTCCACTAATGCGTCGCATTAAACAACATGCCCAGGAGATGTGTTATTTTAATGTTCTCCTACTACTTTGGATCTTAAGATTTCTCATCAGCTAGCCCAGGCGAACTCAGCCCATCTCACTCCATTGGTACAATTATTGTTGTTGTTATGAATAATTGAGCAGCAATTAGCAGGGCACATGTGAAAGAGGAGACGAAAAAACTTTCAAAACCCCTCCCATCGTTTTGTCGCTCCTTTTTTACCGCCTCTGGCGACGGGGTGGGTGCTTGACGTGAGGGGGCGCGACATGCGGCGGTTAAAGCTGGGCGGTAATAGGACGAAAGAAAAGTTTCAAATTTTCCAAGTTATGCCCTCGTTTTGATTACGAGGGAGCGGGGAAAACTTTTCGCATGTTCCCTTCGCCTTTGTTCTTCTTGGACCTGCCCATCGACATCGGGGTAGCAATTTGTCTCCATCTCATGCAGTTGGAGGGAGAGTGAAGATAATTTTGTTGCCTAAGAGTGTGTCTGTCTGTCATGTCATCATTAGATTGTGTCATGTAATCGCTTTTGCAAAACAATACACTTGAAGCGATGATGACGACGACGACGACAACGACGACAATGATGTTGATGATGACGACGAGACTAGAAGAGAATCCTTTCAACTGTTGTTGACAGCGAAAGAGTTATACCGACAGCGACAGCTTCAGCGGCTCCTGTCGGGTAGATGTGTACACGCAAAGGAATGTACGTGTGTAGGTGTGTATATTAATATTTTTCGTCATTGCGCTCGCATTTAATTAAATGTTCTCGAAGGGATATGTCAAAGCGCCTTAGCGCAGGCACAGTCCTTAATTACTGAGGATTACTTTTGTTATGGCGTGCAAATTTGAAACGTTGCCCAAATGAGAGCGCAGCGATTCTTCTTGCCAAACTTCATCCGATGGATGAGTGGGTTGTGGGCTGTGTGAAGGATGGGTTGTGGGTGTTCCGTGCTCGTTGCCTGTCTACGAAGGGGGTATGTCTGGGGTGAGAGGATCTGTCTAAAAAGTAGAGCGTGTAATTTATTTAGAAATAAAATTTCACAGGAGCAATTAAAAAGGAATGTCAGGATGATTTCTGGATCGGCTCCAAGTAGACAATGAAACGTCGACGACGACGACGACGACGGGGAGGAAGAGGACGCTTGCGGCAACCAAGATGACTGGGACGAGGTCCAGTGCAGTTTTAATTTTCCGAGTTGAGTCACCTCTCGGGAATGAGGTTAATTTTTATTGCGATGTAATTTGAGCTCGACGGCAGTGAGTCCTGCTCGGCTGCTGGTGTTCCCTTGGGAGATGGTCGTCCTCTTTGTACAGTGATTTAATTGATGAGTATCCTCGGATGTGTCTGCAGAGAAAGAGAGAGAGAGAGAGAGGGAGAGAGGACGCCCTCCAGGGAGCTGTCGTATGTGTGTCGCGCGATGGGAAAGTTTTATTGCCGTACCAGGACAGATTCCTGTTTCTGAGTCTGGCAGACTCTGTAAATGATTGCGGGGTGGAGCAGTGTCAAATGGTGTAGGACGAATCGAAAGTTTTAATTGATCCTTTAATGAATCTTTGGTGCAAGGATTTAATGAGCATTTCAGGATTCAATTAGGAGTTGTAAAGAAAAATGTCTGGATGAGAGAAGGAGGGAGACAGAAGAGTTTACCGGGATAACAAGGTGTGTACACGAGAAGGCACTGTTTTTCTTAAGAGAATCCAGTTGGAGGACCATCGCCTGCACATAATGTCCAACATCGACGAACACTAAAAATAAAGTGCACAACTAAGGTTAAGATACACACATGAGGGAATATCACGATAGCAAGGACATAAGGAACTGAAAACTATGGAATTGGGAGAAAAAAGATTGCCAAAAAAGAAGCCTGAAATCAAGTACTATAGAAATACCTGGTTTCTACCTCTTTTAACAATTAAACATTTTTGACAGCGTTTTTTGAGCCATTCACATGAGTTCGTGAATAAGTTTCAAAAATGCCCGAATAATCGTCAATATGTCCCTTAAATTCGTCGATGGACATGCGGGCAATTAGCTGTGAAGTCGGCTAAGATCTCAATAGTGCTTGATTCTTGGAAGGAACCATACAGGTTTTATAAGTTAATATTTGTTTAAGAAGATTCAGCCACGAACTGGACGTACAATACAGTGACATGACCTTAGCCAGTCGTCTACGGGTTCAATGCCTAAAATAATTTGACAACGCAGTACTACGTATGTATATAAACGCCGGTTCCAAGTTTCTGGTTCTCATGATTGATAACAAGCTAAGCTGGGAGCTGAATATCTATTCTAGGGTACGAAAATCTTTTTCTATCATACCAGCTGTATTTCGATGTAAACAAAAAACTATGAACTGCAACGCACTCAAATGGCTGCAAAGACTGGCCTGTATATGCATCAACGGAGCACAAAGATGCACTCCGTCTGACGCACTTACTATACTTCTGCTCTCTAACTATTCCTTAAACGTGTAGCAACCTGCACAGCCCTGAGAATTAAAAAGTTCCCACTGTGGTCCGAAGTCCAAATTCACCATCCGTCACTCAACCCTTCTTAACCTATACAGCTTCCTTCACAAAGTCAACAAGCGGCAGTAGGCGCTTTTTTCGAGAAGAAACTCTCCACCCGCATTCTTTCCAAATCGGATTGGATGGCTGACAACAAGACAGACGAAGAGATAGTCATAGAAATCTATTCCAAACTCCTTGAAGATCCCTGATCACTGTATCGTTTCCCAAGTAGAAACTATTCCAAATATGGAGGAATCCTGGCACAAGAACAGTGTAATATCCAAAAGGGATATTACCATCTGTTTTTACAGTCGGGCCGCAATTAAGTCCATAGCCGATGTGATGTTAAATTAAAAAAAAAACATTCGCTTGATCGCAAGATGACTCTGCGGGAACACTGAGCAATGCAATATATACCCCAAGTGGGTTCTGAGACATAGTGACATACCGGGCAATTGCCAAGTCGATTTACTCGCTAGGTGTTGTACACTCTCTGCTCTGCCACCGGGAGAAGATCCATCATCCATGTCGATTATGTAGCCTACGGTCTTCTTAAGATACACACAATTATAACTACCAACCACCAGTGGCTAGAAAGCCCCATCAGCCGTAGAAAATCAAAATATGGCCAGCACAACATCTAAAACGATCACTCTGTCTGCTAATACTGAGCACACCTTCACTGAGGACGCTCAACGGCAATAAAACTGGACATAATACATAAGACAGCTTTGTCATAAGCAACAACTAGTTCCATTGGGAATATTCAATCCGCGTGGTATCACCATGGGCCTTCTGTGGCCTAAGTGCTACGGCTTCTGCACTCAGCCTTGTTTGCAACAAAGGCTCACAAAGGTTACCATCTTCACAACGTGAATTTATGCAAACGTTGACGTAAAAACATCAGAAACTCGTTTTAAGCCTCCAAGAAGCATGAGGTATTTCCGTTCAGCTAAACGTATTGCTCGGGTTTGATAAAAAAAATTCCACATACGCCCACCATACTAAGAAGAGTTTTGCTTTGCTTAGTTAAGTAGTACTGAGCTTGATGTGCACTAAACTGCACTTACGCTGAAGCTCGATTTCGAACACAACAATTTTCACTGCTTAGGGTAATTATTCTTCGCTGTAAATAATGTGTATGAAGGACCCATTCGTTTTATACGTGCTTTAGTCGAAGTAAGCTTCATAGGACAAAAAATTGAATTTAGCATGGCTTCATCTTTCTTCGCCAATTGAAGGACCTTCTGGCAAATCTCCAATCGGATCGGAAGGCTGCATGCTTTAATTTGCTTGTCATTTGAACCTTATAAGGAAATTAATTCCCATATTTGCCCAGGCAAACGTGCGCTGAAACTATTCTTGGACGGAAACAATTCAAATTCGAATTTCATCATCCAAATTGTCCATTTTCATTAAATATAAATAATAAAATAACATAAGAAAAAAACAGCAAATTGCAAACAAATATTGAGTTGATTCATGACCATACCAGTTTTTCTGATTACAGATTTTCTAAACTCTTTCAAAACTGGCCCAGCTTGGCCCATCCTACAAAAAAGCTCAGGTTTTCTTCACCTATCACTCGTGAAAAACATCCTGAGATACATAAATTGTTTCACATATTTCAATGGGACTCCCTTAAAGAGTATTCAACAGGCGATCTGGAAATTCCCATTAGCTCTGATTTCTCCACTTTAACCTTCATCCCAGGATCAACCCATATGGCCACAAACCTATCGAGCTCGTGCTTCAGTTCCGCCTGGAAGGATAGGGATAACCACGTCATCTGCAAAAAGGTGATGACTTACAACGTCCATGGCGGAAGGTGTTCACTTAGCACCGTTAAGCCGAACACAGCTGTTACACTTTGTGTAAAGAGATTGAATGAGCCTCAAAAAGAGGACCATCAAACTCATATTTCTGCAGAACCCTCCAGATTTTAGCTCGAGAAACTCGATGTCGTCTATAAAACAGCCGTAGATGGCATACCAACAAGCCTCCTCATTATCATTTTCCCAGAGTAAATCCTGGTCAGTTGTGTTTCTGCCGGACCGACAGCCGCACTGTTTATTCCCCATCCACTCAAGGATTTCAAAAAAAAATGCTGAAATAAAACCCCGAACAGGCCGAACAGGAATTTCGACAGAATCGACACTTCATCGCAAGAAACTTGAGTGGACACGATACAAAACATGACTGTTTGCTTAACTGGATTGGTGATGAGTACCTGGCATTACTTAAAAAATTGTGTGGAGAAATTGTCGCTAAAGTGAAATCAATCATTAGTGGGTCAATGCCTATCACCGCCTATAAGCGGGGTACACGTTTGCACTAGGTTCATTTATTTTTGCAACTTTAAATGGTCTTCCTTTAGTTTAAACATTGCACTTTCCGCTACAAATTATTTCATCCCTATAGTGCGTTTTGTTTCCAATGTAAGTTCCTTTAACCCCAGATGGTTATCCATATTTTACGCACACTAAGGCTATGTTTCGGCAAATCAACGAAGGTCGTCTTAAAAGCTTCATACTCCTTAAACTCCGGCAACCTTCATAGTGAAATTTTAAAATAACACTCTTAGACATAATTTTTTAAGTAATAAATAAACTATTGACACTTAAAAAATAAATTACACTTAAAAATAAAATTAAAATTATCAATTCATTTTGTCGTATGTACATAGATTTTTTTAAATATAGTAAAATAACATCCGTTTCAAAAATTATTGCAAAAATTAAGGTAGTTATTCATGTTATATTTCACAACTTCTTCTTCTTTATTTGGCGCTACAGTCCGGGGTGGACCTGGGCCTCAACCAACAATCCTCTCCAGCTAGCACGGTCTCTGGCTAGCTGTCTCCAGTGTCGCACGCCAAGTTGGTTCTGGATGCGCCATCTTAAACGCGGGCGTCCTCTGTTGCGTTGTCCCACGGGTTCGGAGTCAAAGACTCTCCGGGCCGGAGCTGAGTTGTCCATACGCTCTACATGGCCTAGCCATCTTAGGCGTTGGATCCGAAGACGCCTGACTAGACTCATGTCGCTGTACAGCCCAGCCCGTACAGTTCGTGGTTGAATCTTCTCCTCCAGAAACCGTCAACGCAAACAGGACCAAAGATCGCATGCAGAAAACTAAAAACAAAAATTATATACCAGCGGTGAATACAAAATTTATTCACCACAAATGCTTTTTTTCTTGCAATTATATCAGGAAGACTTTTTCATGGGCCTTATTTTTATATGGAGGAAGTGCGCAAATTTTAAATTTTTTTTACTTGAATTAGAACTAGAACGTTCACCCGGTTTTTCCCGATTTTGAGCCAAAACATTTTCTATTCTTTTCTTAGTTGAATTAAGCAAAGTAGGGGTTTCCAGCCTTCCGAACATATATTTCTCCACAAGGTCACAATGCAGCTTGAAAATGAGAAAATTTGTATGGTTCTTGTTTGCTGTCAAACATATCATGTATGTAGATTATAAAACCTTTGATGAAGCTCTTGTTTAACATTCTATAAAACTGGCACATCGGCCATTGATTGGTTTTTCGTGCGCAGCTGATTATACTCTGCACATCTTATTAAATGAGTCAACGCCTCCCTTAGTATGATAATAATACTCATGCATATAAGATTTTCTTTAAATTGGGTTTAGTTCTTCCTCATTACAGGATGACAACAAAAAAATAGTTTTCGATGGCTTTGTCTTATACGACAGCAGCGTTAGTTCCTTGTCGTAGCAAAACATTGAGGCTTGACATTTGCGCCCTTTTTAATTTCTCATTTCGTTGGGTATTTCTCGTTTATTAGAGCCTAAGGTTCGCACTTCTGTCAATTTATATGGTTCCAACAAAAGTGACTTTGCAAGGTTGACCGACGTAAACCAATGATCCATCGTTTGTTTCGATTTGAATGAATTTGCTTCTATAGTTCCTTCACGTAAAATTCGCCAAGAGGAAGCTTAGTTGAGTAACTACTAAAAGTAACAAACACGTTTAAAGGGACAAATTAGATATAAGTGCCCCTTCGTCGTTTCGGCGAACACTTACTAAAAGTTACTAAAAGTAACAAACTTTAAAAAAACGAGTTTTGATTGATCGTAGAATTCCTTACGTCCGTATGCTTAAAGAGGCTAGCTGATGTTGTACAAAGAAAGAATCTAGAGGGATGAATAGTTAAAGAGAAATCGCCAAAAATAAGACAGGTGTTCGTCGAGTCGAAAATACCACCTTTTTAACGAAAATAAATATTTGTGCAGAGAAGATTATAGAACAAAAAAACAAAAAACAAAAATTTTCTTGTAAATCAATGTGACATAGAAAATCATTAGAAAATGTTAGATTTTGCTCTTTTCAACCTTCACGAGTGTTGATGTATTTTGTCCATTAACAACCCAAAGCGATCTTAGCAGATTGACCTATTGTGTCCTGTAAGAGGTGCAAAATACAATTCATTAACTTATTTTTTTTTTCAGATATTTGCTGACGAGTGCATCTTTTTCTCAAATTGAATCGGGGGAAAAACTCACTACCTAACCATTTTCTGAGGATTCGTATGCAGACTTTGAAATTTGGGACATAATCATCTTATAAACCCTCCAGTGATGTAAAACAGATTACTTCTCTCCGGCCCGAAGAGTGTTCAACTCCCAGCTTGTGGGACAAGAAAAGAAAGAACGTCCGCATCTAAAATGGAGAAGTACATCCATTTAGCTGGAAGCAGCTAGCTGGAGGTGGCTCCAACTTGGTAGGCTCGCTGCGGCCTATGTTAATCCACAACTCTAGAGCCACTCCAAGAAGAATTTTTGTTTCATGAACGAGATTGTGATTATTTCATATCAGAAGAACAGATAGTAGTCGACCGTGCCAGTCCATCACTACATTTCAGCTTCACGGAGCTACTCCTGTCATCAGTTCGCGACCCAAACCGTGATGTAACACTCTCAGGTGAGATAATCAAACCCCTCTTTAGACAGTGAAAACCATATGGATTCCCAAAAGTAACGTGCATTTAATGCCCCCTTAAATCCATGCTCACTTCAGGTCACATCCTGCAAGCGGCCCCGTAATAGCACTGAACAGTCGTTGTGTATTTCAAAACAGAAGACATGTCATGACTTAGTGCTGTCCTCGGTGATAAAAATGCTGCTTTCCACGTCGTGCCCATCAATAGTCAACGACGACTCGTCTCCGCATAAACAATGTCCGCACAAAAACCAACAGAAGACTCGAATGTTCCTGATGAACTGTATGAAGCTTCCGCCATGCAGGTTGCTGCAACGTTTCCGGTTGCGCGCTAGGGAAACTTTTTGAATTAACAACATCTTTAGAACATCACTCAGCGCGAATAGGCCTGCTGAACTGAAGAACACCGTGACTGTGCGAGACTGTGCAGTAGGTAGATGGCTACCTCTTTTAACAATTAAACATTTTTGACAGCGTTTTTTGAGCCATTCACATGAGTTCGTGAATAAGTTTCAAAAATGCCCGAATAATCGTCAATATGTCCCTTAAATTCGTCGATGGACATGCGGGCAATTAGCTGTGAAGTCGGCTAAGATCTCAATAGTGCTTGATTCTTGGAAGGAACCATACAGGTTTTATAAGTTAATATTTGTTTAAGAAGATTCAGCCACGAACTGGACGTACAATACAGTGACATGACCTTAGCCAGTCGTCTACGGGTTCAATGCCTAAAATAATTTGACAACGCAGTACTACGTATGTATATAAACGCCGGTTCCAAGTTTCTGGTTCTCATGATTGATAACAAGCTAAGCTGGGAGCTGAATATCTATTCTAGGGTACGAAAATCTTTTTCTATCATACCAGCTGTATTTCGATGTAAACAAAAAACTATGAACTGCAACGCACTCAAATGGCTGCAAAGACTGGCCTGTATATGCATCAACGGAGCACAAAGATGCACTCCGTCTGACGCACTTACTATACTTCTGCTCTCTAACTATTCCTTAAACGTGTAGCAACCTGCACAGCCCTGAGAATTAAAAAGTTCCCACTGTGGTCCGAAGTCCAAATTCACCATCCGTCACTCAACCCTTCTTAACCTATACAGCTTCCTTCACAAAGTCAACAAGCGGCAGTAGGCGCTTTTTTCGAGAAGAAACTCTCCACCCGCATTCTTTCCAAATCGGATTGGATGGCTGACAACAAGACAGACGAAGAGATAGTCATAGAAATCTATTCCAAACTCCTTGAAGATCCCTGATCACTGTATCGTTTCCCAAGTAGAAACTATTCCAAATATGGAGGAATCCTGGCACAAGAACAGTGTAATATCCAAAAGGGATATTACCATCTGTTTTTACAGTCGGGCCGCAATTAAGTCCATAGCCGATGTGATGTTAAATTAAAAAAAAAACATTCGCTTGATCGCAAGATGACTCTGCGGGAACACTGAGCAATGCAATATATACCCCAAGTGGGTTCTGAGACATAGTGACATACCGGGCAATTGCCAAGTCGATTTACTCGCTAGGTGTTGTACACTCTCTGCTCTGCCACCGGGAGAAGATCCATCATCCATGTCGATTATGTAGCCTACGGTCTTCTTAAGATACACACAATTATAACTACCAACCACCAGTGGCTAGAAAGCCCCATCAGCCGTAGAAAATCAAAATATGGCCAGCACAACATCTAAAACGATCACTCTGTCTGCTAATACTGAGCACACCTTCACTGAGGACGCTCAACGGCAATAAAACTGGACATAATACATAAGACAGCTTTGTCATAAGCAACAACTAGTTCCATTGGGAATATTCAATCCGCGTGGTATCACCATGGGCCTTCTGTGGCCTAAGTGCTACGGCTTCTGCACTCAGCCTTGTTTGCAACAAAGGCTCACAAAGGTTACCATCTTCACAACGTGAATTTATGCAAACGTTGACGTAAAAACATCAGAAACTCGTTTTAAGCCTCCAAGAAGCATGAGGTATTTCCGTTCAGCTAAACGTATTGCTCGGGTTTGATAAAAAAAATTCCACATACGCCCACCATACTAAGAAGAGTTTTGCTTTGCTTAGTTAAGTAGTACTGAGCTTGATGTGCACTAAACTGCACTTACGCTGAAGCTCGATTTCGAACACAACAATTTTCACTGCTTAGGGTAATTATTCTTCGCTGTAAATAATGTGTATGAAGGACCCATTCGTTTTATACGTGCTTTAGTCGAAGTAAGCTTCATAGGACAAAAAATTGAATTTAGCATGGCTTCATCTTTCTTCGCCAATTGAAGGACCTTCTGGCAAATCTCCAATCGGATCGGAAGGCTGCATGCTTTAATTTGCTTGTCATTTGAACCTTATAAGGAAATTAATTCCCATATTTGCCCAGGCAAACGTGCGCTGAAACTATTCTTGGACGGAAACAATTCAAATTCGAATTTCATCATCCAAATTGTCCATTTTCATTAAATATAAATAATAAAATAACATAAGAAAAAAACAGCAAATTGCAAACAAATATTGAGTTGATTCATGACCATACCAGTTTTTCTGATTACAGATTTTCTAAACTCTTTCAAAACTGGCCCAGCTTGGCCCATCCTACAAAAAAGCTCAGGTTTTCTTCACCTATCACTCGTGAAAAACATCCTGAGATACATAAATTGTTTCACATATTTCAATGGGACTCCCTTAAAGAGTATTCAACAGGCGATCTGGAAATTCCCATTAGCTCTGATTTCTCCACTTTAACCTTCATCCCAGGATCAACCCATATGGCCACAAACCTATCGAGCTCGTGCTTCAGTTCCGCCTGGAAGGATAGGGATAACCACGTCATCTGCAAAAAGGTGATGACTTACAACGTCCATGGCGGAAGGTGTTCACTTAGCACCGTTAAGCCGAACACAGCTGTTACACTTTGTGTAAAGAGATTGAATGAGCCTCAAAAAGAGGACCATCAAACTCATATTTCTGCAGAACCCTCCAGATTTTAGCTCGAGAAACTCGATGTCGTCTATAAAACAGCCGTAGATGGCATACCAACAAGCCTCCTCATTATCATTTTCCCAGAGTAAATCCTGGTCAGTTGTGTTTCTGCCGGACCGACAGCCGCACTGTTTATTCCCCATCCACTCAAGGATTTCAAAAAAAAATGCTGAAATAAAACCCCGAACAGGCCGAACAGGAATTTCGACAGAATCGACACTTCATCGCAAGAAACTTGAGTGGACACGATACAAAACATGACTGTTTGCTTAACTGGATTGGTGATGAGTACCTGGCATTACTTAAAAAATTGTGTGGAGAAATTGTCGCTAAAGTGAAATCAATCATTAGTGGGTCAATGCCTATCACCGCCTATAAGCGGGGTACACGTTTGCACTAGGTTCATTTATTTTTGCAACTTTAAATGGTCTTCCTTTAGTTTAAACATTGCACTTTCCGCTACAAATTATTTCATCCCTATAGTGCGTTTTGTTTCCAATGTAAGTTCCTTTAACCCCAGATGGTTATCCATATTTTACGCACACTAAGGCTATGTTTCGGCAAATCAACGAAGGTCGTCTTAAAAGCTTCATACTCCTTAAACTCCGGCAACCTTCATAGTGAAATTTTAAAATAACACTCTTAGACATAATTTTTTAAGTAATAAATAAACTATTGACACTTAAAAAATAAATTACACTTAAAAATAAAATTAAAATTATCAATTCATTTTGTCGTATGTACATAGATTTTTTTAAATATAGTAAAATAACATCCGTTTCAAAAATTATTGCAAAAATTAAGGTAGTTATTCATGTTATATTTCACAACTTCTTCTTCTTTATTTGGCGCTACAGTCCGGGGTGGACCTGGGCCTCAACCAACAATCCTCTCCAGCTAGCACGGTCTCTGGCTAGCTGTCTCCAGTGTCGCACGCCAAGTTGGTTCTGGATGCGCCATCTTAAACGCGGGCGTCCTCTGTTGCGTTGTCCCACGGGTTCGGAGTCAAAGACTCTCCGGGCCGGAGCTGAGTTGTCCATACGCTCTACATGGCCTAGCCATCTTAGGCGTTGGATCCGAAGACGCCTGACTAGACTCATGTCGCTGTACAGCCCAGCCCGTACAGTTCGTGGTTGAATCTTCTCCTCCAGAAACCGTCAACGCAAACAGGACCAAAGATCGCATGCAGAAAACTAAAAACAAAAATTATATACCAGCGGTGAATACAAAATTTATTCACCACAAATGCTTTTTTTCTTGCAATTATATCAGGAAGACTTTTTCATGGGCCTTATTTTTATATGGAGGAAGTGCGCAAATTTTAAATTTTTTTTACTTGAATTAGAACTAGAACGTTCACCCGGTTTTTCCCGATTTTGAGCCAAAACATTTTCTATTCTTTTCTTAGTTGAATTAAGCAAAGTAGGGGTTTCCAGCCTTCCGAACATATATTTCTCCACAAGGTCACAATGCAGCTTGAAAATGAGAAAATTTGTATGGTTCTTGTTTGCTGTCAAACATATCATGTATGTAGATTATAAAACCTTTGATGAAGCTCTTGTTTAACATTCTATAAAACTGGCACATCGGCCATTGATTGGTTTTTCGTGCGCAGCTGATTATACTCTGCACATCTTATTAAATGAGTCAACGCCTCCCTTAGTATGATAATAATACTCATGCATATAAGATTTTCTTTAAATTGGGTTTAGTTCTTCCTCATTACAGGATGACAACAAAAAAATAGTTTTCGATGGCTTTGTCTTATACGACAGCAGCGTTAGTTCCTTGTCGTAGCAAAACATTGAGGCTTGACATTTGCGCCCTTTTTAATTTCTCATTTCGTTGGGTATTTCTCGTTTATTAGAGCCTAAGGTTCGCACTTCTGTCAATTTATATGGTTCCAACAAAAGTGACTTTGCAAGGTTGACCGACGTAAACCAATGATCCATCGTTTGTTTCGATTTGAATGAATTTGCTTCTATAGTTCCTTCACGTAAAATTCGCCAAGAGGAAGCTTAGTTGAGTAACTACTAAAAGTAACAAACACGTTTAAAGGGACAAATTAGATATAAGTGCCCCTTCGTCGTTTCGGCGAACACTTACTAAAAGTTACTAAAAGTAACAAACTTTAAAAAAACGAGTTTTGATTGATCGTAGAATTCCTTACGTCCGTATGCTTAAAGAGGCTAGCTGATGTTGTACAAAGAAAGAATCTAGAGGGATGAATAGTTAAAGAGAAATCGCCAAAAATAAGACAGGTGTTCGTCGAGTCGAAAATACCACCTTTTTAACGAAAATAAATATTTGTGCAGACAAGATTTTAGAACAAAAAAACAAAAAACAAAAATTTTCTTGTAAATCAATGTGACATAGAAAATCATTAGAAAATGTTAGATTTTGCTCTTTTCAACCTTCACGAGTGTTGATGTATTTTGTCCATTAACAACCCAAAGCGATCTTAGCAGATTGACCTATTGTGTCCTGTAAGAGGTGCAAAATACAATTCATTAACTTATTTTTTTTTTCAGATATTTGCTGACGAGTGCATCTTTTTCTCAAATTGAATCGGGGGAAAAACTCACTACCTAACCATTTTCTGAGGATTCGTATGCAGACTTTGAAATTTGGGACATAATCATCTTATAAACCCTCCAGTGATGTAAAACAGATTACTTCTCTCCGGCCCGAAGAGTGTTCAACTCCCAGCTTGTGGGACAAGAAAAGAAAGAACGTCCGCATCTAAAATGGAGAAGTACATCCATTTAGCTGGAAGCAGCTAGCTGGAGGTGGCTCCAACTTGGTAGGCTCGCTGCGGCCTATGTTAATCCACAACTCTAGAGCCACTCCAAGAAGAATTTTTGTTTCATGAACGAGATTGTGATTATTTCATATCAGAAGAACAGATAGTAGTCGACCGTGCCAGTCCATCACTACATTTCAGCTTCACGGAGCTACTCCTGTCATCAGTTCGCGACCCAAACCGTGATGTAACACTCTCAGGTGAGATAATCAAACCCCTCTTTAGACAGTGAAAACCATATGGATTCCCAAAAGTAACGTGCATTTAATGCCCCCTTAAATCCATGCTCACTTCAGGTCACATCCTGCAAGCGGCCCCGTAATAGCACTGAACAGTCGTTGTGTATTTCAAAACAGAAGACATGTCATGACTTAGTGCTGTCCTCGGTGATAAAAATGCTGCTTTCCACGTCGTGCCCATCAATAGTCAACGACGACTCGTCTCCGCATAAACAATGTCCGCACAAAAACCAACAGAAGACTCGAATGTTCCTGATGAACTGTATGAAGCTTCCGCCATGCAGGTTGCTGCAACGTTTCCGGTTGCGCGCTAGGGAAACTTTTTGAATTAACAACATCTTTAGAACATCACTCAGCGCGAATAGGCCTGCTGAACTGAAGAACACCGTGACTGTGCGAGACTGTGCAGTAGGTAGATGGCCCCATTTGGCGGAACATAAACAGCCCGGTCGTCGTTCGACTTCAGCAACAGCCGCACGAGCAACTACAACAAACGCCACAGCATGAGAGTGCAAGTAGGATAATTTACTTTTATGTTTTCATTCCATATGAAGAAGCGCTGGGCTTCCTGGCCGGAGTGCTCGTCGCTCCGCCATCGTCGTCCTTTTTTTTTCGCTCCATAGGACCGCCGTCCTACACCAGCACTCGGTGTGAATGTGAGCCGCTCATAATTGTCTATGGAATAATACAAAATGAGGCATTTGAATGCCATTAAATGCCTGACCTGAATGGCATAACCAGGGCCCGCCATTACAGCGATGATAAACGGCGAACGCTGGTGTGTCCTGGAATAGCGTGGTTGCGCCGTTACTGGCTCCCTGCATAGTGCTGGCTTGGTGGGCTGTTGGGTATTGGAGGGCACAAAAGAGGTAGGGAACATCCACCTAGATCAACTTACATACGGTGCGGATGGATCGGTTCAGAAATCTAGTGATTATGAGGGGTGAATGGGCCGCTTCGCCGCCTGGCGACGGGGGGGGGGGGGGGTACGATGTATCGGCGGACTTTGATGGGATACTCTTGCCGCCGGGGAATAACATTTGCACGTACCGGGTATAACATCGCATAAAATTCTATTTGAATGGTTTTTGTTCGGTGTGTTATTCTTTATTTGTTTCGGGGTAGTTTTTAATGGGTTTTACTTGTCAGATTTGCTGCTTTTAGTGTCGGGGAAAAGTTGGCTGGTGTGTCAGCTCGGACGCGTTTTTGGGAGTGTCAAACGGACGCGTATACCTTGGCAGGGTAGTCTTTGAATGGTCACATTGGGTTTTATGAGCGGGTTCACTCCCTGCCAGTTGGAATGGCACATAAATGTTGTTTGCAGGGATAATGACAGAATGGGGTGCATTGTTCGATTGACAAAGGGTAATTTGAAATTTGGTACATTTTAGGGGGGAATTATGTTATCTCTGGCCGTGCGACTAGACAGATAGTGTCAATTACTATTTGGGAAAACTAATATAAAGTTCGTCCTTGGCTTCCTGTGGAATTGATGGTGCTATATTTAATCTCGATGTGGTTTTGTGTTGATTACGAATGGGAGAGCTATCTTTGGAATGCAGACAGTAATTATAATTTGTATTAATGTGGTTAAATTTAACTTTTCTGACTGCAAATGACAAAGTGTGAGACTTTGTGGTCGAATTCGAACTTTAAAAGGTTTTGTGGATAAGAGGGGATAATCGCATGGCGAGTAGCAGCTAAGAAAGGATATTTGTTGTTGATTCAATTTTTTCTCAAGCGACACAGTATATAATAACATGATTTAACTAATGATTTAATATGGTTTAATTTAATTTAATATTTAACCAAACATGATTTAATTATTTAACAAGAATAAGAATGTGAGAAAGAATTAATTACGTAAATTATTTTTGTACAAGAAATAGAGTACTATGCCACATCAACTGTTGTACGTTATTATTTTGCGGGTTCGGTGGCCCTAAATAACCGCATTATACAGAAAGTATTGACAGAATTGAAAACAAAAAAATATTGCGAAAGCAAGTTCACAATACAACATAATAACTAAATGAACTAAACCAGGATATAAGAATAAATATTTAAACAATGCATTACTGGACCCGAAGTATAGAATCCAAATTAATTATATCCAAGCTAAAGAGCCATTTCTTAAGATTTTTTGTAAACGCAGCAGGACGTCTTTATGATCTGTTGTAAAGAGGAAGCTTGTTGAATAACCGGCACGCTGTTACAGTAAACGAATAACGAAAAGCTACTGTTGCTGTGTAAGATGTAACGAATTGACACATAAATTATAATTGTCAAGTATTCTGAAGTTAATATTACCGGATCTTTTGTAAAAAAAATCGTTAACACCTTACAGCAGTATAAATGCCGAACTGAAAGAATTTGCAAATATTTAAATAAACGAAAACTAGGATGCAAACGATTTTTTTCGCATATAATTCTAAGAATATCCAAAAAACATTTGGAGCAACAATAAGGGTTTGATTTCGTTTAAATATGTGCCATCCCAACAAATAATGCAATACTGCAATTTTGAGTCAAAAATACCATAGTAACTTATCTTAAGAAGACTACGAGAACAAACATTACACAGATGGTAAAATTGTCTGAGTGTTGAGTAGAAATAATGTCTCAAAGCATCAGTGTGGTTGAAAAAAGACATCTTTGAATCAATGATAAGTCCTAAATATTTAAACGAATCGAGTCTTTCAATTTGAAAATATTTATTACAACAATCAGTGAATCGACAGAACGTTTGCATGGGATAACATCAAGAACAAGAAGAACTCATCAAGATGAATAAAGGGCATTCAGGTGCATGGTACACTAGGTTAGCGTCACAGCTTTCTTGTGGTGAGAGATAAGAAAACATAAATTTAGTTTTAGAACTTATTAATAGACCATGTTCTAAAGACCTATTTATTAAAAAATGTAAGTCAAAATTTAATTTGTCAGATTAAATTTAATATACTGCTTGAAGCATAGGAACATCATCACATCAACAACATCCGCAAAAGCGGTAAAGGAGCAAAAAGTGAGTTAATATATACAGTACCTCACAAAATTGAGCATACACTCACAGCTTAAGCATATTTTTATCTTTTTCGCCTTACAAAAAGTAGTTAATTAATAAAACTTAAATGCAGTTGGAATTGACATATTTCAATTTCTAAAAACCATAAACAAAAATATCAAAATTAAAAAAAAAAAACTTGCTCTTTCTAAGCAAAATAAAAAAAGGCAATTCATTTTAACACACAAAATTGAGCATACACTTAAAGTAAATTCGAGTTACGACTAAAACAGTTACAAATAAAATTTCAGTAACGCGTGGCACCTCCTTCAGCATCTATGACAGCTTGTAACCGCCGTGGCATGGATTTTACCAATTTTTCAGTTCAAGATGGCTGAATCCCTTCCCAAGGTGCCTGAATTTTAGCTTTTAGCTCCTGCTTATTGGAGCAGGTACTTTCTTTAACCCACACTTTTCATTCGTGCCATAGAAGTTCAATAGGGTTAAGATCCGGCGATTGGTGGGGGGGTGTTTTTAGGTGCTTTGGAGCGTTATAAAGCAACCATTCGCGTTCTAAATAGAAGGTGTGCTTTGGATCATTATCCTGTTGGAAGTAGAAAACCGAAGGTAGACCTAATCTTAGGGCGGAACTTCGTAAATTTCGTTTTAAAATATTCAAATACCCAATTTTGTCCATAGTATTTTCTATAAATTCGAACTTTCCACAGCCATTTGAAGCCAAACAACCCCACAACAGCACAGATCCTCCCCCGTGTTTTATGGTTGACTATATTTTTAGCTTTGAGAGCTGTATTTGGTTCCCTCCAAACAATTTGTTTGCCATCAGACCCAAATAAATTTATTTTTGTTTCATCTGAAAGCGAAACACCTTCCCAAAAGCTTTCCGGGTGGTTTACATATTGTCTAGCAAACTCTAATCTTGGAAATGTACGGCTTTCTTCGGGCGATCCTACCATTTAAATTATTCTTTCTCAAGACTCTGCGAACGGTTTCCACTGAAAGAGGCTTATTAATTTCGGATGACACCTCAGCCGTCAACTTTAGATTTTGGATTGGACTTGATTGTCCGAACAATATACCGCTCGTTTTGTTCTGAGAGAAATTTTTTCTTCCCCTTCTGTGTCTGTTTTTTAGTGTCCCTTCATATCTATAATTGTTTATTATTTTTTGTACCGTTGCATGCGATCGCTTTACAATCTCTCCTATTTACGCATCGACTTCCCCTCGCAAAATAGCTTAATTATGAGAATTCTCGTTGACAAAGTAGTCTGTTTTCGCATGTTTTCCATATTTTCGCACAAAGAAGAGAATATCGGTCTTTTCAGTTCAAAAGCGTGTGCAGAAATGATCATCAGGGACATTTGTTGCTTCATTCCTGAACAAATTTGCATGTATCGATTCTGCGACATCTGTATGCTCAATTTTGTGTGTCGATTTCAGGGTTTGTTTCTTTTTTCATGCGAAAAGTACCGGTAGGTTGTCGCCTGTCTGTGAATTTGGCATATACTCTTGTTTAAGATATGTATTCAGTTATGATTGTATACCAAAAAAATAAAACAAAAAATTGGTCGGCCTTAAAACAGCACGAATATGAAGTAATGATAGGTGTATGCTCAATTTTATGAGGTACTGTATTAAAAACAGTAAGGTACCTAAAACAAAGCCCTGTGGTACTTCGAGGTTAATTAATATTCTGCTACTCCCAATCTCGTCAATTTTCACTCTTTGTGATCTGTTTAGATAGAATTTCAACCATTTATGTATAAAACCTCGACAGCCACATTTTTTTAATTTTTTCAAGCAAAATTTCGTGGTTAACCATGTCAAAGGCTTCCGTAATATCGACAAATAAGCTTGCCGTGAACTTTTTATGATCGGAATTTCGGAACAGAATTTTAGAACTGCATCTTCTGTAGAATATCCTTTACGAAAACCAAATTGAGAAGGAATACAAAAATGTGTCCTTTTTAAAAATGCACGACTGTATTTTGAATTGCGTTTCAGATATTGTCCTTTAAAAGTCAATCAAGTGAGAAGTGTACAGTGTATTCCAAATGCTGTTGACAACTGCTGACGACCTCCGCAATTTCAAAACTTACACCTAATTTTTGTATGCATACAGTCAAAATCATTTAGAATGACCAAAAACATAGGTCCCGGCAATGGTGCATTATAGTCCGATTGAATAAGACTGCTGTCTCATGCACCTAACGTATTTTTCATTTGCTTTTTCTAGACAGGAATACTCTTTGTGCATTGTCAATGACTCCAAAGAGGTGGACCCGTCAATTATTAATGGTGTCGGAGTCGACGCACTCTCCCACTACGCCACGGCAACCACTGCATATAATTAGCTTTCTATTAAGCTTAACCCTCATCCCATCCTCAATTGTGTATAGATTTCCACGCATGTGGGATTTTAGTGCGTTTTCCATGATTTTTTTCCAAACCTTTTTTAGAATTCTGCGGAAGAGGGTAGACGTAAATTAAAGATTGCAATACAATCTGACAATTTTGGAAGTTATCAATATGTGGTTTTTAAAAAAGAAAATAAGACAAAAATTGGCTCGTGCGTAGTTTTCTACGAAATGATGAGCTGAGGGTTAAATGCTTTCCACTACTAAGCACTAGCTCAGTACTTTAACCAATGGACCAACACATTATAAGATCCCTAAGGGCATTTTATTTTTTTATTTTACTTGTTTATAAAAAGCTTTATAACATCATTTAAATATTAAATGTACAATTTAAGTCATTGTAAAAGCTTCAACCATTGCAAGCTGTCTTGTACACACCAGATTCAAAATGCTCCAACAAGAGACGATTTTTGGAAAAGTATTCTGCGCTTATATTAGCAGATGAAAAATACTGCATCTGTTAAAAATGCATGAAAAAAGGTTCTGTAACAGGAAACAGTTTTATTTGCATGCTTTTTGCATCGGTTACAGTGCCACATTGGTTATAACGACCAATATCGTCAGTCCCTTGAAGGTTGTTATATCTATCCAATATCTGACTGTATTGCCAAAATAGAACTTCGAATTAAAAAATAAATAGCCTTTGATTCTTGCGTGTGTGATTGATGTGCGTTTTTCTTCTCCATCGGAAAAATATAATATTTCATGTGAAAAAAAGAACAAACATTTAACAGACTTTTATTTTTTGTTGCAAACAATTATTGAATGCCATGCCATCAGGAAGGCGACCACTTGGCGGACCCAGGATGAAGTGGTTGAACCAAGTCCATAAACTCACCTGGCTACTCTTGGCCATAAGCATTGGTGAATTGGAGTCGATAGCGGAGCATCGAGTTGCCTGGAGATCTCTCGTGCGTGGTTTACCCTCGTACGACCCTTTTAGTAAATCATGCGGGAGATGATGATGATGATTTCCTTGATTTTAACAATAGTACTACTATATTTAGCTATCCACCTAAAATCAAGTCAGAGTGGTAAGTTAATTAGATTATGAGACGTAATCACCAAATCATTCCCACGATGCAATTTTCTGTACAGATTCTTTTATTGCAATGACAGACATTTCGTTATGGCAGGTAGACACCTGCGACAGAGTTGTGTATCATCGGAGTACATGCCAATAGAGGTATCTGAGTGTTTGAGGAATTTCCTGTACCTATAATGACAAAAGGGGGGGTCTGACAACCGGCTCTGGGAGTAGTATTTTTGCAGCAACCAAAATGTTCTCTAAATCATTTGACAATACGTTTTAGTAGGTTGGACAGACAAACCACGAAAGCAGCTTTGAGTAAAACAAAATTGAGTAATTTAAAACAAAATCAGGATATATAGTCCTTTGTACCCATACTGGCTCTGCCACAGCGAGTGTTTCACACAATACTGCAACTAGGAGAGACTTTGACTCCAAGCCTGCTAGTTCGAGAAGAAGAGGAACACTGAACCTCCGTTATAAATACCTCCGTAGTAAAACTGCTTCTGGAAACAGCGTACTCAGGAAAGTCAGCAATGGAATTTGACATTACCTCTTCCTTCGTGCGCATGGGACCCTTGAATTATTGTTGGAACAAATGATAGAAAATAAATTGAAATTATTTCTTATCCTCAATGTAGCGCGGCGTTGTTGTGGGTCATGCGCAAACCAGTGTAACGCCTTTTGGAATCACTTTTGCTCAAGTTCATACTATGAAGTTGTCCTTTGCTATGTTGTTAACTGTTGACCAACCATCAACGAGATCTCAAACAATACTTTCGCCTTGTCCTCTTCACATGAGCTGGCAACCATTGCTAGTTGCATTTATTAAGAATGTTCCCAGGCACTGCAATCGTCCACTCTCTCTCAAACGTAAAACATTCTCTTGTATGCGAAAAACTGTATACTCTGGCAGAATTAAAAAATAAGCAGCCACAAGGAATAAAAATTATCCCTTTTTTCAATCGAATCATCCATCAGCATAAACCACCGTCTTGAGTGAAGGAGAGGGTGGCCAACGATCGGGTGAATCAGAGAGGACATGCATGGATAATCGTCTTTGCATCGCGAAAAGGTACGGTCGTTGGTTTACCCGTGGTAGCTATATTTCTAACATAATAAGAGCAAGATTAGCGGAGGGGTTGCAGGACCACCTAACTAAATTACAGCGTTCCAAAAATATTTAATCAAGTCCCCCCAAATTTGAAAAATATTCCTAGAGCCGAAAAAAACGTTTAAAATACATTTGGGTTCATGCCGAGACTTTTCGGGCCGTAGCAATGGTGTTGTCTTCGCTCTACATGATCTCTATATCTGAGACGAGAGGTTCGAACTCATTTTTTTCAGTATCCTCCTTCAAACAGCGTTAACACATACGGGACCTAACTTCCAAGGTGGTTAAGTCGCTTTTCTAAGGATCAAGGGTCTTATCGTAAGTGATGGTTATTCAAAGCGTACTAATGCCAAATTGTTCCTATATCCCTCACATCATGTGTGAATATAAAAATTTGGCATTAAATCGCTAAAACTGTAAATTCCGTCGCACTTCGCTCGGGAATTCATGCCATTGAATATCGCACCAACTTTTACTATTTCTCTCCTTAGGGAGCGTTTTAACAGTGTATTGATTCCAATCTAGCCGAGCGCATTTTTATATCCCAACAAAATATTGCAAGCAGCAACAACAAACCCATTCCCATGAGGGTTTGAACACAATGCGAGTGAACAGAGACGAAGAAGAAATGTAATATAACTACATTCAGCTGGCGGCTACTTGGGTAGGACACCGCCACCAAGACCGACTGACTGAAGTTTATTTCGAAGTTTGTGTTTGCATACCAGAGTTTCGAAAATGACTGCTAGTCGGACTAATTGGAACATTCTTGCACAGAACAAATCCAGAATGATTATTGTAACTTTGTCTTTGCTGCGGCATTGGCTTATACACTCAGTTTCATAACTATATAGCCACGAGCAAAAATTAAATTTATGCAGCATATATTTTTTCTGAAATTTTAAAAATTGAAATAAAAAAAAATGTAAAGCTTTCATGTAAAGAAATTCTACTGACATTATTAAAACGACCAAAAAGTAAGGTATACCTGTTCTACAACTGTATAGCCATATATATTAAAAATAAGGTTAAAATGTTGGATAGCTGGCAGAAAATATACGTTAGCAGTTTGCAACCACATTCAGGTTGTCCTACTTGTATGGACCGACTCGTTGTCCCGCTGGAAAACAAGGTTTTCTCCTGACTGGTATTTCCAAAATGGTGTTCGATTTTCGTGAAGAATTGCAATGTGTTTCACGCTGTTCATTTTCCGTGGAATACATCGGCTACCACCACAAAAATTCGGCTTGGAAAAATCATCTGGATCCTGCCTCAAACCTCTCCAATATCATTGGAACCCCTCTGAACGATCGAGATTGAACGTTTTCTCGTCAAAAAAGAATTCCTAACAACCGAAAAAAATAACTACTGATTTTTACTAATTAAAAAAATTTAAACATTTCTTACATTCCTTCTTCCAGTCGTGACCTAGACTTTTTTCCGAGAGAACTCTCGCCGAACTGCTTTGTACCTTTGTGTAAGCCTTAGCACTGGCTTTCATTTTGAATGTCTTAAATTGCCAGACCTTACAATTGACCAGCGCAAGGCGTCTAGGCTAAGTTCGCCCTTTTACTAAATATGGCTTTACATTGAGTTGCCTCTCTTGTCGGGGCGACAGTTTTTCCTTTGCCCTTCCTGTCTTATGCGTTCCATAACCAACTGGATCTTTGAGAAATCACGAGACTGTAGAGTGGTGGCGCTAATTTTCGACCAATTTCCCTCATAAATGAGTTTTGGTCTTTAGAGGCCAACATTTAGCTTTTATCTTGTTCCGACAAGTAACTCCCGCATGGAATTGTAATTCAAATAATTAATTCCAAAGTAACTACTGAAATGAAATTTTCCTATCGTGCTGCAAATTGAAGCAGATTTAAGGCAGCCATTAACAGAAATATTTTTACCAGTGGCTTGCTTTTCGTGGAAGTAAATTCAAGTGATCAGGTTGATAGATTTCTAAATTACTTTGCTACCACAATAAACACTTGTGCTGACTTTGCAATCCCAAAACGTTCAACTACAAACTTCAATAAGTTGCTTATGCCTCCTTATATTCTAGAGCTTATACGGAGCAGGAATACAGAAAAAAGGAAATATATTCGCTACGGAATAAATTGCTTTTATGATGGCACACAAATTCTCAATAAAATTATTTTGAATTGCCATTCAAAAACAAACGCTGGAACGATGTCCTCTCCACCTTTGACACAGCAAGCCCTCCTTTCGGAGGACAATTTTGGAAGAAAAGTGGTTAAAAACAAAGGCAAAAATGTCCATCCTCTTCGGAAAAACAATAATCTCTATTTAACTCAGAAAGAAAATACCGATATTCTCGCTACGACCATTATCTAACAGAATCCCAACTGAGTGACAATTTCACGAAATATTTAGTATTCTCCACTATATCCACTTTATCTATCACATTATGTAATATTAACGGCAAGTATCTCACTAACCTTTGCGAGATTCAAAATCAAATTAAATTGTTGAAAACAAAAAATCACCAGGCCTTGATAAAGTAAATAATATGCTCTTAAAGGCTCTACCAATGAAAGATATAGAATTGTTGATTTTTAACTCATGCCTAAAACTCTGCAATTTTCCCACCACCTTGAAAGCTGCCAAAGTTATACCAGTGTCTAAACCCGGTAAATTCAAAGAAACTTCTTTTAGTTACAACCCCATTAGCTTACTCAATTGCATAAGCAAGTTACTCCGTCAACTCATTGAAGCAAAATAATATTATCCTTGATACTCAATTTGGGTTTCGTAAAGAACACTCCACTTGACACCAGATCACCAGAATTAAGCGACACAAAAAAAAATCCTAGACCAGTGGATACTGCTGGATATAAGAAGCCTTTGGCACTGTCTGGCATGACGCCCTCATACACAAGCATTATCAGCATGCTTTTCCCATACGTATTATAAACATTATACTAAGCTCCCAGAGGGTGCCAGGTTCGATACCCGAATTTACCACCAGTCACAATTCGCAGCTCCACATCTTTCGAGTCACTGACAATGCTCAAAGAGTATTCCAGTCTAGAAAAAGCTTCTCAAATTCGCCGTTCGGAGTCGGCATTAAGCTGTAGGTCCCTTCCACTCGTCAAAGAACAATAGCACGCACAACACACGTGGTTGTTGAGAAGCTAGGCCCAGGTCCGCCTCGGACTGTAGCGCCACCCATATTATATTAACTCTATTCAATACGTATTTATCCGACTTTCAGCTGCATAATGAGAATACACAACTTGCAATGTACGCTGATGACACTGCCATCTTTGCCTCTCGTATCTATTTTTCTGACGTCTACACTTCGCTTCAACAGGGATTAAATCAAATTGATCAATACTATTGCAAAAAAGCACTCAAGCTATCTGGTTCACCAGACGCAGACAATAATGTTTTCTACGCAATAGACGACTAAGGCTCGTTTTGTTCACGATTGCTCAACTTCCTGGAAAAAATGTGAGTTGATCAACATCCAGATTGGTCTCAACTCGTTATTTAATCGGTGAGTTGAAAATTGATTTTGTTCACTCTTTCGACTCAGAATCTGAAATTTTAAATCCATGGGATAGAGAGAGACAATTGAGAGCGAACGTCTTCCGCTGAGATAATGATTGCATATATCCACCCTCCATTATCAGCACAAGACTATTATATATATATTGAATTGATCCGAGCGAATAATATTGACGATTGGTCAGTGTATTATTGCCCGTAGTTCACGGGCTCTATTTACAAATGAAAAAGAATTTATGAAATACTTCTTTAATTCAAATCAAATCGTTAGGGCCGTAGTAGGGTAAACTAACCAGTAGCGAGCCCCTTAAGGAAAGTTTTGACTTAGTTGCTCTCTCATAATTAATTACTTAGATATATGAAAACAATTTTATCATTTAAGCAAAGTTTGATATATTACTGTTTGATATAAACAATAACTTCTTGTGAGTATACGACTCAAATTAAATAAATTTAACTAAAGTATAAAATGAGACATAAGCCAGTACTGAGCTCCCCCTATTAATAATTCGAGCCCTTAGCGTTCCAGTAACGAGCCCCCCATAGAAATCATAGCATACAAATTAAATAATCGTTATTTTATAGTTCACTTATTTAAAAGGCAAAAAGGAAACCCTATCAAATAAATTCATGACAAAAATTAGTCAAAAATATAAAAAATGAAGAAATATAAATAATGATAATAATAATATGGGTAGCGCTACAGCCCGTAGAGGGCCAGGGCCTAGCTTCTCAGCAAGCACTCGTGTTGTGCGTTCTAATGTTCTCTCACGCGCGGAAGGGACCTACAGTTTAATGCCGACTCCGAACGGCGTTGTTGAGAAGCTTTTTCTAGACAGGAAATACTCTTTGAGCATTGTCAGTGACTCGAAAGAATAGATGAAAAGAAATATCAATGGGTTTTAAATGAATAACCAACGGATGGAATAAACAAATCTTAGCTGCAAAACATAACATTATTTGAATTGTTATTTATGAAAATATTTATGCATATGCATTTTCACGTTAAAAAAGTATAAAATAAAACATAACTATAAAGTATCCCAAAAAAATTGGTAGCTTGTATTATACGATGCTGTACGAATAAACAATAAATGGGACACTTAAAATTCAGAAACATAAAGGTTTTCATATGTAAACATTAAAATTTGTGTGCCGTTGACTGGTTTTTATAAATATTTTATTTGATCTTGAATCTAAGACGATCAATCTAGGACGGTCGGACAAAAATTACATTGTCTTGGTAGTGAAAAAATACCTAATCAGACTCTTACAGTTCAAATGGCTTTATTTCTATATGTAACAGGTTTTATAGCAAAGCTTTTAATTAATATACTTAAATACTTATCAAATATATCATAAGAGCATTAATAAGAAATGCAATTAGTAAAAAAGTCTGTCTACATAAAATGCCGTATTTTAATTTTTGGTTGAAAATTGGCTGGACTCGTTACTGGAACTTGCTTGATTTTTGTTTACCCAATAACGTGGCGGGGGGGGGGGGGTCTCGGTCTCGTTTCCTCATATTTTTCGTCCCAGTAACGAGCCCCCAATATATTTTAATAAATAACAAAACTTTCTTACTTTTGTTTTTTAAATAATAAAATATACATGTTATCTACAAATGGGATCTGCTTAATCGGAGGTGATCTAAACGGTAGACACAGAGATTGGTGGTGCAATAGAGCGAATGAGTGTGGAAAATGCTTTCAAGTCTGACTAATGTGTTTTCGTTTTCAGTGTTGTTTCCGTCTAGTCCTACGTATATACCCGCTAGTTCGAGAGGTTCACCATCAACACTCAATATATTTATACCAAATTTGCCAAGTATTTTTTCCCAGCCGATCGATAGCCCAGTCTTTTGTAAAATTCTCAAATCTGGGAAAGAGTCTATGCAATACTATCTAGATTTTAAACGCGCAAACTGGGCACGTTATAGTTCGCAATTGAAGTCGAAACTCAGGAACTTCTCAACCAATTTAGACAATATTACCACTGATCATGTTAACAGCCTAATCGAAGATTTTTGCAAACATTTTCATAGTTTTCCTTTTCTTCGTAAGCAAATGAATAAGTTTAATCAACTTATTTCTGCTGAAATCACAAAGCACAGGAATAAAGGAAAACACAGGAAAAATAACGTAGTCAAGAACGAGAACAGAAGAATTCCTTGTTTGCAAAATTCTGGCAATGTTTTTCACACGGACACCGAGAAGGGCAACATTCTCAAATCAACATTTGCAAACAACAAGTTACAAACATTTTAGTCAAGGAAGCATCTGATCGGCTTGTATTGCAGAACAATTTGCTTACTCCAGAAGAGTATGTTACTCAGATTGATGTATTGCTAGTGTTGAAAATCCTACAACTAAGAAAATCGGATGGTCTTGATGGTTTTAAAAATTTATACCTCAAGCAATTGCCTAAATCTGGCATAAGATTCTTAACCTTCATTGTGAACGCCTGATTAAGACATCAAAACTTTCCCAATTCCTGGAAAACAAAAAAGTAGTGCCTATACTGAAACCTGGAAAGTAAGTTCAAAGTCCAGACAGTTATAGACCAATTAGTCTTCTCAGTTGTCTCTTAGCAAAGTTTTCGAAAAAAATTATCAATCAAAATCAAACTTATCTTCCCAGATGAGCAATTTGGGTTTAGAAGTAAGCACAGCACGTCCCATAAAGTGCTCAAAATATGTGAACACGTCAAAAAGAACTTTGATCTGGGCAAATCCACTGGATTAGTTCTGTTAGATATCGAGAAGGCATTTGATTCCGTCTGGCATAATGGCGTCGTTTACAAAATTATTGAACTTGGTTTCGCCCAGTACCTAGTCAAAATCATACAAAGTTTTCTTGCCAACAGACGATTCATAGTTTATGTTAACGGACTACCACAGGGTTTCGTCCTGGCACCTATGCTGTACAACATATTTACCTCTGACTTCCCAAGGCTCCCGGAATGTGAAATGATATTCCAGTCAATACTACTTTATGAATGCCAAGTATGGGGAGGATGTGCCAATAGCCATATTAAGAAGCTGCAAGATACACAAAATAAACTGCTGAAAATGATGCTTAATTTGTCCCGATACCATTCAACTTCGGATCTTCACCTCCAAGCGAATGTTTAATTGATCTCCGACAGAATAATTAAATTAACGGATAAATTTCGACAAAACAAGGTTTTTTCAAATAATCCTCTCATCAACCAATTAAATATCTAATAATTATTTGTTTATTTTCAAATATATGTCATAATACTAATTTATATTTAACTTATTTATTTAATTATTTATTTATATATATACGTATTTCATTTATTAAATTACTTATTTAGTTTTGTTTTTATTTATTTATTTATTTACTTATATATATTTTGATCATTAATTTATTTATTATTTGCTTGTTTAGTTATCCATTTAGTTTATTTATTTATTTGTACATTTATTTATTTATTTATATATTATTTATTTATTATCTATTTATTTATGTTTATTTATTTACTTATTCTGTTCGATTATTCTTTTTTAAAAAGTTCTTATTCATTAATATAATAGATTCATCAATTTATTCATTATTCTTCTTTTTTTTCTCTTTTTTCTTTGTATTGAAGTTTTTCTTGTAATTTTCTTCAAAATCACTTTTCTTTACATTTGTGTACCTTAAAAACTCAAAAGATAATTATTCAGTTGAAAGATATAAAATTTAAATACCGAATCTCTGTATGCAAATTGTGTGACAACCACATTGTATTTTTAATACGAAATAAAGACACATCTATCTATCTAATTTATTCTATCTATCTAAAATATACATTATTATTGTTACATTAAGCCTTAATTACGACTAAAAATTAAAGAAAATCACTTACATTCCTAGTCAAAGTGTCTAGTTTCTTAAGAAATTTCACAAATTACACTGAATCTTTCTCACTTACGGAACACTACTGAATACTTTGAATTTTCCTTACCAACTGTGGACGAATTACCTGAAAATGAATTATACGATACAAAGAAGAGATATGATAGGTTTTTCTGTTAAGATACCGTCATTGTCTGAAAAGGAAGGGCTTAGCTTTTCTACAAAATTCATGAAGGCGGCTCACTATTGGGAAAGGGCTCGAATTAATGTAGTCTACCCTATCTTGTCCGCTTTGAGAGACGAAAACGAGAAACGTGAGCAGGCAATTACGCCAATGGAAGAAAACAGGGAGAGATCAAAATCCCCGATTTGATCCCTTTACTTCTTCTATTTCCGTATGTTAAGAAAAAGAGGAGTTGATAAACTCATGGGTTGTAATTTGAAAGTTTGTATTCATAAAATTTGAGTGAATGAACGCAAATCCAGAAGTTGAAGAGAAAAATCCCAAAGTTCTGTTTAACTTTTGGTGAAAAAAATTACCCTACGACTCTTCTCACTTGACATAGATTGGGCCAATCCTGCAAATATCTCGGGTTAGTCTTGGATAAAAACAATTACTTTCCAGAGCAAATAGTAAGTCGTATCGAGAAAGTCAATTTAAACACCAAAATCAATCAAAGCTCAGTACTCGTAACAAGATCATCATGTATAAAACCATAATTCAATCCATTCTGCTATATTGTAGTGCTGTTTAGTCGGATAAGGTACAAGTTTTATTAGAAAGATTGTACTAAAATTTTAGACTTATTGCTCAGCTAAGTGTGCAAACGGGTTAAGTGCAATTTTAGGTCAAGGAATCGAATAAGGGTCTTTGTTAGTTGCTTTTCCCTTAAAACAACAAATACAGTTTATTATTATATAAATACTTCGAACTAAAGTTAAAGAAACTTCTCCTAAATCTCTTAAAATCAAATGTAACTTACTGTTAAGAAATGTTTGGTATCAGCTACTGAATAAAGAATTTAAAAAAAATGAATTCAAATATTTTCGAAATTTTTGAGTGGGTATGTAGTTATTCTACCTAGTGTAGTTCAACAGCACTCTACATCGAGTGGTCACCCAATAATAGCTACAGGCGCATAAACTGCTTCCATCTTCCACACAGTCAGTCGAATGGAATGGGCTCTGGAATTCCCCCCAAAAGACAAAAAATAAAACAATTTTTCGTGCTTCCAGTCGGAAAGGGTGCACGACACCATCAAGGAACATATTCCTCCGCAGCCGCCGCTCCGTCGGGCTTTTCAATTCAATTAATGTGCATACGTGATGGCAAAACTTGTACGCCTCATCCGTCCATATTTCATCTTAAGTGGCCCGTGCCACCCCGTGTACATGCAGACGTGCTCGTGCACGTTTCTACGGGCCGAGCGATGGGATGGGATCCGGCGAACGATTATTTGAGGTTATGCGTATTTAAGAAGAAATAAAAGAAAATTTATAATCATTTCTAAACGCGACCCACAAATTCCCCGACCGATGGGGCAGCTGTACAGGTCCTCACGAGGCAGTATCTTCATTCGCCGCCTCTATCTAGGCACGATAATAGACAAAGTGATATTTCAGGACGAAGCAGGCGCCTACCCGCACACGCACAGCCCACAACTAGCACAGTGCGGGAATGGGAGACAAAGCCCACCGAGAGAAAGGAAGAAAAGTAACTCTCGAAAGCTAACTACGTCGATGACGAGGAGGAGGGACCCTTAAGTACTTTATTATGCAGCATTTACGACTAGCAAGGATATTATGGAAATTAAGTCAGGCATTAATAATTTCCTACTCTTTGTTTAGCTATTCTATTAAAGTTATTATTGTTTTAGCTTATGCTGTTCCAAAATGCCACTCGGTGATGGGCCGTCGTGCAAGAGAGGGCTTTGGAGGGGCTTACAATTGCCATGGCCTCGCACATTGATAGCGGATAATCAGGATCATTATTATGGGAATCATCATTTCGGACGGAGTCGTTTGTTTTTTCGGTCCGTTTTTATGCGTGTTTCACGAGTGGAACGGGGGTCGTCCAGAACGTGACTACTGCGGGTGGTCGTGATGCCATGCCGTGGGCCGTCAGCCATGGCCAGCCATGGAAGGCAGTTTTCCCCTGCTGCTCACCCATTTCTAATGTTGGCGTAATCAATGAGCGAGAATTTCTCTGTGGGCCGTGGCCATGGTGGGCTAGTGCTTGTTGAGCTCCCGCAATTTCATTTGGAAAACAATTTCCAATTTTGATTTATTTATAAATTCAGTCAGTGGCTGCTGTGCTAGGCCGCTGGATTAGAGAAAGGGCGCTCGTTCACGGCCTCTCAGAGACACACTGACGCCTGTAGCCTGTCGAATTTATTCATCGTGTCGGACTGGCCGCCTTCCTCGGATGGAGTGAGAGCGAGCGAGGTGGGAAAAAATTCAAATTTCCTGCGATTGTATCCAGTTTAATTAGTGCAGCGCCAGGACCAAAGGTACCGAACGCGAGATACAGAAATGAATTCATAATGAGGAAATTTAATATTTCGTTGCCGGCACTGGTGTATGAATTTGTTGAAATTTGTTTGAAAACAAATTTCTCTCTTTCTCGCTGCCTCTCGGTGGGTGCGTCTAATTTGCAATTGTAACTGAAGAAGATGAATTTAAGTGGCTGCCGTGATTTAAGGGGAGAGGTGTGATCGACTGGCTGTGTGAGTGGCAATTGAGTTGGCCGTGAATGATGAGTGTGGGAGAGGCTAACAGGAAACCGATACATTGTTCGAAACTTAATTGGAATGTCTTATCAAATTGTATGTGCAAGTAAAATAATCTCTAAGACACACGTGTGGGAGGAGGCGGCATGCTTTTCTGCGTAAAAGGGTTGACATTTGAAACTTGAGGACTACAGCTCGGCTTTTAATAGCTCGGCTACAGCTACAGCTCGGCTTTAAATAGGTCCCTTCGTCATATATTGAGGTTTTTTCAACTCCACTTCAAGCATCACTGATGTAAATCTCGTCATTGCTAATCACTCCAGCCCTTCTTTGTTGTCAATGTTGTGTCCCTTCATTTACTAGTAGAGATCTACAAAACTACGTTTTAAGTTTTTTTGAAATTAGCTAGTTTTGAAATTCCCGTTCCAAAACCCTTAGGGTAAAAATGCACGGAATGATGCCAAAAAAAGATAGTATGTTAAAATGTTCCTACTAGAGGATTAAGTAATTTCTGAAATTTTTCTCGAAATTAGGATCGAAATTGCCCAATTTCCAAAATTTCCACACAACGACTGATCATCATCATCATCTTCTGATCCGCATGATCCACTTAATGGGTCGCAGAGATAAGGCACGCACTAGAGGTCTCCAGGCAAATCGGTCCTCCGCCATCGACTCTAACTCATCAGGGGTTATGCCCAAGCGTAACCAGGTGAGCTTATGGACTTAGTCCAACCACCTCATCCTGGGTCTGCCAAGTGGACCTACCTTATGGAAGCCCACCTTGGAAGTCGTGATGGTGGGGACATTCGTGCTACGTGACCAAACCAACGAAGCATAGCTCTTTCCGCTCTGAGAAGCAGCTACTCAACGTGGAGTTTCTCGCGCCCTATAGTGTTTTTCACTCTATCCCGGCAAGTAATTCCCACAACAGCACGTAAAAATCACATCTCAGTAGCTTGTTTTCACTATCTTATTCTTTCAGTCATTACCCAAATCTCATGATCATAGGTGAGAGTGGATGGCGCAGTTGGTAGAGTGCCTGCCCCCGATTAGCGGGGTCCCTGGTTAGAATCTCAGTAATACTAAGTTAATACGCTTTTATCTGGTTTTCCAATCTGGTCCAGTCACCATTTGCCATTGGGATCAAATTAACGGCACTATCGCTGGAGTCGTCAATCAGTGGTCGTAGTCTGACTAGGGGTATCACAATGGCCCAATATGGACTAAGTGTGCTGGTAAATGCACTAGCAGCCTCCTACCTAACCTAACCTAGGTGGGAGTTGGAACAAATACTGAGTTGAAAACTGCTAACTTGGCTTTCACACTAAGATCGGCCTTCCTGATTACAGATCTCCCAAGCTGTGTCAAAACTGATCCAGCTTGACCCATCCTACAGAAAAGTTCAGTATTACTCCGCCCATTACTCGTGAAGAAGACCCACTAACATGTAGAGACTCCACTAACATGTAGAGCGCATTGAACAGGCGTTCTGGAAATTACCATAACCTCTGATTTTTTCACGTTCATCTTCATCTCAGAATCAGCACATACGACCACAAACCTATCGAGTGCGCGCTGGAGTTCCGTCTGGGAAGATGTGAGGATAACTAAGTCATCCGCAAAAAGAAGATGACTTACCCTCAAATCTCCCAATGTGAAACATTCAATCCATATCAACAATGAAAAGAAGTGGTGACAAGACGCACCCTTGGGAAGTCCAAAAACCACTGTGAAAGGTGTTGATATAGCACCGTTAACCCGAACACAGTTGCAACAGTTTGTGTATAGAGATTGAATGACCCTCAAAAGAGGACCCTCAATCCCATACTCCTACAGAACACCATAGAGTTTACCTCGAGGAACTCGATCATATGCCTTTTCCAAATATACGAAACAGCTGTTTGTTTTTGGCACACTCCCAAGCCTTCTCAAGTACCATTCTTAGAGTGAAAAGCTGGTCGGTTGCACTTCTGCCGGGACGAAAGCCGCACTGTTCATTTCTTATTCTTGGCTCGACCATAGCTCTAGAGCGCGATTGCAAAACCTTGACGTAGGCTTTCCTTGGGAGACTTAAGAGGGATATGCCCCTGTAGGTGGAACAGTCTCTTTTGCCCCCTTCTTAAAAAGAGGGACAATCCTCCACTTTGCCAATCACTAGGTGTCACACCGTGTTCCCAGGCCAGGCCATAAGACTCCCAGGCCATAAGACTCCTTCTTTACCCATATTCCTAACATCGCCAAAGTTACTTCCTCCATGGTGTAACTATTATCCGACCCACTTAAGTCTTCGGGTCTGTCTGTGAGAGGCCATGGTCTGTCATCCTCAGTAGCCTGTTCGGGATTGAGCAGCTCTGAGCAACACACCATCCTTGGATTTGACTCCTTCAATGTTGTTGGATTTTCTTCCTCTGATTCAGCGACCGGTTTGCCAGAACAACTTTTTTACAGATCTATGGTTACTTTCCAACGACTCCCCAACTCCTTCTAAGACTGCTCTTTAGCTGTTTGCACAGCCAATTTGCAAGTTCTTCGCGCCTCAGTGTACCGGTCACGAGAAACAGCCTACAACGACTCAATTTCAAAATAATTACTTTTTATTTTATTGTTTAAATCTTTCTCCTCACTGACAATGTTCAACGAGTATAACAGCTTAGAAATAATGTACTTCTTCTAAGAAGGTGTAGTCCTACTGTATGGAATTCGATGCACAAGTCAAAAAGCTACCACTGTGGGCCATTCCGAGGGATGTTGTGATTAGGTAAAAAAAAATGTCCAAAGAAATTTGTCATTAAGTTTATTAACTGGACCAATGAATTCACAGTCTACATACTGAGCAGAAGCAAAGTAAAATGATACGCAGACGGATCAAGAAACGATGAAGGAATAGGGGCAGGGGTATTTGGACCCCGGAGAAAGTACTTCCAACCTATCATTAGCAATCGCATCAGGGTTAGAATCACCGCATCCGTGAACGGATCGTCTATTATACGAACAGAAATTACGTTACTCGTTATACGAACGAACATATTGGCGTGGAGTGGAACTTATTCACAGGTATGTGTTAGCGATTATTCCTCTCCTACACCGCCCCCTACTCCGCCTATTGGACTCCTGTGGGGCTGGTATTGGGGCTAGCAGCAAGAACCTAGCATGAGAATATTCGTCATTGGCCCCGTTATCGATGTCTGGAAGAAAGGTCCTGAGTCGGAGACAAGATTTTCGAGATTGAGGCGCTTATTCACAGGTATGTGTTAGCGATTATTCCTCTCCTAAACCGCCTCCTGCTCCGCCTATTGGACTCCTGTGGGTCTGGTATTGAGGCTAGCAGTAGTAAATGTAATAATTAAATGTCAAATATGTGTCATTTGTGAACTAATTAATGTAAATGTAACGATTGAAACAAGCGATGGATTCTATTTTGCCATTTTACTTGAGTTCCTCTGATTCAGAAGATGTCATTATTATCGATGGATTGGACCGAAGGCAGTGAAGAGATAAAAGTAATCCTATGATGAATAGTCAAGCATCGTGAGAATGATGTGAAACACAATAATATGAATATATTATACTTCGATTTTCAAATTCATTAAACGTTTTCGCTTGAATAAGTAGCATGATCTCTCTAAGCCTGAACAATACCCGCATTTTTAACTGCATTACCTCCTCTGCTGAAATTAGTATCGCTGTCGACATCGACTATTTAATTGATGCAAGGCTCTTTTTGAAAGGGATTTATTTTGTTCCAGTTAGTCAAAAAAAATGTAGTCATTGCATTTTATGTATGTACTTAGTTTATTTTAACTGTTACTCATATGATTTATTAATTTAGTATCTCGCGACTTACTATTCACATCAATACGTTCACGGTCTAATGATCGAATGACGTTTCGATTAGTTCAATACGTTCACGTGCTCGATAACGTGTTGTATGTTCCCAAATTACGTTATCGTTTATAAGTTCACGTGTCCTGTAATCCCAAATGCACGATTTTCGAGAGCAAATCACTCGTTCACGGATGCGGTGATTCGACCCCATGATCTTTCAAGCAGAAGTCTATGCCATAAACAGATGCCTTCGAATCAATCTTGACAGGAAGTATACCAACTTCAACATAGCAATAAAGTCGCGCAGTAGTGCTGCTGTCTCTGCGCTAGACGCCTGTATCATCAAATCCAAGCTTGTGTCGGAATGACTGAAATGACTAAAGAGCTGAGCAGAGTGAATAGAGTAAAACTCTGCTAGGGGCCGACTTCCTCGTTAAGAAAGGAACATCGGAACCTTTCAGAGGACCCGAACCATTCCGACCTGTAGGAAAACAAGTCCTTAATAAAGGAACTAGAAGAAACTAGACTAGTGGGACGCCGTGGCGTAGTGGGTAAGTGCGTCTACTCCTACGCAGAGGGTGCCAGGTTCGATACCCGAATTTACCACCTTTGATAATTCACGGCTCCACCTCTTTCGAGTCACTGACAATGCTCAAAGAGTATTCCTTCCACTCGTGAAAGAACAATAGCACTCGGACCGTCGCGCCACCCATATTATTATTATTAAAGGAACTAGAAAGAAGGAAGCAGACAGGAACTTGGAATAACGCCCACAGATAGCATCAAGCTGACCGAGAAACTTTTGGGTCAGTATAACCCAAAGTTGTTTGAGGTATATATCAAGATGAGCACGAACAACCATAGTATCCTAAGGGACTTCCTAACAGGGCACTGTAGGATGCACCTAAGGAAACTACAGGTATTAGAAGAATAATAAAATTCCTTAACTTGTACAGGGATTATGTGAGTTATTAGCCCACTAAAGGCAATGATATTTGAGCAGAGCTCATACTATCAGAGTGTTCTGTCGCAAGGACAATTAGCAAAAAATCAAAAAATCACGATAGATTTGGTTGCCGGAGACGGTTATACCAGACCCTTGATCTAAGTGTTAAGTGAAACTGGGGAGTGAAATCCTCGCGAACGCGCTAAGCCAGAAGAAAATAAACAACAATTATGTAACTTGCTTCGGTAAACTTCTAATTTATTTGTGCTGTGTCTTGTTCTATTTTGATATTGGGAATGAAAGTATCATCAGGGTAATTGCCTACAAGAAATCTCTGGTCCGTTTTTTTAATTTTGGTAGTCCAGCTACAGAACCTTGAGACCTCTCATGTAATTCACCACCCTGTGCCTCCCGCTCCCGCACCTCGAATTCAATGCATGTGGGCACAGCCAGAACTTCGCATCATGGGTGGAGCCACCGTCTGGACGTGAGGCATAAAGCCAATTAGTACATGCATGCACACTAGGTCTTCAATGTATGTGTGCACTTCGCAAAAACGTCGCGTAGGAGGCGCCAACGTGTGGTCGTTGACCCATTGTCTAGCTGATGACTAGCAGATCATTTTTTTTCTGCTCTCCCAATTTTGTTGTCGACAGCTGACTGGATTTCAGTGCCGTCGGTGTTTCACCTTTGATTTGCCGTCGGTGTTTTGAAAATGCAAAATTTTTACTGCATGTTGCGTGCAACAGTGTCGTCGGTGTTTTGAAAAAAAATTAAGAAGAACTGAGGGGAAATCAAAAAAGAGCGAAGGTATCAAATGGGTTACAATAGATGTAAAAATGATAAGCAATATACCCTGAACAGGCATAATAATAAGGTCCCCCACTCGAAACACCCAGAACACAAGCTGTTGCTTGTTGCCCACAACAGTTGAAGCTAGCCCACAACATCATAAGCGCGCAATTTAATGCTCGCTCCTAATAGCAACGAACGATTCCTGCCTGAGGAATGAAAATTGTACTCCGGAATCGAACCTTAGCAAAAGTGGAGCGACGCTTATTGACTTTTTTTATACAACGTGGTCACGATATTTCTTAACAGAATTCAGAAAAAGAAAACTTTTTCTTGCTAAGGTGGGCGTATGTGGAATATTTTTTTATTGCAAACCAGATATGTACTAGCAGACGTTTTGAAACTGAAACAGCTCGTGATTCTCTGCACATTTTTCTTACCAATTCCATGGAACCGTGTGCAATCTCACACTTAAATCAGTTGGTGCTTATGATAAAGTGATTTAGCCGGTTAATGCTGATGCTGCGGTTATTGAAATACATAGTAATCCCCCCCTATTTGAGTAAATACGACTTGCAAGAGTGCATCGGCTTTGCAAATGCCCGGTATGTATATCAGAATGTCAGAACACTGATATGAGGTGTATATTGAAAATACTCAGCCACATTCTGGACAACAACGCCTGTGATGAGCATGAAGATCGGGAAAGGGTTAAGGTAATAACACTTACTTACATGCTTCACAGGACTTCGATCATAGAGTGCCTGAGCCTAAGCAATAACTGCCTGGCATCGATGATGACTTTTTTTTTTTTTATAATTTGCACGTGCTCAAGGGATTGCTAATACCCTTATGTGTCCGGGGTCAAGACACAGCACGGGCCGAAGGTATAGAGGGAGAAAAGGAGAGGAGGTACCTGTGCACATTGGTCTTAAATATCTGCGGGTTGTAGTCTGTGGGAAATATTAGTTTGGAAAGAGCATTCCATATTCGTGCAGTGCGGCTGAAGAACGAGTTTCTGAATTTAACTGTGCGTCCGAAAGTAGGCTTAAGGGTATACTGATGGGCATTCCTGGCCAGACGAGTATTGCGGGTGAATTCATGGAGAGGAGAAATGCAATTGGCTACCTCACTTGAGCATCGTTTATTGAAATAACGATAAAACACGGACAAAGAAGAGACGGTACGTCGATGTTCGTGCGAGTCTAATGACTCTGCGATATTGTTGTCTACTATAAGTTTTATCGTTCGCTTTTGGATTCTATCAAGTAGGTGCAGTGTGGTCTTGGGGGCACCAGACCAGATATGAGCGTTATACTCAAGCTTGAGGCGGATGTACACCTTATAAATTAAAGCCAAATCAGAAGGGGTGAAATATTTCTTGCATCGATTACGAAAACCTAAACATTTCGCAGCATTTTTGGCGATCTCAAATATGTGATCGCTCCAACTAAGTGTTGTGTTGATACACATACCAAGAATGGAAAGTTTTCCGGTTTCATCGACACAAGCGCCATTCATGGATAATGGCTGATTATCAAGTGTTCGCTTTAGTGACAGCAGACAGCATTGAGTATTTGAAGCATTGAATTCCACTCTATTGTTTTTTCCCCAGTTTACTATGCTGTCAAGATCGGAATTCAATGTGATTGACATACGCTGCCGTTCCAATTCTACGGCCGAAGGGCGGGGTCGGTTGTTTTGGAACGAATATGAAAAGCTAAGGATGCTGTCATCAGAGAAGGAATGGATTGGATTAGAAGTAGCAGACAAGAGATCATTTATAAAAATGAGAAAGAGTGTCGGAGACAGAACTGAGCCTTGGGGAACACCAGCATTTATTTGGTGGATATCAGACTTCAACCCATTCAAAACAGCTTGAATTGAACGGTTCGAAAGGTAATTTCTAATCCATAGAAGAAGAGATCGATCATCGATACTGTAGGCACGCATTTTCGACAAGAGAGCTTGATGCCAAACTCTGACAAATGCTTTAGAAATATCAAGCGCAACGATCTTGCTTTCGCCTGAATTGTGCATAGACTGGTTCCAGATCACCAGTGGACCTGTCGCTGCGGAAACCATATTGTCGGTCATAAAGAAGCTTCCGCGATTCAAGATATTTCATAAGCTGACGATTTATCAGCGTTTCCATGACCTTTGAAAGAAGAGACGTTAGTGCTATGGGTCGGTACGAGGTGGGTGACGAAGATTCGCCCTTTTTAGGGACTGGCTGGACAAATGCTGTTTTCCATCTGCTCGGAAAGAGACCTAAAGAGTAGGATAGATGAAAAAGCTTACGCAGTGGTTTTGCCAGCACAGAAGAACACCTCTTCAGAAGTATAGGGGGAATACCATCCGGGCCAGCGGATTTGTGCACGTCGAGATCTTTCAGTACTCTTGCAACTGTACGAGTGCGGAAGTGGATTTGTCCCATGGTGAAATCAACGTTCTCAAGTACAGGTGGAGACAAATTGGAATCTGGCAGTGTTGAGCTAGCTGCCAAATGAGCCGCAAGCAGATTAGCTTTGTCTAAAGAGCTGACAGCTGGAATGTCATTGTAAATGAGCGTGGGAATTGAAGACGAGGCGGAATGCTTTACGTTTTTTACAAATGACCAAAAGTTTTTGCTACCCTTGGGACATTATAGCACTTTTTGTCTCAACTTTTGCTCATAAAAGAATTTCACACGTCTGATAGTTGCATTGCAGTCATTTCTGGCCCGTTTAAACTTCTTCCGATTTTCCTCAGTAGGGTTGGCTTTGTATGTCCGCAAATCCAACTCTCTCATCCTAATAGCCTCTTTACAGCTCGAGTCATACCATGCGTTTGCTTTGGGCTTGATACTCTTCACTCTGTGAGGAATGAAGGTTCTCATGCCCAGCATAAGAGTATTTCTGATCATATCAGCAGCGGCATCCACGTCACTATCGAGGAACCAAAGTGACCAGTTAAAATTCCTAAAGAAGTTGTTAAGTTTGTTGTTAAGATGATGTTGGACTCGCTGCTTTCAAGCTGTACTGCGTCCGCGATGACTCTGTTTTTATATCGGAGGTTCGGTCTGTCTCTCTTTCTCGGTTCCAGGAGACTCGGATTAGAAGACTTTTCTCCTGATGGACGACTTAATTGATTCTTCAACTTATTACGAAATAACCGTGATCAGAATTTTGGTCGCTGTAAGCCTTAATAGCAATTGAGCACATACCTCTCCACCAATTTCCATTAACTCATCTCTTGATTGAGTCTCAAATGTTTGTCGCCGATTCACGCCTTAACGCATCTAGCGATATCAGCCAAACTTTCACACGTCTTTGGTATTGGTCTGTGTATGGTTTGTGTAAAGTTTGCTTACAATCGGTAAACGTATGCTTATGTTGTGCGTGTGTGAAAAAACACATGAATTTGAGTAAATTTTAGATTATTTCCACACATTAGCCGTGTTTTTTGGGTGGGTATATGTATACATACGTCACAGCTAGACTCATGTTGCTTAATAGCTGCTGAAGGAGACTTTCAGTCGACCGCAACGCCAAATGTGCTTTTCAGTAAGATTGAGATTAGCAGTTGTGTGTTGGACTCTAAGCTTTGGCTGCAGAACGATGTACGAAGTCTTGTTTAAGAACTGTTTTATTTTGTTGCCTCGAAATAAACTCTGTTAATAGACTCATGGGAAATTAAGTAAATCGATAAGCAACTTTGCAGCTCCTGGGTATATTCGGATCCTCTTTAACCGAATATGTACAAATACACCTCACTAATCTATAGAAATAACCGTCGTTCCCTGAACACAGTGCATTTTTAAAGTCTCGATTATTCTTTAAATTTAGAAGGCCATCGTGAACTCTTACATCAGTAGATAGCATATTTTAATTGGAAAACAAACACCTAGAGGCGGAGGGCATTTCTTCGAAAGCCCAATGAACACCTCACAGCTCATGAGGCCTATCACATAATCTATTCCGTCTTAGCGTAAGCATCTATTAAACTGAATCCATATTGCAATAAACCTAATCTCCCACTTGCAATGTCCTTTGCACTCACACGCAAGTCTCTCTCAATCGCACACAATTAGTCGTAAAGCCCGCAATCGGCACATAAATGCAGGCGATATCCGTTCCCTAATAGCGAACTAATGCTCTAACATCAGACCAAGGATCCGTTTCAATTGTTCGGAGCTGTGTATATGAGGATTGGTCGCAAAACAACAAGGACAAGGACATAAATCATTTCATTATTTCACTTGATCCTATGAAAATCGTTTCCCTATCCCCCAGAACACACGTATCTGCTCACTTAATGTGTGTTTTTGGGGGCTGCCGCCTGTCTGTGCATGGTGTCCATTGGCGCCTTATGGTGTATCACCTACGCGTTTGATACCACAGGCGGCCTGTCGAAAACCGATATCGCTGATGGGACAACATATACTTATATATTTGTATGTTTGGCGTCAGCTAAGCCCTGCGTCCGCGTACAACACCAATGAACTTTCAACACACGCTAATCGTTAGTTATTGACGTTGTTCGGTCTGGTCTCACACCCAGCACTCGGTATGTCTGGCCTAGCAAATTGGGTATTACAAGGATTCGCCACAAACCGATGACATTGGGATTTCATTAGGGGATTACGCATAGGTTTTCTCGACTCGGTTTGACTCTGATCAATGTGCGGTGCTTGGCACGGTGTGTGCTGTGGAGCGATTGCGAAGCCCTTAAGCTGCTCAGAAAGTGAATCCAACCCACGCGAGAGCGAAATAATTAAAATGATAAACAAAATTTACTTCTTGGGAATTCAACACGAGTGAAATGATTACACATCCTTGATGTGACGTCAATTGAAATCGCACGAGTACACACCCTTGGGGCTTTTGTCAGAAGACGCAAATTGCATTGAAATGTGTTTCTTCAGACAATTTACATTCTATTCTTTTCGAGCGATTACACATCGAGTGACGGAAATGTGCGAAGGGACCTACACAAGAGTGATGCCTGCTCTTCTCTGCCATCCTTCACTCCGCCATCCTTCAATTCTTCCCAGGCTGCTTGTTATTTCCACAGAGCAACGAGTCATTATTATTGTCATTGCTGCAAGTGCGTTGTCTGCTGGGAAGAAGGGTAGTCCCTTTGCCGGGCCCGTCGTTGAAGTGAGTCCCCCCTTCATTCTTTCAGTCAGTCGTCAACACATGAAAGAGCTGCTCAGCACTAAATTTGCGACAAATATTTGAACATTGAAATAATGTTCAACTTCTGCGAGTGAATTTGCGTCCTTGCCGAGGGCAGGACCAAACCAAGTCGCTTTGCCTTTGTGCCCAGCCCAGTCGACGATTCTTGTTTGCACTCTCCCTTCTTGTATCCTGTTTCCTTCGCTGCTTTACAGTTCTGACTGCGTTTGAATACTCGTACAAGGAAATTAACAAAATTCTTCACTTTGGTGATAAAGGATCTGCGAAAGGATGTCTATTCATGCCCATAGTCGAGTGAGTATTTCACAGAATAGTAATTTAATTAGTTTTATTATTTGTTCTGAAGAATCTTTTACTGCGTGTGTGCACACATGCACTCTGAGAGCTTTGTTTCGGGCAGCTTAGGGTTTTTGTGCTCACTGTTGACAGAATGATTTAAGTTGCCGGGGCTCATTCTTAATAAATGGACAAGAAGTTACTTCATTCAATTTTTAGTGTAACATTTTTTATCCCAGAAAATACTTATCTAATGGTTAAATGCGACATTCGCAGAAATATAAGAAATCGAAAAAATATACTATCGATTAAATTTGATTTATTTATTTATTTATTCTTCCGTCTTTCAAGTACAGAGCTTTTTTAAGACTACTGATAATATTAATAACATTTCATTTCTTATTAATAATAATGCCTAGTATAAGCAGAATTTAACATACAATTATAATGTAATTTAGAGTAAATTGCTACTCAAAAAATTTAAGATTTCATTTTTATCTCTACTAATATTTAAGTCTATAACATTTGCAACTAAGTTGAATTTTATGCAAGCATTAGTTATAGGATCATTTTGCCCATAGTTTGTACTATGCCTCGAAACATAAAAGAAATCTCTAGGCCTCAGATAACGAGACGGGGTGTAAACACTGAACATGGAAAGCAGCACCGGACAATCAATGTGAGCAGTAATGACGTCATGAGCGAAAAGAACTGAATAATAAATCCTTCTTACATGCAGTTGCTTTAGATCGATAAGCTGACATCTAGCATTATAATCTGGCATATTTGAATTCCACGACATCTTTCGAAGAGCAAACCTAGTAAATCTTTTCGGAATGGGAAACATAGGAAGGCAAATCGTTAATAAAAAGAAGAAACAGAAGAGGGCCGAGGTGACTACCTTGAGGTACCCCAGAGAAATTGAAAATTACTCGTGACAGATCATTACCTATTTTTACAAACTGTCTGCGATTTGTAAGGTAGCTAGTTATCCATTTCAAGATTTTAGAATGAAAACCAATCATCTCCAGCTTTTTTATTAGCACATTATGTTGAACACTTCCAGCAATCCAAAAATTCGGCGCGAGCCAGTGACATATTAAAAATGATAGTCAGGGGCTTGACTAATCCGTCCTTACACATTTTTCAAAAAAGCGGGGGAAGATTATCAGGCGCCAAGCTCACTAGAATCCAGTGAGGACAGCTCAGAAAGAATATCATCATTCGTCAATTCTAATCGCCCTATGTCTGCGATTGTATTTGCTCTAAGTTCTGACCTGCAAGTTTTCTTGTTAAGATTGTATCATCAACCATAAATTCATAGATTATAGGAGATGAAATTCAAGAAAATGTCATAACTACACATTTCCTAATATTGAATTGTAGTCCATTCAAATCGCACCAAATATGTAATAATAATGATATATAATAATGTGGATGGCGCTACAGTCCGAAGCTGACCTGGGCCTAGCTTCTCAGTAATCACTCGTGTTGTGAGTGCTTCCTTTAACGAGTGTAAGGGACCTACAGTTTAATGCCGACTCCAAAAAGCAAAGTTCAGAAGCTTTTTCTAGACAGGATTAATCTTTGAGCATTGTCAGTGACTTCAAAGGTGGAGCCGTGAATTATCACAGGTGGTAAATTCGGGTATCGAATCTGGCACCCTCTGCGTAGGAGTCGACGTTGATGTTTTCAAAAATTTTAACTCGTGTGTGTCTAAAAGGCAATTCGAATTTGGAACATAGGAAGGCAAATCTTTAAAAAAAAATAAGAAACAGAAGAGGGCCAAGGTGTCTACCTTCAGGTACCTCAGAGAAATTGAAAATAACCCGTGACAGATAATTTCCTTTTGTTGCAAACTCTCTTCCTTTTGTAAGATAGCCAGAATCTTCATTCCTCATAGAGTGAAGAGCATCAATCCGAAAACTAACGCATGGTATGAATCGAGCTGTAAAGAGACTATCAAGATGAGAGATTTGAATTTCTGGACAAACAAAGCCAACCTTTTAAACGACTGGATGGCGCATTTGGTAGAGTGCCTGCCTATGGTTAGCGGGGTCTTCGGATCGAATCCCTGTGAAAGCAAAGTTAATACTCTTGCGTCTAGTTTTCAAATCTGGTCCAGTCACCATTTGCTATTTTGATCAAATTAACGACACTCACTGGAGTATTCAATAAGTGGTAGTAGTCTGACTTTGGGTATCACAATGGACCAATATGGTCCAAGTGTGTTGGTGAATTCACAAGCAGCCCAACTACCTCATAGCTAACTTAAGCCAACCCAACTGAGTAAAACCGGAACAAGTTTAAACGGGCCAGAAATGACTGCAATGCAACTATGAAACATGTGAAATTGTGTTGGCGAAATGATCTGTAATGTCAGGTATTCGTGTGGGCTCATTTACTACCTGGGTCAGATTGTTTACCTTAGCATAGATTTCGACATGCTAAGGTGTTGTCTGGCCTGAATATCGAAGCCATTTAGAATTTTGTACATTGAAATCGCCCGCAAAGGCAATTTCAGTGCGAGGAAACAGGAAATTCGTTAAAATTTGAATTGCTATCCAAGTTTGGACTTCTATAAGCAGTAGTGGATTAAATGCGGATTGGAACAGGCCGTATTGTGGTTGAATTTAGTAAGCTACATCACTATGCACGTAAATGACGAGACCGCGGTAAAATAAGCACCACCAAGCGGCACCAAGCTGTATCCAGGCAGGTTCAAATCTGATAATTCGGTATTCTCACCTACCTGTGTTTCACTCATCATCAAGACAGCTGGTTTGTATTGGATTAATTGGACATACACAGCGGAGAGATTCGCTCTAAGCACACGCACATTTAGCTTCCCAACAACAATCGATGTAGGTGTTAGGCCCATACATCAATTCAAGTTGATCCACCCACAAATTCACACTTCTAAGATCTGCTACGTCAGATGCTACGCACTCTCAGTCATTGCATCAACCCGCCTGATGAAATCAAACGGGTGTTGCGACCGAGAATGCGCAACAGTGGCTTGTGATAGAGACACAAACAATAGCCTCAAATAATTTCGGGATTATTTGGACCGTAGCTATTCTGTCCTGGGTCCAGCTTAGCTTTGTGGGTTGGGGTGATGAAAGAATCCTTCCAGCAATTCAAAAATTCTCCGCGAGCCAGTGACATATTGAAAATGATATCAAGGGCTTGACTTATCCATCCTTAGACATTTAAGAAAAAACGGGGGGAATATCAGGCTTTCGGCTTGCCCTAGAATGCGGAGAGGACAACTCAAAAATAAAATCATCATTCATCAATTCTAATAGCCCTATTTATGTGATTGTATTTGATCGAAGTTCTGACCTGCAACCTATACCTGTCAACAAAATTTTACTCGAAATATAATGCAAACACATCGCATACAAGCTTACGGCCATCAGTAGATACATTATCATAGAACATATTCGAAGGAATTCCAACAGACTTTGGTTTCGTATTTATAAGCGACCAGAAAATCTTTGAGTTCTGTTTGATCTTTAGTTCGAGAGAAAATATGTATTACCGGTAAACAAATCTCTTCAAGAATTCATTCTCATACGACACAATATACCACGCAGTGAATATTCTTTAGCACATCTCTTCAATGTCTTAGGTTAGGTAGGCGGGCTGCTAGTGCATTCACCAGCACACTTAGACCATATTGGTCCATTATGATACCCAAAGTCAGACTACTACCACCGATAGTCTAGTTCTTCATCAACAAAAATTAAATTGAACATTTTTCCAATTGAGTTACGAATTGTATTAGCCTGCCTAAAGTAGCATTCATTGAGTCAATGACGTCAAATTCGAAATTTTCAGTAACATTATAAGCAAACGGCTGTTGTTAGACCCATCTTAACGAATAGTATCCTTGTTTGGTGGCCAGCACTGAATAACAAATCTAATCTTTTATTGATAAGCAGTATTCAAAGAGGGCATTGCGACCCACCTCACAGCCGCCATGGAAACATTGCTACGGCTTTTTCCCCTGGACATCTATGGGAAGCTGGTAGCCACCAAAGCAGCGTTAAAGCTACGGGAGTGCAATGGCTGGAGCAGTTCACAAAGCTTAGATCATATATAATATAATATAATATAATATGGGTGGCGCTACAGTCCGTGGCGGACCTGGGCCTAGCTTCTCAGCAACCACTCGTGTTGTGCGTGCTATTGTTCTTTCACGAGTGGAAGGGACCTACAGTTTAATGCCGACTCCAAACGGTGAAATTGAGAAGCTTTTCCTAGACAGGAATACTCTTTGAGCATTGTCAGTGACTTGAAAGAGGTGGATCCGTGAATTATGAAAGGTGGTAAATTCGGATATCGAACCTGGCACCCTCTGCGTAGGAGTTGACGCACTTACCCACTACGCCACGGCGACCCACACAGCTTAGATCATACAGAGATAATTAAAAATGCGAGACTATCAACGCATACAGACTTCGAGTTCGATCTGGTAAGAAAACCAGGCTACCTGGAAATCTACACAGGCGGCTTAAAAAAAGACGAGGGCAACGGACTAGGAGTATTTGCGATATCGCCGGACATATCCTTTGTTCTGTGTCTTCGACTACCCGACCATAGTAGTGTATTCCAGGCAGAAGTTAAAGCTATCCAAGAGACTGCCCGTTTACTGTCGATGATAAAAGCTCTGGAGACACCATCAATTAAATCGAAGATTGTAAAACTTTGCCGTCTATCTCTTAGGAAGATAGCGGTTAGATGCAACCTAATCCTATGCTGTGTACCTGGGCATAATGGTTTTTCAAGCAACGAAAGGGCCGACGAGTTAGCAAGAATAGGGGTAAGACTAGCACTGGCAAATAATCGGGACACCCCATATCCCTCACTAAGGGTAATAAATACCATGTTACTTATTACGTTATTACGTTATTTGGCCCTCACTTAATCCCAACAAAACAAATGCAGTCCTTAAACTAAACAGGAATGTAATAAGGAATGTTGTGGGCATTAACACGGGCCACTGTCTTCTCGGTATCCATGCCAGAAGAATGGGAGCCCCCTACAACGACTACTGCATAAGCTGTAGAGACGAAGACGAAGTAGAAAGAACGCTGCATCTCCTTGACTTGTCCAGCCCTTGCAAAAACTAGAAAAGATATACCAGACAACTACTTTTTCAGAAACCTGGAGGAAAGTCACACTTAACCCGTGACAGATCAAAGATACAAGACATATCCAAGTTAGTAAAACAGCACATAAGTGGACTTGTCAAACTAGGCCACTAGAATACCATTAGGTAGTCTCTAGGCTAATTATATTTTCGTTAGTGTAGTCCCTTTTTAAAAGGGGCCGGTTTAAAGCACCGGGTATGTGCACAAATGATCCAACCAGGATCTAAGTGGACCAGAACTGCTACAGTGGGGCAATCACTCAAACCTAAACGAACCTATAAGCAAACATACATTTGTATTCTTAAAAAAAATCCATGTTAAATCTGATACATTAAAATCACAAGCACAGTAAGTTTGATAAATTGCATTATCAGAGCCCGGGGGAATGTATGAGACAAAAACATAAATGTTTGACAAAGTGGATTTACTCGCATTAAAATCAGTGATAGGCGATTTGCTGTAAAAAAAAAAGTTTTCTGTGAATAATGGTAAATAACGTGTAAAAAATGTAAAAAAACTATACAAAATGTAAAAAATGTAAAAAACTGTAAAAAATAGTAAAATATCTATTGATTCTGACGGATTACTTTTAAAAAAACATTTTCGTCTAGTGAGCATTAGGCGTTTTTTTACAACTTCGGAACAAACTCAGCACTCTCTGAACCGACCGAACACAACAAATTTCGCAAATTTTAATTTTTTGTTCGTTAAATCTGACAACAAATACATGTATGTCATTTTGTTATATTTGTAAGCGGACTTTGCGAAATACCGAGTGAACTATTGGATTCCATATGCTAATTGATAAATTTTTGCCAAAGTCCAACTGCATCTTTAGCCGTATCTTCTCCACAAATGGCTACCTCTACAACATCACATGTAAATTAACTAATATTGTTGTATCTTTAAGGCATTTTTATTCTAGTTTCAATTTCGAACAAAGATAGTTTCAAATATTAAAACAAACAAAACAACGAATTAAATATGCGGGAAATGTATTAATTCATATGAATATTCGCACACATGAATTTTTTCGGTACGCAATCAAGTAGTTGGTCACATTGTACCGGCGAGGCCCACATATCCTCTAATTTATGAGACCTCAAAAGCTCTCTCTTTCTAATATTTGTGTTGTAATAGCCGTTTGTCGATCGAGGATCAGTGATAGGCTCTATATTTGCTATAATTTCCATTCATTTATAGGTTATAAGAGAACTGCTAGTGGAGAGTTATAAGTAGAATCAGCCGATATTATTCACATGAACATATACAACATAAGAATGTGACATTTATGTGTAGCTACTAACAGTAGCTTACAAAAGCAAAAATTATTTAAATTTTCTTATAGTGTAAATTAATGGCAGCAACTCGGCACGACCCCAACATAAACCTCCACACTGCACTTCCCCTGCACACTCTCTTTTACAGCTCACATTACACTTCCGTCACACACTACACTACAGTACATTTACTCCAAGCACATTCACCCTGCACTTCCGTTGCACGATTCACTCTTAGCATATTCAGCACTAAACTCATTCACCTCAACTCAATCATACATGATCAGCACTTTTCCACTGCACCGAACATTTCCCTCAGTAATCATTTCATTGTTAAGATAGGTCAGTTTAAGTTTAGCCATTGGAAATAAAATCAGTCATAGACTGGAACCAAAACGAAGAACATCGTTTTATTTAACTTGTACATCTCATCACGAGTTTATAGATTTGACGTCCTCAACTGTCAGACGTGTACAAATTTGTCACATTCCCTTCCTTAATTCACAACAATACAATTCTCAGTCGATTGAGTTACATAATACCAAAATAGATTTTAATCTATAGATTGGATAGATAAATAGATATTTATTTCGTTTGTAAAATTTGTACAAGGTTTTCCACCACGCAATTTACATACAGAGATATGATTTTAGATATGTCTTTCAACAATTTTTTTATAATATTGTTTATGAATCTTTTTTGCTGATTAGTTAAGTATTTTTCGAGGGGAAACAACGAAAAAAACCCCTCATAATCTATAGATTTGATTGTTGATTGATTCAATCGTAAATCGACACTCACAATCGGGCCCAATATTGTTTATTTTCAATAAATTTTTTATTCAATAAGTTTTTTTGCACAAAGTTTTTTTTTCTCATTTAAAAAACCCAGTAACTCCGTGTAAAAAACCGGCACAACACTGATTAAAATACTCAACGCATACACATAATTGATATTAAACAACCGATGAGTCTGAGAATGCATTTATTCTACTCGTAAGATATGAAGGAACTGCCCGCAGCACACCTCTACCTCTGTCCTTTTCAATTTCAACATAACAAAGATCACGTCGTACACATCAAAGTCCGTGCAATAGTTCAGCAGAAAAAATTCCTTCGTGAAACCAGGTCTCAGTTAAGGCGATCATAGCATAAGAGCAATAAGCAGAAGCGAAAGAAAAATCAGTGGTTTGGAGCTTTGGATCTAATCATTGGATTAGTAGCTTTACGCGTTAACAAGCCTGTGTGTTACAAAATTTGAATGTCCAGCTTCCAGTGCAGTGGAAAACAACTTATTTTAGTCCTTTCGCAATAAAGTACTTCAAAGCTGTCTAGTGAATAAAAAGGCAGTAAGCTTCAGGACTTCATCTACCTCGGCTCGCAAGTGAACAGTACGAACAACACCAGTACCGATATTAAACGCGGAATTACTCTTGCCAATCGCTGTTTCTTTGGGCTCAAGAGGCAATGGAGTAGTAGAGCCCTCTCTCGAAGGAGCAAGCTAACATTATATAACACCTTGATCACCCCCGAACTGGTCTATGGTGCGGAGGCATGGACAATCTCAAAAGTGGATGAAGTCTTTTCTTTTCGAGAGTAAGGTTCTGCGTTCAATCTTTTTCCCCTGTCTACGTTGATGGTTATTGGAGAAGAAGATTCAACCACGAACTGTACGGGCTGTACAGCGGCATGAGCTTAGTCAGGCGTCTACGGATTTAACGCCTAAGATGGCTGGGCCATGTAGAGCGCAGGGACAGCACTGCTCCAGCCTGAAAAGTCTTCGACTCCGAACCAGTGGGACAACGCAATAGAGGAGGCCCACGGAATCGATGGCGCACCCAGGTGGAGAAGGACCTCAATCAACTTGGTGTGCGCAGTTGGAGACAGCTGGCTAAAGATCGTGCCGGCTGGAGAGGCTTACTGGTTGAGGCCCAGGTCCACCCCGGACTGTAGCGCCACCAGAAGAAGAAGAAGCTTGTGGTAAATAGGTTTAATCTGTGTCGAAGGAGATTTCAATTTTTCGTGGCCGGAATGTATCCTCACCATCTGATGTTTTTCGTACAAAATTATTCGGGATCTCCCTGAAGGTGACTGCGATGGGCGATCATACAGTTCAGTGTACAAATTGAATAAATGACCATAGATGGTGGACACAGATTCAACTATAAAATTTTAAATTGCTTACATAGGATAGATAGATACATTCTCAGTCAAAAAATCATTGATTCAACGGAACCTAACTCAAAAACTTCTTTGTAACGAAGTCACTAAACATTCACTTTTCCCAGTTTCGTACAAGAACGCGTTGTTTTCCAACTCCTCGCCTAAAAAGTTCGCAGTTCTGTTACAGAATTACATACTTTGAGAACGATATTGAATACCATCAGATTCACCTGAGAGTTGTTTTCAAATATTGAAAAAGTCAAACGTGAACTATTCTCATGAACTCCATCCTCTGTATGCACACCGAACACAAACGTCAACCCATTAGGGGAACGAATTTTCCAAGCACTCTTCCAGTTATTTTCAGTTTATCTCTGTATCGACTGCTGGCATTTGTCTGATTAAATGTACAGTTACATGCCATGATGTGACCTATTTGTGTCATGTTTGTCTTCAATTTTCAGGAAAAGGCAGGACGAGTATACCCCGAAAGTTTATCAGAAACTGTCGTAGATAACTTTGTTCAAACCATCGTTCTCTGCCGCTCGAATGTAGGTTAACGTAACCTCAATGTGGGTATAGTTACTTTGAGAGAAACGGAGATACGAGAAGTAAGTGGGGTTTCATTTGACATCTAATCTTAAAGCACTGTGAGCCATTGGGGGAGAGGAACAAACCGATGCCTGCATGGAACCTGGAAGTGGGCAGTATCCGATTGTGATGCTTAAATCTAGGCCGACAGGTTAAGGTAAGTCTGTGCCTCCAAATCGCTCCACTCACCAAATCGGTGCAAATTGGAAGCAATTAGGATGAGTGTAGGTTGTTCCTGCACAGGCGGACATTGTGGTTGAACCGGACCTGAAATGTGAGGCCGGCATAATTAATTTTAAATGCTCTTCAACCAGAGTATGACGGTCCTGTTGCAGGGAAATACAAAGTGCACGCAATATATTTGAACTGTTTAACGGTGAGGATGCTTTAAATTCAATATTTTTGCCGTCCGTGGAGTGGGAGGAGACACAAAGTGTAGTGCCACTTCAGGTGGCTGCAATATTCCAAACAAACACTTGTTAGCTGTGTTTTACATTGAGTGGTACAAGTTGAAACATTCCTCTTCAGGTTATTCTCTTCGAGGACTTTTCAGTTTCTCGTGTTCAGCAGTGCTTTGATTTTGTTCATAATCACGCGAGTACCTGCAGTTCAGTGTAATGTGCCTGCAATGCATGCGGCTTTGTCTTCATGTTTTGACATGCCTGCCGTGAAGCAAAGGCGATGCTGTTGTTGTGGAAAGGAAGGATTTGAAGCTACTAATTGACGTGTTCTTCTTGACAAGTCATCTTAAAGTTGTTAACCCCAATTTGACTTTGTGAATACAGTTTTTCATCCATTTCATAGTTCAGTTGATGAAGGGTGCAATGTGAATGTGTTCTTCAATTAGGTCTTTCAACTAGGAGTAATTCACTATCCCGTTTACGTTTAGTCGCGTGTGATGGAGGTGGTGTTCTTGGGTAAGGAAGCTTTGAGGTGACTGAACTCAAGGTGGCGATGCAATGCCATGTCCTGTGTCTCCTTAAAATTGAAATAGTCAGACCTGCTTTCTCTTCTTTTTGTCGGAAAATAACACGGTCTTAAACCATCTTCCTTTCATAGCCAATGTGTTAGACAAGGACCCTAACCGAATAGACCGTATATATAAGGCTCTAATCCGAAGGACTTAGTCCCATTCCTGCTATATGGCATGGACTTTGTCAAAAGCGGATGAAGTTGCTCTTGGAACATTTTTCGGTTGATTTTCAATCCCGTCTGCATAGATGATGAGTGGAGGAGGAGATATAAAGACGAATTGTAAGAGCTGTTCAGCGACGTCGACCTAGCCATAAGAGTGAAGATTTCCGGCCCGGAAAGTCTTCGAATCCAACCTCGAGGGACGAAGCTGTAGGCGAAGACCGCGACGCATGTGGCGCACGCAATTGGAAAGGGACCTCAGACAACTAAGCGTGCGACACTCAAGGCAGCTAGCTACACATCGTGGCAGCTAATTGGAGATCGAAGCAGATCGAGGCAGCTGGAGATCGAGGCAGCTGAAGACGTTGCACAGCACAGGTCCACCCGGGCTGTAACGCCACCTTTTGTAAATGTTGGTCAGTGAACGTTTAGAAATTTTATATTTACACAAGGGAGAAATGTTGTGGAGTAAACTCAGATCAGCTACAGCCTTTGTCCGGAACGCTCTACTGGCTACTTGTTGCATACACTTGAAGTGATTATAATTTAAGCCATTTTTTTGATACACCTTGGCAGTAAAACCGACTCGGTAAAAAGGCGAACGGCATGACGATGTCATGCCACCATGGCCGGCTCCGACACGTGAGCGGGTACATGCGCAGGAGTCCTCTTTGATCACTGCGGGAAATCCGACGGTACCTGGTACTAAGACGACTGCAGCGTTTGAGAGAGCACAGTTTAACCGACAAATCGATCACCATTTTTTCTGACAGCCGATTTGTAATTAAGGCCATCATTTTGGGCATTCTGTTATCGCAGCTAGTCAGGTTATGAAGACAGAGCGTCAGTGAGATACCATTCGTGAACTCGGTGACCCATTGATGGTTACCTGGGCATATTCGATTCCAAAGAAACGAAAAAGCGAACAGGCTCGAGAAATAGGGTGCTCAGCTTGGAGAATCTCTTACAGTCCCATATGCGAATACACCTCTTAGCTCCATAAGGAAAGAACAAGAATATGAAGCTAGGATAGAGCCAGGACTCGATGGCTTGGACTGGCTATTGGAGCAACTGCAAGGCTTTATGATCGAATATAGTACGGATATACTCGAAATAAGTACGGAAGCATAATACATTTTGAAGAAGCTGCAGAGATAAGGAAAAACAAGACAACAAGGAACAACAAAGAAAACGAGGCAGTGCCTTGGAATGCACTTCCTTGTCGAGCAGCAGGACGTCAGCGGTATTGAAGTGAAAAACTTTCTAACATTCCCATGCGAATAATTTTAGGATTAACAATTGACTGCCAGCACATATGATGGCCACCTATAATTTCATTCTAGGCTCTGGCTTGCAAAACTAATATCCACGACATACAAATCAAGTATGAGGCTATGTTGCCTAGCATCCCACGCTAATATACATTGTTTGTTTTAGGGCCAATTTTTCAATAGTCAATGAATAAATAGATAATGAATAAATTTATTCTACTCTTTATCTGCTAGATAAGTAGTTTGAGTTTTTCAATCAAGAGAAACAGCTGGATAGATATTTGACGGTTTTTGCAGAACTACATAAATGAACTATGTCTAACTTCACATGACTCGGGTGTGAATGAAACAGCTTCATAGACAGTTGTTCGTGTTAGAGCATAGAAGCTGGTTATACTCACAGTTAGGAATTTATCCTTAATTTGTCATTTCGATATCAAAGTCAGAATAAAATTATAGGAATGGAAAACGTTGTAAAAAAGCGGGAGAGAGCTGTTAATTTTACTTCCAGTGAAACAAAGTTATTAACTGATTTGGTGTTCAAGTATCGCAACACCATAGAAAATAAACAAACTGATGCAATCACGAACAGAGACAAAGAAGCTGCGTGGACTGAAATTGCAGATTTATTTAACAGTGCAAGTGGTGTACGGTCTTCAAAAAATTTAAAAGTGCGGGCATAATATAATAATAATATAATATGGGTGGCACGACAGTCCGAGGTGGACCTGGACCTAGCTTCTCAGCAGCGACGTGTGTTGTGCGTGCTACGGCGAATTTGAGAAGCTTTTTGTAGACAGGAATACTATTTCTACCCTGCGTAGGAGTCGACGCACTTACCCACTACGCCACGGCGACCACAAGTGCGGGCATTAATAGCTATAAAATCCAGCACTGCCATTTCATCTACGACAAAACACCTTCCACTCCACGGCTGCATTAAGTTAAATTATTCAAGAGGTTTTGAAGTTGGCCAAGAGAATAAGCCTTCATTTCTGGCCGACAAAACAATCATTAAGAAACTCCATGTCGCAGCGCACATACGCAGGCGTTCGATGAGAACAAAACTGATTCTCGCTAACACGCGACTCCTTTCAGCCTCGTCTCGTCTCACTCAGCCGTGGGTGAATTTGGACTACAATCGCTCAAATAGTTCGGTCTACACTTTGTGGCTGAAGTCAGGAATATAAGTGGCATGCATAATGCATGCTCCAATAACATTGCAAATCAATAATGGCGCCTTTTCAATTTACACAGCAGTGGCTGGGTGAAGTCCTGTCGCCGTACGCCGGCAAATAAAATGTCCGTGTCCCGATAATGGTAATATTGGCACTCAGGCAGTGTGTCAACGCGGAGAAGATTCCTATCAGATCGCGAGTGCAACACACTCACGCCAGCGCTGGTTATCCTTGCCACAAGGGTAATTGCTGTTTATTATTCTCTGCTATGACCCCGTCCTGTGTCGAGTGGCGTGAGGAGAAGGGTACGCCCTGCAAATTTTTCAAGAGAAAATGTTGGATTTCTTGAATATTTTGAAGCGCTTTCCTTTCCATCGCGCGAAGAGCTTGAACCGTCTCCTCTGCGGGGCATTATCCCTCTATTCGTGCCTGTGTTGGAGCGAGCCGCTTAATGATTCTCTGCTAAGGTGAATGGTAAAACGCAATCTAATAAGATTACTCAGCTGCTTTTGCTCGTGCACCACTCTTGTTGTTGAATTGGCTTTGAAGTGGGTCCGTGGGGTGAGTGCAAGAGGTGTAACTTGTCAAATGCGTTTCCTTAGCACCTGGTATCCTGTTGCCCATTAATCTCAATTATCGCACACTAACCTGCGTCTGCCTGGAGTTCCTGCAGAATGCTTCTAAGTACATGTTCGACGATAATTCCTTGGCTGCACGAGAGATGGTGTGTGCAATTGAAAGACGTTAGGTGCTTCTCTGCCTCTCCGGTTCTCTGGTTGTGATGTGCGAAGGCGCCGGAAGGATTAGTTTTGAAGAGGATACATTTCCTGGAGGATGTTCCGTACACATGTACACAAGATTGAGGATCTGCTTATTTAGCTGACATCAGTGTGATTATTGTGCGGAGGCCACGAATTGAAACCTGCCTTCTGCATGAAAGAGTATGCTTCAAAACGTCTGCAGTGAATGCACTTGAGCCACTTAAAATATCTTAGAAGGACGCCTTCGCCAGTGTTTGCTTAGAATATTGAAGAGCTCTGATTGAATACGTGACAATCTCTGTGTGCATACGATTGTTGTCTGGAACGCTCGTGCGTGTGTGAGCTTTACACGAAAATGTGTTACAAGAGTTAAGTCATGTGGGTGGCATCGATAAAGACGGTCAATTTAATAAGACCTAACGCTAGTTGATTCTCAAAAGCTGTACCGTAAAATAAGTCATCTGAGCATTTGCAGTGTTCTATGAAATGCTTAGCAAAATTATAAAAAATTGTCACGATTGCAATTCCTTGACGTGGCAGATAACCCTCAAGTTTTATTTAGTCTGTAACAGAGAATGTCAAAACCAAGGATGAACAGTGATGGCATTAGCTTAGTCAAACTAAAAATATTAACGAAGAAAGGGGAATATAAATGCGGAGCCGTGACGATACCTGGTACACTCGGTACACGGTGAAAACAAAATATTGCTTGGCTCACAAACTGTAGAAGTTTGTCAAATTATATTCATGATAATAATCATGGCTTGTAGCTCAGAGACGATTATAAAGCGGAGACTCCTTTTATTCTTCTTCTGAACGCACTACAGTGGGGGATGGACCTGGGCCTCAACCAACAAGCTTCAAACAACTGCCTCCAAATACGCATTCCAGAGTAGGACATGAGAGTCTTCTTCATTTGTGCACCTCTATGGCGTATTACCACAGACATCGAGTCCAAGACTCTTTCCGGCTGGAGCAGTGTTGTTCGTGCGCTATACATGACCCAACCATCATATGCATTGGTTCGGTAAATCCCTGGCTAGACTCTTGTCGCTGTACAGCCCAAAAATTTTGAATCTTCTCTTCCAAATGCTGTCTACATAAACATGACCAAAGATCGCAGTCAGAATTTTTCTCTTAAAGAAAACAAAGCCATCTTCATCCGCTTTTGAGATTGTCCATACCTCTGCACAGAACTGGGGTATGGACTGGACTGATCAGTGTCTTATATAAAGCCACCTTGTTTCCTCAAGGGACGGCTCTCAATTCCACTTCAGTCGAATGAAACAGTGGCTATCAATACTTCTGCAGAATTTGTAATCGGTAATAGTTTTGTTCGTACTGTTTGAGTTAGACAAAGCTCTTTACTAAAGTTGCTGTTAAAGCTGCCCATGGTGACAGCGTCCTCTCCTTCACGGAGATTCCGTTTCGATGTCAGTAAACGTCCCAATGATTACCCGTTGTTTTCTGTCAATCACATCAATGTCATTTGAGTATACTTACAGTTGTACGAATGTAAGTTTAACACAGCGCGTAGCACAGTGAGTCAAGCCCGAAAAGAAAAATTAAGAAAAAGTCTTATTTTGACCCATTGTTCTCATTATTTGTTGATGAAAACAGGTCTGGCTCGCTTTCTTAATTTTATGTTCGTTAACGGTATGGGGGCCTCACGAAGATGGAGCTTTGTGTCTCACCCAAAAACACCAACAAATTTATTTTTCTGATCTTTTGTCCCTTAGGATAGAACAATGAAGGTCTTAAAATCATATGTCAAGTATCAACGGAAAATTAAAACATCCCCAATATTAATAAAATGTCACCCAGATCATATAGAGAGAGACGGGAGATTAACTATTTTATGTGATTGTGGGTAGTACCGCTTAAAAAGCTCAGCCGAGATCCGGTCAAAGCATGATATTTTCTGAAAGCTTATACCAATGCCAAAGATTCCTACAAATTGCATTGACATCTGCAGATAACTGTGGAAACAAGGCCATAAAAAGAAAGTGCATCAGGCATAAAGACATAGAATGCACTAGCGGAAGCGAAGTGGAAAGGATTTGTTGGGTATTATAAGTTCAACTAGTAGTGTGGCGAAATGTGTGTATTCGTTACTTACTGACGAGTTTTCAATAAAGTACCATATAACGAAACGTTACTCCTCAATGTATATCGTTATTAAGGAATCGTTTCTTTTTATGCCTACATGTACTATCAACAACCGACATTGGTGCGTCCATTTTCTTCTCTTCTCTTCTAGTATGTATATAAAATACAAAATTCTCCTGTCACAGAGTTTGTGGGGAACTCCTCTAAAACGGCTGAACCGATTTGAATGAAATTTCGTATATTGTTATACACATAATATTGTTATACACATAGTATCATTGTCCTACTCCCCCACTCTCTTACCGCGCTCTTGTTCTCATTTATGAATGAAGCTCTCACTTTCTTCTTCTTAAAGAAGAGAGTTGAGATTAGTTTCCTCTTCTCATTGGGATCGTCAAGGAGTTCGGACGCGAGACAAGTCTAAAGTGTAATAAATATTTAATAATTAATAAACGTGTTTTATTTGAACGTGTTATTCATTATTATATACATTCGATAGGCCTGAGAATAGGTTTGTTTTTTTATCTATTTCTTATAATCATGTGGCATACCATTGTAATATTTAAAACAAAATAAAAAAAATATATATTCATAAGTGCAATTGTTTAATAAATAATAGTAATTTATTAATTTTGAACACAATTATACCCACCACCTACCAGTCTACCCCTACCAGTGTCGTTGCTCACCCAGTAAACAGCACAGAGTGTGTGGATTATCCGACAGAGTTTTTGAACTCTTTGGACTTAGCAGGCATGCCACCGCATAATTTAAGGTTGGATCTCCGGTAATTTTTCTTCGTAATTTGAACCCACTGCGGTTGTGCAACGGCACGCGATTAGTCATCAAAAAATTGATAAATAATGCTATCGAAGCCATCAGTTTAAATGGCAAATTTCGAGGTGAAAATATATTACTACCGCGGATTTCTATTATATCTACAGATGTCCCAATTCACTTCAAGCGGCTTCAATTTCCAATTAGATTTGGCGCTTGCAATGACTGTCAATAAGTCTCAATGACAAACGATGTCTTTTTGTGGCTTGGATTTGAGTACACCATGTTTTTCACACGGACAATTATACGTGCGCTCGAGTCGTATTCTCATTCAGTTTGTTTGTGATAGCCAAAGATGGGATTACAAAAAATATTGTACACTCTATTGCATTATAATATAATAATAATAATAATATAATATTAGTCCGAGGAGGACCTGGGCCTAGCTTTTCAGTAACCACTCGTGTTGTGCGTGCTATTGTTCTTTCACGCGTGGAAGGGACCTACAGTTTAATGTCGACTCCGAACGGCCAAGTTTTGTGAAGCTTTTTCTAGACTCATTGAAAAGGAATTCTCTTTGAGCATTGTCAGTGACTTGAAAGAGACGGGCCGTGAATTATTAAAGATGGTAAATTCATGTATCGAACCTGTCACCCTCTGCGTAGGAGTCGACGCACTTACTCACTGACCACGGGACCCACTCTATTGCATTAAGGGTTTTAATATTGTTTTTTAGTAATACTGTAATAATAAATGTAAAAATAAATAATAAATGTATATCAAAAATTTTTAAGAACCAATTGCAAAAAATTTTAAAATTAAATTTTTAGCGTTTTAGATTTTTCTTTATATCTGTCATCGATCACAGCGCTCCATGTCTCTCACTAATATACCACATCCTCATCCATTCACAATAAATTAGTTACTTTTCTTCTACCAAAATATGCTCTAGAAATGTAATTTTTAGGGCAAAACAACGTTTGCCGGGTCAGCTAGTTGTCTCTATACTGTTTTTGATGTGCAGTGGAATATCCCGCATCGATAAGGTTTGATGGTTTGCTCTTTCCGTCATGTATGTATGTTACATGTCTCTTGAATGCAAAGAGCGTATCTCAAATGTATTGTTTTTTAATACTTTCGTATCGCTATGTGTCTTGTATCCTCAGTTAGGTATGTTTGGGATGGTATACAGTATGACTTATGTATTCGTATCGGTAGATATCAACCCGGTATAGTAACGTTTATACACATTTGTTTGGTATACGCTACTCTTGAACATGCAAATATTTTGTGGACGTTTCTTTTCATTTAGTAGAGTGATTCTATTCTGCTTTTTAAAGATGTAGGTATAGTAACAGGAGTTTCAATTTTAACACAAAAATATCAATTTTTGAAGAAAGTAACGAAAGTAACTACTAACGATATTAAGTCTTTCGGATAAAAAGTAGCGAATACGTATGGGTACTCAATTTGTCGTAACTTTTACAGCCCTAGCAACTTGTACTCTTACATTACACAATCTGACGAGCTTAGCAGACAAAGGCAAGACTTGGCGGTGTTTATAATAATAATAATAATACAAGTGGCGCGACAGTCCAAGGTGGACCTGGGCCTAGCTTCTCAGCAACCACTCGTGTTGTGCGTGCTATTGTTCTTTCACGCGTGGACGGGACCTACAGTTTAATGCCGACTCCGGACGGCCAAGTTTGGGAAGCTTTTTCTAGACAGGAATACTCTTTGAGCATTGTGAGTGACTCGAAAGTGGTGGAGCCGTGAATTATGAAAGGTGGTAAGTTGGCGGTGTATAGCCTTCTCTATTTTCGGTGTCATATGTGGCCTTGAAATCGATATGGTGGGCATCGATAATAATATAATCGATAAATTGTTCACTGCACTCATATCTCACATGGTCTACCGATTCACCTGCTGTGTAGCTTGTAGCTTGGTGACAACACATGTTGATAAAGTATTTGTATATATTTATATTATATACAATTGTGGGAGCTATTGGGACAACGTTGTTCTAACTGTAGCAGTAAATAAAACAAAAATAAAAATGAAATGACACGACACGAAACTTTTCAAACCCACTGTAATCTGTCAAACATTTCAACCACCACCATTGCAATTCCGTTTGCAACCTTTTGTCAGCTAAAGAATTGTAAATGTAAAACCAACCAAAAAGAATCAGAATAAAGAGAATATTGAAACCAAGCGGTCGTGTTTGATGTTTATTCTTCAAAATTATATAACCTCCATCAAAAGGTACTTCCTAACGATTCCGCGGAACCACAAAATACTCGATACAGCAGTAATATTTTCCTCTATACGTAATCTACCCATCCAGGTAGATGATGTCCAAGAGAGTGAAATTGTGCGACATTTTGTCACTTCGCCTTGAATTTCTTAGTCAGCAAGTCGGTCATGATAACTGTTAAATGGTAGAAATGGGCGGAAAGCCTTCCTCACAGAGGCATAACCTCTAAGCATTCTTTCATGATGACATGGCAATGCTAACTGAGCAAGTTTAACTTTGACACATGTCAATAAATACTGGTGACCTGTCAAATAAGAACACCGAATATCTAAGCAGCAAACAAAAGACAAATATTTTTGCGGAATCCTTAAATAAGCCTGAAGAAATACCAAACCTTATCCAGCTGACTTTAAGAAAATAATGCAAGAAAATGACACGTCACATTCCATCGCACTATAAAAAAAAAAGTTTGCAAAGATTCTTAAAGCACTTAAAAGTGTCCTTAATGTGCACCGTCCGCAATCCATTTCGCTATGGTCTGCACCAGCTTGTGACCACCAACGAACACAACACTCGCATCAACGTAAACTTAATATCTTCGACGCCACTACCGAAGCGCTGTCAGTTGCCAACATCTCTAGCGGAAAACTTTATGACACTTTAGCAGCTGTAAAAGGCTTATTAAGATTTTTATCGCCCCTAAATATAGGTACACCCTATGACACACCCACGAAGCCGGCTGTCCACAGTGGCAACAGTGTACAGTGGCAAAAACGAAAAGGAGTCGCTGTCATCGCAGCCCGCTCCATTTGTGCGCCTTGTTGCAAACACTTGGGACGGTTGTTCCAGCTGAAATGGTTGATTGGATAACAATTTAATTTTATAGTCGACCGTGGTGGCTCGAGGGTGTGCTCCTCGTGTTTGTGTGGTCAACAAGTGTGACACAATTTTACGGATTACATGTGTATAACCGGCTAGGGGTTGGGTTGGTAGCAGTAGACGGCAAAGGAGGCGACCAGTAGACGTTGCTAGATAATCGCGGCAATATTTCATTTAATTGCGTGGAACAGTTGATTAAATTATATTGTATGTAATTAAAAACGGTTTTACGAATTGCTGCTGTTACTGGGATAAATGCCAATTTGATTATGAATGTCTGACGGGAATGCACAAAAAGCAATTGACCTCATGCACAGCTCAATGGTGTGGTTTTTCAACTGAACACAAAATCAGTGAAATCATATCGGCTGTTTACTTTGGCCACAATAACCATCTGTGTTGTAGCAGACAAATTTATTGCTTACATGTCTACTGGGGGAGTGCACTTTGAACATATGTTAATTGGCCTTCTGTTGCCGATACATCATTGTCCTGTTTTACTGCAGTAGGGGGAAGGATTATCCAAGGGCGCGTACACATGATGGCTTGTAATGTTTATAGCCACCCACTCTTGCTGGAGAATACTCTTGGCATGCATCATTTAACGCGATCTTCGAAGTTCATGTCATCGTTAGCCCTTACTCCTTCTAGTCAACCCTGTTGTCTCTGATCAATTTGAAGGAGGACTAATTCAACTTAAGCAGTGAGCTGTGATTGTCTGTTACACCTGTTGGAATTCAAAAACGTGTGAATACCCTACTGTCTGTGTAGTGTTTATAAGAAGAGTGTAGACATGACAGGATGACAAATTTGTCTTGGAACTCAACTATGGGCTTTTCAATCCTATTTTAAGAGTGATTATGTTCCTTTCTTGGTAAACTTCTTGAAATTTATCACTTAGGAGTTCACCGAAACTGACTAGAGGCAGTTTTATTTGATTTCTTGATGCCACGAGTGAGTGTTCAACGGGCTTAGTGTTAGGCATACCTAACATATATAGCATACCACAGCCGATGCATATCTCTAGTAAAAGCAATACAGTCGACTCTGGATAATATGACAGTCTTTAAACCCTCTGCGACTAGAAATTAGTTCCAGGGAAAATACTCGAATACGTAAATGAGGCATTTCTTGGCATCGAAACGTAACCGGGTAAGGTGAGTCTGGCTGTAAGCGAGGGCAAAACATAGTATACTCGGCCAGAACAATAGCGAAGGAAAGGCCTCGTCTGCGCGGTAAACAATGCAAACAACAACAAAAGGTTCAACCACAAACAGTATGGGCTACACAACGGCATAAGTCCACCCAAGCGCCTATTGATCCAAAGCGTAAGATGGTTAGGCCATGTAGAGCGTACTGTCAACTTAGGTCCGGTCGTATCGTATCTTCCACTCTGAGCCTACGGACTTGATGTGCGAAACTGGAGATAGCTGGCAAGAGATCGGCCCGGATGCAGAGACATGTTGGGTGACGCCCAGGTCCACCTCAGACAGTACCACCCTAAGAAGGAGAAATTGAATAAAATCATTATTAATTTGTCCTCTTCGAAATTTGAAGCTGAACGAATATATAAGCCGCTAGGCGACATTTAATAATATCATCATCATCATCATCATCATCATCTGACCCGCATGATCCACTAAAGCAGTCACGGGAGAGAAGAGATTCACAAGTGGGCCCTAACCCCTCAATCATCACACTCTCCTTCCAATATCTAACGTAACCAAGGCGGTTGATTTCTACTCCACTCACAGTTCTACAAAGCCTACGCAGAGGAATACCCTAATTGCTCCAAATGAACAGCTTACAACTGCCATGAAATACTGGCTGATTGGAGGTGCATGACCTTTTCGTTTCGCCCCATTTTAGCGGTTATCCTGATACAACTGAACTAAAATTGGCACTAATAAAGTCTTCATTCTGACAAATGGGAGTGGCATTTGTCACGCAGCTCGCCACACTGTCGATTTATTGACATATTCAAGATTATTGGACGAGTGGATATGAGCAATTTTTATTATGTCTGGTCGGTGGTGTTATCTGAAATCTTAATCCTTGGACAAACTCTTGAGTTAGGGTATTAATAAAACGCTGGCAGTGCACTAAAAAATAAAATTTAATCGTGCTTTTATTCGTCATAGCGTGCACATTGACAGATTTCAATTTGGTTGTTTGATCCGCTTTGGTTGAACGATGCAGAAGGAGTTCTGAACGGGGTCTAAGGTTATGAAGGCCATAATCGAATGATTTTAAGAATCGAGACTTTAGTAATCGTGATATTTTAATAATTGAATGATCACTCCAGATGGGCGTATTCGAATGATTATTCGAGTGATAATCGATTGATACAACATACTGATTCTCAAAATCATTCGAATGACCACTAACTACTAACTAATTACTAACTACTTACATCTCGAGAACATCTCGATTGTAAAAATCTCTGACTACTAACTCATTCGAATGACTACTAGCACACGAAAACTCGATAAATGTCTCACTTCAGTGGTCAGGGCGAGAACAAATAACAAATAGTTCTCGTCCATAAATACTAATCAGGAACATAACCAGAATGAGAAAAACAAAACGAAATGAAAATTAACTCAAGCATTAGGTAGAGTGACGCCACTCTCTAGTGGTCGATACCGAGTGATGTTACTCTAGTCCAGTTTTCGGTTATTTAGTAAAAAAAATATTTTCATTTCGAATGATTTTGATAAGAGACATTTATCAAGTTATCTTGTGTTAGTAGTAATTTAGTAGTCATTCGATTGAGTTAGTAGTCAGAGATTTTTACAATCGAGATGTTCTTGAGATGAATTATCATCCGAAGGTCTAAAGGTTTTGGACCAGAGATGAAGCGATGACAGACATTGTGAAATTAGTCATCTCTTCAAGGATATTCTCAAACATACGTCTTCCCCTGACCGTCCTACCCTTAGGGTCTTGGAAGTCTCCTAATTCTCCATATGAGAGAAATCATTTAGATTTCGCTTACCTGGAAGGGATGTATTTTTTAGTTTTAATTGATGCGTTTTCAAAGTGGATAGATGTTTTTCCAATGTTGAAAACTGACGACGATAAGGTAATCTCGAAGCTAGAGTACAACTTTGATATATTTGGAATTCCGACACCTATTGTAACTGCTAATGGTCCTCCTTTTGCATCAAGTCTTTTTAAACGATTTTGAGATGCAAATGGAATCAAGCTTGTCCATGCCGAAAGATCTGTACAGACGTTTATACATGCTTTCAAAAAATATTTAAAAGAAACAAATTGGACACATACAAACGTAGGGAATTTAATTGATAAATATTTATTTAAATATCGAAACACTCCAAGTACTGTTACTAACCAGTCTCCGTCATCAGCAATTTTTTCGTACAAACCCAGAAAGAGACTTAGACTATTTAGTTAAAAAAAAGGAAAAGCTACCAGTATACGATAGTAAAGAGCCTTACAAGACTTGTTTTAAAATTAATACAAAATTTAAGAACAAAAAAAATATGTAAATAGTGCTAAATTTAAAGAAGGTGAATCAGTTATTTATTTAAATAATTCAAGAATAGGTCCAAAAGGGATACCTGATATCATTCTTAGAAGACTAAGCAAGTTAGTCTTTTTCCATCAGAGTTAACAATATTATTAGAATGGCACATATTAATCAACTTGAGAAAGGATGTTCAAAATTTCTAATTTTTGATAATAAACCTACAATTGTCAAAGAAAATGTTACAAAAGAAATAGAAAAAGGCCTAGAAGAAAACCAAGGAGAAGATATGCTCACAAATTACAGGCCGTTAAGAAGACCAGAAAGCAAAAATGAAATTAAAATGAAAAGTCTTGAATTTATTTCATATCATCGAACATCAATCGAATTGTATATGCAGTTTATAATTTATGTTTCTAGAATTATTTAATTTTCTTTAAATTACTTTTAATTTATTTAAGTTAATTTTCGTTTGCTTCTAGTTAACAATACTTGTACATACTTTAAATTATAGCATTTTTTAAGGGGGAAAAATTTTAGTATATCACTGTAATTATTAATCACTTCATTTAGTTGTTCTCAAGTTTAAGTTATTTTCTTAAATTGTATATTTTAATCAGAAGAAGTTTGTATTCAATAAAGAAAAGACATATCACAATTAAGAAGCAATCTTATCAGAAGCCTTAAAAGAAAATTGTTGGAAACTTTACAATTTTCCAAGTTGAACATAAAATAACTTACTTATTTAGGTGGCGCTACAGTTCGGGGTAAACCTGTAGCCTCTCCAGCTAGCTAGAAATAGCTGCCAGTTGCACACCAATCCGGTTGAGGTCCCATTAAACGCGTGTGCACCACCTTAGACGAGGTCTCCCTCTTCTGCGTTATTACTCAGAGTAAGATTCGAGCCGGAGCGTTGATGTCCATTCTCTCCACACGTCCTAGCCATTTTAAGCGACTTATGCACAGCTTTTTGACTAGGTCGATATCGATGTACAGTTCATATAGTACCTCCTCCATGCAAACGGACCCGTATATCTCCCGAAGAATTTTTATCTCTAACCGGAATCCGTGCTCCAGCGCCATAAAGTTGAACTGGGATGATCAAGATCTTATAGTACCGCAAAAATCATAGTTGACGGGTTGCAATGAGGTGCCTAATGGCGTACGTTGCGTGTGCAATCCACTCTTGTATAAATCTAAGAAATTATAAATGTTGAAGTTTCTGAATTATTAGAAATTACTCAAAAACAATTGTAAACAAAACAAAACATAGCGACAAACTTATAAGGGGGACCCAACTGAATTTCCATGGAAACATCTGTCAAACGCACAAAAAGTTGAACTTCATCCGTCGTGATATTCCACTTGTGGACATTTGGTGTCTCTCTCCTTCTCATTTGTTCTGTCAATTTTGACAGTACGCAACTGAAGCAAGGGATTCCATGGTCTTGGGTTTTAAATGACGTGCTGAATTTATAAAGAAGTTTATTTGATTTGACAAACTTAGAAATGCAGCGACGGTATTTAACATTTCGATATGTTGTAAGATACGTGGCAAAAATACCAATATTTGGGCTGGAATGTTGAAACTAGCCGCAATGTTGAATTGAGGTACGGTGTAAGTTTACTATTACTACTCAATTCCTTCCTCAGCTCAAAGAAACAGCTATTCTTCTTCTTCTTTATTTGACGCTACAGTCCGGGGTGGACCCGGGCCTCAACCAAGTAGCCTCTCCAGCTAGCACGGTCTCTGGCTAGCTGTCTCCAGTGTCGCACGCCAAGTTGATTGAGGTCCTTCTCCACCTGGGTGCGCCACCTTAAACGCGGGCGTACTCTGTTGCGTTGTCCCATGGATTCGGAGTCGAAGACTTTCCGGGCCGGGGCTGAGTTGTCCATACGCTCTACATGGCCTAGCCATCTTAGGCGTTGGATCCGAAGACGCCTGACTAGACTCATGTCGCTGTACAGCCCGTACAGTTCGTGGTTGAATCTTCTCCTCCAGAAACCGTCAACGCAAACAGGACCAAAGATCGCACGCCGAGCTTTTCTCTCGAAAATACCAAGGACTTCCTCATCCGCTTTTGAGATTGTCCATGCCTCCGCGCCGTACAGCAGGACTGGGATGATCAAGGTCATGTGTAAAGTCAGCTTGGTCCTTCGACAGATGGCTCTACTACTCAATTGCCTCTTGAGCCCATAGAAACAGCGGTTGGCAAGAGTTACTCTGCGTTTGATCTTGGTACTGGTGTTATTCGTACTGTTCACTTGCGAACCGAGGTAGACGAATCCTTCACTACCTCGAACTTATAGCTGCCTATGGTGATGGTTTGGCTTTTCGTTTCTCGATGACAGCACATACTTTGTTTTGCCCTCATTCACCGCTAGACCCATTTTAGCCGCCTCCGTCTCAATACTAGCAAACGCCTCGTTGACGGCTCGCTGTGTTCTGCCAATCACGTCAATGTCATCCGCGTATGCTAGCAGTTGTACGGACTTCTGGAAGATCGTGCCTCTAGTGTTGGCGTGTGAGTCTTGCACGATCTTCTCCAGGATGATGTTAAAGAAATCACATGGCAGCGCGTCGCCTTGTCTAAATCCTTTTTTGACATTGAAGGTCTCGGTGAGTTCGTTACCGACCTTGATGGAGCAGCGAGAATTCTCCATCGTCATCCTGCACAACCTGACGAGTTTGGCAGGAATGTCACAAATTGACTTGGCGTTGTATAGCTCGTCCCTATGCACGCTGTCATATGCGGCCTTGAAATCGACAAAAAGGTGGTGGGTGTCGATTTGCATTTCTTGGGTCTTTTCCAGGATCTGCCGTGGTGTGAAAATCTTGTCGATGGTGGACTTCCCTGGCCTGATGCCACACTGATATGGACCTATCAGGTTATTTATAAACGGCTTCAGGCGAGTACACAAAACGCCAATAGTTGGCGCAGTCAAAGGGATTTCCTTTCTTGCGGATCGGGCAAACGATACTGAGAAGAAACAGCTATTGGCAAGAGTTATTCTTCGTTTTATCTCTGACGATGTCTTGTTGTAAGAGTCTAAAGCAGAGTCAAGGTATATAAAGTCCATTACTACCTGAAAGCTAAACCTGTCGATTGTGAAGCTCTGTCCAACTCGCCGATGTTGTGCATCCGATACTTATACTTGTTTTGTCCTCATTAACTGACAACTCCATTTGGACAGCTTCCGCTTTGACACTAGCGAACCCACCAGAGACCACCAGCCTGTAACCCTTCAGGTTCTGCAGTCTTGTTGGATTTAAGCTTGGTAATTGCTCTCCTCTCTTCATTTGGGCCAGGTGGACGGCAGTTATGGGTATCATCGTCTAGGTTGAATAACCCATTCAACAACAACATAAAATTAACCCAAGAAAATATTCACAACGTAAGATTCCATTTCCAAGAAAATACACACTCCTTCTTAAACTCATGAAGACATTAAACTGTAATGTCATTCCAATCGCCTGATGTAGCCATCAAGCGTAACGAACCATTTGCCAATTCAGCTGGACTGCAATATTTCTGCAGACTTGATGTTCCCTCCATCCTCGAGTCCAGAACTCACTGTCCAACTCTTATCACCGAAGGATGAAATGATTGGAAGCAGTTTACAATTCTGCATAGGCCCCCGCTTCCCGCCGAGCATATAGCCTCCGATTCTACGGATTCTGGCCCCATTTTTCCTCTTTTTTTATGCATTTTAATTGTAATTTTCTATTTCGATTATTTGCCAAAGGAAACGATGGACCAGGAACTAATCAATGCGAAACTTGTGTCCTTCTACTGCAGGAATTGCTTACGGTACACAACAAAAAAACACAAAAACTGCCAGAGGACGGATCCGAGTATCGGAGCTCAATTGAGCGCGCCTGGCAAAAAACGATACCGAACAATCATTGGAATAAATACAATTTGCTATAATCGAAAACTACCGAGAGGAAGGGTCGATAGGTTGTGTGGGAGTTCCTTTTTTTGCCGTTAGTTATTGCCTTTGCACCTTTTTTGTTGCTCTTTTATCCAGCTCTTTCTCTCTCTCTCTCTGTCTTTCTGTAGGAGAGCGCACATTGGTGTTCCTGTCCTGGGAGGAATGTTTTTGGCGGTTCGGTTGATTAGTTCCAGTTTCAGTAAAAACTAAAGAGACTATCGGATTCTTCTCTGGTGGGTGCGGGGGCGTATGGATAGGCAGAATGAGTTTGGAGAGTTAATTGGGACGGTACCATCCCGGGCAAGACGTACAATATTGGGCATAAGCCTTGGAGGAGTAGGAGCGCATTGATTAGACCTTTAGGGCTTGTGTTGGTTTCTGGCACTTTTTCTCGGGTTTAATTAGAACTCCGACACGTCGTTGGGAATAATTTAAGTTTTTAGAAGCACACTGTATGAAGCACAGGTCACTTTGGACTGGAGAAATGGTTTTTCTGTCAATTTGGAATTGGAAGAATTGAGAGAGGAACATATACAGTAACAAGAACAACCCGTTTCCAAGATTCCTGAACATGAACAAATAAAAGCAGTAGGCATATTGATACATGACTCCTTCTCATAGTTGGTTTCTTGAGCGTATAAAAACAATCGTCTTCCATACTAGCTTGTTAGAAAATACCGGGTTATGTCTCTAGTGTGGCAAAAATCTAAGGAGTCTACCTCCATTTGGAAGTATGTAATTTGGTATTGATGCCTGTGGCAATTTGGGACTTTTTGGAATTGACCATTGAAGAGTTGCCTGTGTATCGAAAAAGTTTTCGATTTTTTTTTTCGATTCATGCCAAAATTCGGCCACTCCATCGGAGCGAAATGGGTGACGAAAGGAGGACTTCAGTTTGATAAATCATCTATATCTAAAAAAAAATACTAAAATTACTTATACCTTTTTCACAGAATTCTGAACAGTTGCCAAAGACGTTATTGCGCTTTCTCTTGCCATTTCAGAGACTATAAAGGACGAACAAACAATCAATGATTTGTATATACATACCGACAAGCGTATCTAGCAGATCATATTAATATAATAATGAAAAACACTGGTTTTACTATCGGTTTTTAATATAATAATAATATGGGTGACGCGACAGTCCGAGGCAGACCTGGGGCTAGCTTCTCAGCAACCACTCGTGTTGTGCATGCTATTGTTCTTTCACGAGTAGAAGGGACCTACAGTTTTAATGCCGACTCCGAACGGCGAAGTTGAGAAGCTTTTTCTAGACAGGAATACTCTTTGAGCATTGTCAGTGACTCGAAACAGGTGGAGCCGTGAATTATTAAAGGTGGTAAATTCGGGTATCGAACCACAACTGGATTTTTTATTAATATTATTATTTAATATCGATTAATATATTTATTTATTATCTTCTTATTTTTATCGAATGCTAATGTTTTTACTTTCGTAAGCTACATTTTTTGTTCTGCCCGGAGACGTTGTATAAATAAACAGAACTTATAGCTAAATTAAAAATGAACATGATACACAAATGAACAAAACATGACACACAATTCAGGCATTTACGATACACACGACAAAGAATACAAAAACGGATAAAATGTACCGAAAACCCAAAATGTACTGAAATTGAATTCATGTGTTTTTTTACGCACGCACACCGCACACATACGTTTACCGATTTTAACTAAGCTTCCCACAAACCATGTATAGACCAATACCAAAGATGTCTGAAAGTTTGGATGAAATCGGTAAATGCGTTAAGGCGTGAATCGGCGACAAACATTTGATGCTCTTTTTGTATGTACAGTGGCGAACAAAATTAGATACATCATTTCAGTTTTTCTGATTTTTCGTCAGCAAAATTTTTCCCTTACCACGGATTTGATTGACATTGTCAGTATCCGTCGGATTTTGACTTGTTTGTAGTGTTCTTTTACGTTTTTTGCAAACATTTTAGCCTATATTTTTTCATATATTTTTATATTTTGGTTTTTTTTTTGTCATTGTTTTTATTGTTTATAGAGGAAACAAGCCACATTCTGCTGAGTGTCCTTTGAAAAGTCCTTTTTTACAACGAACACAACTGCTTTTGGTGTCTTGGCATCAGTTTTTGCTATAATATAATCTCAGTACTGTGAGGATCAACAATTTCTGGCACCCATCTTTGTTATGCACGGTCTCGACTGCTGCGTGCTACGTTCCACAATTAAAGACGGCTTGGAGACAGCAAAATAATGTTATTTACCTTTTATAATAGTTAATATTCTACATACATTTCTTAAACTTATTTTTTTAAATTTAAATTTTAAAAATTTAGAAATAAAAAGTTGATTTTTTCAGTATGATGCCGAAATCAGAGTGACGAAATATATCATGAAGTACGATACGTCAAATTTAGACCTAACGGTAAATGCACAAAAAAAGAGAGAAAAATTAATATGTGCAAAATTGGATGCATGGGATCCGCTTGGTATCTATTTTCTTTCAGCAGTTGCAATTGTACGATTTCTTTCAGTCATCCCCCTTTCTTTTGTATTTAAATATGAGAACAGCTCTGAAAATTTCAAGTAAATCCGCATGGAAGGAAACAATTTTGATGATGAAAAACCACAAACTCTAAAATGGTTTATCCAGTTGTGTTCGCCACTGTATATTGTTACATAAGTGATGAATACCCCTAGAGGCGTAACTCTGACACTCGCCCCCACATGCGAGTTGCACGATGCAAGTGCGAGTTGTTGTACTCTCGCGACGCTCAACTGCTTAAGCTATTCAACATTGAGCGTGCGTTGGTGCTCTCTCAGCACAATACCGGTCTCCCATATCTTCTCTCTGAGATAGTAGATCTACGCATCGGTGTCAGTGGTAATTTTGACAGATGAATAAAGCATTATATGTTTAAATAATAAAACGTGTTTTTTTTCGCTTAAATACAATTAAGTACTTAATTATATGCCGACATGTCATATTATAGATGTTAATCTTTAGAACTTCGGCCCTAGATGCACAACAGAAAATAAAAAAGTTAGATAAGTAGGTGGTAGTTTGAAAAGTAGGTGGGTCATTGAAAAACACATTTTTGTTTTCGCAAAACAAGCATTTTATTTCTAAAAATAAAAAGTCCTTGTCGTTGTCGATACTGAACATTTAAAATTATCACTTCTTCAGACTGTTAAACGACGATGAGAACCCAAATGCCGCATCAGACAGAATGGTGAACTCCAACCGGACGATGATATACGAGATATATAAATCTCACCAACTTAGAATAGGTAAATAAGGACTATTGAAACTGAAGCCCTGATTATCTAGTTGAGTGCCTGCACCAGTTCATCTGTAAGACATGTTAGAAAGCATACGCGAGTAAAGTTTCAGTATCGCTTTCCCGATCTACAAATTTCCCCCTTGACTGCGCCTACAATCAACAATACAAGTCTTCTTAACATCATGTTCAAGGTTTGCTCTTTTGTAAGCTCGACTTAAGCCGTTATGAACAGTCTGATTTCAGTGTGGCTTCAGGCAACGAAAGTTCCATCCGCCATCAACTGATCTTCACACTGCGGCATATCCTGCGGCAGACGCAAAAAGTGCAAATCGACACCCATCACCTATTTACCAATTTCAAGGCCGCAAATAACAGGGTGCATAGAGACGAGCTATACCACGCCAAACAATCGAGAACTCTATCTGCTCCATCAAGGTTGGTAACGACCTCACCGAGATCTTCAATGCCAAAAAAAGGGTTGTACAAGATTACTAGCTGTCTTTTTCTGCTCGTTCAAGACTCAAAACCGTACAACTTTTAGAGCACATGAACCGCATTGACATGGTTGACAGAACATAGCTAGCGGGCATTGCTTCCACTGCGGCGGTAGCAGCTGAAATGGGTCTGGCGGTGAGCAAGAGGAAAACGAAATATATGCTGTCTCAACAAGAAGCAGTCACGTTTCTGCAGTCAACAGTACGATCAAACTATTGCCAATGTCAAACGTAGAATAACTTGCCAACCCCTGTTTCTTTCGACACAAGTGGCAATGAGTATACTCACCAAAGACCAAGAGTGCTTTGTATAGAATAAGTCGCTGTCTAGAAAATAGGCCCTTGGTTCGACACACTCTTGTACCGAACTGACATTTCTTTAGGTTTGGCAATAGGAAGTAGTAACTAGGGCTAAATCTACAGAACATGTTGGATGGCGTAGCCCCAACTTATGAATTTTTGCCATAATGACTAAAGACGTATGAGCCCATGCATTGCTTGATGGAGCAGCACTTAGTTTTTAGACATTTTTACTTCAAATCAATGGAGTAGTCAATCAGTGGTAGTAGTCTGACTATGGGTATCACAATGGACCAACGAACGGTCTAAGTGTGCTGGTGAATGCGCTAGCAGCCCCCTATCTAACCTGACATAAGTTCATATCAAGTCGAAGTGCTCTGAATAATATTCGCTGGTGATTGTTTTTCTCGTTCCATGAGCTTGTGGCTCTACAGACCTACCGTCGATTCCTTTGGCCCCTTGATCACCAGCAGAAATGTACCCTGTTGATTGTACATTGGTCTCTGGTGTGTTGGGACACATGTTTCTCCCACGGCAACGAAATAGGAGCAAAAACTCGTTCAGATGACGGATCAATACCGTCAAACATTTCCTCGAATTTTTTACATATTGTCATGTACGCCTCAGTCACCTCACTTACTTCTATTCTCCGATCTTACAATACCATTCTATGGATTTTTTCAAAGATTTCATCCATGACTACAGAACTCAATGAAGCAGTTGTTAACCATTGAAATTGTTGAAACAGAGTCCCCATTATGTTTATTAAACTTTTCCTTGGCTTTGATGAGTAAAGTGCTGTGAAAATTAATTGGGACTAACGAAGTTTTCGAGCTTTGGCAAATTTGATACTGTTCGTCATGGGCTCTATTGACTTCAGACACCCATGCCATTGACCGTTAACACCCCGAAATCACGACTTTAGAGGCTTGAACAATATGGCCAGGTCGGACGGCTTCATGTGGACTTTCCTCACGACAATTACCCTTCATCCCTGAACATTGAAATTACTCTTATCAGCGAAAATAAATCGTTTTTCGAAATTTCCTAGGATTCTTAGCCCATTGCACTCTTTTTTTCGTTCACAGCGTTCCCCAAAACCTGTTTTTTAAAGGATTTGCTGTTTTTCACGACACTTTCACAAGTCACTCATGGACGGTTGACGCATATAACTGAAGGTCGAAATTTGTAAATGAAACCAGCAATAAAACGTGAAAAAATATGCTTGTCAGCTCAAATTTGCCAAGGTTTGACACAAATGCTGTTTCCAAATAACCACAGCAAAAACTTCGTTTGTACCAATTTTTGTACAGCACTGTAGCAAACGAGATTAATTTTTTTTCCAATTTTCGTCGTCAAAATTTAAAAGTTGTCTGCTTCTAATGGCTGTGAGAGGCAAACTAAATCTCCCTACTCCCTAATAGCTGTGAGAGGCAAACTAAATCTCCCTACACGTTTATCACAATTGTGCAGTATTCTTCTTGTACAATATAAACTTCTCCTTACGGACATCCCTCTATGAAGGGCACTTCTCTTTACGGACAATTCATCGTGGTCTCGGTATGATGGTATTCGTGTATTTCAACCCCTTCTGAACGGACACCCCTACAATCATGATGGTCCCGCTACCGTCCGCTATAGAGAAGTTTCACTGTAATCCTTGGCAATTAATGGCAACACTGTTGCATTTATGCGCCGGAAATTCACGAACCAATCCGCCTTCGAAATTCGGTTCCCCTTGACGGACAAGAACACTGCTACCTTCGATTCCAGTCGACTGTGTATTTTCACACCGATGACCCTCTCCCTTTCCATGACTGATTCCGCCCCATTCCACACCACATTCTTCCGTTCAAAGATCAAAGAATCCAAGGCAATCCGCCTCCAACCCCTACTCGCCACAGTTGAAATATTGCAATCCTCCTGTAAACACATTAAGCCAAAGCGATATAAATCGTAATCTCCTTGCAGCGAGGACAAACGAAAGAAAGACGCAGAACGCAAATGAATCCGTTCTCGGCTCTATTTCTTTGGGCTCCTACCCGAAAAGTCATTTTTCTTTCGAATGCATTTCATGACAATTTCATTTCGTCTTTGTCCTTGCTCACCCTCTGTGCTGCCAATTCAAGCATCACTCCCTTGAGAGTGACTCGTCCCGAACAAAAACAAAAGGAGAGCATTGCTAAACCGATCGAAATTGAATATTCCCGTCCCGTTAATTCTGGGCTAAGGACAAACACTAAAAGTAATCCATTTGAATTCTCAAAGGAGCCGAGTGGAATTGCGAAAGTTTTATTAGGTTTTTCACTTCCTTCCAATTCCACCAATAATGACACCCGAGTGGGGAGCGCCTCCACTTCATCTCACCAATAGTTGCTTGCTCCCCTCCGCCACCCCCTCTACAGTCCACTCGACTTCTTTGATGTTCAAGATGAAATAATGATTATTCAACTTCATTGCTCCTCCGTAAGGCTGTATCCACGCTCGGCGCTTTGCAAGGAAGTGGGAAAGGAATTATTTTGTGTCACTCGCTTGGAGAGGCATCCCCATCGTCACCGTCCCCGTCATCATCATCATCGTCATCAGCTCACACTTCAAAGTAGCTGTGCCCGAAAAACGAATCGTTTATGAATTTCAAATTACACATTGAAGAGCCGTCGAGAGTGCTCAATGTTTTCGCGCAAGGATCTCCCCCACCGCTTGACGCGTCTGTACATCTCCTTGGCCCGCATGCCATCGGGCAGTGGGCAACAAAGGAGGAAGTTTCAATTGCAATGCCATTTGCTAGAGGAGATATTCGCATATGTCAGAGAAGTGAGGGGACTGGCCAGCAGTGTGGTGGATAACGCGAAGAACGTTCGTTGTTCGTGTTCCGCTTCCGAGAGACAGGAGGACGCTTTACATGTTGAAGTTGCAGTCAAAAGTTTCCTAATGAAAAACTTCAGCTTCTTAGTTTTTTGTGCGCAAATTTGATAAAGGACACCCAGGCGTGAGCAAATAACCGCAAGTACAGACACTAAAATTCAAAAGCCCTAGAACCATAAAAACACCATGTCCAACCTGAGCAAGTCTCGCAGACCTCCCCATCCCCCAGCCGTTAGGATCGTCTCTCTGCACTGCCATTACCTCAGCCTGGTGGTGTAGTAACAGCAGTTAACAGCGGCAAGGTCTCTGGCCTGGCCTGACTTGGCTTGGCCTGGCCAGCTGCTGTGTCCTGTCGTGGCTCGTACTTCATGCGGCGTCCTCCTCGACAGGGTAAGTGCACTCCTTGTGTGCGGGGAACCACTTAAGGATGCTTCATTTAAGTTTCCCCAACTGAAGGAGATTCTTATTTTGTTTTCTTGCCGGTGTGTCGGTCTAGGAGCCCTGTTGGGGGCAGGAGTTTTTTTTGTTGCGCTCCCTCTGCGCTGTAGTTTGACAATGACGGCGTTGATGGAGATGATAGGTTCCTTTTGGTATTTTTACTTTGGTTACTTTGGTTACCTCGTGGCGAGTTTGTGTGGAAGTGGTAGTTCATGCGACAAAGCATACTTTCTGGTCTGCGGACTAACAGCCAACAACTAGGGGGATTTATTAGACAGTTCACCCCGCTACCTGTCTGAGTGGAAGAACTGAGGATATTGCAAAACAAAGATTGTATTTCGCAGCTGATGAAGTGGCAAGCTCAACTGGGAAATTATAGAAAAATATTTGCCAAGGCTTCAAGAGCTGTATTTAATTTCGCGACGCTGCGGTGTGTGAGGAGAATGTTTACACTGAAAAGAAATTGCTCGGAGATGTATGCAAGGGACGTGACTTAATGAAGGAGCTGGATGTGGTCTGATGATTGTGAGCGAGAATGAACTGATGCTTTAGAGCTGTCACTCACTGATGGGACCTCAGCTAACTATACACTTGTCCTAGCTGTCGGAGTGCCAGGTGACACATTCCCCGGAATGGAGCCCGTATGCCTATTGATTTATGTAAGTACATTTATTTCAAACGTTAATGAGACTGTCAGGTTTGTGGATAAACATATAATTTTTCCAGGAAGTGCTTTAACTCGCATTGGTGATAGACATGCTGTCGGTATGACAGGTGTTTTGGTTGAGGTTGTATTTCTGGAAATACACATGCCTTTGCCTGTCGAAGCCGATTACAGCTCCGACTGGTTTCTTGGGCGGTGTCAGCTCATATGATGTGACGGGGAAATAATCTGGATACCTTCAGACGTTCAGACGAAAGGTTGGCAAGGAGATGTTCAGTAAAATAGTTAACTGCTGATGATTACCTATAAACCAATTGCTCTTATATTTTTTGTAATCTACAATTGAATAAAAATGTGGTCAATAAGAGGATGCCAGTGAGGTTGAGGTGGCTGAAGAGATGCACTTAGGCCTGACTGATATATTGTGCTGCCACAGGGATCAATTAGAGTTAATCCATTTACCACTGTTTGAAAACCATCTGGAGCTTAGTTTGAAGAGGGAATTATTTGCTGTTTATATCTGTGAGACATCAAAACCAGGCAGGAACAATTTAATCTGAAAGGACTCAGCGAGTTCAATTAAATAGTGTTTTAAGTGATCGCTTAAAAATTTATATAGGTTAACCACAAGGTTCAGTGTTGGGTCCTTTGTTATTTTTGATATATTTTAACATTGTTTTATCAAAAACTCAGAAGTAATACTACAGCATTTGCTGATGACATGACTATCAGCACTCTCTAGCAACAAAAATCTTTTCATGTCAGCAATCAAATTACATACGGATCTAAAGGTCTTACGTCAATGGTTTGGTAATCACGAATTTCTCATAAGCAATTAAGGCAGAATTATGATTTGCAATCTAAAAGGACGCTGTCCACTTAATCATGCAGGTCAGAAAATGATGATGTGTTCTTTCATGCACCTGAGTGTCCTAAATATAAACCTGTCACTACAGGTAAGATTATGGGAAAAAAGACGCAGACGACGAACGAAACACACAACACCAATTTGTCAGTTTATTTATTTAGGACACTCAATTGCATGAAAGAACACATCATCATCATCATCATCTTGTGACCTGCATGAACCACTAAAGGGGTCGCAGAGGGAAACCACGCACGAGAGATCTCCAAGCAACTCGATCCTTCCCCATCGAGTCTAACTCATCAGGGGTTATGCCTACGCCTACCTAGCTTACGGAATTGGGGCAACCACCTAATCCTGAGTCTGCCAAGAGGTCGCCAACCTTTTGGAATCGCATTCAAGGCCCGCCTCGGAAGTCGTGATGGTGGGGACATTCATGCTGCGTGACCAAGCCAACGAAGCATAGCTCTTTCTGTTCGTACGTTGAGTTCTTCGCGCACTATAGTAATTCCCACAACAGCACGAAGAAATCTCATCTCAGCAGCTTGTATTCGCGGTCTTTCGGTCATTACCAAAATTTCATGACCATAGGTGAGAGTTGGAACAAATACTGAGTTGAAAACTAACTTGGCTTCCACACTGAGCTCGGCCTTCCTGATTACAGATCTCCCAAGCTGTGTCAAAACTGACCTAGCTTGACCAATCCTACAGGAAAGTTGTGTCCACTACTCCCATCACTCGTGAAGAAGACCCCGAGATACTTAAGCTTCTAATGGGACTCCACTAACATGTAGAGTGCATTGAACAGGCGATCTGGAAATGACCATAACCTCTGCTTTATCCACGTAAGTCTTCATACCAGAATCAGCACATACGACCACAAACCACTCGAGTGCGTGCTGAAGTTCCGTCTGGGAAGATGTGAGGATAACTAAGTCATTCGTTAAAAGAAGATGAATTACTCAACTCTCCCAATGTGAAACATTCCTCGCCTCGGCTGCGCTACAACATCCAATCCATATCAACAGTGAAAAGAAGAGGTGACAAAACGCACCCTTGACGAAGTCCAACAACCACGGTGAAAGGTGTTGATTTAGCACCGTTAACCCGAACACAGTTGCAACAGTTTGTGTATAGAGATTGAATGGCCCTCAAAAGAGGACCCTCAATCCCATACTCCTGCAGAACACTCCTCGAGGAACTCGGTCGTACGGCTTTTCCAAATCTACAAAACAGCTGTAGATAGGTTTGGCACACTCCCAAGCCTTGTCAAGTACCATTCTTAGAGTGAAAAGCTGGTCGATTATACTTCTGCCGACCGTAGCGTAGCCATAGCTCTAGAACGCGCTTCCAGAACCTTAGCGTATACTTTCCCGGGGAGACTTAAGAGGAAAGAAAACGTTAACATCGAAATCAAAAATAGAAGATAAGTTGAAAAACATTATCTGAGTTGTAGAACTAGTTCCTAAGTGATGCTCAGTAAGCCATTGCCTCAGCAAACTTAGATCCCAATTAATTTTAGAATAATATAATAATATGGGTGGCGCCATAGTCCGAGGTGGACCTGGGCCTAGCTTCTCAGTAACCACTCGTGTTGTGAGTGCTTCCTTTAACGAGTGGAAGGGATCTACAATTTGAGAAGCTTTTTCTAGACGGGAATACTCTTTGAGCATTGTCAGTCACTCGAAAGAGGTGGAGCCGTGAATTATGATAGGTGGTAAATTCGGGTATCGAACCTTGCACCCTCTGCGTAGGAGTCGACGCACTGACCCACTACGCCACGGCGACCACTAATTTTAGAAACTAGATCTAAAAGGCTGTTTAAGCCATAAGTGAAAACATTGTCATCAGCAAATGCAGTTGGTGATCCCTTGAAATTTAGCGCAATTTATATAAACTAAGAACCGAATAGGGCCTAAGAAAAAGCCTTGAGGAACCCCTTGGTTAAAAAACCTAATTTCGCTCCTCACTCCACTCTTTGCGCCCTATTTTCAAGATAAGATCTGAACCAGGAGAGCATGAAACCACGTAATCCAGCTTTTTCCAGTTTTCTCAATTAGACATTGTGATTGACCATGTCGAAATTTGTATACTTTTATACAAAGTAATGACATCAGCAAATCTAAGACAATCAGGAAAAACACCTTTCAATACACCACGATTATGATCATTTGCCAAGATGTACATAATTAGAGATGCCTTCAGCTCCGCAAGAACTAGAGTTACGCAAAGTACTAATAACTTTCTCGATTTCAATTTCATGCAACGGTTCAGAACACACTTATAGAAGGACAAGTGCAACGAGTCAAGTGAACAGGACTTGGCTGAAGACTGCAGCCAACATTTACACAATACATCAGTTAAACGTCAAAGTTGTCAATGCGTAAAACATTTAGGCTTATTATGCTTTTTCACTGAATATGCCTTAGACAAGAGTCGACACCCCTTCTTTCATTCTGAGGACAAATCTTACCATCAGCAGGAATATACACGAAAACTAGACGCCACCACAGGCAGTCCAAATTTGAAGTTGCCCTCAGCGACTGGTTTAACTCCATCCACTTACAAATAAACCAAACCTCGACCTCGTTTATCCAGAGAAAAGCAAATTCCAATTTAAATTTTGCAAACAACTTCACTCGAAGGACAGTCCCTCGACAAACCATCATCTCCAACGACAACCACTTCAGATGTAAATTCAACATTTTGACATCAACCATGCATCTCCCAAAATGAATACCCTCAAATGATTTCCGGAATGCAGTTCTGATTATAAATTTACACAATCGTCCTGCTTTGCCCAGGCTCCACAACTTCAGCCAACCACTACACAACCCATGGGAACAATGAACTTTAGTACATACGCTTCGCATTGATTGTATCAAATCCATTAGATTTTTCTTTAATTATGCAAGACCATCACAGCATGAGATAATGAACCGGAAATTGTATCAAAACACTCCAGCATCATGCTGCTGCCGGCCGGTCCACTTGACCAAGGACGCAATTACAGGAATGCCATGATTTGTTGGGACTCGACCACACTGGGCGCCCATTTGCATGACGAACATCTTATAGTGACCCTAAGTGGATTGTGACAAATGGAAGTCATTCTTCTTAGGAGAGGACACGGACACACACTGTCTTCTGTTGCGACACACGTGTCCCAGTCCCAGTGGCAACTGGAGCGTTCCACTCCCTGCCCCGACGTGACCAACCATCCAATTATGCACGGGAGTCAATAGTTTACTCAAAACTTAGAGTGAAATCACCTGGAAAATGCTTCGGTTCAACTGTCATTAGGGACTGTGTGAATGGGATCCAAGTACATGGACATAATCCCTCCTCGGCAGGGAGGAGGGCCAACAATGTTCAATAATTAAAGATGTATCTGGAATTCGCAAAGGCAAAGCAAAGTAATCTCTCCGAATAATTCCACCTCAGAGAGCTGCATGAGGGAAGCCACATCCTTGTCATGGAGTCCAAAACAAACGGATTGTGCTGGTGATTGCTGGTGCAGGGCGAAGGGACACGGATGAACCCGTTGCATTTGATACAGCAACAATCAACACCTTTTGGGGCGGCGTCCCGGGGAGAGAGGGAGTGAACTCAAAGTCTCTGTCGGTTGGACTCCTTCTTCTTCTTGGTATTCCTCAGTGATAATAAACGAAAGAATATATGGATTTGATGGGGGAGGACATCTCTGGGATTTGCTTTGAAGCGGCGCACAAGTCCTTCTGTGTTTGCCAATGCCACCCATGTCGTCTCCGTATCCAAACACTTGGCAGCAACTGGCAGCTGGGATAAGATAGCTGCAAGGGAGGAGGAGGGGGCAGCAGTGAGGATGGAAAAGATTGTTTATTGAGGTCACGTCTTTATTGTATCGGATGTAATAATGAATGGCCCGAGGCAAGCGAGAAATGATTCCTCTTAACATCGAGTCAATACATGAGAGCCGTACATGTGGCCATGTGTGTGCTGATCCTTGTACGCTTCGAGTTGAAATCTCAACTTTATATGGATTAACTTGGCCAAAATATGTGGAATCTGCTTTGGACGGCTCGGCCGGGGGGATGATGATGTGGTGCGAGGGGCGTGATGGGAGCCTGATGAAACTGATGAAGTTGGTGTCCGGGAGGGCATAGCTCATTGGGTATTGGATTGGAACTTTATGAAGTATTGTGTGAAAGTTTCTCGGCAACGATGTGCATACACTAAATACAGCACCACGGGCGGTGACGGGGGTGTTACGCCGTAGCCGCACGTGTGTGTGTGTTTCAAAGACGGTGGCTGTAAAGTTTTCCACTGGCGGAGGGGGGGCCGGGAACTTTCGCACCATGTGAATGGGTATAGTTGGGGAAAGTTATCTTTGACAGAGGTTTGGGACTCAAGAAGCCTACGAGCTGCATTGTTAGGGTCTCGGAAAAATTGTTTCATGTGCCCTCAAGGAATCTGATGGAGGGTAAATGAGAATGTCTGTGACTTTCGCAGAGGGCTCTTCTTTTAAATACATTTTTTTGAATACTTCCCACTTGTGTTTGAACTTAGCTTTAGGCTGCTAGGGTACACATTTGATGGGGATGCAATAACGTTTTAATGAAAAGCGGAGGCTTGGGATTACCAAAACCCTTTCAGTCGATGAGGGTTGCTGGGAAGTTGTCCTTTTGTTCGTCTACGAATTTATGAGTTTTTCTTTTACAGCCGACTGCAGTCGCTGGCTTCATATTAGGACTAACCCGCCTATCTTTTGAAAATTTTAAGAATAGGAGCTGGTATATTTGACCTGAGAAAAATACCGATATTGACATTATGGGACTACATTGCAAGTGGCATTAATAGTCTAGACTGAACCATCCGCTTAGTGGGTATTTTAGTCGTCAATTTATTATTGGACCTTAGGTTAGGTTGAAGTGGCAGACTGATGGTAAGGGAAAGACAGAAGTCGCACTTAGACCAGTACAGGACCATTGTGTTAACACGCGTGTCGGCTTGATCCTATAGAGGACCTCCACAAGCGTAGGGGATGACTGACTATGATGCTAACTAGTTCAGCTAGGTTGTTTAAGTAGTAGGCTTGAAGATGACATTCCGCCTAGGCGTCAATTCCTATGGTTGGTCTGCTGGTCATTCTGATCAGGCTGAGAGAATCGAGTGTAGGCCATATTTATTGGGTATAAGGCATACTGTACCAGTAGAGAATGAGGAAGCGATTTGAATGAGCAAGCAAGCGGTAACGATAGTCATGAATTTCAGATCACCATCCGGAAATAGAAGGGCTGAGTACCCTATCTAGCAAGTTTGTCTACTTCGGCAATTAAGATAGACGGCAATTAAGGGAAATCTGGGAGATAAACTGAGTACACTCTGAGATTTGATCTCTAAATATGATACAGTGATACAGTGCGACCTCGAAAAAAGCTCTAGAGCTGTACGTTCTGAAGGGGTTAAGATGCATTAGAGTCTCACCTTTATGCCGGGGCCATGACGAATTCACCGTAAAAACAGGTCTTCCTTATCACATTGGCTGTCATGTCCCGAGGATAAGTTTTAACCTCACACAACGAGGTGTGACGTGGCAGTCAATGTGTTATAGAGGTGTGTCCAGAATGAGAACTTTCACTGTAATCGAAATATGGACAGTTTCTTCTGATACAGCAGAGAATAATTGAAAAACTTATTTGAACGCAAAATAAACGAATTTTCTTATAGACGGAAGAATTATAATTTTGAAGTAGAGAAAGCAAACGTTACAATATGAATTTCAAGTGAAAAGATGACAGAGATGTTACATTTGACATTTGTTTGATATTATAGGAAAAAGTTACTACCATAATGCGCTGATTGAATTCAGTATCTCTACAACTTCCATTGAGTTTCCTATAATCGAGTAAAAAAATAGGGGCCAAAAATAGGAAAAAACGTGCCTTGCCCTGCTAAACGACCAAATCTGATTTAATTGATAAAAATAAAAAATTTAATTAAATTTGAATTGTTTTTAAAAAATTGATCACTTTTTGATTGTGTCTTTTGCAGACATAGCATTTTTTCCACAGCTGACTCTCGAGAGAACTTAAATGTTACTCAGTGAAGCATCATCTTCTTCAGTCCATTGAAGGCTAATGTTTGGTGCTTGCATTGCAGTTCCTGCCTTAGATTTTGGCACTGTGGATTCTTTAACTGCATTTTAGTCATCACTTCCGATTTACTGAAACTCAGTTCCAGACCGGTTTGATTTTCGGCAATTCAATCGTTTATGTCCTCGGAACAGCCAATACGCGATAGCTCTCCAATCAAATCTTTAATCGATGATATTATTGGCGGTCTTTTAGGATTAGTCCCTCATGACATTCAAAATTAGCACAAGTTCTTCGATATAATCATCACTTAAGTTCAACAATTGATTCCAGCACTATTGTATTGCCATGCATTAGCCAAGAGACCTACGATGTAGTCCAACTTAAATGGTTTCGCAGTCTCTCCCCATTTCAGGCTCAAAACATTTTTTTTTTATTTCATTCGAACCTATAACTATTCAAGAATGTTCCTTTAAAATTTCAAGTGAAAATTCAAACTCTTGAAGATATACCCGACTTATAGTAGTAGATCGTAGGTAGGTTTTATACCCAAGAATTTGCTTCTCAAAACTTTAAACGCGTTTTTCTCGAAACAGTGATTTTATGACTCGCGCATAAGGTTACTCAATAACTATTATTCCAATCGGTTCCGAAATTCAATACGTTATTCCATGCATATATAGCCATGGTATGAGCTAGGATAAATCAAATCGGTGAAGATCTTCTAAACTTTTTAACTTGATTTGTGCCTAAAAAACAGCGATTTTCAAAAAAATAAATTCAAAGGTCCGCCATTTTATTAATTCTTGTGTGAAACTAATAATCCTAGTTCATACCAGAGCCAAACGTGTACCCTTTCTAATCCTAATTTTTGGTTTCAGATGTTCCAGTGAACGGAAATAACATGCGCCGCCGAAAAGAAGGGCTATTGTTTAATCAAAAAAAAAAAAACCACAGAAGCTTACAAAATAATTTATGTTCATTTACGAGCAGATTGAAAGTCTAGAATGGGGGGATCTAAGGGGATCCTAAATCTGACCCTTGGCTTCTGACATAATGTGACAAAATGCAACCAAATAAGAAATGTATAATACTCAATTATGGTTTTCATTGTTTAAATTATTAATTAGAGAGACTACGTAAAATTAAGCAAATTATCCAAAAAAACAGGGTTCGATCACTGGATGGTGACTATTGAAACACCAAAGTTCACTTATCCAAATTGCGCACGAATTTATTTATAAGCTCCTTAGATAAAACTTACTTAAGCTGTGTTTGAAAGCGTATATACGCCTAATTTTGAAGTGCACAAAAAACGATCATCGGCGCTTAATGATTCATCATAAAATCTTGGCAGCACCGACGACATTTATGACATTTGCTAAGCAGTCAGGGGTGTAGTCGTGGAAGGTGATGGTTGGTCTTTGATGGTCACAATCTTCGTTTTATGACTGTGTAGCGTGACCATCAATTTAAAAGCAAAAACACTTAATAATTATAAAATAAAAAAAAAGTTCGTTAAATGAAAAGAATCGTTTACGAAGCCAAAACGGATTCTATAGCAGCGACACCCTGCGTATACCAAAAATTGCATACTTATGGATGCCAACAAAATTAAAAATGATCTAATTCATCAACCAAACCGGCAGGTGTAAGCCACGTACAGCAACCTAAACAATGAATGAATTAATTCAGTGAACACACAGAAATTAATGTTTGGAAGCATTGTTTTTATCCGCGCTTATTTCTTAACCGGCTATAGATATGATGAGTAACTTAAGCGGATATAGGACTCATTGTTAGTGTATTTTACATGCAAATTGAAATTTAGGCGTATATATTCCTTTACAAAAACTTTACAAAATGTTTTGCTGCCTTTCAGGCTGACTCGATTCAACACTGAACATTCCATTAATCCCAAATTGAACTGCACTAAATTGTTCTAATTGTGGGTCGCCGTGGCGTAGTGGGTTAGTGCGTCGACTCCTACGCCGAGGGTGCCAGGTTCGATACCCGAATTTAGCACCTTTCATATTTCACGGATCCACCTCTTTCGAGTCACTGACAATACTCAAAGAGTATTTCCTGTCTAGAAAAAGCTTCTCAAACTTGGCCGTTCGGAGACGGCATTTAACTGTAGGTCCCTTCCACGCGTGAGAGAACAATAGCACGCACAACACGAGTGGTTGCTGAGAAGCTAGGCACAGGTCCGCCTCGGACTGTAGCGCCACCCATATTATTATATTATTAAACTGTTCTAATTACCAAACTGAACTGTGTTACTTTGGCCGCCGTCCTGATAATTATATCTCCCAATATTCTTCTGGCACATGATGGCGCCAGTTGGCTATGGAATTTTCCCACTGGCACTTATGTACATAATTCCTTGTATTCCAAATAATGTGTGGTGGTTACTTTAATATAACTTCATGCTAGTAGTTTTTACAACAACCGTTCCTTGCATACTCATCGGAGTTATGATAATATACCTTGCATATAGATGGCGGTCTGTGGTGTGGACTGATTTGCGGACTGTGTGGTTGCTGTCCACACGTCATACTATTCGTCGCAATATGACTTTTTGTGAAGAATAACTTTTTCGTATCGTTGACTCCACTAGACTGAGAGATCAAGACTTCAAGAGGATTCTCTTCTACAAAGCGGTTTCGGAGTTGTTTATATATGTTTTGCTGGGATGGTGTGATTTAGATTTCGGTCTTTCGGAGTTCACTTACAGGACTTAGTAGCTTGATGTTGGCTGAGCTGTTGTTGTTTACACCACCGAGCTTGGGTGGCGTGATGTTGATTGCGTATATGGTTGCTGTTATTTCATAACTTTAACTAATAGCGGACGATATAAGAGTTCATGAAACAATAGGTGTGTATTTTTGCAAGCGTATATACGCTTACAATAAAATATATACAACAAAAAACGATCATCGGCGCTTAATAAATAATTCATCCTAAGAACGTGGCAACACTGACGACATTAATCACATTTGTGGCTGTCAGTTATGGAATCGTGTAAGGTGATGATTAATCGTCAATGCTGACAATATTCGGTTTGCGATTGTGTAGCGTAGTAGACCTTCACTTTAAAAACTCCTAATTATTACCAATTTAAACACATTTTACATCGATTCCAATACTTAAATGGAATGTATAGCAGAGACACGCTGGTTACCAAAAGTTGCATGCTCATGGATGAACAATAATTTTAAAATTATCTAATGCAACAACCACGCCAACAAATGGTAAAAAATACATGAAAGAATGCTGTTAGACGCATAATATTGTAATCCACATACATCAACCTAATGAATGAATCTATAAATATTCTTCTTTATTTGGCGCTACAGTCCGGGGTGGACCTGGGCCTCAACCAACAAGTCTCTCCAGCACGGTCTCTGGCTAACTGTCTCCAGTGTCGCACGCCAAGTTGGTTGAGGTCCTTCTCCACCTGGGTGCGCCACCTTAAACGCGGACGTCCTCTGTTGCGTTGTCCCACGGGTTCGGAGTCGAAGACTCTCCGGGCCGGAGCTGAGTTGTCCATACGCTCTACATGGCCTAGCCATCTTAGGCGTTGGATCCGAAGACGCCTGACTAGACTCATGTCGCTGTACAGCCCGTACAGTTCGTGGTTGAATCTTCTCCTCCAGAAACCGTCAACGCAAAGAGGACCAAAGATCGCACGCAGAGCTTTTCTCTCGAAAATACCAAGGACTTCCTCATCCGCTTTTGAGCTTGTCGATGCCTCCGCAGCATACAGCAGGGCTGGGATGATCAAGGTCTTATAAAGTCAGCTTGGTCCTTCGAGAGACGGCTCTACTACTCAATTGCCTCTTGAGCCCATAGAAACAGCGGTTGGCAAGAGTTACTCTGCATTTAATCTCGGTACTGATGTTGTTTGTACTGTTTACTGCGGAGCCGAGGTAGACGAAGTCCTTGACTACCTCGAAGTAATAGCTGCCCATTGTGACGCTCTGTCCATGACGTCGATGTTGTGTGTCCTTTCTCGATGACAGCATATACTTCGTTTGGCCCTCATGCACCACTAGACCCATTTTAGCCGCCTCCGTCTCAATACTAGCAAACGCCTCATTGACGGCTCGCTGTGTTCTGCCAATCACGTCAATGTCATCCGCGTATGCTAGCAGTTGTACGGACTTCTGGAAGATCGTGCCTCTAGTGTTGGCGTGTGAGTCTTGCACGATCTTCTCCAGGATGATGTTAAAGAAATCACATGACAGCCTTGTCTAAATCCTTTTTTGACATTGAAGGTCTCGGTGAGTTCGTTACCGACCTTGATGGAGCAGCGAGAATTCTCCATCATCATCCTGCACAACCTGACGAGTTTGGCAGGAATGTACTAGAAACTAGACATGGCGTTGTATACCTCGTCCCTATGCACGCTGTCATATGCGGCCTTGAAATCGACGAATAGGTGGTGGGTGTCGATCTGCATTTCTTGGGTTTTTTTCCCAGGATCTGCCGTAGGCGATGTTAAGGAGACTTATCCCTCTATAGTTGGTGCAGTCAAAGGGGTCTCTTTTCTTGTGGATCGGGCAAACGATACTGAGATTCCACTCATTGGGCATAGTTTCCTCCGACCATATCTTACAGATGAGCTGGTGCATGCGCCCAACCAGATCATCTCCAGCTGCCTTAAAGATTTCAGCGGACAGTCGATCCGCACCGGCAGCTTTGTTAGACTTCAGTCTTGATATTGCTATCTTGACCTCGTCTAAGTCGGGGGGTCGGAATTCTCGTCGATCATCGTCCATATTGAGTGGAATCTATAAATACAGGAATTAAAAATACAATCGATAACACAGAGAAAATAATGATAAGACGCGTTGTTCTTATCCGCGCTTATTTCACAGGCGGTGATAAATATACCGGGTAAATTAAGCGGATATAGGATTTGTTGTTAGTGCATTTTAGATGCAAATTGAAATTTAAGCGTATATGCGTTGCTTTTCTCAAGGAGTTGCACATACAGAGGCTTCCTTTCATAGAGGTCTCACTGTATTACTTCTTTTTGGACAGAACTTCGTTAAACCCTATATGTTTTTGCTGAAGTACGCTGAATTGATTCCGCAATTGGAAAGATACACGCATTCATCCATCTGTTAAGATTCACAAAGGACCATCCAGTGTCTTGTGTTCAGACTCCCTGTATGATTCGGGGGGGGTGTTGGTTGAGGAATTCTTCTCGAAGAGGAGTTCAAGTATCCTCTTGATGCAGTGACTCTGGCTCTATAGGATGTATATGAACGTGGAGTTAAAAGAACGGTTTTTTTTCACATATGCAGCGTTTACAGCCTCATCGCCGTACAACACATGGGATTGATGCGATGGAAGCCTAGGTTGGCCTTCTTAAAGGTCATTTTCGAATGGCTGTTGAACTTCTGTTGAACCCTTCGCGCAGATATCTGTGGCCGCTGCTGAACATTCTGTGAAGTTAACTCAGTATCGTTGCTGATCTGCATCCACCATGGAATAGTGTCCTTAAGCAGATGAGTACCGATTTCCCAGCAATGATACGAATACCCCATTTGGTATAGTAGTGAAATTTGTTCGCTGTTTGGATTCTGTTGGCTATGTGGTGACGTCGAGCTGCTTAATCTGCCGCGGTTCCAGCTTTGATCCTTGTGTCATGGTGCTCCGCTCTGTTGATTTGCTACATTCAATTTGAAAGTAGAATCTTCAGGAATGCAGAAAGCTATACATTATTCTGATGAGGTTTGGAGGGGAATCGCATCTGGTTCAGCTTGGAGATGAGTCCCTCAATCCAGACGTGCCGACGGCCTTTTTCACGATGTAATCACAGAAATATTTTTTCCCAAGAACTAAAGAGAATACCAACACGACTGTACTTTAGTAATGACAGAAAAACTTCAAGTGGTAGCTTGGGCTTATGAGTGGTGTGTTAAAGATAGTTCAGTTCAATATCGGCATGCAACAACGAAAGACATATGTATATATGCCTGAGTTCTCTAGGTTAACAATGGTGATTTCGTGCTTGTTCAGGGCAGGTACGACATCGTGGTGGAATTTCATTAAGAGATGTAGCTTTGAATGTTTCTCCCGAAATCCAAATTTCATATAAGGTACAAGTGACCGCAGCACTACCAGTGGTGTCTGTTGACAACAATGCCTGTGGTTTGTGTCAAGGAACATATAGTTTTCAAAATGGTTCTTATCAAGAACTGAGACCTGGTTTTCGGACAATCCCTTGCATAAACCTTATTCGGAGAATTGTGCTTATCTTCTTCATAAACCACTTATTCTTGAAAGCATCCATCCAATATTGAACTGCCTGACCGATATGTAGTGAGTACATGTAGTCAAGTTCTTAACCCTCTACTTCCGCAATTGAAGGCAAATGAGTTTATACCTGAACCGCCAAAGAATTGCCAGCCCACCTCACGAGCTTTTATCAAAAACATACAAGTAAGAAATTTTAAGTGATTCTCAAAAAACTTACCACCTACTAAAAACTTACCATACTCACTGGAACTTAACTGGTGGATGGCATCACATACCACTATTGTGGATTGTGTGTGGATTGTGGGCTGGCGCGTTTGTGTGTAGAACAGTTTTATCCAGTTAATTCCTACTCCGAAAGTACTGGGAAATTTAGCATACCCCGAAAAAGAAATTCCCTTGCCATCTATATTTCAAATTTGTACTTAAAATCAGTTTCGTTCAAAGTAAAATGTAAACTACTGAAAAGGACAAAATAAATAGATGCGGTTCTTAGTTCAGAAAAAAAATTAACCAGAATGAAAAAAGCAGTCCACAAATTTGTCATTGAAAAAACTAGATTTTTTTTCCGCAATAAAATTCAATTTTAGTCTTTCATTGGGAACAAAAATAGAGTGTAACCGCGACCAAAAGAAATTCCATGTAATCAATCATCATAATACAATCCATGTAATGTAAAATTTGAAAATCTCGCAAATCACTATTCATATGTATAGCACCTAAAATTTCACATCGAATCTTCAATAAATATACAGGAGAAGGAGAAGTTTCTACGCCTGAAGAAAAAGTCTATCGCAACCTCACAACTCAAGGATATCGAAGAACCTAGGCACAAGTAAAAAATACGGGACTACTCCAAAAAGCCAAAAGACTTGCCGCTGGCTTTAGGAAAGGCATTCAGGCTCAAGCAGCAGTTCCAACAGTTGATTAACGGGCCTGACCAGAAGAGAGTGATAGGGAATAAAGAAATACCAACTCCAGTCGATGAAGTAGTCTTCCCACCCAGCTTGAAAGACAGCACAGTCATTAAATGGCTGAAGAGCAACAAAGTCGCAGGGTCTGATGGTTCACCATCGGAGCTCTTCAAGACCGTTGGCGATGTTCTGGTGTGGAGCATGCACCAGATCATATGAAGAATTTGGGATCACGAAAGCATGCCCGACGGCTGGAATATCAGCTTCAAATGCTCCATCCACAAAAAAGGCGATCCTACCTCTTCCAGCAACTGTAAAGACATATCCCTGCTCAACGTCACATACAAGATTCTGTCCAGCGTACTGTGTGAACGTCTAAAGCCGTTTGGCACCGCACTAATCGGCTTCCGATTCGAAATCGACCATAGACTAAATCTTCACACTAAGGCAAATCCTGGAGAAGACTAGCGAGTTTCAGATCAAGAGTTTCAGAAGACGCATACGACAGCATTCATCGCAAGGAGATATTCGGCGCGATGGCAGAATTCGGGATCCCGTTAAAACTGATCCGGCTGTGTCGCACTATGCTAACAAATACGCGATGCACCGTGTAGTTCGGCTGGAGAACTTCCGAGCCGTTTGAAACCTGCACCGGGTTTCAGCAAGGAGATGCGCTGTCGTGTGATTCCTTCAACTTGTTACTGGAGAAGATAGTGCGGCGGGCAGTTGTAAACACGGAAGGCACTATCATCTACAAATCGGTTCAACTGTTGGGATATGCCGACGACAACGACGTTCCCAACGTGCCGTAGTGGAAGCTTTCTCGGCGATTGAAGAACTTCTTAGCTTGATCCGCACGCTCTTTATAAAGGAGTAGGTCACCAGCCATTTGTCAGCTGACTCCGTCATATAGCTAACTAGAAGCTCGGGAGTTGGTAGACTGGACAAATGGGCGAGCTGTCGTGACCGAATCTGTGGAGGTATTTCCGGTAACCTTCATGGCCCGACAAGAACTGCGTGAGGTGGTAGTTGCACTTCGCGTGAGCTCTCGTTGTCCATGTTTCTATTGTGGGTATCAATTTATAGGTCCATCTGCCTTTGGTTGAGGTGTCCCACCTCAACCAAGCCACAGTGCCATTGATGTTGCCCTTTCTTCATTCTTCAGACATCTTCAGTCACCGCGTGATTTGCAGTTCTCGCAATGACACAGGCTTCGTTCGAAATTGATCGGAAACCGCTAATTTATCTTATTCCGCAGAGCCTGTATGTTGCCGAAAGCTTCCTTGCTGTCTCCGTGGCTCGCGCTCATACTGGTGCAGCGTATAGAAGGATTGAGCAGGATCCTTCTCGCATATCCAGGTCCCCCAATGTTGAGCAACATTCCGGAAGCGCTGCCTGCATCCTTGATGTTTTTTTGCTGCAATACTTGACGTGAGTTTTAAAGCTCAGTCGGCTGTCGAGCATTACCCCTAGGTATTTTAGAGACTCCTTCGATCGAATTATCTTACAACCAACCCTGAATTTGGCGTATTCCACAGTCTTTCGGCTGGTTATTAAGACAGCCTCATTCTTATACTCATCTAGTTCTAGGTCGGCGGATTCCATCCAATCCTTGGCTGCAGCCACGAAAACGAAACTTGGTAAAATCATTACGAGCAACAGCTTCAATTTCAAGGTATTAAAGGAGTTTGTCTACCTCGGGGCAAACGTGAACTCCAAGAACGACATCACAGTGGAGATCCCAAGTAGGATCGCCTTTGGCAACCGCAGCTAATTTGGCTTATCAAAACAATTATTTTGCAAGTCCTTCTACATGGATCCGAAAGCTTGACGATAAGCAAAAATGCGGAGCCGTCGACAGAAAAATTCTACGTCGGATATATCGCCCCGTCTGCGAGGAAAGCGAATAGAGGAGAAGAAACAACCGCGAACTCTACGAGCTGTACCATGATGTAAATGATAAGTAAGGCGACATGGACATTATGTGACATAAGAAAAACGGTAAGCAAATTGCGCCTCAAGATTTGGGAATTGGACTTTGTATGTATTTGGTAACTCCAGACCACGTATTAAAGCTATTATCCTTTTTATTTCTTTACATGCACGAAGAGAGCCTGCTCCGGACCATATTGCTGCAGAAAAATGAATCAGTACTTCTGCTCCAGGAACACCTGCCATAAAATGTATGTCACACTACGTACCCTCTTTAGCCATACTCGCCTGATGACAGTCGATGAGCTACCTACCCTCTCTCTGAAGAGTTCAAGTCGCATGAGAGAACACACAACCATGGAAAGAGCAGTTAAAATAAAAAAATTGTTCCCATACCTACCAACTAACTTTTACGATATGCTCATATTTACATCGGCACAGCAAACTAAACTACTCGTCCGTGATTTCCATTCCGATCGAAATGGACTTGAAAACGAATTTCAATTTCACCCGAAATGAATATTCATGCCCATTCCATTTCGTTCGAATTCAAATTTTGAGGAATGCCTTTCTATATGTCGTAGTAAATCAAGTCACCTGTATAATTTTGAGGTGAAATAAATATTTGTTCGTTGTAGATGCACTTCATTTTGGAATTGCAATCGGAAAAAAGAAAATGTCATGCTTTTTTAAATGCCCCTAGGTTTTTAGCTTATACAGGGTGTCCTTAACATTTAAACGAATTAAATGATCACGTCAAGTTTTCAAGATCGGACGCTGTGGTACTGCCTCGATACTGTTCGTGAAATTTGCGGCGTTTCAGTTTCATCCACAAGCAGTCGGCTTCATAAAGCGTAACACAAAAGGATTCACTGATCCATTCGCCCTGTTATCTCTGTACGTCTGTATGGTTAGCCCCATTCTTGAATTTGCGGTGGTTGTATGTAATCCTAATTTTAACACATATTCTGAGCGCATTGAAAAAGTTCAAAAAAGATTTACGAAATTCATATTTTCTAAAATGCTATGAAATTTTCACCCGAACTATATGAAAAGGTGTCTATTGCTTGGCTTAAAATCTCTGAAAACTAAACGTAGTATTTATGACTTAATATATACTACGACATTACTTCAATTTTATTTGCCCATTAGGCCACTCCGTACTCGACAGTTATTATTTGAAACGTTTCATAATACGGAATACGGAAGGCGTGAACCACTTACAAGGGTAATGAGACGAATATTTACAAAATCTGCATATATCTGATAGCAGACTGCATTTTAAAAATGAATTATTAAGTTCATTTACTTTTAAAGTTCTTGCTCATAATAATATTCATAATCTGTTAGTACGTAAGTAACCAGTAGATAAATAAAAAAATAATATTAAAAATAGTAATCCAATCCTTAAAAGGCTTTGTACAGGCTCAGGAATATATTTAAATTCCAAACTAACATTTTCTCCAATTTTTCGAAAAGTATTTAAAACTTGCCTTACGTGGTCCAGAGTTGACACAAGGTCACAAGAACCGGACTGCAAGATTTCGCGTAGTTAATGGCCAAAACTGATTTTACAAAGTTTCAGACGACGTCTCAGAGTCCTTATCAGAACTCAAGACATCCAAGGTATTTTGTAGTGTTTTTGTATCGTATGTAACAGCGCTTAGGAACTTTTAATTGAAAAAATTCTATAGCTTGATTTAATTTGAATCTTTTTGCAATCGGAAACTACTGCACAGTGGCCGAATTGCTTCTTTTTTGTTTGAATTTGTGACTAGAAGCTCTTCGCACAAAATACTTATTGCTCTGTGCTCGTTTAAAACACTTGTTCGGGAGGGAGATACAACCCCTGTAAACCTCTCCTTATTAAGGCCTTGCGAAATGGTGCAACTTAGATTCGTCTAAACAACTGTGCTCAAAACTCCTGACTCAAAGGAACAAAATTATGTAAAAGGTGGATGACAAGAAAAACAGCGGAAGGCATGCTCCATGAAGACACAATCGCGACCTATGCCAGCTGCATTAACATCTAGATGAAGTCCAAAACGTTCGAAGAATCAACTAGAAAATTGCAATGTGTCTTAGACCGGATACACGAAAGGACGAACACTCTCCGAATTGAGCTTAACGAAGCTAAATCCGTTCATATAAATTGTACGTATAAGAATGTGAATAACTTGCCCGGTTTTTATAAAAATAATGTTCAAATACCCATCGGCAATGAAGCCAAATACCTCGAAATGACTCTCGATGTAAGGCTTAAATGGAAGAGCACGTCAAAAAGAAACGTGAGGAGCTCCAATTAAGATACACAGACATGTACTGGCTTATTAGAAAATATTCCAAGGTAAGTGCTGACAACAAATTGCTTATATACAAGCAAGTGCTAAAACCCATCTGGACGTATGGACAACTGTGGGGTTGTACCAAAGAAAGTAATAGAAACATAATACAAACTCTTCAAAATAAAGGGCTAAAGGCCATCGTCAACGCACGAAACAACGATATTCACAGAGATCTTGGAACTTCATCAGTCCAAGATGAAGTTATGAATTTTGCTTGTTAGCATAAGCGTCACCTGGAAGAGAACATAAACTCTGCTGTCCTTCCAATTCTCGACGAAAGAAACTCTTTTCGCTCTCTTCAAACGACTAAGCCCCTTAACCTAGCACGGTGAACTCAATCCGAGCTTAAATGCGGTGTAAGCAAGAACTCTCAATGGAGAATCTCTTGCCAAATGCGTCTAAACCAAGAAAGAGAAACTGCTGGATAAGTGTAAAACTTAGTTGTAGTGGAAATATATTTTATTTGAAGGGAGGTGTTTTTACTGAGTAAAAATCCCTTTCGATATGTGGCATAGTGTCTTTTGAAGATTATAACCTACCCTCGCAAAAAAAAAAATCTAGATGAAGTCCGGAAGGTAAATATCCGTCGACTCACTGACTTGGCCATATCGAACGCCAGAACACAAATGCTCCAGCACAGAAGATCTTCGAATCAGAGCCACCTATTTTGAGGAGAAGAAGAACAAATATCCAATATAAACACCACCATCAGTGGCTGCATTTCTCACCCGAAGAGATCTTTGGGAACATATATATAGAAAAAGTAACTCTGGTGAATTTACACGGTGAACATGGCTGACTCTGCCTTACGCCTGAAACTTAAGGCTTGCAAGCCTATTATTTTACATCTAACGTAATATTTAGGCACTTCTTCGAGAGAATATAATTTCCGGATAGTATATCCCGTGAAGTTCTTTTGTGCTCTCTCGAATCTGAGTTCTTGTGTGTATTCTAAATGTGGCCTGACTAACAAACAATAGATGGACTTAAGACTAGTTATATCCCGAAAATCTTTACTATATCTTTATCAGAAAACCTAACATATCCTTCTCAATTATATAATCACAATAGCTGTGTTTTTTGCAAGCGTATATACGCTTAATTTATAAGTGCACAAGAAAACGATCATCGGCGCTTAATGATTCACCATAAAATCTTGGCAGCACCGACGACATTTATGACATTTGCTAAGCAGTCAGGGGTGTAGTCGTGGAAGGTGATGGTTGATCTTTGATGGTCACAATCTTCGTTTTCTGACTGTGTAATGTTCCCATCACGTAAAATCAAAAACACTCAATAATTATAAAATAAAATAAAAAATGTTCATCAAATGAAAAGAATCGTTTACAGAACCCAAACGGAATGTATAGGAGAGGCACTCTGGGTATACCAAAATTTGCATATTTATGGATGCCAAAAGAATTCAAAATTATCTAATACTTCATCCACACCTGCAAATGTAAGCCACATACAGCAACCTAAACAATGAATGAATAAATTCAGGAATGAACAGAAAATAATGATTGGAAGCACTGTTTTTATCCGCGCTTATTTCTTAAGCGGCGATAGAATAAAAATAGAACTTTTTGTTAGTGTATTTTACATGCAAATTGAAATTTAGACGTATAAACGCTTGCAAAAAAACACAGAAAACGTAATGAATAATTTTATTTAGCATCAAAAATTACACCGAGACCTTTATGATCATTTCTAAAATTATCGGGGATGTAATTCGGTGTGCAGTAAAAATATTATATTTTTAATATTCAGTTCTAATTCATTGTGTTTACACCATTCCACTAGTGAATGGATATTGGAACTTAATTCAATCAGTTAAACTACTCACAGTTAAATACAATTTAAAGTCGTCTGTGAATGTTAAAATTCTACATTATTTGAAATTTCATGAGAACTGTTTATTAACAAAATAAATAGTAATGCCCCCGCATGGCTACCTTTGCGCAAGAAAGATGTAACTTTTACTACCCGAGGTGTAAAACTATCGATATTTACCAATTGCTTCCCGACTTTTACGTAATTGGAAAACCAATCTAAAATTGATGAATTCAATCCCAAAGTGTGATGTACTTTATCGAAGGCTTTCGAAAAACCGATGTAAAGCGCACTTACTTGAATGATTTAAATGTAATTCGAACGTCGAAATATTGTTTACTACCTACACACTACACCGAATGCCTTAGAGTTTACACGCTCGGTAAATAAAAAATCACGCTCTTGTGAACAGCCCTGGTTTTTTTAGTTCCCTCTACCGAGAGTGTACAGTGCCTCCTTTGACTCATTGTTGGATTAACAAGAAGTTATTAATGCACTGTGATTTTGAAATAAAAGATATTCGAAAAAATGAAAAATTAAATATGTCAGCTAGGAAACAAAGAGAAATAGGGTTAAGGAAACATCCACACTCATTACTTTTAAAGTCCCAAAACCTCGTTGACAAAAGCATGTCCATTTAATCATACTATCAGTGTGAGACTCGAGTATTTCAGTCGCTCGAAAACATTATACAGGTGTCCCTCGTATAACGCGTTACTGCTACAACGCGTTTTCGATATAACTCGATTTAAAAAAAAAAAACAGTTTCAGTACGACGCGAAATTTCGACTTTTATAATATTGAAAATAGTAGCATCGTCTATTAAAGAATTGAAACAATCCACGATAAACGAATCCTGGCAAAAGCAATGGCCGGAGGGTGTTTTAAAAGATAGTGTGGTACCACCATTGAATTTGGAAATCAGCCCGATATTAAATGTGAGTCACCGTTTTAGTGGAGAAGGTTTTGATGATATGACTGAAGATGATATCAATGAAATAATATTTTCATTTAGAAGATTTCATAGAAGAAGAGTTCATTCTATTAGCAACTGGATCTCAAACTGCTTCAAATACCGCACATGAAAATGAAGTCATCGATTCTGAGGAAGATATCTGTGAATCAAGTCCAGATTTCACCCTAAAGCGCATACAAAAGGGCTTAAATTTGGCTGAGAGAATGACCTCTTTTTTTCCAGATAATGATCCCTCTATGGAGAGATCGAGCAAATTCAAGAAGCAAATGGAGATGAATCTAGTGCCTTATTACGAAATCGAAAAAGAGCTAAAAAAACAAGCAAACAAAGGCTCGCACAACCACTGGGAGAACTTCCAACACTTTGTTACTTATCGAATGAAGAAAACTTCGTCGATAAAATTTCTTCTGATGAAGTTATACGCCCAAAGCACACACTATTTCGAAATATGATGTTCGAAGACAGTGCCACAGACTAGCGAAAGCACAAAAATGAAGTTTGTTAATGAATAATATTTATGTTTTCCGATTGTTTTTTTCGTTCTTTTTAATTTTTTAAATAGTAGTATGAATTTTGACTTTGAGTTGTAAACGCACATACATCTTTAATTTAGTACCTATTTTATTTTGGAAAAAGCTTATTGGAACATTAGCCTCAAATTTATATGAAAGCTAAGTCTTCTATAACGCGCAATTTTCCTGGAACGTAACCACCGCATTATACGAGGGACACCTGTATTTATTGTTCATTTGTTCCAATAGATCATTTTGAACATAACGGTATGATGGCGTGTTTTTGACAAAAAGCAGAAGACATGCATGCTGTCACGTGTTATCAATGTCGATGCAATCGCACATATATGCGGATGGCCAGTGCCTCATCTGAGCATATCACTTGCTCGTGGTCAGGTGTCCTTCAATCTGTCAGCGGTATCAGCCTGATTATTTGGCCGCATTGTGGGTAACTCGGCTTGGACGGAAATCGCTGGAAGAGTTAGAGATTAATATCGGCATGCCATATCACGACTCTGTATGTTTGTGTTTTCTCCAGATTTGATTATGTCATCGTGCCTAAAATCACTCTTCAACAAGAAACAGTCACCCAATCTTTATGCAAAGATCCCCTTCTGTCGATCGAGTTCTAACATTACTTTAAAACCCTCCGTTCATCGCGCAGGTATTTCTTCATTCATGCCATTTCTCTCAGCCTATGAGGACAGCTTAAAAGAAAAAAAAATTTGGGTGGAACAACTCTCTGGAGCGAACCTGAGTCTAGATTCTACTGCAACCACTCGTGTTTTTCTTTCACGAGTGGAGGAGATCTGAAATTTAATTTCTTTTGAGAAGCTTTTCCTCGACAGGACTGCTCTTTGAGCATTGTCAGTGAATCAAAACAAGTTGAAAATTGAAACCGTAAATTGTGATAATTGGTAAATTCTATTATCAACCTGGTACCCTCTGCGTAGGAGTCGAAGCACAAACCAACGCCAGGCGACCCAGCTTAGGAGAAACTAAATTCATTTAAACTTTTCAGTTTACTTCCATCTGCACACACACTTGATAATCAATACAGAAAGCAGCTGCATCGTATTTAACTGCTAAATATTTATTCCTCAAACCGTATTTGAAATGCGCTCATCTAGTTAAATAATAATGGATCACTATCTAAGACATTCATCTTGTCATCTTAATGTTCACAGAATCAAGACGTTGTCGCAACACCTAAAACAGCCACAACTCAAATCCGGATGTGGTGTGCAAAGGAGAGCATTCAGGCTGCCGTCAAGTTGCTCATCCTTGACACACATATGCGCATCGATTGTAGTTTCGCTCAAGCGATTAAACAAACAAACAGACGCACAGTTTACAGGCGTACAGCCCAAATTTTGCGAACAATCCACATTCAAATTCAATCGAATGATATAATGGCAACTGTAACGCCTTGCATAAGAAGCAATACCTACATTTACGATTACCCATATGGTCTACAGCGACGGCACTTGAATATGTGCGGGTGTGCTGATGATTAATTCCATCAATTTCACTACATGCTTGAGATAGTCTGCAGGCCAGGCACCCGCAACAGCATCAAATTATCGATATTACTGGGATTGATTGCATCCCGCACATTCCACATTCCACTTACCACGTGCACAATGCAATTCAATTTCAAATCGATGATGGAACGAATTTAATTCGGAGCATGTCCATCCATGCGGTCTGGCTGCTTTATGCATTTACTTAACTCAAACATGGTCAAAATGTTTTACTGCGCTCGCACTTCACCTAGAGTGGCGGGCCGTGCCGGAGCGAGGAGCAGCCATTGAATGCGAGTACCTAACCGAAGGTCACTCCGAAATGGGGGCGAACTCCAAAATGTAATCATATCTGGCCCAATAGAGGAACCGGCACGTCGGCGACGAGTGTGTGTAACGTGCACTCTTTCGGGAATGTAAATTTGTGATTATTTTGAGAGCGTACCGGTATTGGTGGGGCTTAATGGTTGCCCTGCTGAGGGATGGATGGACGCTGGGCGTGCATTTGAATCAAATGCGTGTTCAAAGCCAAGGCAATGCCTCTCGACTTGACAATTCACCAGATGACTCTACGGGTGCTTCAATTAAAGTTGACAGCTATCAGCTGTGACAAGCGTACTTTCGTATATGGAATTCCGAGAGATACTAGCTGTTATGGTTTGAATTGCCTTTTATGTGCGACCATGTTGGAGACCCTTCGATGAAATTCCATTCGCTTTGATTTGAGTGGTCTGTTTTTTTCTGTTTGCATTTGTCTATGCAGTGAATTGATGGACGTACCTTCTACACATTTACTTTCAGTTTTAAATGGCTCGCCAGTGTGCCCGGAAGTGACCACTGCAGAAGCACTGGGAATAGTATTACATGCTGAAAGTCTGTCATCAGTTTTAAGTAATCAGACCCAGTCAAAGGGTCCCCGGTCATTTCTGTCTCAACTGGCCACGTACTGAGTCCAAATATTGATGCAGTTGTTCCTGTACAAACGAGTCACAACGAATTGAGTCGAGAATCTTTTTCATCCTCAAAAGCAACGAATTCAGGGTATCATTCAGGGCTATTTCTGTCAAATTTGAGAAGGAATTTGTTCAAACGGTGGGTCGGTTTTCGTTGGGCGCCGTTTTTTGATGAGAGGCGCTGTGGACTAGAATTTAAATGGCTTTCCAAGAGGGACATGTAGATGTTACATTTTTGAAAAGCAAGACTCATGCCAAATGTCATGTGTATGTTCGGTCACTGATTGGAGCATGGATCAGTACTGATTTGACTGATAGAAACGGTTGTGTTGACCGTTAAGGTTCGGCTTTGAAATAGAAGTGCAGCCTATGGAATGTCTTACGGGATCAAATTGGAGGATCTCGTCGCTTCTACGTGTGATAACCACTCCCTCAAATCTCTCGGACAGAATATTCATTGTTGCATCAGCTGTGTATCACGTTACATCATCCCAGTGGAAATACATGTTGTCCATCTTAATTAATGTGGCCAGAAAATAATTGGTGGCACTCGCGCAGAATGTTCGGTATCATTGTTTTGGAAGGACACTTGGTGTATTCCGTATGGATTGAGCTGCCCCGAAATTTTGTTGTTTCCATACCCGTTCATCTAAATTGGTTTTTGCTGAAATTCCGATCCGATTCCCATTCGAAAATCCTGCCATTCACATATGACATTTTCTTTGATCGTAGTCCTTTCGAAGACTGAATAAAGCCCTTACTCAAATTTTCTCATGTTGATGTCGCAAAAGGCCGAGTTCTTGTGCACGACATAGGGTCTCATATAGACTCTTAATATCAAAGGGAACTTTTAAGTCAGATCTTGTATTTTGTATACATGAAGGTTATTCATTGAATGATTGATTGCTCACTGACCTGATTGATTCTAGTTTGGCCACTAAACGTTGAAAGTAACATCATGTAAACTGCAAATGGGCATTGGCAAGACTACGGTTGAGCGCATTGACATGCATCATGACATGACAGCTCTTATCTGTGTTGTCTTGTGCGCTAGTCCAATCTTGTCTCAGAACAGACCTGACGGTGGCAAGTTGCCAAAAAAAAAAACACAGTTTGCAGTTATTTATTTGTAACGAAGTACTTAATACTTACCATAATACTTACAGAAGAGAAAGGATCTGCGAGGGTAAAAACGCAAATGTGTGCCTTTTTTTTGTCAATATTTTTGGTCTCCCTCTCCAGACGAAAAAGATACAATGTTGATTTTTTTATCATAGTGCTGACTTATGGTCTTAACAATCAGCTTCTTACAACCCAGAGAAAATAAGGCTTTATTTGAAGGCGGCAAAGCAGCCATATTAACCCGATGGCAGATGCAAATGTAACCGGCGTGTCAAGAAAAAATGTTTGGCTGAATTTTCTTCAAAATTGTAGGACAAACATCGATTTTAGTAAAAGGTGTTACTTCTTTCCCCACTCTCCTCTAGTTCATACCCTCTCAGGCACCTCCTATTTCCAGGGTCTTAGTAGATATAAGTCACCATTGCTACGATGTCGGCCTTCTTTTTTTGTACATAGTGTCAATTTGGCTATTCCAAACTTTTTTACCAATACTGCACCCGACCAAACCAAATTCTTCCGATTCATTTTTCCAACGTTTTTCACTCCCTTTACTGTTCAAACGAATCAAACGAACGAAATTGTATCAGAATATATAGCGCAGAATATATTTTTAAACGTCGAACAATGACGGATACGTTACCATTTTTAGGCTCTACTGAGGACGTTCACCCTCCCGTGTATGTATATAAATTTTATCAGAAACAAGTAGTCAACTAAAGTGTCTTTGTTATACACAACATTTCGACTATAAATTCAATTATATTTTCGCAATGTAATAGAAACTAGACCCCCAGATAAGGTGCTCGCAGTCGTCTTATTTTGTGCTTCGACAGAAATGATATTTTGAAAGTCATTGACACCGTGACCACCAAAGAAATATAAGACTTTTATTTGGAACGTGTAATTTATTTCACCTTAACTGTAATTGTATTCGGTGTATTAGGTGTGTGTTGGATCTCTCCGGTAATAAAGCAACCAGATATGGTTGGTAACTTTTTTTATTTATTAATATTATTCGGTTATTTTTAAGTTGTTACAAGTCGCTTAAGATGCATGTGATAGCGATGGCAGCCAACAGGAAAAAGCGACTTCTTTCTCTCAGCCATTAACTTTTTGCTGAAGTAACTAACACAAGGTTACAACAGTGTATTCTATTCTTTAGTGCCAGCTCAGTTAAGTTCGACTTACCAGTTCTCAACAGCCAAAATCCAGATGAAACAGAAATATTTTTGGTACATACATAATTATCACTTGGCATGTAAAATAAAACAGTTTGCACAGAATTATCTTAATATTTTTACTATGATAGAAGGATCTATGACAATTATATGTAAAACAAAATATCGGTTAAATGCTCGCCACAGCTTCGGTGGCATACCTCTATCCGATGATCCATATTTTCAATGACTCTGAGACATAATTGAGGTTCAATGTCGTTAATGTGCCGAATTATTTCATCCTTTATGTCTTGAATTATTCTTGGCTTATTGACGTACACTTTTTCTTCTAAATATTCTCAAAGAAAGAAGTCCAACGGTGGCGGCCAATTGACATCGCAACGACGTGAGATAATACGGCCATTGAATTTCTCGCGAAAAAGAGTCATTGTTTCGTTGGCTGTGTGTGTGAAATGGTCAGTAAGTTTCAGCTCTTGAGTCAATTCAAACTAGTTACAGTGTAAATTAAAATCTTTATCTAAAATTCGCATCTGTGATGTTCTTGTGATATTCAATTGTAAGGCACGACTAGAGTCGAGGTTGACAGCTCTTTTGCAACACTATCGCGAACAACAGCAATGTTTTCCGCAGAACGAAGTGGGCAAGCATGCGCAGGTGTTTTTATATTTCCTACAGACCCGGTATGCTGAAATTTGCGCGATTGTGGACACATTTAGTCGATTATGCTGACGTAATAATATATATAATAAGTATACATAATATACATAATAAGGTTTCAAAAATCATAACGCGCTACTCAATTGTGTACCTCTCCATGGTTGAATTTGTCAAACACTTAAACAAGGAAATGTCAAATTAAGTTGGGCAAGAAAACTTGACGTTAAGGTGTGACTCACATTGAACATCGTGCATTATGGTCGGACCACCCTTTACATAACAGTATTGTAGATCGTGCCTCGAGGAGGTAAATTACTACCTCGAAAAAGTATTTGTTTATGGTAGTGTGTCTTTTCCTCATTTATTTAAAGACCAGCTTCGCCTGTTCTTCAACTGTCGTGAATACTTCCACGAATGCATTCAATTCCATCTTCGTAACCCAACAGAAGGACTATTTGTAGATTATAGCGCCTTCCGTCTTTAATGCTGCCCTCTGCACTATCTTCTCCAGTACCCGACTGGTACATGACACTGCATCTCCTTGCCAAAATCCGGTTAAGGTTGCAAAAGGTTCGGAAGACCTTTTCTAGATCATTCAGAAATCATTCTAGAAATTCACAGGATACCAAATTCGGCCATCGCATTGAAAGTTCCATGCGGTTAATACTGTCATACGAGACTTTTTATCGATACAAATATGTCTCATGTCGATCTGAAAACCACGTAATTTCAAGGACTTGCCTTAAAGTACACATTTGGTCCATATTGCAGTGTAAAACGGTAAACAGCAGGATATAGAATAGCCTTCATTGTGCATGGGCCATATGGAGCTGACATTCCAAGCAAAGAGTTTGCTTTCATGTTTCCCAAGATTTAGGAGATGATCTGATACATGGTCTCTACCAGAACATCGCCACCTGCCTAAGTTCCCCCGCCTATGTTGTTCTTTATAATTTCATACATGCGCCGGCTTTCAATTTACTATTGAAGTGAAGATTACTGTGAGGAGTACTTCATCGACTTCAGTTGGAATACCTCTCTTAGTTCCATATCACTCTCTCCTTTCTGGTCATGCCTGCAAAGCAGATTTTGGAAGTCCTGTCTAGATACATCAACAATTCAAGTCGTTTCCGAGCGAAAACTTAAGTCCGTTCTTGTAGAAAACGTTATAACACACAATCCATTGCACCTAGTCCTTGTCCCACCCAAATCCAAAACAATTGAATGAATCTGTGGACGCAACATTCTCTCAACATTCTTCCTCCCAACATTCATCGCTCTCCTTCACTTTTCCCCAACCAAATATCCCAAATTTCCCCATCTGCCTACCCCATGCCCACAGTTCATCGTTCCACTGCGCATACGCCGAAAACACACACATTTTCTCACCCTTGCCCAAGACACCATCCACAAGTCATTCTCTCGCCAAACTATAGAGGTAGGTCATAGCAGTTAAGGCCGCACTCCGCAGCATCAGCGCTTTTCATTAGTCCTGCCAAACGAACAGCCTTTAGCAATGAATAGTCCACCTTTTCGGTGGGCCTGTCCATTCATTTCCTTTTCACTAGAAGCCTTTGTCTATGGACTGCTTAAAGTTTCTCCCAAACAGCTGCCCGTCATTCAGGGCTTCGGCACAAAGGAGGACTTTTGCTGTCAAGGATACATCACCATTAATTCAGCAGTCACCTCCCTCTTTTCAATTTCAGCCGTTTATTCCTTGATCTTGTGGCAGCCGACCATAATGACGTAGACTTACAGTCACCTTCGCTGCCACCACCACCTACTACACCGCCACACCAGGACAGCAGCACTCAGACGGGCGGCAGGATGCGGGAGGCAACGAAATGCTACAGCGGATACACCATTAAAATGTCCCAGTGCAACAAGCATCCCGATGTGTACACGTCTGTGCACTGCATAAAATGTGTCAAGTGATACGCCATTGAGGTGAGGAAGGAAGCTGCACAACGAGCGTATGTGTGACACGGTAAGTGCTGGAAATATCCTTGACAGGAAAAAATAAAACGTCTAAGGAAATGCATCGGGGCGTCGCGGTGTATGCCTCGTCCTTGACTTAGAAGCACTCTGCTCACTGCATGGCCCGGGCATCCTTTCACACATGCGAAGGGATAAATTGTATCGCCTGAGGACAAAGTTGCCCACAAATCAGACTTTTTGTTTTGCCACAGAATTTATTGCTCGCCTCCTGTGGGGAGGTCATTGTCGGGTTAAAGTTCCGTCCACACACCACCTTCACGTGTTTGTGTGGGATTATTTGTCGATTTTATTTCTTGAGTGCTCCTGCCGCACCGCCGCCGTCAGCGCCACCATCAGCGCCGCCACATATCTTTTTCATTGACAAGAGTTTGCCATTCGCTTTGTCACTAGTCGGTTTTTTTATGACTTTTAATGTGCATTCCGTGAGCTCATTGCCGCAGTCAGCACTTGCAAGGAGCACTGCACGTCCTGTCACATAGTTGACTGCAGCACACACATCCATACAGCGCATAGAGTGAATTCCTAAGGAGATTGTCGGTGAATGGAATTCCTGACTTCGTCGTCTTCGCGAAGAAACGCCATTTTACGCGCAGTCAACTTTGTCGTGTGATTCTTGTGCAGTGCTGTGTGTCGTATCCTGTTCAAGGATGTCAAATGCATTTTTTGTCAAGACAATCGCTCCAGCTCTTGCACTCCCAACGCCGCGCCGCGCCGCCACTCCCTGCACAGCGACTTGTCAATGCTGGCGACAGTAATTTAATGACAGTCGGAAGTTGATTGTTACACTCCGAACTGTCATATATGTGTGTCATACTTCTGAGGACGTGCTCCCTTTGGCATCTTTGAGAAAGAAGGAAGACACGAAAAAATAGAAGCCATCGCCAAGTTGTTGCTGTGCCCGCGTGTCTCTCTGGGTGGCTCTGTGTCTCCAAACTGCTGTGAAGAGGAAGTCAATTCATAGTTCTGTTCGTAGATTGGACGCCTTGAATGGCATTGTGTGTACCTTCTACCATCGCGCTGTCCTGCCTGTGAATGCGGGCGTTATTGTCGTTGGCTTTTTAATGTGGGTAATAAACATTTCCGTTCTGTTGGCAGTTTTGTGTTTAACAGTTCTTTTGCTTCTATGCTCTTTTTGTTCGTCTCCTTCTGAATGGAAATATTGCTGATGGCTGCTGGATGGCATTTTTTGTTTGATCAAACATAAAATTCTTTTAGGAGCGTCGGGACGTTATGGTGTATTATTAGGTTGTTCCGGCAGGTTATCCCAATAAAGCGAGTCCTTGCAAGGTTGGCACGCACAGATTTAATCGATTTTGGTTAGAATGTCAGCTGATGAAGGGCATTGTGTGTGTGTGTCTTTCCTGATGGGACGGAGCGTTTTGCAGCAATCATCTGAGTGAAAGGGAATCCGACCGGAAACATTCGGTGGGGTGGCTAGATTAGTTTTAACAAGTTAATCTGATCATTTAATTTGATGTAATATTTTGTACATACGTCATTAAAATATTTAAGATACTTAGATACCATGTGGGCCCTTTTCCCGACACATTTGTCGAGGTGGTCCTCGCCTGTTTTCGGAACTCTCCTCGCACAAAACCGTTTTCCTTCTTTCTTTTAAGTACCATCAATACAGTTTCCACAGCAACAAGTCCAGTGACAATTTGATAACATATCTCGCTAAAAAATAAATTTTTGAATTCAACCAAACCCACGAGAATAAATTTGGTAGGTGCACATGATATTCTGAGATATTAAGCAGGGTTTGAAACCAAGCTATTTTTTAGAACATTCGTGGTATGGATTAACTTCTTATTCAATTTTTGATGCATGAGGAATTTTAGAATTGTTCGAATTCATTTGTTTCAAATAAACACTGGTATACCTCAGACCTCTTTTCTGTCTCCGACACTCTTTCTCACTTTTGTATATAATCTCCTACCCGCTACTTCTAGTCCTTTTCATTCCTTTGCTAATGACAGCATTTAAATTTACTTATCTGCTCCAAGACTCCGGGCGCTGCACATCAGCCGTTAGATCGGAACAGCAGTGCATTTTAATCTCTCGTTCTAAAAATAAGGTCGAATTGAATGCTTCTAAAACGAAAGGCTGTCAACTGTCACCTAAGCGATATTAAGCAATTACCTATGAGTTACGCCTGTTGCGGCAAAACCAGAAATGATGATTGCCCCTAGTCCATCGACGAATTTGAGAACTTATTTTGACAGATATTCATGGATTTTTCACTGTTATTCACGAAATAATGTAAATGGCATCCTCCGATTGGTCATTTGGTTTAAGAAAACGATATAAAAAACAGTTGTCAAAAATGTTAAGGAGGAAGAGAGGCAAAAGTCGTGCATCTCTGTAATACTTCATTTCGGGGCAAAATCAGAAAGCTTTCAATCTAGATGCTACATAATCTCTAGGTTTTCTCAAAACATCCTGCCATCAATTTATGAAATTTAAAGGGTTTTCCAATAGGGACGTCACAACTTTAAATTTAATTTGTGAACGCACTTTTTCACTAATCAATTATAAAGATTTTCTACACAAAATTCGGAGTCGGTTAAAGAAACCTTAAGAGCGTCAACTCCAATTTTCGACGATGCTCATTTTTGGGTCAATGGGTTCATCAATAAGCAAAATATCGTTTAGTTGGGTGAAAATTCACATGTGCTTCATGAATAACCACTTCATCCACAAAAAACAACTGTTTCTTGCGGTTTGCACGCGGGCGGAGTTATTGGGTCATATTTTTTCGTCGAGAATAACGATCGTCGCGTTACTGTGAGTGGTCAGCGTTATAGCGCCATGATTACCGATTATTTTTGGCCCGAATTAGAAGATATGGACGACATGTGGTTACAACAGGATGGTGCCGCAAGCCACACAGCACACGTTACAATCAATTTATTGAAGAGTAAATGTGGTGAGCGTGTTATGTCAAGAAAAGAACCAGTCGATTGGTGGCCTCGTTCATGCGATTTAAAGCCGCTTGACTATGTCAGCGTGGGGCTACGTTAAGTCATTGATTTATGTCAACAAGCCGATGACGATGGAAGAACTCAGAGCCAACATTGAACGCGTAATAGCGGTCGTTTCGGACGAGATGTGTGGCCGAGTGGTTGGAAATTGGATCCAGCGAATCGATCGCTGCAAACATTCATGAAGTCGAGTTCCATTCATAAATGTTTTGATTGTACTTCAAGCTGGTAATAAAGTTTTTAAAATAACTCAAATTTTTTGCGTTTTATTTAAAACAGAACTTGGCAAGCCCTTATTGAAACTCTTAACATATAGTATACAAGCTTCGAGCATCATTTTAAAGTTCATCATGTTGAGCCTAGAAGCCCAAGACATGGGGCACCTCCGTGAGAGTATTCAAACTTATCGGAAACAGCAATGTTGCGATGCATTCTTAAGTGACCTATCCAGTTTAACTGTGCACTTCCTATACTTCTACTCGTCACGCCGCGGGTACTCATCCAGACCAAATCCAACAAGTTTAGTAATGTTTGCTGGTGGATAATATTCGGCAAAATATTACAAGCCAGGGATTCAATAAGTTCAACTCGGCAATTGAGAGAGATTGAAAGCCATTCGTTCAAGGCGTCCTTGAAAGTGATCAACCCATTCACTGGGAAGAGCATTCCCATCAGACTATAAGCAAACTCAGCTAAAGGCAATGCAATATATGACCGCTGTTAGATTAACATCAGACTTATTTCAGTGCGATCAACTTTTCCCAATGGTATACCATAAAGACTACCTGTACCGAAAATGACCGGTGCAGTATCGAAATTTAACGCTATATACAAAAGAATAGCCTCAGTACACAAAAATATGCCAAAATCAAATTATTGAACCGAAATTTAAAGAAAAAAGAAAACTGTGATAAAATAAGGATTCTTGGTTACGCATCAACATTATGAAAACAAAATTAATGTTTTGCATCGCATTCAATGATTTGTTTGGTTGCAACCATTCTCATTTATTTCATACCGTATTCTTGATTGTTATTGTAAAAATAAAATTGAATGGAAAAAAATGCAGACAAAGATTGAGTGCAATAAAATTGAAAAATTAGACTAAAATAAAAATATAATATATAATAATATGGGTGGCACGACAGTCCGAGGCGGACCTGGGCCTAACTTCTCAGCAACCACTCGTGTTGTGCGTGCTATTCTCTCACCAGTGGAAGGGACCTACAGTTTAATGCCGACTCCGAACGGCTACATTGAGAAGCTTTTTCTAGACAGGAAAATACTCTTTGAGCATTGTCAGTGACTCGAAGGAGGTGGAGCTGTGAAATATGAAAGGTGGTAAATTCGGGTATTGAACCTGGCACCCTCTGCGTAGGAGTCGACGCCACGGCGACCCACAAAATAAAAATATAACAGTAGACTCTCGATATAATGAACTAATAACAACAGCACCTGTTCGAGCGTTAACTCCTTAAACCAAACATCATCAGAATGTGCATTTTTTTAAGTACAATTAATGAAAAATAGAATATAATTACAATTTTTCTAACTCACGCATGGAACCCATGGAGGGTCTGAGCCTGGGCACTAGCTGCCTTCCATCACTGACGGTCATAGGCACGCTGCTTCCAGTCATCAAGCCCAAGCTGTCTTGTATCCGCGATTACTTGGTCCTTATACCGGAGGTTCTCCCAGGTTAGAAGACCCTCTTTCCTGGACCATAATTGTCCATGCGATCGATGTGGCCGATCCAGTGCAGTCGACGGGTTTTTGCCTTCCGGAATACAACCACATCCTGGTACAGCTCGTAGAGCTCGCGGTTGTAACTTCTCCTCCATTCGCCTTCCTCGCAGACGGGACCATATATCCGACGTAGAATTTTTCTTTCGAAGGCACCATGCTCTTTTTCCTTGCATTTCTTTAAAAGCAACTATTTATAGAAACTAATATTTTATTTTTAACAAAAGCAACTTTTCCTTAATAATACGTAATTCAAGAAAATCTGTAAGTATATGCCATAAGTTGTTACCCTTTTCAGAATTAAAATTCAGACAAATGAGAGCAAACCATTTGGAGTTTAAAGCTCACTTTCTGGAGGATGTCTGGGCGCTGAGTTTCTTCTTAAAGAAAGAGCAGATCAGTTACCCCGTTTCTGATTGAGGTGACAATTTTCCGCCTGATTCATTCGTATTAATGGCTGTGGTAGTAGCAATGGCTTTTTTATTTTAGCGCTAGCCAACACTCTGGTACATGTGTTAACGTTGCTCCCAAAACCACTGATATATCAACCTTAACTGAATGTATTTCTTGTACTAGTTCTATGTAGTAATTCCCTCTCCCTTCTGTTAATACTACAGACAGGATTAAGCTACTTCATATTTCTGGCCATAAATGTAATCTTTTAAATGTATACATAATCGTGCAAGATTCTCACAGAACACAATGTCTAGAACAAACTATAAATTTGGACGATTGTATATATACTGTCAACTGCATAGAACTAATGCGTCTTGGACGTTTTCTTGCATGATGAAGTGTTGAAAGATAATACACATAATATGTAGCTAGATTTTTTTTGTTCACTATTTAGCATAGCCTGTTTGCATGTATTGCGTGTTCACTATATTAGACTATCCACTATACCCAGCGTCCACTGTATATATATATATATTCTTTAAGTAATTCTGTAAAGGTATTAAATAACATAATCCAAAATTGAACAATATATGTTCTAGTGTACCTAAATCGGCTTTATGAAAGGTGAGCTCCTTAGTATTCAACTTTTATTTAACTTCCAAAAATTACCATTTTCATTCGGTGCACAGTTCTTACGGCTATTTTGTAGGACTATCGACTGCGGAAGGCCAATGTTTCCTCAATTCAAGTGAGTGTCCGAGATTCCTTAATTATTACGAAACTCAGTTAAAATTAGCTTCTTACTTTTAATGGCTTTGAATGTCAAAACCAATTCCGCAGCTGTCATCACTATTATTCACACGGATCTCACTTGAATACAGCTGCGGCTCGCTGATCGATCACTGTTCACTGTTCATTTCGTCTTCCATCAACGAATACATTTCGCATAAGTTGGACAACGTACTAAATAGGCTTCGGGTAACGAGTATTGGCATTGTGACGCGGCACTATGATCATTTAAGTATGTATTGCTACAAATTTTTTGTGGACCATCGTATTTTAACAATCACATCCCAATTACTTCCGCTCGAAAAAGTGGAGCATTTAAAGAAACTGCAGCACCACTTCGCAACCGAATTCATAACAGCACATGTCCAAACGAGTGTACAAGAACCAAACGAGATTGACTGGAGTTATATTCTATTCATCATCATTATCATCAACCGGGGTAAGCCACCAGATCTCCTGGCAACTGGATCCTCCGCCATCGATTCTAACTCATCGGGATTTATGCTCAAGCGTACCCAGGCGAATTTACGGACTTGGTCCAACCAGGTCGCCTACGTGATGGAGTCGCATTCAAGGCACGCCTTGAGCACGGTGGAGACCTTCGTGCTACGTGACCAAACCAACGAAGCATAGCTCTTTCCGTTCAAAGAAGCAGCTGCTCAATGTTGAATTCCTCGCGCACTGTCGTATTTATAAGATATCTTATCTCAGCAGCTTGCATTCGCGATCTTATTCTTTCTGTCATTACCTAAATTTCATGACCATAGGTTAATGTTGGAACAAATACTGAGTTTAAAACTGCTAACTTGGCTTTCACACTAACCTCGGCATTCCTGGTTAAAGATCTCCCAAGTTGTGTCAAAACTGATCCATCTTGACCAATCCTACATTAATGTTTAGCATTATTCCTCGTACCACTCCTATTCACATTGTCGCAATGTAAATTCAAGTTTTTATCTTCAAGTATTTTGCTGCTTCACCAGGGCACCGCATTGTCTTGAGTCGTCGTCCTTTTGAAAAACGGCCAATGAATGATACGCCATAATTATTATTTATAACGAGATGGTCGAGATTACCTTGAATCAGCGATGTGCCCAATTTCACGAGATTCACATTTAATCATGTTATCGACTTGAAAACTTCTTCGAATGGGATCCTTCTATTCATGTCGCCTTGTGAACCCCCGACATGGAGGTTTGAATAACATCTCTCCTCGCCAACGATTAGTTGACGTCCTATCCGATTTCAAATGATGAGGGATAATTCAATAAAACTTCGAAGAAATTTGTCTTACAATCTATCTTGGAGAGAAAGAACATCAAAAGCGCACAAAAGACATTCAATAGATCCGAAACCCGGGCAGTCATCCTCTCATCCATGTTTTCTACATCTCTCTTCAAAAATCAAGCAAAAATCTCATTCACCGAATAGATCTCAACTGCAAATGTACTTACAACTCGCACAGACAGACAGCCAGCCAGCCACCACAAGCCAATGCGACTCATACGCCCTCCATTCAATGACCGTGCTCACTAATTGGAATTCACTTCAAAATATATTGACTCGGCAACAAAACCCCGCTGCTGCAGCGAACGTGCACGTCCTCATTAAATCCACCAAATCTAGGTTCCCGATTTTCATTCGTGCCGCCCCCGCACCGCACCACTCCCTCCGTGCACTGTCATGTGCACAATGGCAGGCAAACATTGCAAAAGCAAACTATTTGAGCCCAAAACTCAATTCTGAGACATGAAGCAGCAAACAGATGATTGCCCGAAAATTGCACTCGTCACATCCAGCCAACGTCATCATCGTAATGCGCTGCCGCGCATCCCTTGGATTAGACTTTGGCTGTTGCTTTTGTAGCTTGTCATTGACGGGATGGCAATTTAACTTTTCCGCATGTGAAAAATCTTGGCAGCAAAGACTGGGACAGGTATCACACTCCCTCTGAACGACAGGGAGACGGTACAAAGCGCGTGGAAAGGTGATATGAATTTAAATTACTGAAGTGGTGCGCTTGACGACAGTCCTGGGGGAAGTTAGCATGAGAGTTGAACAGTGCCCAACTAAGTTAAAGTAAATCAAGTCGTGATTTACTACTTCTCCCCTAATTAGGAGAGATGAACTGCGGTGCGCTGGAGATAGACGCAATTAGTTGGTAGAAGATGTGGAACGTCCTCGTGTAACAGGGACTGCCTGTGGGGTCGGGTCGGGGGCGAACAAACTGAAGTGCATTCTTCTGTGTTGAATTGGCTGACTTGAGATGCGTTGACGATGAAATACGACTAATGAACCACATCTTGTTAGAGGAAGTCGCATCTGGTGAGCGACCTCGTCCACAGAAAGTGATGCGCGGCTTATGGAAACCCAATGAACTTGTTGCGGCGCTGTGTCCTCCACCAACTCCTGTATCGGAGCCAATTAAATTGTTTACTCAAGGGTGAATGTGTTTCCTTGAACTGGATAAGAATGCTTCTTTGTTACAATGAAGTGTAGACGTCAAGTCACCCGTGCGTCGGGTCAGTGAATGCCTTCGGTGATTTATTGATTCAGTGGGGTGGAAACAAATTGTTTCAAGATATTTGGGAGAGACATCTTCGTTGCGATTAAATGGAATTGATGGTGCAGCAGTCAGGGAAACAAACAAATTTACATCCATCGGGTGGTTAAATTTCTGCGGATGGGAGAAGCAGCAATTGAATCAAGTTATGAATGGGAGCAATGCACCGGAAACGGAATTGCAAATAGGAAACCAACATTACAAAAGGTAGTAGGCCAAGCTCAGTATGTTTGGATATTAATGGAGTTACATAACACAGTGAATGACTGTTGATTCGAATCTGCATATGTCTGTTGCAAAGGTGATGACCAACTTCTTAGTACACCAGACGAGCAAATAGACATAACAAGAGGAGACGAAGAAACCCTTCAAACAATAGTCAGGCGTCAACTATCGAGCCGAGAAGTTGAGTGGAGGAGTAGTCCTGCTAATTTTGGGCATTTAAGTGCTGTGATGTTGGACATATAGCTTCTAGACGGCAGTTCGGATTTAGAAGAAATTTGGTAGAGTGTCTGAAGTAGGGTAATCCGAAACAGAACATGGGCCAGTCCTCAAAAGTTTGATGAGGTTGTGTGTCTTAGAAGCTGTCTCCATTTGTATCATACAACCGAGTCTGAATACAGAAAGTTCTATCCTAACGAGGTCCCGTAAAATAAGGCAAACTTGAACAGGATGGATAAATTTATTATCAGGCTAACCTGAGGGGCACTACTCACTCACTATATACCATGAAAGGGTGCGCCTCAACGGCTTTGTCCCACTTGAACAATTCCCCTATCTCGACAAAATTTGCCTCATACAGGATACGGAGGGATGCCATCTGATCTTCCATATCGTACGTCGAACAGTAGACAGGTGACTCCAATACGATCCGGATGTCCCTCGCAGTCACGAGGATCTCCTCTGGTTCAGAAGAGCGATCTATGCTAGGGCCAGGTGAGAGTGTGCTAGAGAACGGCACTTTTATTGGTGTTTGCACCAGAACCATTCCCCACCGGTGTTGGCTCTTGCTCACAGCGAGACAGTTGACCATGGTGGTAGGCTTTAAGATAAAAATTATAAAAAATCAAAAGAAAAGGTGCATCATGGTGTATACGTGTATATTAACGCCCTGGTGCACACATCGGATCACGAGGACACAATTAAGTAAGTTTTAAGTTTAATCTTTTGTTAGGTTGAGTTAGTTTTAACCCCTGCTTTGCCAACGAGAGCAGGCAGCATACAAGGCGACGCTGGACAGAAGGACGGGAGCGGTTCGTGAGCTCTACGAACTTAAAAGAAGGGAAGAGCACCGGCTTCTCAAAAAGAAAAAGAAAGAGTATGAGAAGCCCGCGATCGAGGAAATGGAGAGGTGTTATGGCAGAAATGATGTTCGAAGGTTCTACCAACGGGTAAAACAACTATCCAATGGATACGAAATTCGGACAGAAGCCTGTCGCGACGCAGAGGGACAACTCGTAGTAGATTCGCAGTCGGTACTGAGAATCTGGAAAGATCATTTCTATAGACTGGAAGACTCCAATACCTCTGTCAGGCATAATGTTCCACTCAACGCAATTGACGATGATCAACGAGAATTCCGTTCCCCGACCTAGACGAAGTCAAGATATCGATATCGATACTAAAGTCGAAGAAAGCTGCTGGTGCAGACGGACTGTCTGCGGAACTGTTTCAGGCAGCTGGAGATGAGCTGGTAAGGTACATGCACCAACTCACCTGTAAGATATGGTCGGAGGAAAGCATGCCTGCCGATTGGAATCTCAGTATCGTTTCCCCGATCAACAAGAAAGGAGACCCCTATAGAGGGATAAGTTTCCTGAACATCGCTTACAACATCTTTGTCTGCCGTTTTGTGTACTCGCTTGAAGCCCTTACAGGTCCATATCAGTGTGGCTTCAGGCCAGGGAAGTCCATTATCGACCAGATCCTCGAAAAGACCCAAGAGATGCAGATCGAAACCCACCACCTTTTTGTCGATTTCAAGGCCGCATATGACAGCGTGCATAGGGACGAGCTATACAACGCCATGTCTAGTTTTGACATTCCTGCCAAACTCGTTCGGTTGTGCAGGATGACGATGGAGAATTCTCGCTGCTCCATCAAGGTCGGTAACGAGCTCACTGAGACCTTCAATGTCAAAAAAGGTTTTAGACAAGGCGACGCGCTGTCATGTGATTTCTTTAACATCACTCTGGAGAAGATCGTGCAAGACTCACACGCCAACACTAGAGGCACGATCTTCCAGACGTCCGACAACTGTTAGAATACGCGGGTGCCATTGACGTGATTGGCAGAACACAGCAAGCCGTCAATGAAGCGTTTGCTGGTATTGAAGCGGAGGCGGCCAACATGGGCTTAGCGGTGAACGAGGGCAAAACGAAGTATATGCTGTCATCGAGAAAGGACACACAAGATCGACGACTTGGCCAAAACATCACCATAGGCAGCTATAAGTTCGAGTTAGTCAAGGACTTCGTCTACCTCGGTTCGCAAGTGAACAGTACGAATAACACCAGTACCGAGGTTAAACGCAGAATAACTCTTGCCAATCGCTGTTTCTTTGGGCTCAAGAGGCAATTTAGTAGTAGAGTCCTCTCTCGAAGGACCAAGCTGACTTTATAAGACCTTGATCATCCCAGTCCTGCTCTATGGCGCAGAGGCATGAACAATATCAAAAGCGGATGAAGAAGCACTTGGTCTTTTCGAGAGAAAAGTTCTGCGTTGAATATTTGGTCCTGTCTGCGTTGATGGTTATTGGAGAAGAATTTTCAACCACGAACTGTAACCACGGGCTGTACAGCGGCATGAGCCTAGTCAGGCGCCTACGGATTCAACGACTAAGATGACTGGGCCATGTAGAGCGCATGGAAAACACTGCTCCAGCCCGGAGAGTCTTCGACTCCGAACCAGTGGGACAACGCAATAGAGGACGCCCACGGTATCGATCGTGCCGGCTGGAGAGGCTTACTGATTGAGGCCCAGGTCCACCCCGGACAGTATCACCAACAGAAGAAGGAGAAGAAGGAACTCACCACACAAACTTCTGCTACGATATGGAATGGTAGTGCTTTGTCAGACTATTTTGAGGTTAAAACTGGGGTTCCACAGGGCTGTGTACTTAGTTCTCTTTTATTACTGGTTGAGGCCCAGGTCCATCCCGGACTGTAGTGCCACCAGAAGAAGAAGAAGTTTGTTTTCAGGTAGTTTTTCGGTTAATCCAAGATTTTCTAGTTTTCTTGATAATTAAAATTAATCAAAAATTGTTTAAGCCGAAAGGCACAGCTTGGAGTAATCGCAAAGTGTCAGTAAGTTAAGATTATATTCAATTAGTTATTTAAGATAATTAAGCAAGTCTTTAGAATCTTTTTGTCTAGCAAGTAAGTCGTATTCATATAAATAAAATTAAACTACATGAAAAAACGTGTGTTGACTCCCACGCAGTGGATGCCAGCCTCGAATCCCCCATTTACCAACGTTATTATTTTACGGCTCCAGCTCTTTCGAGTCACTGGCAATGCTAAAAGAGTTTCAGTCTGGAAAAAAGGTTCTAAACATCCACTCGCGAAATAATACTAGTGGTTGCTGAGAAGCTAGGCCCAGGTTCATCTCGGACTGTCGCGACACCAATATTATATTATTATATTAAATTCAATCTGCCCTGGATATAGTAAGTTTAAGCTTGAAAGGCAAGTCGTTCTGAATTGCTGGGTGGTGTGGAATCAATCCGATGATGTTTTTCGTCAATTTTGGCTTGCTGACATTGAAACGCTATGAATGGCAATTTAGCAGACGATAGTTAAGAAATCCATAGACCATTATATTATAACAAAAAACCAGCCATCTGATTAAATTAGTCGTCTTCTGGATCTATCCAATCTTCTGCGCAATTCTCTTAATTTTCTAACAATTTTATACGGAAAGTCCGTAAGAACCTTCTACAAAGTATTAGAAAACTTCAAGAAAAGCTGCATGAAATCGCTAATGTCGTTCTCACTTTATTGCGGGACCAAGGAATACATGTATTCATTTTTATATACAGTATCGTACAGACATCTAATTCGGTAAAAAAGATAAAAATTAAGATCGAAGTGTGCCAATAAACCGGAATGCACTGTACTTAGATTTTATAGACAAAACATGCACCAACTTAAAGAGGAATGCGGGCAGTTTTTATTTGTTTATTTCATCATTCATCATTTTTTATCATCCATAAATTACAAAAGCATGATAGAAATATTTTTTTGTATTAATTTACCTTGGCATGTGATTTAGAAAGTTGCGATACTACTCACTGCTACCTACGAAGAACATGTGGAAAGGAACTTCGAGCGAACCTGTTTCATTCCCATTTTGCTTAAGATTATTTAATCGGATCAATTCCAATGCATGCACATTCGTATCTGTAGATCAAACGTTAACAACGAGATATGGATGTATTTTCTCAGTTCTGAGATAATGTAGAGACAGCTTTCCAACAAAATAAAAATAAACAGAGAGATAAATCTTATCACCACTCGTTAAGCTTTCGTGGAACAGTGTGGAAAGGGCATTGTCCAGAAAGACTGTAGAGTGAATACATTCCAATCGATTGTACCCTATAGTCATAAGGCTGCCCGAATTGTGTACAATTTATGGTTATCAAGAATCAAGTTTCTACTCAAAAGCATCTACTTTGAATTTTCATATTTTGAACGATTGCCTTTATTTAGAGGAATAGCATTAACGTAAACTGGTACTCTGCGTAGGTGCTTACCTTGTAGTCCATCTTTTGAGATGCTCAATCCGAAATTTCTGATCTTCGTATAAGTTGTCATGTACTCAACTGCAGACAGAGGCAAGTCATTCGATCTCAGATTTTTTTTAGGTGATATTGTATGTATGCATATATATTCGCAGCGTTGAGTATGGGAGGGAGATGGAAATAACAAAACCACAATACGCTGTCGAAACTGATAATTTATTTATGGTACAATTATGTACAATTATAGGTACAATTAGGTACAAAATAAATAGGTACAATTATTTACAAAAATGTGGAAAACGTAAATTCGAAAGAACACTAGTTCGTATTCGTATATATATTAAATTAAAAAAAATATGATTAAGGAAGATGGATTTAGGTACATTAAATCACCTCGAGGCGTTTGACTTTACAAACATGGGGTACATTAGAATATGTGGTGTACACTCTGGTTTCCTTCTAGAGCTCCCTGGTCCATATTCAAAACAGGTTGATCCATGTAAGCAGTACTTTTTCTAAAAGTGTAATATTGAGTTCGTTTCGTTTTTTGTGCATTTATTTTTTGTTATATTCTTTAAAGGGTAGTGCAACTATAATGCGCGATGTTAATTGTGAGTCACACCTTAACGTTAAGTTGTCTTGTCTAACTTATTTGAATCTATAAATAGTGAAGTAGGATTTTGCACGTAAAGCACATACAACAACCTACTGCCTATAACTGCCTATAATTTCGGCAGTGAAAAGTGACTGCCTATAAAAATACGAGTTCGAACTTTTTTTACGAACATATAATTTGTTTTCTTCGTATATTCTGACATAAAAATTAAAGCCACTGCGGTTCGTTTTTTCGCATCTTACTTCACTTCACTATCGATAGCGATGAAAAAGAAACACGGCTACTGTTTCAGTGTTCGACAAATTCAACTATGGAGAGGTACACAATTGTGCAGCGCGTTAATCCACAAACAGCGACTGTTTTGAGCGGTTTATGGGCTGGCGGCATCATCAGGCCGTACTTCTTCGAAAATGAGGAATGGTAGTCGCTATCGCGAAATGATAATCGACTTCCTGTGTTCAGAAATTGAGGATATGGACCTTCCAATAGGAATGTGCCACTTGCCACACAACCAACGAAAAACGAAAAAAACGAAAAATGACACCTTTGCGCGAGAAATTCAATGGCCGTGTTATCTTACGTCCTGTCGATGTTATTTGGCCAGCACGATCATGTGATTTGACACGGTTGGACTTCTTTCTTTGAAGTTATTTAGAAGAAAAAGTCTACGTCAATAGCCAAGAACAATTCAAGACATAAAGGATGAGATAATTCGGCACATTAACGACATTGAATCTCAATTATGTCTCAGAGTCATTGAAAATATGGACCATCGGATAGAGGCGTGGCGAGCATTTCACCCATATTTTGTTTCACGCATAATTGTCATAGATCCTTCAATCATAATAAAAATATTAATTTTTATTCTTTGCAAATTTTTTTTTATTTACAATTATCAACGTGGTTTCGTTGGACCACCCTCTTTATATACTGAATAATAACTACTCGCTTTATTAATAAAAAGCAAAAAAGTGAATTAAATCAACAAGGTACATTTGAAACTTCTTCTACTTCTACTGACAGTCTGGGATTGGACCTGGGCCTCAGTCAACAAACCTTTCCAGCTGACACGACCTTTAACCATTCATTCTACATGGCATAGCTAAGTATAGACCAGTACGGCCTTAAGTATAATTTCTATTCAAGTAATGTTTTTTTTTTGTTTTTTGGCGGCCGCGGCTTTGTGGTACGTCGCCTTCTACGCAACCTAACCTCACTATCTGGGTTCGATTCTCGGCCCAGACCTCTTTCGAGTCACTTACAATGCTCAAAGAGTAAGTATTCTCAAAGTAAGCTTCTCAAACTTGGCTATCCGAAATCGGCATAAAACTGTTGGTCCCTTCCACTCGGGAGGGAACAATAGCATGCACAACACAAGAGATTGCTGAGAAGCTAGACCCTAGCCCTCTACCTTCTAGCGAAGCCCATAATAATATTATTATTACTTTAGTATAACTTTTATCTTTAGTAATTCATGTCGTGATTTTGAGAAGCTTTTTGACTTAGTTTGTGCCAGACTTTGTTTAGTACGCAAAACACACTCAGAAAACTAAACATTTATTTGTTTTTATTTACTTTACGAGAAAACACAAAGGCAAGATAACCTTCTGTAGCAGAACATTACTTTATTTCCGGTAAAATTCAACGTTTTTGTTTCTTACAAACTACTGCGCAGTGCTCAGTGATTCTCGAATGAAAACAACTTTTGAAAGCAGTTGGCATTGACACCCAAGCATCAACAAATAAAAAATATAGTAGACGCATTCAACAACAAAATTAGTTATAATTCATGGTGGAAGAATAAGGTGTGCTGGAAAGTTCTATTGAACCCCTGCGTGACGTCTTAGCGGGAATTTGTATGTCACCAGAAACTTAAAGGTGGAAACAAACAAACATATTTCATGCACTTAAAAACAAAAGCGGTTTACTATTCAACATTCTCCTATCATTATGAATACCAACAGGCAACAGCAGAGAAAGCCTTGAGCCCAACCCTTCCTCTAGCCCAAGCCACAGTTAAACTTGTTTACACCAGTTTGACTCCCATTTCAAAGTTCCCCCCTCAATCGCCACTTCTTCAAAAATGAAAACCCCACCGTCTACCACGAACTTAAACATAAAATATGCATCACACCAATCATACCCTATGAATGCGAAACCATTCGGCAATCCCCCAGCTCCCCCGAGATGAATCATAGGCAACCCATCATGTTGTGGAATTATTCCGACCGTCTAAAGACTACACATCAGCAGTAGCAATCTCCCGCTCGACGTGTACGCCGCAGTTGTTGGCGACCCTCGCTCTGGTGTAGATATTGTTGATATTTTATTTAAACAAATTAATAATGGCAAACAATCGACTTGTTGAGATTCCCCAAAACGAATGGCCGTCGCTGCAGCACTTGTATCGGAATAGAAAGAAAGAAGCGTGCTCGTGGAATATGCTGCAGAACTACATCAACTGGTTTGCGAAAGATTCGACGATAAGCAATGTGAGGGTATACTCGCTGAACGGGGAATGGAGCGATGGCACATTCATTATTCAAGTGAGTTGTGTGCACACAGTGGTGTCGCTTTTTTCATTTTCATTTTCATTCTCGCCCCCCTCGACAGGATGGGTTCAATTTGATGTTCAACACTTTGGACGACTGCCAAGAGCGACTGTTTAACGCCCTTCAATGCATTGATCAGATAGCTACCGACTCGACTCGTGATTATTATTCACTCCACGACTACGTGCATCGCGTCAAGCCGACAGTGGATAGATTTATGGGCCGGATAGGCCCAGATGTAACCGTAATCTGGTATCACCTGCCAAGGGAGGAAGCACTAAACTTCAAGGTTGAGTAAGTGATTAAAGTTCGACTTGCCGTGAGTGACATTACCATTTGTTGCAGTGCTCCCCAAGGTGTCACCGTAGCGCCGCTCACACAGGCAAATGTGAAATGCATTAACGATCTGTGGACGTATGGCAAATCCGGCAGTGACGCCTTCATTAGCCGGTTAATTCGCCTGAATCTGCACGCTGGGGCGTTCGCCAAGGACGGCACTTTGCTGGCGTGGTGTGTACAAATGCCAATCGGATTTCTGGGATTACTCCACGTGCGGGAGGACCATAGACGAAGGGGACTTGGCAGCTTAGTGGTGCGAGCTTTGTCGAGGACAATGGCAGAGAAGGGGATTGAAGTGGCGGCCAGTGTTGTGGACAGCAACATGCAGTCGAGACAGATGTTCGAACGGCTCGGCTTTAAGGAGACGGATCGATTGTACTGGGTTAAACGTCCAATAAAGAGAGACTGAGATCTTAAAGACGTCAAACTGTTGAATGGTTGTTTGCAGAAAGTCTCCTCGGGGGATTCCCTTGGTTGTCCTTTAATTAAAATGTGCTCCTTCTCGGAAGTATCAGCACTCGCCGTCAAATAACCATCCCACAAAGTATTACAGATTTAATCCGGCGGAGTATTAAGTCTACTCTACCGTTCTTCAACAGTCGCTGGGAGGTTCCTTCGTCAAAGACCAACATGAATTTTAACTCAAATAGAAGTAATAAAGTCACTTAAGCCTCCCTTTGTTTCACGCTGACAGGATGCTCACTGTGATGTCACCAGAAGGGATAACTTCGTCTCCTTTCATTCAATTTTTCCAGCAAAACAGACGAAAAAAAAAACTTTATTAAATTCAACTTTTTGAAAAGTTCACAGACATAAGCCGTCTCTTTTGCATTTTATCGACTTTTTTGTTTTTCGTCATCGTCATCGTCGATGGCGTTCGTTTTTTTTTTTACCCTCGTGTTGTTCGGTGTTTGAATTCGAAAGATACACTATTTGAAACTATTGGGAATCAATTGGAAAAGTTAAATTTGTTAGCTCTGGCGGAACGGACGGAACCAAAGCACACTCTATGCCGCAGTGAATGGGTGGAGGGAACTTTTTCAAAAGTGAAAACTTGTGTAGGGGATTGAAGAGGAAACTTAGAGCGGATGAGACATTTTGTAGCACTTTCTGAGGAGTTAGTGAAGCTTCAAAAACGCAGTTGGGTCCCATCAGGCCATGGATAGCAGTGATTGATGATGTGGTATGGAAGGTGTGACTTAAGGATATGTGGAGGGCCCTCGGCGCGGTGCTTTAGACCGTGAACCTCCGGGAATTCTAAGAGTAGAATAAACTTTCAATTTGTGCAAACAATGCACTTGTGCTGTATCGAATTACATCGCACTCACGTCGGGGCGACAAGTATGTTCAGAGAGAGAACCTTTGTTCGTTCATTCTTCTGGAGCTCAATACGAAAAGTTGCATTAAGAGGAATAAAAGAGGATTCTCTGTATTCAAAGAGCTGTTAATGACATTCATACCAAGTTGTGTTACCACAGGTTAAATTATTTAGTCCCAGAAGCTTAAAAAAGGTGTCGTTTTAAATGAGTCTTTATTTCTATTATTATAGAAAACATTAACAAAATGTTAATTCACTTATATACCGTCAAAATTTATCCACAAGGTTCAGTGCGTAACACGAAAGGGAATTAATTTACGTGAACTCATTCACCTGGCAGTTGTGGCGATTGCGGTTCAGCTGATTATCTGTTGTGTGCCCTAATGTACATTTTATAAATGGGGATATATTCGCTATGGCGATGTTTGTCAGATTCATGCACCCATTAGTGCGGATGCTGCTCGACCTAAACGATAAGTTAGAGGAAATTTTCAAAGAACATGGCCCCTAAACAACAAGGTTCGATAATCGAAAAGAAAAGGCGATGGATTAAGGCGTTCGTCGCGACATACAGTCGACTGTCGAGGCTTATGGTTGCTTTCGCTGGCATCTTGATGGATAACATTCTAGTCATCGTTACTGTCACCACCTTCACTCCCATACAATCTATGCCCCACCCAAATTCCAAGTCATTTCTATGGAACGTAATTTCAATTTTCTATGCACTGCCCTGCTTGGATCTCATGCTCGTCGTAAGGTGGTATCGCCGCATTCAATTAGAAGTTGGACGGAGTAAGAGTCTCGTTGAGACCTGCTGGATCAGGCAAGACTTCGAGCTGAGGATGAATGTGAGTATGGTTCCTCGGACAAGTGGTGCATTGATGTGGGCATTTTCAGATGCACAGAATTCACAACGAAGCGGACAGCTTGGAGTACAGCTTGGCCGTTCATCTCTAGCGCATCGAGACACTGTCTCGCCAGACCGGCAGAGCAGTTTGGATAGTTTTCGCTCTGTTCGTAGGCTCTAATATACCCAATTAATACAAGCTGTAACAAAATATTATTTACTACTTGGTGATCATATATATTTATAATGTACATATACAAGAGGATTGCCGTATAAATACTTAATCTTCAAAAGAAGAACGAATATTTTGGAAAAGTCGCGGTTTATTTCTCAACATTTCATTTTAGTTCGTTAATTTTAACTCGATACATTTGACACGGCAATGCCTCAACTTTTTTAATCCGTCTAAAAAATACGTTTACTGAATTTCTGCAAAGTATGAGGTATCCAAGTTGGAGGCATCATTGGGCTCAAAATTCTACCGGATGAAGTTTTTTAAGTTTGGAAAAAAAGAAAGAAAAGAGGTCGGACGCAATCATGCAGTATATGACCCACACAGTTTGTTGAGATGGCTACTATCTCCGCTAATTCACGTATCGTCAGTCGATAGCCTGCCAATACGAGATCGTGAATTTTTGTCACGTTATCCTCAGTGGCTTCCACGGGACTTCTGGGCATGGCTCATCAAAAACCCATGTGCGACCACTTTGAAACCTTCTTAACCCATTTTTGACGGTCGCCATCGAAGAAAAAGAGTAACCGTACACAGCATCCAAGCACTCTTTGATTTCGATGGGCGATTTCCCTTTCAGAAACAGGAATCGAATCGCAGAGGAATATTTCTCTTTATCTTTTATCCTTTCCAAAATCCTCGGACATTCCCAGTCATGCGATAGCACAAATCCGCTGGCCCGGATGGTATTCCCCCTATACTTCTGAAGAGGTGTTCTTCTGTGCTGGCAAAACCACTGCGTAAGCTTTTTCATCTATCCTACTCTTTAGGTCTCTTTCCGAGCAGATGGAAAACAGCATTTGTCCAGCCAGTCTCTAAAAAGGGCGAATCTTCGTCACCCACCTCGTACCGACCCATAGCACTAACGTCCCTTCTTTCAAAGGTCATGGAAACGCTGATAAATCGTCAGCTTATGAAATATCTTGAATCGCGGAAGCTTCTTAATGACCGACAATATGGTTTCCGCAGCGACAGGTCCACTGGTGATCTGATAGCTTATCTCACCGAAAAGTGGAACCAATCTTTGCACAATTCAGGCGAAAGCAAGATCGTTGCGCTTGATATTTCTAAAGCATTTGACAGAGTTTGGCATCAAGCTCTCTTGTCGAAAATGCGTGCCTATGGTATCGATGAATCTCTTCTTCAATGGATTAGAAATTACCTTTCGAACCGGTCAATTCAATTTGTTTTGGATGGGTTCAAGTCTGATATTCACCAAATTAATGCTGGTGTTCCCCAAGGCTCAGTTCTGTCTCCGACACTCTTTCTCATTTTTATAAATGATCTCTTGTCTGCTACTTCTAATCCAATCCATTCCTTCGCTGATGACAGCACCCTTAGCTTTTCATATTCGTTCCTAGACTCACGACCCAGCCCTTCGGCCGTAGAATTGGAACGGCAGCGTATGTTAAGCACGTTGAATTCCGATCTTGACAGCATAATTAACTGGGGAAAAAACAATAGAGTGGAATTCAATGCTTCAAAAACTCAATGCTGTCTGCTGTCACTCAAGCGAACCCTTGATAATCAGCCATTATCCATGAATGGCGCTTGTGTCGATGAAACCGGAAAACTTTCCATCCTTGGTATGTGTATCAACACAACACTTAGTTGGAGCGATCACATATTTGAGGTCGCCAAAAATGCTGCGAAATGCTTAGGTTTTCTTAATCGATGCAAGAAATATTTCACCCCTTCTGATTTGGCTTTAATTTATAAGGCGTACATCCGCCCCAAGCTTGAGTATAAAAAAGCGAGCGATAAAACTTATAGTAGACAACAATATCGCAAAGTCATTAGACTCGCTCGATCATCGACGTACCGTCTCTTCTTTGTCCGTGTTTTATCGTTATTTCAACAAACGATGCTCAAGTGAGCTAGCCAACTGCATTCCTCCTCTCCATGAATTCACCCGCAATACTCGTCTCGCCAGGAATGCCCATCAGTATACCCTTAAGCCTACTTTCGGACGCACAGTTAAATTCAGAGACTCGTTCTTCAGCCGCACTGCACGAATATGGAATGCTCTTCCCAAACTAATATTTCCCACAGACTACAACACGCAGATATTTAAAACCAATGTGCGCAGGTACCTCCTCTCCCTTTCTCCCTCTATACCTTCGGCCCGTGCTGTGTCTTGACCCCGGACACATAAGGGTATTAGCAATCCCTTGAGCACGCGCAAATTAGAAAAAAAAAAAGTGGCGGCATCGGGCGTTGAGGCTATGTACTTATCGGACCACCATCGTATATACAACAATGTGTGATAAATCACAAAGATATGAACAAGATTTATTTTCTAAAAATGTGAAATAGAAAAACCGTAGGTGTTTATTTGCATTCTTGAAAAAACGAGTCTAATCTAACAAATATGAGTCCCCGAGTGCAGTTAAGAAAGGTGAGTCCGTATTGACAGAATTGTGTCCCTGTGGTAATCCTGATACCAATGCCACATATGCTTGTTTCATTGGCCATTGGAAGAATTGAGAAAAATTGCAGACACATCTGCCCCGCATCTACTGACTCCCTGATTGCTTTGCGTTGCAGTTGACTGTTAACATAAACTGATCTCACTAACAATGGGACAGACTGTACAGCATCTCTCTTTCATCACATCCAGTCTTCAATATGCTAAACTGAAAGATGTACTCTGCATGAAATTGCAACTATGCTCACATCTTACCCTCATTCTGGATATAATGTGTGTTACATTTCTTTCACTGAGTCAACGAACTCGTATCCTTTCCCCACCTGGCTATGAGCCAAAAGCTGTATCTGTACGCTAAGACCAACATTCTCGTGCAGTTTTGCTCAGTCAGAGGTAGCATGCTATTATAAACTCAATTTAATGGTGTTTGTTGACCTTGACCATCATTGTCACCAAAAATGTGTTGTGTTCATGATTTTTCTTGGCAACGTCATCCGGGAACTTTTTCACTGACAAACATATGATTGCGGCAGAAATTTTGGAGAGTTCCTTTTTTTTGAAATACAGAACACTTAAGGTTTTTTTCTCGCTCAGTACTTTGGTTTGTCGAACTGCCAAAGAATTCAAATTTTCTCGATGTGCAAGCGTCGACCTTGGCCTCATAGCAGCTTGGCTGCTTAGGAGACTCGTCAATGAAAGGAACGCTTCCATGAAATATGGATTTGATTAAATTTTACCATTTTTTGACAAACAGAGACTGTGACACGACTAGGACTAAAAATACCTCCATTTCGACACATTTTATATTTTCTTTCGACTTTCGGAGATTATTTAAAAACTAGACAAAAATGATTAAATCTATCTTAATATCTAAACAATTCATGTTCTTAAAATCTATCCTACTGACCCTTCGCAGGTAATCTAAAATAATCTAAACTTACTTATCTATTTGCCTTTCGGCGTCTACTACTAATAATATCTGTTTTTTCAGTCCATATGGACAATGATTGTTGTTTATTCTTACTGCCCAAGAAAACTTAGAAGAAACATGGCGCCCTAAGCCTTTTTTTTTTAATTTTCTTAAAACTAACTAAACCTAAGCTCTAGCACTAAACCCTAACCCTAATAAAACTTACACTACCTTACACTATGTCCGAGATATAGCGGACGTGTGTGTGACAAGAGCGTGTATGTTACGCTTGACATATATAATCTACACGCCTCTGTACACCTTGTTTTTTTTCTTAGTCTAACTTAACCTAACTTAAATCTATGTAAGTGGGCTGTTTTCCAACAGACCGACTATCAGATCAGGCGCTGGCGATGACGGGGACTGGTTCTGGTATAACCACCAAAAGAAGTACCGCTCCTTTGCACTCTCTCTCTCCTATCCCGAGCGGGGATCGCTCTACTGAACCGGAGTTGATCCTCGTGTTCGCGAGCGATATCCGATTTGTAGTGGAGTCGCCTGTCAACTGTTCGCCGTACTGCGTGGAAGATTATAGGACATCCACTCATGTCCTGAATCAGATTTAACGAATCTAAACAGAGAAAAGTTATAAAAGACATTTTCTCGGAGTCGGCTCAGAATCAGATCAGTTTACTATGTGGATTTTGATGGAGAGCCACAATATTTGAAATTACTTTCAAAAGGAATTATTTCAAATGATGGGAAACGGAATTTCAATGAGCAAATAAGTCAAGATCTGAACACAAAGTGACCATTTCGTAATGTATATAACAATTATTTCCGAGCCTAAGGAACTATTTAAGGCACAAAAAACTTGTCTAAGAAGATACAACGAAAAGAACGCAACACTCCTTAGTATGATGAAACGTGGTCTTTGAAACCGAAGCTGGCAAAGCCACATGCAACCATACCTCTGGACTCGAAAATTACTCAAACTGTTCTTGTGGTCGATTTATTTTTCAAACATTTCGCTGAAGTTTATTTAGCTGATGGAGTTAGATTTCTATAACTCTTTATTTGCAATTAAAGCTTGAGAAGATCTAATCGGACCTCTTTTTTGAGTTAGGTTTAAGGCTTAGGCTTAGCTTAAGCCATTGAAAATTATATTCTTTCTTTGTTAATTGCTTCAATTACAGTTTTGTTTCCACTTTCTCAAATGTTTCAGCCTCAACCCTGATCAGTGCTCTTCAGAGTTGATAGTCTGGTAGGCAGATCTAATACAAAATTTGGGCCACCTATAGGCTTGTGTAGTTCACGAACGAACTAGTTCAAAACACAGCTCTTACAAGTGAACCATGTGAACTAGTTGACCATATCATTTTATTTTAGGTCATTTAGTTCGACAAACTCAATAATACCTTACCCTAGGTACATGGATGCTCAGTGTGTATACTAGTTTTCAAAAACATAAATATCTCTATAGAACAAAATTGAATGCTTTGCTTTTTCTTTTCGCACATCAGGATCAGGGTTTTTTTCCTCTTGTACAATCTAGGGTAGATTTATTGTATAGAAGAGTTAGAGTTAAGACAAAAGGCAAACCGCTTTCCTCATGAAAGATAGTTAATCTTTTATAGTGGAATTTTTAATTCCTAATTTAATTTTTATTCCTGTGGAGCCGTGAATTGTCAAAGGTGGTACAATTCGGATATCGAACCTGGCACCCTCTGAGTAGGAGTCGACGCACTTACCCACTACGCCACGGCGACACGAATTTATGAATAAGACCTGATTACTCTCTTGGACTGCCTAAGACCATGACCATGGCGAAGTTTGTTTTCCTATTCGTCAGAGTTGTAGCTGCTGTCCAATTGACACTGCAGAACGGTTCTGGACCGATGAACGCTGATTCTGAGCCAGCTCTCGCGAGTTCATTTGCGAATTTATTGCCTTCAATCCCTCTATGTCCAGGGTCCCAACCAAGTTTCACTTTGTTGTGTATGGCAAGGGATGCAAGGCGTCATAGCAGCAATTGACTGTTTTGGTGTCCCTTAGATTGGACAAAAGTGCCTTTAGTACTGCTTGACTGTCTGAGAATATCTGTATTATTGCGCCCTTGAGATGATGTGGAGGTTATGTCTGGCGCAGATCTCGATGGCATGAATTTCGGATTTGAACACTCTAGGACTCTATCCCATTGGAACGAAAATCCTTGTGTTGGGTCTAAAGTCTGGTGTTGGGATACTATTGGTCCACTTTCTGTGGTCCAAAATATAAACTTTAAAAAGCCTGCCGAAACAGTGTCGCCTGACCATGGTATCGGGCATTATACAAAACATGTCTCAATTAGGGATTGAGTTGAGGATAAGGAGGGATAAGGCTTCCCATCAGGAATCATTGTGTTGACGGTGGTATGTGTGAAGAATATATATAACGTTATATTTGCCGCGATGCATGGATGAATTAAAGGGATTTTTTCAAAAATAATATGTATATATTTCAATTAATCAATGCATATTGTTAATTGGCATGTTAGCGGTAGGATTGACTTTGTTATTTATACCTAACGATAATATGATGACCAACCGCGAAAATCTTACAAAACTGAATTTCCTGAACAGTGAACATTGAACTAATTGAACTAGAAGAACGAATTAGTTCAATAAACCGATTTGAAATAAATTGAACGCTCTGAACTGAACTAAAATGCACAAACCTAGTCAGCTATCAATTTTCAGCAGAATCCAACCAGCCAGCATGAATTGTATAGTATATATTATAAGTAGTACTCATCAGATATCTAATTGTTTAGCTCCGCTGTCCATCAGCTTAGACTTTAGAGTAACAAAAGTCGAACATTCTCCATGCTTAAAGTAAAAATACGAAAAATAAAGTCAAGAATAATATAAGCCGAATGTTGATTTAGTGTGTACCTGCCAAAGTTACTTCTTTCAATAATTCCGCCGGGAAAGGGAAGTTTACCTTAGTTTATAGCTTTTCTACTTCAAAACAATAAAGTTCTTTGTGTGCTTCTTCCACTTCTGCTCATTTTGAAGATGTTTGAAAATTACCGCCGCTTTTCGAAAGGTCACCAATTTTCTTGTTTTGAAGCATGATTCACAGTCAAAACATTGAATGGCAATTAAAATGTTCCGAATACGTTCAAATGTTTGGCTTTGTTTTATAATCACTTTTAATACTCTTCGAGTGTAATCTATTCGCAAGAGAAAATAATCTTAGGCTATGACGCAACTCCAGATAACACACATCCAAGGTTTTTTAATGATCGTACGCACTTCTGCCTCTGTGTTATTTACTTTCCTGTTTATAATACAAACAAAAACAAAAACAACTACACCATAAATATAAAAAAGTAAATTGCATCGGCCGGGAATCGAACCCGGGCCGCCCGCGTGGCAGGCGAGCATTCTACCACTGAACCACCGATGCTTGTGAAAATTTTATGTCATACAATTAACTTAAGCTGAATCATATTCAAAACTGGTTTCGTCTTTCTCATATGGATTAGCAGAAAGTATATGTGACCAATTAAGAACCGATAAAGTTCCATTTCAATTCATTTGAAAAATGTTACGTCACCAAATAGCGCTTCAAGATTAGTATACACTTCGTCCGTGCTGCCTACAGGAAGAGATACAGATTTGATAACAAAAAGAGATCAATGCGGAGAACTTGAGGACATGTTTATTCACTTTTCGTTTTTGATACACGGTCAAATATCGTCGCATCATCTGCGATGTTTGATGGGGATAAGTGCGGTAGGCCCCCGCTTCGCATGAGTGCGGAAATCGTACCACTTTTTGTCTTTCGAGTTTGTTTTTGCTCTTTTTCTTTTTTAAGTACTCTTATCATTGCGTATTGGATCCATGTAACGCATGTGTGAGTAAGAGATAGCGTGTGTGGGTGTGTGATAGAGAGAGAAATAACAACAATCGCATGCAAACGACATTTGATTTAAAAAACGTGGCATGATTAATTGCGATAAATGGTGAAGAAATTTGATCTAATTTCGAACCAACTTTCTGCATTACAATTGCTATTATTATTGTGCACCCATTTAGACTTGTCAAATGTCATTCATCTGAAATACGATGTTCGGCATGTGGTGAAATTTGAAAACATGCTCATTATAGGCAGTGTGTGCAATTATCGGTGTTTAACGTGTATAATTATAGCTGTGTTTTTTTGCAAGCGTATACACGCTTAATTTTCAATTTGCATCTAAAATACACTAACAACAAATCCTATATCCGCTTAAGTTACTCATCATATCTAGCGCCGCTTAAAAAATAAGCGCGGATAAAAACAATGCTTCCAAACATTATTTTCTGTGTGTTCACTGAATTTATTCATTCATTGTTTAGGTTGCTGTATGTGGCTTACATTTGCAGGTGTGGTTGATGTATTAGATCATTTCTAATTGTTTCGGCATCCATAAGGCATCCATGGCATCCTCTGCTATACATTCCGTTTGGGTTCCGTAAACGATTCTTTTCATTTGATGAACATTTTTTTTTATTTTAAAATTATTGAGTGTTTTTGCTTTTAAGGTGATGGTCACGCTACACAGTCACAAAACGAAGAATGTGACCTTCAAAGATCAACCATCACCTTCCACGACTACACCCCGTGACTACTTAGCAAATATCATGTCATGTCATCGGTGCTGCCAAGATTTTATGATGAATCATTAAGCGGCGATGATCGTTTTATTGTGGACTTATAAATAAAGCGTATATACGCTAGCAAAAAAACACAGCTTATGTAAGTGAAAAGGTCTTCAAATTGTGATTTTTGTTATGTGAAATCACAGTATGAATGTTCAGATAGCCTTTCTATAAGGACTTCTACACGCGGTATATTAGTTATGTGACATTGAAAAAGAGTTAGCTACAGTTCTACGAATGAACCAGCGATACTACTATTTAACTGTTACTAAGTGTTCGAGGTTTGCATTTCCGAACTCCTACATGTATATCCTTAATGTCGTGAGAAAATCATTATGTATATCCTTAAAGAGAAAAATATGAAAGATAGATAGATACTTCTTTATTGCGTATCAAACATTTCCAATGCTCTAGTACCACACGCTTTACAATGCAGAGATATGATAACTTGTATCTTTCATCTGTAATATTATAATGTAACAAATAGGAGCCAATATTGTTAAAATATTAAAGAAGTAACCGAAGGGAAAAAAAAACAAAATTAAAATTGGTATATAAATAACTAATACACAAGTGTATATATAATAAGCAAATAAATCATACATAAATGAATAAATAAGACAATAAATAAATAAATATATTAATAAATAAATAAATAAATAAATAAATAAATAAATAAATATGTAAATAAATAAATAATATAATACATATATGCATAAATATTAGTAGACATAAATACATAAATAAATTACTTAATATAAACAAAAAAAAACAAGGATTGATAGAGTCAATTTCAAGGACTGTTGTCATTTAAGGTTTTGACTAACGGATTTTCAGCAAAATTACAGCGAGATAGAAAACGTTGGGTTAATTGCTGAATTCTATCGAAGATCAATTCAAAATTTGGCCTTTGGTGAATATCAATTGTAGAATAATGACACGGAAAGTTTAGTATCATGTTTAGTAGCTTATTTTGTGAAATTTCTAATTTCTTGAAATGACTCTTGTAATGCAGGATTGCTTAGAAAACAACTTTATGAATAATTTATTTATTTTCAATGGAAAGCTTTGATTTGCAATTTGTGAATGGATATGACATTTTGATAGCTATACCAATTTTTCTGAGCGTTTTAGTTATGTGAGAACTAAACGTTGGCTTGGTTTGGTATCCAAGTAAATTCCTAGATACTTTATAGAGGCTTCCCGTCTTATACTTGTCCCTTAACTAGCAACAACATTATGAAATGCTAAAAAACAGAACAATTGTATCAGAATCTGGGCTTTTTATATAAAGAACCTTCAGACCACAAAATGGATTTAAGAAAGTCCCATTTGTAGAATTCTCCTATTCCGGAGGTGAGATCGAACAGGCTATGTTAACGCCTAAAAACAGCTGCAAATCCTAGGGTTAAACTTTTTTTAGATTTGCTTACCTGACCCAACCTGGAAATTCAACTTAGCTGGAGGTTAAGTCTTCTGATCGGAAATCCGTCTCCCAGAGAGAGTATTCTTAACACGGAGGAATTGCTCACGGTCCTCAGACTTCCATTTTCGTACAACATGAATCTCAAACACGATAAATACCCACCAATTGGTTAACTTCTCAAGTATGAAAAAAGGTCAGAAAGCAAAACTGCCTTATTAGCCGTTTACTTCGGCTCCTAAACAGTAAACATCAGTACCGAGATTAAACTTGCCAATCGTTGTTTCTTTGGGCGCAACAGCCAATTGTGTAGTTGATCCCTATCTTGAAGGACTAAGCTAACATTATATAACACCTTGATTTTCCCTTTCCTGCTCTATGGCGCGGAAGCCTAGTCAAAAACAGATGAAGAAACCCTTGGTATTTTCAAAAGAAAAAGTTCCGCGATCAATCTTTGTTCCTGTTTGCGTTGATGCTTTTTGGAGAAGGAGATTCAACAATGAGGTCTCCGGATTTTCGTCCAACTAGTTTTAAGCATTTTTGTCTGGCATATTAGTTGTTATGAATTCCATAATAAAAATGAATTAAAATAAAATAAAATGAAAAATTAGGTCTACGGATTGAACGCCTAAGATGGCTGGCTACCTAGAACGCATGGACAACATTGCTCCATCCAGAAGGGTCTTCGACTCCGAACAAGCGATAGAGGCAGGAAACGGAACCAATGATGCTCACAATTGGAGAATGACCTCAACCAATTTGGCGTGCGAAATTTGAGCTGGCTAAAAATCGGGACAACGCAATAGAGGATGCCCACGGAATCGATGGCGCACCCAGGTGGAGAAGGACTTAATCGACTTGGTGTGCGCAGTTGTAGACAGCTGCCTAAAGATGACGCCGGCTGGAGAGGCTTACTGGTTCAGGCCCAGGTCCACCCCGGACTGTAGCGACACCAAAAGAAGAAGAAGAAAGATTGTGCCATCTGGAAAAGCTAGTTGGCTGAGACCCAGCTCCACCCTGGACTGTAACTTCCAATGTTAAACAACCAGCAACCCACAACGTGTTGCCCAATTGGACATGTAATTAAACAAACGCGCGGAACTGGAGTCAGATGCAAATCTACATACAGCGAATCTCAAAAGTATTTTTTTCTCTTGTACAACACATGCCGTGAAGGCAACAACACCGACATCAGGATAGATCCTTTGTATCGAAGAGTTGAAATTAAATCGAAAGGCGTACTACTTCCCTCATGAAAGATACTTTGTAGTGGAATTTAATCTCAAAAATAAGTAAGCGGCATATAAAAGATGCATGTATTCCCAAGAAAATCATTAAATTCAATAGGGAAAGACCAAATTTTTAAGTGTCTTAAATTAATTAGTTATCTACTTAAAATAGTACTTCTTCATGTTTACTCCATTTTAGATGTTTAGCACTGTTAACATACGCGGACGACATTGACGTGATCGGCAGAACACAGCGAGCCGTCAATGAGGGGTTTGCTGGGATTCAGGCGGAGGCGGCTAAAATGGGTCTAGCGGTGAATGAGGGAAAAACGAAGTATATGCTGTCATCAAGATAGGCCACACAACATCGACGTCTTGGACAGAGCGTCACAATAAGCTGCTATAGCTTCGAGGTAGTCAAGGACTTCGTCTACCTCGGCTCCGCAGTAAACAGTACAAACAACATCAGTACCGAGATCAAACGCAGAGTAACTCTTGCCAACCGCTGTTTCTATGGGCACAAGAAACAATTGAGTAGTAGAGCCATCTCTCGAAGGACCAAGCTGACTTTATACAAGACCTTGATCATCCCAGTCCTGCTGTTCTGCGCTTCGAGAGAAAATCCCTGCGTGCGATCTTTGGTCCTGTTTGCGTTGACGGTTTCTGGAGGAGAAGATTCAACCACGAACTGTACGGGCTGTACAGCGACATGAGTCTAGTCAGGCGTCTTCGGATCCAACGCCTAAGACGCCTAGGCCATGTAGTGCGTATGGACAACTCAGCTCCGGCCCGGAGATTCTTCGACTCCGAACCCGTGGGACAACGCAACAGAGGACGCCCGCGTTTAAGGTGGCGCACCCAGATGGAGAAGGACATCAACCAACTTGGCGTGCGACCCTGGAGACAGCTAGCCAGAGACCGTGCTAGCCGGAGAGGCTTGCTGGTTGAGGCCCAGGTCCACCCCGGACTGAAGCGCCAAATAAAGAAGAAGAAAGATGTTTAGCACCATTTATCACATTCTTTACTGTAGAATCACTGGCACTAACACCGGCTTTTTGGTTTATTTTCTAAGATGGATCGCAAGGGCTAGAGGCATATCTTAAAATTGCCCTTCCTATTAGCTGGTGTTGTAGCCGTTTACTTACCACGCTTTATGTTTACTCCGTCTAAATCAAAGTTTCTCAAGTGTGAATAGACGGCATTACTTGGAAACTTGCACCCCTATTCTGGTTGTGATGTGGTCAGAACGCACGAATGTCAGTGAGGCGAAAATTATGATGCCTACCTTGTGAGGTTTCAGCTATTTGGTATTCTGGCGAAAACCTCACAATAAAACACACAAGAATAGTCACCAAGGTGAGGTGAATTCGTTGACATGTTAGAAAGTTGTTTTTTTTTTGACAATTATTATATTCGCGCTTTTTTTTTTCTTACTGAGCGTATCTACAAAATAAAGGCAGAACGTAGCGAACAAGGTAATATTGTGCAGCAACAAGAAAATATCAGCGTACATCCCAGGAGCAGTTGGACCATTATACCAATTTCTTGCAAATGAATCCTGATTTTCTTCTGGGCAAAAATGATCCAACTGACCCGAATAGGATGCAGAATTATTGGGCCGCATTCGCAGATGAGCTAAACGCCAAAATAAAATCAACATCTGTTTATTTTTCCTTGTTTGTGACAGTTCTTTTGTTGCTATTTTTCCTTGTGATGTGCTAATTTCTCTAGGAATTCCTAATTTAATGCAGTACAAGGAAAAAGAGTCAGAAAATATAATATATATAAGCTCTACTTTTGAACTCTTTGCAAACTTCTTCCAATCTACTTTTTCCACTTCAAACTCCAATAATTTCTCTCCATATACCTTCCCTAGTTCTGTAGACATTGGGTCGTTAGCATTAAATTATACTGAAGTCTTTCTAGCACTTCAGAATGTGTAGTGGATGGTATACCATCCATTATTCTTAAATACTGTGCTGACTCACTCTGCTGTCCTCTTCTACACATTTTCAATCTGTCATTATCTGAAGGTGTTTTTCTAGATAATTGGAAAGAATCATTCTTAGTTCCCATTCACAAATCGGGCTCTAAAAATAATGTGGAAAACTATAGAGGAATTTGCAAACTCTCGGCAATTCCAAAATTATTTGAATGTATAGTCAAGAATAAGACTGAATTCTTAATCAAAGAGCACATATCGGAAGCGCAGCACGGTTTCATATCTGGACGATCGACTTCTGCTAACCTATCAATTTATTCTTCTTTCGTGATCAATGAGATTGAAAACAAGAAACAGGTTGATGCAATTTACACTGATTTCAGTAAAGCTTTTGATTCCGTCAACCACTCGCTTTTAATAAACAAACTCAAAGCGTTAGGGTTCCATTCCAATTTTCTTAATTGGATATCTTCCTTCGTCCAAAATAGAACCCGAAGAGTTAAAATTTGTAATTCCTTATCAAAGCTAATTCAATGTTGGTCGGGTGTACCGCAAGGTAGTCACTTTGGCCCTTTATTATTTATAATATTCATTAACGATATTACTCTCTCAGTTAAACACAGTAGATGTTTGCTATATGCTGACGACATGAAAATATTCAAAACAATTCGAAATGTTAATGACTGTATCATGCTTCAATCAGATATAAACAGCATCTTTGATTGGTGTGTAAATAATGAACTTGGTCTTAACTTAAGTAAATGCAATTATATCTCTTTTACGAAATCAGCTTTTCAAATCCAATTTAATTATTCAATTAGTAATTCATATCTTTCGACTGTAAGCAGTGTCAAAGATTTGGGTGTTATGTTTAACTCCCCATTTTCATTTCAAAATCATATCTCTCATATTTTAGCAAAAGCCAACTCAGCAGTCGGCTTCATCAAACGTAATACTAAAGGATTTACTGATCCATTTGCCTTATTAGCACTGTATATTTCCCTAGTCCGACCTTTCCTTGAATATGCGGTCGTAGTCTGGAATCCGGCTTTCAGCACTTTTTCCGAACGTATTGAAAAAGTTCAAAAGCGATTCACCAAGTACATCTTCTTTAAAATGCACTGGAATTTTAATCCTAGTTACAAAGCTAGATGCCAACTGCTTGGTATAAAGTCTCTATCAACTAGACGCACTATCCACGATGTTATATTTGTCAGGGATATACTCTGCAATCATATAAAATGTTCATGTCTCTTATCTGAGATTCAATTTCATATGCCTTCAAGGTCACTCCGTACTTGGGATTTTTTATTTGAAAGGTTTCATAGCACAGACTATGGTAAAAACGAACCATTAACAAGAATAATTCGTGTTTTTACGACGAACATTCACAACATTTGGATCTGTCCCATACTAGACAGCACTTTAAAAGCAAACTTTTAAGCTTTTTACTTTTTAAAATGTATTGAGTTCTGAAATAAAGTATTAACTTATCATTAAATATTGTACAATTATAAAACACTTCACAAAATCTGTTAAAACATATGTAATTTGTAGATTTTAGATAAATAAATAAATAAATAAATAAATAAATAATAAGAACATCACAATTTTGACGGTTCTTGTGATGCTCACAAGCTGTTGGTTTTGCTCAGAATATGAAAACCTCACAATTTGTGACTCACGATGCTCTTGTGAGGTAGTTGTGACTTAAAACACATCACTGAGGCTTGCCAGAATAGGGGTGTTGGTTTAATTCTTTTGAGTAATAACACGTAGCACCTCGTCGTGGGTCCTTCAACACATCGATTTGAACCTTTTACACAGCACTAATGGCCTGTGCCTGTGATGGATTTTAAGATTGCTTTTTACTCAAAATACTTTAACTATTCATTAAACGTGTCAATATTCGCAAAACAGCCACAAACAAGTAAGGCATTGCATTTGTACCTATTCAGTTCACGCAAATTAAAACAGATATTTTTAGTATACATTGCTTTGCAAGAGGACCACAATCAAAGTAACGGTACGAATTCGATCGATTTTTTTTTAGATTATTTTCTCATCATTATGAGTAAACAGATAAAAGCAAAACATGATAAATGCATGAACGTCAATGGGTGTGAATAAAAAATGAGAAAACACTCCGAGTGAGAACACATAAGTCGAATATGTTCGTTAAGGGAAATACTCAATTTGGTGTAATTTTTGCAATAAAAATTTGCCTCTAAGTCGGTAGTTGACGTTTGAAAACTAGCGTTCTTGGCTTTTAAGGGTGAGTGCAAAGTTGGGTAAAGGTGTGTGCAATATATGCAATAACGTTTTTAAACATGCAAACGCGAAAATGAAGGAATTATAACTCACGTCCTTTCGGGGACACAGGGGATAATTTCAAGAAAGTGCATTGATTCGAGTGTGATAACATGGAATGGTTAAGTACTCAATTCCTTTCCGATATTCCTGAAGAAACCGATGGTGGCACCACCACCCTACCATACTGTAGATTAAAACTCCGCTTCGTTGGTAAAATTCCTTTATTCGATCGAACACGTTCTTTCTTGCTTCGAGTTTTTACATATATGTGCCTACCTGGCGATCTCCTTCTTCATAATGGCCGACCCCGACTCGAAGTTGCTGCGGTTAGTAACAATGGATAACACAGCGCAGCTGTCATCGAGTACAGGTCCGGTCAAAAGTACATCTTTTATTTAATCTACTACAATACCGTTGATTGTTTTTGGTCTTTTGATGCAATGGCAATTTTTTCTTATCGACTTTTGCCTTGGCGCGGGCCGTCATTTTATCAAATTTCTTTTTCTTCTTCCATAGCTTTCAACGCAGATTGATTTTTGTATTTCATGCCTGGAGTTTGATATTTTTCCAGCAATCATGGAAAAATTGCAAACACTTCATGAAATCGTCATCGTCCATTTCAGATTTCTTTTTTTTTTTTGAGGATCAAGGCTTAACCCGGCAAAGTATTCCTCTTCCGAAGCAGTTTTTTTTTCCATTATTTTACATTGTTGTTTTTTCTCCCTTGAAGCCCCTCCTATGCACACTCAACTTCTACAAGCGATAGCTGAGCATATTCCATCTTTATACCAAACACCAAAACGAAGGAAAAACTCAGCTGTCAAAATATCTGGGCGGAGAGGATTCGTTAAACTTAACGAAATAAATTTTTATTCACACCAGATGGAGCATTTACTCCAAAATGCTGAGGAAATGCTCACACTCAGTTTTTATTCACACCACCCAATGTCGAATTTTGAGCCATATACATTTGAATAATGTTCTACCTATTCAGTTGAAGCGGCGTGTATATGGGAACATTGCCTGTGCATGGACAGTGGATCATAATAAAAACCCAAAATTTCAAAGATCAAGACCGTCAAAAGCGATTGCAAGCAAATCTTAAAACTTAGAAATTCATTGGTTATCTAAATTTCTTTTTTGGATTATTAACATTTTTTGTTTGAGAACACAAACAAGCTTTATGCTGTCTACATACTTTTGATACTGACTGTTGATCACAATAAGGGTTGTAGCGGTGTCTGACTAAATATTTGAGCGACGATGTGTACTAAAACTAACGCCGTGTAACACAAGTTAACGTGCTAAACAAGGGTCACAGTTGTTGATGCCAGTAATATTATAAAATTTTAAAGAAAATCGATCCATACACTTTTGCTTGCGGATTGCAAAGATATCCCATTGAGACATCAATTGTCGCTCGAGTTCAACTTTTCTTTTTCGTTTCCCTCTCTCACGATCCCAGTCGTCATCAATGCACAAAAAGACAATTCGATTTGAGTTGACTTCACAAATCTAAATTTCGCGTTTCCAGGTGCCACCTCACTCCTCAGCACGGCGAAAATAATCGTCCTCAATCGATAGATTTGATTTCTTTTCGTCGTGCCGTCAGATGCACGAGCTGGTGAAATAATTCCGAAATGCAAACACGTTGTGGGAAGCACACCCTTCGACCCCCTTAGCACAAAACCCGACAAACCAAAGAAAATTAATGAAAAGAACTAAGAACTCTGCAATCTCCGGCGAAGATCCTTCAATCGCCGGGATCCGATTGACGACTACATCCTTTGTTATCTGCGTTCATTTCATTTCCTTTGTTGGGCGTCACCAGTTCTGATGTCGCAACGTCCTTAATGCTTAATTCCGATATGCACTTGTGCAGCGGCGCTCTCGACGAAATTTGTATTTTTTCCATTTCCACCTTCCACCGGGTTTTCATTTTTTATCCTTCGCTGACTCCCTCATTTCCATCATTACGAACAAGAACAAAAAAGTCGTATTTTTTTCTTGTTTCTTTTGCTGGTTGGTACGAGTATTAAAAGTTTTGAATTACTTTATGAAAACTTAGCGAATGCAAGTCACGGGGTGCGCCGTGGCACGGTGCACAGTTCCTTCCAGTTTGCTTGCGATTGCAAACGAGGAAATCATATTTTTCTGCAACATTCAACCGACTGATGAGAGGTGAGGACAGTGTCAATGTTGTCATGGTTGGTTAGGAAGTTAGTTATCGGGCGGAGTGTAAAAAAGCGGGGAAAAACGACGCGGGCGGATCGAAAGAGGTCCTGGCAGGGTGAGCAAATAAGGAAAAGGAAACGGATGGGAATTTATCAAAGATTAAAACTAATAATAATAAGTTTTGAGTGGATTTGGTTGTTCGCCGGGAATGGAAATGCAAACGCCAGCTATACCGTTCGGGCGGGACAATCACCGAGAGGAAGAGGTTATTTAAAGTTCGAAGGATAAGAAGTGGTAAAACGGTGTCTCTTTGTAGATCGGAAGTTCAATCTGGGCTGCAATTGTGTCTTCATGGCGCCCGTCGCGCCGTCGGTCTGCGGTGTGGACGTTCGAGTCGGAAGCTAATTCGAAACGGGATAATTTTCAACCAGAAAGTGTGTTAATTATATTGAGTGGGAGCTCTTTGGGGACTCAATAGGAAATTGTTTTTTCTTTCCTGCAAATGGATCTACGAATGGGTGATTGAGAGAGGTTTGAGGAGGAAATGGATAAAAGTTTGTTCAGCAGCGTTAGCACGAATTGTATTATGATCCGGTTCGTCAATTGGTTTTGGTAGAAGTTTTAATGGCAGCATACATTTCGTTCGGTCTAATAAAATGATATTCAGATCTTGTTTGTCAACGTCTAAATGTAAGACATAAAGTAAGCTATTTGTACCGTGCTTCCTTGTCTCTAAGGGCTGAGTACAAACCGGAGCGTTAATTAAATAAACAGTGTTATAAGTTCTCTCTTAAGCACACTCCCTTAAGATAGGCAGCGAACAAATAGATATAATAATATAATATAATATGGGTGGCTTTACAGCCCATAGAGGGCCTTGCTTATACAGCGTCCACTCGTGCTATTGTTCTCTCATGAGTGGAAGGAGACCCACAGTTTTAAGCCCACTTCGAATGGCCAAGTTTGAGAACCTTTTTCTAGACAGTTCCCCGTTGAGCATTGTCAGTAACTCGAAAGAGGCGTGGCTGTGAAAAATGAATGGCCGTACCAGACGGGAATCGAACCCAAGCAGCGAGGTTAAGTTGAGTATGAGTCGACGCACGGTCACCACTGACATAGCCACAAACGGCCACCAAAATACTGTGACAAAATAACTTTGTCTTACCTCTAAAATTCCTAGTCCTTCTACAGTGAAAGCTTCTAATACAGAAAACTTTCTGAGGCGGCCAAACCCATTGAACGGACAACTTCTCACAACCGTGGATCTTGAATTGAAGTTGCAAACATTTTAAATTCCCTTTAGCAGACACTCCTTAACCCCCATAAGCCGCAATTTCATCACAACCATTATCATCTTTTGACCCACAAGTCCACTAAAGGGGCTGAGGGGGTGAAGCACACAGCCGCAATTTTGTAAATTTAAAGGCCAAAACCCATAGAATCCCTTGCGTACGTAACGTTTGTAATCCACGAAAATCGAATATGCTGGACTGCAAAGACGTGCCCAATGACGTACGTTGCTTGAGCAATCCACTCTAGTATAAATCTAAGATATTAGAAAAATTAATGTTCCTCAATTATTCAAAAACAAGTTTAAATAAAAAAAAACGAATCGATTATCGAAAAAATAATCATATAAGGAGTAGCCTAATGAATTTTCATGGAAACATATTTCAAAGGCACAGAAAATGAAAAGTTGACCAATTCCATTCGTCGAGTATTCTCCGAAAACAATTAAAACGCTTAAAAAATCTGAGATATCGAATACGGTCAAACCATGAATACATCTGAAGAAGCCTTGGCCCTTATAACTGACTTGAAACTCACAAAACATCAATATAAGCAGCTTCAAAAAAGCCCAAAATAAAGAAATGCTCACATCTACCCAGCTTACGATAGTATTTTAAAAGCAAAACAAGAGTGTTATCCGACAAGTAACTCTTTGACTGTAACCGAAACCTTTTGTGAAGGTAAACTACAGTCATTGTTGGACTTGACAGTACAACGTTTGTCTGTCGCACATCTTAAAACCTTTTAAAATCAGATAGAAAACGGTGATACCTTAGTATGCTCGTGGAAATGGGGCTCTGATGGTAGTGGAGGGCACTCGCGTTATAAGCAAAACATTTTGGTAAATCCTGAGGCAAGTGATACTGATATTGTGCTAACATGCATAGTACGTTTAGAAATACGTAAAGCTGGTTCTAGTACTGAAAATATCTGGATGAATTCAAGAACATCTTCGCCAAGATGCTGCCGTCCAGTACGTTTCGAATTCGCAAAGGAAAGTTTTGAGGGAATAACTAGAGAGTTCAGCCGTATGGAAGCCGAGATATATTGTCTCGAAGCCACAAGGGTAACCAGTAACGAAAAAACTTTTTTAGTTTACCATACTTTGTTTAAGACAATGGTAGATGGCAAGACATGCAATGCTGTTATGGACAACAGGGCTAGCTGAGTTTGCTATATACGCAAGGCATCGCCTAAGGAGATGAACAATCTCGAACTTTGCTTACAAAAACCTCCTGATACCACTGCCTATTCATATGGCTCACAAACTCTGCATGCTCATATAAGATTTATGGAAGCACTGCTACATATATCTAACAGGCTGGCAGGCTAGAGGAGCTGAAGAGAAACTGGCAAAAATAGAAAAGAAGTCAAAAAAAGAAAAGAGTTTCTGCAAAATTAACTTAGATCCAAATTGAGAATCTTAGTAGATTTTCCAAAACAAGGTGGAGGAAATACGAATGACGGCAACACGGCCCGAACACTTTTTAAGGCTCCAGCGCAAACAGCTGAAATAGTAGACTTCGACACAAGACTGGTAGAACGGTTTTCAATTGTGTTGATGACATTAACATCAGGTTTGAAAATGGGTACCATGAAATTCCGAACTTATTGTTTGGACACGGCAAAATTATTTGTTTCCAAATATAATTAGTACAGAATGCCAGTAAGTGTCCACAAAAGTCTGTTGCACGGTGCTGAAGTCGTTGTAAGTTTTCCAATCCCAATCGGACAGCTTTCGGAAGATGTCTTAGAAGCTCGTCAAAATGATTACAAAATTTTTCGAAGCGGATTATCAAGAAAGATGTCCCGAATTGCAGCAAATACTGATGTGATTCACAACATGCGGATATCTCCAGATCAAAAAATAAGCGATTTGAGACATCTACCAACCAACCACCCACTGAAGTTATGGAAATTATTTTAAATTAATTTTAAAACATATTTCGAACTAGCAAAACAAAGGAAATGATAAATCCGATTTAAGTCCAGCTAATGACCCTAAATCGACCACTGTGCGGCGTGGTAATTTTTTCTTGTGGGCTGCATTTGCTGTCTCTCTCCCTCTCATAAGAGCTAATGAGATCTCAATTTTTTGCAGGACGCTACGCACGCAACGAATTCTATGGGTTTACGCCTTAATTCTCTAAGGCGGACAAACATTTTTTCCCAGCACAACTTTACAGCAGCTTTTTGGCATGGTATGCCAACAATAGAACACGCTTTCTAGGGAAAACAACAACAAATATGCAGTTATGCGATTCTCGCCGATTGGTGGTAATATTACCGTTATAATTAAAAGCGCTATCACTTGACATGTTGAACAAACAAATTAAATATTTATAAGTTTCAAATAGTTAATTTATTTTTAATTAGTTCCAGGAGACATGTCTGCGGAACTATGTAAGTATACAGGTTCCGGAAGTATCCAGCTCTAATGTACACACATTCGTGCAAATAAATTTAAAAAATTCCTCGCATACCCACCACAGCACCAGCAACACAACGATGGGCTTGTACCGCGGTAGTTAAACATCTGATGTGCAGAACGCCCATACACACACAAAGCACATCACTCAATTTAGTTCAGTTTAATTCTGTTCTTCTTACTTGATTTAAATATGTGCAGAACATGGTATCCTTGAGTTTATTCAACTACAGAACTAAATGAACTAAAATTACATGACCTTGCAAACTAGATCACTTAGTTCACTTATTAGAGCTCTTATTTGAAATAGTTCGTTCGTGAACTACACAAGCCTACCCTGCAGTAATCTTTCTCGGTTTCAGGATTATGTTCGGATACACGATTGAACAGTATCGTCCCTTCAAAGGATGGACTCTGGACTACGATCGGATTGCCGGACAACAAGAGTATGGAGACATCAAATGTTCTGCAGTCTAAAAAGTGAAGACCCTCCTTCGGCGAATACTTACGATTGTGGCTTGATTTGCTATAAACGGTGTTCCGAAATGAACGCAAGACTTTAATTGAATAGAAAATACACTTTTTAGTCTCTAGATTGGCCTCTTTGAGCTACGATTTGTTCTTGGACAAATAACAAAATAAAGGCTTTACAATTATTTTTACAGGGAAACTTCTCTAAAGCGGACAGCAGCCGGACCAACATGATTGTTCGTTATGTAGGGGCGCCCGTTATGAATACATGAATATTTTCATTTCGGGGACATGATCAACTGTCCGTAAGGAGAGGTGTTGCACTGTCTTAAATTTGAAAATTGGTCGTTAGTGGACTGACTCTGACGCCACTCTTCGCATCAACTATAAAGTTGACATTAGAAGGAAACAAATAATGGGTAGTCGAAAAAGTCTTTTCGTATTTCTAAACAAACTTTTTTCACAGACAATTCATATGGTACCCAAACATCGAGCTTCTTTTTGTAGCCAGCCTTTTTTAAATGGTTCAAAACCGTTTGATGATGAATGTTTAGTTCCTTGGCGATGTCATGGCTGCTTATGTGACGGTCCTGGTCAATCTTTTCCATAATTTCATCGACTTTTTCAACGATAGGTCGACCAGAGCGAGGTGCATCTTTCACATCGAAAGTTCCAGAACGGACACAAGCGGAACATTGTTGTGCTACACGAACTGTTACATCATCGTCTCCGTAAACTTCACAAATTTCATTGGTGGCTTTCGTGGCATTCTTCCGTTTTTTAATACAAAAATTTCAAAATATAGCGAATTTCTTCATTATTTTTACCCATTTCCACAATTTTTTGGTTAAATGAAGCTTAAAATGTCACCTTTCCAACACCGCACAATATGATTGGTAGCACTGAAGATAGACGACTCGAACGCCATCTATTGACAAAATACGAAAAGACTTTTTCAACTACCCATTAGGACGAGAGAAAATTAAGAAAGGACCCTATTGACCGATCGACCTATACCTCTTGCGGATAATTTTGGTACCTTGTATGCGTGATGGATTCTGAGCTGTCAGAACTGGGATAGGAATTTAAGTACAAATGGTGAAATGTAGTGCGAAATTTAAAAAATTAGAAATAATATTAAATAATTATATTTTATTCTAATAAATGTTTCAATGCCGAGATAAAATGCAGAAGTTTTGATTTAAGGTGTTGTCAAGTGTCTGTTTGTGATAGTTTTTGAGGAATGCTGCTTTGAAAAGTGTAAACAAAGCACCAGTTTGACGTGAAATTGTTGTTGTTTTATCATTCTTCAACCAAGATACACTGAATGGTGAACAATATTAAGTGTTATTTTGTCATAGTTTGTTAAACAAATTAATTTAAGCTTATTCAATGCAGTTTAATCTGCTGAAAATTCACTCATTCATGCATATGTATGTACGTATGTACATATACTCCAATATAGCACAATATTTCATTTGCTTTGTACAGAATGAAAGAATAATACATTATGTTGGTTGCGTTTATTGCTTGAACTAATTATAAGAAATTGTTTATATCATATATTTAACTTATTGCTTTAAACGGAAACCAATTTCTATGAACTCTTCACTTGCATTACACAAAGAAAGCGCCTTGGAATTGTTGATATATTAATAGGACGTAATATGGAATAATGTATGTAATGTGCGAATTTTAGCTGTATTTCACTACTTCAGACATTGTTCTATTATAATACAATGAATAGGCAGTAAATCAACTCTTAATATTATTAACTATTCACTTAATGATAAAATGCGCAACGAATTGTTACTGGTACATAAGTGGTTTGTTTACATTTTTAATTATGCGATTCCAAGTAAACTATCACTTCCAAGAACATGACAAGCAATAATAACAAAGCTTGCACTCTTTTTCCCCGTATTCTACCATTAATTTTATTCAAAAACATTTATTTTATATAAGTTTTAACAAATATATTTCTGCACCGAATTTTAAATTCCCATACAAATTGCTCCGAGCGAATGAGCTGACGGAATTCGGGTTCGCAAATGAGGTAGTAAAAAATGCCACCAGGGGGTGCTGAAGTCAAATGACGATAGGTCAATTACAAATAAAGGCTCCGGCTCATAGAATACTTTACTTGCGTAGCGTCAGAGCATACGTACACGCTGAAGTATCTGACGCAAGGGGATGACACAATGAATACTTCAACTTGAATGAATTGAAAATTCAAGTTTTCAAATTTTTCAAATTCAAATTTTTTTTCTTATTTATGCACAATTAAAATATGTATTTTAATATAAATACTCATTTATAAGCATCTACATTTAAATTTTTATCCAAACTTTAACATAAAATTCGAATTCTCTTGAAATGTCACAATGTGAGGATTGTCAACGCTGAAGGAGAGAGAAAAGTTAAAAGTTGAGTAACTATATATCCGTCGCGTGAGCGTAAGCGGAGGTCTATGTGTCACCTTCCATAAGAACACATGTATTTTATATATTTGTCAAAGTATTGCTGACGCTTACGCATATAAAGTATTCTATGTGCCGGAGCCTAAAGTAAACAAATAGGGGACAAAGCAGATTAAGAAAACGAGTACGGAAACAATGTTGCTAGAATGATGTTGCGGGGCTGTGCTGAGACCCACCAGCAGCGTAGCGTGGACAATTTTAGAAGGTAAGTCGGTAAATATATGCCTCAATTCGTGTCACATTTGTATTCATATTTTGTATGATATACGAAAAAAAGTGGCGTTGCATATAAAAGAGAAGAACAAAAGATTAGCTTCCAACAAGATTGGTACGCACAACCTGCGAAGAGCATGAACAACCAACCCACACCGCCATCAGAGTCGATAAGTTCCAGTGTTGAGATTTTTAAGACACAAATTAAGAGATACGTACAAAATTTACAAAATAAGTCGAAGAAAAGCAGGTTATTTTTTTGCATAAGAGAGCGTATGTTAGACAGAGAAGAGTCTAACACAGTCAACGATGAAAACAATTTGTTCTAACCAGCCTAATATTTTGCAACTCGACATTTTTCGGGTTACTATGCTTGGATTTGCTATGAGCTGATGGAATTCGTCGCGAGCGTAGGAAACACACTAAGATTCATCTTGCTTGTTATATTGATACATTGTTGAAAAACATAATTTTATAAAGGTAACTCGGAAGAAGTCGTTTATATGAACGGCACGCCACTGGTACCTACGCACTTTTCTGTCAAAATTTTGCATAAATGTGGCTAAAATTCGCTGACGCAGCATTCAATTACCTCTTGTAATTCACGGGTGCTTAGGGCCTTGATGACACAAGTGACACTTTTGTCTTCAATTAATCCCATAAAAAGTAGTCTAACGCTGTTAAGTCATACGAATTGGTCCACTAGCAATTCTGATCACCGAAACGAGAGAATACACGGCCAGGAAATGTCCCACGCAATAGTTGAATTGCCTTACGGGCTGTATGCCATGTGACACCGTCTTGTTGAAACCACGTATTGGCCACATCAGTATTATTCCATAGCGACAGAATTAACTGTGTTATCATGTCGCGATATCGAGCACCAGCGACAGTCACTAATTTACACAGACACACTTGTCGGCAAATTATTATTTTTTTGAGATATACTTCAATAATGTAAAAGCATTGTTGTATCGTGTGACGCTCCATTTTTACTAACCCAGCTGTCGAATTGTATTTTTTTTTCAGAGTTTCCAAAAATTTACTGCACAAATGGTGGCAAATTCAAACCCTGTGTTAATTTTGGTACACCCTTAACACATAAACAGTGGACTCTCCCCAAGTCTAATTTCTCTCTAACTCGAATATGTTAGCCTTATTTTTCATACATTTCCCTCCATTTTCCATAAAAAACATCTATCCAACTCGAACAGATTACTGTATTCCTTTCACAATTCGACTTACGAGGAGTCCACTGTATGTACTTCGGCAAGTGCTATCAGAGGCAACCTCGCGATCAGTCTCCCGCATACCTCAGCAATATCTGCAGAAACTCTTACTTATTTGTCAGGTCCACGATCCATGAAGGGTTTGAGCCTTAGCAATAGCTGCCTTCCATCGTTGATACTCCTGGACACACTGCTTCCAGTCATCAAGCTCAAATTGTCTTGCCTCCCTGATGTCCTGGTCTTAAACAAGGCATAAATATTTGATAAGCAGTCGTCAGTTTTTTATCCACGCAATTCACCTCCGGAATCAACTCCCTCCAAGCATAAAAAGTCAGAACACATCGTTTCAAAAAAGAACTGATTGATTCTTACTTGATAGTACTTTAAGTACTTGGCATGACAATGAATTCGACAAACAAATGAACATGACTATATTGAATTGTATTTCCTTGATTTTTTCTTGCTTATAATTCTTTTTCCTTTTTTTGACTGAGTGTTTGAATGCCTTGGAGATTCACCATCTTGGTCAACCTACTAAACTTCACCGTGGATTTAGAATTAACAAGATCACTTGGTCTTCACATGTGAATAATACATTTATATTCCGCTTGCCATTCCTTGAGTCCCCCTAATTGTTCATTGGCATACAAACCCAATGGACTGTGTCTATCACCTTAAACCCAATCTTGTCCAACATCGCCCTAGAAGCGACGTTTGAATCGACAACTGCCGCCGTCACTTCGGTACCCATCTCTGCTAGCCGTTTCGACATAGCTCGCACCATTAGACTGCCATAGCCTTTCCGTTTGTATGCGTCTCGGACCTGTAGCAGACCAAGATTTCTCCTTGGCAACTGGAGGCACCAGCCCATGATATTCCCACTTTCGTCAAAAATTCCAATGCTGATGTTGAAGTGAATGAGGCGGCCCACAAATTCCTCTGATCCTGGGTATCGGTATGGCCACAGGCTGTTCACAACCTCAGCGTGGGATTTGTTAAGTGATCTCAAAGAAGTATTCGATGGAACCCTATAAAGAGTGGAGACGTAAATTCGCAATGACTAGGTTGGATCCTGTTTTACGTACTCTATTTGGAAATTGAGGGCCTTATCCTGGTCGATGTGGAGCCAAGCTGCTGTTGTTTCGATTTGAACCCCAGTTGGTTCGATGTATTTGTTAATAAGCCTCTTGTAGCGATGGGAAAAGTCACATATGCAAATGTAGGCTACGTTCTTGAATTGTTCCAAGGATTGAATGCAATCAAGCGCAATCAGCAGACGATCATGGTTTGAGACCAGAGTGTTGAACATAACACTATTTCCATCCTGCATGAACAAGTGACGATAGATGGCGTCTTTCTTTTAAACAAAATAACGCGCTTCAACTCACCTGAATAATAAACGTTCCATCACTCCAGTCCCCATTCAGTGAATAGATCTTCAGGAAATCAATTGCTTGCTCCATCTGCATCCAGTGAATATAGTTTTCCAAGCAATTCCAACCAGATGGTTCGGTCCTATTGCTTGAATACAACTCAGCCAGGTTCCGCCAGTCGGCATTTGGAATTTCAACAAGACAATTTTCTTTCATTTTACCACGTGACACACAAAAATAGCACCGCTCTCACCAACAGTCAGTGACAAACTAAATGGTCACTGAGTCGAAAGCAAACGTACTCATATATACACATACACGTCTTGTACCATGCCTTCGACAAACACCCTGATTCTGTATGTTGTCGTCATCAGTTTACGCGTTCGTGTCGTTTTTTCATCGGTATATCCGTACTTACGCGACGCGTCAAATACGTAGTAAATTTCCACACGACAATTTATTATGAAAGTATGGCAGCACTCATGATTTTACTGTCAACATTTGAAAATTAAATTTAAAAACAAAGCCGAAATAGTTCGTGGATTATTTAGGAGTATGAAATGAAGTATTACAGAGATGCCCAACTTCACTCCTATTTCAGGCATTCACTTTATTTCGTGAATAACCGTCAAAAATGCATGAATATTTGTCAAAAAAGCACTCAAAATCGTCGATGGACTAGGCGGCAATCAGCTGCGAAGTCGACGATCTCTGTAATACTTCATTGTTGTATTACAGTTGTCCATAGTTGAGATTTACAATGAATAGATCCGAAATCGGTTTTCGCATTATCTTCAGATGAAGAAATTGTAAACGCGAGCCAAAGAATACTAAGAATTAAAATAAAAGTTATGAGACAGCAAACAAATCCATTAGATTTTTTAAATTCAAAGCAAATGCTCACCCGTCGTCCAAATTGGTGTATATGTATTTAAATACGTTCTATTATATTTTATCGTGCTCACATGATTCCTGGAGTATCAAAGTTTACGAAGTTCGCTATTCGTAGTGAGCCCATATGAACAGCCCTTTAGTAGCATGAAACCATCTTCCCACTATTGCCTTTCAAATGAAATCGGTTTGGGCTATACCGATTGATTGGTTTTAAAGCCAGTGTAAACAATTAAATGGAATATAAACGGGACAAAATAATAAGAACAGGGCACTTGTTCGTACCGTATAAAGAGAAAACCTGTGGACAGATTGTAAAAATACGGGACTGTCCCGGGCAAGCCAAGGCGTATGATCACCGTAGTTATGGTACATTGTGCACAAGTCACATGTGTAAGTATCATGCCATACGACAAAAATGGGTAGCACGTATTTATATAGAGATTTCATAAGATAAAGAACAGTGACGGTATAAAGTCACTTTTAAAATTTCGTTGATGATTCGCCTATTCATTTGAAATCCAAATTCAAAAACATGTAAGTATTAACTTACTTTTAACTTTTTGTCAATTTTGATTTCTTAATTAACACACTAGGTCAGCAACAAAAAGGCAAATGGTAATTCCCTTTCATTACATGGACGAGCATCTTGAAATGGGGAAAAAATTACATACCAAGAACCACACAAGGCAGGCAGTATATTAACAAGTTGTGGGCAGATTTGGCTCAAAAACTGAATGCCATTGGGCTACCCAATAAGTCTGTACCTGCTTGGAGGAAAGAAAGTTCATAATATGAACGTCACAAGTTCAAGTTCAACAAGACTCCTACGCGAGGGTGCCAGGTTCGAATCCCTAAATTATCAGCTTTCATAATTCATTGCTCCACCTCTTTCGAGTCACTGACAATGCTCAAAGAGTATTCCTGTCTAGCTTCTCAACATCGCAGTTCGGAGTCGGCATTAAACTGTAGGTCCCTTCCACTCGCGAAAGAACAATAGCACGCACAACACGAGTGGTTGCTGAGAAGCTAGGCCCAGGTCCCCCTCGGACTGTCGCGCCACCCATATTATATTATTATTATTAAGTTCAAGTTAAATGTTCAATAAATTTGCTTTAGGTATGGATCGATTTCAAAAATCGAACAAAAAAAAATGCAGCCAAAATTTGATTTCATTAAAAAACACAGGGGGTTGGCCATCTGAACAAATTTCAATATCCGAGCTGGAGGAAAAAGCAATTCAAATCACCCTTCGTGGTGCTGACAGGTAATAGTTCGAATTGCTTTGGTGCGGTCGAAGTGCACGGAGAGCCGAACAGAGCGAACTGTGAGACGGATGAAGATGTGAACCAACATTTGGTAGCCACCTCCAGCTGGGACCTCCAAGGTAGCACCAAGTCCAAGAAATATATGTTGACCGCGAGCCGCTCCTTGGGTTTACCGATTCCAGTACTAGTACGAACGCCACTTTTGATAAGCAAATACGTTGAATAAAACTAAAATGCAACATACAGCAAGTTTATTGTTTGAAGATAATATTTGTTTCCTTTTCATGGGAAGTGAAAGAGGATCCGATGTATCTCTAAGCGCCCTTTGCTTTCGCAATAGTCCAACAGAATTTTCACTTACTTCGTCATCGAAAAACAACACATTGACAGTCAGTTCAATGAGTTATGCGAAGTAATATTGAATCGTCAAAAACGACGTCGACTAGACCATTCAATAATTTTAGCGTTAGACGAAGTAATACAACTGTCGAAACGACGATCGTCGTCTTACGCGATGAGAGCCCAGTTCATATTACCAAACACGTTATATAATAGCCTCTCTAACGATAACCTCCCATTTTTTCTGCTCCCACTGCATATTAAGCGTGACTTCTTTAGATTACGATTTATAACACCTGACTGTGTGGAGCCAACTCTGCCACTACAATCATATGTGGACCTTTTCTAGCAAAAAATTCGTGGCTATTATCATCCGCTTTAGGGTCATATCGCTCTGAAATATTTTACGGATCTACAATACCATTTACTGTAAAAGATTATGAAAGCAAAAATCACCTCATCGTTTATAACCGATAGTAGACATCTGTTGTTACGCATATTTGTCATGTGTAGGTGGAACGTCTGCAATAATTCAAAACGAATGCCCGCTTAGGTCTCTTAGAAATATGTATACAGCTATACTGCTGAATTTCCATTTAAAGCTGAAGGAATAGGTATTAAAGTCCCTAGTTCTTCATTTAAATACTTTTGAACGAAGAGAGATGGACATCTTGCCTATTTACGTAAAAGTCACCGTGATGTTGCTGATGACGAGTGTTGGTCTCCTTACATAAACTATCACATCCTTCAGCAGATCCACACATATCCATACGTATTTCAGTCTCACAGTACCGCACTTAAACGATGTATAATACATATGGCATTAACACTGTTAGGTCAGGCAGATGCCGAATACATAGAAGACATCATACAAATGCTACAGGGTTTGTTTTCTCAGGTAGAAATGACCTTACAGAAAATTGTAAACATTGGACTACGACATTCTTCTTATTATAAGGATTTTTCAATATGAACAGGTAGACGACCGCTTGGCAGACCCGGGAGCAGAACGCTGTTCACAGAAGTAAGTAAATGATTCTTCCTTTCCTTTCTTTCTCACAGATACACTGAGTGACAAAAGTCTACGTCCACTTGAAGTTCTAGTGAATCGATGATTTCTCAGGAAAACAAAGTAAAATTCAATGAAAACCGAATGCTTTAAATGCCCCACACACACGACACTTGTATCGGTGTTCTAAAACGTGTCCTGTGTGTAGGCTAGTCCGTGCCCCGATTTTTGTTTTGTTGTTTGTTGTTGTTTTTTTTGTTTGTGCTACAGGGTGTGAATAAAATGAAAAGATTTTCATTTCTTGTTTCGGTGTTCCTAGAAGAGTGATGTGTATGGGCTTCGAGACAGGTATGGTTTATGTATAAGCTTTATATATACTTAAGAATTAATTTTTGGTCAAATAGTTCCAGTTAAATGGGCATAGCAATACATTTTTATTGACGAATGTCTATATAACAATGTAAGAAAATTCTCTTAATAATACGAGTCAACATTTGAATACCCTCCGAACAACATTCCCATGTATGTTACATGGATTGTGGGCAAATTAAAAAATCTGCCGCCATATTTCCCACTAAATTCACAAATCTGCAGCAATTTCCCACTAAAATCCTCGAATCGGCCGCCATTGCGTGGTGGATCCATGGTTTGTGTAAGAGTATTTATGAAATACAAGGGAATACCAATACTTTTGCATTTTTTTCCGGTGTGGACAAGGGGAAAAAATGGCCGAAGTTGGATGTCTCTATTATCCCTTATCTCTGATCGAATCGTTGATGAGTGACGAGCTTCTGATAGTGTAAAGCGACAATAGAGGCTTTTGAATTTTTCTTGGTATTTGAACTATTTAGTGATTTTGGCCAATAAGATTGTGACTAGTTCATGAAATATGCATGTATGAGACATAAACGGATCATTATTGATGCGCGTAGTCCAATATTTCTCCCACCCCAACTGCACAAAGCGTTGTTCCGCAGTCGTCAAAGTTCAATGAAGTACTAATGTGTACGAATTTCTGTGACGTGTGTGCTATGGGACACTTAACTTCTTCTAGTTTAGTACGTCCTTGTAAGTGTTGCCAATTGTTTTTAATATTTGTTTTTTTTTTTTTCATTTTTGAGTAATTCTTTTCTAAAATTGCCCCTACTTACCTACCGCCCCTACTTCCTTAACGGGGCGAAATGAACCCCGCTTGACAATGAACCCTGTGTGCCCACTCTACAAAATACCGTTATCAATATTCTTGGTGCCAAATTTGTCGTACTCGCCCCATTGGCAGGTTCTGACCTTAATCATTTTTGGAACCATATGGACTTTTTGTCTAAAAGTGTTTCGACAGTGACTTTTGCGTCTCGAATTTAACGCATTCAACATGAATTACCAAACCAACTTACCCGCAGTTTTCAGTAAGTTTATGCGCTGGCGGCATCATCGGGCCGTTCTTCTTCGAAAATGTGGTCGGCCAAGCAGTTACCGTGAAAGGTGTTCGCTATTGCGAGATGATAACGGATTCCTTGTGGCCAGAAATTGATGATATCGACCTCTTGCTACACAGCCAACGAAACATTGGTTCTGTTGCGCGAGAAATTCAATGGCCGTGTTATCTCATGTAGTGGCGATGATAATTGGCCGCTACGATTATGTGATGTGACAGATGTGACATGTATGCCAACGTAGCCATGCATTTAACCGATATTTTATTTCACACACAATCCTTCTATCATAATAAAAAATATTAAGGTAATTCTCTGAAAAGTTTTTGTTTTATTTACAATTATCTTCGTGCGTTTTGTTGGGCCACCATTTATATACCGATATCCATCGCTCAAAACAAGAGAATGATGCCTGAAACACAATAGTGCGCTGCTCCAGTCGAATTCATGTTACGGAGAGAGTCCGATGAAGCACTGCGTTGAAATAAATACTCAATTTATCAGCTGTTCTCTCTCTCATCTGCGAGATGGAAAATATTGCCGCCTTTCTGCATACACTCATTTGAAATGAATTTCGTCGTTAAATTATTTTTAATCAGCTGTTTTCGTTTCTTAAATGACAGTTGACACAAAATACTCTCAATTTGGAAGAAAACTCTCAATCTGGGAAAAAAATCTCTCTCACAGCGCACACCCCTGTCAAAAAATATTGAACATGTTCGATAATGGCGTACGATGGACTTACGTTTTACGTTTTATTAAGATCCTCTCATTTTCCACTAACGTAGGTCGTCGACGCTGTAATTTGTGCATGTCACCGCCAGCGCAATCGCACTATTGTGTTCCAGCCATAAAGCGGAAAAAGGAAAATAAGACAAAAGAGGGAGAAAAAAGAGCAAAACGACAGTCAAAATTCGAAAAGATTCCTTTAGGCGGTGAGCTACTACTACGCCCAGTCGGGCCGACTCTATTTGTACGTGTGAAAGGGCTTACGCAGGCAAATGTTTAATTTATATTCACGAGGACACGGGGAAAATGGAAGTAAATCACAAAGAAGCAATCTTTTTGTAGTACCAAGTCGTCGTAGCCATGCCAACTCAAGCGATTAGATTTGGTGCAGTTAAGTTATTATTCAACTTGTCTTCACAACAATAGCCAAACAATTTACAGATAACTTTCAGTCTCAACATGTGTAATACTCACCACGTTTTTTTGATTTTGATCGTTAATGAATGTGTTACCGCCGAACATTCATAGAACATCGATTAGTTCTGTGAATTCCGACCAAAATGCGATGCATCACTTCCGGAATTTGACTATTAAGCATACGAGTACGTTCGTAAAGTAAGACTTTTGGATTAAGAAAAATCCGAAAACCGTTCCAATCGAGAAAACAAAAGAATATGTCGTATGATTAGCAGTGAATGTCGTGTTTTAGAAGTCTCATAGCAAACTGTCCAAAAAGTTCTAGTCGTCAATTCTGGTGAAAGTCACTTAAATGCGCACATATTATGCATAAAACCGTTCCGTTTTATACACCATTCCAATAAGGATATGCTTCTTTTTCTAAAAATCTTAGAGCAAACCCCCCATGAAGCGTCTGTAATTTTTCTGTCATAAGAATAAGTCACCAACTCTCGTCAACGTCTTCATGTTATGTCCATAAGAAGACAAATACTCCTCAGTCTTTGAAGCATTACAATGCATCACATCTGTCAATCAAACATTGAAAGTTCTTAAACACAACGGAAAATACCTTGTTTTATTCTGGCAACTTTAGTACAGGCACTTAAAACTTAATTACTCATCTTGAAGCCTTAAAACTAGGTAAAGGAATTATGTACACCGAAAGGAAATACTTCAAGCACTACAGATCACAATCAATGAAGTCCAATAATTCCAGCAGTTGATTTTCTTCCTCATCGTCCTCTTCCTTGAGGACACCCTTATCCTTGTCGGCTGTGTAGTCGTCAATCTGCTCCGATGAATTGTACCGTATTTCCAAACTTCGGTACGACTTGTATACACACACTTTGGGACTGTTTAAAAAGTTGCGACCAAGTATCATGGAATGCATTTGATCACAGTCATCGACGATAAACATTTTCGTCAACATCATTACTTCCCCAGCCGTCACCATCTCGTTGACGAACCCGATCGCCTGGACCGGTCCTGCGTCGAAAATGTGCACCTTGTCATCACACGGTTTCATTTTGAAGTCATGTCTTTTGAATTCACTGTGTTTCATTGTCGTACAGTCACTGTCGAGGCTTACGAACGCGGTAAGGTAAGCTTCCTTCACTTTCACCGTTGTCATAAGATCGCGATAGCTGCTTTGACTTACGTCTGTCGACACATGCTTTGCTGCAGTCTCCGTCGGGAAAGACCGCTTACTCTTGTACTCGAACTCGGATTTCACCACGTTTGCCTTATGCGGGCTTTCAACCTTCGAGCCGTGGTGTGCGTTGAAACACTGTACGCGATAGAGGAGTTCTGTTATTGTCTTGCAATTGCACGCAACCAAGTGCGTTCGCAAAGCACTATCCCCCAGGCCTGTGATCATGTAGTTAATGGTCGTCTCTAAGTCAAAGCCGCATTTCATCGCCATCCGCTCAACGTCAAAGGCGTACTTCTCATAGCTCTCCCTGCCGTCTTTGCTTCGTCGAACCAATTGTTCGAAAATGTGCGCTTTGTCAATGCTGTAGGGGAACATTTGTAGTAGACTCACTCTGAATTGTGGCCATTTGCAGAAGTGATCAGCAAACCAGCGCTTTGCTTCCCCCTCAAGACGACGCGAAGCGTACAGTAGGGTCAAGCGGTCGTCCCAGTCGAATAGCATCCGCAGATTCTCAATCGACGCAATCCACTCAGCTGCACTCAGTCCCGTAGTCGTTACGGGATCGAACGTTGGTATCAGTAGTTCTATTTCGTCGTCACTAAGTCGGATGGGGGCAGTTTTCCTATATCGTGCGCCGTATTCGTCCTTGATGGATTTCACATCCTTTTTACTCAAACGTCCAAAACTTTTAAATGTTCGTCCTGAATGACTATGTCCGTCCATTTTCAACGCACAACTGATCGACACCAAGAATCGAATCAAACTGTCTTCTGGAGAGCGTATGTAACTCGTCCACGTTCCCCTCTTTGACCAAGCACATGGTATCTTGCTGATGTGCACGAAAAGGATGGCCAGAGCGGACGGAGACCATGAAAATGCTGAGAAAGAACTATTGAATCGTTCTTCCAACCCCTTAGCGCGGCAATCACATGGGCGACCACTTATGAGTTTTGCTTTTCTTCTTCACACACCGTTCGCGTCGCACACTGAAGACGTTCCCCTCCGTTCAATGATCCGTAATTATTGAACTGAAACCGGTTTTTGTTGAACCCAGCAGACAACGTATGCGTTTACTCATACATCCTCATTCAATCGTGTGCTTGTATGAAGGCACATAACTTGGGGAAAAAAAGTGATGCCTGCTTGAAAATACAGGCAGTCTGTGAGATCCGTTGCGGTGGTTCATGAATTCCTTCAGATACCCAGCACAAGCGGGACACTATGTGCAGACGGGCAGCTGTGTTTGTAAATATACAGTTTACACAGTAACTGTGTACACACGCAGAAAGGATTGGGTTGATGTGTGCATGTTTGTACAGTGGCGGAGAAATGTAGTCAGTCGGTGTCATATAGTATTTGCTTCCTGTCAATTTGCTCATATTGACTTCGGTGCTTGTAGCAAAAAGAAAACAGAAATGTTTCAGTTTCAAAGTTATATGTGCCACAAATAGAATTTCCTATAGCAGAAGAAAATCCGTGGCATTTTTATCTAAATGCAAAGCCCGCCTCACGCCTTCTTCTGTGAGGTTTTGTACAAATTTTTTGCAACTAAGAAATGTTTTTGATGTGCAAATAACATATTTTGCTTTTCCTTCAGAAACAGCAGTGACGGCAGAGTAAACTACGTGAGGTAATCTACTCGCTTAATTACGCGTAGTTATTCGAACATACTAAATACCTGATTTGTTTCATTGACTGTCTTATTTGTGTGGATTTTGCATGTTTTTATACATTCTTCGCATACAAGCACAATTGAACTGACATTAAATTGACATCTCAACTACATTTTGACATTTTTTCTACGTCTACTATATTTTCTAACGTATAATACATTAACTACCGCAATGAGTAGTAGACGTAAGAAATGTAGTTATTCCAAAAAAGTGACATTTCTGCCATCTCTGCAGCAGTGAACCCAAAATAGGTACTCCACAATAAATTCACCACACCGTGGTAACTATTCTTTTGAGTCTTCGGCTTTCAAAATATCAAATGCTGAGAACGTAACAAATTTCACGGGCTGTAGTGAGTCATTTTAATGTCAAATACGGTTTTACACAAAGCAAAGCGCTGTGATGTGATTTCTTCACCATCGAAAAACATGCATGGCTTTGATGTGATCGAACCCAATGGCATATCCTCAAGAAACATCGCATGACAATAGAGAGTTAGATTACAACTTCGAGATAGTCAGGGACTTCGTCTACCTCTGCAGAGAGCAGTGAAGTACAGCGGTATCGCTATTAAACGCAGAGTACCTCAGTCTTTCCAACTACAGTTTCTTTGGGCACCAGAGGCAATTAAATAAGAGGTCTTACTCGAAGGATAACATGGACATGGACGGGCAGTGACGGACGCAGCAGTTAAGTTCGGGTAAGGTAGTTGTCCGTCAATGGAAAAAAATTCATTCCGAAAAAATGTATTTCATATATAGTTCCATCTTACCCTTACTTACTTGGACGGTCAGAGCCTGAGCTTAAACTGCCTTCTATCGTTGACGGTCCTGGGCACGCTGCTTCCAGTTATCAAGGGAAAGCTGTCTTGCGTCCGCGATGACTTGGATTTAATGCCTGATAGACGGAGTAATAATTTCAACGCAGTGAGTCATCGCCCTCCCTTCATAACGTGAAATCGGCCGGCGCTAATCACTATTGTGTTTCAGGCATAATACCGGAGGTTCGGGCTTACTCCCCCATTTTTTATACCGGAGGTTGAGTCTTCCTCTCCTTCTCCTTCTAGAACCAGGAGGCTCAGATTAGAAGACCCTCTTAGCTGGATCATTGTTGTCCATGCGCTCGATGTCCCCGAGCCAGTGCATTCGACGGATCTGTGCCTTCCGGACTACATCCACATTCTGGTACAGCTCGTAGAGCTCGCCGTTGTGCCTTCTCCTCCATTCGCTCCGCAGTTTTGCTTATCATCCAGCTTTCGCCTCTATATAGCAGGACTTGCCAAATAAGGGTTTTGTAGAGCATGATCTTAGTCCTTCGAGCGAGGAGTTTTGACGCCAGTGGTTTTGACAAACCGAAGTAACACCGGTTGCTAAAAGCAGTTCTGCGTCGATGGCGTTCGTAGAGTTAACGTTTGCCCCAAGGTAGACAAAGTCCTTCACTACCTCAAAATTTTAGCTGCCCATCGTAATGTGTTGACCAAGGTGGTGTGCAACGGAATGCTTCTTGGTCGACAGCATAAATTTCGTTTTGTCTTCATTTACCTTAAGACCAGCTCGCTTCGCCTCTTCTTCAATCGCCGTAAAATCGTCCACTACTGTACGTTGGGAATGCGCGACGATGTCGATGTCATCTGCTTACCCCAACAGTTGGACTGACTTGTGGAAGATAGTGTCTTCCGTGTTTACAGATGCCCGCCTCTCTCCCGGGCCAAAAGCCGCACTGGTGCGTGCCGATTAGTGCGAAGCAAAACAGCTTTAGACGTTCACACAGTACGCCAGGCAGGATCTTGTATGCGACACTGAGCAGGGATATGCCTTTAGAGTTGCTGGAAGAGGTAGGATCTCCTTTTTTGTTGATATGGAGGTGATATTCCAGTCGTCGCTTTCGTCCTCCCAAATTCTATAGATGATCTGGTGCATGCTCTTTACCGGAACATCGCCACCGGCCTGAAAAGCTATGATGGTAGGCCATCTGAGCCTGCTGCTTGGTTGTTCTTCAGCCTTTTGATGGCTGTGCCGACTCCTTCAAAGCTAGGTGGGAGGACTACTTTATCGACTGGAGTTGGGATTTCTTGATTCTCTATCACTTCCTTCTGGTCAAGTCCCTCTAAACAGCGGTTGGAAGTGATTCTTAAGCTATTAAACCTCTGCGGGTCAGTAACAAGGTTACCCTCACAGTTTCGAAGAGCCTGCGTGCCTTTCCTTAAGCCAACGGCAAGGCTTTTTTGTTGAAGGCCCGTATTTTCTGATTGTCCCTTGAGTCTTTGATATCCTTGAACTGGGTAGTTGCGAGAGACCTTTTCTTCTGGCGAAGAGGTTTTTTCTCCACCTTCTTCTAGCCCGGTAGTCCTTTTGCGCTGCTCTTCTTTTACCTTGCAGCGCTTTTTGGTATGCTTCGCACGTTTCTTCTACTCACACTCGCCATCAACCACGGATTTCTCGTCGGAGGTGGTATGTAGCCTAATGTGGTCTCGGCCACATCTTTGATGGTCAAGTGGCAATGCAACCATATCTTGTTAGCGTTTGTGTTCTACATTTATCGCATACCGGAGAGTCTCTCACTTAGTTGCTCTTCGTAGGCTCTGGCAATCTACGGTGTGTTTAGGCGTCATATTGGTCATTGTTGGCTGGTGCAGCTTTCTGACATTGGACAACCGAGCTCTGAATCTTGCTGCTATGAGAAATGGTCAGAGTCAAGGTATGAATATTCGCACATCCATGATACACACACATGGTCGATTTGGTTGGCGGTTCGACCGTCCGGAGATTGCCAGGTTGCTGTGTGGATTATTTTGCGAGGGAATCTCCTGCTTATTATCATATAACGTGCTGTCGCAACGGTAAAGGGCTACCGCTCTCATCAAACATTGCTTCTCTCGCTTGTCCGATAGCTTCAGAATGGTTTTAGCATCAACCCATAGGGTGTTGCTGGAAGGGCGTGTCTTGGCTCGAAAGATGTTCTTCAGCTTGGAGGCGGGATATTGATGACAGAGCAAATGTTGCTGAAGAAAGTCTCCGGGATCTCATTCGCAATTTCAAGCACTCCGAGGATAACAGCATCACAGCATATTCTCTGTCGTTCCAAACCATCTGGACGAGGCTTCAGCCGGGCAATATTTTCGATATTTTTTTTAACTTGCTGTTTAAACGTCTTTCTCGTTTCCGTGATCTATGATTTTTGGCGAACTTCAAGTGCCGTTAGTTTATTAGCATCCAGCTACTGAACTTCCGCGTTCGACCAGGAAGTCCAGCTGTCAGTGTCAAAATAACATGTGAAAAAAAGCACTATATGGCCCACACTGTATAGAGTTCATAAATGTAATAAGACTGCATAAATGTAAATGATATTTGAGACTGCTGTCAAAGTTTTGTGTTCTCTGCGTACGTTTTTTTTTTTTTTGTTACTTGGGTTGGTGAAAATCTTCAACAAGACACTATGTGACCCGTGTCCACATAGTAGTGGCGGATTTTGACTGACTAAAAACAACCTTCCCTTTTGGTTTTTTCCTTACTACAACTAAATTTCCTTATCTTGTAGCTTACATTTAAGGATATTTTCACGTTTTGCAGGTAGACCTTCGGTAAAATCACCTGCCATGACCACGTTAGGATGGTTTATTATTATTGCGCCAAATCGAGCGGTCTCGTACGCTGGAGTCAGCGTACTAAACGTCTCATGTCCAAAGTTTGGAGGATGGCATTGTTGCAATGACCATGATGTCTGATTCTTAGCTTTCGAGCGGAGTTTGTTATTTCTTCGTCGAGTAGGTCCTAGGTCCCTTTTGTATATCACAATTCCTGAGATACCAGGGAGCTTTCACAATATCCTTTATAATTTTATTTTGAAAAGACTGAATAAATCCTCTGTTATTTGCTTTGGTGCAACTCCATAGTTGTATGCCGTAAGTCCATATGGGCTTCAGTACTTCAGTACTTGTATAAAAGCAGTGTGTTGTACATGCATAATTCGGAGTGCCAAGTAACCAGTACATTTTCAATATTTCTGTGGGTAAAATTTATATGCCTTGATTTGGTCTCATTGCGTTTTGACCATTCGTTTATTTTGTCCAGAGCTCGTTGCAGTTTTTCAGTTGAGGACTTAACTGAACATCCCGTTGCCAGGATCACTGTGTCATCCGCAAATGTAGCCACAAGTGTACCCTCAGTTTGAGATATATCTCTAGTGTACACCAGGTACAATATAGGGCCAAGGATACTCCCTTGAGGGACTCCTGTTCGAATCTCTTTAAAATCGGAGTATCAAGTTCCGTGTTTAACTCTAAATATCCTGTTATGATGATGAGATTCTAGTATCTTATACAAGCTTGTCGGTATTAGGCTGCTTATTTCGTATTTTAGGCCTTCATGCCAGACTTTTTCGAAGGCCCATGCCTTTTGCTGCCGAGCTGCAGAGAATTGTTTTTTTTTGGCAAATTGTTTTTCTTGGGAAATAGATTTTGTTACAGGTTCTCAAAAATGTAAGAAGGAAAGAATGAGAACAAAATAATTGGTTGAGCGCGGATGTAAATCTTTTGGTCACGGTTCGTCTTTCCATGAAAAGCTAATTTCTCGCCGGCAAAAGGAAAAAGGCTGTACTTTGGGGGGCAAAGTTTTGTCCGAAATCAAACGAATTTCGACAAATTTTCTCCACACAAAATCGGATATCGCCAAGCAATTTCAAAATTTAATCATATCCTACAAACGAATTAAGAAGAGGAACTGAGAAAAAAAAATTGTAGGTCTTAAAAGAATAAATAATAATACTCAAAATAATTTTTTCACTACACATCTCTTTAAAATAAGTGCAGCTCAAGTCAGAAAACAATTTTACAAGTTACACAAAATATTTAACTTCTGTAACTTTTTGAGAGGACACATGTTTTTCAAATTTACATTTAGTAACACCCTTTTCGCAAAAGCATAGCTGCAGCATCGATGTATTCATAAATGTACAAAATGAAGTTGATCAGCAGATCAGCCATAATTTTAATTTCCTGACTCTCTTCAAAATTGTCTTAATAATAATAATAATATGGGTGGCGCTACAGTCCGAGGCGGACCTGGGACTAGCTTCTCAGCAACCACTCGTGTTGTGCGTGCTATTATTCTTTCACGAGTGGAAGGGACCTATAGTTTAATGCCGACTCCAAACGGCCAAGTTTGAGAAGCTTTTTCTAGACAGGAAATACTCTTTGAGCATTGTCAGTGACTCGGTGAGCGGTGAGTGGAGCCGTGAAATATAAAAGGTGGTAAATTCGGGTATCGAACCTGGCACCCTCCGCGTAGGAGTCGACGCACTAACCCACTACGCCACGGCGGCCCAATTTTTCTTAATAGTCAGTACAATTTTCCTTGTTTACCTTTTTTTTCGCAGTTATTGACTCCGAAGGAAAAACGACAACACAGTGAACAAATCTTAATCTTTAAAATTTGTAAACAAACATTAGCTCGCAATTTACTTCTTTACATTTTTTATTACCAGTAGCTTGTTTAAAAATGTTAAATGTTTGATTATTTATAACCCCTTGTCGATTCGCTCATTCAATCGCAAAGCAAAATTAAGCATTTAAAAAATAACCTCTTTTATTGATCTTATCATCCCTTCATACAATTCATAGCCCTCCGCCGCTTACATAGCCCACCAGTAAGCCTTGTCGATTTCTTTGAAATTCAACTTCTTAAACATTGCCCTTGATGGAGTGTTGGCTTCAACTACTGGAGCAATGACTTCCAATCCCGCTTGAGCAAATTTCTTAGACAGCACACGCACCAAAAGGCTGCCATACCCACGACGCTTGTGTTCACTTTGGACTTGCAAGATTCCGAGTCCTCCACATGGAATTTGCATAATCCAAGCTACTAAGCATCCATCCTTGTCAAACGCTCCTACGTTCATGTTCATTGATATCAGGCGACTTACGAAGACTTCAGATCCAGCAAAGCGATGTGGCCAAGGGTTGTTAATCGTTTCCACATGTTCTTGTCGAAGGTGCGACAGAGTGATTCCTTCTGGAGGCCTTTTAAAAACACACTCTTGAAAAGTCTTGACAGGAATGTATACAACTCTTACTCAGTGTCGAACTGCAATGCTAGTTCTCTGGGGATGTGATGCCAAATCGTCGTAACATGTTGAGTTGGTACACCTCCCCACTGCTTGAAGTACTTTTCAATTGTAGGATATATTCGTTCCGGGAACCCAGAGAATGCATAGGGTACGTCGCTGTCAAGACAATGAAGAGCGGCTTCGAGTCGTTCTTGAGAGTCATTTAAAGTGTTGCAAATAATTGAGCTCTTGTGTTCCTGAAATTTAAAGATAATGAATTTACTTTCTGTAGAGAGAGATGAAGAACGAGAGAATGAAACGATTTGAAGCCACCCCGAACTCATCTTAAGCCAACTCATAACAATGAAAGAACCCCCCTTAATTATCTTTTTTAATTTTAATTCATTTATTTTTTACAAAAGTCCAGTTCATTCGATATGCCTTCACCGTCTTGAATCCGACTGCTTCAAAGAGCGTCCTGGAAACTACGTTTTTGGACGAAATCAATGTCATCACATCCTGCCTCGTAGCAGCAATTTCCTTAGCGATAGATGTTATAAGGGCGGAAGCTATCCCAAGTCTCCTGTAGTCTTCGTGGACCTTAAGCAATCCCAGTGCACCAGTCTGCTGACTGGAAATCAGTAAATGGTTACACAATTTGTTCAGGCGATGAGTTAGTCTTACACAATTATCCAGCCCACGAGACGACCATCACTGCCAAAGGCACCCAAACTTTTTCCATATTTGATCAGATTTCGGGTTGTATTCCGACTTCCGTCGTGTCGAAAATCCCAAATTTTGTCAATTTCGGCCGCGTGATCTTCACTTAGTGATGCCAACGACATACCATCAGGGATGGTCCTTGAATAGAATTGCCAATCATATGCGAATAGTTGGAATATTGGTTTTAGTTTCAAAAGTAAGAAAGCAAGTGTAGTCTATGTCGAATTTGCATGAACAAGAGAAAACTTTTCAAGTGCGAGCTAGATTCGCGTTCCTCTAGTAAGCGTCCTTATTAAAAATGCTTTTTATTTGAAAAACTAAAAAGAAATGAGTCATTTAAAATTAAAACTAAACTATTCGCTCTCTGTAGGCCCAGGTCCACCTCGGACTGTCGCGCCACCCATATTATTATTATTATTATTATTCGCTCTCTGAAAATATCCGGAACTTCTGGCTTGAATTGAAAAATAATTTTTGTGTTCTATAGTTCATTAATCGAAGGCTAGGCTTTAGGCTTTATAACATCACGCTGCGTCCAACTAAAGCGAAGCTTCAATGAAAAATGTCCGTTTTGAGAGCTTAATTTGCGTGTGCTGCGTAAATGGCTTAATGTACGCGTGTATGATTGAATTTTTCCTTCTTTAAAAGCTCTATCCGTGACAGAATATGTCCATCTTTTTATATTGACTCACTGTAACATTTTTATGGTAATCAAATTTGTCCGAAAGTTTCAAGTGAAATGTACTTTTATAGCTACAATAGAGGGAAATAATAAAAATAAAATATTATTTATCCAAACGTGGACGAAGTCGATAGGAACAGCTAGTTGAGGTTATAGTGGTTATCGCTTCATAGAAAGCACTAAATTGTTTCATGATTAGGAGTTTTCCAATCTACGCGGTATCACTATGGCAAGGGTAAGCAAACAAATGCACACAATACCTTAAGATTGACCATAATGGGGTCCACCAAAGATTCGTTAAGTTTCGTTAAGCATAATCCCATGCGACCTGAATCTCCCAGAACACAATCCTCTGAAGTACGAACTATGGTTCGTTTTGAGGACTTGTGCCAGACGACACCCAAATATTGAATCTTTGAAGCGAGGGTTTATTCGAACCTACTGTAATTAACTCTTCCATGGATTAGACGTTTCTATGTCTTTAACACAAGCATAGTGCTCAATAAACATTTCGGCAAGTGGAATTAATTCTCATGCCAATTGTAAGCAAGTTTTTTTTATGTAGGTAGTTGTTGGTTGAAATTAATGCTCGAAGAACCCCATCTGATACTTGCGTCGATTTCAGCGAAGAAATTGTATGCAGAATCGAAATTCTCAGATCTTGAGAAATACATCAAACGAATACTGACACCACCGATAAGCTTTTAACAAATCAAATGGCATTCATAGTTAAGAGTCAACCAATGCGACACTTAAGACACAAATTGAAATTCCCCGAACTAAACAAAGTGCCTGCTTATAAAAGTTATGGAAAGTAGACCGATCATTCAACCTACTAAGTTGACGTTCCAATGGAACTCAAGCGCCCTAAGTAATGCGACCCGGTGAACCTACTTAACATCGGGAGCGATACCAGGACCGAGGAATGACCATACCCCCATCAACCTTTGCATTAAGCTGCACATATACAGAACACTTGTAGGCGGGTTAGCGAACACACAGAACACATTTTCGCAATAGCTTTCGAAATAGTTAAGTACAATCTGTTGCTCTGCTGACTGGGCAAGTGGCGATAATGCCAAGCAAAGCAAAAAAAAGAACAATCTTTATATATAAAAATGTTGTGTACGTCCTCCGAGATCTATGCATTTGAAAACTACTGAACCGTTTGAGCCGAAGTTTTGACACACTATAGAGCTTTTATCCACTTTTTATGTCAATACTAATACTTTAACGGTTCCCCGTGCACCGACCGCAGCGCCATCTGCTGGAACACCCGCCATACTAGCCAACAGCATGTGATGTCTCTCTCCATGGTCCGCGATTTCATGAATTCCTTTTGTGATCATAATTTTATTTTCATAAAATATACTCCATGAGCGAACCAATGGGAGAGTTCGCTGGGCTACTCCCATGATCCCGCCTGATACACCGTTTCAATTCAAAAGGTTGCAGTTTCCCATTTGATTGGCATTCAATGACAATTAATAAAGCTATTTATGATTAACACGGACAATTGTATGTTGCTTGTTTCCGTGTCGGTAAACCAGATAGCCTTTATATTTACTCGGAGAATGAAGAAATTAAAGTGGCCCGCCGTGGCGTAGTGGGTAAGTGCGTTGACCCCTACGCAGAGGGTCCCAGGTTCGATACCCGAATTTACCACCATTGATAATTCACGGCTCCACCTCTTTCGAGTCACTGACAATGCTCAAAGAGTATTCTTGTCTAGAAAAAGCTTCTCAACTTCGCCGTTCGGAGTCGGCATTAAACTATAGGTCCCTTCCACTCGTGAAAGAACAGTAGCACGCACAAAACGAGTGGTTGCTGAGAAGCTAGGCCCAGGTCCGTCTCGGACTGTCGCGCCACCCATATTATATTATTATGAAGAAATCAACAATATTGTATACCCACAAGTACTACCAAATTAAGCGTATTTAAAACTTATGCTATGTTGTGTTCCTCATTTCTTATGCGTGCAACCACAATATGCCACAGCGAGGTGTGTCAGGGTACAGCTAGTCAAATATAAAGTTTTTGATGGGGAAAACAGTTAAAAAGCAAAATAGTGTGTTAAAAAATTCACAGTATTGGAATCAAAAAGTAGTCTAATGAACTATGATTGAAATACGCGTACATTATGAATTTCTTGAAACGGGACGTCCCGCTATTATCACGACGGTCCCGTTTTTTTAAGATCTCTTTCCCGCTGCCATTACTTTCCCACTAAATGTGCCACTTTTTTTTCACATTCCTGTGCATACAAATCAGAGCGCATAAAACAAATGTAAGAGCATTAAAAAGAAGAAAATGAGTTCATGCATATTCCACGATTGTCAGTTTTGCTTTAGTCAGTCATTTTTAAATCGAAAACAAAACAATTTGCTGTGAAGTGAACTTCTAGGAGTAAACACTTATGGAACACTTAACCAATTAAATTTAACCACCTACCATCTATTTCAATCACGTAACCACATAACTGCGATCAGATTACAGATTATGACAATAAATTAGTGATTTTCGGTATTAACTAAATAAAAAAAATTAACAGAATTATTGTTAGGGAAATATTGGAATTTATACCTCCTCTATAATTCATAAGTTAAGCGATTAATCTTTTTCTTTTCCTTATATTTTGTGATTATTTTTTCGCGATCCACATTATTTACTTTTCAAACCTGAGCACCACGGAAACAGTCGACGTGCCGAAAGAATTGGTTTGTTACTAAATAAATTCTGGAACATTAAAAAAACTCATCTGTCTGTCGAAACAGTTAAGTCATTCCTTTTTAAAAATGCCTTTCAAATCTGTAAAAGTGGAGTCGACTTTGGTCAAAATTGAGTTGTTGATATTCCAAGATATATGATATCTCTTATAATCCGCTAGGGTAGAAGTTTTAAGAACTTAAAATTAGCTTAAGTCGAAATTTCCATACATTTGTAGACCGATTGAAAACTAATAACGCGTCGCCTGAAAAGTTATACTTCGGCGATGTTGACTTGTGACCATCGGTCCACAATAAGCTAAACTTTGTAATTAAATAGTATGTAGGTATATGAAACAATTATTTTAATTTGAATTTTCTAGAAAACTATTTACTATTATTTTGATTTTTTTAAATACGCTAGCAATTATTGAGGCTTTTTTTTAAGTTTTTATTGAAAAAGGAGATCAATATACAATGTATATGAAATGGTGGAATATTCCAAAAGGCAGTTATTTTGCTAGAATCCCAGGACACTTCGGCTGCTAATTTATATAATATTATGAACAATGCAAGAGTTCAAATAAGAAACGAAAGAGAACACAAATATTTTGGTTCACTAGTACGAACAACGCCAGTACTGAGATTAAACGCAGAATTTCACTTGCCAATCGCTGTTTCTTTGGGCTCAAGAGGCAATGTAGTAGTAGGGTCCTCTCTCGAAGAACCAAGCTAACATTATATAACATCTTGATCATCCCTGTCCTGCTCTATGGTACAATCTCAAAAGCGGATGAAGAAGCACTTGGTCTTTTCGAGAGAAAAGTTCTGCGTTCAATCTTTGGTCCTGTCTGCGTTGATGGTTATTGGAGAAGAAGATTCAACCACGAACTGTACGGGCTGTACAGCGACACGAGCCTAGTCAGGCGCGTACGGATTTAACGACTAAGACGGCTGGACCATGTAGAGCGCATGGACAATGCTGCTCCAGCCCGAAGAGTCTTCGACTCCGAACCAGTGGGACAACGCAATAGAGGACGCCTACGGAACCGATGACTCACCCAGGTGGAGAAGGACTCAATCGACTTGGTGTGCGCAGTTGGAGACAGCTGGCTAAAGATCGTGCCGGCTGAAGAGGCTTACTGGTTGAGACCCAGGTCCACCCCGGACTGTAGCGCCATCAGAAGAAGAAGAAGAAGATCGCACAATTGTATCAAAATGTGATATTGATGAAATTGTTAACCAATTTTATAGAGAAGCAGATGAATTCTATGAGAGCGCGCTTAATTATTTAGAAAAACACTGCGTTTAACACTGAACTTCGATATCTATCACGGATGAATTTAAAAAATAAACCAATTTTTTTAAATTTATTTTAAAATTATAAATATTTTTAAAATTAAAAATATAAATACTGATATACTTTTTGAGGAATTTATATGTAACATTAAACAGTTCTTTTGAATTAAAGATAAATGATTTGAATGAGAAAAACGATGTAAAAAATTGGGTTAGTTTTTTTTTTTTAAATCAATAAAGCTCCAAATTCGGAAATGCCTTGCAATTTTGTATTTTCGTTGCCAGTTTCTAATGCTAGCTCTTAAAGGATTTTCAGTTTCATGAAAAGTTCATGGCGAGATGAACGAAATCAGCTTTCTATGGCAGTATTGGAAGCTGAGCTTCTTGTAACACAAAATTTGTTGATGGCTTGCAGAGATTTTAAAGATTTTTGCGTAACCGAGATTGGATAAAGTGTAATTGTTTCAAAAATAACTTCCGCTGGTAGTACTGATAATAATAAATTAATTTTTGTAGCCTATTCGTAATTAAATAGCGTTGTAAATAAAATTAAATATTATTTTACTTATCAAGAAATGGAAATAAAAGACTGTTGATATGTAAGTATGTGCATACGATACAATATAAGTAATTGTAACCATTAATTTTCTAACTCGCACATAAAATATACAAATATGAATTAAAAGACTTGATTTTACCAAATGCTAATTTATTATATATTATTAAATTATTCTGTTATTATATGCATTAAGTAAAATTGTACATACAAAAAAATATAAGTACTGTATGCACTCACTTAGCAACTCGTACATAAAATATACAACTACAAATTGAAGTATTTGAATTTACCTAATGTTAATTTATTAAATTATTATACACATCCTCACAAAATCATTCGCACAAGACTTCTTTTAACGAAATAAGCTAAATTCCACTAGCTTAGTCGTGAAAAATCAATTCAATAAAATTAAAAAAATTAGAATTAGTAAAAGATTAAAAATTAGTACAAAAAAATCTAATATTAATAAATCCAAGTAGGCAATCACGAAAATAAGCAAACTGACTTCAATTAAACGCAACACAAAATTATTCGCACAAAAATAAAAATATGAAAAAATACATAAAATAAGCTAGGTGAGTGGAACATCTGCATCTAGTTGCACCACCCTTAGCATCAATAACGGATCTAAGTCGTTTTGACATACTCCCGACAAGTTTCTTCCAAAAAAACCTGGGCGTAAAAGTTCCCATTCTCGTTGTAGAGCTTCTTTAAGAGAAGCTTTGCTGCTGATAGCTCGATTTCGAATATTTTTCTTCAAGCTCAGCCCACAAATATTCAATGGGGTTGATGTCGGGTGACTGTGGAGGCATTTTGAGCTGCTAGCGAGCATTGAAAAGCAGCCACATTTTGACATTGTGAGCGGTGTGCTTTGGGTCGTTTTCTTGTTGAAAGACATAATTTGACCCTAAACATATTTTAGTAGCACTTTGCTGCAAATTTCTTTTTAGGATGTCGAGGTAGTCATATTAGTCTAGTCTAGTATTATTAGTAGGTAGTCATTATAGCTTCATTCACCTCAGTATTTGGTTTTCGCCAAACCCTATGCTTCCCGTCTTTGCCAAACAAGTTAAACTTGCTTTCGTCACTAAAAATAACGGTGTTCCAAAAGTCTAGAGTCTTGTTAACATACTCTTTGGCGAACGCTAGTCTTTTTTCTTTGTTAACTTTGGAAATAAAGGGTTTGCGACGTGCAACTCTACCGTTAAAATTATTTGACCTTAAAGTCCGCCTTACTGTTTCGACAGAGAGTGGTTTTTTAAGGATTCCTGAGATCTCTGCGGTCAATAATTTTACTGGCTTCTTAGGGTTTTCTTGATTTTCTTAACAATATGCCTCTCATTTGCCTCCGATAATATTTTTTTTCGAACCCCTACCTTTCTTATTTTCTAAACAACCCTCATTTCTGAACTTAGGGACAACATCCCTAACTACGGTATAGGATCTTCCAACAAGTCCACCAGTCTCTCGGTACGTTTCGCCTTCGCAAACTAACTTTAAAATAACCTTTCGCTCTTCTATAGAATTTTCCGATTTTTTTTTCGTCCCATTTTGTTCTTATTTTCGTTTTTTTATTTTATTTTCTCAGAAATATCCTCTACCCTTCTGCTTGTTGTCTATCCAACGCTTGTGTTTGTGCGGATAATTTTGTATCTGCTTTCCTCTTGCCGTATTCGGAGAAGTCGAAAAATAAAATACCCTTAGGGTTGATTGCATCAGTTTGAACCTTGAATATGACTATTGAATATATATAGAGCAGATGTATAATACAAAAAAAACAGTTACTTTTTAAGTTGTATATAGAAAATATTAAATAAATTCGGCTGTAAAGTCTTTGTGGGAATAATTTTGTGAGGATGTGAGGATAAAAAATTGAAATGAAATTATAGATATTATGAGATGTTTTTTTAACTTTTTTTGTTTTTTGCTCACAACTTTTTTAAGTGGGTGTCCCAACAAGGAATTTTTGAAATCTGACATCCCTATTATACATTTTAACTGATCTCTTTTTTAACAAACAAATTAGATTTTGAAGTCTGTTATTTTTTTAAATAAATATGTCAATTGTCCTTTATGGTGCGTAATATTTTAATTTCTACTCCCTGCGTTTTGAAAATATGTCCCACTTATGCTTCAAATAAATTTGGCCACTAAAATGAAATCTAACATGGACTTATAAAAAAATAAGTTTTCAAAGAAACATTTTTTAGACTTTGTAGCAACACTAAACATACCATAACGGGTCAAATGACCCATTTTGAACTTTTGCATTGAAAATGCACGTATAATTTTATTGCGTTTGCACATTTGACTTCATGACTTTTTCTAAGTAATTAATGTACAGTTATACATTTTTTTTTGTTTTGTTTTGTTTATTCTGAGTAATCCTTGTTGTATACCGATATCTTCAACAACGGGTCATTTGACCCGGAGAGAATTTTGGTTTATGAGATTATCGAGCCATATTTGTAGTCAGTAAGTTGCACATTCTTCCAAACACTGTTGCGTAAAGTAGTTCAACGAAAATAGCTCAGAATAATTTCAAGAAAATATCAAATTTTAGATTGAAAATGGCTTTTTAGTGTAAGAAAAAGTGGCAAAAATTGAAAGTCTTGGTAAGTACCTAGCTTATATTTTATTTTGATAGCGATAGTAATACAGGTCATTTTTTACCCAGAAAAATGTCGAAGCAAACTAGACAGTACAAGTTCTTAGCAGATATAAATAATATTGGCGAAGAGTTTTCAGAAATTAGTGAAGATGAATTTTCTGAAAATGAAGATATATTGGTTGCCAATAAAAATGAGTTTGATTCTACAGATACTGCCGATGAAGAGGAAAATATTGTGAATGTATTTAGTGGCCGAGAAAGAATAAGATTACTCTCAAGTTCGGAAGAAAGTGAAGTAGAAATAAATGAACAAAATGTTGCGAATGATGGATCTGTTTGGCAACAAATGCAAGAAGGTGGCACACCTGAAAGAGCACCACTTCATAACATTTTCAGGCAAGAATTAGGCCCAACAGGATATGCAAAACATCATATAATGAAAGGTAAAGTTAGTACTGCATTTTCATTGATAATTGACCACCGTATTATGAACCATATAAAAACATGCACAATAGAAGAAGCAAAGAGAGTGTTAGGTTCCGATTGGAGTTTATCTAAAAAAAAATTAGATGCATTTATTGCAATTTTGTATGCTCGAGCTGCATATGGAAACTATAAACGGATAAATTTGGAATCAAATTTTGGTTAGCATCGGACGTCGATAGCAAATACGTCATAAATGCACTTCCATATCTTGGAAAAGATGAATATAGGCCCTCTACAGTACCACTCTCTGAATATGTTGTACTCAAACTCATTGAGCCATTTACGGGTTGCGAACTGTGACCACAGACAACTTCTTCACAAGCAAATCCCTAGCAACACAACTCCTAGCCATAAAAAACTACGTTAGTTGGAACTATTTGGTCAAATAAAAGAGAATTACCACTAATTGCGAAGCAAAGAAAGATGATATGGAACGATTTTCATCGAAGATTTTTACAACAGACAGAGTAAGCCAATAAAAAAAGTACTTTTACTTAGTTCTAAATATAAATTCGTTTAAGTAGAAAACAATGATAAATGTTTACCTGAAACTGTTTCATATTACAATAAAACCAAATTTGGTGTAGACATCACCGACCAAATGGCGAGGAAATTTACTACAAAATCTAAGTCTTGCAGATGGCCTCTCCAAGTTTTTTTCAATATCCTTGATTTAGCTGGCATAAATGCCTGGATTTTGTACAAGCAAAGTACAGGAGAAAATATCTAGAGACAAGATTTTTTACTCAAGCTAGCAGAAGAACTTGGCGCCGATTTTCGAGAAGCCCGTGAACAACCAAAACAAGAAACAAATACGAAAGGATCGTATGAGATGTCAAATAGGATACTGTAAAGAAATTAAAACCAACAAAATTTGCTCTAAATGTAAAAAATATGTTTGCGGAAAATGTACTATGGACACACTTATATGTAAAAAATGCGACGAAGTATGAATTAAAAATTTTTATTTTTTGCTTTTGTAATAGAAATGCTCAACATACTATTTTGTTTAATTATAATAAATTTAATTTATATTTTTATTTCCTTCCTAACATCCATATTTCATACATTCCAGCATGAAACATAACGTCGGGTCATTTGACCCGCTATGGTAGAAATAGGTATATATTAAGTCTTGGTATGATTAGTGTTAATAAGGGTTCTAGTTTGTTGAAGTAACTTCCACGCCAGAAAGGTATGCACATACTACAGTTCAAATTTTAATTAACCATTGTACAACAACATTAAGACGTGAAGTTTTGGGTACAGACTAACCTTATGCATTTATCTGACAATCCTATTAATAAAATGTTTAAAGTACATCGTGTGTGAGCTTATGGTCCACAATAACGCCTAGATAATTGAAACTGTCCACACATGAAATTTGAAAACAACCATCATTACAGAGTAGAGTTTCATCCCCACTAATATTATAAATGCGAAAATAACTCTGTCTGTCTGTCTGTAAGCTCTTTCACGTCTAAAATAATGAACCGATTTTGATGAAATTTGGTAGAGAGATAGATTTGATCTTGGATGGGGCCAAAACTGCATTTTTTCATCTTTACACAGTCCTGGCTCATTAATGGCTTATCGGATTGGACAACTAAAAATACATATGCTTTTTAGTAAATTTATTCCTTATTCGTTTGTATCAACAATCTTTTTGCATTGTCCTGAAGCTGAAGCAATGGTCAAAAGAATGCAACTAATTATCGTTTAAATATGTCCATCATTAGAGACCATCGGAAACAATCAAAAAGCAGTGGCGATTAATGACATGGTGTGTGGGTGTGTGTGGTTCTACGCTTCAGCAGCATATACATATATATATTCGATATCGAAATTCCAGTGTGTTCTCTCTTTTAAATCGTAACAAAAACAGAAACCCCCCCTTCTGCGAAATACTCAAATTGAACATGTTACTGCTTTCTTAAAACTACACACACACCATACCAATGGTCGGTCGCCATTGCTGATTGATTGTTGTCGATAGTCAACACGGCAGACTGCGGCGTTGTGCGGCCAAATATAATTTTTTAATGCGGCGTATAATAATTTAATTTACAATGACGCCTTAACAAAGGTTGAAGACCAAGTGATAGATATTACTGGAAAAAATGTATCTAATTTGGGATGATCAGAGCATAAAGAATAAGAGAAGTAAGTAGTGATTTAATGCGAGAACTAGATTACGATACTGATTCTTTAAAATGCCAAATGATGGATGCCGTTCCACTTTTGACCACAGGACAAAGATTATCCTTCGATAGAGTTATTCAAAAAATTTAAAGTGGCGAATGTGGTTTGTTCTTTTTGTATGATCCAGCAGGCATTGGCAAAACCTTTCTTTTAAATTTACTATTAGAAAAAACTGTTGGTTTGGGATGAATATACGATGTTTCATAAAAGAACAATCGAAGTACTAGATCGCACTGACAGATATTAAGAGCAACCAGAGTATTATGGGAGCGGTGGTGGTACTTTTAGCTGGTGACTTTAGACAGACCCTGCCAGTGATTACTAGGGTCACACCAGGAGATGCAATAAATGCCTGCGTCTATATTATGGGTACATGTAAAAAAGTTTCGTTTGACTATAAATGTGCGAGTTCAACTGCACAATGATGGACAATCAGGGCAATATGAGACTGCTCTTCTAATAATCGGATAAGATCGTATGGCGACAGACAGTAACGGCATGATTACACAGTGCCGTGAATTCTGTCAAATTGTGGATAGTATAGATGATTTGAAAAATTTTGTCTATTCCGATCTGCAAATAAATATGGGTTGTCGAAAATGGTTCTGTGAAAGAGCAATTTTAGCGCCGACAATTGAGACAGTGTGGCAGATAAGCAGTGTTTTTTTTTTCAAAGATCTATAAATAGTGAAGTGGGATTTTGCACGATAAGCACATACAACAACCTACTGCCTATAACTGCCTAAAAGAGCGTAGTTACCCCTAAAAGCAGCATTTGCAATGACAATAAATAAAGCTCAAGGACAAACGCTGAAAGTAGCAGGTATGCATTTAGAAAAAAAAACCTGTTTTCCCATGGGCAACTCTATGCTCACGAGTATCGTGCCTGCAAAATCTTTATGTTTTAGCAGAGGATGGAAAAACAAACAATGTAGTTTATAAAAATGTGTTAAAATAAGATATTTATTTATTTATTTATTTATTTATTTATTTATTTATTTATTTATTTATTTATTTATTTTTTTATTTATTTATTTATTTATTTATTTACTTATTTATTTATCTAAAATCTACAAATTACATATGTATTAACAGATTTTGTGAAGTGTTTTATAATTGTACAATATTTAATGATAAGTTAATACTTTATTTCAGAACTCAATACATTTTAAAACGTAAAAAGGCTTAAAAGTTTACTTTTAAAGTGCTGTCTGGTATGGCACAGATCCAAATGTTGTGAATGTTCGTTAAAAACACGAATTATTCTTGTTAATGGTTCGTTTTTACCATAGTCTGTGCTATGAAACCTTTCAAATAAAAAATCCCAAGTACGGAGTGACCTTGAAGGCATATGAAATTGAATCTCAGATAAGAGACATGAACATTTTATATAATTGCAGAGTATATCCCTGACAAATATAACATCGTGGATAGTGCGTCTAGTTGATAGAGACTTTATACCAAGCAGTTGGCATCTAGCTTTGTCGCTAGGATTAAAATTCCAGTGCATTTTAAAGAAGATGTACTTGGTGAATCGCTTTTGAACTTTTTCAATACGTTCGGAAAAAGTGCTGAAAGCCGGATTCCAGACTACGACCGCATATAAGGCAAATGGGTCAGTAAATCCTTTAGTATTACGTTTGATGAAGCCGACTGCTGAGTTGGCTTTTGCCTAAATATGAGAGATATGATTTTGAAATGAAAATGGGGAGTTAAACATAACACCCAAATCTTTGACACTGCTTACAGTCGAAAGATATGAATTACCAATTGAATAATTAAATTGGATTTGAAAAGCTGATTTCGTAAAAGAAATATAATTGCATTTACTTAAGTTAAGACCAAGTTCATTATTTACACACCAATCAAAGATGCTGTTTATATCTGATTGAAGCATGATACAGTCATTAACATTTCGAATTGTTTTGAATATTTTCATGTCGTCAGCATATGGCAAACATCTACTGTGTTTAACTGAGAGAGTAATATCGTTAATGAATATTATAAATAATAAAGAGCCAAAGTGACTACCTTGCGGTACACCCGACCAACATTGAATTAGCTTAAATAAGGAATTACCAATTTTAACTCTTCGGGTTTTTTTTTGGACGAAGGAAGATATCCAATTAAGAAAATTGGAATGGAACCCTAACGCTTTGAGTTTGTTTATTAAAAGCGAGTGGTTGACGGAATCAAAAGCTTTACTGAAATCAGTGTAAATTGCATCAACCTGTTTCTTGTTTTCAATCTCATTGATCACGAAAGAAGAATAAATTGATAGGTTAGTAGAAGTCGATCGTCCAGATATGAAACCGTGCTGCGCTTCCGATATGTGCTCTTTGATTAAGAATTCAGTCTTATTCTTGACTATACATTCAAATAATTTTGGAATTGCCGAGAGTTTGCAAATTCTTCTATAGTTTTCCACATTATTTTTAGAGCCCGATTTGTGAATGGGAACTAAGAATGATTCTTTCCAATTATCTAGAAAAACACCTTCAGATAATGACAGATTGAAAATGTGTAGAAGAGGACAGCAGAGTGAGTCAGCACAGTATTTAAGAATAATGGATGGTATACCATCCACTCCACAACTGGGGTCCGACTTTAAATTCTGAAGTGCTAGAAAGACTTCAGTATAATTTAATGCTAACGATTGGAGTTTGAAGTGGAAAAAGTAGATTGGACGAAAACTATTTAGAGTAAATCACGGTAGCTTGCAGTTAGTATGTATTGCATTGTATTATTTGCAAAATTAGTATCCTAAAAATGAAAAAGGCTACCCAAAGTAACTATCACACGTGGACGAAGTCGCGGGTAAAAGCTAGTTAAAATATACATGACATTTGTTAATTAAGTCATCTAAGCAAAAACGTAAGCAACTAGGTGAGTGATGAAATAGTTCTAAGTTCTTACAAATTACACGTTTTATGCTGAATATCATGAACTTTCTTTTATCGCTAATTATCAGCTTATGCTCCTTGAACCATCGTCGAAAATATATATAAGTCGTAATTCGCGTCTTAGAATAGAATAACTTAGTAACTGTGTGAATACAATGAAATAGTGTAATCAGAAAATTCAGTTATTTGACCTTTCAAATGTGTCATTCAAATGATCACGATTGTCAATAGGTTTCACCAAAGCCAATCTTCTTAAATATAATGTCTTTAGAGATCCAGTCTTTAGATTTCAAACGAGAGGACTCGTAGTCGACTTTGAAAAGTTCGGAAATTAAATCTTCTCATAATTTGGAATATAATATAATAATAATATGGGTGGCGCTACAGTCCGAGGCGGACCTGGGCCTAGCTTCTCAGCAACCACTCGTGTTGTGCGTGCTATTGTTCTCTCACGCGTGGAAGGGACCTACAGCTTAATGCCGACTCCGAACGGCCAAGTTTGAGAAGCTTTTTCTAGACAGGAAATACTCTTTGAGCATTGTCAGTGACTCGAAAGAGGTGGAGCCGTGAAGTTGGTAAATTCGGGTATCGAACCTGGCACCCTCTGCGTAGGAGTCGACGCACTAACCCACTACGCCACGGCTACCCATAATTTGGAATATCCTACTTCAATGAGGTAATGTACCATACTAAGCTCCACTTCAAATTTTTGACTTCAATTCCATAATGTCATCTTCACAACTAAGTGAAAGGACAAACGGACACACACATTTATAAAGAGTTTGTTTCTGTCGACGGAATTTTGAACGTAAACCTTTCACTGAATGAACAAGTTCATCATTTTTTCCACCGACCAAGAGTGACTGTTTGGTGCAGTTTTCAAGATTGCATGATGATGCTATAAATGCAGATGAAGAAACTTAGCCTTTGAGTGAATATGCATTGCACGGCGCTATTTAAGTAAACTACTACACATTATCTCAACCAAAAGCTTCTGTGTAATATATAAATTAAATGTATTTGTTCCTGACTAGTTACTCGTGAAAGTCGGTAACAGCATGCGCCCCGGTAAATGTCATGCCTATCCCTACAAGGCACCTATTTTCTCACTTACTGAACAGTTAGCGCAAAATTTAATACAAACTCAGAACGTGCACTTTATCCGAAGATCATGTTTTACCTCTCCACAAGGCATGCGGCAACACCTCGACGAAGCACATACAAGTCGTAGCTGCCATTGAGTCTATGACTTGCGTTCAAATTCAATTCATCAACAACAGCTTCGACAACAAACTGCAATTTAGAATGGTATCCATTAAATACACTCCATGCAGAGTAATCAAATAAGCACAGCATATCTTTCAGTCGCATACCCCCACCATTGCTTCTATCGAGCGTGTCGAAGAGGACCAAGTATGAATCCTAAAAAGAAAATATTCACGCCAAAGAAAAAATTACGCAAATAACATAGGAAGACCAGCAATAAGCGTCAAGTTCCCCCCGTGCACAGCAATAATTGTGCGCCCACGCCAAAGCAAGAGAGAAGTAGGAAATATCTTGCGATTACATAAATGGATATGCAACAATGTTTTCTCGACTCACTCTAAGCACGAATGTTCCATCGTTCCAATCCCCGTTGAGTGAGTAGAATTTGGCGAAATCCAAAGACGGGTCTTTTCTAAACCAGTCGATGTAGTTCTGGATCATGTTGTAGGAGCTCACTTCCGTCTTGTGGTTTATGTAAAGGTCCCTTAACTTGGGTAGATCTTCAATTGGAATTTCAACAAGACGATTTCCTTTCATTTTTGATTTTTTATTCCGAAATCCAATTTAAACGAAGAGGTGTAGTTGAATCTGGAAGTGGTTGATATTGACGCTAGCAACGCACGGCACATACTGTTCTGTGAAGTGGAATTGGCAATTGCGAATAGGCGAGTTGTCATTTGTCTCTAATCTTGTGAGACTTTTTTAGATGGTCGAGTTGGATGGAGGACACCTGTTCACAGCACATTTCAAGATATGTAGTGGCTCCGTAGAATTGCGTGGGTGACGTTGGTTTATGAATGTAGGAAAATTAACACAATGCACCAAAATGAAATTTGAGACGATTGACATAAATGGTGGATAACTACCAGCGAACATCGACCTCACGTTACCTAATCTCATCTTCGAGAAAAATTGTTTAACCAGCACACTCCCCAGATCTTGTTTCTGAACAGCAGATGCTTGACGGTCCTCTGCGAATTTTCGCAATTGGAGCAAAGGTGGATGAAGGAGTGGTATGGGAGTCTACTTTAAGGATCTGAATTTTCATCATTCCGACTACCTTCCCACAGTAGCGTTTTCAGGCAGAGACTATAGCGACTAAAGAAGCCATGTCCTGGCTAAAAAAAAGAATGCAATATTAGGTAGAGATATTGTCATCTGTTGGAACAGCCAGGCAGTAGTCAGATCTCTGAGTGCAGTCACATTTATCTTCAAGGCGTTCATGAATTTGCTCAACGAGATGGGCATGTATTTCTGCAGGCATTTTGTCATTGGAACTCACGCCACAAGACTAGGTATCCCCTATAACGACTTTTCGAGAAGTTACAGGGATGAAGAGGAAGAACAAACCATTTCAAACCTTCTCTACAATTGCCATGCCCACTCATACCGTAGATTTTCTCACTTGGTTACCCCATGCTACAACGACTTCTTAGAAATAAGTAGTATGGTATTGGAGAAGGCTTGGCATACTCCCAAAACCCATCCAAAGCTGTTTTATACGCTTGGAAAAGGCATACGACCGAATTCCTCGTGGTTAACTTCGGAATGTTCTGCACGAATATGGGAGTGAGGGTCCTCTTTTGAGGGCCATTCAATCTCTATATTCAAACTCTAGCAGCTGTGTTCTAATTAACGGTGCCAAATCAAGACCTTTCAGCATTGGACTTCGCCAATGGTGCGTCTTGTCACTTCTTCTTTTCATTGTATATATGGACTCGATGTTGCAGCGCAGCCGTGGTGAGGCATGTTTCACAATTCGAAGAGTTGAGGGTAACCCATCTTCTTTTTGCAAATAGAAATCCAACTTGTAACCGAAAGTTATCGTGGACAAATCCGAAGCTGTAGTGTAGTGGGATGTACTCTTCGATATTTCATAATACTCATGACACGCTCCTTAGCTCTCATCTTTGTTGTCTTATGTACATCGGCAATCTTGTCTCAGGTCAGTTGTGATCTGACCACCCATAATTTTCGGAATGCCTGTCAATGCATTCAAGGCGCTAGTGTAGTCCATGGAAATAGGTGGAGAAGCTTAAGTATCTTGGGGTCTTTTTTTCTAGTGATAGGTGGAGTAAAGCTGAGTTTTTCTGTAGGACTGGTCAAGCAATTCTGATGCAGATTGGAACATATGTAATCAGGAAGGCCGAGCTTGGTGTCGAAGCCATGTTAGCGTTCATTATTTATTTTAGCTCTCATCTATGGTCATGAAATTTGTGTTATGAATAAGATTGGGAATACAAGCTGCTGAGATTAGAATTATTCGTGTTGTGGTTGTTGGAACAAGTCTTAAAACTCGCCTCGTTACACTTTAGCATAGCTTCTGATGTGTTGCAGTCCCTTTTGGATGATCGAGTTGCCTTGAGATCCCTCGTTCGTGATCATGCGGTACAGGAGATGATGAAAACATAAATACATATAATACTTTTTCACTAATTGAAATGTTTAAATCTAACCAATAACCGTCTGGATGGATAATTATTATTATTTTTTAATGTTGTTCGAGGAATGACTAAGAGAATCGTGAAAAAATTTCAAGGGTTTGTTTATAAAATACAAATTTTGTGTGAACAGAAGCTGAAGAACAAGCTGTAGTAGTGTAGTAAGTGTCGTTGTATTCCCAAGATATCAACATAAGATATTGCGGCTTAATTTTTCATAAATCACTGATCTAGTTAATCATCAAAATAACCCTATGAACTACACCAGAAATAAAACCAATTTTCAACGTAAGCTTAGATGCCTTATCTTTCAGCTCCAAATTCTTGTCACAAATTTTACTTCGTTTTTAAGAATCACATTTTCTTTAACATTTTTCAAAAAGTGCTCCACACTAGTTGAATAATTTCTACTCAAACAAATTTATTCGCAACTGCTTCACACTCATTTAATTGCATTCGTCAGCGAAATGCTGTCGGCTGCTTGTAAAATAGCTTTATCAGCTTCGCTCACAAATAAGCACTTTTTAAGCTGTTGTCTATGGCAATATTTGTTTATGACATTATTGTTCGTTTGCATAAGCACAGTGTAGATGAGGGACATTTTCAACAGGCGTCAAAATAAATCAATAAATATTTTTAATGAATTTTAATCATTTCTTAACAATATCGATCTGTCTACGAAAGTTGACGAAAAGTTGCTGCTGCTATGTGCGTTTCCTGTTATCTGCAGCCAAAAATAAATTCGGGATTGAGATAAATCAGTTAAAATCAAGTTAAAACCCGAAGCACATATTGAACGATATACTATCAAAATCAAATCAAGATCAAAATTACCTTTTGACCATTACCTTGTGTCTTGACGAACCATCCTTGCCGAGAGGCACCGTAAGGGCATTGTTGCGTAGGGGGCGAAGACACATAGTTGAGGTTTAGGTTATTGTTGCTTGGTGAACCTACTTCCGAACTTTTTTGTGTGCAAGGCAGGCAGAGTTACTGAGGGAATTCGGATCAGATTTCATCGCATCAAAGTAATCGTACCATGGTTTCACACGGTGGTCGATTTCCACCCGACCAAGAATGCATATTTTGTTTATTGGCGAATCCATTGAGCCAAAAATGAGCTTCGTCTCTGAAGATGATTAACGATCGTAAAGTTACAGTCATCGACTCCGAATTTCGGTAGATCTTTATAATTTGCAGACGTTGCTCGTTGGTGTACTTTACTATGATGAAAATGTTGAGCTTACTGAATAAATTGACAGTGACAGTTTGATGATTAGTGAAACAGTGCGTTCATAAATGAATTTCAAATTTGTCAAGTCCCTATTTGGAAAGCTCTTTATTATTGTGTGCCAAAACTGTACGAGGGAGAGTGAGATAGAGAGGAAGAGAGAGAGAGAGAGAGAGAGAGAGAGAGAGAGAGAGAGAATATAAACCCTTCCTTCCGACGAGCCTAGCCACCTACAATGAAGCTGCTCTGCCCCTTTGCAGCAGACAATTTCAAACATAAAACGAATTCCTAGTAAATGACAAACCTTGTTGAAGTTTGTTAAACCAGATTTGTTCTTTTTCATTTCAGTACTGATCCATCCATTTTGTGATATTGTTAGGCCTTTCAGGTGTCGTCCACAATAGTTCTTGCTGACAGTGCAATTTTTCGAGATGCACCAAAACTGTTATTGATTCGAAAGACGTAGTGCCCTAAAAACTGTTTGTCGTGATATTCGAAAATTATTCTTCTAATTCACTTCCACGTATGAGATAATAACAAATCCATCGAGTGGAAAATGAGCACAAGCGCTTAAGTAAAATTTGGTTATCCAATCGGTACTCGCATTCTGTGATCACCTGGCTTCAGTTCGCCAGTGAGAAGAATTCTATAAGCATGTGGAAACTAAAATAGAAACAAGTTCAGATGGCTTAATTGCCGTTCGCATAGATTTTTTAGTCGAAAGTAGGCCTGTCAAAGTAACGACAAATTAATTAATCTTGAGCATTCGTTATTTTTTATCGGAATGCTCGTTACTTTATTCTCATTACAAGTTATATTCATCAAAATTTCTTTTTTGATGCTAAAATTAATACTTCTGATTTTAGAACCTCGTTTATTATGCTGAATAAAGTACTTAGGTGGGCATGAATGATATCTACTGATGTCTACTGATTAACAACTAACAATTTAAAATTAAAAGGTAACGAAGATTGATGTAAGAATGGCACCAAACTTCATAAGTAAATATACACTCACAAAAACATAACAAAAACATACATATATTAATATTGTGTGACTTGCATCGAGCACTTAACATTCAACGAGTGGCAAACAATACAAAAAATTACTATACACTAGACCGTAGTTTTTGTTAGTAGACAGTTTTTCATTATAGATATGTATTAGTGATGGGCCAACCCGAGTTGATAAACCGAGTCAAACCGAGTTACATCCAAACAGAGTTGAATTCATGTCAAACCGAGTTGCCGAAACTAAAACGAAACCCAGAATTGAACAGCAAATCTGCAAACAGTTTCACTCGGTGTGAACTGTGAAGTGAACATAAATTCGTTATAAGAAGTAATTCGTTAGGATGAGGTTTTGTGAAGTTAAGTACACACAACCGAAACTTTACTTCAATATTTATTAAGATACGAATGAACATTGATTGAGTTTAACTTAAAGACGAACGACACGATTGGTACGATGGTTCAGAGCGAACTGACCTTGTCATCATTGGTATTAGACCATCTACGTCAGTGTTGCCGTTGACAGTTTGTTGTATAGAGGTTGGGTTGGATTATGATTCGTTTAAACAGGGTAACGTTAAAATGAAGTTGGGACTCATTCTACCCTATAAATTGTGTTAAGTTATATAAAGTTAGATTTAGCTTTAGCTTTTACTGGTCGTTCCAAAGGATTTTGAAAAACTCGTTAAATCGGGGAGACCCTTTTATTGATGTCCGTTATATTAAGGTTCCACTTCATTCTGTATTGTGAAATCATTATATTAATAGTGTACCAAGATAAACCGAGTTGGGCTTGAATGAGTTATTATGTAATTTGGTTTGAAACTGAGTTAGCCAACCCGAGTTGCAACACGGTTTCCTTCACTTCCAACTCGGGTTACCTGGGTTTTAGAAATCTTCTGTTGGGCCATCACTAGTAAGTGTGTACCCTTAAAAGACAATGCCATTACTCTTCTTAATGAAAACAAACGTACATAGTATTCACATTTTCGCCGAATTTACAGCTGATTACCCCTAGTTCATCGACGAATTTGAGTTTCTTTTTCAATTTGGTTTAAGAGAACGATATAAAAACAGTTGTCAAACATTTTAAGGGGCAAGAGAGGTAGAAGTCGTGCGTCTCTGTAATATTCATTTCTGTACATACAATCGCATACCACATAAAACACTCTAAATAATCACATCACACAGCGCTCACAAAGCAGTAACAGCAATCAGTTAACTGCACATCAAAAACAGTATGTATAGAAAAAAAAGTATACTAGAATAGGAAAGGAAAAAATGTAACGATACCGTAATAGTACCGATATTCTTTAAGGAGTAATGTTTTGTTACATGGAACTATATTGAATATTCGTTACTATGTAACAAATACATACATTTTGCTACAGTACTAGTCCAAACTGCATTTTAGTAATGGACAGACTTTATCTAAACAGTTTTTATAAGTAATGTCTTTTTAAATCTGTTTAGAGCCTCACCAATAATACTAACAGATTCACGAATATGTTGACTAGTAATGTACGAAACATTTCACAGAGTGGCCAAAGGAGCCAAGTGGCATATTAATGTTAAATATCTTTTTATACTCCAAATTAATTGTTTTTGCTTGGTTTTCCATGTTGTGGCCCAGGTCCACCCCGGACTGTAGCGCCACCAGAAGAAGAAGAAGTATTAAGTTCTTGGGAATTTGATATGGTTAACATACAGTGAACACAAAAATGGCAACGAATTGATTTTTAAGTCATGTTTGATGTTGACTGAATATGATTAAGATTTGATTATGTCAACAAGCAAACTGTGGGGCTCTGAAAGTCACAGGTCGTTAAAATTGTTTTTTTTTTATTCATTACTTGTCCATTCTTGTCAACAATCAATTACTATGATGAGGCGAAAATATCGTCAATATTTTACCTTCACACCCTTCAGCTTAGTGGCTAACCGTCTTGGAAGTCACAGTGCTCTTTGAAGTATTCAGACTGAAGGCAACGTGGTATCTGAAAAAAAAAGAACAAATGGATGTACCAATTGTTACCACCACAAGACCAGCTGGGATATACTATAACCATCTGACGGCAGTATGTTCCAGAATTTTAATAATAATGTAAGCTACGTTATTAAAACAACTTTCCTTTATTTTAAATTATTATTTATTTATTTCTAAATTAGATGTACTCCGTTTGACTTCCTACTTTACAATGAATCATTTTTATCTACTCTTTTACTGGCAGCATTTTTTTTCTCTTTTGATTTCTGTTCATTCTTCTTAGAATTACTATATGTGATATTTTGTACATTGTTCCTAGAATTGCCACAATAATATGGGTGGCGCTACAGTCCGAGGCGGGCCTGGGACTAGCTTCTCAGCAAACCACTCGTGTTGTGCGTGCTATTGTTCTTTCACGAGTGGAAGGGACCTATAGTTGAATGCCGACTCCGAACGGTAAAGATTTTTAGAAGCTTTTTCTAGACAGGAATACTCTTTGAGCGTTGTCAGTGACTCGATGGAGGTGGAGCCGTGAATTATCAAAGGTGGGCAATTCGGGTATCGAACCCTCCGCGTAGGAGTCGACGCACTAACCCACAACGCCACGGCGACCTACACAGAAAGAATTTTGGATGGTATAAATATAGGAACGGCGCTGTGGCCGAAACAATCCAGTTTAGTTTGGGATTTTACATTTGTAGAGCCCTCAAAATTTAATCGAATCAGCCTGAAAGGCAGCAAAAAAAAATAAAAATTGTGGTATAGTAATAGTGGTATTTAAACTGTAGCAAAGTATAAGAAGAAACCAGTGTTTAAAAATTAATTCGTGTGGGTATTGGTTAAGTAATCTAGTTTGTTGTAGTTGAGTTTCATTCGCCACAATCCATTGACATTTTGTGGACAATTTGACAATAATGTTACGTCTTATAGAAATTAGTCTACGTAGAAATAACCAAATTATCCAAAAGAGGGTCTGATCACTGTATTGCGACAAATGACACAAACATGTTCACTTATTCAAAATGCACACGAATTTATTTCCAAACACCTTAAAAATCACAATTACTTTACGCAAACTTTGGAATGTACTGTCTTTCAGGTTGAACCGATTTGCACTCTTTAATTCCCAACTGAACTGTTATAATTCTCCAACTATGCTCTGTCACCATCCTCATTTTTAAATTTCCCAAAGATCTTCTGGAGAATACTGGCTCCAGTTGGCTATATTTCCCCGCTCTCGATTATGTACTTATTCCATCTGTCAATAGGTGGCGGGGTATACATAACCGTGTACAACAATCACTTCAGGAAGATTCTTTGGAATTATGATCAGTTCCTAAACTTGTGTATAAATGGCGGTCTGTGGCATATCATAGAAAGGTGGTGAACTTATTTGTGGACTAATTTCTGGTTGGTGTCCAGATCATTCCACACTATATATAAAAACTAATAGTTTCATGAAATTATTGTTATACAAGAGATAAACGTGGTTAACTGTGGTAGTTTTTATGTACCATGTGGGACCACCCTTAAACTAAACGTGTACAGTCTTTGATGGTAACTCGGTTGGCCTAGGGGTGTTGTTGGAAAATTCAATACGGATGTCCATGCGGATGCGGATGTTGAGCAAGTCGGTACAGGGAGGATTTAGAGGCGGAGTGTGTGGTACACTGACCCATTGAAGGATTTAGTTCCCACTGGAAGAGAATTAAATCTATTGTGGATTTTGTTCAACAAAAAAATAAGTTAAACAAAAATGTAAGAACATTTCAACTCAAAGAATTCCGAGACTGCGTAACTGGAAGAGTACTTTTTAAATGTTGGAGTCGTTTTTAAGGTTAAAGACGCATTAATAAATGGACCCAATTATGCCAGAAGACTGGAAAATATTCGAAAGTTGTGTCCATTGCTGAAGCCTTTTGAAGAAGCGGCATTAGAATTCAGCAGTTCTGAGACTGAGACACTCATATCATCTGAAGTTCCAATAATTCAAATGCTTATGAAAAAACTGGATAACCATTTAACTAGATCACAGGACTCTGATCCAATTAGGCTGGCAGTCACTCTCTTAAGACGGAAACGGCTTCTACATTCTCAGCCTTAGACGAAAATAACCCTCTTTTCTATACCCTTTATTAAGAAGAAGCACTGAGAGCTCACAAAAATTGGAGATTCATTGGATTTAGTGCAATCGATTGATCATTCTTCAGAACAACCTAGCACGGCCTGTACCGCTAGTGAACCTTGTTTCAAAAGTTATCTGGAAGCGTACTTGGATTCATCAAATGAAGATAACGACCTTGCGCAAAGATCAAACTATTTCGGAGCAGGCATTCCAAAAGGAATTAGCGTCAGATCGCAGCAGAAAATGAACAAATGTATCGGAAAGGTCCCTAATCTAGTGGACAGATAATAAAGAGTAACGATGTTATCCGCCATAGAACGAAGATACTGGGCACCTCCCATAGTCAGTATTTTTGCGGAATCGCCTGGACCCAAAAAAGGCAGCCAAGTTGCTGTTCTTTGAATATAACGCACCTATGCATGATTATGTATTAAAATTTTCTTTTCGTTTAAATAAATATGACTAAAATAGTTATAATCAATGCTTTTATGTACAGATTCTTAGATACTCACCATAAGCATCCGCTGATGTGAGCCTTTTAATACCCGCATCCGCATCCGCGGATGTCAAAAACTCCGCATCCGCAACACCCCTGCTCGGTGCAACTTGGGCTACTGCTGTCGTAAGCATGATATGATGTGATCTATAATTTAATTTAAATAAATCTTGTCTTCACTTATTAACAAACAAAAATATCCTTACAACAAAATTTAATTTTATATCAAAATTTCAACACAATTTTAATAAAAAAAAACAAACAAGCCGGACGTTCTTCTTTACATACAAACCACTAAACCGAGTCCAGTGACAAAGCTGAATAGCCGTATCCGACGAACATTGAACAACAGCTGCCACAACCCGGTCCACGGTCCAAGAACGTGCATCTCGTTGCAGTGTGTGATACATCACATCACAGTTTGTCACTGCAAATGAAAAAGAATCTCATTTTGACAAAATTTGCATACCACTGTGAAGGTTTCGAATACAACACGTCGACGGATGCTACGACGGAGATTCCAGTTAGGATGTCACTTCCGAAAAAACGGATACACAAACTTGAAAAAAAAAATTAAGGGCAGAGGGAATAGAACATGGTACACAGCTAGATGCAAATACACAGAGGTTGCTTATGCGGGGTGGGAGAGGGGGCGAAAGAAGTTAGTCCTGCTGGACGAAAGGGTACTGCGACATCCAATGGAGACGGCCTTCAATCGCCAAAGACGTGCGGTTCTTCATTCGCTTTACATACTATTATCGAGTTTCTTGCTTGGTTCTTCCGCTTGCTTCATGATGCCCTGGTGTGGCTGTGGTTGGCCTTTTCGTGTCCGAGTCGTGCACAGATGGTCGACTGCACTGAGAAAAAAGGTCCTCATGTATTTTGTTCGAAATTGAAATGGCTGGCTTGCAGCGTGGGTGTATAGGAAGTTTGGAAGGCTTCGAATCTGATGGGGTTGCCGCCTTGTATGAAAGATGATGCGGCTGTGAAGTGAGTTTCTACGTCAAGACCGAATGGACAACTTCCGTCGTTTTCCCTTCCGTGTACTTGACGAGTTTTGCTGTTGATTGCTTGCTTCGTCGGATGTTTTTTCACGAAGACTTATGAATTTTTTTGCATGAAATTGGAATTTCATTAGATCGCTTTCCATCTTCCCAGTTTGTTGTTTCACTTCGCACACCAGTCGTTTGTCGGTTATGCCGGCATGCGTGAAGTCAAAAAAATTGCCAAAATTCAAATTCAGCAGTCGTCGGCAATCTGCACGTTTTCCCGATTCCGATGCCTCTGGCCTGTGCTGGGAGAACACTCATGTGTGCTGTATATCAACAGAATGAAGCGCTTGTTGAAAGCCCTTGGCTTTGTAGAAACGTTCAAACACCAGCCACGTTGCCACGTCAGTTCATCTGTGACTAGTGACGAAGGCAAGTACATTGCTCTGTGGAATGATGAAGTTTCAGCGCTTTAGTGACTTTTGAATCGATTTGTAAACACATCAATCTAACGCACACCAGAAGCAGTAATTTAACATTCACTTCGCAGCAGCTCATCACAAGAGAAGCGGGGCTCGCCCACCAACTCAACTCATTCAGCATTTAATTAAAATTACATTTTCGCGCATCAATTAGCATTCAGATCCGACAACGCTTGTCATTGAATATTTAACACAACAACTGCCAATTCGAGATTCGGAAAATTGCCATGAACGCCACATCATTCTCGCCTCCATCCTTGCGCTCGGCTAAGGGATCTTCTCTCGTTTTGCAAATTTAGACGGGGAGCCATGTGCAGAGAACTAAACGAACATGCATCCGCCACGTATGACACGGAACACACGCACAAACAAGCAGATACATGGCTGGATCCTTGGCGCTGCGCTACAAATCGTCTTCGCCGTTTAAGTAATTAGTTTTACTGTGGAAATTCTAATTCATGTCATCCCCATCCTATCCGTGGCACCCCACCAGGCAGGGGCTCGTTGTCGCTGCCAGGCAGGCATAAAAAAGGAGCTGTACGGACGACAAAACTATGTCGTTCGACGGCAGTGGTGCATCCACCATCTGGTAGCTGTCGTAGATTGTAATCAAAGTGAAACTAATTAACTCGAATATCCGTAAGGAAGAGCACGGGCATACATGCTTTTCACATACATAAATCCAGACACCTTTTGCGGTGCAGATGCGACGTGTCCCTGCTCCTTCCATTGCAACCCCCCGGGGGCCCGGCGGCGCAGGTAATTGAGGCGATGAATATGGAATGCTAATATATTCTGCTCAAAAGTTTCGATGGATCAAAAGTTTTCGGCAGCTCTAACTACGGCATGGCATAAACCACCAACTAGTACGGAAAATGTTCAAAATTACCTCTCGAAAACTTGAGACATCCGAAGACAGGGACTCGTTGATGTGTGAAAACGATGCCGAACCGAAATCCGACGGACGGCTGGCGCGGCGCTGGCGAGGGGGCTCTGTGCGTTCAATCGGAGTCAAAGGAAATCCTTAAGTGCTAGTTTTATCATTGTCCTTCCGTAATTGCGATTCGACTTTAATGCTCAAACTTTGGGGATAGTGTCGACCGCACACCAAAAATCACTCTTGTTCAGCTCGATGACAAGGACATGTTGATTGAATGAAACCTGGGAAATCCAATTTCTCCATACATATGTATGTCCTGATGTATTTATATGTGCTTGTGTATTCTCGTTATTTCCCTGCTGGGCGCCGCCGACAACGGCAGGGGTTTCACGATGCTGTTGGCTTGGCTGTCTGCACAGTTGGTATCCACTGAGAGACCCTCTAACAAAATCGCTGTCATACTCGAACAGCTAATGCAACCAAAGGATACGCTTGTTTGTTTATTGTCCTGGATGATGAAAATGGGAAATAAATCCTAGCAATGGCGACTTCCCACTTAAAGAGAATGCTGTGTGCAAGGTGTTAGCACACAGCACAGTCGTGATAAACATGATAACCCTGTGAAATGGGGGGTGAGTGACAGGTTTTCGGCAGACTGCATGCTGTGCTCATAACCATCTGAGCAAACTGAATGCGGACGAATGTGTGCCACGATGTATCCTGCAGCTTTGGACACTGGTGGAGCTGTAGTTTGTCAATAAGATAAGAATATTTTAAGCAAAAGTCAGAGCGCACAGCAGGTGCTCTCTCTCGGCAAATAATAGGATTAGAGGATAGACAAATACACATGCACACATGAACACATGCGCCACTTTGTTTCTGGATGCGACGAGCAGAAACCTGAAGAGTATTTCTAGGAAACTCTCATGTTGCGCCCGAGGTGGGGACGTTTAAAAGAGAACCTGTGTGAATCATCTGAATTTCATCGAATGAGGTAGCTTTAAATCCATTTTTCATAATAATAATAATATGGGTGTCGCTACAACTACACCAACCAATCATTTTGTGCCTGTTGTTGTTTTCCCAGTGAAGGCCCTACAATTTTGTGCCGACTCCAAACGACCAAGTTTGAGAAGGATTTTCGAGAAAGGAATACCTTATCTTTGAGCATTGTCGTGATCGTGAAAATTATTTTTGGTCGTACCGGCTGGGAATTAAACCCAGGCAGCGAGTTTAAATTGCTTAAGGCCGATGCACATACTCACACGGACGGTGCGGTTTCAAGTTAAAACGGAATGTTTTTTACTTAATGCAGTCATTATCTACGGGAGAACAAAGTCGCGTAAGGTTTCACCTCTAAAATTAGTCTTGGGCAGTCAGTTACGTCTCGATGTTGACTGTTTTTCGCAGTTTTTTTTAAAGAAAAAACCCTAATCTGAAAAAACGACGATTTGAATATTTTAACGACAGCTTTTAAATAATTTTGTTTAAACAATTTTTTTTATTATTATTTTGATCCTTATTGAATACGCATAATTCGTGTTTTTTCATATTTCGTGCTTTTCTGACCCGCCGAAATATCAAATTCCCAGAAAATCCCACGGTAATTAAAATTCCGTGCTCAAATTTTGCGAGAATTGTAAAAATTTGATCCGAAATAGAAAACTATTTTCTTAAGTTTTTCGGATTCTAGCAATAAGTAAATGCTGCTAGCATTAGATCTCTGGATTACAAATTTAAAGACAAATTTAAAGATTCATTCCGACTAAGCAATGATGCCTTCTAGTCTCAAATAAGTTAAAATGTATATAAAATAAATTTATCGAAAACAAAAAAAAAAAAAAAATACAATTGTATCATCAAATTTCCGTTGGTATATAAGCCTATTGTACAATTTTTCTCTTACACAATTTTTGTAAGATTTTATTTATTTATTTATTTGGTGGCACCCAACATTCTTTATTATTTAAATACAATTTTAAGGATACATTAAATATTTGTATAATTTTATTTAATATTATATCACAGATTAATATACATTTTGAAGGAAAAGCCACTAAAAACCTTCATTAAAACAAAATCCGCTGGGGGAAGAGAGAAGCGGTGTCAACACTTGATTTCAATATATATTATTGAGTGAGAAGATACGAAATAAAATAATTTACATATAGAAATATAAAGGACATACAAAACAAATAGAAGTAAATAAGTTGACAAATAAATAAATAAGTAAATAAATAACTAAATAAATAAATAAATAAATAAATAAAAAATTGAATAAATAAATAACTAAATAAATAAATAAAAAAAAATAACTATGTGTATTAATAAATAAGGATATATATAAACAAAAATAAATAATTTATTTTACACTCATTATGAGACTAAGTTTGAAATCAAGTCGTTGTTGGACAAAGAGCATAAGATGTTATGTTGATGGTTCAGTTTTTCAATTCTATTTGAAACCATTTCAATATTAGCCATTTTGTGAAGTTCGTCTGTTGAGAAAAACTAGGGTAGATTCAGCATCATTTTCAGCAATTTTTTTTGAGTTATTTGGAGATTAAGAAGATGGCTTTTTGCACACTTACCCCAGACAGGGGATCCATAGAACATTATTGCTTGGAATATTGCTTTAAAAATTGTTAATTTGTTGGCGTCGCTCAATTTTGAATTTCGGCATATAAATGGGTAGAGAACTCTTGTCGTCAAATTAACCTTTTTTATTACTTCTTGAACATGAAGATTGAATGTTAGTCTCTTATCCAAGTATATACCAAGATATTTAATAGTTTTGTAAAATGCAGATTATATTTGTACTTTTAATATTTTGATGACATAATTCGACATTATAGATAAAAATATATTTTCCGTACTAAAAAAAAAATTGTTCACATTTGTTTACAAAAATATCGTTTTATAAATTGTATACTCTAATTTTTCCGCTACCTATCGTACTATGATTCAAATTTCAATTAAGATCTGCACAGTAGTTTTGATTTTACAGAATTATTACAGAATTATCCATTGTAATGGAACTACTGTGGAACGCCAAAGCCACAGAGCATGTCCCTAGTCAGTGAAAATTTGAGGTGGTTCGAAAGATTATTGTGGAAGAATCCTAATCACCAGTTTGGTCTTATAAATAAAAAATTAACTATTGAACAAGTACATTCAGTAACTGATGTTGTAGAAAACTGCAAAACAAAATTCCTTGAAAAGGTTAGATCTTATGTCTTAAAATACATACAATCTCTTTTCTTTTCAAGAACATATAACAAAAACTCACACAATATAAGCATTGCTGTAAAAATACTATACCCTTTCATAAATAGAAAATCTCTCTTGTCCGATCAAAATAAAATAATTATACATAAAGTCATATTTCAAGCACTCCTGCTCTATGGTTGTCCTGTGTGGGGAAATTGTGCTAAGTGTCATATTAAAAAGTTACAAATCCAACAAAATAAACTTTTAAAAATGATGTTTAACTTACCTTGGTACTATTCTACTTGTGAATTGCATCGACAAGCAAATGTTGAATTGATCTCTGACAGAATAGAAATGCTAACTAACTCTTTTTTTATAAGATGTAACATACCTGAAAATCCAATCGTTAACGAGCTTAATGTCACTTAGCATTGGTTGAAATATTTAACATTTAATTTCTTCTTTTTTTCTATTTCTTATTTATTTATCTAATTACTTATACATATTATATTATTACTTTTTTTTCGTAATTATTGTTATTAATTTATTAAATTGATTATTTATTTATTTGTTTATTTATTTATTTATTTATTTATTTATTTATTTATTCATTTATTTATTTATTTATCTATGTATTTACCTATCTGTATATATTATATCTATTTATTTACATATTATTCTTTTTATTTATTTACTTGTTATTTGTTTATTTGTTATTTATTTACATATTTATATATTTATTTAATTGTTTTATTACATATTTATATTATATTATAAATTTTTTTTGATGTTTTCCTCTGACTTTTTTTTTTTTTTATATTAGGGTTTTTTCCCGTTGTTTACCCTCCAAAATACTCAATATTTAATAAATAGTTCTTAACAATAAAAAACTACTTTCTCAGTTGAAAGATGTATTAAATATCATCATATGACTGTATGTAAATTGTGTGTTGGCAAACCATGTACAAATTTTTTGAAACGAAGAAATAAATATCTATCAAAATATCTATACAATCTCACAATCCTTCCTGGCACAAACTTTATATAATTTTATCAAACTATCTATGTACAACGTAGTCTTCCGGTTTAGACATGGAAAAAAGTACTCCCTATTTAAATCTATAGAAACTGGAGTACCACAAGGAAGTCTTCTTTGTTCTCCCTTTTACCTGATTTTTAGCAGCTATATGTGTACTACAAGACCTAGGTATCGTACTACACACTTTTGCTGACGATACCGCCATTTTGTTAATTGCCAATGGTCAATAAAAAAAATGGAACGTGTCTTAGATTGGTAACACGAATGAACGAAAACTTGACGAAGCACATAACCACGAGTCTGCTTCCAAATCTCGAAGAGAAGGTTTTCGGCTGCCTTCAAAGAGCAAAATCCATTGACCTACCACGGTTAGTTCATCTTAATCTTATTTGAGATGTATGTACAGAAAGTACTCTTGCTCGATCCGTATCTATCTTAGTTGTAGTATAAATATATTTTATGATGAATTTTTACTGGGTAAAATCGGAGTTCAATAGGAGGCAACAGTGCCCGTAGTATATTTTGAAGATTTTAACCTAGGTTAGGTTAGGTTCGAGTATCTGACTACCTAAAAAGTAGCCACATTTAGGAAAGAGAACGCACATTGTGCGGAATGGTTTTTTTTATTCTTCTTCATCCCGGAAACTTCTGCAAAAATCACTGTGGGGGACGGTTGTCGGTGTCGGTTATGACGCTGATCAGACATTTGATCAGTGCTTGGCTGTCCGAACAGATGATTAAATTTGCGCCTTATATTACATTTTTTTTAGCCGGAACAGAGCTTCCTTGATGCTATTGTCTCTAACTGAATGACGCTACAGGGAGAGGGTACTCGGAGTGTTTACTTCGTCCACCTTTGATCCATCTGTACAAATTCGCAAGGGAACGTGCAGCGTTTGGTGTTGACTGTAAGATCTGGAGTGTATGCTGGTTGCCAACTTTTTCTCGAATATGAGGTATTATGAAGTCGGTGTTTACCGGTAGGAAACCGAATTGATCGAGGATGGTAGAGTGTCCGCAGCTAAGTTCCTTTCACTTAGGCAGCTATTTCAATCTGATCGAAAGAAAAATTTAAAAAAACAATGCAATTGCAAAAAAAAAATGATGCATTCCATCTGGGGTACTACTTCCGTTTATTTTACTCATTGCATTGTTTTTTTTTTTAAATTTTCCTTTCGATCAGTTTGAAATAGCTGCCTAAGTGATAGGAGCATAGCTGCTGACACTGGAAAATTCACACTTTTCTGAGTCAGGCTCTACGAGGGGAGCCAGCTATTGCGGTTGATTGACCCTTTTGGAAAAAGTTCAAGGGTAACAAGATCACCACCATGACGATCTTCTGACGAAATCATGCACGCATTAGCGCCAGTTAAAACAAATGCGTCCAAGACGCAGGTAATGAAATCTCCAACAAGACCGCATTCGGCACTTCATGATGAACACGCTGACGAAAATTCACGAAGAATTGAATGCAGAACCTCGGACTAAAGTTAAGAGCATGAAAGTTCTCTGCACTAGAGCTTAGTCAACTAAGAACAGGAAATACAGAAAGGCCCAAGCGAAACAAAATGCTAACATTGAGTACCTTACGGATGAAGAAGAACTCGATAGTGAAACTGAGTTTTTAATAAAAGGGCGACCAAGCAAAAGCGCAAAGCAAGCTCCTCACCAGAGGTTGTCGATAAAAAAGAAAGTGAGCAAAAAAATAATAATGATGCTGACAATGGAACCAAGCAACTAAAGGAACGACCACCTCCTCCCACGTACTCGGAATTAAAAAAAAAATAATTGAATACTATCTTAACGGCAACGTTAAAATCTAAATATAAGCTAAGATAAAATAATAGTAAATGGAAGATAGAAAATACTGAGAAGCTAGGCCCAGGTCCGTCTCGAACTGTCGCACCACCAATATTATTATTATTATTATATTGGAGGATAGTCGTAAAAGAGTCTGACGGCTACAGAGTACTTTCACAAAAGCTAAACGGGAAAAAGATTAAATTGTATACATACGAAAACAAATCGGAAAGACCTACTCGAGTCGTAGCTAGAGGACTTCATTCATCTTGCCGAAAAGAAGACATTCCTGACGACTTAAATATAGGCTTCATGATAGTTGATTCTACTAACATACTGTCGAAAAAGGAAATCTATACACAAGGTGCGGAAGATGAGAAACGTGTAAAAGCATGGACAAAATATATAGTATAAAAATAATATTGAACAATCATGTTAGGATTGAAGCCTTACGCAGGAAATTCAAAATTAATACCTCCACACAAGCGATCCCAGGGTTCACATAAGAAAGTGCTGCCAAAAAAATCATCGTTTTATTAAACGCGCAGGAGAGCACCCATCCGAAGAATGCAACGCGATCTCCTCTGATGCAAATGCTTGCCATCCGCTGCACCTTTTTATACGGTTTGCAGTTAGAGACCTTGTCTAAAGCGGTCCACCAGATCGCGACACAGTACAGTAGTATGGCCCTGAATATTTATATGAATAGCCAATAAACCACAAGCGGCGGAAGATTCCCACAACTTAACTTCGCGTCCAGAAGGAAGCCTTGGAATATGGCACTAATGCTTAGTTTTAAAGGGACTCTGCTGATATAAGGCGGATCGAAGTCAGGAATTTTCTATTTCCTGGTGAAAAGGACTAGATCTGTTCTCCGCGGATTGGCATTTAGTCATTATTTCTGGTGCGACAATAGCCGCTTGTCCCGAATTGTGGAATTGATGGCAACATTATCACTAGAGGCAGTGATGGCAACATTATCAGCATAGGCAATAACTTTGCACCCCACCCTTTTCAGTGTTAGTAGAAGTTCTAGTAGCTAGTCATAATTGCAAGCATTGTTCTGATATAGATAGATTATTGAATTATGTATTCAAATTCAAGAAAAAATTTGGTCTGTTAGACGATTGAAATTTTGAAAGTACCTAGATCCAAACAACATTATATATGGAACAATGCCAGCTATGGGACTTACCAGATTTTTTCCACAAAACGCAGAGTGGAGGAAATTGATAGGCGAATGGAAAATAATAGAGCATTTTACGACTGATGATGACATTGTTTCGAATTCGAATTTATTTCGAATTATTAAAGATGGTATAGACCGCCCAGATTTTACTGGGAGTCTGAACACCAGATGCTGGAAGGTCCACTGCGAATCTTCGCAGACGGATCGAAGATGGATGCAGGTGTGTGTGTGCTGGAGTCTATTCCAAGGATCTAAATATCCAGCTATCTTTTCGACTACCTAATCACTGTAGCGTCTTCCTGGCTAAAAAACAATGTAATATGGCGCGCAGATATCGTCATCTGTTCCGATAGCCAGGCAGCGATCAAATCACTGGATTCAGTCACCTTCAATTCCAAGAATTCCCTTGATTGCTGTCTATGACTTAACGAAATGACGAGATGACATCCAACTGATGTGGGTGCCGGGACACTGTAACATATCTCTCTATCTATAGAATTGCAAAGCGGACGAGCTCGCTAGAAAGGCCACAAACTCCGTTCTCGTTCCGGGTGGAGACCCACCCTCCATGCCTATCGCTACTATAAAACATCTGCTAAAGCTTGAAACGCTTGCTCAAACAAACCGCAGATAGATGAGTGCCATCGGAACTCACGTCTCTAGACTAGGCCTTCCCTATAATGATTTCTGTAGAAGCTCCTTGGACGAGGATGAGGAAGAAACCATCGAACACTTGCTATGTAATTGCAGTGCTCTCTCATCCCGCAGATTCAGACTTCTGTTGGCTCTTTTCTTTGTTAATATGGCTGAACTGAGCAGCATCAAAATCAACCCTCTTCTTCGATTTATGAAAAGCACAGATTAGGTTGCGGAATAGGTAGCCTAAGATCCGCGCGGTAACACTATGGGTCTATATTTGGCCTAAGTATGTCTGCTGCTTGTATGTGCAGACGAAGAAGAAAGAAGAAATTGTACATGCCATAAGGTCGACCACGAAAAACATTGCTAAAAGATGATACTTAAGTTAAAAGTATGTCCAAGAAAAGCCCTTCCACGTCAGCTGCTGAGCTTATGGTTAAATTAAACTTACTTGTCTACTCTCCAACAATACAAAGAAGACTTGACGAACAACATTTCATCGGATGATGTACCAGAGTAGCGCCGATCCTTACCAAAAGCCCCGGAAAAACCTTCTTAAGTTCTCAGAAGACCACATAAGTTTCAAAAAGCTAAATACAAAATATTCATTAGTCCGTTGAGACAAAAGAGATTTTCGCTTGATCTAAAGGTTGACATGGCGTACAAAAAACTGCGGCACACAGACTTCAGCTTTTTGAAATGGAATCTACTTGTGATATTGACTTGATATTCTGTGGTTCTATTTCTTTGTCCGTAACTGTACATATTCATTCACATTCATATATAATACATGTGATAACTAATGGGCTGATTTTAATTTATTTACTTTTCTGTTATTTTTTTCATATGTATGTTATATTGTTTCTTCTTCTTCTTTATTTAGTGCTGAGACTCAAACTCTCCAGCTAGCTGTCTCCAGTGTCGCACGACAACTTAGTTGAGGTCCTTCTCCACCTGGGTGCGCAACGCGGGCGTCCTCTGTTGCGTTGTCCCACGGGTTCGGAGTCGAAGACTCTTCGGGCCGGAGCCGAGTTGTCCATACGCTCTACATGGCCTAGCCATCTTAGGCGTTGGATCCGAAGACGCCTGACTAGACTCATGTCGCTGTACAGCCCGTACAGTTCATGGTTGAATCTTCTCCTCAAGAAACCGTCAACGCAAACAGGACCAAAGATCGCACGCAGAGCTTTTCTATCGAAGATATCAAGGACTTCCTCATCCTCTTTTGAGCTTGTCGATGCCTCCGCGGCATACAGCAGGATTAGGATGATCAAGGTCTTGTATAAAGTCCGCTTGGTCGTTCGAGAGATGGCTCTGCTACTCAATTGCCTCTTGAGCCCATAGAGACAGCGGTTGGCAGGAGTTACTCTGCGTTTGATCTCGGTATTGATGTTTCTTGTACTATTTACTGCGGAGCCGAGGTAGACGAAGTCCTTGACTACCTCGAAGTTATAGCTGTCCATTGTGACGCTCGGTACAAAACGTCGATATTGTGTGTCCTTTATTGATGACAGCCTTTACTTCCGCTAGACCCATTTTAGCCGCTTTGAGCCGCTGTGTTCTGCCAATCATCTCAATGTCGTCCGCGTATGCTAACAGTTGTACGGACTTCTGGAAGATCGTGCCTCTAGTGTTGGCGTGTGAGTCTTGCACGATCTTCTCCAGGATGATGTTAAAGAAATGCGATGACAGCGCGTCGCCTTGTCTAAAACCTTTTTTGACATTGAATGTCTCGGTGAGTTCGTTACCGACCGTGATGAAGCAGTGAGAGTTCTCCATCGTCATCCTGCACAACCTGACGAGTTTGGCAGGAATGTCAAAACTAGACATGGCGTTGTATAGCTCGTCCCTATTCAAGCTGTCATATGCGGCCATGAATCGACAAAAAGGTGGTGGGTGTCGATCGATGGTCGATGGTGAACTTCCCTGGCCTGAAGCCACACTGATATGGACTTATCAGGTTATTTATTAATGGCTTCAGGCGAGTACACAAAACGGCAGAGAAGATCTTCTGAGCGATGTTATTTTTGTTTATTTTGCTAAAATAATAAAATGAATTAACATGGAAACCTTTTTTTTCTTTGCTACCACCTTTTTTCTGGTTATCCACCACCATTATTCATTTCCCAAGTTCCATCACTAGTGAAGATCGTCTATTGACCGCTCTGCAGATTGTGGTGTCAGCAAGCGTTTGTGTATTAATAAAAACCACTTTGGACTTTTGTTCTGTTTGTTTAAAGCTCCAACAATCCTACTCTCGGCAAAAAAATGTGACTGGATGCACAAAGTACCAAATTTCACAATTCATTGCTCCTCCGCTTTCCAGCCACTGACAATGCTGCGTAAAAAAACCTACTCAAGCTTGGCCGTTCGGTTTGACATAAAGCTCACAACAATAGCACGCATTACACGAGTAGAGGGACATGCTCTGCATGTGGTAATGCAATATTCACAGAATATCGAAGAGCGTCTATGTCAAATTCGAACCCTCTCCGAAGGATCAAAGTTTTTGCATGACCAACTCAAACAAATCATTTTACCTTCCTTGTGCATCCTCTTAAATAAGCACTTTTCGTAAATGGTTAGTTCACCTAAACGCACAAAGGAATAATTTATGTGTAAGTTCACCAGAATTAATTCGTAAAAAGTGCAAGTTACGTCTGACTACCCCAGTTTTGCCACAAGGAACTTTTAAGACTTCTTCCATCCGTGTTGGCATACATGCTCGTGGACTTCTGCAAAGTCCCAGTAGATGCACGAACATATTTCCCTTGCCCTTTGTAATGAAATCACATCTTTTCATGGTTAATTTTATTATTGCCTTGGCTTTTTATTCATAAGTAGTTCTTCCTGGGTTTTCATTTTGACTAAAGTTTTCAATTAATGTTTTGCTCCACAAAGACAGCTCCGAGTCGGTGGTGAACTTCTGTGGTGCGGTGCTTCTTCTTTGCAGATATGTGAACAAAAACCGAACTTTTTCCGAAGGGGGACCGCTGCAGTTGACAACATTCTCCAAGGGAACTGGGTTCTTCTTCATTTCACAGAAACCATTTATGGTACGAGTACTTTGGAAAGTTGATTGTGGCTTCTGTGAGATACTGAGGGAATTTTTGTCCCAAGGTATAAGCTGTTCATAAATGTTTCAGTGTCGGTACTTCTAGATGCACAGTCTACTATTTTGGTTTATCTGAACTGGTTAACTTTCTCATCGTGCATTCTCTTTGCGAGAGAGCCCTTTGGCAACCACAAACACGATGCTGAGGGATAAACTAAGGATGTTTAGACATATTTGGTTATTCCAACGATTAAGGAGAAATAATTGGGCGTTGCACACCATCGATAGCAACCAGGAACACCATTAATCCATGCAGATGGAGGATTAATCGACGATCGACCGCCCGCATGGACATGATGAACCCCAAGGAAATCCATGGATTACCTTCCGCTCCAAGAAGACCCTCAATAACCGGGTCGCGGACGAATTAACTTCGCGGATGCATAAAATCAGCATATCCGTGTACACACAATAAAGTACGAATGTTCGAGTCCACAGATAATAAATCAAATTTACACACACGTCCTCTCAGCCATCCCGCCGCGACGTCCTTATCCTGGCCGGAAGTCAGGTTAAAAACAGAAAAGAGCGCATAAGTACCAGTAATTTAATGATCATTAATCTTTGGGGGATTTTTATTGAAGTTGAAATACGTTAACGCCTCGCACTGCAGGTGCTAGCTCCCACAATATCCCACACCGTCCGCCATTGAATGCCACCACTGCTGCTGGTTTAGTTCCTTATTTTTTTTTGCTCTTCATAGTCGGCGACTCCTAAATTAAATTTATTGCTTTCAACGCATCGCGCGGATGTTCACTTTGTTAAATGTAAATTAAATTTATCATCGAAAAGCGCGTCGGACCCATCCTCGAGTGCATTTTATATATTTTATCGATTTTATGATGAAACAGCGAGCACTCTCTGTTCAATAGGGACGAGCCATGTTTGTAGCTGAGTTCGTAGTGTACAGAATTTATTATGTGTGTGCATGTGAAGTGCATTGTCCGTACATATTGAATAATAACTCCGAACTCGGACGTGAGTGAGTAAGTCTCTCTCCCGTTCGGAATTCCTTCCGGTAACGATGAGTCAATTGTGTTCGTGCAAAGTGCCTTAATTTCCCATGTCAATCGGTGTTGCTAATTGGCCATTTTGGGCTCTAAAAGCTTATTTCATGCAACAAAGGTTCAGGTCTTCTTGGAGTCTTTTTGTGCATATTAATGCGTTATTTAAGTGAACTGCTTGCAGAATGTACACCATTGCAGGATGGAGGTATTGAGTTGATTGAATTAAATTGGCCATGCAATTATTTTAAATGGCATCTCAGAGCTTCCCTGATTCCTTCACTGAATTTACTCGATGCTCTTCTCTGTATATCGTCGTAGGAGGAGTTAAATAGTGCCACCATAATACTTAAATTATTGATCTGGTCTGGAGATAAAGTTCGACGGAGTGACGGACGACAAGCCAAAACATGCACGTTTGTGGTAAGTATCCAATCGCATATGAAACCTTGATTGGAAGAGTCATTCCTTCCTTAAATAAATTCAAATAAAACACATTTGTTGAGCGATACTGCACGAGGAATAAAAATGATCCCTTTTCTCATTCGACTCAACCATCAACATAAACTACCCTTCTGAGTGAAAGAGAGGGTGGCCAACGATCAGGTGAATCAGATACGACATGCATTGGGAATCGTCTTTAGGTCGCGAAAGAGTACGGTCATTGGTTTACCCGTGGTAGAAATATTTCTAACATAATACATTTAAAAATAATTAATTCAATATCATGTAACAATGTAGCATCATACCATTGACCTGTTAGAGAGTATTATGATAATTTTCGATGACATTTCGAATCATTCCGGGTACGGATTCGACCATAACTTGACGAAACACGAAAATTAAACTCGGACCACGGATTGGATAAGTCTATATAATACGAGTGGGTACAACTTAGACCCCCCTAGACCCCGTTAATAACTTGATCTCTGGGACTTACTACCCCAAGGGTGCGGCACAACGGCTTCGTCCCCACAGATGCCTTTTTTCCATTTAGACAAGAACGAACTGATACAAAATATAAATGCGGTACAGCTCATCTTTCACATAGCCCGTTCAATTGTGGATTGGCGACTCAACCACGACCGTTCCGTAGCACAACGAGCTGAGTAGGGTCTTCTCCAGTTCAGTATGGCGGTATCAAGATGTTCGGGATGTTGCATCGAACATCGAAAACGTTGACCTAATGGCTGGGGACAGATGGAACTCCCTCGTCGAACTAGGCACTATGTCCTCCAGAACCAGATTTAGGAAATCACACGATAGCGCCGATATCCGGTTCCGTCCTTAAATGTGCCAGAAGTCCTTTTATCGACCAACGACCAGCATTGCGTATATCACAAGCCGATCAATTTTCCCGGGATCCTGTGGCGTGCGCCATTAAAATCTCTAGAAAAGATGATGTGGATCGATCTGAAACTCGCTACTAAGGACTACTTCTACAGGATTTCTGTTTGTGTGAATATTTGGTCTACAGTCGCTTTCCCGAACTCGTTCGGGCCGATCTGTGCGATATTAAACGGTCTTAGATGTTCACAAAGTACTCTGGACAGAATCTTATGGGTGACGTTGTGCAGGGATATACCTCAGTACCATTACAATTGATGGATATTTTGTGGATGGGTAAAAGGAGCAAATAATATACATATGATCGTGCTTCAATATTGAACTACACACGCTAAGTTCCACAAGTATCCTCGGTTTTATTTACTGATTACGGCTTGAGGGCCTGAAGCGGGTAAGTATGCTGATGGTTCAATATTTACGAATCAACGTTTATTATCCTTAACTGTGGCAATATTGGATCTATATCAATTTGCAACGTCCAATTTAGTGAAACGTCCAACCAATAGTAGTTACAAGTGCATTAAAAACCATTTCGAGTAAATCGAGACCTTTCTGTATGGTTTTGCAATTTCAAATGTACCCACGTTACAACGGCCTTACCTTTTGTTGCTTTGTCCAACACGAAAGAGCACCGGCTACACTCCGTTATCTGCCCCCTTTACCATCCGTTTCCATGTGTTCTGTTTTTTCGGAGTAAATCGTTTTTAATAACACCGCCGCAGTGGGGATCAGCCACAACATTCTGCAGTGGATTGTGTTAGACCATGACCAGAAGTATTGTTTTAATTTGCGTTCTCGTACCGCTGCTCAACAATGCCGAAGTAATAAAGTTGGATAAATTCGATCCTGATGAATGTCGATACGTACATGTGTGCGTTCTGCTGGTTGGCAGGCTGAAAAAAGAGAGCACAGCACTACCCCCGTGTCCAGCATGCGTTTTCGTTGGAATTGTTTTCGAATCGAAAGTTTTAATTAAGTGGTTAACCGCAAACAGAAACAAATATTCTCACTCACTGATGCGGACGGTTAAATTATTTATTTCTACGAAAAATATCGTGTTTGTTGTTTGTCTGCAAACATGCATATGCGAGTAATCCAATCGGAAAGTGGATGAAGTTGTTGAAAAGTCTGGGCTTACTTGAAAACAACTTCCTTGCGGTTGGGATGGAGCCGGATGGCTGATGGGCTGTGTGGAGTTTTAGCTGAGTTAAACTGCGGACAGTGGCAAGTTGCATTTGCGGAATTTGTAATAATGTCAATATTGTTCGAGATTGCCCCGGGAAATTATGGATGCATGAAGTTGCTGGGTCAGACTTTGGTGCCTTCGTTGATGGTATTTTTTTTTAGCAAAAGATTGGAACTTGAACTTTAAGGGCTATACAGCAAAGCGACTTTAGGCTCAAGGCATGAACACCAGTGTTCCAGCATAATACTGCCATAAGCAAAAATGGAGGCTCTCTGAATTGTGTCATCAGTCTTCTTAACTTCGCGTACAAGATATTATCTGCCGTGCTGTGAGAATGCCTACAGCCGTTAGTCAACAATCTGCTTGAACTAGATCAGTATGGCTTTAGGCCAGAAAAAGCCACCTTCGATCGAAATCCAGAAATAACAGATCAATACGCACTACCATTTCATCGATTTTAAGGCCGCACATGACTGCATCTATAAAGACGAGCCTAAATAGCTGTGTGGATAGCGCAGTTTGGAGAAAAGTTCTGCGTTCAATATTTCTGCGTTGATGGTTATTGGAAAAGAAGATTCAACCATGAACTGTACGGGCTATACAGCGACATGAGCCTAGTCAGGCGTCTACGGATTCAACGTCTGACAGAGGTATTGGTGTCATCATCGCCGTTTAGCAGTCTGCAGAAATGGTTCTTCCAAATTCTCAGTATCGACTGCGACTCTACTACTAGCTGTCCATTCTCGTCCCGGCAGGCTTCTGTCCGATCTTTATATCCACTGGATAACTGTTTCACCATCTGGTAAAACTTTCGGACATCGTTCCTACCGTAGCACCTCTCCATCTCCTCGATCGCGCGCTTCTCGTGCTCTTTCTTCTTTCTCCTGAGAAGCCGGGTCTCGTCCCTTCGTCTCTGATCTCGTTGTTCATTGCAGGGTTGCTTTGTAGGCTTCCAGCTTCGCTGCATGTGCCAGCCTACACTCGTTGTCAAACCATGGTTTTTTTTCTAGGTGATGGCGTAAAACCCAGCACATCAGTGGCAGCATCTTTGATGACTTCTTGACAACGCCTCCAATCTTCTTCGATTGATTGCGCAAGTGGCGACGAACTTAGAGAGAGATTCCGGGACACTCGATCGGCAAAGATCCTAGCAGTCCGTTGCGATTGTAGCTTTCCGACGTCAAACCTTGGTGTCCTTTCTCGACTCCGTTGATCTCTTGATATCCGAGTTCTTACCTTGGCTACAACAAGGAAATGGTCCGAGTCGATGTTGGCTCCTCGGAACGTTCGGACATTAAAAATGCTGGAGGAGGGCCTGACGTCGATCGCAACATGATCAATCTGGTTGACGGTTGATTGATCAGGAGACCGCGAGGTCCCTTTATGGATGTCGAGGTGTGGGAACCGCGTGCTAGCTATAGAGAGATTACGTCCCGTGACAATGTCCACCAGCCTGAGTCCGTTATCGGATGTGGTGTCGTGCAGACTGCGTTTCCCGATGACTTTGGCAAAGATGTCTTCCTTAACCAGCTTTGCATTGAAATCTCCTAGAACGATCTTGGTGTCGAAGCTGGGGCACTGATCGTAAGTCGTCTCTAGGAGATCATAGAAGTCATCCTTGCTGTTGTCATCTTTGTCCTCTGTCGGGACGTGGGCGCAAATCAGGCGGATGCTCCCGAATTTACCCTTGATGCGGATTGTTATGAGGCGTTCGCTTTTACTGACAAAGCTTAAGACTTTTTGCCTAAGTCTGCTTCGAACAACAAATCCACATCCAAATAAGCCCCTCTCCCTGTTGCAATCACCGTTGTATATGTCGCAGTTTCTCATCCTCTTCTTGCCCGGCCCATTCCACCGCACTTCCTGGATTGCGGTTATGTCTGCTTTGTAGCAGTCCAGGGCCTCCGCGAGTTCTTCGGGTGCACATGGTCTGTTAAGGGACCTAACATTCCACGTGCAGAACCGAAAATCATTGTCCTTGTAACGTTTGCTGGGGTCGTCGACATTAATTTCGTCCGTATCCGAGGCAGTTAGTTGTGTCTGAACCATTATATATTTACATGGTGAGGGAGTTAACCTCAAGCACAACCCCCAACTGGGAGGCCAGGCCCTATTCTTTAACCCTCGGGCGGAGGGTCCGGGTTTATCCGGTATCGGTAACCTCGCTGAGGCTGTGAGCGCCGCCATTGTCCCTAAAACTATAGGGATCTTCCGCCGCCATCTCAATTCCAAGCCCCAACCTGGCCTTGAAAGAACCTTCTAGACCTGTGCTTCGAAAATGTCGAAGTAGTTCTAGAAGGTCTGCGCACCAGGTAACTCCTTCTGACCGGAGTTTCGGATGCCGCCGTTGGCCAGACAGTTTCCAGCTCCTTCGCCGCCTTCGTACCGGCACACTCTGCCCCCTCTCTCGTCTGCAGCCGCCAACGACGTCCCACGAGGGTTGGTTACCCCATCTTCGATCGAAGGCGCTCGGCTCCCAGATTTCACCACGTGGAGGTGAGAGGTTCGCTGATAGAGGCTAAGTGCAGACGCTTGTGCCAGCATGAGACGTCATATCAACGCTTTGAAATCCCGCCACTTAAGCCCTCTAGCTCTAAAAAGAAGTGTTTCTTGGCCCTTGCCAAGGCTTCGTACCTTCGCAGAGATTCTCCCAGTACCGATTATTTCTTCGCGAGACCGCCCGCCTTTCAATTGGGTGTCTGTAATGCGGAACACCATCAGAAGAAGAAGAAAAATAACATAGCCTAAGTTAAAATATGAGAGCTACCATAGTTAAGTGGAAATGTGTAGTTTTTACATGTCTACCAATTTTCTACCAAAGTCTTGAAGGAGAAAGGAAGATTCCACTCATTTCACTATTAACTCCCGACAACTTATCATTGTGCAGGAGCCACGTTCCACGACTTTTGTTCTGGCAAAGTAAAAAATATTAAAACTCTTTAGCAATCAAAGTGTTGTGGCTTGCCGTGGCGTAGTGGGTAAGTGCGTCGACTCATCAGTCTTTTTCCTTGCATAAGCAAGGTTTTTGAAAAGATAGTCATTCGAGTTCTGAAGCAATGGGCTGATGAAAAGAAAATCATACCGGACAATCAGTTCGGATTCCGAGCGGGGCATGATACCATTAATGCCGTGTCAAAACTGGTGTCCGACATACAATGGAATAAAAACAACAGTCAGTGCACGGGTGCCTGCCTGATTGACTTGGAGAAGGCGTTCGTCACCGTTTGGTTGCAGGGTCTCTTCCTCAAGCTGGTCAGGCTTGGCATAAGTAAACCATAGCTATGCATGATCTATGGCATGATAACAGGTAGAAAGTTCTTTGTGAAAAATGGTGACGTAACTTCCACTCTTTAACATTAAAAACGGTATGCAACAGGGTGCCATCGGTTCCCCGATCTTGTTTTTTATATTCACTGCAGATCTTATAGGTTCCATGCCGCACTTAATTGCATACGCCACCGACCTAGTTCATCTTGTTGCAGCGTGACTTCGAGAAAATCCAGCGATTGTGCGAAACTAGTCTTTTCCGGACCCCGTTGGACAGGGCAACGCGGGATACACGCTAAAACTGGCGTAAGTTCGGCATAGTTGACCCGCATGGTCAGCCGTTAGCTGTAAAAAGTATAGTTAGATATCTAGGCATTTGGCTGGATCAATATCTGTATTTTGACAAACATATAGATATTGCTCTGACGAAAGCCAGAAAGGCCTTTGCTGCGGCAAGAAGGTTGTTTTTCAGCAGCCACAAGAAGTACTATCCTGAGTACAAGAAGTACTATCCTAACGAGGTCCTGTAAAACGAGGCAAACGTGAATAGGGTAGATAATTTTATTATTAAACTGATCAGAAGACACACTGCACGGGCTATGTCCTCTTCCAACAGTCTGATCTTTGGGGCTTACTACCTCAATAGTATGTACCATGAAAGGGTGCGCCTTAACGGCTTTATTCCTCCCGAAGCATTCCTTTATCTGGACACAAGTGGCCTTATACAGGATCCGCAAGGATGTCCTATCATCTTCCATGTCGTACGCCGAACAGTGGACAGGCGACTCCAGTACGAACCGGATGTCGTTCGCACACACGAGGATCTCCGCTCGAGATAGGAAAGAGTCTGCCAAAGAACGGCAATTTTACTGGTGGTTACACCAATACCAGCCTCCGCCACCTCTAGCTTTTCCACAGGATCCGGTAGCTGACCATAGTGGCTAGCTTACATAGTTTTTAAGGTAGCTTTAAGAAAAAAAAAATAAAACAAAAAATCCAAAAAAAAAAAACGGTATATGAAACAAAAACAAAAAAATAGGTACATCACTGCGTATAAATTATATATGTTAGGCATATACACAACATATACTCCCTGGTGCACGTGTCGGTACTGTTACGGACAAAGTTAAGATATTATTAAGTTTTATGTTAGGGTAAGTTAGTATAAGGCAGTGTAAGTCGTTAAGTTTAGCCAAGTTTTTTGAGAGTTTTCTTGGCAAAGAAAAAAGTAATAACAGATTGTCATAAAGACTAAAAAACAAACGCAGATTAAGCCGAAAGGCACAGTTATAACAAAGATTAGATTGGCTTAGAGTACCCGCATAGGGTCAGTAGGATAGTATTAAAAACCTTGTGTACAAATAAATAAAATTGCACGAAAAAAAAAAAAGTGCGTCGACTCCTACGCAGAGGGTGCCAGGTTCGATACCCGAATTCACCAGCTTTGATAATTCACGCTTCCGCCTCTTTCGAGTCACTGAAAATGCTCAAAGAGTATTCCTGTCTTGAAAAAGCTTCTCAAGTTCGCCGTTCGGAGTCGGCATTAAACTGTAGGTCCCTTCCACTCGTGAAAGAACAATAGCACGCACAACATGAGTAGTTGCTGAGAAGCTAGGCCCAGGTCCGCCTCGGAATGTCGCGTCACCCATATTATTATTATTGTTAAGATCAATAACTCGCAGAGACTTTCAATACAAACAACGTTTCCAGGTATGTCGACTTGGCACATCAAACTTAATCCAAATGTATCCAAAACATAATGGTCAAAGCAAGCACGGATGGTATAATCCCGAAGAAGGGAAAATACTGCATTTAGTCCAGACTAACTGCAGAGCAAGGGCAACTTGAGAGATGAATGACGTTATACTCAGGATACTGAAGACAATGAACCTGCTTTCTTTATGTCTCTTCTTATAGTGCCTTTACAGTCCGCGGTAGACCCTGTGGGTAAATATTTCAGCCTTTAGGACGTAGTCATAAAATATCATCGATACTTATATTTGATTAAATTAAATCTAATTTGATGTGCAAATGCAATAAATAATGTTTAAAATTCTTACATTTTGGAAAAAGCGTCGCAATTTTTTTTAAACAAAAAACGCACTTAGGAGTACACTTCACGACTGCCACGTAGTAACTAATTATTGCATTTATTGAAAACGACGTGTGCGTTTGAAAGGTTGTTTTTGTATTTATTTGTCACACTTAAACCTTATAATTCTCTCATTATTTTAAATAAACGACGAAGTGTCCAGATACTAGATTCTCTACTATACTCATAATGAAAAGGCTTTGCTACAAGTTTTGCCTTTGATACGTTCCGCGCGTGAGCTGTCAAAGGGAGAACTTAGAAAAAAAAAAAAAAAAGTCAAGAGGATGCTCGTTGTCTGTTCGACGTAGATAAGGGGATATCAATGCAGAGACTGAAACCAAGCGTAATCGCTAGAGCAGACGAGTGTTGCAAAGGTGCACCAAAGCAGATGTGCAGCAGAGTACACCACATGAATGGAGTCTGAATTTTGACTGCCATGAGTTCGACCATGCCAACTAAATATTAAAAAAAAATCCATTGGTTGCTACAATCTATTAAGTTCTGTTCCGTGCAGTTTCATGCCATGCTAAAACAGAATAGTTTACTCTTCGCTGAATCAAAAAGATACCTAGAACTGCAACTAGACCACCACCAAATATGTATGGTCTTATTAATTCAATGCCGCACGTGAGTATACAGCAGGATGTACAGTCGCTATACAACGCAGCGAGTGCCAATGATGATTGTACTGGCATTGACATGAAAATGAGTGAGTAAAATGCGCCCGGCAGGAAATGACGGATGGTGTGAAATAAAAAAAAAATCAGCATCCGCAATAAAGCCTAAACCGCAAATAAAGCCTAAGGTAGCCTTATGTCGGGCGCCTGGTCAACAAAAAATACTTTAAATTTTAAAATGAATTTAACATTTTGTGCATTCATAACGCCCTCCCAATTGCATATTGCACATTCTCGGAATGAATGATGTACCACTTGGGGGCTTGCCAGTTGCTTAATTGCTGATTCAATGTAAACTTGATCGTTATGCAGTTGCCGCCATATTGCAATTTCTGGCGAAGCATTTAACAATTGAATCTCGTGCATGCATCACAAAAACCCACTCCTGAAATGTCCTAACAGGTGTACGTTACATTGTATAATAGGTTGTTCGGTTCTTCTCAGAATTGGGCGTCCAGGATATTACATTATTTCATTTCTGGGAATAATAAATGTTCACGGAATACATTTCATTTCAATAACTGAAAATCATCTATTGTACTGACGATAGTTAGTAATGTGTGGAACAGATGTACTTCATGCAATATAACACACCATCCAGGTCCGGCAAAACGAAGTCAAGATTATGGTGAAATACATTAAGAAGTAGTTTCTGTGACAGTTGAAATTTTCATACCACTGTGCACAGTCATAGGACTGTGTCTACTTGTTAACTATCAAACGCTAAATGAAATTGGCCTGAAAAGGCGGGTACTCGTAGATTGAATAAGGAAAAATCGCTCTCCGAGCTAAAGTCGGAACTCGAACTGCTTGCAAACTGAAGACATGAGGAGGACCGACATAACGAAGTTGAATTCACAGTGGGCCAAGCCACTACTCACCACCGAGCCACCAGCCACCAGCCACCAGCCACCAGACACCAGACACCAGACACCAGCCACCAGCCACTTGCCACCAGCCACCAGCCAATAGTTACCAGCCCGCAGCCACCAGCCATTGGCCACTAGTCACCAGCCACCAGTTAACAGCTACCAGCCACCAGCCACCAGACAACAGCCAACAGGTATAATCACCAACAACCAGTCATCAACCACCAGGCAATAGTTACCAGCCCGCAGCCACCAGCCACCAGCCACCAGCCCCCAGACAACAGCCAACAGCCACTAATCACCAGCAACCAGTCATCAACCACCAGCCAATAGTTACCAGCCCGCAGCCACCAGCCACCAGCCATCAGTTACCAGCCAGCAACCACTAGTCACTAGTTAGCCACTAATCACCAGCAACCAGTCATCAACCCCCAGCCAATAGTTACCAGCCCGCAGCCACCAGCCACTGGCCACTAGTCACCAGCCACCACCTCCAGCCACCAGCCACCAGACAACAGACACCAGCCACTAATCACCAGCAACCAGTCATCAACCCCCAGCCAATAGTTACCAGCCCGCAGCCACCAGCCACTAGCCACTAGTCACCAGCCACCACCTCCAGCCACCAGCCACCAGACAACAGACACCAGCCACTAATCACCAGAAACCAGTCATCAACCACCAGGCAATAGTTACCAGCCCGCAGCCACCAGCCACTAGCCACTAGTCACCAGCCACCACCTCCAGCCACCAGCCACCAGACAACAGCCAACAGCCACTAATCACCAGCAACCAGTCATCAACCACCAGCCAATAGTTACCAGCCCGCAGCCACCAGCCACTAATCACCAGCAACCAGTCATCAACCACCAGCCAAAAGTTACCAGCCCGCAGCCACCAGCCACTAGCCTCTAGTCACCAGCCACCAGCCACCAGTTACCAGCCAGCAACCACTAGTCACTAGTTAGCAGCCACCAGCCTCCAGCCACCAGTTACCAGCCAGCAACCACTAGTCACAAGTTAGCAGCCACCAGCCACCAAACAACAGCCAACAGCCACTAATCACCAGCAACCAGTCATCAACCACCAGCCAATAGTTACCAGCCAGCAACCACTAGTCATTAGTTAGCAGCCACCAGCCACTAGCCACTAGTCACCAGCTACCAGCCCCAAGGCACCAGCCACAAGCCATCAGCCACCAGCCATCAGCCACCGGCCACCGGCCACCAGCCACCAGCCACCAGCCACCAGCCACCAGCCACCAGCCACCAGCCACCAGCCACCAGCCACCAGCCACCAGCCAACAGTCACCAGCCACTAATCACCAGCAACCAGTCATCAACCCCCAGCCAATAGTTACCAGCGCGCAGCCACCAGCTACTAGCCACTAGTCACCAGTCACCAGCCACCAGCCACCAGCCACCAGCCACCAGCCACCAGCCACCAGCCACCAGCTACAGCCACCAGCCACCAGCCACCAGACAACAGACACCAGCCACTAATCACCAGCAACCAGTCATCAACCACCAGGCAATAGTTACCAGCCCGCAGCCACCAGCCACTAGCCTCTAGTCACCAGTTACCAGCCAGCAACCACTAGTCACTAGTTAGCAGCCACAAGCCACCAGGCAACAGCCAACAGCTCCAGCCACTAATCACCAGCAACCAGTCATCAACCCCCAGCCAATAGTTACCAGCCCGCAGCCACCAGCTACTAGCCACTAGTCACCAGCCACCAGCGACCAGCCACCAGCCACCAGCCACCAGCCACCAGCCACCAGCCACCAGCCACCAGCCACCAGCCACCAGCCACCAGTCACCAGCCACCAGCCACCAGCCACCAGCCACCAGCCACAAGCCACCAGGCACCAGCCATCAGCCACCAGCTAACAGATACCAGTCACCATTCACTAGCGACCAGGGACTATAATCTGCATCTGAGATCAGACAATTTGGACCATACATCTCCCAACAGGCATCGAATTCGTCACAGCGCACACAAAGAAAAAATCTTATTCTCCGTTCTCAGCGCCGCATAAGAGGAAAAACCAAATACAATACAAAATATCCTATCTTTTAGAAGCCCGACTTCAAGAGTGGCCTGCGATTCTTGTAGTTATGGTTCTGAAATATCTAGTGGCGGACTTTGGGAGTAAGGCCATCATCTTATGCCTTGACTTATCAACGGCATGACGCTATGACGCCACCATGCCCTCTCTACCACAATTCGAGCCACCACTCTGGTTTTTAATTTTATTCGGCTTTTGAGACCTATGATCAGCGTTGCCTTACTCAATTCCATGGTCCCAGCGAATTGAAGGAGGCACTTTGAACAGTCAGTGGTGCAGTCACATTTGTTCTCAATCTGAAGTAGTCACTGCCACTTTCAGATTTTCAGCTAAAAACCACCAAATAACATGGCGCCTTTGTTGCCAACGCAATCAACCGCTTACAAATCCAACATTCCGGCACTAATGAGGACAGAGATCATTAGAAGAAAGCGCAATTTTGGTTCACAAAAGTGTTCTCTGGTTGCCAGCACACATTCTCCGTGTCAAAGGCAATCCTTACTTTTAATTTTTGGATCTCCTTCACGATATATCTTTATTACACTCACTTTACACAACTCCTCCAGCGGAAGGAGCTTCATTTGGATTTCATATTATGTATCTTCAGCTTTTCGGGAAGAAGAGCGAAGAAAGAATGCGCATTATAAACACACAACTACAGCGGATCAGACGGGGAAAATATGCAAATCCGCCATGTGTCCTTTGACAGGAACCGAGCAGGAGAAGAAATTGTGCACTGGCATCCTTGCTTAAGAAGGACTGTTCAAATGAATTTGCCCCGGCTCCTTGGGTTATCCCTATCTCTCTCTCTCTATCGCATCTTCTTGCGAAAATGTACAAGTGCACGTTTCCTTTCCAGAATTCACCGAATAGAACAACCGCACAAAATGTGTGTCTCCTACATGTGCATCCTCGAGATGAATGTCCTCAAGCTGCACGGAAATACGAGAAAGAATGATACTTCCGTACGATGCATCTTGTGAGATATGCTTCTGCATACCATTTGATTGGGCAAGGATTACATTACACTACTCCATGTGCACACACAAACACATGCAACATCCTGAGTGCTTGAGAAATCCTCCCATCCATCGTGCGCTTCTGACAATATACAATGCCAGACGATATCAGAGATCTCGTAAAATCCATGCGCTGTTATCGCAGCCATGGTCAATGTCAATTGAAATATTTTCAAAGCAAAGGATTCCTCTGTGGATGGGATAAATCGCATACGCTGTTCTCGGGATATGCCTGGGTTTCACAAAGGACGATTTCTCCTTCTTCTCCGGTGCTGGGTGCCCCTTTTCACCGGCTCAGCGGCTCAGCCCTGCTCCCAGCTTTCTGTTGCCAATTTGCAAAGCAAATTGAATCTAAGAAGGGAATCAGAACTTAATAAAAGTGCTTTGTAAGTGCTTTAATTGAGTTTTCAGCAAAGTGCTACGCAGCCGGATGGGGCAGCTAACAAAGGATTTAAATAAGACAAAAAAGAATCCAACTCACTCCTGGACACACGCACGCACACAAACATGATAAAATATTAAGTGAAATGAACTTTCGCCAATCTTTCGATCCATAAACGTCAGAGTGTCAGCGGAGCGTGTGTGTCAGTCATTCTGGTTCAATAAAAGTCAAAACGTGCTGACCATCAAGTTAAAAGCCCCAAGGGAAGTTATCGTCGCTTTTGATTGATTTCCAAGGCAGACCGGATGGACACTCTCTGTGGCTCCGGGGGATTAATGGTCTGTGCGAGGATAATATTTATTGAGTGATTTTTAATGGAGACGTATTGGACGAGACTGAATTTCGTCACATTCATCAGTGGCAGTGTGCATTTGAATTTATTAGTTACTAATGTTTATTTTATGGAATGAGTGATTTGCTGTTTTGTAATTTCCATAATTCTGGCATAGCTTACAAAGTGCGCACAAGGGAAGTTTTCTTCACAAGCTAACGGTAGTTGTGGACGTGGGGGATTATAGATTTTGTTCTTTGTCCTCGATCATTGCATTTGTTTGGGGAAACATTTCTAAAGAGTCCTTGTGTCTCCTCTAAGAGATGTCATGTATGATTCAAGCACTTTTACCAGTTGACAAGTTTGTTCCCCAAGGTATCACATAGCAATGCAGACAGCGCTTTCCAGAATGTTGTCGAACATTGGAGGACCCGGATATGCGAGAAGGATCGTGCTCTCTAAAGGGATAAGCTCAATTCTTCTTTACCAGTATGGGAGCTCTCAGGGCCAAGGAGACAGCGAGGAATATTTCGGTTACTTACAGGCTCTGCGCGATAGCATCAATCAGCGGTTTCCGAACAATTTCGGACGAAGCAGCCTAGGTCATTGCGGATATGGAGGTGTATAGCCACGGAGAACGGCAAATCACGCGGAGACCAGTGCAAGATGTGTCAAGAATGAAGAAAGAGCATCATGTATGGCATTGTGGCAAGCCAGATGGGACAACACAATCAAGGGCAGGTGGACCCATAAATTGATACCCGCAATAGAAACCTGGACAACGACAAGCTCACGCGAATTGCAACTACCATCTCACGCAGTTTTTGTCGGGCCATGGAAGCTACCGGAAATACCTCCACAGATTCGATCACGACAGCTCACCCACATGTCCAGAATGGTCGGGCGAAGAAGAAGATACAGAGCACGCAATATTCCATTTCAGACCCTTTGCCTTGGCGAGAACAACTCTACCAACACCCGAGCTTCCAGTTAGCCATATGACAGCGGACAAATGGAGGAGGTTGCTCTTCTATAACGAGCACAGTAGGCTCGGAAAAGAAACAAGAGCTGAATTCGCAAATATGGATCACCCAGAGTCGTGATATGCTAACCAATGATATGCAGTTCCGCGGGGAGAGTGGTAGAAGTGTGCAGAGGTGTGGTTTAGGACGTAAGCCCGCGGAAAACGAGAAAAATATCGTTTATGCTGGTACCACGGGCTACCAGTATCTTGAAGAAGATTCCACATCCATTGGCGGTGTAGAGATCACAAACTCGACAGAGCTAGAAAGCTCGATGCGCTCGTCCGCACAAAACTAATACACACTCAGATAGGCTTACAATGAAAATAGAATCAGTTGAATTGCAGCTGTTGTGGGCTCCACACACCCAAAAAATAATATTGTCCAACATTAATTAGAAGCTGAAATAAAGAAGTGAATTTCGTGCTAAAAGTGAAATGATACCTTCATGTGCTTAAGCGATCGGTAAAGCGTTATTCCATACCAAGCAATATGTGTGGTCGACATGTCCAGTAGAGTTGAGCTAAGATGTGATTTTGTGTCTGTGACTCAGCAGTACGTCCGCAGTTGCCGGTGGTCAGATCACAACTGCCATCAGACAAGATTGGACACTCAAGACAGCAAAGATAAGAGCTAAGATGTATGTCATGAGCATTATGGTATATGGTGGCTTACCTCCCACGCTCCAACGGTCTACCAAAGTGTTGCCAATGCGATTTTCTAATCACAGTGATTTTTAACTGTGACTTTAAGTTCTAAATTCAAATGTTTTTTATTGTTGTCTGATTCCCCCTACCCAAAAACTCACATCAAATATCGCTTTTTTTATCGATAAGAGAAATCATCGTAGAGTAATATTACATTGAAGAATAGGGATGGTAACCCTGTACTTAGCACCCTCATTTATCTACACTTCATGACATTGGGTGGTGTGAATAAAAACTGAGAAAAGACTCCGAGTAAGAACACATATTTTCGTTAAAAGAAATACTCAATTTGGTGTGAATAAAAAATGTCCTCAAAGTATGTACCCTCTCTTCACTTGACGTTTGAAAACTAGAGTTCTTGGCGCTTAAGGGTGAGTGCAAAGTATATGCAATAATGTTTTTAAACCAGAAAGGAAGAATTATAACTCATATCCTTTCGGGGACACAGGGGATAATTTCAAGAACGTGTATAGATTCGAGATTAATAACATGGAATGGTTAAGTACTCATTTCCTTTCCGATATTCCTGAAGAAACCGGTGGTGGTGCCATGGTGATACCTTTGATTGTTCTTGGTCTTTGAAAGTAATAAGAATATTACCCGTCTTTTTCCTATAGCCTGTCATTTGACGCGGGCTTTCATGTTATCAATTTTTTTCTTTATTTGCGAGATGTTCAAATTAAAGCCATGGATTTTTTTTTATTTCTTCTGCCATAGCTTTCAACTCAGATTACTTTTTATTTTTCATGTCTGGAGTTTGGCTATTTTCTGTCAAGCACGGATAAAATTGCAAAGACTTGATGAAATCGTCATCGTCCATTCCAGGTTTCCTCTTATTTTTGAGGTTTAATCCGTCAAAATATTCCTTTTCCGAAGCAGTTTTGTTCCATTATCTGAAATTGTTTTCACTTTTTTCTCTCTTGAAGTCACCTCCTATGCACACTCAACTTCCCCTATTGAGCTCTCCATTCATTCCATCTATATTCACACCAAAACGGAAGAAAGACTCAGCTGTCAAAATATCTGAGCGGAGAAGATTCGTTAAACTTACCGAAATACATTTGTATTCACACCAGTTGGAGCATTAACTCCAAAATGCTAGGGAAATGCTCACACTCAGTTTATATTCACACCAACCATTGAACATGGAATTGTTTTTGTGAATCAAGATTCGGACGGGGTTGTGTAAAGGCGTGTGTATAATTCCACACGCGTGGTGGGGGTTGTGCAAAGTATCAGCTAAGTCGTGTATGATTCCAAATTATGATGGAGATTGTAAAAATATATCAGTTGTGAACGTTATCACTGTTTGGAACGTATTCACTATGTGGACCATATTCACTGTGTGTAACGTATTCACTGTTTGGATCGCATTCACTGTTTTTATCGATCACTGACTGTGATTGCGATTTTTCAATCTCTGTAAAGCAGTTCGTGATTTTTTTTTTGCTCCACTCTAATGTTTAGGGTCTATTAGGCGTTGACAGACAGACGGACAGACATCGACACTAATGAACATATCCTCCCTTTTCATGCTTCCCCTTCGTGTACTGCAATCTTCAGAGGTCCTGGTTGCACGGGTAAGACGTTTACAAGATATGCCGCTGTGACGTAGTGGATAGGTGGGTCAACTACAAAGCCTCGGTGTCTGTACCGAGAGGCCTCTCTCTCTCTCTCTCTCTCTCTCTCTCTCTCTCTCTCCCTCTCTCTCTCTCTCTCTCCCTCTCTCTCTCTCTCCCTCTCTCTCTCTCTCTCTCTCTCTCTCTCTCCAACTTGATCTTTCTCAGAAAATGGAATGGGAGAGAGCCACGCTACTTAAGCCTACTACATACTTTAAGCTAATTTAGTCTTAAGACGTAGGCCTACAAGTGTTATTATAAGTACATAATACAACTTTTCTTATCGAACGGAAGTCTCATTTTATTATTTAACTATAAGCTTTATACAAGCCCACATCGGCCTTCCACTCAACCCATAAATGGCACGTCGAAATGATAAATCTGCAATCTGCAGTCAAACCATTCTGGTGTCAGATTTGTAGAGTGCTGAAATTGGAGAGAAGGAACGAATAAATGGGGCATCTGACAAGTGTTGCCATAAGTACAAGGTTTAGCTGGAGTTCCAAAGTTTGGGGTCCAAAATCCAGCGACTGCATGGTCCAGGGCTTCGAAAAGATAACTATAATATTTTTGTTACGACTTCTGCAGAAGCTACATAGACGAGGATGGGGAAGAAAACCTGGAAGAAAACCTGCTATGTACCTGTAGTGCCCTCTCATCCCGCAGTTGTAGACCTCTGGAAGCCTAATTCTTTGATAACCTGGCTGAATTAACGAACACAAAAGGCAACCATCTTCTCCGCTTTATTAAAAGCACTAACTGCTTTGCGGAGATGGTATCCGTAGAATCGCGTGGTAACACAATGGGCCTATACCTGAGTGTACGAACCTCTTTAAATGTTGCACTAACAAATAGAAAGAGGCTTCAATTTACTTCCCACAGATCACACTACAATTTGGAGTTTGTCTAGTGAAACAAGGCCCAAGTCGGCAAGTTCACTTCTATGTCAACGTGTAGTGCTGGAAACTGAACATTCGCACGAATAGATTGATTACAAGAAATAATAAATCCTCCATTCACTCCCTTCACCATAGCTCCAACAAAGATCGGGTAAGCAGCGTCCCTAGAATTTGTCCTCTATAAACACCCTCTTTAAGGACAACACGAAACACCTAAACCCTAAAGGCTGAACCACATCAATGTCATAAATTAAAGCACTCTTAAAGCACAAGTTTACTCTCATAAGCGATTTGTCAACCTTAAGGTAAGTCGCTGTTGAATAAATGATATCCCTTGCAAGGAGCGCTCCAACCACCAAATGAACAGCACGAATTCCGGTGAAAAATAAATCCTTTCACGAGAATCTTTTTACCTCCTCCTCATACCTTACCTAACCAACCAAAAAAATGTGAAACCCTCTTTTCGCCTGTCGTCACTTGCTGTGGAACAAAAGCAAACTACGTGCGGAAGAATAGCAAGGATAACTATTTAAATTAAGTTTACTCGAATTCCAGTGAAATGAATCAAAACAAAAGAATTACTTAATTGCAAGCCTGGCACCAGCCAATTAAATGAAATTAACAGAACTTATACAATAGACATGGGAGAATATTGTTCCTGGTTTTGGACTAATGCAACAACGAAAATGCCTTACAATTCATCGAAAATGCCGAGAGACGTTTGAAACTGTGTTTGGCCATGAAAGGGGTATGTATGTCGTGTCCTTTATTGTCAACAAGGGAAGAGGACGTGATTACTGAAATAGAGCATAATCTGAGAAATATTATCCGATTTTATTTTTAAGAAATATATCCTCAGATATTATTTCAGCTCTGTCTTATGATTCAAATAGCAAAATAGAAAATATTAGCATCATCACCCAAAATGTCCTCCCTGATGCAGAGTGCTGATGGAACCTGGACTAACTTCAGTCTGGAGAGCCTTGATCTTCTTATTGACACCCACTTCTCAGGCTGTAGTGATGGAAGGAGGATCATACTGGAGCTCCAACCAGTCATACCCACGCCCACCTCAGCTCCCTAAGGGTGACTAAGAACACTATGCTGTGGGCTATCAACTCCTTTAAGCCCTATAAATTGGCAGGACCAGATGGCATTTTCCCAGCAGAATTGCAAAAAGTTGCAGACCTAACTCTACCTGGCTGGTCAACATCTTTCAAGGATGTTTAGATCTTGGGCACGTACCCAACCACTTGGAGAAGGACCAGTGTCGTCTTCATACCCAAGACTGGAAAATGCTCAAATGTCAATCCAAAGGATCTAAGGCCTATAAGCCTATCATCCTTTAGATTAAAGACACTAGAAAAATTCATCGACGTATTCATCCGACACATAGTCACAGATAAACTTTCGATCACTCAGTATGTCTACAACAAGGGCAAATCTATAGAAAAATCCCTCGAGCTTAATGTATTTACCCTCACTGCTTTTGCCAATATCGAAGGAGCCTTTAATAACATAGAACCCCACGCAACAGACTCGGGATCGAAAAGCCTGAAGTGACTTTTATTCACCGGCTTCTCAATAACAGAGTGATAAGAGAACAGAGGCACACCGCAGGGTCGCGTACTCTCCCCTCTACTGTGGAACATAGTGTTCAACGAACTGCTTCTGAAACTTGATGGGGCTGGGTGTAAGGTCATTGCCTATGCAGATTCTATTCCCATCGCAGTATCTGGGAAATATATATACACGATCAGGGATATTATGCAAACTGCCCTATCTAAGCAAGTGAAATGGACTAGTGATAGCGGCCTAGGCGCCAATTCGTAAAAATAAACAGATCTACTCCTCATTCCTAGGAAGTCTAAAATCCCTAACTTTGACCCTCCCACACTATGCGGGACCCCCTTAGAGCTGACAGCGCTAAATTCTTAGGTCTTATATTAAGAATCATATATCAAGAAGACCTCCATGTCCAAGAAGACGCTCTTTACTTCTGCAAAACGGCCATTAGGCGCAAATGGGGACTGCAGCCCCGAATGGTTCACTGGCTATTTACATCAGCAGTGAGACCCATACTGCTGTATGGCGTTGGTGCACCGCACTCGATAAGAGTGCAGAGGCTGGCTTGCGTATGCATTAGCGGGCGCTGAGGACTACCTCCGCCGAAGTATTAAACATACTCCTAAGCCTGCCTCCGATTGAACTAATTGGAAGACAGACAGCAGCTAACACGGCGATTGGATTAAGATCGCTGAGTAGCTGGAAAGGACTGCAGTCTGGACATTCAACGATCCTACGCAGGTAAGCCTCTATAGAGACAGACCTCACTATACCTAAACTCGTCTTCGAGAAGAATTTCTCAACCAGCATACCGCCCAGATCTTATTGGGAGTCTGAACACCAGACGCTGGAAGGTCCACTGCGAATCTTCGCAGACGGATCGAAGATGGATGCAGGTGTGTCTGCTGGAGTTTATTCCAACGATCTAAATATCCACCTATCTTTCCGACTACCTAATCACTGTAGCGTCTTTCAGGCTGAAACTATAGCGATTAAGGAAGCCCTGTCCTGGCTGAAAAACAATGTAATATCGTGCACAGATATCGTCACCTGTTCCCATAGCCAGGCAGCGATCGAATGTCTCAATTCAGTCACTTTTAACTCCAAGACTTCTCTTAATTGTCGCCCAGCTCTTAACGAGATGGGCAAGTATTCTAACATCCAACTTATGTGAGTGCCGGAACACTGTGACATTCTAGAGAATCGCTATAAAGGGCACAAATTCTGTACTCATTCCTGCTATCGCTATTATAAAACACCTGCTAAAGCTTGAAATGCTTGCTCAAACAAACACCGGATGGATATTAGGCACAGGATTCCTCATTACCAAATAACTCTGGTCAATGATCGATCCCAAGCGATCGCTTAGCTTGATCAGATTAAGCAGGCCCAATCTCAGATCTCTTATATTTTTTTTTTAAACGACTGGATGGCGCAGTTGGTAGAGTGCCTGCCCCAGGTTAGCGGATCCCCGGTTCGAATCCCAGTGAAAGCAAAGTTAATACGCTTTTATCTGGTTTTCAAATCTGGTCGAGTCACCAATTGCCGTTGGGGTCAAATTTACGGCCCTATCACTGGAGTGGCCAATCAGTGGTAGTAGTCTGACTATGGGTATTACAATGGACCAACATGGTATAAGTGTGCTGGTGAATACACTAGCAGCCCAACTACCTAACCTAACCAATTGGCGTTTTAACAGGGCATTGTGCCATCGGAACTCACGCGTCCAGACTAGGCCTTCCCTATAATGATCCGTAGAAGCTGTTGGGACGAGGATGAGGAAGAAACCATTGAACACTTGCTTTGCAATCGCAGTGTTCTCTAATACCGTAGATTCAGACTTCTGGGGGCCCATTTCTTTGTTAATCTGGCTGAACTGAGCAGTATCAGAATCAGTCTTCTTCTACGCTTTATCAAAAGCACTAATCGGTTTGCGGAGTAGGTACCAGCGTGGTAACACAATAGGCCTTCGCTTGGCTTAAGCGTGCCTGCTGTCCGTATGCGCGGCAGACAGCAACCTCAACCTAACCTAACCTATGATTCAAATATCATTCCTTACCTAAATTAAGGGTAAGGGAGGATTCAAGTTTAATAATAAAGTTATGCTCACACCGATTACAATAAAGAAGGTAGTTTGCTAGGTGTGGTCCCACAATACTGCGGCAACATACCCATTTAATATGTCATTTGTATTATGTAATCACTGGCATTCTAAAAACCTAATTCATCATTAATCGTTGACCCATGGCACACCTGCATCCACTGCTCATGAGCCCACCGTTTCATTAAAGAATCTATGAAAGATCCTAATTTAACATTACTGCTGTTGCTGCCAAACTGTCGACGTATGTTCGCCGAGCAATTTTTTCTTTTCTACACAGAGCTTGCAAGTGTCGAAATAATGGTAGTGTTTTTCCTACTCGTCCTTACAGCCTTGCGTCATTGTGGAGTGATCCCATCCGCCTGGTTGCCTATAAGACAATGTCCGGAAATAATAGTTGTCCTCCTCTTTATTGAGTGGAGAGTTAAGGTCCATTTTGGATTGAGCGAAGGCCGCAATAGCCATGTCATATTGCCGGTTTATATTTGATCCCATCTTCTGTTTTTATTTGTGATAACATTTCAAATTAATAAGTTTTTTAGACTTTTTTTTACCTAGGGATGGGGTGTTTCCTGATTGGCTGCCCGTTGTAGGAAGGCTCCTTTCTAGCTTGTTCATCGGCTCTATAGTTGCCTTGAATACCCCTGGCCAAGGAATAAAATGCCAATTCCATCAGACGTCAGGAGAGCCACCAAAACACCTCTTAGATTTGGTTAACTGGGGACTGGATGATGTTGGCTCACCCAGGGGCTCCTGAAGTTTGCAATAGGGTGTTTACAATTTCCATCCTATGCTTCCATTCAGTAGAAGCATTAATTTTTCCAGAGTAACCAAACAGACCTCAAAATTTAAGAACTGTCATTCTGAACTCCCTGAGTAACTTGCCGATCTAGAAAGTACGTAAGGTGAAAAATAAGGGAAAAAAATTAGGTTTGAAAGTTAAATCAAATTAAATAAATTTTAGGCTGAAACGGTTAGCAATTCTCTTCTTCTTCTTAAGGGAGACCAGCTATCAGTCATAATAACTTTTGCAATGGTTATGGTTTCAGCAGCTGTCAAAGATACTAATGAATCGTGAATTTCCATAGACGACGCACGTCGTGAATTCGTCGCGCGGTGGGAATTTTGGCCGCAGATCTGGATTTTGGCCCAAATAAAGGGATAGGACCCAGTTTCTCAGTAACCACTCGTGCTATGCGTGCTATTGTTCTCTCACGAGTATAAATGACATACTGTTTTATGCCGACTCCGAACGGCTAAGTTTGAGAAGCTTTTCCAGACATTTATTACACCTTGAGCATTGTCAGTGGCTCAAAAGAGGTGGGACCGTGAAAATTATTTTTTTTTGTGTCGTACCGGTCGGAAATCGAACCCAGGCAGCGAAGTAACGTACCCACAAAGCCACTACCAACCACGTCACGGGCTTATACTATATAGTTGAGCAAAAAAAAACACTAACGACTATTTCTTCACAATCTGTGATCGAGAGTGTTTAAACAGTGAATACGTTCTGCAGTTAAGATTCTTTTCTTTGAGTCCCGTTTGAGGTTATGTTTTGCTTAAAACACAGACAACTTTATGCTTTGTAGTGACTTTTGTGATTGACTGTACCTATTCGTACAGTTCAGAATGATCGAGTTATATGTTTGGTGTAAGACTTGGATAGGGAAGAATCACACAATAATATAAAAAAAATTGAATTCACAGCTTGAAATCGCTGTGATTGGAATGGTAAATATAGTTGTCACCGAACGCACCCACTTAGCCACGCCATCTGTGCCCTTGACCCTGCTTAAACTAAATACTGTCATTTTTATTCCGTCAAATACTGTCATTTCACTCTTACCCCAGTTATGGGCTCCTTTTCTTTTCTTAATATGACATTTGTCATTCCTTGTCATTCCTTGTTGAGAAGCCAATGGGTAAAGCCAACAGAAGCAAAACTGCGGTAAGATTCGAGACAATTCCTAAACATTTCACTTAATTGTATTTTCTTTCTTCAGAAATAAATTTATGAAATATTAATTTTGTTTACTGGATTTCTAAGCAATGGTTAATACTTAATCACATCTTAGCACAACTTTAGTTTATATACCGTTATTGGCTAAGGAAGCTATCAATGAGCTTAATTTCTGAACGCAGTCCACAAGTATTCGACTAACAACCTATGGATCCAGCGTGATCATGTTGAAATGACATTCAAAGTTTCGAAATTGTAGTGTCGACTCACAAGTACGACCCCACTTGCCGGTGGTCAGATCACACTCCCCTGAGACAAGATTGGACATGCGCACAAGACAACAAAGATAAGAGCTAAGATGCATGTCGTGAGCATTATGACATATCGAAGAGCACCTCCCCCACTTCCACACTCTACCGTAGTAATGCCAATACACTACAAAAATGATCACCAATATGTTTATGAACACGGGAAGGAAATGATGCACGCGTTAATAAACGCACACCCTCTTTATAACCAACCTTTGCTTGACAAACCTCTTCCACACATAAAAACCTCTTAAATAATCTTAATATTGATCAACAAATAAACACATTTTCGAAGGATCTTTAAATGTTGGAAGAACAATTTCAAGTGCAAGGCATCAAGTAGCAACAAACCCGACTACCACTCCAGTCAGTTAGCGCACACCCACCTATCATATGCCTGGAACATTGAAAAATATTCCCTTGACTGACTTCAAAAGTGCCTTTCAATTCTGTGATTGCCACAATCACTGTTCAGACATTCATTCTTCTTCCCACACATCTATTCCCAAGTGGGAATAACCTTGCGACACAGTTAATTTCAATTCCCCCTGAGTGCGATGCGAGATAATCAAATCACATTGCCAGAAAATTAACATCACAGCAGTCCACTTAACGCAGTAAAATGCGAAAGCATTGCCACTCCAGTCAAGGGCCGGCCTGAGTCCATTCCAAAGTGTGCTCCTCAGTGTGCAAGATCACTAGATTAATCCTTTGCATTTAAATGGCAAAAATTATGAACCCGACTTAATCATTTACCCGTAAGACACAAGGACCATATTTTGACAGTTATGGCTCTCAAAAGTGTGTTTTGCATTTTAAGTGTCATCGGAAATAAACTCTCGCCAGCCCGGACTGGCGCGCATAAACAAATTACCCGACATTAACGTACACAAACTGTTCGTTAAGTGCATGGCTTGTACACGAGTTGTAGCCCCGGGCGACAACTTGTGAACGTAAATCCTTGCACAAAGTGACTATTTAAATTACCCTCACGTTACTCGGGCATTATGATTAAGTTCACCATGGGGCCGGGTGGGGGGGCTGGCTGGTCTTCCGCTCGACTGAGTTTGCCTCGGAAAAGTTGTTGCAAGTCCACTTAAGAGCGAAGAAAAATTCGCACCATAAGGCGTAGAGAGAATAATTTGTCTTCATGATGTGTAGTGCAGGGAGGAAGCAGGATAACCTTGGCTCTTTCACGTTTTCCGGCGATGCAACCTGAGTGCAGACGCTGTTCCTATGCATGCTTACTGAGTGTCAAGATGACTGACTTATGAGCTTAGTGACGGCAAACATATGCAAGTACGTGTGTGCCTGTTTTGCGTTTTTTTGCTTCCATTCCGCCATCTTCGAAGGGATGGTTGATGGCGATGGCGTCCTATTTTTCTCGCCATCGCCGGTCCCAGGTGGGTACGTTGAAATTTGCAATTCAAGAGAAGTTCATCACATTCCCGTTTCGGTGAAAAGTTGAAGTTGCCCTGAATTTGCATAAATAGTTCTTGTGGGACGGATTTGGGGAGCAGATGCTGTGCGAGGACTTTACCCAACTCCACCTGTAAGGGTGGTGGTCCTGGCTGGTGTCCACTTTGAATTAATTTAACATTTCATTTGAAAGGTTAATCCATCGCGGCGTCGGACAACCAATTGAGGGACTATCTCGCGCGAAAATAAATCTTTCGCGTGAATCCTTCCGGAGGGCGATTGTGGATTGCCGAGTGGGTTGCGAACTTATTTTTCTACAGTAGTACTCAGGGGAGAGTGTTCTTGAGCTTGACGAGCTTGAATTTTAAATACAGTCGTCGCCGGCATACCTGATGTTCACATCATTGTGATGAATTATTTATCGTTAGAGGGAATGTCGCTGAACCCTTGCACAGCCCAAGTTCACATGGATGCCATGTCTTTGGAAGTTGCAGACACAATTCCGTCCCTTAAGGTACAAATATCTAATACATGCATGTGCTGTCGAATTCGAGACGTCAGCTTGGCTTATTGATGGATGCGAAACGAACGAACGAAGAGGTGGCGTAATCAAGTTAACTCATGCACAGGGTGCTTCGAATGATCCGGTTCGATGTTTTTTTGTTTTTTTTTTTTATTGTTGATTGAGTGCTGGTTCCTCTATATTGCTCAGTCAGGCGGAAAGGCGAATAATTTTAAGCTAAGTTATTTTGGCAGTTGCGCCAATGAAGAATCCGACTTATTCTTGATTGATGGTGGGCAACTTTTTCCTATTGGGCGGAATGCCGGACGAGTAAAATTAAATGAAATGGTTCGATATCGCCAAAACTCGACCGGGAGTTTTTCTCTCAGGCCGGCCCTAACAGCTTTGGCATTTAACACCCATTTTCGTAAAAGGCTTCAACAATCTTATCGCGCTGTCCAATTGTGTACCTCTCCATGGTTGAATTTGTCAAACACTGAAACAAAAAAATGTCAAATTAAGTCAAGAAAACTTGACCTTAAGGTGTGACTCACAATTAACGCCGTGCATTATAACGCTGACACTGACGAGACGCATGTAATTGCTCAACTCTTAACTTGTCTCTCCCTCAGCGTTGACAGTCCTCAAATTGCGTCATTTCATTGGAATTTGAATTTTATATTTAAGTCCAGGTTTCGGTTCTCGCTGAAGCGAAGTTCAAAATACAAAAAAATACAAATTAAGGTTTGTAATTGACTCCCCGTCAAGGGGTGCTTTAATTCTAGCATTGACTCTAGGCATGTCTTGAAATGCATTTTTAGTGTACACTATTTGATTTTGTACAATGAATATTGTGAACTGCAGTACTGTACACTGTATGAAAAGGCAAATGAATGCATTCATGCAGACCTCTACTCGAACCTCAATCAAACAGCTATTGAAACAAATCATTAGTCCTTGGCATTTCGTCCCTAACGACACTCAAAGTACTACCTTTGATCATCTTTGTCGAAATGATTGTTTGAGTTCATTAAAGGGCTTTTTTGTATTGCGGAAGACTGCACCTTGCCCATGCATTAGCCAAGAGACATAAGCAGAAATGGCAGAGTAGGCTACATGAGGTTAGGTTAGGTTAGGTGCATTCAACAGCACACTTAGACCATATTGGTCCATTGTGATACCCATAGTCAGACTACTACCACTGATTGAACACTCCAGTGATAGGGCCGTAAATTTGACCCCAACGGCAATTGGTGACTGGACCAGATTTGAAAACCAGATAAAAGCGTATTAACTTAGCTTTCACTGGGATTCGAACCGGGAGCCCCGCTAACCAGGGGCAGACACTCAACCAACTGCGCCATCCAGTCGTTGACTATATGATGTAATCTACTCGATTAATTACGCGTAGTTACTCGAATAAACTGCACTTCCGATTTGTTTCAGTGACTTTTGTTACGCGTGGATTTTCCATTGTGATTTTGGACTGACGTTAAATTGACTGACGTTAAATTGACACCTTTACTACATATTGACACTTTTACTACATCTACTACAATTTCTTAAGTATACTACATTTACTACCACAATGAGTAGCAGACGTAAGAATTGTAGTTATTCTAAAAAAGTGGCATTTCTGCCATCTGTGGACATAAGGCCTGCCTCAAATTAAATCCTTTAATTTAGGCTCCAAATCTGACAGTGGACTTCCGTCCAAATCTGCAAACAGACTTTCTTCGTAGTTGCTTGTATCGAGTCACCTTTCTTTGATGTGTTGCCGTTACTGAGTCAATACAATGGTAAGATCTAATGTGTCATTTTTTATGGGTAGCTGCAAGTATCTAGGGTTGCTTTTAAAGAGGTTGCATTGTAAATTGATTTGAAACGTATTTAAATATGCCACATGTGTCAAGCTCTTATTCACAGGAATAGCTTAAACTTACTTTACATAATTTGAGTGCAGGATGCAATGGTTGCAATGCAATCTCTTCTCTCTCTCAAGTCAAATATTCTTTGTATGAGAGCTGTTGCACGCAACATGCAGTCAAAATTTTGCAAATCAAAGGTGAAACACCGACGGCAACGAAATCCAGTCAGATGTCAACAACAAAATTGGGAGATCAGAAAAAAAAAAATGATCTGCTAGTCATCAACTAGACAATGGGTCAACGACGACATGTTGGCGCCTCCTACGCGACGTTTTTGCGATGTGCACACATACATTGAAGTCTTAGTGTGCATTCATGCACTAACTGCCTTTATGCTTCACGTCCAGACGTTGGCTCCGCCTATGATGCGATGTTCTGGCTGTGCATGCATGCCCTGAAATCGTGGTGCGGGAGCGGGAGGCACAGGGTGGTGAATTACATCAGAGGTCTCAAGGTTCTGCAGCTGGACCACCAAAAGGAAAAAAACGGAACAGAGATTTCTTGTAGGCAATAACCCTGATGATATATTCATTCCCAATATAAAAAAAGATCAAGACACATCACGAATAAATTTGAATTTTACCGAAGCAAGTTATATAATTGTCGCGTTCGCGAGGGTTTCACTTCCCAGTTCCACTAAACACTTGGATCAAGGGTCTGGTATAACCGTCTCCGGCAACCAAATCTATCGTGATTTTTGATTTTTTGCTAATTGTCCTTGCGACAAAAAAAGAGCCTTAATTGATCGAATTCACCCAGCAGAAGATCGTATAGGGTATATCAGGCAAAGGTTTAAATAAGGCATACACATAATGGTAAATCTTATTGAATATCCATAGTAAATCTGAATTAAGCCATATTGTAAGATATAAATAAGGTACACAACTCAAATCGATCATGAAAGAACATACGAGCAGACTAAAGGTACAGCGGTTCTTAAAATTGTGAATGCTTTATAGCAAGGCATTATTATAAGACATAAGTAAGGAATATTCGTGCTCATTCGTAATTTTTGTCCGGGATCTGTGCGGACACACGTGTGATCTATTTTGAAATAAAATAAACGTCCATACGCAAGCAAAACCTACCTGAACATAAAAAACACCCTGTATCTATCCTGTCCTCAATTCACTGAAATCAAAACTACGAGTGTCTGCAAAGTGAAAGTCCTATGGAAAGCTAAACAATGCATCATCTTCAAAAGCCTGATGCATCATGAAGCATTGTACCTGCGTTCAGGTGATGGACCGAGCAACAAAAATTGTCAATGGAAAATTCTCTAGATTTACACAGCCCCCACCTTACAAGTGCATCGACTTCCTGTACCGTGCCATGCTACGAGTATAAATGTAAAGCAATTTACAAAACTGCTCCGCCCTTAAGTACTTCTGCAGTCTCCAGACGACTGAGTCCTCTATTGAGCAACAAAATCGAATGACAGTGACTATGCATAAGAAATTGACTTTCCAACTAACTCTTGCCACCGGGAGAATCGATTTTCTATGCATTCTTAACTTCTTATTACTCCGATTACTGCTGTGAATATTCGCCACTGAGTGGCATAAGATTCAAAGCCCCCATCATACACCCACCACCCACCCACTGGCACACAGATGCAATATAAAAAATGAGCGAAAGTACATTTCCAAACCTCATTTCACGTTAAGGACAACAAGGAAGTGACGGAAGGAAGGAAGAAAAATCATGACTCTATGCAGGTACCCGTGGCGAGGGCTTTGGTGGAACAACTTCTGTGACTCGTCGAAACTCGCGACGACGTCGATGATTATGATGAGTATGACTTCGAGGAAATAGGATTTTCTTCCTTGAGTAATAACGATTTTTTCCTTTTCCTCTTTTTGGTTAAATACGTTTCGTTGATAAGTTCAAAGGGAGAGCCCGCGCACCGCCACGGCTCCTAACCTTCCGAATCGTGAGGAGCTACACGTCGCTTCTGACGAGGGTGCGGAAATTTGAATTAAGTTAAGGCTCATACGTTGCCTGCAGCAGACCGTGACCACTTTTGAGTATTTCACATCAAAAATTATTAGACGTCATCGACTAGCTGCGGTTGGTCGGTAGGGAAAGCAAGCATTTTTAAGCATATGATAAGGGAAACTGCTTCGCCTTTAGTCGGTGTTTACAGAATCCTCCTTTAATCCACTTGGATGCAAGGAGTGCATGGGAGATCATAGTTTTCTTGGACGAGAAGATAAACCTGAACAACCGGAGGGCAGGGATTATCTTCGTATCCCTGTTGTCAGGATTATAAAGTCGAATGGATTTAGATGGGGCGGATATGCAAGAATAGGGAGAGAAAGCAAAAGGGATCCTTATTGGATAACCGACAGTAAAAAAAGTGCCTCAGCACAAAAGGTTGCGTTAATGGTGGCAATTTTAAGCGGGATATCCACATACTGGACGTGTACTGACATTTAAGTGAGGTATAGCAAAGAGAAGGTATCCATTGGGATTGTTCAAGGAAGGATAAGAGGTGAAGGAAGGATAGTCACATCACAGCAAACTTCTACACCTACAGAAAACCATGAAGTTCGTTTTGCAGTGTGTACTTATATTCGTACATCAATGAAAAAAACTAGCGCCGATGCAAAAACTTAAAGTGTTGTGACTTTAAATCGATTCTCTCATGTGTATTTTGGTGCAGAAATGTGTGCTTGAATATTCCAAGAAACAGGAGAAGTATACATTTCACATCGCAATTTTATGCGGGCGCCACTTCGTATTAGGGACTCTGCTACTACCTGCACGCCTACTTTGCATTAGAAGTTAGATGCATATACGCCTGACAGATTCTGATTGAATTTTCTCTTCTTGATGTTTTCAAGGCAAACCCGTGAACATGTGGGACAGAAACAGGATAGGGAGCAGACAAGTGGACGAGAAGAGTGACCACGCTAGTGAGGTTATTATGAGTTGAGTTTAAGGTCCACACCGGGTGCACAGCCAGTCAAACAGGACTTAAATAATAAATTGGGGATGTTCGGCCTTTTATTTTTCACTGACTTAGTTAACAAAAAGAAAAAGTGCTATAAGCGCACTTTCTATTGATACATATGTATGTACAGTGGCGATCAAAACTGGATAGGGATCATTTTAGTTTCTGTGGCTTTTCCTCAACAAAATTTGTATCCTTACGACGGGCTTGATTGAAAGATTCAGGATAACATGAATTTAACATGAGTCTATAACCGTTTTGTTGAAGTTCTTAAAAACGTTTTGTGAAATTCGTTCGTCTGTCACAAAGACGCGTCTCTAATAAGCATCCGTGGTATAATAGACAATTATCTTGCATTCAAAACTGTTAAAACAAGGCATTTAAGAAATTCAAACGCTGAAAAACTATCTCTGATTATGTCACATTCAGTAAATTTGCGTAAATAGTTATTTTTTTTTTTTAGTGACACAAATTTTACAATGTATTGCATACAATTAGTTGTACAGAGATTTGGTTTGCATCACCTTACTACTAAAATATTCATATAATCTTTATATAATTTATCACAGAAGTATTGGATTTTAGTCTGAAGGAAAAGCCACTTAAAAAACCTTCATGGCAAAAAACAAAAAAAAAAATCTAATTCCGTTGGAGGGAAGAGAGAAGTTGTTAGTCTTAGTAAATAAATAAATAAATAAATAATTAAGTATATAAATAAATAAATAAATAAATAAGTTGATAAATAAATAAATAGATAAATAAATATATAAATAAATAAATAAATAAATAAATAAATAAATAAATAAATAAATAAATAAATAAATAAATATGTTAATATATTAAACAAATCAATATACAGATAGATAATAAACAGGTAAGTATTGCACTCATCCTGCAGCTAAGTTTGAAATCAAGTCGTTTCCGGATGATACAAGGGATTGATTATATTGGAGAAAAAGTTTTTCAACTCTAGCTGTGACCATTTCGATCTTGGCTATCTTATGAAGTTCCGTAGTCGAGAAAAACCAAGGGAGACTTAGAATCATTTTAAGGAGCTTATTTTGCGTTATTTGGAGTCTCCGCAGATGACTTTTGGCGCACTTACCCCAGACAGGAGATAGGATAGAGAATCTTTATCGTTACGTTTATCTTTTTGATAATTTCTTGAATATGAAGCCTAAAAGAAGAAAGATGAAGGGTGATGAAAGGTTAATTTCATCTAAATGTACCCCAAGATATTTTCCACTCGGTTTCCACTCGATCGGAAAACCATTAAGTTGAAGGCTATTGCTTGGAAGTAAACAAGCTTTTCTTTTTCGAGTGAAAAAGATTGCTTGCGTTTTCGTAGCGTTAATGCTAATTTTCCAATCATGACAATATTGAAGGACAGTTTTAATAATGGAATCAGTTGCATCAGAGGAGTAAATACATGTATCATCTACATAAAAAATATTGCAATTATTAAGATTTGGAAAAGCAGAGGTATATAGAACCGCCGCTAGGGCAGAGCCTTGTGGGACACTAGCGCTAATTATTTTGTTCTCCGAGAGGCTTTGATTTACGGACACTTTGAAAGTACGGAGAGATAGAAACGACTGAACGATTTTAATAAGATTTAGTAAATAGTTATTTGTGCTTAACAATTTTCTTTATACAAATTACATTATATCCATTGAAACCAATATTTATTGAAACCAAATTTATAAACATCAAAAGAAAATCAGTTGGAATACCAAATTCTCTGTACTTTAAAGGAAAGGATCCGGTTAACATAAATTCTAATCTAGATCTTTATGCAAATTTCTTTCAGTCGACCTTCTCGGATTCAAGTCCTAATGTTATAAGCATTAGCCATAAAAGTTTGATAGACATTGGATCACTATCCTTAGATTCGTCTGATATCATTCAGTTTCTTACAAACCTAAAGCCAAGCTTTAATTGTGGAGAGGATCAACCGTTCTATTTGTGAAGGAGTTTTTTTTTGATGAATGGAAAAAAGCTTTTCTAATGACAATTCACAAATAATAATATAATAATTGTCTTGATGGCGCTAATGCAGGCAAACTCGTTTATTAAACGTGTATCTTGAAAAGTGGTGTTTAATTCTCTGTAATAATTATACAATAAACTTATTACAAACTAATTATAAAGAAGATATATGCAAACTTACAATTTGTGTCCCTTCGGCACGAGCACGCTCCATCAAGTGAATATAATGAACGAGAGCATAATTTTCGCCTAATTCAGTGAGTTTACATGGCTACGCAAAGCCTACTAGATTTATATTCGTTCAGTGCATTCATCTGATGTGCGTTTACATGACTACGAAAAGCCTACTAGGAGCGTATTAGTTTGTGTTAATATTCAAATGGAATTCAAACGCATGCTTTCAGGAACAGTAGTATTACTACTAGATTTAAATTTTAAAAGAGTAAACAAATTTATAATTTTTGGGACACAACAATAATAATAAGGGTGGCGCGACAGTCCGAGGCGGACCTGGGCCTAGCTTCTCAGCAACCACTCGTGTTGTACGTTCTTCTGTTCGTTCACGAGTGGAAGGGACCTACAGTTTAATGCCGATTCCGAACGGCGTAGTTGAGAAGCTTTTTCTAGACAGGAATTGCTCTTTGAGTGTCAGTGACTAGAGAGAGGTGGAGCCGTGAATTATCAAAGGTGGTAAATTCGGGTATCGAACCTGGCACCCTCTGCGTAGGAGACGACGCACTAACCCATTACACCACTGCGACCACATTCTTAAATCAGGCTCTAAAAATAACGTTGAAAACCATAAAGGAATCTGCAAACTTTCAGCAATTCCAAAATTGTTTGAGAGTATGGTGAAGAGAAAACTAGACTTCATAATTAAAGAGCACATCTCGGATGCCCAGCACGGCTTTATATCTGGTCGCTCAACGTCTACTAATCTGTCAATTTACTCATCTTACTTACTTACTCATCAAACTAACAATCAAGTTGATGCAATCTATACGGATTTTAGTAAAGCATTTCACTCTGTTAACCACTCATTGTTAATAAAAAAGCTTGAAATCTTTGGATTTCACTCGCAGTTCCTTCGTTGAGTCTTATCTTTTCTTAAGATTCGCTCACTGAGTGTACAAATTGGTAATTGTTTGCCCAGTATTATAAAATGCACCTCAGGAGTTCCGCAGGGGAGTCATTTAGGCTCCTTCCTTTTTATAATTTTCATCAACGACATTATTCGTGTACTTAAACACAGTAAATGCTGACTATTCGCTGATGACATGAAAATATATAAGAGTATTAAAGACCTAAATGATTGCTTATAACGTCAATCTGATGTAGATAATATATTGGAATGGTGTAATAATAACAGTCTAACTCAGAAATGTCTTTCAATTTCATTCTCTTCATCTTCTCCTTTCATGCTCATTCTCTAAATCACTCCCATTGGCTACTCTTTCTGATGTGAGTAGTAACGCTTAACACATCTTTTTCACCTAACACACATATAAATTATACGTTATTTAAATCCAACTCAGCAGTCGGTTACATAAAGCATAACACAATTCGCCCTGTTATCCTTGTACGTCTCCATGGTCAGGCCCATACTTAAATATGTGGTGGTTGTATGGAACCCTAATTTTGTCACATATTCTAAGGGTATTGAAAAAGTTCAAAAAAAATTTACGAAGTTCATATTTTCTAAAATGCAATGGAATTTTCACCCGAAACATATGGAAAGGTGTCTATACTTGGTTGAAAATCTCTAAAGACTAGACGTATTGCTTATGACGTAATGCTTGTTAGGGATGTTTTATCGTCTCGTATAAAATGCAAATATCTTTTGTCATTACTTCAATTTTATTTGGCCATTAGGCCACTCCGTACTCGACAGTTATTATTTGAAACGTTTCATAATACGGAATAAGGAAGGCGTGAACCAGGGTAGTCAGAGTTTTTAACGAATATTAACAGAATCTGGATATATCTTAAAAAATTAATTATTCAGCCTATTTACTCTTTAAGTTCTTGTTCATAATAATAGGATTAAAATTACTTTCTCATGTATAAGAGTTCATAATCTGTTTTAAGTTACTGGCCCTCGGCGGGCACTCTAAGCTAAACTTATACTTATTCTATGTCTTTCGACCTAAACTAACAAACTATCTATTAACGCTAAGCATTAGATATTGGATGACAATTTTAAATTAAGACAATGTATCAAAAAACTTAATAAAATAACTGTTTTATTAAAAGCTTATATACTAACTTACATACTACCTTAAAAATAACTTACCCTACCTTATGCTAAGCTTACATATACATATATATATATACATATGTATGTATCCTTATATACACATATATACATATACATATATTTAATATGTATATACAATGCATACACAAAAGTACAAGTGTACATAAGTGTATACCTCTCTCTTTCTTTTTTTTTTTTTATTCAACTTACAACTACCTAAAAACTACCCTAATATGTGTAAGTCGGCCATAGGATGCAGCAAGATAGACCTACATGAAACATGACATCTACACCACTGCAAGACAGAGACCGACTACTCCCCCATTCGGGGATACGCTATAATTACCCCGGATCTAACGGGTTCGACTCGTTCCCTCGCTCCCCAGCCACCAGACATTTTGGTGCTGCCTAGCAGCATCCCGAATATCCCGTCTTGAGACCGCCGTACTGAACCGGAGGAGACCCTCCTCAGCTCGTTGTGCGACGGAAGGGTCGTGGTTGAGTCGCCAATCCACAGTTGATCTGGCGATGTGGTAGATGAGCGGTACCGCATTTATATCCTGTATCAATCCACGTTTGTCTAGGTGGAGGAAAGCTTCTGGGGGGACGAAGCCATTGTAACGTACCCTTTCGTGGTATTGTGAATTGGGGTAGTAAGCCCCCGAGATCAGGTTATTGACCGAGTTCATCACTCTTACAGTGTGACCTCGAATCAACACCAACAGGAAATTGTCCACTCTTATCAGGTTTGCCCTGTTGTATAAGACCTCATTGGAATAGTATTTTATGTACTGGGACTCTAGAGTTCTATAAAGGCGAAGGCAAGCCCTAAAACAGGCCCTCTCGAACAACCGAATCTTTTCCATTAAGCTTGCACTAATGTTGAACCACACGGGACAGCCATAGGTGAGCATTGGCCGGATAAGGGCCATGTAGCAGATAACCTTCACCCTCGCATCGAGTTGGCTGTTGTAAAACAATCTCTTTGTAAGGGCAAAAGGCGTCTCGGGCTCTGGCCAGAGCAGCATCTACATGTTTGTTAAAATATAGATACTGATCTAGCCAAATCCCCAGGTATCTGACTACAGTCTTTTGCGCCAATGGTTCCCCGTGTCTTCCAACGATTGAGAATTTTCGCCAATTCTTTTTCGTATCCGCCGAGGCCTTATACAACGGCGTTCTGAACAGAATGGTTTCCCATTTCCGGAAGTTAATACTCAACTTCCAGTCATCGCAACTTCTCATGAATGAATCGAAGTCACCCTGCGTGAGAGTAGTGATTTCCTCGATCTTTTTGCCTGATCTGTACACGATCAAATCATCGGCGTACGCAATTACGTGAGGAAGAGAACTTAACAGATCGCTCAAGTAAATGTTGATCAGGATCGGCGAATTAACGGCACCCTGTTGGAGACCATTTTTAACTTGAAATATACCTGTCGAGGTCACATTGCCATTTTTGACAAAGAACCGTCTACCGGTAAGCATGTTACACAGTAGGTACAGCAGTGGTTTGCTTATGCCTAGCCGATTGAGCTTGTAAAAAAGACCTTATAACCATACAGTGCCAAAAGCCTTCTCCAGATCGATCAAGCAGGCACCCGTACATTGTTTCTGGCTCTTGTTCCATTGGATATCCGACACCAGTCTCGACGCGGCATGAATAGTGTCATGCCCCGCTTTGAAACCGAATTGGTTATCCGGAATTATATTTTTGTCCTTAGTCCAGTTGATCAAGGCTCTATTGATCACCTTCTCGAATACCTTGCTTATGTTCGGAAGGAGACTAATTGACCGGAGGTTGCAAGGATTCGAAGAATCTTTTCCTCTCTTGGATATGGGTTGTACAATCGCAGTTTTCCAATGTTCCGGATAATGTGCATTATTCAGAGCATTGTTAAACAGGATTGTGTACATATTAACCACTTCCATGGGGATGTGTCTTAGCACAATGTTGGAGATCCCGTCGATTCCCAGACTTTTTCTTCTTTAATGATTCGAAGACCGCTTGGAGTTCTGTCTTCGATATGAACGGGGGATGAACCCCTTCGTCGGTGATGGCATTATCTGCCATGTTATCATCACTGAACACGACAAAGCCAGTGTTCTCAGATCGCCATTGTTGCATGTCTTCTCGAAGTTGAGAGTTGCTAGCCAGTACGCGGTTATCCAAATCGTGGTTCGGGGGAACGAGTTCATAATCTGTTAGTACGTAAGTATCTTGTAGATAAATAAATGCATCCAGTTTTGAACATTTTCATTTGTCTTCTTTTTTGTTTGTCCATTCACCAAAAGGTCTAAACTTGACGTGTCATACATTATGATATACTTCGCCATTATGCAATCTTGGTATCACCGGATTTTCGACATAACCGACGGACGAAATTGTCTGCAACATTGTGAAATTCCTGTGTAAAGTAAAAACAACATTGAACAAGATATTACTTGGAATTGGTTCATGGCTTTCCTGGACTTAAGTCGGCAACAAAATTCGTTTTCCCAAGTACTCAGAATTGTGTGAGTTTCTTTGTATTTTGTGTATTTCTATTCATTCTTGTTTTGTGACGCGAAGGGTGCAAAAATTGAAGTTTAATAGAAGAAAAAAAATGAATGAACAATGCTTTGTTTACTATATTTGAAGAATATTGAAAGAATCCCAATAAGAACATTCCTCAGAGCGTCTGGCGAAAACCTGGAGAGTATGTGACCCGCAGATTCCAAGCTGATACTTTAATTAAGGGGTATGGTAGGTACTAAATATTAAAGTTCAATAATTATTTCAATAAATATTAATGAACTATCTTCAAAAATATGTTAGCGTTTCTGACAATGTGCATGACTACTTTAATTAACTTTTGCTCACCTGATAACCAAAACCTAAGATAATGGAACTTTATGCAAATAGCCAGACTTTTTCAATTCGTGCACCTTACTATTTAATAAAAAGAGAAAATATGTTTCAAATTTGGGTGGGTCGCCGTGGCGTAGTGGGTTAGTGCGTCGACTCCTACGCAGAGGGTGCCAGGTTCGATACCCGAATTGCCCACCTTTGATAATTCACGGCTCCAACTCTCTCGAGTCACTGACAATTCTCAAAGAGTATTCCTGTCTAGAAAAAGCTTCTCAACTTCGCCTTTCGGGATCGGCATTAAACTGTAGGTCCCTTTCACTCGTGCGAGAACAATAGCACGCACAACACGAGTGGTTGCTGAGAAGCTAGGCTCTGGCCCTCTACGGGCTGTAGCGCCACCCATATTATTATTATTATATTATGTTTCAAATTTCATGAAGATGCCGCAATAAAAACACATTCGTTATTAAAAAGTAAAAATCCAAATTCTGATGTTTTTAATTACGTGCACTTGACTGTATGTTACAAAAGTGACCTGCATTCGAATGGAGAGGCACCGGAATTTGTATATCGAGATTACAATTGCACGTAAAATGTTAAATAGGTTATTTGTAAATTCATGCTTATTATTACGGAACGATAAATGGGTGCGTCGCCGTGGAGTAGTGGGTTAGTGCATCGCTTCCTACGTAGTGGGTGCTAGGTTCGATCCCTTAATTTACCATCTTTCATAATTCATGGCTCTACCTCTTTCGAATCACTGACGCTCAAAGAGTATTCTTGTCTAAAGGAAGCTTCTTAATTCTTCCGTTCGGTGTCGGCATAAAAGTGTAGGTGCTAACGAACCGTGAAGGAACAAAAGAACATACAACACGATTGATTTTTGCAGAACCCATGGCCTTGCCCTCTGGCTGCACTGACAGTGTTTAAAAAAAGAGTTCGAAGTTTTGATGACTACAATATGTGCGTTAAAGCTTAGATTAACAAATGGACTTAACGTAGTCATAGACATCGCATGATTATGACGGCCAATTATGAATGCTCGCCGTGATATGAACTAGCCACCAAATTTCTTGTTCAAACTTCGACGGTTGCGTCGCTGGAGTGGCATATAGGGCTGTTTTGTTGTCAACTACAACTCGGGTATAGCTGTGGCCACAAAAAGTCTGTTTACATCGCTCTATACTTCCTTCATCATTCAAAGAAAAAAAGCCCAATGATGCCGCCGTGTCTCATAAATTACAAAATAGTCACGTGTATGCGTTAATGCCTTGTGGAAAACTTGTGGATTGTGTTTGCTCTACTAAAGGCAATTTTTCTTGTCATAGCGTCAGAGAAATTAACGAAACTAAGGAAATCTTATAATGACCAAATCCAACCGCAACGTAAGCAGTGTCTCTGGCTGTTCCGAAACGCCGCATAACATTTTGCGCAGACTGTGGGCACCAATACGCAGTCGGCAGAGACCGTCACAAAAACGGCACCTTCATCTGATACCGCCTATAATCTTCGCACATCCGGATAGCGGCAGTTCGTGAACAAAGGAAAAGGGTGCGACAAAGGAGCGAAGGGAACGGGATACGCAGTCGAGCAGCAGTAGCCGTGTTTTTTTCACAAATCTATAAATAGTGAAGTAAGATTTTGAACGTAAAGTACATACAACCAGTAACTGTCTATATATAACTGCGGCAGTGAAAAGTGATTGCCTGTACAAATTCGAGTTCGATTCGTTTTTAGAACATATAAATTGTTTTCTTTATGTATTCTGACAGATAAAGATCAAAGAGACTGCGACTCGTTTTTTTTGCATCTTACTTCACTTTAGTATCGATAACGATGAAAAAACACGGCTAGTATCACTTCACTCTATAGCAGAATGGCGTTCATGTTCTGTTCTGTGTACTTGTGCTTTATTCTTCTTTTCATTAAGTTATCGAATACTGGCAATGCCCAGCCCAGTTCAGGTGACCGGCGGTGAATCGACATTTCGCGACTTTGACGTTGCCCGCTACGGCAGTTATGCTTTCTTCCTTCCGCACCAATCTCAGGGTGTCTATTGCCCCAAAAGAGTTTACTCACGCTTAAACTATAACTAAACCAGATCTTGTTTTCTTATTTACTTATGACCTGCATTGCTAAGCAATGCATAATGAAATGGCTACCTCTTCTGCATAATGTCATTGATAAATTTGACAGCTGTTGAAACAACAAATTGAAAAATTTTCATTCACTTCATAACTTCATTTTTATATTCCAGTCGATGTCACCACCACACCAATGAATATTTCACAATTTTCACAATAAAATGTCAATGAAAATAATGCACGTTTTCAAAATACTTCGGACGGAAAAAATTTAACTTGCTGCTGTTGCGAAAGTTGAAACGTCACATTCAACATCGCCTTTGACAGTAGAGCAGAATTGATCGAAATCAACTTCGCGAATAAATAAAACGAAAGAAATTACAAAGTGAAAATTCCATTCGCAAAGAAAACTGCCAGGACGGCAAGGAAACGGTGAGACTCCGGTTCCCATGCATTCGACTTTCAATGGAAATCCCTTATGCAATTGGAATGACATTTTTTGCAAGGATTCACTGAAAGTTTCTTTGACATAATCTCATTTTCAGGAGCAGTGTGATGCGATTAACTACAATCTGTGCAAAGGGTAGCACAAAAGGTTACCAGAGATGGAAAATAATGTGAAATGCGGTGCGTAGTCTTTTTATGCAATAATTCTTGTGTATTCCATTGGATGAAAATGTAATTTCACTGAACTGTGGGTGATTCAAAGTGGATTTATAATCTTTTCGCTGGTAAACTTTAAGCTTGTTTGTTGGTTGGAACATTATAGGAAATAACTACTGTTTTCATGATTTAGAGTTTAACTTCATGTAATGCGGAAAAATCAACTTGGAAAATTTTATTCTATGCTGTAAAAGTAACGACAAATTGAGTATTCGTTACTTTTTAACTGAATACTCGTTACTTTAATATCGTTGCTGGTTACTTTTTTCAAAATTAATATTTTTATGTTAAAATTGATACTTCTGATTTTTGGACCTCAAATAGGAACGTTGTATTTAACGGAATAAAGTATTCAGGCATGCATGAATGGTAACTTATTTTTTGGTTAATGATATGAGACAAACACTCATAACGGCAGTATGATCATATGAAAGATTTCGAAATTTACCACACAAATAACCATTGTTTTTGTTAGTACAACTTTTCATTTTACAGTAGAATCTTAGAAATATGAACAGATACAAAACATGCTCACATTTTCAAATTGTTAATCTTTTCAAGAATCATATTAGAACGCATGCATATCCACCAACATTTCATTTTATTTTAAGCTAACAAGACTTGTTTATATAAAAGTTATAAAAAAAAGACTTATTCAGACGTTTTTCTTCAAAATAAAACAAAAACTGCTCTATGATAGACTGTCCTGTCGCCCGGGAGAAAGTTGTATTACAAATTCATTCATCTTACCAAATTGTTATTTTTATAAAACAGTTCATGTTTCCGAGATTCTGTACCTACCTCTTTAAAAACCACAATGGACTTACTCTATTAAATCAAAACAAACGTCGCATTCACATTTTCAAGAGAAGCGTATACCAAAGACATGCATAGAAACGTTACGATATCTTCTTCTTCTTCAGGTGGCGCTACAGTCCGGGGTGGACTTGGGCCTCAACCAGTATGCCTCTCCAGCCGGCACGATATTTTGCTAGCTGTCTCCAACTGCGCACACCAAGTCGATACAGTCCTTCTCCACCTGGGTGCGCCTCGATTCCGTGGGCGTCCTCTATTGTGTTGTCCCAATGGTTCGGAGTCGAAGACTCTTCGGGCTGGAGCAGTGTTGTCCATGCGCTCTACATGGCCCAGCCATCTTAGACGTTGAATCCGTAGACGCCTGACTAGGCTCACGCCGCTGTACAGCCTGTACAGTTCGTGGTTAAATCTTCTTCTCCAATAACCATCAACGCAAATCGGACCAAAGATTGGACGCAGAACTTTTCTCTCGAAAAGACCAAGGGCTTCTTCATCTGCTTTTGAGATTGTCCATGCTTCCGCACCATAGAGCAGGACAGGGAAGATCAAGGTGTTATATAATTTTAACTTGGTCCTTCGAGAGAGGACTCTACTACTCAATTGCCTCTTCTTCATTGACGGCTCGCTGTGTTCTGCCAATCACGTCAATGTCATCCGCGTATGCTAGCAATTGTACGGACTTCTGGAAGATCATGCCTCTAGTGTTGGCGTGTGAGTCTTGCACCATCTTTTCCAGGATGATGTTAAAGAAATCACATGACAGCGCGTCGCCTTGTCTAAAACCTTTTTTGACATTGAAGGTCTCGGTGAGTTCGTTACCGACCTTGATGGAGCAGGGAGAGTTCTCCATCGTCATCCTGCACAACCTAACGAGTTTGGCAGGAATGTCAAAACTAGACATGGCGTTGTATAGCTCGTCCCTATGCACGCTGTCATATGCGGCCTTGAAATCGACGAATAGGAGGTGGGTGTCGATCTGCATTTCTTGGGTTTTTTCCAGGATCTGCCGTAGAGTGAAGATTTGGTCGATGGTGGACTTCCCCGGCCTGAAACCGCACTGATAAGGAGCTATCAGGTTGTTGACGAATGGTTTCAGGCGCTCACACAAAACGGCAGAGAGGATCTTATAGGCGATGTTGAGGAGACTTATTCCTCTATAGTTGGTGTAGTCAAAGGGGTCTCCTTTCTTGTGGATCGATCGATACGTTACGATATCAACCGATACGAATAAATACATCCATACCATCGCTAAAATAGCACCTCACCAGGGATACAAAATACACTCAATTCTCTTTTTATGCGGTTTTGAAGTTATGCGATTTTTCCCGAGAATCTAATGCTGATTTTTTTGATTTTGAAGTTAAGCGCTGTTTTTCTATAGAATTTTGTATGGGATTCCCCTTTTTAAATATTTCTTCTATAAAGAGCAAGCAAATAATAGTTACTTCTTCTTTTTCATTTTCCGACGAGGTTATGATCCGAATTATGGGAATCATAACCCTCCCACTTTACTGCATCCCTACTGGTCCGCCTGTGGGGTTCGCCGATTCGACCTCAAGAAATATCGGCAGGCCTTCCTGTCTCGGAGCACTTCATCACTGAGGCCGATCAAATGCTGGTGTTTTTGCATTTCTGTGATCCAGAAGTTCTTAGGCCTGCCTTTCTTTCGCGCTTGCGTTCGTACGTTGATTGATATTGCCCTTTTAACGGGGTTCGAAGGATCTCTCCTTTAAACATGACAATACCAACTGAGCCGGTCGCCCTTAAGCTTCGAGATGGATTCTTTAACATGGAGGCTTCCTCGGATCTTTGAACTTCTAATTTTATCGAGCTTCGTTACTCCTGCTGTCATGCGAAGCATTTTCATCTCAGTTGCCGTTAATTTGCCCTGATACCTTTTGTACGCTGTCCAACATTGTGAACCGTTTGTAAACGCCGGACGTGCAACTGCAGTGTAGAGCCTTCCTTTCAGCTCAGGGGGCATTTTTCGGTCACAGAAGATGGCTGAGTTTTCCTGCCACTTCATCCACCATCATCACAGGTTCCTTCGCTATTGATCACAGATCCCAGATATTAGAAATGTTCACACTTTGGAAGCACTATTCCATTCCAATAAATGTCTGGAATAGGTCTGAGTGGATCGGAGAATGGGCAGCACAGGTACTCGGTCTTTTTCTGACAAATGCGGTACCCATTCCCCTCCAGAACATCCACCCACACATACAAGTGCTCGTTGCAGGGAAGTTTGATCATCACTTACGATGGCTCCATTGTCAGCAAAGAATAACTGATGCGCTTTTGGGTCCGTCACTTTTCCTTCAATCAGATAATCAAGGACAACAATAAACAACAAAGGACTTAAGACGCTTCCCTGGTGTACACCGACTTTGATTGGAAACTCCTCAGTGACCCAGCAGGACGTCTTACTCTCGTCTTTGCTCCCTCGTACATGTCCACGATAATCTGTACGTAGGTTTCTGGAACTCCTATTTTTCTAAGCGCCAACCATATCAGATATCTTGGTTGTCTATCAAAAGCGTTTTTAAAATCAACCAACACCATATGCAAATCCTTTAATAATAATAATAAATAATATGGGTGGCGCGACAGTCCGAGGTGGACCTAGGCCTAGCTTTCTCAGCAACCACGTGTGTTGTGCGTGCTATTGTTCTTTCACGCGTGGAAGGGACCTACAGTTTAATGCCGACTTCGAACGGCGAATTTGAGAAGCTTTATCTAGACAGGAATACTCTTTGAGCATTGTCAGTGACTCGAAAGAGGTGGGGCCATGAATTATGTTAGGTGGTAAATTCGGGTATCGAACCTGGCACCCTCTGCGTAGGAGTCGACGCACTTACCCACTACGCCACGGCGACCACATGCAAATCCTTTAAGGAATCATAATGTTTTTCCATTAGGATCCTTATACTTTGGATTGCATCTACTGCAAATAATAGTTACATATGCTCAATGCTATCTGTGTAAGAAAAATGCTTTCGTTGAGTAAAGACGCGTTTGGTTGGTTCAGAACTTAAATTTTTTAAATTTTAAAATACAAATTTTGGAACGTATCCCTAATTATATAATGTAATTAATTTCTTTTTTTATATAATTTTTTGGTTTTATGCGTTTTTGAAAATAATGGAACACATTCCTTTTTTTTACACTACATTATTGTATTTTCTTATGCGATATTTTTCTGTGCGGTTAGTTTTGAAACGTATCTACCGTATAAAAAGAGAATTGAGTGTACAGTGATGCGATCGTATTCCACACATTTCGCATTCCAGAGAGATATAACATACACATAGCATGGAAAGGGTATCCCATCAAACCATATCGATGCGTGATGTGGCAAACCGTACAAATCATCAAACACGATATAGACATTATGTATACTAGACGAGAAGAAAAAAAATTGAACGAACCGAAGTCGGTTGTCAATAGTACATGTAGGCAAAAATGATAACGATACCTTAAGGATACCTTAGGAGTAACGTTTCGTTATTAGATACTTTATTGAATACTCGTTACTCAGTAACGAATATATACATTTTGCTACAGTAATAATCTATATCATATTTGGAAACTTAATGTTGTCGCACGAAAAAGAAAGTACAGGGCTCTCATCGCGTAACTTTCGGGACGACTATCGTCCTTTTGATTCACTTCGATAATATCGTCCATGATTTGCTTCATGTAAGACCATCACTATCGTCTCGCCTATCTTTACAGTTTGAGTTCTCTGAAAATAATAACTCTCACGTAAAAATGAAATCTGTGCTCTTATTCCTCTCACATTTCACTAATACATTCTCATTTCAGTTTGCGAACAAAAATAATACAAATGCGACCTATCACTCTTAAAATGTCTCAAGAGTCTAGAACAAGATATGTATACACAATTTGTTTTCATTTAATAGGACACGATACCGAAATAGGTATCGCCACAAATCAGTCGTCGAGACGATAGTTACTGACATTTTTTAGCTTACGCGAAGCAGGCAAAACGATATCTTTGAGACGCTATCGTTTTTTAACATGAAGCTAAACTATCGTCGAAACGCTAGCGCGAGGCGATTGTCGCCTAACTTGATTAGAGCCCTGTACAGTTTTAGTTGACTTTCAACCCAGACGCAATAGTAAAGTGAACTAAGGGTTATAGCCAATCTAGAAGCTGAAAAAATTGCTTTTTTTTTAAGATTACAAGTACTAGGTTAGGAGGTAGGTCTTATCAATACATTCATTTTTGACCAAATGGCGCCATTAAATTTACAACCAAATAGTCCGATCATTTTTAATAACAAATGAACTATGAATATCAAAAAAATCCGATTTACAGGACGGAATGTATTTTTCAAGATACTTTCAATAGTCCAAGTAAATCGGTTGGAAATTGTATTTGTATTTGTATTTATTTTTCTTAAATTACTTACAAATATAATATTAAAACAAATCCATATAAAAATTCAGTACGTTAAAAATTTACAAAGTAGAGTAAGAAAAGATCTGGTGGCATTCGATATTTTATACTGAATGAGTTTAAATAGTGTAGTGTGGCATTCACATCAATAGGAACAATATAATAAGATGGGGTGGGGTGTTGAACAAAAAAAATTGAGAAAAGCAAAAAACAATTTTTGCAATTTAATTCACTTAACATAAATATCAATTTGTTATCACTTCATAAAAGATGCAAAAATTTATCAAATATCAAGAGGTGAAAACAAAAGTTAGATCAAACTTGTCTGATTTATGTGTCCGACCACTGCAGACTTGCAGTTTTGAAATGCACTCGTTAGAAGTTGGATTAGTAGAAAATCTTGATCAATGAATCTGAGATCCCTGTACCAAAAAATTTACCCTCCTTCCTTCAAGTTTAAACTAATCAAAAAAACAAATGATTACAATAAAATTTGCCCTTTACCTGATCCAATCCCTTACGTATCTTCTACGAGCGGTCACAAAAGGAGACCAGGAGTAATGTTTGGAAGCCATGCTTTATGCCCAGAAAAACACCTCTATTGTTTTTGGTTAATTTTTATTTATTTATTTCCTGTCTTAATTTTTTTTTCGACTGAAACTCTTATTTTACTTAACACATTTTATTTTTTAACACAATTTAATTTATAAACATCTACTTTGCTCGAAATCTAAACCAAGAGTGAAGTCTTCATTCTTTCTTCTAACATTAAACAGAGAAAACTAACAGGACTCAATAATAATAACAAGAGCACAAAACAGAAGTGGTAGGTTATGCAGAGAGGAAAAGAGATATTTTTTCAAATTATTTATGGCCTGTAACGCCACCTATATTATTTTATTACAACTAAAAGTGTACACACTTGTTGACCCCCTATATAGTTGACGTCACACACTGTGTCAATTTGCCGTTTGCCTACGTTATGGGTATATAAAGATCTTTGTCGCTTGTCCGTTAATGTGAACATATCGTGTTTGACAGAATGATGACAATTTATTGATTTGGGAGTGAAACATCTACGAAATTAACCAAGATTCGAAAACCGGCAAAGATTACTTCCTTATGCCAGGAGGAACAATAGAAACATCATCAATGAATAGAGCGAATAGCAGAGGGCTCAAAATGCATCCCTGTGGAACTCTTGCAATGCTGACTAATTATTCTGATCTGTCCCAAACTGCTGATCCTCATGCCACTAGAAGCTCTTGTGCTGGAAACTCTCACTCTCAAGTTCTAGTTTCTGAACATTGTCAGTGAACCGAAAGAAGTGGAGACGGGCAGAGTTAACTTTGCTGTTGTCGCTTAGTAGAACCCAGAACCCTTAGCATAGAAGTCGACGCACTAAACCCAAAACACTACTGCAGATTCCTTGGGTATTGAGAAAAAAAGTTTGAAATACAGGTCAAAGCACCGTTGTTCTTGTTACAGGGAAACTATAGATCATTCGCGGCAGACGGCTTCAAGGCATGGCAGAGTCTTGCACACAACCGCCGCGAACTATAATTTTATATTTTTCTTTGGTTGCTGGGTTCAGTTTCCACTTGTTAAAAAGGACCTCCGAAGCTCTTAATTCGCCACCGAAAAATTTCGGCAATAACATGTGTTTGTCATGTCTTCTCTGAAGACATAATTGTAGTGAATTGACGTCGAAAGCAGGGATGTTGCGGATGCAGATTATTTGACATCCCTGGATGCGGGTATTAAAAGGCTCACATCGGCTGTTGATGCGGTTGTTAGATTGGGTAGATAAAAATTGTACTTTGTACTTTTTGTACTTTTTATTAATTTTTATTTAAACGAACAGAAACTCTTATTACTTAAACACAAGCATAGGTGCGTCATATTTAATAAACAGCAACTAGTCTGTATTTTTTGGGTTTATGCGATTTCGCAAAGGGACGTACATTATTCTCTAGAAAGACTGGTTGGGGGAGGTGACAAATATCTTCGTGCTATTGCAGACAACATCTTAAACTCTTTATTATCTTTCCACCAGATAGTCCTTTTTTTCTGCGACATGCAGGTAACTCCTCTTTAAATCATATCTTTGGACAAGATCTTCATCTTCAATTGACGAATCTAGCTACGCTCCCAAATCACTTTTTAAAGAGGGTTTCCTAGTGGTAACGGACGTGCTAGGTTGTTCTAAATATTGGTCAACCGATTGCACTAAAGCCAGTGGATCACCTATTTTCATTCTTTTGATTGGTTGCAGTTTGGATTTGGAGAACATGTGTTGTCATGATTATGCTCATGGAGAGGAGCTCTCTCTATTTCTTTTAACATTATGTACTTGAAGCGTGCGCCTAAATAAGTGGGATTATAAGATGAATGATTTTCATACAAGGCCAAGAATTTAGAAGACATTTCTGTTTTTGAACTGCTGACTGCCAGCCTAATCGAATTCAATGAAATTTAGAAGAATAAAGCACGAATGCACAAAATAGAAATTAAAATACGAGATACTAATTGTTCGCTTTATTTGAATTTTGTTTTGTTTTTCAATGTGGACTGTCTTCCATGACGTTCTGCTCCAGAGCAAAGTTATACTGCTGCTCGACTGCGTATTCCGTTCCCTTCGCTCTTTTGTCTCACCGTTTTCTTTTGTTCACGAACTGCCGTTATCTGCATGTGCGAAGATTATCGGCGGCATCAGATGATGGTGCTGTTTTGGTGACGATCTCTGCGACTGCGTACAGTCTGCGCAAAATGTTATGCGGCGGTTGGGAACACCAGTTTTTTCATAAGCATTTGATTTATTGGAATTACAGATGATATGATATGAATCATTCCTGTGCCGACTTGTTCAACATCCGAATTCGCATTGATTTCTGGGGATGCAGATGTCGATTCATGCGCAAGTTCCGCATTTGCGGATATGGATGCGACACCCCCTAGTCGAAAGCCCAGTTCTGAAAACAGTCGCCTTCAACTCATCATACTTCAACATGTACATACGTTCTTCTGTTGAAAATCCACAGCAAAGATAGCATTTCAAGCCCGTTGAAAGCAAATTTTGTTTGTGGTGACACCATATTCAAAATTACCACCAATCCATCACTTCCAATCTAAACTGAATCCTTGAAATTAACACCCAAACACAATTTCCAAGATAAACCCGCACCTGGTCGGTTCACCCCACTCTGAACCATGGTCATGAAAGAATTGGACAACACTTCAGTCAAAAAAAATATCAAATATCATCTATTGTGCAAGTGTCAAAACAAAGTGTCAAATGTTGCCCCATTTTGAAATGCCACAAATTCATAGAAGTGACAGCTCGCAACCAGCTATGCAGAGCTGGCTCCACGTGATACAGTGATATTTGATTCCCTCGCTAATGGAATAATTAAATTCCCCCGTCCGCATTTCTATTTCGCAACAAATCAACAGCTGGCGTGTCCATTTGAAAAATGTCACAAATACATTTCATACATTTTTCAACTTAACGTCCGAGCAATTAAGCACATTCGCCCGCACATAAAAACCCAGCTCCGAGCAAATGCATTCAGGCCTTTCATTTCGACAGGAAATGGACCGAAATTAGTCAATAGTGCAGTTAATTGCAGGTAATAACGACTAAATGCGACGGCAGGAGGAGGGCTAGGTGGCAAATTCAAAAAATTCAATTGCGCTCATTTAATTGACAGTCGATTGTTGTGCAGATTTTCTGATTTCTGATTTCTGGCATTCGTTTTTTCCAGCTTTTCGTTCTCGTTTTGTTGCATTTCCTGTTCCGCTATATGGCGTCGTTTTTCTTGTGGTGCGGCTGTCAAACGAATCCTTTTAGTTATTTTATTTGGCTCGTTTTTGTTTCATTGTATCGCGCTGGCCGGTGTAATTACAGACGGCATCTGCTGTGTGTCGTGGTCTTTTTCGCTCTCGCTCTGAATCGTGTCCGAAATGTGTCCGTGTGTAAGCCATTTCAGCGGCAGCTCTGCATCCTTGTGCGGCTAGCAGACGGTCAAATGTTAAACGATGTCGGTTTATTTTCAGGACACACAATATGGGACTGTAATTGACATAATGCTCTCTGTGTGCTATGTTATCCCCTATACGAGCAGCTCGGATGATGGTCCGCTCTCCTCCGCTCCTCGATTCTATACATTCGAAATTTTATTTATTTATTTATTTATTTGTTTCCGAGCATGAACGGGTGGTGTGCGTGTGTGGAATTGAGGTTTTGGAAAATGGTTTCTCTTTATTGCTTATTTTGTCTATTGTGCATTTGTGGCTGACAGTCGGATGTGAGAAATACAATGTATGCTTCCGGATGAAGGAGAATGACAATTCACGTTAGCTGCTGGGCGCTGGCGAAGCGCTTTTTGTCATATCATCCTATACATGTGTACAATGGGGTTGTTCTCGGAATTTCTGTTTTAATAAATGGACAATGACACGGTGAACTTGAGTTGTGGGTTGCGGATGAACGTAGAACATGGCAGACTTATGTACGTTGTCAGCTGTCAGTGGTTTACTAGCTGTAATCACATTTTACAGACTATTCAACACCTAAGAATCGCAGGTTCACAGGAAGCTTATTAAAATCAAAATGAGACTTTATCGCAACGATATTTATGTCATTCCACATTTCCGCCAAAACGAAACCGCGAGGTTTGGATGAACTTTTACTGAAAACTTAATAGGCCGCTTCGCTCTTAATGTATAAGCGACCTACAAAACAAATAACACCTGAAACACACAACAAACCAACAAACGACTTCATGTTGCGGAGAGAGTGCGATGACGCACTGCGTTGAAGTAAATGCTCAATTTATCAGCTGTTCTCTCTCATCTAGAAAATGGAATTGACATAAGAAATAAAAACCATGAGGATCCCATATCCAGTTTTGCACGTTTTCATTTTTCCATTTTTTTTTTGTGATCTTAACATCATTAGTTAGCGCTAATAGCGACATTGTATTTGAATAATCACTTTTTTTATTTCTAAATTTTTAAAATTTAAATTTAAAAAAATAATATATACAAAATGTAAAATATACTCAGAACAACATCGTTTTACTATCTCAAAAATTCCTTAATCATTGGATATAGGATAGAAATTCGGTCTATGCCACCGCAACGTACGTATGGTACAAAGAGAGGAAAACAATTGAGATCGTGCATAATAAAGGTAAGTGCCCAAAATTGTTTATTTTCACCTTATTGAGATCGGTATTTCAAAAGCGCATTCCACAACAGCAAAAGCTATTGAGAACATTAAGCGAGACAACTTTTACAAGCGCCCTGGGTAGAAATAGGCTTGTGTCCGCTATTAAAAATAAAAAACAAACAGCACTGTACGAAAAATAATTTAAATATGGGAAAAAAAATATAGGCCCTATAAAATTTCTGCAAAGAAAATAAGATCTGAATTGCAGAAGACTATAAACGAGTCAAAATCAGCAGGTTCCAGTCCGACGGCAACTGAACACCACAATCAAATACGTCGTAAGTAAACAATCTTATAGATGAAAAACCACGAAAGTAGCAGTAGCTTTCAGTATACAGGATGTGGTGCATGTGATGAAAGCGACGCCACGCTCGAAGTTGTGAAGGAGAAATTTGGCCACCGTACCATCTCACAGCGAGTGTGAGATATTTGGCAATGATGTTTGACACTGCTCGATTATTTTCTCTGAGGCTGTGTCAAGTCATTGTGCCTACGCTAACAATTCACTGGACGAGCTCGAGGTCCACAGTCTAAGCGCTAAAGCCTGAACATTTTCTCTTATATTGGGCAAACTCAACAAAAATTGGAACAATCACAGGAAGCACTCCCAGAGAAGCTGAGGCGGCCATATTAATGATTCGCTATTTCATAAATTATGGCAACAAAGAGAAAACACTCCCAGTAAGAACACATAAATCGAGTATTTTCGTTAAAGGAAATAATCAATTTGGTGTGAATAAAAAATTGTCTCAAAGTAGGTACCCTCCCTTCAGTCGACGCTTGAAAACTAGAGTTCTTGGCGTATAAGGGTGAGTACAAAGTCGGGTAAAGGTGGGTGCAAAGTATATGCAATAACGTTTCTAAACATATAAACGCGAAAAACTCATGTCCTTTCGGGGACACAGGGGATAATTTTAAGAGCGTTTATAGATTCGAGTTTGATAACATGGAATGGTTAAGTACTCATTTTTTTTTCGATATTCCTGAAGAAATCCGTGGTGGTGCCCTACCTTTGATTGTTTTTTGTTCTTTCATTGTAATGGGAAAATCGTCGTTTCTTAACGCCTTTTGATTTGCCTCTGGCCTTCATGTTATCAATTTTTTTTCTTTATTTGCGAGATGTTCAAATTAAAGCCATAGATTTTTTTATTTCTTCTTCCATAGCTTTCAACGCAGATTGCTTTTTATTTTTCACGTCTGGAGTTTGGCTTTTTTCCAGCAAGCACGGATAAAATTGCAAACACTTGATGAAATCGTCATCGTCCATTCCAGATTTATTTTTTTTTAGGATTAAAGGCTCTGGCACATATAATACGTTACATGCGTAGCGTCAAAGTATCCGTTCACGGTGAAGTACCTGAAGGAAGGAGATGACACAATGACAAATCAACGCACAGCTGATTCCATTTGACAGTAGCTTCAAATTCAATTTGTTTTGGTCATACTATAGAGCGGTCTGATATTCATTTTGCAAAATTGCCTCCAGACGAGTTACTGGATTTACTAATGTGCTTGATGATACTGCTCGAACTTAAAGAATATATTAATACCAAAAAAAAGCAACCGTCGATTTTGGGTCCGGACTTTATACATAGATCGAGATGTGCACGGTTTTTTGTGTCAAACTTTAAGAAACTATACAATGACGATCCGCAGCAATTTTTCACGGCTGTGAGAATGAAAAAAGGCATCTTTGATTTACTATTCAATTTAGTACAACAAGATCTTAAAAAACATTCAAACAGGCCGCTAATATCACCAAAATGCAGGCTACTTCTAAAGTTAGTGTAAGTATTAATATATGCTACTTTACAGGACTCAATGCCAAAATTGATAAATATTTCTTTTCAGCTATTTAGTACATGGTGGTAGCAAACAATTACTTTCAATGGAGCTTAAGATGGGGCTGACAACAGTCAGAAAAATTGTTAGTGTAACGTGTGATGTTCTTTACGATACACTTGGACCTATTGACTTGTCAGCTCCAAATTCCACAGAATGGAAGAGAATAGCACAAGATTTTCATACAATGTGGAATCCTCCAAATTGTGTTGTTGCTATTGACGGGGAACATATAAATATCACAAGGATTCACGTGAGTTGCACAAGTATACAGCCATAGTTGAGCTATATCTCATTTTTTTTAACGTTTACAGGTTCTCAAATTTATAATTATAAGGGACACCATTCAATTGTTTTATTGGGAGTTTGTGATGCTAACTAAACTTTTACGGGAATAGATATAGGTGATGGAGGTGTTCTCTGGAATTCAGCTTTCAGTAAATGTCGTTTTCAACAAAAATTGGGACTGCCTGAGGATGTCCAACACGACCTTTAAGTTCTCGCATTATTTCGTTGGTAATGCAGAATTTCCATTAAAAAGAAACTTTATGCGACCTTACCCAGGTAACGTATTATTAATGCTGTACATTTATTTTATTTAACATTTCTGATGAAGAGGGCAATTCATTACGTATATGCTTACATCTTCTTCTTCTTCATCTTCTTTATTTGGCGCTACAGTCTGGGGTGGACCTGAGCCTCAACCAACAAGCCTCTCTAGCTAGCTCGGTCTCTGGCTAGCTGTCGCCAGTGTCGCACGCCAAGTTGGTTGAGGTCCTTCTCCACCTGGGTGCGCCACCTTAAACGCGGGCGTCCTCTGTTGCGTTGTCCCACGGGTTCGGAGTCGAAGACTCTTCGGGCCGGGGCTGAGTTGTCCATACGTTCTACATGGCCTAGCCATCTTAGGCGTTGGATCCGAAGACAGCTGACGAGACTCATGTCTCTGTACAGCCTGTACAGTTCGCGGTTGAATCTTCTCCTCCAGAAACCGTCAACGCAAACAGGACCAAAGATCGCACGCAGAGCTTTTCTCTCGAAAATACCAAGGACTTCCTCATCCGCTTTTGAGATTGTCCATGCCTCCGCGCCGTACAGCAGGACTGGGATGATCAAGGTCTTGGTCCTTCGAGAGATGGCTCTACTATTCAATTGCCTCTTGAGCCCATAGAAACAGCAGTTGGCAAGAGTTACTCTGCGTTTGATCTTGGTACTGATGTTGCTTGTACTGTTTACTGCGGAGCCGAGGTAGACGAAGTCCTTGACTACTTCGAAGTTATAGCTGCCCCTTGTGACGCTCTGTCCAAGTCGTCGATGTTGTGTGTCGTTTCTTGATGACAGCATATACTTCGTTTTTCGCTCATTCACCGCTAGACCCATTTTAGCCGCGTCCGCCTCAATGCCAGCAAACGCGTATGCTAGCAGTTGTAAGGACTTCTGGAAGATCGTGCCTCTAGTGTTGGTGTGTGAGTCTTGCACGATCTTCTCCAGGATGATGTTAAAGAAATCACATTTGCTTACATACTAGACAAAAATGCTTAAACTATTTGGACGAACAAAGATTATATTTTAGCTTACTGGCCCTCGGCGGGCTCTCTAAGATAAACCGCTAGACCCATTTTAGCCGCGTCCGCCTCAATGCCAGCAAACGCGTATGCTAGCAGTTGTAAGGACTTCTGGAAGATCGTGCCTCTAGTGTTGGTGTGTGAGTCTTGCACGATCTTCTCCAGGATGATGTTAAAGAAATCACATTTGCTTACATACTAGACAAAAATGCTTAAACTATTTGGACGAACAAAGATTATATTTTAGCTTACTGGCCCTCGGCGGGCTCTCTAAGATAAACTTAATATTAAACTATGTCTTTCGACTTAACCTAACTGCCTGTTTAACGAAGTGAAAATCAATTTGAATGTACAACTTTATATTAAGAAAAAAAACTTAATAAATTAACTGTTTTATTAAAAAATGTATATACTTACTTACATACTACCTTAAAAACAACTTACAATATCTTAAGCCAAACTACATACATATGCATATGTATATATATGAAGATATAATAAATATATACATTGTATACACATTTTTTTTTTCTTTCTTTATATATTTTATCTTAAAATCTACATTACACTACACTAGACTATGTAGGTCGGCCATAGGTTGCTGCTAGTGGATTTGCATCTAATTCGCTGCAAGACAGTGACCGACTGCTCCCACACGGAGATCCGCAATACCCTTTCTACCCAGGGTCTAAAGGGTTCGACGAGGGAGTTCCTTCGCTCCCCAGCCACCAGAATTTTCGATGCTGCATTGCAACTTCCCGTATATCCCGCCTTGAGACCGCCATACTGAACCGGACGAGGCCTTCCTTAGCTCGTTGTGTGACGGAGCGGTCGTGGTTGAGTCGCCCATCCACAGTTGAACGGGCGGTATGAAAGAGGAACGGTACCGCATTTATGTCTTGTATGAGACCGTTCATGTCAAAATAGAGGAATGCTTCTGGGGGGACAAAGCCGTTGTGACGTACCCTTTCGTGGTATTGGGGATTGTGGTAGTAAGCCTCAGAAATCAGATTATTGACCGAGTTCATGGCTCTAGCAGTAAGCCCATTGTCCACTCTTATCAGGTTTGCCCTGTTGTATAAGACCTCATTGGAATTGAATTTTATGTACTGGGACTCTAGAGTTCGATAAAGGCGAAGGCAAGCCCTAAGACAAGCCCTCTCGACCAACCGAATCTTTTCCATGAAGCTTGCACTCATGTTGAACCCCACGGGACAGCCATAGGTAAGCATTGTCCGAATGAGGGCCATGTAGCAGATAACCTTCACCCTCGCATCGAGTTGACTGTTGTAAAACAATCTCTTTGTAAGGGCAAAAGGTGCCTCGGGCCCTGGCCAGAGTCGCATCTACATGTTTGTTAAAATATAGATACTGACCTAGCCAGATCCCCAGATATATGACTACAGTCTTTTGCGCCAGTGGTTCCCCGTGTCTTCCAACGATTGAGAATTTTCGCCAATTCTTTTTCGTGTCCGCCGAGGCCTTATACAACGGCGTCCTGAACAGAATGGTTTCCGACTTCCGAAAGTTGATACTCAACTTCCAGTCATCGCAAATTCTCATGAATGAATCGAAGTCACCCTGCGTGAGAGTAGTCGATCTTTTTTCCTGATCTGTACACGATCAAGTCATCGGCATACGCAATTGCATGAGGAAGAGAACTTAAAAGATCGCTCAAGTAAATGTTGAACAGGATCGGCGAATTAACGGCACCCTGTTGGAGACCATTTTCAACTTGGAATATGCCCGTGGAGCTCTCGTTGCCATTTTTGACGACGAACCGTCTACCGGTAAGCATGTTACACAGTAGGTACAGCAGTGGTTTGCTTATGCCTAGCCGATTGAGCTTGTAAAAAAGACCTCTTAACCATACAGTGTCAAAGGTCTTCTCCAGATCGATCAAGCAGCCACCCGTACATTGTTTCTGGCTCTTGTTCCATTGGATATGAATAGTGTCATGCCCCGCTTTGAAACCGAATTGGTTATCCGGAATTATATTTTTGTCCTTAGTCCATTTGATCAGAGTTCTATTGATCACTTTCTCGAATACCTTGCTGATGTTCGGAAGGAGACTAATTGACCGGAGGTTGCAAGGATTCGAAGAATCTTTTCCTCTCTTGGATATGCGTTCGCAGTTTTCCAATGCTCCGGATAACGTGCATTATCTGGAGCATTGAGAATGCTTTTGGTATACTAGTGGCAAAATGGAGATTACTGCTGGCTTCGTTAAACATGATGGCTTCGCTGCAGTATTGCTCCACAACTTCGTAAAGTTCCTCGACCCTTTATACACACCAATAGACTACGTGGATCGTTATGAAAATGACAACGTAGTTCCCGGTCTATGGCGAAAAGGCACGACTTCTTTATCAAGAACAAAACGCATATTTCCAAACAGCGCATCAAAAAATGCATTTAAGTTAAGGGATGAATTAAAATACCATTTTTGTAATTCAGTTTTGTTATTTCATTATATTTTTTGACATTTGATAAGTCATTTTTCGTTTTATTGCAACAAAAACCACAACATAAATAAACATAAATTTTGTACTTTTCAACATAACAACAACAGAACATAAAATGGGTACTTCATTTATCAAAACATTCATACTTAAAACTTAAAATCTATTGCATCTGCAATGTTGTCGTTAACTAAATTGTACATCCTACATTTAACTTCTTCTTTTTTTATTTATGATTTGCGCGTGCTCAAGGGATTGCTAATACCCTTATGTGCCCACAGCACGGGCCGAAGGTATAGAGGGATAAAGGGAGAGGAGGTACCTGTGCACATTGGTCTTAAATATCTGCGGGTTGTAGTCTGTGGGAAATATTAGTTTGGGAAGAGCATTCCATATTCGTGCAGTGCGGCTGAAGAACGAGTCTCTGAATTTAACTGTGCGTCCGAGAGTAGGCTTAAGGGTATACTGATGGGCATTCCTGGCGAGACGAGTATTGCGGGTGAATTCATGGAGAGGAGGAATGCTAGCTCACTTAATCATCGTTTATTGAAATAACGATAAAATACGGACAAAGAAGAGACGGTACGTCGATGTTCGAGCGAGTCTAATGACTGCGATATTGTTGTCTCCTATAAGTTTTATCGCTCGCTTTTGGATTGTATCAAGTAGGTGCAGTGTGGTCTTGGGGGCACCAGACCAGATATGAGCGTTATACTCAAGCTTGGGGCGGATGTACGCCTTATAAATTAAAGCCAAATCAGAAGGGGTGAAATATTTCTTGCATCGATTAAGAAAACCTAAACATTTCGCAGCATTTTTGGCGACCTCAAATGTGTGATCGCTCCAACTAAGTGTTGTGTTGATACACATACCAAGAATGGAAAGTTTTCCGGTTTCATCGACACAAGCGCCATTTATGGATAATGGCTGATTATCAAGGGTTCGCTTGAGTGACAGCAGACAGCATTGAGTTTTTGAAGCATTGAATTCCACGCTGTCAAGATCGGAATTCAACGTGCTTAACATACGCTGCCGTTCCAATTCTACGGCCGAAGGGCGGGGTCAGTGGTCTTGGAACGAATATGAAAAGCTAAAGGTGCTGTCATCAGCGAAGGAATGGATTGGATTAGAAGTAGCAGACATGAGAAAGAGTGTCGGAGACAGAACTAAGCCTTGTGGAACACCAGCATTAATTTGGTGGATATCAAACTTGAACCCATCCGAAACAACTTGAATTGAACGGTTCGAAAGGTAATTTCTAATCCATAGAAGAAGAGATTCATCGATACCATAGGCACGAATTTTCGACAAGAGAGCTTGATGCCAAACTCTGTCAAATGCTTTAGAAATATCAAGCGCAACGATCTTGCTTTCGCCTGAATTGTGCAAAGATTGGTTCCACTTTTCGGTGAGATAAGCTATCAGATCACCAGTGGACCTGTCGCTGCGGAAACCATATTGTCGGTCATTAAGAAGCTTCCGCGATTCAAGAGATTTCATAAGCTGACGATTTATCAGCGTTTCCATGACCTTAGAAAGAAGGGACGTAAGTGCTATGGGTCGGTACTTTTTGAAACAATTTGTCAAGTTCTGAGAAAAAATCAGAGTTTAAATTTGGTTGACTTCGCGCTACGATATATTGCTCGATACAATCGACAAGTTTATCAATTCGAGCTTCTGTCTCCGGAGTTTTTGTGCGTTTTGGCGGCGGTGTGTAACTGGAACTGGGACTGCTTGTGGTGGTTGTTTCTCTTTTCAATGTATATGGACACTCACTGAAAAGAGGGGATATCCCAGGTTCTTCCTTGTATGCCTCTGTGAAAGAGCTGCTGCTATCGGGTTCCCACGATAAGTTGGAAAATCTCCTAAGGCTGCTTTCACACTCGCTAAGATACGTCGGCGATTGTTTGAAATTCCCTTTTGTGATCTCAAGCCACTTTTACACAGGAAATCTTTCAGTCTCTCCAATTGAGATCTCAATTCTGAACTTTCTCTGTTTCCTACCCTCTCTCACACATGAGTCATCTCTTTCTCACACATGTATAGCATACTTCCCATACCCAACATAGAGAACATGCGAATAAAGCAACCCAAAGAAAAAACGAAGAGAGATAAACCAGAATAGACAATCCAAAAGCAAACCCCGAGCACACGAGACGCGGGCTACCCTTAGCACGTCTCACCTCCCTTGCCAACAAGATTTTTCTGTGTGAAAGCGGCCTAAGAGAACAAAATAGGATAAATGGATGGTAAATAAAATGAATGTTTTGAGCAAGAAATAAAGATATCTATAAAATATGAGTATCATACCTTCGGGGTCGAGTCGCCGTGGCGTAGTGGGGTTGGTGCGTCGACTACGCAGAGGGTGGCAGGTTCGAATCCCCAATCTCTCAAATTTCATAATTCACGGCTTCCACCTCTTTCGAGTCACTGACAATGCTCAAGGAGTATTCCTGTCTAGAAAAAGCTTCTCAAACTTTGCCGTTCGGAGTCGGCACAAAACTGTAGGTCCCTTCCACTCGTGAAAGAACAGTAGCACGCACAACACGATTGGTTGCTGAGAAGCTAGGCCCAGGTCCGCCTCGGACTGTCGCGCCACCAATATTATATATTATATACCTTCGGGGTACTACATGCCTCCTTAAAAAATCCATTGATTCGAAATGAATTCAGGTTGACTGCTGCTCATTTGATGCAGTGCTTTTAGAGGTCGGTTTCTTGAACGCTTCCTTCACATACCTATCCCTTAGAGATCTCCGCCGCTGTGAAAAATGTGAGAGAAATATGAGTAAGTCATAACACAAAATACTATAATTTAAACGAATAACTAACAATCTATTCCAACAGCAGCCGCTACACGCTCCCAGTCCTTTTGTTTTAATATTTTGTTCCCGTACGATGCATTGCTCTTATCGTATAAAGATATGTGCGATTTGACAGCCTCAAATAATTTTTACCCTCTGTCATCTACACAAATGCAAGCACAGTACATTTCGTTTCGACGAGAACCAACCCAACTCTAACAAACGTTAATGTTAAATTCAACAAAAATTTGTTTTGAAATGTCACAATGTGTCACTTGTCAACGCTGATGGAGAGAGAAAAGTTAAAAGTTGAGCAAATACATCCGTCGCGTGAGCGGCAGAGTTCTTCTATGTGCCACCTCCCATAAGAACACATGTATCTTGTATGTATCTGTCAAAGTATTGCTAACGCTGACGCAAGTATTCTATTTGACAGAGCCTTCAGGTCTTATCTGTCAATGTATTCCTCTTCCGACGCAGTATTTTCCATTATTTTAAATTGTTCACACTTTTTTCTCTCTTGAAGTCACCGCATATGCACACTCAACTTCTACTAGCGATATCTGAGCATATTCCATCCTTATTCACACCAAAACTGAGGAAAGACTCAGCTGTCAAAATATCAATTCGTTAAACTTAACGAAAGAAATTATATTCACACCAGTATTAGCATTTACTCCAAAATGCTAAGGAAAGGCTCACACTTAGTTTTTATTCACGCCACCCAATGTTTCACACTGTTGGTGTTCTATTTTAATTTAATTTTTTATCATTTTCATGTCACCCTGTATACAATGTCCACAGAGATGAGACTAATTTTATAACCGTTTAGAGAGTTACAAAGACGTTTTCGTTTCCCATCTCGTAAATTTGCATATTCCTCAACAACGTCATACATTTACATGCAGTCTCCCCGCCTGACTTGAACACCCGTCTCACAAGTTACCCTTAATCCCTAAACAAGCTCATAGTTGGATTTTATAAAACTTCCAAGAAACCAAAGCGAGCTAAAACAATTTGAAATTCAATTCATTACATCGAGGAAGCTTCGAATAATACAAAAAATTTTCTCTACCTATCGAACATTTCCACACCAGACCTCCAGACCCTGCCACCAACTCACCACCGGTTGCTCGTAAATCAATCAAGTTTTGAACATCCTCTCTCCATAAACCTCGGCAGCGGTTTCCTTTGTGATGCTTCCTCTATTCCCAGCTCCCCGACCACGGTAGCTGAGTCCTTATTGAATATTTTCACTTCCGAAGATAAACGTTGCCTCAGCACCTAGGTGCCCCCGAGGAGAAAAAATACCAGACGACAAAAAGCCACCTATCCGTCGTCGGGTAGGTACGTGTACACTCGTGTACTCGCCTGCCAATGTCTGTTTACATTTCCATACTTTTTTGCCTTCGAAAACATTTCTTTTCTTCTCTTCGGCAGTCCTTCGTGTTCGAGTTCTCCCCGAGCGCCGGTTTCAGTGCGCCGCGCCATCAAAGGAACCCCCTCGAGTGGCGTGGGTGCGAATTGTTCGACGAAAATACAAACATCACCTTCCCAGTGCTTCGGATCTTTACACGCGCTGGGAAAAGAAACGAGAAAAAAAATCCCCAAGGGAAACAACATCTGAACAAGTCGTTGTACCCGTCGAGCATTGTTTTCTTTCCAACCACCAATTTGGAGGGATTTAATTGAAAAATGTGGTTTTCCGAAGGACCACAGAGGGATTGTCGGACAGAGAAAAAATGCCAACCCATCACGATCGTATTAACAATTTCGTTAATACAAACGCAGACTGAGACCACTATTTAACCACACGTCCAATTCCGGAGCGGAAGAATAGACTGCCAATGCCAGAGGGTTGCTGATGGGCTTTGCATAAAGCTCATGTGTTTGCTGCGCGACACATTCAAAACAACGTCAAGGTAAATGACACGAAATGAGAATGCGGCCGTGTCAAATGCACGTGGACCGGCGTCAGTTTTGAGCCCTTCGCCGGCAGAATCGACCAAACGAAAGGATTTCCGGAAAAGAGCTGATGCGCCAGCCACAGACTGGTCTGGCTTTGGCAAATAAGAGTGCCGAGTGAGCACGAAACTAATTTTGTTTTCGCCGGTTATTATTGTGATGGGTAATTTATTAGTCTTGCCGCTGTCGCATCGGATAAGAGCGGTTCAGGGACCTTGCGCACCTCGTCAATGGAATTGTCGCCACCGCGGTGCGAGGGGGCGCGGGCGCCACCTTGTTGCTGCCGGCGAACTTGGGAAAATGTTAATTTCGATTCGGTATTGCGCGTAGGATGCATGTATGATGGCACACGGTACGTGTGTAATTAAATTATAATTACAGGAGCGGGAGTGGGTGCCTTCCTTTCACGGTGCATACGATAAGGCTTTGGCATTTTAGCATTCACAACATGAGTACGGGAGCTTTTGTGGTGGGGAATGAGTTCTTTGAACTAAACGCGGAGTTACATTAATATGAAGTGGCAGAACGACAGCACCCAGCACCGGCTTACAGTTCGTTGCACATCCAAGGCAAGGACATCCAATCCGAGGGAATTATCTGGTTACATCAAGTGAAGTGTTGATGTGATTTTCAAATGGCATCACCGTTGGCATGGTTCTTTATGCAGTTGATTATGTTTGCGTGGTGGCATTTCGAATACGTTACCTTTTTGTCTTTCTCTCTCTGTCTGTCTGAATTGCTTACTGGTTTCCATTAGTAGGCGGCCGCAGACGGGTGTCATGATAATTCCATTCAGACTTGTTTTTGTGTGGGTCTTGCTGATGCAAATTAATGCCTTCGGTAGCGGTAATTTAACGAAAATTCAGGAGATAAAGGAATGATGTGCCAAAGTGAATAAATATTTATGATTTGCTAGTGAGCTAGTGAGCTAGATTATTGACTTTATTGAACAGCTGCCCGAGTTTACGTTCCTTTGTGTGAGGGTGTGCGATCATTCTTGACATCTCCTTCAGACTACACTTCAGTCTAAGGTGGAGTTGCTTAGCTTATGCAACAACGTCTTATCATTGTCTACCACGAGTGGACTGTGGACAGTTCCTCTTCTTTGTTTGGCGCTACAGTCCAGTCTCTGGTCTCTAGGTAGCCACCTCCAAATGCCGTCAATGCAAACAGGACCAAAGATCGCCAGCAGAGACTATCTCTCAAGGAGACCAAGGGATTCTTCATCTGCTCATGAGTTTGTCTATGCTTCCACGTCTTAGAGCAAGACAGGGATGCTCATAGTCTTATATAAAATCAACTTTTGTCCTTCGAGAGATGGCTCTACTACTCAATTTCCTCTTGAGCTCAAAGAAACAGCGATAGGCTAGAGTGATTCTGCGTTTAATCTCGGTAGTGACGATGGTCGTACTGTTTACCTGAAAGCCGAGGTATGTAGATACTTGACGCTCCACAGTGCGGCGACCCATAGAAAAAAATCGAAACAATTATGTTTACCAAAAATAATTTGGAAACTTAGTAAACTGAGAAATATTATCATACATGAATAAAATGAACACTGACTAGGAGTCTCGGATTACAGAGATAGCCGACTTCACAGCTGATTGCCCTCTAGTCCATCGACGAATTTGAGTACCTTGGTTATTCCCGAAATAACCTAATTGCCGTCCTCTGATTGGTCAATTTGGTTTATGAACACGTTATAAAAAACAGCTGTCAAACATTTAAAGGGCTAAGAGAGGTAGGAGTCAGGCATCTCTGTAATACTTCATTTCTCACAACATGAGGACATGAGACCCACAAACATGAGGCCTATAAATAATTAAAATCGTTGTATTTATTGATAAAATCAGAAGAACAACGCAGAAAATTCAAAATAACTCGGTTTACTTTTGGTTCCCCATGAGCTTATTTGATTGTTTTTATTTGCACATGTACCCTCCCGGCTCTTCAAACAAATATTTGTTTCAGAACCTATTTTAACGACGGTAATCTCTTTTTATACAAAGAGTATCCAGTGAGAGTTATAAGTTGTCACACAAATGAAAAGTTGTTAATCAAGAGAAAAGTGTGACCTTTTCATATTTGAAAGTATCGTTTGCATTCAATATAATAATAATATGGGTGGCGCTACAGTCCGAGGCGGACCTGGGCCTAGCTTCTCAGCAACCACTCGTGTTGTGCGTGCTATTGTTCTTTCACGAGTGGAAAGGACCTACAGTTTAATGCCGACTCCGAGCGGCGAAGTTGAGAAGCTTTTTTTTAGACATGAATACTCTCTGAGCATTGTCAGTGGCTCGAAAGAGGTGGAGCCGTGAATTTTCAAAGGTGTTAAATTCGGGTATTGAACCTGGCACCCTCTGCGTAGGAGTCGACGCACTTACCCACTAAGCCAAAGCGACCCACTATCGTTTGCATTCACTTCCATTTTCTTTGGAATCTTCGTCTAAAATATGCTCAAATAAGGAACTTTCCCAATATACCCAACTGTAGTATTGCTATGCATGCTGACGATACCGCAATATACGCTTCACATGAATTAGGATCAGTTGTTGAAGGAAATCTTCAAATGGGAATGAACAAGATATTCGAGTACTATAAGCATTGGAAGGTGAAAACATATATTCGAAAGAGTCGTTCTATATTCTTTACGCGAAAAAGAAAAGATTGTTTCATGCCTGAAATAAAATTTTAATATTAGCAGCATTGAAATTCCACGGGTTAACTTAGTTAAGTAAGTTGGTCTGTAGTTAGACCAAAAGTTAACTTTTGCGGATCACATAAAAAACACGCTGAACATATTTAATGTTGCCATCAAAATGCTTTACCCCATGATAAATAGAAAATCATTGCTGAGTAAACAAAATAAAATGATAATCTTGAAAGTATGTAATTTTTCAGTCGTTGATAACATACGCCAATAGAGCTGCTGGTGTACACGGACTATCTGCTGTTAACTCATTAATGAGAAAGTAACAATTGCATTTATTTTTTAATCCAGAATCAAGCTGTATATAGTAAATAATTATTCTGTTCGTATATTTATTTCATCATATCTCGTGTAAATAATATTATATGTGTACACGGACTATCTGCGGAACTGTTTAAGGCAGCTGGAGATGAGCTGGTAAGGCTGCTTTCACACTCGCTAAGATTCGTCGGCGATTCTTTCCAATTCCCTTTTGTGATCTCAAGCCACTTTCACACAGGAAATCTATCATTCTCTGTAATTGACATCTCAATTGTGAACTTTTTCTGTATACCACTCCCTCTCAAACATGCGTCATCTCTTTCTCTCACACCTATATCAGCTTCCAATACCCAACATTGAGAACATAAGACTAACACAACTCAAATACAAAACGAAGAGAGATAAACGAGAACAGAAAATCCAAAAGCAAACCACCTGACGCGGGCTACCCCTAGCACGTCTCACCTCTTTTGCCTACAAGATGGAAAAATCCTGTGTGTTTCCTGTGTGTAAACGGCATAATGTACATGCACCAACTCATCTGAAAGATATGGTCAGAGGAAAGCATGCCCGATGAGTGGAACATCAGTATCGTTTGCCCGATCCACAAGAAAGGACACCCCGAGGGATAAGTCTCCTCAACATCGCCTATGCCGTTTTGTGTGCCTGAAACCATTTGTCAACAACCTGATAGGTCCTTCTCAGTGCAGTTTCAGGCCGGGGAAGTCCACCATTGACCAAATCTTCACATTACGGCAGATCCTGGAAAAAACCTAAGAAATGCAGATCGGCACCCACCACTAATTCGTCGATTTCAAGGCCGTGTATGACAGCGTGCATAGGGACAAGCTATACAACGCCATGTCTAGTTTTGACATTCGACCCAAACTCGTCAGGTTGTTCAAAATTCTCGCTGCTCCATCAAGGTCGGTAGCGAACTCACCGAGACCTTCAATGTCAAAAAAGATCTTACACAAGGCGACGCGCTGTCAATTGACTTTTTCAACATTATTCTTGAGAAGATCGTGCGGAACTCACACTTTAACACAAGAGGCACGATCTTCCAAAAGTCCGTACAACTGCTAGCATATGCGGATGACATTGACGTGATTGGTCGAACACAGCGAGCCGTCAATGAAGCGTTTGATGGTAGTACTGTACGAACAATCCCAGTACCAAGATCAAATGCAGAGTGACTCTTGCCAACCGCTATATCTATGGGCTCAAGAGGCAATAGAGTGGTAGAGCCATCTCTCGAAGGACCAAGCTGACTTTATACAACACCTTGATCATCCCAGTCCTGCTGTACGGCGCGGAGACATGGAAAATGTCAAAAGCGGATGAAGAAGCGCTTGGTTTTTTAGAGAAAAGTTCTGCGTTCAATCTTTGGTCCTGTCTGCTTTGATGGTTATTGGAGAAGAAGATTCAACCACGAGCTGTTTGGGCTATACAGCGACATGAGCCTAGTCATGCGTCTACGGATTAAACGCCTAAGATGGCTGGACCATGTAGAGCGCATGGACAACACTGCTCCAGCCCCATGAGTCTTCGACTCCGAACCAGTGGGACAACGCAATAGAGGACGCCCACGGAACCGATGGCGCACCTTTTGGAGAAGGACCTCAATCAACTTGGTGTGCGCAGTTGGAGACAGCTGGCTAAAGATCGTGCCGGCTGGAGCGGCTTACTGGTTGAGGCCATGTCCACCCGGGACTGTAGCGCCACCAGAAGAAGAAGAAGATAACTTACTCTTCACCGGTCTGGGGGAAATGCTCTAAGACACATATAAAAAACAACTCCAAGTAGCTCAAAATAAGTTATTAAAAATGATGCTAAGCCTTGCATGGGACTTTCTGAGAATGATTTTGCATCAAAGAGCCATTGTCCTTCAAATTGCAAGGAGAATTGAGATTCTCAATGAAAAATTTCTTTCAAAATGTTCTCATGCTGAAAAAACACTAATTATTGAATTAACTCATTAATGAGAAAGTAACAATTGCATTTATTTTTTAATCCAGAATTAAGCTGTATATAGTTAATAGTTATTCTGTTCATATATTTATCACACCAAATCTCATGTAAATATTTATTTATTAATTCGTTGTATTTGTTTTTTTTATTAATTAATTAATTAATTAATTAATTTATTTATTTATTTATCTATTTATTTATTTTCGCATTTTTTTTTATAATTTGCGCGTGCTCAAGGGATTGCCTTATGTGTCCGGGGTCGAGACACAGCACGGCCGAAGGTATAGAGGGAGAAAGGGAGAGGAGGTTGTAGTCTGTGGGAAATATTAGTTTGGGAAGAGCATTCCATATTCGTGCAGTGCGGCTGAAGAACGAGTCTCTGAATTTAACTGTGCGTCCGAGAGTAGGCTTAAGGGTATACTGATGGGCATTCCTGGCGAGACGAGTATTGCGGGTGAATTCATGGAGAGGAGGAATGCAGTTGGCTAGCTCACTTGAGCATCGTTTATTGAAATAACGATAAAACACGGACAAAGAAGAGACGGTACGTCGATGTTCGAGCGAGTCTAATGACTCTGCGATATTGTTGTCTCCTATAAGTCTTATCGCTCGCTTTTGGATTCTATCAAGTAGGTGCAGTGTGGTCTTGGGGGCACCAGACCAGATATGAGCGTTATACTCAAGCTTGGGGCGGATGTACGCCTTATAAATTAAGGCCAAATCAGAAGGGGTGAAATATTTCTTGCATCGATTAAAAAAACCTAAACATTTCGCAGCATTTTTGGCGACCTCAAATATGTAATCGCTCCAACTAAGTGTTGTGTTGATACACATACCAAGAATGGAAAGTTTTCCGGTTTCATCGACACAAGCGCCATTCATGTATAATGGCTGATTATCAAGGGTTCGCTTGAGTGACAGCAGACAGCATTGAGTTTTTGAAGCATTGAATTCCACTCTATTGTTTTTTCCCCAGATAATTATGCTGTCAAGATCGGAATTCAACGTGCTTAACATACGCTGCCGTTCCAATTCTACGGCCGAAGGGCGGGGTCGGTGGTCTTGGAACGAATATGAAAAGCTAAAGGTGCTGTCATCAGCGAAGGAATGGATTGGATTAGAAGTAGCAGACATGAGAAAGAGTGTCGGAGACAGAACTGAGCCTTGTGGAACACCAGCATTAATTTAGTGGATATCAAACTTGAACCCATCCAAAACAACTTGAATTGAACGGTTCGAAAGGTAATTTCTAATCCATAGAAGAAGAGATTCATCGATACCATAGGCACGCATTTTCGACAAGAGAGCTTGATGCCAAACTCTGTCAAATGCTTTAGAAATATCAAGCGCAACGATCTTGCTTTCGCCTGAATTGTGCAACGATTGGTTCCACTTTTCGGCGAGATAAGCTATCAGATCACCAGTGGACCTGTCGCTGCGGAAACCATATTGTCGGTCATTAAGAAGCTTCCGCTTCCGAAGATATTTCATAAGCTGACGATTTATCAGCGTTTCCATGAGCTTAGAAAGAAGAGACGTAAGTGCTATGGGTCGGTACGAGGTGGGTGACGAAGATTCGCCCTTTTTAGGGACTGCTGTTTTCCATCTGCTCGGAAAGAGACCTGAAGAGTAGGATAGATGAAAAAGCTTACGCACTGGTTTTGCCAGAACAGAAGAACACCTCTTCAGAAGTATAGGGGGAATACCATCCGGGCCAGCGGATTTGTGCACGTCGAGATCTTTAAGTACTCTTGCAACTGTACGAGTGCGGAAGTGGATTTGTCCCATGGTGAAATCAACGCTCTCAAGTACAGGTGGAGACAAATCGGAATCTGGCAGTGTTGAGCTAGCTGCAATATGAGCCGCAAGCAGATTAGCTTTGTCTAAAGAGCTGACAGCTGGAATGTCATTGTAAATGAGCGTGGGAATTAAAGACGAGCCGCAATTCTTTACGTTTTTTACAAATGACCAAAAGTTTTTGCTACCCTTGGGACATTGTAGCACTTTTTGCCTCAACTTTTGCTCATAAGAGAATTTCACCCGACTGATAGTTGCATTGCAGTCATTTCTGGCCCGTTTAAACTTCTTCCGGTATTCCTCAGTAGGGTTGGCTTTGTATGTCCGGAAATTCAACTCTCTCCTCCTAATAGCCTCTTTACAGCATTTATTTATTCCTTTGTTCATTTATTCATCTATTTATTTAATTATTAAATTCGTATCTTGTATTAATCGCTTGTTTAGTCTGTTATTTAATTTTTTATTATTTTTTTTTTAGATTGACAAATATCATTAAATATAAGTTTTTATCATTTAACGCACAAAATGTAAATCCAGCCCTATATTTAAATGAAGGTTTTTCTCCTAATTTTCCTTCGAAATAAATTTTGTTTGATAAAATAATGCAATTAACTCAAGTATATTTTTTCAGTAGTTAGATAACATGGTATTTTCATATCTCTGTGCAATCGGTGCGAAAAAAAGTGAAGAAATTTGAAAGGAACCGATCGTGTTTCTGTTATGTTCGATTTTTTCATAATTATTTTAAGGTTGATAATTTAGAGCCAGAAGAAGAAGATAAATTAATATAAAGCATGTTTCAGATTTATGTTCAAATATTTGAAAATTGATGATGATCACCTAATTTTGTGTGAAGATGAAAGTGAATAATTATTTTTGTGTGTTTACTTATTCGTAATATTTATATTTTCATAATACAGATTAAATTAATAATATAAGAAAACCAAAATTGCCAATACGTTGCGCTGTGCGCTCTGTCCAAGACGTCGATGTTGAATGTCGTTTTTTGACGACAGCATGTATGTACTACGTTTTGCCCTCGTCCACCGCTGGTCCCATTTTAGCTGCTTCTGTCTCAATACGAACAAACGCGTCATTGACGGGTTCAATCGCAATCATCCATCAATCTGATATAATCCGTATACACAGGAGCATTGAAAGAATTCAGTGCAGTCTGAGCAAGAAGCTCTTTAAGTATCAGTCCGTTAAATTTTTTCCTCACAAATAAAACACTTCATTTTGCTAGGTTTAATAGGGAAAGTCTTTGATGAAAGGAACTTAGAAAAAGCACCCCACGATCGAGATATTGTATGATGTGGATACTTACTGCAGAATGGCTTTGCAAAGCGTTGATACGGCGTCTCATGCAGGCACATGCGTACGCACGCAGCTTCTCTCATTGAACCCATATCTCCACGTCGTAAAATCCAGTCGAATACCTTCGACCGAAGATGGGGAAGCTCACCCCCGTAGAACGTCGGTGACGGCTTCAAATGATAGATACGTTCTGTTATATTCTTTTTACAGATGGGGGCGGAGGAGCTGATCAATTGATTTTCCAACGACGTAAACAATGAAAGACGCCCGTCTTTCCAGTTTACTTCACCACGTAGATAACGATCGGTTCAGAACTTCGTCGGACATGTGCAGATTTCCTGTTAACTGCCACAAAGCGTGACTTTAGTTAGTTACATTATCCATTGGTTTAACTCCTGGATTACACAGAGTTGATCTACCGTAGCCTTTTATAAACAATCGGATAGGTCCATATCAATGTGGTTTCAGGCCTGGGAAGATCACCAGATTTTCACACGTCGGCAGATCCTGGAAAAGACATAAGAAATGCAAATCGACACCCACCACCTATTCGTTGATTTCTAGGCCGAATATAACAGCGTGCATAGAGACGAGCTATACAATGCCATGTCTAATTTTGGCGTTACTACCACACTCGTCAGATTGTGCAGGATGGAGAATTTTCGCTGCTCCAACAATGTCGGTAACAAACTCTTCGAGACCTTCAATGTAAAAGGGTTTTAGAGAATGCGACGCGCTGCCATGTGACTCCATTCACATCATCCTGGAGAACACCGTACAAGAGTCACACGCCAACACTAGAGGGACTATCTTCCAGACGTCCGTGCAACTGTTAGCATACGCGGATGACATTGACATGATTGGCAGAACACAGCGAGCCGTCAATGAGGCGTGTACTTGCATTACGATGGGAACGGCTAAAATGGGTCTATCGCTGAATAAGGGCAAAACGAAGTATATCCTGTCATCAAGAAAGGACACACAACATCCACGTCTTGGACCGAGCGTCACAATGGGCAGGTTAAACTTCGAGGTAGTCAAGGACTTCGTCTACCTCGGCTCCAAAGTAAACAGTACGAACGTCATCAGTACGAGATTAAACGCAGAATCACTCTTGTCAATCGCTGTTTACTCGTGCTCAAGAGGCAATTGAGTAGTAGAGCCCCTCTCGAAGGACCAAGTTAACTTTATATAAGACACAGACCATCCCTGTCCTGCTCTATAATGTGGAAGCATAGACAATCTCATGAGCAGATGAAGAAGCCCTTAGTCTCTTTGAGAGAAATTCTCTGTGTGCTTTGACGATTTTTGAAGGGGAAGATTCAAACACTATCAGTGGAGTGGTCAATCAGTGGTAGTAGTCTGTGGGTATCACAATAGACCAATATCGTCAAAGTGTGCTGGTGGTCCCACCTACCTTACCGTTTAAAATTAATTTTTGGTGAGAACGCACGCTCACTTGTGGGATTGACTGAACTATTTTAAATGCCGAAGGATTCCATCGTCTGTTCCTGTCTGAAAAAAGCATGTATATTTAGTTTATTTTATGTTTGCCAGTTAGTTAGATGCACTTATTAAGTCATATTTTAATTCAAGCCTTTGCTAAATAAGCTAATGTAAAGGGTGCATTTTGTGCATTAAATTGTTGGCAGAAAAATACAAATACAATACAAAAAAAATAACAGTCAACAAACTAAAAACCGTGTTTTTAATTTAAAACTTGTCTTATTTCTGGGCCACCCGTTATTTGCTGAATGTCAATCATTTTAAAGATGTATAAACAATATGATCCGTTCACATCAGTTCACTGTTGCACATTATTCAAGGATGGGTTTGGTAGCCGTGGTGTAGTGGGTTGGTGCATCGACTCCTATGCTGAGGGTGCCAGGTTCGGTACCTGCTTTAACAACTTTCATAATTCACGGCACAACCTCCTCCGAGTCACTGGCACTGCTCAAAGAATATTCCTGTCTAAAAAAGCATCTCAGCTTCGCCGTTCGGAGTCGACATTAAACTGTAAGTCCCTTCCACTCGTGAAAGAACAATAACACGCACAACACGAGTGGTTGCTGAGAAGCCACGCCCAGTTCCGCCTCGGACTGTCGCACCAGTTGAGTTCTATTGACGTGAAATTTGAAAAGGTGGCGGGTGCTTCGAGAACTGGACGACTTTAGTGTTGTCAGGAGCATAAGCCCACAGTTTCTTGTTTATTTTGACAGCAGGATCATCAGCCCAGACTAAGAGGAAAACATAAGTAGATTCGAAAGTCTTCATGTATAGATATGCAATGTACAATAGGATAACTCGGTTTTTCTGTCCACGTGGGTATATAACTCCGCAGCAGTCTCTTGAATTAAACAATGAATCGACAGGACAAAGTTCATTCCTACGCGTCCACCGCCACCTGCCCACACTTAAGTTGAACACACTTGCTAAGATGTTTGCCACCTGATTTGTCATTGCAATCCACTGGATTATGACGTTTAAATTCTTGAACTTTAGAATCAATAGCAGATCGTGTTTGGCGATAGCAATGTTTTTCATTCAGTTCTATAATTGAACCATTTCCCCCCATATCGCCTTCTAATCGTCCCAAGACACGGAACTCTCGCTATCTTTGAAAACAAGCAATTAAATTTGCTAGTCATTGTGTACAGGGAGCACGAGTGTCAATAGGTGTGCTTTCCAGCGCGGGGGTTACTCTGTTGACAAGCAACCAATCAATCATTCCTTTGACATTTGTTTAAATGTACATATATTTTGTAAAACGTATTCAATAACAGTCTCGATACTCACTAGTGTTAATTAAAATTAAATTTCATTCGTCGGTCCATGTGAAATCGACCGTGGGATGGGTCCTCAGGAAGTACGCCCTGCCAGCCAGTTGGAAGCCCAATTTCTCCAACAGCAATCTGGATGGAAAATTATTCTCGTACACACACGTCACAACGTCATGACCCATTAGGGCGACCTTCTTGCACACACTCCGTGTCACCAGGCTGCCTAGACCCATTCGCAGATGCGATTCCTTGACGTGAAGCACCCCGACAAAGCCACTTTGCATTCTAAGTGAAACCAATATTCAAATTCGCATGCCAAATAGAAACGTTGAATTGCACCTTAAGGACCATGCCAGCAGCTCATTAGTATCCTTGGTAAATGCTCCCATATTTGGATTCAATTTAATCAGACGTCGCATGAGGAACAATGAGCCCACATGCCGATTGGGCCAGACGCCGTCCACGATGGCCGCATGCTCCTCCTGCATTTCTCTCAGCACGATATTATCCGGGCAGCTGTCAATTGAATGGCCCGTCAATGAACTGAATGCGCTTTTGTTGTGTGACACACTTACATTATTTCCATTTGAGCGGCGTAGTCTCGCGGCATGTGATAGACCAGATTGAGGCAATCGTATTCCGTTTTCAGTTGAAAGGACTGCACAATGGACAGCACGGCGGGGCGGTGGCGCTCCAGAAAAAAGCTGACTTTGAAGCCGTGCGACCAATCCAACAGCGAGAGTGCAGTTGTCAGCCGTTCGTTGCTGGAACTGATTGTATTCACGAACAATTGGTATCTGTCCTGCAAGCTTCTTTAGAATTATTGAATTTTTCGCATGAAAGATCTTACAATTATCACGAATGTGCCATCCCTCCAGTCATCGTTCAGGGCGAGCATGGACAGCGACTTCATCTCGGGGTCCCGCTCCACCCATCGCTTGAAGTTGTCCAGGGTGTAATAGCCCACACAGTGTCGTGGCCAATCTTCGGCGTACAGATCTTGAAGCTTCGGCAATTCATCGTACGGAATGGGAGTGAGGCGGTCTCGGCTGGCGGCCATGGTGAAACTGCTCGTCGTCTGGTGGCGTATTCAACTGAAAGAGTACCTCTTCGTGCCTCCGTTGTGGGTTATCCGCCACTTATCGGATAAAAATAGATTCTTTGGGTTTGTTTACGTGATAAGTGTTTATCGTTTTTTGGTACCAACTCCGAGCCACGATAGCAGCGGCAATTGAGAGATACGGATGTAGTTATTCTGTGCCTCAAAGTGATCAGCTTTTATTAATGGCATTTCTGAGGTGAAAGAAAACGACGTGTGTTTTCAGCCGTTTGCGATAAGGACCTCCAGGTGTGAACGACAGCACCAGTATCAGCAAAATTCTACTTATCATGACCATGGATACTGGGCGGTTGGGACAGCAGTGTTTGGCAAGAGTGTTGAATGAACGGCGTCGACATCGATATCTTGCGACAACTTGTCATACTTCATGTTCTGAGGCAGACAAGATTATTTTGGCTTGATTTTAAGTTTCTGACGTCGCTTTCCTGGAGCTCTTCAGGCAAACAGTGCAAAAAGGTGGCAAGCTAAGGGGACCTAGAAGACTGTGATAAGATGGGAACGGGTAGCCAAATATCTACTTACCCAAAAGTTTTTCATTTTGGGTTATTCAGTATTTTTAAGTGAACAGATTGAATAGATCCAGTGAGTAGGGATGGTGGAAGTTGATGCAAAAAACCACAAACACAGTGGCGCAAAATGAAAACTCGCCACTCTCTGGGAAACAGATTTGATGATTATGCAATAACCATAAAATGAATAAAGCTATGCAAAAAGCTTGGAAAAAAAGTTTCGAAAAAGTGTTATGAACGCTAAACATGGCCTTCGTTGTTGGTATTAAATTTTGCGTTCATAATAAATAAAATTAACAAACGTTCGTGTAAAAATCAGGATTCAATTATCTCCGCTTTTCTTTTTTTTACCTTGCGCAAATTCTTTATCAACAACCGGTTCGAACAAAATCCAAAATGAAATCTGTTGCAAGTTTGAGCACATTAGCTGCATACTGCCAATTGACTTTAATTCAATATTTACACCAAACGAAATAGCGAGGTTTCATCAAATTTCTCCAAACCTCCGCGGTTTCGCCACACATTTTCGGGGTTTCAAAATCTCATGCTTTCGGCGAAAGCAAAATGAATCAATTTTGGTAATTTTGGTATTCATTTTCTCTCTCTCTCTCTTTGTTTCAACTCTATTATTTCTTGTCAATAAATAGCTGTTTTGTGGGCCACTTTAAAATTGAAAGCCAATGACGCTTGAAAACACCTCAACTCGGTGGGAACCTCACGATTGCGGTTCGGTGAGAACATAGCTTCATACACGTATGTGTTGCCAAGTATTTGCAAATATAATGCAGTTTTCATGTACGCAACTTTTTGGAATTCTGACTGATTTTTGCTTTTTACTATTATCTTGTTTCGTAAGAGGCTTTTTTTTATATAGTGAATGTTAAGTTACAACACTTAGAGGATTCCTTGGAAAAGTAGGAGCGATCTCAACTGAATTTGATGGCCAACCTACCTCGAATATATCTGCAGTTAGTGACGTATGTCGAAGATAGTCTCATCGCGACTGAAAAGTTAAAAGACTTCGATGGCGGCTTTATGTTTCGGAACTCCAAAAAAGGCTTGGGAATTACGCATCGGCCGAAGCAGACACAGTTGAATAAAAGCATTCAGAAAGTTCAGAAAATGTTGATAGAGTGCGCCTAAAATTCAACAGCGTGTAGGGTTGTGTAGAAGTAATTAATTAAAGTGGCGAATAAAAAGTGTAATTAAGTTTTCGGGATAACTTATATTGGGAAATAAATTTGTGTCCCTACAATAAACAGTATTTGTAAGTGCTGTATTATATTTTGTTACGAGCCAGATTGAACTTTTAGGCGCGTAAGCCTATTAACATTAAGGACAATTGTGAACAATTTTGTAATATAGAAGGGAGGGAAATGTTTGTTCTTTTAATTTGAAAGCGAGCTTTATTATGCAAGCAAGCTCAACATTCGAAGCAATTTTGCATTAAGAGAATTTCATCTACTTAAATATAATTGAATTAATATAATATATTTGAATAATCCAATGATTACTCGAGTCTCGAGATACACGCATTCGAGTGATTACTCATAATACGATTAATACAATGATTACTAATAATAGTCGGTTAGTACAACATCAATCATCAATCGAATGACTACCAGTGGTACTTCCTGGTTCTACGAATCGGTTTAGCTATGAGTTCACAAACACATTGCATCCCAAGCAACGAATAAAATTATGTGAATTATATTCTATCAATCGAACGCACTCTTTTATAGTTGCCGAAATAAGAAAATCAAAGGCTTAAGGTTCTCCCCGCGAGCCATTGCCTAAAAGTTCAACGGCGTGTCGACTCAACACTCAAGAGTGGACAAATGCAAAATGCTTACCTAATGTGTCTGGTTTATCGCATTTTTTTTTGTTTGGCTGGGTACATATCGTATGGGAGTTTGGTGTTGTGGATGAGAATACCTTGAGAATACACATGTGAGTAAAGGAACACATTCTCTTCATGGCATTAAAGCGAGCTTGGTGTATGTTTGTTATCATGTAGTTTTGTTATTTACGGTACTGATTATTACAATTAATCTTCGTCATTCATGGCATTTGCGTGTAACATATATTTCACAGAATGTATTCATTGAAATTCTTGGTTTAGCGCCACTTAAATAGCTAAATGAGATGAATCGCCACTGATTACAACGAATTAGTAACTAACTACTAACACAATATAACTCAACAAATGTCTCACTTCCGAGCTAGAACAATTAACAAATAGTTAGAGTATAATAGAGTAAATCCAGAATGAAAGAAAAATGCAAAGGAAAATAACTTAAGTATCACTCCCGAGAAGTATTCATTGATAAAAAATAAAAATTTCGAATTCTCTTTAGTTAGTAATTAGTAGTTGGTAATTTAGTAGATTCGAATGAGTTATTAGTCATTCGAATAAGTTAGTAGTTTTAATCGATTATTACTCTAATTATCAGTCACTACGACTGTGTCACATTCTTTGTGGGATGTGACTCTTCAGGGTAAGTCGAAATCAATAAGCCTCTCTTACAAGTCGGGAACGGCAAATTGGTTGAGTATCCCATCAGCTTCGTCGTCTCATGGCTCATAGAATGATTCTTCGAGATGATTCTTCAATGCGAGAAATAGGAATATCTATAGATAGTCATTGTTCCGCTGTAAGGTAATAAAAAAATAAATTACTACTATTTACCATAAAACTTTTCATCATTGTCGAGTGTCACGCTCTCAGTTGGACTGATTTCAAAGTCCCTCCTGTCACGTAAAGCTGCAGATAAAATTAATTTTAAGAACCGCACTTAATGCCCTCAGGAAATTATTCATTCCCTTCAACGTTTTATTACTCAACAATTCTTATTATTCACTTACGAGTCATTTTTAATCGGTCCCTTACTTCGTCATCACATCATTTTTGAGGACGTGGCGCCTCAACGTCGAGAAAGCCGCCGCAAATGAAAAATGTTGAAGTGTCAACTTACGATCCCATGTCGAGCGACGAATTTGAAAAGCCATGAAACCTAATTTCCCTCAGGATGCGGTTAATGTTTATTGATAAAGACGATACATCCACCAGTGCACATGTGAACGTGAAGACACTTTTAGGTTATTGTTATTTCGCACTCAGGTGGTATTCTTCTCGTTTAAAATCATTCCCAAGATTGTGTGTATGCGGATGTGTGCGAGATTTTTGCAATGCAAAATGGGCCAGAAAAAAAAACAACCTCGTGTAGATAAGGTATCCCGAGGTTTTGTCTCTAACATTATGACAGCTTTGGCTTTTGCTATGTAATCAACTTGGGTTCATTTTTTGTCTGTGGGTGAAGGAAATGTTTTATAATTCTGAATGATGGATGCTGTGAGCACTCTGGTGGGACTACATGTCAGTCCCATGACCCTGATGGTGTCATGTTGGTTTTGTGAATTATAGCAGGTAACAAGTGAATTTGTGAGATCAAGCGAGGGGTTATGACGTGAGTTAATTTTAAAACATGTTACTTTTTCGATCCATCTTGTTTTCAATTTACGTTAACTAATCCTACATTAATAAACTTATTTATGCAAGAAGAAGGTCAGGCTGTCGTTGTCGTCTACATTATTTCAGCTGGAAAACAAATTTGGTTTGTTGTGAGTGCATCACTTGAGGAGGTGTATTCAATCGTTCCCAATTTGACTAATTATACACTCCGAAGAAGGTTTCGAGCATATAATAATAATAATATGGGTGGCGGTACAGCCCGTAGAAGCCAGGGCCTAGCTTCTCAGCAACCACTCGTGTTGTGCGTGCTATTGTTCTCTCACGCGTGGAAGAGACCTACAGTTTAATGCCGACTCCGAAAGGCGAATTTGAGAAGCTTTCTCTAGACAGGAATACTCTTTGAGCATTGTCAGTGACTCGAAAGAGGTGGAGCCGTGAAATATGAAAGGTGGTAAATTCGGGTATCGAACCTGGGACCCTCTGCGTAGGAGTCGACGCACTAACCCACTACTCCACGGCGACCCACCCAGGTTTCGAGCATGGTTGTCCGAAACTGCAGTAAAAACTGAAAAAAATATAGCTTTTTGTTGAGTCACTTGATAGCGCAATGGAGCATTTCTTAGTTTGAAAACAGCCATTCTCTTATAGGGTGGGACAGTAATACAGCACAGTCGTCAATGTGAATGATTGATTACGTGATCCCTTGTCGGCGATCTCCTACATCACGAGGTCTCTTACAACTTTGGTCCATATAGCACTGGACCAACGCTTTAAGTAGGAATATCGAGTACCAGGTTAGGTTACGTAGGTTAGATGGGGGCCTGCTAGTGCCTTCACCAGCACACTTAGACCACATTGGTCCATTTTGATTGTGGAAGCTTACGTTAGGTTAAGTTGGGGGCTGCTAGCGCATTCACCAGCACCAGACCATATTGGTCCCTTGTGATAACCATAGTCAGACAACTACCACTGATTGACTACTCCAGTGAATTTGATCCCAACGGAAAATGGTGACTGGATCGGATTTGAAAATCAGATAAAAGCGTATTAACTTTGTTTTACCGGGATTCGAACTGGCGACTCCGGTAACCAGGGGCAGGCGTATTGTCTACCATATACCATCTTTGAGTTCATATACATGGACTAACCGCCATCCAGCTTGGTAAAGTGTGAGGCCGAATTAAGACGTCTGCTGCTTGTGGGCCTCACATTTTCCCCGATGTAGTCAAACTCAATTAATATGTCAAAATGATAGCTGCTTGTCTTATCCGCATTGACCGTAGGAGTAGATCGTTTCGCTTGTTCAATATGTGTACAGCGGTGACAGAGTGGTTCCGAGGTAAGCGATTAGTGTAAATACTCGTATGTAGTGAGAACTCAACATTTATCTTCCGTAAGTACAACTTAGTAATTATGTTTTGAAGTTCTGTGATTTGGAATATGTCATTCGTTTTGTGAAGAACAATTTTCGTCAGAAAATAGCTTTTTGAAATACCTGTAGATATCTGTAGAGATAAGAAGAGACTCAAATATGGGACTTTTAGAACCTACATAATTCGCTGATCCAAGGGGAGCAAATTTTATTTTTAATATTATAAAATGACTCCAGATACATTTCACTATATTTTGAAGTAAAGAGCTTAGATTAGACGAATTTCATTGTACAGCTATTTCACCTCACAGTTTCACATTTTCGCATATGTCTTTCCGGTTTGCTTCTCATATAAGTGCTCGATTCTTAACCTTATAGATTGGTTATTGTTAATCCATTTTGAGTCCAGTCACCGTTGTCGAGAGAAATTCTATAAGTTAGGACAGTACGGCAGTCGTTAATGGGGAGTATTTTAAAAAAAACAGTAGTACCGATATTTTCATAAATCATTAATTCGAAATTCGAGAAATGTAGAAAAGAACTAGTTCTGCTGCTGCGCCTCTTTGGGAAATTCTTAATAAAGTACTGACAAAATCTCGTATTGAAAACAAAAGTTTTTCATTTAGAGATTTTCTTACGTTAAGTATCTCTGACCAATTAGAAATCACGTCACATCTCCAAATCAAAACTTTCAATCAATATCAATCCAATAATCAATCATTTAAGAAAAAATTGCAGTTGATCCTATTGCTAAATTAAAAGGAGGCAAGCCCTCATATAGATTTCAAAATGTATTCATTAAAATCGCTGATATACTCAAGGTCCTGTAATACTCTCACCAAACACGTTTAAATTTAATTAAGTTTTATTCGGTTTACTTAAAATTCTTTTGATTTATTAAGAAGTTCAGCCCTAGCCCCGATATAAATACGATTTAATGAAATTATGTAAAATGGATCTGTACAAAGTTTTAATATATGGCAAAAGCTTATTTTTTCGGGCTCACTGGGATTGAAACTTTAAATAAAGTTGTTTATTTACCTGAAGAACATTGGCTAGAAACCATAAATTTAAATTTAGTATTTATTGAATCTGTGAATCTGCAAAAGACTCAGATAAAGAATTTCCTAATATGTAATGTATAAATACAGTCCACTTTTCTAAAGTTCTTGCCACACCATGTTCAAGAGTGACTATTTCCGAGTATTTTTTTTTAGATTTATATTTTATATTAACAGTCTATTTCATTTGGGTATGATCTCTAGCCTTAAAATACAGTCGAAAGACAATAAGTCGAACTTCGATAACTCGAATGTCTCAATAACTCGAGCAGATTATTTGGCGTCACCTTTATAAAGTCGAATTCTGAAGAGAAATTCCCAAATTCTGCGTATTCTACAAGTTCATTTTATACGGAATCGCTTTCGCGCTGAGTTTAGTATAAACAAGATTGTAGTTTGGGTGAATATTCTGAAATTTGATTTTCAGAACTGAACAGAGCTGAAGTCGAAGACTCTTCGGGCTGGAGCAATGTTTTCCATGCTAGAGAGTATAGGCCTAGCCACCTTAGGCGTTGAATCCGTAGACGCCCGGCTATGCTCAGTTGGATTTTCTTCTTCAAGAAACATCAACGCAAACATGACCAAAGGTTGAACGTTGAACTTTTCTCTCGAAAAGACCAAGGGCTTCTGCATTAGCTGTTGAGATTGTCCATATCTCCGCGACATAGAGTAGGACGGGGAAGATGAAGGTGTTGTATAATGGTAGCTTGGTTCTTAGAAAGAGGGCTCTTCTACTCAATTACCTCTTGAATTCAAAGAAACTATGATTGGCAAGAGTTATTCTGCATTTTATCTCGGTGTTGTTCGCACTGTTTACTTGGGAGCCGAGGTAGACGAAGTCCCTGACTACCTCGAAGTTATAACTCCAATGTGACGGTCCACGTAAGTCTTCTATTATAAAAAGTATTCAGTGAGACTAATAAGATGTCACGCAACTGAAAAGTTTTTAATAAAGAGAAAAGTATGACATTTTGATATTTGAAAGAATCGTTTGCATCCACTTGCCCCTTTTTTTGGAATCTTCGTTTAAAATATGCTTAAATGAGGAACTTCTTCAGTTATGGTCAAGTAGTTCAACCGACTTTATTTCTGTAATGTTGAATTTTTTCATGATTAGCTTAAAATTGATAATTTAGAGCCAGAAGAAGAAGATAAATTAATATAAAGCATGTTTCAATGTTTGAAAATTGATGAAATTTGATGATGACCTACCTAGTTTTGTGTGAAGACGAAAGTGAATAATTATTTTTGTATGTTTATTTATTCGTAATATTTATATTTTCACAATACAGATTGAATTAATAATAACAGAAACCAAAATTGCCAATAAGTCGCACTGTACGCTCTGCCCAAGACGTAGATGTTGTATGTCCTTTCTTGATGACAGGATTGCCCTCGTCCACCGCTGGTCCCATTTAAGCTGCCTCTGTCTCAATACCAACAAACGCCGCTGTGTTCGACCAATTACGTCAATGCCATCCGAGTATGCTAGCAGTTGTGCGGACTTTTGGACGATCGTGCCTCTTGTGCTGGCGAGTGAGTTCAAAACGACCTTCTCAAGAAAAATGTTGAAGAATTCACATGGCATCTGCTGTACATGGGAATCTGCTGTGCTAATATATATAGTCTCATTTTTTTGTTGATGAATATTCCACTAGAATTTCTATCTTTTCTAATTGACACGAAGAGATAAGAAAGCTTAACGCCTGGAATTTTAAGCAAAAATTCACTGCACAACAAAGGAATGCAAAACTCTGGCTCGTATCTCATTTGCAAACAGATCTGTGGTTGTATTAATAATGAAACAAAGATAAATAAGTACCAATACGTTGAACTCTGATTTCTTTGTATAATAAAGCGGAAAAAACTCTTCTTGTTCTGAGAAACGAAAGTGATTCATTTTCGTTCAAGAGAAACCATCTCCGTAGTTAGATACACGTCGCTGAAAAACATCTGATGCCGTCAGATTATTCGTTCTCTTGCCTTATGAAAGCTCTTCCAAGTGACCACTGCCGCGACCCTCCATTCACAACCGACAGTTTGTTCGTTCTTTTTCGCAAACAGCAGTGCGAATTTGCTCAGTTGCTTTCGCATTGCATCGCAGTGTGTTTCTGCGTCGGTGTAGTTGCGGATCTCTCTTAAATGAATTGGCATTCAACATGTCGCCGAAAAAACTCACTCCGATAGCGCAAGCTGATTTGACCAAGCTCCGTGATCTTTATTTGGCCGAATGGCCTCGCAACTGCGTTGGATACTACACTCTTGACAATTTCATCGGATGGATGGACAAAGATCCGCAGATCAAAGACCTCTCAGTGCTCACACTCAATGACGATTGGAGTGATGGCACATTCTTAATCATTGTAAGTACGATGGCACGCTGATCCGCAAATTTAATCACTCTCTCTTTCCCCTTCAGGACAGATACCAATTATTTATAAACTCGTTGGCATCGTCCAATGAGCGACTCACAATTGCATTATCACTGCTCGACTGGTCGCGTGGCTATAAAGTGAGTTCCTTTCTGGAGCGGCATCGACCCGCTGTACTGGCCGTTGTGCAGTCGAAGCATCTGCAACCGGAATACGATAGCCTCACCTACATCTACTACATGTCGCGTGCTGAAGCGCTTCAAATAGAAAATGAGTACTGCAATCGTGTGCAGTTTTTATATACATATGTGCACTAACTAATGCAGTTCATTTGACAGCTGCCCGGATGGAATGGTCTTGAAAGAGCTTGGTGAGCAACACGCCAATGAGATAGACAACGTTTGGCCGAATCGACACCAGGGATCGTTGTTCCTGATTAAACGCCTTATCAGATGGAATTTGAATGTTGGCCTCTTTTCCAAAGAGACTGACGAATTAATTGCCTGGTGTTTGAGGTAAGATAGAGACGATGTGATGTGTACAAAATTTATTGACTTCTGGTGTCTAGATTGCAAGGAGGTTTTCTTGGCGTATTTCAAGTGAAGGATTGCTACCAGGGGTTGAAGCTGGGTGGCGTCGTCTTGAAGGCGATAAGCAAGATTCACGGCGAACATGGAGAGGATGTCATGGCATGTGTGGGTAACGAAAACGTACCGTCGATGAAGGTTTTCAGTAGATGCGGATTCAAAGTGATTGACAATGCCTTCTGGTTGCGAACACTTCCAAAGGATGAATTCACATGGCCTGATGGTAAATAATCTCAACGCACACACTATTTCTTAACGGGGAAACTATACAAATGTGTTAAGTGTAGAGCCGATTTGGTTTGTTTTGTTAAATTAAAATGTCATAAAAAGTAAAAGACCGTAGATGTTATAAGTTATTCACGAATTGAATTTCAACAAATTTTGCGGCTAACGGTTCCACGAAACGACTTGTAACGGAAGAAAAGCAAGATTGCGGCGACTTACAAATATCAGTTCATCTCTTTCCTTAGTTGGCGCTACAGTCCGGGGTGGACCTGGGCCTCAACCACAAAGCCTCTTCAACTAGCAGCGTCTCTGGCTAGCTGCCTCCAGTGTCAGTTGGTCAGTTGGTCAGTTGGTTCGCGTCACCTTGAATGCGGGCGTTCTCTGTTGCGATGTCCCACATGTTCGGGCCGGAGTAGTCCATACGTAGCACGTTTCTGTTGCACCAACTCATCGTACTTCCTAGAAATCCGCAACCGATTTGATTAGGATTAAAAACGTCACATAATAGCTGTGTTTTTTTGCAAGCGTATATTCGCTCAATTTTAAAGTGCACAAAAAAACGATCATCGGCGCTTAATGATTCATCATAAAATCTTGGCAGCACCGACGACATTTATGACATTTGCTAAGCAGTCAGGGGTGTAGTCGTGGAAGGTGATGGTTGATCTTTGATGGTCACAATCTTCGTTTTGTGACTGTGTAGCGTGACCATCAATTTAAAAGCAAAAACACTTAATAATTATAAAATAAAAATAAAAATTCGTGAAATGAAAAGAATCGTTTACGAAACTAAACGGAATATATAGCAAAGACACTCTGGGTATACCAAAAAATTGCATACTTATGGATGCCAACATAATTAAAAATGATCTAATACATCAACCAAGCCTGCAGGTGTAAGCTACATACAGCAACCTAAACAATGAATGAATGAATCCAGGAATGAACACACAGAAATTAATGATTGGAAGCATTGTTTTTATCCGCGCTTATTCTATTCCCAAATGCGACGGATCGGAGATTCACTTGACTTGTTAGATTCACGTGAACGGATTCGTGCTATTATTAAATCCGGTGGATGCACTGTATTATCGACAACACTTGTCTGTTTTTTTTTTACAGCAATTTTGTTTTATTTAAAGCATTTTAACTGACATGCTAGACAAAAGCTAGCTTAACTATCTTAAGAATTTACAATGTGCTTAATACTAACCTACTGACCCTCTGCTAATCTAATCTACTTTATGAATGTGCCTTTCGGCTTAATCTACGTATTTTTTTTAGTCATTAAGGCAATCTTTTATTTATTTATTCCTTTGCCAAGAAAACGTATAACAAACTTGGCTAATCTTAACTACTTAAACCACCTTATACTAACTTAACCTAACATAAAACTATCTTAACTATGTCCGTAACAGTGCGGACAAGTGCACCAGGGCGTATATGTTGTGTATATGCCTAACATATATAATTTATACGCCGTGATGCATCTTTTTTTGTTTTTGTTTCATATATATTTTTTTTTGATTTTTTGTTTTATATTTTTTTTTCATTTTATTTTTGTTTTATTCTTAAAGCTACCTTAAAAACTATGTAAGCTGGCCACTATGGTCAGCTACCGGATCCTGTGGAAAAGCTAGTGGCGGCGGAGGCTGGTTTTGGTCTAACCACCCGTAAAATTGCCGTTCTTTGGCAGACTCTTTCCTATCTCGAGCGGGGATCGGTCTACTGAACCGAATACTTCTCTCTTTTTCGAAATCAACTGTTCCTCGATTTGACGTTTGGTTGAAGAAATAACAGATAACAGTGCGATCATGCTTAAGTAAAACTGCTGGCCAGTTCTTAACTGGCAAGCAGACTAATTTAAAGCAAGACTGATAAAAACGAAACAATGGGAAGCTTATACACACATACAGTCAATCAATTTCATATTCGTACAGTAGGTTCGAAATTATCTTAACACTCTTTTTAACCAAAACTGTCCTTTTTTCCGATATATTTGAATCACCAATTATTCTTAATCATTAACTAAATTTAATCATTAAATTAAATTCAGATACATAAAATAATTACAACCACAATGGTTCACCTGAAAATCAGATCAAATTCATATTCGTACAGTGTTTTTTTTATTCGCAAAATCAAGGACAGCGAAAGCTACAATCTTACCTACAAAGGGAAGGCTGAAAATTGAGTTGACATAAACTAAGAACAATAGTGGTCCCAGAACGGATCCTTGGGGAAGGCCGAGGTTGAGAACCTTAGATCCACCAAGGGTGTGTTTTACCTTTTGTTTTCTATTTTCCAAGCAGGAAGAAAACCATTCAAAGACAAAGCCAAGGAATCTGACGCGGTGCAAAATATCCAAGAGAATTTTGCAATCCATCATGTCAAATGCTTTGGATATGTCCACAAAGAGGCCGGCACATACTTTGCTGTCATCAAGTCCCTTGTATAAGTGTTGACAGAAATTAAGGACAGCATCTTCAGTGGAACAGTTACCTCTGAAGCCAAATTGGTATTTGCTAAGTAAATTATTTTTTGAAAGAAAATTTAAAACTCCATTCACATTACCGCTACAGTCCGGGGTGGACCTGGGCGTCAACCAACAAGTCTCTCCAACTAGCACTGTCTCTGGCTAGCTGTCTCCAGTGTCGCATGCAGAGTTGGTTGAGGTCCTTCTCCACCTGGGTGCGCCACCTTAAACAAGGGCGTCCTCTGTTGCGTTGTCCCACGGGTTCGGAGTCGAAGACTCTCCGGGCCGGAGCTGAGTTGTCCATACGCTCTACATGGCCTAGCCATCTTAGGCGTTGGATCCGAAGACGCCTGACAAGACTCATGTTGCCGTACAGCCAGTACAGTTCGCGGTTGAATCTTCTCCTCCAGAAACCGTCAACGCAAACAGGACCAAAGATCGCACGCAGAGCTTTTCTCTCGAAGATACCAAGGACTTCCTCATCCGCTTTTGAGCTTGTCGATGCCTCCGCACAATACAGCAAGACAGGTATGATCAAGGTCTTGTATAAAGTCAGTTTGGTCCTTCGAGAGATGGCTCTACTACTCAATTGCCTCTTGAGCCCATAGAAACAGCGGTTGGCAAGAGTTACTCTGCGTTTGATCTCGGTACTGATGTTGTTTGTACGGAACCGAGGTAGACGAAGTCCTCGACTACCTCGAAGTTATAGCTGCCCATTGTGACGCTTTGTCCAAGATGATGTGTCCTTTCTTGATGACAGCATATACTTAGTTTTGCCCCCAATCACCGCTAGACCCATTTTAGCCGCTTCCGCCTCAATGCCAGCAAACACCTCATTGACGGCTCGCTGTGTTCTGCCAATCACGTAAATGTCATCCGCATATGCTAGCAGTTGTACGGACTTCTGGAAGATCGTGCCTCTAATGTTGGCGTGTGAGTCTTGCACGATCTTTTCCAGGATGATGATCTTACAGATGAGATGGTACATGCACCCAACCAGGTTAGGAGTGAGACGGCGAATACCCATGTGAGAAATCACATGACAGCGCGTCGCCTTGTCTAAAACCTTTTTTGACATTGAAGGTCTCGGTGAGTTCGTTGCCGACCTTGATGGAGCAGCGAGAGTTCTCCATCGTCATCCTGCACAACCTAACGAGTTTGGCAGGAATGTCAAAACTAGACATGGCGTTGTATAGCTCGTCCCTACGCACGCTGTCATATGCGGCCTTGAATCGACAAAAAGGTGGTGGGTGTCGATCTGAATTTTGAATTTCTTGGGTCTTTTCAAGGATCTGCCGTAGTGCGAAAATCTGGTCGATGTTGGGGCTTCCCTGGCCTGAAGCCACACTGCTATGGACTTATCAGGTTATTTATAAGCGGCTTCAGGCTAGTACACAAAACTTACAAGATCTGGTAAGCGATGTTAAGGAGACTTATCCCTCGGTAGTTGGCGCAGTTGAAGGGGTATCCTTTCTTGGGGATCGGACAAACGATACTCAGATTCCACTCATTGGGCATGCTTTCCTCCGACCCTCTTACAGATAAGCTGGTGCATGCGCCCAACCAGATCATCTCCAGCTTCCTTAAAGATTTCAGCGGACAGTCCGTCCGCACCGGCAGCTTTGTCAGACTTCAGTCTTGATATTGCTATCTTGACCTCGTCTAAGTCGAGGGGACGGAATTTTCGTCGACCATTGTCCATATTGTGTGTGACATTCTGCCTGACAGCGGTATTGGTGTCATCATCGCCGTTTAGCAGTCTGCAGAAAAGGTTCTTCCAAATTCTCAGTATCGACTGCGACTCTACTACTAGCTGTACATTCTCGTCCCGGCAGGCTGCTGTCCGAACTTTATATCCACTGGATAGCTGTTTCACCCTCTGGTAAAGCTTTCGGACATCGTTCCTGCCGTAACACCTCTCCATCTCCTCGATCGCGCACTTCTCGTGCTACTTATTCTTTCTCCTGAGAAGCCGGGTCTCGTCCCTTTGTCTCTGATCGTAGAGCTTACTAACAGCTCTCGTTGTTCATTGCAGGGTTGCTTTGTAGGCTTCAGCTTCGCTGCATGTGCCAGCCTACACTCGTTGTTAAACCAGGGTTTTTTCTAGGTGATGGCGTAAAACCCAGCACATCAGTGGCAGCATCTTTGATGGCTTCTTGACAACGCCTCCAATCTTCTTCGATTGTTTGCGCAGGTGGCGACGAACTTAGAGAGAGAGATTCCGGGAGACTCTGTTGCGATTGTAGCTTTCCGACGTCAAACCGTGGTGTCCTTTCTCGACTCCGTTGATCTCTCGATATCCGAGTTCTTACCTTGGCTACAACAAGGAAATAGTCCGAGTCGATGTTGGCTCCTCGGAACGTTCGGACATCAAGAATGCTGGAGGAGTGTCTGACGTCGATCGCAACATGATCAATCTGGTTGACGGTTGATTGATCAGGGGACCGCGAGGTCCCTTTATGGATGTCGAGGTGTGGGAACCGCGTGCTAGCTATAGAGAGATTACGTCCCGAGACAAAGTCCACCAGCCTGAGTCCGTTATCGGATGTGGTGTCGTGCAGACTGTGTTTCCCGATGACTTTGGCAAAGATGTCTTCCTTACCCAGCTTTGCATTGAAATCTCTTAGAACGATATTGGTGTCGAAACTGGGGCACTGATCGTAAATCCTCTCTAGAAGATCATAGAAGTCATCCTTGCTGTTGTCATCTTTGTCCTCTGTCGGGGCGTGGACGCAAATCAGGCTGATGTTCCCAAATTTAATAATAGGTCGCTTTCACACAGGAAATTTTTGTCGGTGATTTTTCCATCTTGTTGGCAAGGGAGGTGAGACGTGCTAGGGGTAGCCCTCGTCTTTTATATCTCTTCGTTTTTTCTTCGAGTTGCTTTATTCGTATGTTCTCTATGTTGGGTATTGGAAGCATGCTATACATGTGTGAGAAGGAGATGAGGCATGTGTAAGAGAGGGTAGGAAATAGAGAAAGTTCAGATCTCAATTGCAGAGACTGAAAGATTTCCTGTGTGAAAGTGGCTGGAGATCACAAAATGGAATTTGAAAGAATCGCCGACGAATTTTAGCGAGTGTGAAAGCAGCCTTAGCATTTTTGTAAACTACCTTACCGACATCCGCTCACTTTCTGGATTGCGTTTTCAATAATAGGAAAAAAAACGGAACTCAAAATACTCACTCCGCAATCGATCCGACGTTTTCTATAATAGGCATTTATATTTCTACTTTATAATCTGAGTAGGGCATATCTTGTTGCACGGTCCAATGGATTTTGACAACAGCATGACAATACTCTCTTCATTATTATTCAATGAGATCGCAATTAATGACCACAGCCTAATCCCTTTAGGTAGTGGTTTAATTCTTAAATACCCAATCGATTGTGAATTACGACTGCGTTCATGGCTTAACGAGATTTGAATGCACCGCCGTCAAAAATGAAAACGAATAAAAACCACACAATCCCACACATACAGTTTATTTCATTTATTATAACTTATTCCAACAAGCACAATATTATCAACTAGTCTAAATAAAAATTCATGTTTCTACAAACTATTCGTCAATAACCTTAGTATCTAGTCTTAAGCTCTAGATATTTTCGCAGAATGAAAAGAAATCCTTAAAAGTATCACTAATTGAATGCTCTATGTACACAAACTGCTCGCAAAGACTACATCCCGCGGGGATGTCCTCGCCTAAGTCATCTCTACGTCTGGTGTACTCTTTGGTACCTGAACGAAGTAGAAGGAAAAAATAGAAGAAGAAAAAAGCACATCGAATATATATTCACACAAATACTGTCATCGTAACCTCATTAGCATGCTAATCCGCCCAAAACCATGCAAAAATGCATCTCTCTCCCCCTCGCGCATATAAGCCTCCCATTTGGATAATTAATTTCGAAATGAGAGAGTACATATTAGATTGACTAGAAAACACGAAACACAGATAGACACCCACACAAACTGACAGACAGATTACGCCCAGCTTAATTTTACTCAGAATCACAGGACATGCTCGTGCGGGTGGTGGTGCAGCACAGCCTGCGGCCCTCGCAGATAAATATTTATTTTATCAATTACACGCCATTTGGGGGAGTTGACATGCACCATAGAGCTGCCCGGGATGCGGAGATGATGATGTAAATGTATGTTGATGTGGATGCCCAAATAAGAAAAAAAGCCGCGCCTCCGACACATCAAATGGCGGCGGTGGCGTCGGCGGTGTTGGTCCCTGGATGATGATCGAATGGATTGATTTGGGGGCGAGGTCAATTACAATGTGTGGTTGCTGTGGTCTTAAATTAGTTTTTGTTATCACCGCCTCGAGTCTGGAATGCAATTCGAAGGAGTGAAACCGATCCGGGATCATGCAGCTCACAGAGGGTGGTTCCCAAAAATTAGATTAGTTAATCGCAGCCGGATGCAGCTACTCCCGGGCATGTTCAAAATTCATTTCGCTTATTTATCGTATTTCTAGGGTTGGTTGTGTTAATATGTGTTTTTTTTTTGCTCAATTAGAGCATTTATCATTCCAATTTGTTATTATTTAGGAGATGGTCTTTGCGTTCCCTTACTTTGAAGCACTTGATTCGGAAGTGGTCGCACATTTCTCGAACCTGAAAATGTGAAAACGTTCGAAATTAATCACGGGCGATGGATGCGACGAGGAATTATGAACTTACCACTCCCTGACCGTAGTGCAAGTGGGCAATCGTACTGAATATCGTCAGTCCGTGCACAATCCAGCGTTCCACGTCGAGTGACAACTCCACGCCGAAGTGATGGTAGAAGGGGAAGCAGGAAACCATGACAACGGCGACCAGGGGCCACATCAGTATGTTGAAGCCGTCGCATCTGGTGTCGGACATTTGGGCCACAATCAGGCGGCACTGCAAATGAGAAATCACGGGCACAGCATGAATGAATGGTTAGATGTCAATCCCAGTTGGTGGCCGATGGCGGCGCTGCGGCCCACTTACTGCGATATTCGAGAAGAGTGTCCCGAAGAGAACAAACATTATCCTCGGCTCTGAATTTATGATGCTATTTGCTGAGTAAAACACCCAAATCATGGTTATGACGAACAGCCAGAGGAAGGCGAATAATGGACGTGCCGCCTCGAAGAAGGGTCGCATTTTTCCGGTTTTGTTCTTGTAGGACCTGCAAGGTGATGATGGTAGACGTGTATTAATGGCGTGTCGACGGGATGTTTATGAGAATGTCCGCCATTGTTGACATTCAATGATACTTACAGATAAATGTTTTTAATTATAATTGGGTGACTCGTTGCCATGCCGGAACCGATGAGGGTGATTTCGAAAACGTTAGCCATTGTCAAGCCAAGGAATTTCGGTGCCCGCCAGATGCCTGGCCCCACGATTGAGGTTAGAAGGAGGACCAGCGTTACACCCTAAAACAGAGAGAGAGAGATAGAGTGATGTAAAGTAATTAATTAATTAAACTTCCGTCAAATGATTGTACGAGTGAGTTTGAGTCAGGGGGAATTCTCTGAATTCGGGTAATGGCTTCCTTTGCGAAAGTTTTAATTGTCTTTAGTTTTGAAAGTTGAAAGAGTTGAATTCTGAACAAGAACTTATTTGTCAAAGAGTGGTTCATGAAAAGTTAAAATAGAAATCGAACCACTAGCATTCTGTCTCAGATGACTGTGGGCACTGAGCACCGATGCTGCTGTTGAGTGCAACTGCAAATTGTTCTTAAAGCGGTTAAAGGTTTAAGAAATTGGTGCATTATTCGTGAATAAGACGAGGAGACTTCATGGATGTGAAGTTGTTAGAATCTCGCTTGAACGTGAATTCTTATTTGACCTACACGTACCAACCCATTGACAGACGTCAATGCAACACGATCTAAATAAAAACTGTTTGGAAGTAGTGTGGAAACTAGCAAGGTCCCAACCGGCGATGTGAAGTAAGTCATTTGACGTTGAAACGAACACAACATCATTCGGTTGGGGACGGTGCAGTCAATTATTAAATTTGAGTACATTCTGGATCTAAAAATAGCTTGTTTAAGATTTTGGCAACGAATCTGCTTTCTCTTTGAATGTGGGAGTAAGGTGCCCGTGGAGGTGGGCCTCTATAGCTCTCCGGCTTACACACTTCTTGGCATTCATTTTTAGAGGCTCGTCCTACCTTGTGTATGCCATTTTTGTACGCCTTGTCCCATAGGCTAGTCAGCTTATGCCAACAGACATCTAACTTAGCTCATGATACCGTATTGCGCTAACAGTTTGCGTTTCAAGTTCTTCCTTCATACCAACGCAAGACCAATAATCGAACGCAGAACTTTTCTCTAGAAAAAAACCAAGGACACTCCAGGCCATAGGCAGGACTGAGATGATTAATGTTTTCTTTTAAGGTCAGTATATAATATCTTATAAGAATAACGCTTTATTATATTTGTATTCCTTGCACACTTCGGTGTATTAGACAGAGCTGGCTATTGCGGGACTGTCTGCTCCTCTCTCTCTTTCTATCCACCTATTCGCTATTTTCTAGGATAAGTTCTCTAATACAAATATCGTCTAGTGGAGTGGACATATAATTTATTCTAACCACAGTTGAATTTTTATTATTGTACCTCTTTTGATTAATAAATTTACATAAAAAGAAAACTGATATATTCTGGCAGCACTACTGCGGTTGGCAGAACTGTATTGCCACGTTGACAGCTGCTGTCGATATATGGTAAATATATATAGCTACCGCCTTTTTACAGGCTGATTCCCGCCAAAAAGTTTAAAGGCTCAACTATAATGCGCAGGACAAAGCATTAGCTAGTGTCACATTTTAACGACATGCTTCGTCATGTTTGCGAAAAACACACGAGTAGCCATATTAAGCACATGCGCGCATATCCATCTGTCTGAAATTCTTCAGGAATTTGCTTTATTTTTTCATTTTATTATAAAAAGAGAACCAATTTCTCATGTTTCCATATGCATGTATATAAATGTATACACGAATTTTTACTCAATTCCATCAGATTTGCCCATTTTCAGTTCGTTTAGATATGAATGTGTAAACGAATTATAATCCAATATCAGCTGATTTGCCCATTTTTCATATTTCCCTTCGATCTGTCAAAATTGCATAAGCGCGGTACGATTGAATTTGCACTAGCTCATGCTTAACGAACATTTTGTGTGGTTTGTGCACACAATATCCCATCTGCCAAATTCACACATGCTTAACGAAATGTTCACAATCAGTCGTCGACGACAATTATAGGTTGCCTCATAGGAGTAGGTGTATTCGCTCACTCACTTATGTGCACTTGACACTAGCTCATGCTCCCTCATGCGCATTATAGTCAACCCTTAAGAAGACAACCTCACAATCTTTTTTATATTTTCTAAGAAGCAATAAAGTTTAAGATCATAGTATCTTCAATTGTTTTATTTTTGCGTAACTACTTTCGATACTAGTCGAGTAGCTAGACCACTTCACAGTCGGCAGAAAAATACGAGTCCTTAAGTTATTATTTACATGTAAAAACAAATTTTATACTGAAGTAAGAAAAATCTCAATAAATACTGCTTCTACCACTAGTGTGGTGGGTCGCCGCACAGTGGTCCCGCAGTGGAAATAAATACCCGAAGTGACATATTTTCCCCGGCCAAATGGTTTATGTTTTTCGATTTTACAAATATGAGAACCTAGAAAGCCAAAATTTTGTTGGCTTTGGATCATCCGATTGGCTGTACCGTTAGCTCAAAGTTGGGACTTTGAAAATTACAAAAACGTATTTTTTAAGCAAATTTGATGTACATTGGAACCTAAAGTAAATTTCTTAAAAAGGTCATACATCTTGCTTTCAAACTGCGTTTTCAGTTTTTTCTTATTGCTTACCAATTTTTTAAACCAGGCTTTGAGGTAAAGGCACATTTTGAGAGGGGCATTTTAATGTTTGATGGACTATAACAAAAATGCTCCAAGAGTCTCCAACGGGAGACCAACTTTTTCTGAAAGCGTATAAGTAAAAAGTATTGTCTATCGATGCTGAAAAAACTAATCACTTTTGATCACTTTGGGAGTACGAGGCATTTAAATGGAGCAATGTCGTGCATTTTTCGGCATTTTCGAACGATTTCCCTTGTAATGCATGTATTGTGAATTAGAACTCTTTGGGTCATAAAATTTTTATAATTATGAAACTACTTGCTTTTATCTTGTTTTGTTTGCGTTGTCATAAATGCATGTCGCAATGGGGTAAAAAAGGGCGGTAATTAGAGCGTTATTGGCGAATATATATTTCTGACTTTGAGACATCGGGAATAAGCTTATGATTCCGAAAATATTGAAGATTTCAATTAGGAAGATGACGATTTGCTTTATATAGATATCGAAAAAACTTTAAAAATTGCAGTTGCATTTCAGCATTTGTTGTGCAAATAGATGTGCAACTCATAAAAAGATTCAGTGTTATCCTGGAGACAATATGCAGCAATTTTTGGATTGACCCCTACAACTTTGGAGCTTATGCCCATCAAACCGCTACAATGGCTACAAATTTATATCCCTGGTATTATATGCCAGCAACAGTGCATAAAATTCTGTTCCACGGAGCAGAAATAATATCATCAGCAGCCTTCCCCGTCGGATCATTGTCAGAGGAGGCGCAGGAAATTCGGAATAAAAACTATAGGTACTATCGCATTAATAATAGTAGAAAATGTTCTCGTTCGACAACAAATGAAGATGTTATTCATCAAATGTTGGTATCATCTGATCCCTGGATTGCGTATTTAAGGCCTGAACCAAAAACAAAAGATTCGCTGCCACTTAGTACTGAAGCGCAAGCCTTATTATACTGAATTGCTTAGTTTCTTTAATTCCAAATAAAGTGTACGTTACCAAAACTTGTAAAATTGAATTTGAGTGATTACAAATTTGCTTTAAGTCCCAATTTCGAGTCATAGACAATAATAAATAATTATTTTATGCATTTAAACAAAAAAAAGTGTTTTTTTTTTTATTTTTTTAACTTAAGATTACTCCGTTAGCTTATGAGATACGTCAACCATTTTTGAAACATAATAAGATCTCATAGTACTTGCAATATGTTTCATTAAGATCGGTTCACGGGTTCAAAAATTACAGATTTATTTCCAACTCTCCCATACAAGGGGACCACTGTGCGCCGTGGCGCAGTGTGTAAGTGCGTCGACTCCTACGCAGAGGGTCCCAGGTTCGATTCTCTAATTTACTACCTTTGATAATTCACGGCTCCACCTCTTTCGAGCCACTGACAATGCTTAAAGAGTATTCCTGTCTAGAAAAAGCTTCTCAAGTTCGCCGTTCGGAGTCGGCATTAAACTGTAGGTCCTCTCCACTCGTGAAAGAACAATAGCACGCACAATACGCAGTGGTTGCTGAGAAGCTAGGCCCAGGTCCACCTCGGACTGTCGCGCCACCCATATTATTACTATTATTATTACAACTATTGTTGTGTTTTGCCTTTCTTTAGTTTTGTATGTCAACAATATAGAATTTTGTGTCTGCCCGGCTCTTGCTTGATCCGGACAGAGAGCACTTGGTAGACCCTTCTTCGACTGCCTTAACGAGATCTATGGATATTAAGGAACTAATGTCTTTCATAAAGAACTCCGTTAAGAATTTAATTTAAATTTTTAAAATGTACTTTATAAAGGTAACCGAGCTGTGACATTAAAACTTCACATAGTGCTCATTTGGTTCTGACAAAACCATCACCTACCTATTAGAAGTCATCCGCCTTTTAAAAAACAACACGCTTTTTCTTCAATTTCTTAATACGCGTGGCAGAAATACTCAGGCAAAGAGATGCCAAATTTGTTCAAACTCTGTTTGTGTGCACATCTACAATCTGCATTGAAATGATGTTGGTCATATGTTTCAATTTCAACGGATTGCTAGACTATGTCCTAACTCAGAGTATCAGCAATCTGTCCACCAAGTTTCATCCAAATTCAAACAGCTTTTTATAAGACAGAGTTTCACAAACACCCAAACTTTCTAATTTGGCATGGCTTTTGTTTTTTAAGGGTTAAAAGTTTCGGATTTCCTTACGTTAAATGGATTGATACAATCTGTGAGACGTCGTGGCATAGTGGGTTAGTGCGGCGACTCCTACGCAGAGGGGGCCAGGCTCGAATTCCCAATCTACCAACTTTCATAATGCATAGCTTCCACTTCTTTCGAGTCACTGACAATGCTCAAAGAGTATTACTGTCTAGAAAAAGCTTGCTAACTTTGCCATTCTAAGTCGGCATAAAACTGTAGGTCCATTCCCAACAATAGCACGCACAACACGAGTAGTTGCTGAGAAGCTAGGCCCAGGCGCGCCTCGGACTGTCGCGCCGCCAATATTAAATTAAATGGATTGATGAATAGTCTACACTTTTTATTTTTCCTACTCGTTTTAAATAAAAATAACTACGCACCTCCAAACCATACCGAATGGAATGCGACATGCCTTGTTCTGTGGTTTGAAAATGTTGGTATCCCATGATTCTACCCACGGTATGGGTTGAATTAAAATACAGTTTTCTTTCCATTCCATTCCATTTGTTTGCTTTTCCAGAGATATAGAGAGCCCGAGTCGGTTAAGCCTAAGGAAATAGTCATGCTCTCACGACCAATGCCGGCATCGCCAAGACGCTTAGAGGCAATGATACATCCAACGAAAAGAGCTGATCTCTAACTCTACGAAAAGAAAAGAGAACTTTGTTTTTAAAATTGGAAGACAAGTGAATTGAGTACTCGAAATACAATGTACGTTTTGCAATTCATTTCAAGATATTCATTGCAGACCTCTATTGGGAATTCTCTTTTAACATCGGCAACAACTCGAAGGAGTTGGAGCCTTGAATTACGCAAGTTGTTTAACCTGGAATTGAGTATAGAACCAGCATCACGATACAACACCATAATGGCCACATCAAAAATGCTATGCATTTTAATTATTTTTAGTTTTTAAGCCAATCGATGTCAATTCTCCCACTACAATGGAGCACATATTCGCCCCGAAACCAAAATAAATAAACTACCGCAAAATATTGCGCACACTAATTAAATTGTGTCCTTCACAAGCCCTATGCAAGTTAATTATCCCTAAATAAAATCAAATGACATTCCACAAAAAGAAATGCAAGCATTTTAATTGCTAAACCATTAACCCGAATGCACGGCCCAAAATGTGTAAACTATTTAACTATCCATTTGAACGTTACAGTTTCATAGCTCCATTCCACTCCATTGGTGATATATTCAAATTGAATATTTTACATATGATAGTGAACGCATTAAAGTCCTTGCACGTCCGCAAAAGAGGGCACCTGAATAGTTTTGAGATACTCTCCCATGCGGTGCGTGCACTGACTGTGCACGGGGTTTTATTAAAATAATTACATTCGGTCCTGTTAATCAGGATTTCAGTTAAAAAGTTTTAATTAAGCACCTCACTCTCTTCGAATTTTTAATTAAATATTAATTCAATTTTTCATTCGCAGAAAATAAATATTGCGTATACGCGCCCCAGCAAGTGCGTTCCATAGACAATTATTGGCATTCATCAGCGGGTCAAGGCTGTGGCGTTGCTTTTGATTTCCCGTTTCACATCGTAGCCCACCAATGTGTCGTTAATTTAATTAAGGCCCCAGGCCTAAATCGCTCGCATGTGATTGTGAATGTCAATCCACGTAAGTGGACGAGGAAATCCATAATTTTACGGCACGCGCCATGGTCACGCTGTTAACCGGCCATTTGTCGACGACAGGAGCCGTTTGGCGTGCTCGCTTGCTCGCCAAATAGACGAGACCACCGTTGGACCAAAAATTAATTACCTATCAAGCGGGCTTTCTCGTGCGCCCGGTTTGCCCTGAATTGATCAGCGGAGCGCATTAAACGTTCATACGCTTCGCCGGTCGTCCCTTTTAATGCTCGTTTCCTGTCACAACAACGTGTCCGTCATTCTGTGCAGCATTTAACTTACCCACATGGTGAAATCATATCCCCACGGCAGGAACATCACACCTGTGTTATACTTCTCCACGTGCGTCAGGTAGAAGTTCAGGAACACATTCCAGATGACGAAAAACATTCGTATGGGCGGCAGATCGATTGTCCCGAACAACGAGAACATGTAGATTGGTATCAGCACCGACGAGTACGAGTCCAGGCCGTGGTCGAAGAGCTCCCCGAGCGGTCCGCTCGTTCCGGTGCGACGCGCCTGTTTCCCATCGATGCCATCTGAGGAAGAGAATAGGCAGTTCGCCCTGGGTTAGTGCCAATGGATCATCGTCCGACGCAATCACACCGGCGGCGCAAGCAATAAAATTATTTCTGTTGTTCTTTTCAGATTATTTATGAATATCCCGATGTGAACACGTGGTTACGATTGGTCATAGTCCGCCACTCACCTAGGGTGTAAGCCAGGAATATATTAACAGCCGCCACCAGCCACACCCAACGTGGCACGGCGTTTTCGGCTTGGTTGGCCGCTGCGAAATCCCAGTCGTAAAATGCAATTAAAATGAAATTGACCACCGTCAGGAGAAAGCCGGTGAATGTTATGAGATTCGGTGCCAGCCATTTGGGAAAGTACTGCAATAATAATAATAATTAATGTTTCATTTTTTCTGTTTCTCTGTCTTTTGTTTTTGGGCTTAATGCGGTCCGCATTCCGGCTCAGACGGGACTTGCCTGAACGCATTTATTCCAAAAGGGATGCATTATGTACACACTGAGGTAGCTGGTATCGATGCTGTTGTACTGAAAAGAAAATATCATAAAAGTATTATTTTTTATTTTATTTTAATGCAAAGGCAAATAGCAAAAGAGCACACTCTGCGGGGAACGATTGTGTGTTGAAGGTGTACCGAGGAGCGGTTGGAACAAATTTTGCAATCAGAGCTCACTTTATAGTCGTATGGGGCAGGGGGAGGGAAACAAACATAAAGCCCTAGAGGAATGACAATTGTGCGGCGGTCACGGATATAGCAGGTTGAAACAGAGAATCAGGGAAAGTGGAACCGAACCAAGCGGTTGGCTTACGAAACTCGTTGTAACACAGTTTATTGAATTGCGTTAACCTTAGTGCACATTTCGAAGGTTTAATTCTGTATGGAGTTTGAGACTTAAGAGATATGACTTATAGGCATGATTGGTGGGTACCCACTTGACCTCTAGATGGTGACCTCATTGATCTCTGACACAAACAGGCCATCGAGGCTTTGAATACACCTCAAATCAAAGTAAGTAAAAAATCAGAATATTTATCTGTTGGGTACGGGCTTATAACGGTACTCCGATAAGTTACCTAAATCCTGCCGAAAATGAAATTAACTTCTACTTTGCAGACAGTTAAGTCCAAGGCTTATTTGGCCCTCACTAAGTCCAAACAGAACTAATACGCTCCTAAAGCTAAACAACGACTGCGCCCCCCACAACGACTACTGCACAAGCTGTAGAGACGAGGAGGTGGAAGAAAATACGCTTAAAATCCGCGGCACTTGTACAGCCCTTGCAAAAACTAGCAACTACTTTGTCAGTAACCTAGAGAAAATGTCACACATAAAGATACAAAACATAGCTAAGTTTAACAGCAAAACAAACTGGCTGTAAGTCAGCATAGGAGTGGATTCATCAAAATAGGCCACTAGAATAACATTGGGCAGTATCCAGGCTTGGGGCAGTCTCCATGAGCTAAGTGAGCCACAGCCGCTACAGTGGTGGCAATTACCCCAACCTAACCTAACCTAACCTAACTGGAGGGCATGGGCCTTTGTATCCAGGGCAAAGTTCTTGACTGCTCTCAACTTGGCGAGATGCCAGCAACGATCCCTGTTAAATGCAAAGTTCAAGTTGACATACAGCTTCCTCGCGACGCCCTCTAGCCTTTGCAGTAACCGCTTAGAGGTGAACTAATGTATATACCGGCCCCCTTGTCCAAGGGTTTAAACCAGGACCCGGTCCTCCAGGTTCGGGGGTTGCCGGTGGGGTTGACTTCCCCACGGTGTAAAAACCAACAGTTCAACAACGAGAAGCCTCGGATACGGATGACCCTACCGCTGACGACAATGGACAACGATTTTCGGTTCTGCACGTTGAATGTGAGGTCCCTGAACAGACCATGTGCAGCCGATGAATTTGCCCTCGAAGCTTATAAGGCAGATATCACCGCCATTCAGGAGATGCGGTGGTATGGTCCGTGCAAAAAGAGGATGAAAAACTGCGATATATACTTATACTTAGTCTTAACCTTTTATTAAGTTAAGACTTAGGCAAGAAGTCTTAAGCTTTAAATACATAAGCGAGCGCCTCATAACAATCCGCATCAAGGCTACAATCAGCAAGATCAGCCTGATCTGCGCCCACGCCCCAACGAAGGATAAAGATGACGACAGCAATGATGACTTTTATGATCTCCTAGAAAGAACATACGATCAATGCCCCAGCTACGACACCAAGATCGTTGTAGGAGATTTCAATGCAAAGCTGGGCAAGGCAGACATCTTTGCTAGAGCCATCGGGAAGCGCAGCATGCACGACAACAAGTCCGAGAACGGACTCAGGCTGTTGGATTTCGTAACGGGCAGAAAGCCAGTACGTGGTTCCCTCACCTCAACATTCACAAAGGGACCTGGCTCAGCTCGCAAGTGAACAGTACGAGATTAAACGCAGAATTACTCTTGCCAATCGTTTTTTCTTTGGCCTCAAGAGGCAATTGAGTACTAGAGTCCTCTCTCGAAGGAGCAAGCTAACATTATATAACACCTTGATGATCCCTGTCCTGCTCTATGTTGCGGAGGCATGGACAATCTCAAAAGCGGATGAAGAAGCACTTGGTCTTTTCGAGAGAAAAGTTCTGCGTTCAATCTTTGGTCCTGTCTGCGTTGATGGTTATTGGCACACCCAGATGGAGAAGGACCTCAACCAACTTGGAGTGTGGCACTGGAGACAGCTAGCCAGAGACCGTGCTATCTGGAGAAGTTTGTTGGTTGAGGCCCAGGTCCAGCCCGGACTTAGCGCCAAATAAAGAAGAAGAAGAATAGCAAGAAATAAGCAAATAATTGGAAAATGTGTAATTCAAAGAAATGCATGCTTTTTATTATAGGTACTTGTAAAATTGTATACACTTTTATGTCCTATATAAATCATATTATAGTTTTATACATCTTACTACAATTTTAAATGCTTTCTATAGTAATATGTTTAAAAAAGAAAAAAAAGTGTGACATTTAGCAACCCTGACTGTCACACGGGCTTTATCCAAACGCAACGATGGAATCAAACAACGATACTCGTATTCACACTCACGCAGTGCAGCAAGCCCTTATAACATAAATTTAATAGACTGAATTTCACATAAACTCATCGGAAATCAAATACTCTATGCCAGTTGTCTGAGGGGCCACCAATAACAAGCACGCCATGAAAATGAAAGTTACTCACAGTGTTTCAGGAGCACACCTGTCAGGCCAAGCGCCTTGGTAGACAGCAAATCGAAAAAGCAGCGGACTTTCACACACTTCTTAAATCAATTTAAATCAACATAAAATTACAAAAACCTTGTTTGTTCCTGGAGCAGACTTCTGAGCACCCTTGTTTACTAGGGAATGAAATGACTGTCGAGCTGACTAAGTACGTGTCCAAGCGCATCTGCAATTAACACCTGATTTAATCTACCACACATAACTTTATACCGTGTCCTTGAAAGCCAACGTAGATACGTTTTCAAAAATCGTTGGCATGTTTTCCAGTCTCATTCCATATTAATTATTTCCACTGTGAATACATTTACGGGAAAACCCAAAGTCGAAATGTGCGTAAGCAGAAAGTCGGTTTTTCCGGTTCATGGTTTCGGGGTGGAGTGCAAGTTAGGTTAGGTTGCGGATAACGACTCAGCGCCACGGAAACCACTCTTGGCCCATAGTGAAACCGCCGCACAGTTTAACCTTGTTATTGTCATCAGTGCCTTTGTTGAGGTGCACTGGTTTGCGTGACATGTGCGAATTTAATTGAGTTTATGTGGATGCGTGTCAGCCACATCGTTTGTTTCAGTTTGAAGAACAGGTGTCCTAGTGTTCTACGTTTAGTTCTGGCCAATGATAAACAAAAGCAGCAGCATGGCGCTCCGGAGTTTCATTTGCCCCAAACGAATCGGAATTCCTGCCGAGTGGAGAGTAGAACTTATTTGCGTGCATGGTGACCGAGGTAACGAGACGATGCCCCGTGATGAAGCCAACCAGTGCGATGCATTGAATGTATGGGTATCGTAGCTTGACCATAAGATATTGATTATTCGGCACGGAGTCGTTGTCATGTAGTATTGTTCGATTTCATTGATTCGAGGTCGAGTTTGGTGATAAATGAATGAAGTTATTCGAATTAGTGCTTTGGACCATCAGATTTCAGTGACTATATAAAGCTCTTACCATATATCTAATACCACATCGACAACTTTTGTTAGTCTTTAGGCTTGAGCTTGAGCAGTGTAGTTCACATCTGTTTATGGAACTAGTTCGTTATTCTAGTTCATTTCGTTCAATGTAGTTCACTGCTCAGGAAATTGAGTCTAGTGCGATTTCAATAGCTGTCGTTCAACAGCAAGCTAGGTGAATTGACACTTTTCCTCATATGACCACTAAGGTTTCCGTGCGATCGTCCACTAAAAAAACGTCGAGAATTAACGCTGAATGAAAAAAAGGCTAAATTTGAAAAGTTCACAATATTTAATGCTTGATCATTTGTTTCAGTTATTTTTACTAAATGAAGTACATGTTTGCAGTATGCAGAGTAAAGTATATCTGAGTTTGTTGAACTACTGAACTAAAAGAACTAAAGAACGAACTAGTTATATAAACAGATTTGAACTAAACTGAGCACTTTCTGGAGTGAACTAAAATTGGCAATCCTAATCTATGTAATAAAATGGTATTATGAACTAGTTCAGTTAATTCACTTGTCTCTTTTTTAACTAGTTCGTTCGTGAACTACTGTTGTGATAAACCACAACATTCAAATTTGATAGTAGATCGCGGGCTGCACTGGTCTCTATTCCATTATACTACTCACACTCGCCAGAAGTCAGGGCAAGCATAACCAGGCGATCGCGTGAAGATTGCCAAACTCTTGAGAAGTACTGACAGTAGTAAGAAGTGCTAGTGCCCGGTTGGTTCCCAAGCGCCCAGACAGTGCGGCTTGGATTACGTCTGGAAATTGGGACGAAACGCAATATGATACATATCAGGGTTACTACACTACAAAATCCCAATTCAAATTGATTTGATGGTATTCCAAAGCTTTTTGTAAACCAAGTTTAACTTACTGACAATTTTCTTCTTGTTCAGCGCGCGACTGTCTAAATGCTTTTGGTGAGTCTTGAGATGAAACAATGTTTTGCCCTTGCCAAGAACATATACTTTTTATTCCTAGTTATGTCCACTAACAATTCTCTCCAACAAGCGCGGTCTCCGGTTACCTGCTTTTAATTGCGCACATCTAGTCTGTTAAAGTATTTCGGATTCTGGGGGCACCACCCTACCACCGACAAGCTCGACAATTTGCGCTTGTTCCATCGGTTTGCCCCGATTCCGTCATGATGATGATGTATAAGTCACCCACTGCAAGATTAAATGATGCATGAACCAAATATCTATCGAAAAGACCTTCTCTTGCTTTCGATGAAGCCGAGATTGGGCCTCGTAGCGCCGCCAACGTCTTGTACAAAGCCAGCTTTATCTTTCGAGGCAGGGCACTACTAAACAATCGTAAGTCGATAGGGATTAGCAAGAGTTAGTGTCAAACTCTAATAGAGCTGTGTCATTGATTCGTTCCTTTTGACTCGTTCACTTAAAAGTATTGCTAGTCAATATTTTTGAAGATTCGTTTGACTCGACGATATCCTTGGAAATGATATGAACGACTGAAAGGATGTGATCGAATGAAACTATTAAAGATTTTTGTTTGGTTCGTTCGATAAATTCATTCATATGAACATTTCGTTCATATTAAATTATTTCGTTCATTCATGTTTTTTCGTTCACTCATTCGTATCGTGCCGATCGGATTTCCTTTCTCCGTAGCTTCATTCGTACATAGTGAAAATTATTTGTGATTGAGACTGAGAACATTTTTGATGTATGGGTGTACAAACAAACTTCCAGCATATTAGTGTTTTCGTATCCCAATGCAATGAATCTGTGCCTGGCGTCCAACCAAGCAACGATCGATTGGTTGGGACCGGGTGCTGTCTGTAGAAAGGAAAGAATACAACATCTTGGTTTCTATCTTTGAATGAATAATGATTAAAATGTTCGATTGACTTAAATGACCGAATATTTTTTGAAACAAATATTTGAAATATTCGTTGTTGTGTTTTGAACGATTGATACATCTCTAAGCCGTAATTGACTTAAGAGATAGAAGAATGAAAAATGGCGAGAAGCATCATCAAATTTCATAATTTCTTTCAAAATTCAAAACCAAATCTCATTAATCTTTTCGTTTTTAACTCCCACTTAAGGCCAAACCCATTGAATCCATTGAGTAAGCAAGTAGCTGATCCAATGGGTGGTGTGAATAAAAACTGAGTGTTTGCATTTCCTTATAATTTTGGTGTGAATTGTTTCGGTAAACTTAACGAATCCTCTCCTCTAAGATATTTTGACAGCTGAGTCTTTCCTCCGTTTTGGTGTGAATAAAGATGGAATGAATGGAAGTTGAGTGTGCACTGGAGGTAACTTTAAGAGAGAAAGATGGAGAGAATGCACCAATTGAAAAATACTGTTCCGGAAAAGGAATACTTTGACGGTTTATTCCTTAGTCCTCAAAAATAAAAGGAAATCTGGAGTGGACGATGAAGATTTCATCAAGTGTTTGCAATTTTATCCATGCTCGCTGGAAAAAAAGCCAAACTCCAGACCTGAATAATAAAAATCAATCTGCGTTGAAAGCTATGGAAGAAGAAATAAAAAAATTCATGGCTTCAATTTGAACATCTCGCAAATAAAGAAAAAAATTGATAACATGATGGCCCACGTCAAATCAAAAGAAAAAATACGAGCAATCTTCCCATTACATCAAAAGACCAAAAACAATCAAATGTACGGCACTACCATCGGTTTCCTCAGGAATATCGGAAAGCAAGTGAGTACTTAACCATTCCATGTTATTAAACTCGAATCTATACACGTTCTTGAAATTTGTCTTGAAAAGTCATGACTTATAATTCTTTGTTTTTCGCGTTTGTAAGCTTAAAAACATTATTGCATATACTTTGCACACACCTTTACCCGACTTTGCACTCACCCTTAAACGCCAAGAACTCTAGTTTTCAAACGTCAACTGAAGGCAGGCAACCTAATTTGAGCAAATTTTTTATTCACACCAAATTGAGTATTTCCTTTCACGAAAATACTCGACTCAAGTGTTCTTACTCGAAGTCTTTTCTCAGTTTTTATTCACACCACCCAATCTGTACCTACGTGGAGTTCGCGTCCACTTTTGTATAAATCTAAGAAATTCGAAATGTTAAGGTCCTTGAATTATTAGGAATTATTGAAAAACATTTTTAAACAAAACAAAACGCATTCTTTCATTCATAAAATGTTGCAAAAACAATCACACAAGGAACACCCGAATGATTTTCCTTGGAAAGCTGACCAATTCCATCCGTCGCCATATGGGACTTCTACCATTTAAGTGGTATTTCTACCACTTTTTTTCCAATGTTGAAAAACCTACCAACCTTACCTGTGAATCTACCACATTTTGCCCATTGCTTATCATATCCCTAGCATTGTTCTGATTATCTATTGAGATTAGAAAAAAATTTGGTCTGTTAGACGCCAAAATTTAAATTTTAAAATACCGAGATCCAAAAAGTTTGTATCTTGAACAATGACACCAGTTATGGGACTTATCAGATTTGTTTCCACAAAACTCAGAGAATATTGAATGTATAGTGAATGAAATTTGTAGGCGAATGAAAAATAACAGAAACGACTGATGATGACAATTTGCCTTAAAGGAATTTCTTCTTCTTCTTCTTCATTTGGCGCTACAGTCCGGGGTGGACCTGGGCCTCAACCAATAAGCCTCTCCAGCTAGCACGGTCTCTGTCTAGCTGTCTCCAGTGTCGCACGCCAAGTTGGTTGAGGTCCTTCTCCACCTGGGTGCGCCACCTTAAACGCGGGCGTCCTCTGTTGCGTTGTCCCACGGGTTCGGAGTCGAAGACTCTCCGGGCCGGAGCTGAGTTGTCCATACGCTCTACATGGCCTAGCCATCTTAGGCGTTGGATCCGAAGACGCCTGACTAGACTCATGTCGCTGTACAGCCCGTACAGTACTTAAAGGAATTTATTTTGAATTATTAAAGACGGTATGGAAAAGTATCCCTACAATCTCAGCAATGTGTTGCCTCAAATGTGTTGCAAATTTGTTGTTTACGGTGCTTTATTCTCAGCAAAAAAGATACAAAGTGATGAATGGATAGAGAAAATTGTTCAGTAAACTAGATCGACCTATAAGACCGGGCTACTTGTTGTTATTTTGTTTTTGAAGTAATTTTTAATCCCCTACAGCTATGAAAATTGCAAAAAGATTATATCCAAATTAAAGTTCTGCCAATAAAAGGCCTTTTCAAATCAGCTACAGCGATTATCGTTAAATTTTTAGGCTTACTAGTCTTATCCCCAATAATACAAAAAGACTTGAAGAGCAAAATTTCTTTGGAAGATGTAGTAGAGTAGGCACATGTAACCCAGAGTAGCGCCGGTCCTTACCAAAAGCACAGGATAAACCATATTAAATTCGCAGACCACTAAAGAAATATATTCATTAGTCCGGTGAGACAAAAGTGAATTTGGATTGATTATTTGATGATGATCAAAGATAGGTACTGCATCGAAAAAATGCAGCATGCAGACTTCAGCTTTTTGGAACGGAATCTGCTAAAGGTATTCGGTGGTCCTATAGCTTTGTCCGTAACTTTACATATTCATTCATATTAATTAATCATATAACATCATCAAAGAAATTAGTGAATTAACATGGAAACCTTTTTTGTCTTTGCTACCACTCTTCTACCACCTTTTTTCTGCTTTTCTACCACCATTATTCATTTCCCACGTCCCATCACTGATCCCCGTCGTTATGGATTCCAATTGTTGCCTGAAATTTACTGTCTCTCTTCCACTCATTCGAGCTTATGAGTTGCCAGTTTTTTGACAGGATGCAACGCACTCAACGGGTTCGGGTGGTTTTGCGCCTGTCAGTAATCAAAATTGAACGACACTTAACTAAATTTCGCATTGGTTAATATGACCACAGTTTGCCATGTCATTCGTTTTTCTTGATTTACATTTTTTGAGTTGACTTACGTCAATTATGTTTACTCTGCATTATTCATATTCAAGAAACGAGACCCATCATATAATCAAGTATTCGAATGGAATACAGTGACGGTCGCAGCAGCTTCGTCCGGCTAAGGGAGTTGTCCGTTCATGGGAAAAAAAATTTAACATAAAGACAGTAGAAACAATATACAGCAATAGAACACAGCTTCAGAAACACAATCAGTTTTCCATTTGAGTAGATTCAATGATTTATAACAATAATATGGGTGGCTCGACAGTCCGAGGCTGACCTGGGCCTAGCTTCTACAGTAACCACTCGTGTTGTGCGTGCTATTGTTCTTTCACGAATATATGGAACCTACAGTTTTATGTCGACTCCGAACGGAGAAGTTGAGAAGCTTTTTTCTCTCTGAGCATTGTCAGTGACTCGAAAGAGTTGAAAGCCGTGAATTATGACAGTTGGTAGATTGGGGATTCGAACCTGGCACCCTCTGCGTAGAAATCGACGCACAATGATTTGACACTTAAACCACTCACAAACTGTGCGGTTGCTATTTTGATGTTTTTCTTGTGAAGTCAGTTTTACAAGTTCGGATACCACCCAAAAATGCTGCTGGAAAGTTTTTCTAAAAATCAAATTTGTCCACCTAAGAGAATTCAATTTACCAAATTGATACTCACCAAACCCGCAATGCTCCAGACAATTTTAAATCGCCTCAAGTCATCTGTCAGTTCAAGGGTCGTAATCTTTTGATGACCGCTACGCCAATTGCTGCGGCATGCAACAAGCGGACTTTATGCGGTATCTGAAGGTGTCATCTGCTGGAGAACCTCTTAAATGTGACTGTCAAGACAGTGAAAATTAACTTTTTAAGTTGACACTCACGTCTTTACAGCTCATTCAAGCTGGCTAATATAAACAAAACATCGTAACTCTCCAAAGACATCAAGTCTGTCTCCATTTAACTCGTCATCAGGACGCAATCAAAAAGTTCTGACTCATTAACTTCATGAATCACTGACCAATTCCCCCCGAACCACGTTGGGGTAGGTTTCAACGTACGCTGTGTGCGTGTGTGTGTCTGAGTGATGGCATTGTTTTAACATTTCGCATAGCTGTCGGTTTACTTTGTTCGCAATTGATGATGAGGAAACAATTCCTCAAATTCACTTCGATATCGCCTTGCTCAAGCGCCTCAAGCCCCCTCAAATCGATGGGCTCGATTAAGCAATTTGTGCGCATTTGAGCATGTAACGATGTTGACACGAGGAAACTCAATACCTCATGCAGAATTGATGAAAATTAATAGTCATTATTTCCAGTATTTATATTGTCCGCTGCAATCGAACATATGTTGCACATTTATTCCATGAAACGGAAACTGGGTTAAGAGTGAATTGGACGAGTGTTCGGATGCGTCGGAGACCCGAGCGGGAAAGGCGAAGGTTTTAATTTATGAAATTACCGCGAATGGAATTATACAATCTCATTAAATTTCACTTGAACAAAGAACTTGTCGGACTGAGTGCAGCGCAGTAATAATATAAATCGAAAATCGAATTACATCCACGTTTACGCAATTATTTGCGAAACCGATACACTTGCTGGGGGGATTTCAGGGAATATTCTTGGTGGCCTGCCAGTGGTGGGAAATGCCTTAATTTGTCCTTTAACATGGGAGTTGGCCTTTTGTCTGATTTAAGCACTTCTGAAAAGAGTATGATATTCAAGTGGAGGGTCATCCAGTTTATAGTCCGGGTATGACGTTCCAGTTTCAAGCACATGCGTCAAACTGAACTGTCATACAAGAGTGCGAATGTTTTGTTTAAAGGTTGGCATTTGGTAATATCACTCGTTCAACAACCACAAAATGTTGAAAACTTACTGCAAAGTAAAGACTTACTTACGATAGCCAAATTGTCTGTATTAATCAGTTCAATTTCCGTTTATTCAAGCAAAGGACTCCGTTAAGTGGCATTCATATGAGCCGAGAATTGCGAACGCGAACTTTCCGAAGCAGCCAATTACCGGCAAATATAAACAAAAAGGTGTAATCTTGTAGACGACTGTTTGGCGCTATTGGTTAAGCCCCTGCCCTTGAGCACCGAAGGTAGTAGTCATAAACACCCTGTTGCAACGGGATGCAAATAAAATAACTGGATTTTTTAATGACTGGAAGTTGCTTATCAATTTCCTAAAATGCGAAACTGTTCTTTTTCGTGCCCCGGTGATACGCGTATGAACTAGAAAGAGGTCGCCATTGTTGACCCTCAGGGCCAATCGTAATCGTGAAAAGTGTAGTCAGATATCTCGGCATTTGGTTGGCAAAAAAACAATATTAGTAGTAGACGCCGAAAGGCAAATAGATATGTAAGTTTAGATTATTTTAGAGCACCTGCGAAGGGTCAGTAATATAGATCTTAAAACACGAATTGTTTCGATATTAAGATAGATTTAATCATTTTTGTCTAGTTTTAAGAATCATGAATTTAAAAATAAAAATTAATTTTAAGATTAATAAAAGCCCCTGCCCTTGGTTAGTGGGGCCCCAGGTCCGGTTCCTAGTGAGAGCAAGGTTTATACGCTCTTTTTTTTCAAATCACCATGCCAAGGATGTCACCATATGCAAGATAGGATGCGAGGAAAGCTTGTCCATTGAGTGGAATCTCTGTATCGTTTGTCCGATCCATAAGAGAGGGATGAGTTTCCTAAACATCGCTTAAAATATTCATTCTGCCGTTTTATGTTTCAACTTACTTGATGTTTTTTTCGTTACTTTGTACTGACAGCACTCAGTTTTATGATCAGCTTTCTCTAAGCTTGATTTCTCATCTTTCTTACTTATGACTTTCGGGTACATAACCCACCACCAGGTACCACATATCAATATAGGAACTTTGCCAAGTTAATCTAGATCAGAGCATAATTGCTATACCAAGGGAACCAGTTTATTTAATGCCATCTCCAGATAACCAGGTACAATTTCTCCAATCAAATATTAACTCTCTCTTCCACCAGTATGTTCCGATAAATACAAGAACAATCAACAACTCATCTCAGCCTTAGTTTCAATCGAAAATCGACAACTTATTACGCAAAGTGATCTCGGGTAAAATCGGTGGAAGCGATTTTGTTTGAAGAATTCCACTTTTTGTAAACATCCTTCCGTAACTTGGTTGTTCGAGAAATAAAGGCAGCAAAGGCACAATTATTTTCTAGTCGATTAAAATCTAGCCTGGGTAGTCCAAAATTGTGGAGTAACCTACGTCATCTTGGTATGGACAAAGAGAAAATTTGTTGTCCAAATAACACCGCCGGTATTGTGCTGAACCGCAAGTTTGTATCTGTAGGATCAACTAGGACAGCCTAAATTTACATAATCGACATACGCCTGCTGTGCAAACACAGTTCAGCTTTACATGTAAGACAGTCAGTTGAAGTAAGTAAGTCATCTGAAGTATTGAGTGTGCATAATTCAGATCAACTGACCACGGAAAATCCAATTGGGTGCTTTAACACCAGCGTTAAAGCGACGAATTTTCAGACAACATTTTCTTCTGGGACAAACAGTGGTGTTAGAGTGAAAATCCACATATGGAAGTAGAAAGGCTAAGTATTCCACAAGAATTCACTGTATGGCGTGCAACTGTACTGGTGAGGACTGGAAATTAAAGGAAGCACAAATAACAAAACTGGTCTAAGATCGAAGATTTAGATCTGAAAGACATGTGGTTTCAACAAGACGTAACTGCAATTCACACAACACTTGAGCCGCGTTTTTTGAACTACAAACTAAAGTGCAACTCATATCTGCTGCGAGATGCGAACGTGAACTTTCCGAAACAACCGATTTCCAGCAAATATTAACCAAAAGGAATACTTCTTTGTAGGCAAAAAGATGAGGATTGAATTATCGAGTTTCTTATCGACTAAAATCTCAACAATAATTAGTTTAAGTATTCTTATTAACGATATTAATTTGTTCCTCCACGAATGAAAACATACTCCTTTCCTTGATTTTGCTCAAATTGTACCCAATGCTCTCGGCGAATTAGAATACTCTACATGAGAATGAAGTATTACCAGGATGCTCGACTTCTACCTCTCGCCCCTCAAAACGTTTGACAACTGCTTTTTATATCGTTTTTTCAAGCCAATTTAACCAATCAGTTATTTGGTGAAAAACCGTCAAAAATGTATGAATATCTGTAAAAAATGCACTCGAATTCGTCGATGGACTAGGGGATAATCAGCTGTGATGTCAGCCATCTCAGTAATACTCCATTTCCGCTCTATGAAGTGGCAGAGCTTGCGAAGTTCGGGATTTGTTGCGAGATCATACGAATGGCACTTAAGAACCTCGGGAGCTCTCATATTTCGTATTCACATATTTTTCAGTGGTGACTTTTTGGACCATGTCTGGTAGTTTGTGGATCGCGTTGTCAGTTGGACAAGTCTGAGATAATTGATCTAGTTTCTGTGGAGATGTCGATTCTTGCCGATTTATCATCGTTGGAGTGAGTTGGGGGCTTTTGCAAGAAATCGAGTTTGGCAAAAAATTCTGTAAGGCCAATTGAATGATGTTATTTGAATTCCTCATAATAAAGATGTACACATTCATCGAAATCTTCTTCTTCTTCCTGGGCCTCAACCAGTAAGCCTCTCCAACTGGCACCATCTGTCTTAGAACCTTAGCCATCTGTCTCCAATTGCGCACACCAAGTCGATTGACGTCCTTCTCCAGCTGGGTGCGCCATCGGTTCCGTAGGCGTCCTCTATTGCGTTGTCCCACTGGTTCGGAGTCGAAGACTCTTCGGGCTGGAGCAGTGTTGTCCATGCGCTCTACATGGCCGAGTCATCTTAGGCGTTGAATCCGTAAACGCTTGACTAGACTCATGCCGCTGTACAGTTAGTGGTTCAATCTTCTTCTCCAATAACCATGAACGCAGACAGGACCAAAGATTGAAAGCAGAACTTTTCTCTAGAAAAGACCAAGTGCTTCTTCATCCGCTTTTGAGATTGTCCATGCCTCCGCACCATACAGCAGGACAGGGATGATCAAGGTGTTATATAATGATAGCTTGGTTCTTCGAGAGAGGACTCTACTACTCAATTGCCTCTTGAGCCAAAAAAACAGCGATTGGCAAGAGTAATTCTGCGTTTAATCTCGGTACTGGTGTTGTTCGTACTGTTCACTTGGGAGCCGAGGTAGACGAAGTCCTTCAATACCTCGAAGTTGTAGCTGCCCATTGTGACGCTCTGTCCAAGACGTCGATGTTGTGTGTCCTTTCTTGATGACAGCATATATTTCGTTTTGCCCTCGTTCACCGCTTAATCCATTTTGACCGCCTCCGCTTCAATACCAGCAAATGCTTCATTAATAGCTCGCTGTGTTCGATCAATCACGTCAAAGTCATCCACGTATGCTAGCAGTTGTACGGACTTTTGGAAGATCTCTTGTGTTAGCGTGTGAGTTATGCACGATCTTCTTCAAGAATAATGTTGAAAAAGTCGCCAGACAGCACGTCGCCTTGTCTAAAACCTTTTTTGGGGCAGCGTTATATATTTGAATGTACTATCGAAAGCAGAAAATTAGTGAATCTGCAACAGCAAAGTAAGATTGATAAAAGCGGACTAGTCAACGTTGACCACCTCTACGGTACAAAGCCATGGACCGTGCCATGGCTCTCCCCGTCTCCTTTAGTGAGACAGAAATCAGTTTCAATCGTAAGTGCTTTAAATGTGGCAGGTCGCGCTAAGTGTAAGTAATGAAGGTCGGAGGAACACCCGACAACAGAACTTACGACTTACAACCTATGAGAGAATGACTAGACCTAGTATTTTGCACAAAAACAACATCCATTCTTGTTCCCTAAAGACTGCAGTGCTTGTCAAGGCGAAGTTAGCCAGCACAACATTCTAAAAGCAAAACTCTTTACAAATAGATTATCACATTGGCGCTATACTTCCTCAAGCTGCACCCCTTTTACTAACCTCATGCGACGATTTGCGTAAGTCTAACATGTAATCAATTATTTGCTAATCTCATCGAGGTAGCAGCGCTTCGCTTAAGCATCTTACGTGGCGTAACTTACATATTTCGACCGACTTTACAAGGTTTCACCCGCGGCAGTCGCCTTATCATCTCCAACGGCCTCCACTTCCCACCCGCCAAGCAGCTCAACTGCCACTACACACCCTTTAACATGCCCACTTCAACGTAAGCCACTCAATAACCCCCAAACAAGCATAATCTTCACGCTCCCCAGTGTTCACTTGCGAGCTGTTCTCCCTGCCGTTCCTTGCGTGCACGCACACTGCCACCTCGTATTTCGCATGTGTCAACGAGCGATCCACAAACACAGATTCAATTAGCCGACATGCTTTCGGTGAACTCGCGTACGGGGTAAATAATCACGCCACCACGCCATCAAGCCCGCCTGCATTGCGACATCAAATCACACCTACACACACATTGAGAGGAGGCGAATGTGGGTGCGATACGCGGACGGGGTGAGGGCTGTCCTCACTGGCCGTGGCTTGGTTGTGCGCTTGTGAGATAAGGCTAGACGATTGTAAAGTCATTGACCAAACGCACTGGACAACAAATCGAGATAATGAATGGAAGCGCGGCAAATTTCGGGGAACCTGATTGTGGACCGACGCGCCGCTGCTGGTGTGTCACCAGTTCGTGCTGATTGCACACTGCTCCACCAGCGCGACGATAAAAAACGTAAAAACTCATCAACCGCGTGGAGGGGTCGAAGTGTATTGCCCACTTGTTGAGGACTTTTATTGATTTGCGTCTTTTTAATGGGCCGCGATGAGGAACTTTTTTTATAGGGCACTGGGCTCCGCGAATGACTTTGTTGGCACTTTTGTGAAAGTCGTCGTTATTCCCTTGGCAGCGGAAGTCCACGTGCAACGTATGAATGAATTATTTATTGGTGACTTTTCTTCGGGATGCGGTCCGTGGATATGTGGAGAGGAAAATGTTTTCAAGGACTAACGACGAGATAAACAAACGCCATACACTCGTAGGTTGATTGGCTTACGAAGTACGAGGCAGTCACATTGCTACCAGGCGCTTTACATAAATCCTACTCCGAAAACTCCGAAAGGTCTTATTAAAGGGATTCAGATGTCTGACTTTTTCATCGAATAGGATGGACGTTGAAAGCAGCCAATTCGACTTTACATCTTACAGAAGTCTTTGTAAGGAAGGCTCACTCTTCATCCTGCGCAATAGCTCTTTATAATCCTGGGAAGTAGCTTAGGTTAACGGCTTATTCAGTCTGATTGATATGGAGGCGCTTAAGGTAGAGAGCATGCCAGATTTCATTCGTAAAGATAAACGTTACCCCCTCAGGTCGTACACGATTAGTAATCGGATCAAGCTTCAAAAGATGTTTACCTGTGGCGTATGTAGGCACGCTTTTTAAAAGCGATAAAAATTTAGAAAAAAAAACGTCCACTTACTCTTTTTTTCGCAAATCGTAAAATCGGATTTATCAGATGGCAGTTATTTTGTTTCCAAGATTGCAGTGACTTTTTAAGATTGCGTCGATTGGATAGAGGTATCAAATCGATAACTTTCTTTTTAATCTAATAGTTGTTGGTCACAACACAAAATTGCTGCATTTGAAGTGAAAGCAAGACTAATCACCAATCCTCACAAATGCGGAGATTCGCTTCACTTGTACTATAAGGAATCACTTCTTCGGGATATTCTTAAATCCACCGGACGCACTAGAATATGAAGATCTTTTCCGTCCATTGAAAATGTCCATGTTGGTAATCCGAACTGAATGTAGTCTTTTCGATGGTTTTCCCGCTTTTAGTTGAGGCCTCTAAATAGGTTCAACGGTAAACGAGGTCTAGTCGACATATCTCGATCAAATCTCCCTTTTCGTAGATTAGACCTTGATAATTTTGTTGAGCCAATTTTGCGTGCCAATTATCAAGCTGGGTCTTGAGGTCCAATTCCCAACAGGAACAGTTTTTACAATTCAGTACACAGTCCATGAGTGACTAGGCCCAATTCTATCCAGACTCAACCTATACCCACAACAATTAAGGCTGCTAGATCATATAGCAGGCATTACCAACTCAGCCTCGGTCCGAAAAATCGACGGACTTGATCACGAGAGCAACGTTTCAGAGACGCAAGAAAGCCAGGAAAGACCACAAGCAACAGGTTCTGTACAATTGAAATGCTGAGAGAAAATTGTGGTGGCTACTAAGGCTTACGCTTGTTGGTTGAAGCCCAAGACTGTAGCGTCATCCAAAGAAGAAAAATAAAAACACTCCTCGAAATAGAACCACCGCCACTCTGCACTGTGGGGTATTTGACCACAAAACATGGTATAAAAACAAATTTCTTTTTTGGCCGCTCAAAGAAAAGAAATATGCAGGCATCAAATAAATTACCGCAGCTATGAGAAAAAGAACACAACAACATGTCCATCTGTCAAACCAATTGACCATAAGTCAGACATTGCAAGTTTGAGTATTTCTCCTGGATCAAGAGTGCAGTTTATCTTTGAATTGGGCGGAAAATGAACAAATAAGCTGCACATGTTTGCAGTTTTCGGAGTTATTCGGAATCTTGTGTGTTTTTTACGGTATTTTAAAAAATATTTCACAAGTTTTCTCCACAAGCTATTTGGCCTAGGGGTAAGAACAGTAAAAATAGTCCGAGTGGCGTATATTCAAATTAGTTAGAATCAAGTCTCAAGCTCACTCCTTTGTTAGCAGTGATTTCTAATTCTGGATGATTCTGTATTATTTCAATTTTCAGTTAGTTATTTTAGTTTAGTTGACTATTTATTTCACAAAAAAGAATCGATTTCAACATCTACATTAAAAAAATTTCTCTAATCAGATTAACATTTAAAGTATGTGTTTCTAAAAGTTCTCCTCCGTAATACATTTTCTATAGCGCAGTGCGTTTATTGCATACCTGTATAATAGATCCCAACCTCGGTCACCGTTTTAGATGTATATAGCTTCTTAAAGCGAGAGTACCTGTGCTCCAAAGAATTCTTTAAGAATGGGACACATACCGATGAAGTGGAATACGTCCTCTAGTTGCTGAAGGTTGCAAAGGTTGCACAAAAGAGGGAATTCTGGGCGATGCGGTATAAAGCTTAAACTTATCAGTTCACCTCTTATTTTAAAGACGTTGCTTATCATATCCGTTGTGGAACTTGCCATGAAATATGTTCTGTCTTGTAAATTGTGGTTCAATTTGCTGTAATATGTCCTGTATTGCGACGACTTGGCTTCATCTACAAATTGGTTGAAGATTCATTGTCTTATTTTCAACAACAGTGTGTACACCTTGTGCCTTAGGTGGATTTGCTGCTCGTCTGGCGCAACTCGGAGATTAAAATCACATTGCGATGCTATGTTTTCCCATTCTCGGACACATTTTCCACTGTTAACCAGCATTTGAGTAAGCACTATATTCGGAATCCCATGACTCTTACCACATAGTCGAAGTGGATTTGGAGGGTTTCCAAAAATAGGGGCGCTACTCCAGTTTCCAGATGAAGCATGTAGCTGGGTGAGCCACTTGGTAATTCAAAAACTCGCTTGATGAAATAGCGTAGACATTTTTCAGCTGCTTCAAATGGACGATATCCCCATACTTGCGCAGTGTAAAAGAGGATGGACACTGCAGTGGCACGAAATATTTTCTGTTTGGAAAAGTTTTTACTGTTGATACAACTACCGCCTCAGCTAATTTGGTTTCCAGGTGATTATTCATATTTAAATTAGGCGAAATCAAGACACCAAGATACTTGTATTCTCGCACAATTTCTATAAGCTCACCCTGAAACTTTCAATTTTCATTGCGCGAGTATCTACTTCCACCATCCCTGAAAATCATCAGCTTAGACTTTGATAGGTTGACTGTGAGATTTGATGTTTTGCAGTATTCGTCGAGCCTGTTTATCATTAACTGCATTGTGTTCACCGAGTCTGCGAGGAAAACAATGTTATCAGCAAACATGAGAACTAGTATTGGTTTGATTTATCTCGATTCCAGCTCTAACGTGGTCTGTTATATCATTTATATATACGCTGAATAAAAGTGTACTCAGCAAGCATCCCTGCTTCACCCCCTTTATTGTGCTAAACTCCTATGATAGATTGTTTCCATCCCAAACACAGGCCGAGTCATTTTTGTACAAAGCTCTCAATACTTTGCTAACTTTTGTTGAGATTCCGTAACCGTACAGCTTATAAAAAAGGGCTTCACGAGGTATAGAGTCAAAAGCAGCGCGAAAGTCGACGAAAAAGGCATATAACTTTTTTTTTGTTTTCTCTTGTATACTTCCGCTATATTCACAAGTGCGAATATTTGAACTATAGTTGAACAGTTATGACGGAATTATTATAAAATTAATGTTTTTGCTCCTAACACCCCTACGCTCACAACCCATCGCCACCTAACCCATCTATAACTTTAGGTTGTAGAAAAAATATTTTTTTTTCTTTTGCTCAAACTAGAGGCTTATGCCGAGTTAAGGCGTCAAATAATTAATTTCCTAATACTGTAACAAGAGTATTTTCCCACAAGAAACATTGAACAAATTAATATTGAAGACATTTGATGTTGTGAATAAAAACTGAGTGTGATCATTTCCTCAGCATTTTGGAGGAAATGCTCCATCTGGTGTGAATAGAAATTTATTTCGATAAGTTTAACGAATCCTCTCCGCTCAGACATTTTGACAGATGAGTTTTTCCTTCGTTTTGGTGTGAATAAAGATGAAATGTGCTCAGATATCGCTTGTAGAAGTTGAGTGTGCGTCGGAGGTGAAAACAATTTAAAATAATGGAAAATACTGCGTCGGAAGAGGAATACTTTGACGGATTTAACCTTAATCCTAAAAAATAAAAGGAAATCATCCAGTGTTTGCAATTTAATCCGTGCTTGCTGGAAAAAAAGCCAAACTCCAGACGTGAAGAGTAAAAAGCAAAATCTGAGTTGAAAGCTATGGAAGAAAAAATAAAAAAAAATCAATGGATTTAACATGAGATGTTCATGTAGAGAAAAAAAATTACCTACGAAGGCTCGAGTCAAATCAGAGGCAATTTTTTATTCACTCCAAATTGAGTTTTTCCCTTAACGAACATACTCGACTCATGTGCTCTTCAGTTTTTATTCACACCACTCATTGACTTACATATCCGTGACTGCAGAATGGTGAATAACCAAAATAAGAGCATGTTCCCCAAAAATAGAAGAATTATCGACTCGGGCTATGATTGAGCAGAATGTTAGTTAATGTTAACGTCTATGCTGGAACCCAAAAAAATAATTGCACCCACAAAAAATGTCCTGTCTGAATTCGAAGAACATCAAGAATGACTCAATGAGATAGGATAGGCCAAGAGAAAACTGCTTCTTCTTGTGTTGTTCATCGTCCAACTATTGAATGTTATTAAAGTTTCTAGAATTCATATCTATCTCACAAACCCACAAAAATGCAGTGTTTATTGTAGATTGTTCCTCGGCGGACACATTAATCCGTATTTTCTCTTAGACATCGTATTTTCATGAAAGATATTTTCTGAAACTCACATGCTAAGCCCGGGTCGAATCACAGGAGCATCCGTGAATGAGTGAATCGCTGTCGAAAATCGTGCATTTGGGACTACAGGACACGTGAACGTATACACGTGAACGTAATTTGGGATCATACAACAGGTTATCGTCCACGTGAACGTATTGAACTAATCGAAACGTCATTCGATCAGTAGACAGTGAACGTATTGATTTGAATAGTCAATTTTTTTATTTATTTAAATAATAAATCATATGAACAAGAGTTAAAATACAGTAAGTAGCTACATAAAAATGCAATGACTACATTTTTTGGGTCAAATTGGAACAAAATAAGTCCCTTGCTATACTACCGTAGCTATCCCTTGCGATACTAATTTCAACACAGGAGGTAGTACGGTAGAAAATGTGGGAATTGTCTGAGTATATAGAAAACATGTTTTAATGCCTCCTTATTTAAGCGAACACGTTTAATGAATTTGAATTCTCTAATATATTTGTATTATTGTGTTTCAAATCATTCCTACGCTTTGCTTGATTGCTCCTTGTTCTTAACTGCCTTCGTACCAATCTTTCTATAATAACAATATCTTCTGAATTAGATGAACTCAAGTAAAATTGGAAAACAGAATCCATTACTTGTTTCAATCTTTACATTTACATTAATTAATTTACAAATGACACATATTTGACGTTTACCTATTACATTTACTACGCTTCACTCTATTACAATATTTCCTACACAGACTAATTACGGTCAGACTAACATACAGTCATTCTATTAAATATAAGTCTAATGCCCGATTTCACACTGTGAGCTTGAGTGTTGATCCATCGCTAAACTCAGAATCAATAGAAATTTATTTTTCACAGTGGAACTTAAGTGATAGATTCCACTTAAATCCATGGCTTAAGTGTCAATCCATAGAGTTCATAATTGCACATAGACAATACCCGGCTAAGCAGACAATTATTTTGTCCTTCAATACTGCTAAAGAGAACAGAAGGCACACAAATTTATAGATGCACGAATATTATAACAACATCCTTACATGCATGAACAGTCGCTTATTGAGTTGGTGTGTTCTCTTTTCCTTTTCTCAGCAGGGTGCTGTTCGTGTTCAATCACAATCACTATTTTGTTCATCGTTCACATGGTTTGTGGATTCAATAGTTCACAATTCAAAGTCAATCCCGTGGCTTATCTAAAGCACCCCTAAATATTCTTGAGGGAAGTTTAAGTTCGATCCTACACTTAGCTACACCAGCAGATAATGTTCCACTCACAAATCGGGCAAAAGAGTTTCAAATAAGAATTTTAAGATCGAGGCTGACATAGTTGAAAGGAGTGATAAGTTCAAATATGAACTTCAATTCGGCGAAGGGTATCCTAAAGTTAGGTTAGGTTAATGCGATTCCCACAACTGAAGCAGTTCTGGCCCACTTAGATCCTGATTGGATCCATTGTAATATCACTATCGGTCCCTCTTTGGGTACTAACTAAATAAAACGCCTGAAGATACCTATTGGTATGCTAGCGGCATATCCTGGATGATGCACTCCTTTGCTGGGTTGCAACCATTTTTTTTTATAAATTTTGCTGTCCTGAATTTTAATGCCAGACATTTCCGCAAGGCTACTGAATTAATAGCTGCCTAGCGTGTTTTTCCTTGTCCTTGCAAGTGCTGAAGGTTGTTGCCGATGTAGTGAAGTATAGTTTCTTCTTCCTCCTACAAAAGTCATTGTAGGTTGTTCCCAATGACCAGTAATAATGCCAACAACATGCCAAAATTAAGGGTAGTCTAGTGTGTGTAAGATAGGTGTGCGCGCACGAGCGAAGTGCTGGTTTTCTGTAAGAAGTGAAATGTTTAAAAAGAAACACGCGACGTTCCGCTGTTCACCTTGAACAAAAGTTTATTTATATAAAAGTGTAAAATTACAAGATTCAGTTGTAATGTATGAGTTATTGTTCCGAGCGCGTGAAGTGAAAGGTAGTAGATTACTAAACAAAGTAAAGGATCGATTTACGAACAATGAATGTAATAGATTTAAAGAAATGAAAAGTAAATTCTTCTCAACTGTTTTAATTAAGTAAAAAATGCTAGGCTCGAACAAAGGATTACCGCGTAAATGTACATCGAGTTTCAAAGAGAACTCTCAACAACTGCCAGAGATAAAATACACCATCAATCCAATTCTGTCTTTAAAAGCAAAAGGCTCACAATCGGCAACCTTCTCAATGTCGTGTCATATGCGGTGCGAATTGCGTCATTAGCACATGTGCAATAATCGACAATGACTCGTGCTTGAGTTGCATTTATCTCGCGCGGTGTGAGTGGGTATTATGAGAAGCCATTTATGTTCTCATTGAAACAAGCAACACATGTATATATAATATTATTCGCAGCTCAAGAAAATGTAGTGCCATGCATTGGAAATATTAGGTAATCGAAAAAGTCTTTTCGTATTTTGTCAATAGATGTCGTTGGAGTCGTTTATCTACCAGTGCTACCAATCACATTGTGTCATAATACATGGTGTTGGAAAGGTGACATTTTAAGCGTAATTTAACCAAAAAATTAAATTCGGAGAAGTTGAAAAAAAGTTACAGCTGTTCAAAAATGAGTGAAAATAATGAGGAAATTCGCTATGTTTTGAATTTTTTGTATAAAAAGCGAAGAATGCCACGCAAGTCACCAATGAAATTTGTGAAGTTTGCGGAGACGATGCTGTATCATTTCGTGTAGCACAACGAAACGTTCTTGATGATGAAAGATTGAAAGATGACCTCGCTCTGGTCGACCCATCGTTGAAAAAGTCGATGAAATTATGGAAAAGATTGACCAGGACCGTCAGATAAGCTGCTCATGTGACATGACATCGCCAATGAAGTAAACATTCACCATCAAACGGTTTTGAAGCATTTAAAAAAGACTGGCTACAGAAAGAAGCTCGATGTTTGGGTACCGCGTGAATTGTCTGTGAAATATTTAATGGACCGAATTAACATCTGCGATTCTTTGCTGAAACGAAATGAAATCGAACCATTTCTGAAGCGAATGGTGGATCAAATACGACAATAATGTGCGAAAAAGATCATTGTGCAAGCGTGATGAAGCTCAACAAATGGTCGCTTATCCAGGATTGACGCCTCGAAAGGTTATGCGGAGTGTTTGGTGGCATTGGAAAGGAATCCAATCATCCACTATGAGCTGCTTCAGCCTGGTCGAACGATTGATTCTACACTTTACTGTCAACAACTGATGAAATTGAAGCAAGCAATCGAAAAAAACGTCCAGAACTGATCAACAGAAAGGGCTAAGTTTTCTATTAGGACAACGCTAGACCACACACATCTTTAATGGCTCTGGAAAAACTAGGAGAGCTAAGCTGGGAAGTTTTGATGCATCCACCATATAGCCCTGACCTTCTACCATCAGACTACCATTTGCTTCAGTCAATGCAGAATTCCTTTAATGGAGTAAAGTTGGCTTCAAGAGAAGCCTGTGAAAATTACCTGTCGCAGTTTTTTGCCGAGAACCCACAAAAGGACCTACAGTTTACTGCCGACTCCGAACGGCGAATTTGAGAAGCTTTTTCTAGACAAGAATACTCTTTGAGCATTGTCAATGACTCGAAAGAGGTGGAGCCGTGAATTATGATGGGTGGTAAATTCGGGTATCGAACCTGGCACCCTCTGCGTAGGAGTCGACGCACTTACCCACTACGCCACGGCGACAGAGTTGAAGTTATACCTTATATATTCTTGGTATTATGGTATCTAGAGGGCTGTTGGGAAATGATGAAAATATGAACTTTTCTGTACTCAATCTCAGCTACAAATGTGAACAAAATGACGAAGTAAATGTATTCGTCTTATGCCGACATCAGCATGGCCACACGATCGATCGTGACCTTCGCCTCCGAGAATAGCATAGGCAGAAAGCTTATCAGAAAATTATTTACTATAAAAAGCCTCCTATTTGGGTTATTTTTATGTTGTCGCCGGGCGAGGGGTGTCATTTAAATAGCTCTCTCCTCGAAAAACCGAAGGGAAAAAAAACTCAGATTACGAGTTATCATTCATTTCTAGGTTGTGTTGTTTATAAAAAAAATAGGGTTTTACTTCATTTAGTGTTATCAAAATAGCCCCAGTAGAGTTACACTAAGTGGAGGAATGGAATGTTGTAACTAATCATTAATTGCTCAGAATTCAGAATCAAAACATAATGGGTGGTGTGAATAAAAATTTAGTGGGAGTATGTTCTCAGCTTTTTGGAAGGTCAAGTCAATTTCGTAAAGTTCAATGACAGCGCTTCACTCACATATTTTGACCGTTGAGTGTTGCTTCCATTTTGATGTGAATAAAAATGCAATAGATTGAGGGATCTCTTGAAGAACTTGAATGTGCCTTGGAGGTAGGGTAAACTACGATAATACGAGCCTCCTCCCAATAGAGAGCTCCCTTCATGAAATTTGTCCAAAAGCTAAGCATTGCTTTTCAGACAATAGCGGTATTTTAATAGAAAAAATCGATCATATCTTTTGTTTGTATCGTATAATTCATTTTCAAAAAGTGTTCAGTAGTGTTCGAGAAAAAAAATTGGTGTAATGTGTGAAATTTCTCAAGACACTAGAAACTTAGAAGATAAGTGATTTTCTTTGACTTTTAGTAATTTAATTAAAATTAAGGCTTAATGTAACAATAATAATACTTTAAATAATAAAATACTTTATTATTTCAAAAGCAAAAGTAAGAAAAAATTGTGATTTATTAAAATATATTGGGACTCGTTACTGTGACGAAAAAATAAGGAAATCCAATAACTCGCCGGGCAATGGGAGGGAGGTATTGGGTTAACAAAAAATAATCAAATTCTAGTAACGATCCCAACCGATTTTTAACCTACAATTTAAATATGGCATTTTATTTAGATGGACTTTTTACTAATTTCATTTCTTATTAATGTTTTATGCAATAAGTATTTAAGTATATTAATTCCAAGCTTTGCTGTAAATACTTTTACATATAGAAATATGCCAATAGGACTCCTATTAGGTATGTTTTCACAACCAAGACAATGCAATTTTTGTCCGACCTTCCTAGATTGATAGCCTTAGATTCATGATCAAAATAAATTAATAAAAACCAATCAACGGGCACACAAACTTTTAATGTTAACATATGAAAACCTTTATGTTTCCGAATTTTTATTGTCCTATTTGTTGTTGTTTCGTACAGCATCGTATAGGCCAAGCTACCAATTTTTTTGTTTACTTTATAATTATGTTTTATGTTATACTATTCTAACATGTTAACACATACGTATAACCTTTTGAATAAAATTATGTTTTAGAGCTAAGATTTGTTCATTCCATTCGTTGTTTATTCATTAAAAACCCATTGATCTACCAACAAGAAAACAATGGACGCAAATATACAACGTTATTTATTTTTGTTAATTTTGTATGGCTTTGATTAATTTTTGTCATGAATTTATTTAATAATGTTTTCCTTTTTACCTTTTAAGTAAATTAACTTTACAATAACGGTGATTTCATTTGTATGTTATGATTTATATCGTGGGCTCGTTACTGGAACGCTAAGGGCTCGAATTAGGAACAGGGGAGGCTCGGTACCGGCTTATGTATGTCCCATTTTATACTTTAATTAAATTTATCAAACTTGAGTCGTATACTTACAAAAAGTTTTTGTTTATATCAAACAGCAATAGATCTAGCTTTCCTTAAATGTTAAAATTGTTTTCATATATCTAAGTAATTGGTGGTCGCCGTGGCGTAGTGGGTGAGTGCGTCGACTCCTACGCAGAGGGTGCCAGGTTCGATACCCGAACTTACCACCTTTGATAATTCACGGCTCCACCTCTTTCGAGGCACTGACAATGCTTCGCCGTGCGGAGTCGTCATTAAACTGTAGGTCCCTTCCACGCGTGAAAGAACAATAGAACGCACCACACACGTGGTTGCTGAGAAGCTAGGCCCAGGTCCACCTCGGACTGTCGCGTCACCCATATTATTATATTATATTATTATTATTATTATAATTATTATTATTATTATTATTATTATTATTATTATTATTATTATTATTATTATTATTGTTATTATTATTATTATTATTATTATTATTATTATTATTATTATTATTATTATTATTATTATTATTATTATTATTATTATTATTATTATTATTATTATTATTATTATTATAAGAAATTAATTTTGAGAAAGCAATGAAGTCAAAACTTTCCTTAAGGGCGCTCGCTACTGGATAGTTTACCCTACCTTCTAGAGAAAAAGATGGAGAGAATGAAGCAATTGAGAAAAACTGTTTCGGAAGAGGAATACTTTGACGGATTCAGTGAAGAACCTTCAAGATTCCTGGAATGGAAGCAGACGATTTTATAACCTTTTCACAATTTTATCTGTGCGTGCTGAAAAAATCCCAGACATGTTGTGAAAGAAAAGGGAGGAAGATTTTTCGAAAATTTTTTTTCCATTCTAAGACTGAAAAAACACCAGCGAGACCATCATGATTGTCCGTTATTTAGAGGGGTTGATATAAGTTAACACCAGACACATTCGTACATGACAGATTCAAATTAATCGAATCAGCATCTAGACATCCTCGGAGGTTGCACACGCTGTCACCTGACTCCACGTACCAGCAGAGGTGAAATCGTTACCGACTGTGCCGCCGTAGCTGTTACCCGAGAGACTTGTTTATCCAAGTCTCTATTCTCCCAAATACCTTTGCTACGTTCGCAAACGCACCGTAGGTTAAGTTTTAGGTAGGAAACATTTGTCAAGTTAGTTTTTAGTTTGAGCTTGTTCAATAAAGAGGCTAAGCCTCCTGAAAACTACTTTTTCTTAAACATATTTAATTAATAAAAAGTTAATTTATACAGGAATATCTTTATGCCATGACAGTGATGAATATCCTGTAAAGAGATGTATCCCTTTAAGAGGCGTGTCCGTAAAGAGAAGTTTCACTGTATATGGATGCACACATTACTCTCTGCCATTTGCGTCCTCCTGATATTTTCTTTCTTTTATCAGTTGCTTCAAAAATTATGTATAAGATTGGCACAACTGAACACCACTTAAAGCAAGTCGCATATTCCATTTCGTTTTATTTCAACGCATACCAAACGAAACAAGATAATATAACGTTTTGTTCCGTCACATTATATTTAAACAATCGCTGACAACTAACCTCTGAACGAGTTGTAGCCTCGTTAAGTTGTAATGAATTAAATAGTGTATATATTTCCTAAAGGTGGAAACGCACAGAGTTAAAATTAATTTCACAATAAACTTATTAGAATCGGTTCTGCCCCAACCTGTCGTTTTTGACCTGGTGCGAGGAATGTGCAACATAGAAGTATAATTGTTTTTTTTTTTGTGTTTTCATTGTACTTTCTGGTACGTTTTGATAAGTTTTTCCACAGTGAATGATCGTTGATGTCATGAAATCTTTTTAAGGTTGAATAATACTGAACGTGTTCTTATTTTTAGTCATATCAAAGTTAAAAAACAAGCTTGTGAAGCGTGAAAAAAAAACAACATCGTGTGTAATATGGCCCAACCCACGTGCCTGCATCTTAGCCAAGTAGACCATACATGATCTTTGCCAGATGCATCTATTGCTCCAGCTTGCGTACAATGGGACTGTACAGGCAATGAGAAAAGTGTACATATATGAGTTTTGGTGCAGTTGAACCCAAAAATCGTTCCCGTTAACATCAGGTAGGCCATATTAGGCCCAATTTTTTCGAAAACACAACTGTACTTTAGTTTGTTCAGTATCCTATTTGTTCTGTTTCTTAAAAATGTTTATGGTACTTAAGTGTGTAGGTAAATTGATTTTAATGATAATAAAAGAAAATAATTAAAAGAATTCAATTAAATTGATGGTTTCATTTCGAAAAAAAATAAGGGTGGGCCATATTTGCCGAACTGACTTCCTTTAGTTTTCCTAAATTTCATCGAATCCCAGAAATTATCTTCCATAGAGTAGTGTCCTCTCGAGCTTGAGCCTGTGGTTGAGAAACGTCCCTACTACATGTCTTAAATTTGATTTAAAAGAAAAGTTCGTAGTAGGAAGTATTATATATTCACTGAGCTATGTCTGGTCTTCTAACGCCGATGTATTTTCTGAAGAATGGCATTTCGCATAGATGCTACTTTCAGACATTGCGGCGGTTTAGAAGCCATGAAACTAAAAGCTTGGCAAAGCAGAACTTGTGCACTAGACCCAAATCGTGGAGAGGGATGACGATAAATGCTAACACGTCACTTAGTTTGACATGACTGTACTGTCATTGTCTTGTAGACATAAATAGTTGAGGTATGGATTTCGACGTCAAGAGCAGCAAGAGCTTTTACATAGGTATCGCATTTTACCGATTGGGAGAAGTAAACCTCAAGTCCATAATTGGGCGTTTCTGATCCTTTGGGGGAATGTGGATTTTTTCGCATAAGTATTAACTTGTCAAAGTCATCACCACTATAATCGGTGGAGACTTCGAAGCATTCCTTTTGGGGATCAAGAGGCATCTCCCAAATAGGCAGAACACTGTACAAAACCGGTATGAAACTTGGCTGCGAGTTTTACTCGACAGGAAAACCTACCTACCTGGTCTACGGATTTGACGAATATACCAGACTTCGTAGATTTCTTCTTTATGAAGGGTATTTCGCGAAATTATCTAAAACTGGAAGAAAGCCTTGATCTCAGCTCAGATTATTCTCCAATTATATTGAATATGAGTGATACGCTCGTGAGAAGGGAAGCGCCGCCGACATTAACTCATCGTACAAATTGGCAAGTTTTTAGGAATTACTTGCAAAATCACGTTGAACTTACGATACCGCTGAGAACCCCATACGACTTAGAAATTGAACTTGACAAATTTATTGCATGGAGCAGTACGCCATGCGCAAGAAAGGGACAACTAAACACGTCTTACGACACCCACCAGAAGTAAAGGAAAAACGGCAGGCATGCAAGAAATGCCAACAAACTCGCTCGCCATGGCATAAAACTCGTCTTAACCAATTGTGTAATCTGGCGAAAATCAAAGCATTCAAAAACAATAATTTAAATACTTATCTGCAAAAAAAGAAACTAACTACTCACTCTGGAAAGCGGTGAAGGGGTTAAAAAAAGCTGAAGCACACAAAGCACCAATCCGAAAGAATTTAAACGGGTGGGCAAAAAAAAGATAAAGATAAAGATAATCTGTTCGCAAATTACTTGGGTGGGTCGCCGTGGCGTAGTGGGTTAGTGCGTCGACTCCTAGGCAGAGGGTGCCAGGTTCGATACCCGAATTTATCACCTTTCATATTTCACGGCTCCACCTCTTTCGAGTCACTGACAATGCTCAAAGAGTATTTCCTGTCTAGAAAAAGCTACTACGCCGTTCGGAGTCGGCTTTAAACTGTAGGTCCCTTCCACGCGTGAAAGAACAATAGCACGCACAACACGAGTTGTTGCTGAGAAGCTAGGCCCAGGTCCACCTCGGATTGTAGCGCCACCAATATTATTATTATTAAATTACTTGGAAGAAACGTCTAAGCCATTCGACGGTCAAACTCTTCCTGTCAATTACATAGATTCGACGTATACGATGATAGTTATGTTCTGATAATAGCTACCTTGGCATAGCTCAAGGAGGAACTAAAAAAGCTCAAACCGAAAAAAGCTCCTGGTTACGATTTAATTACAGGAGACATTCTTAAAGAGTTGCCTAGGAAAGCCGTTCTTAAGTTACTCTACTTAATTAATGGCGCTTAGACTTGACCATGTGTCTAGTCAATGGAAAATGGCAGAAGTTATAATGGTACCAAAACCCGGGAAATCACCAACGGACAAAAAGTCCTATAGACCTATCTTACTACTCCCGATAATGTCTAAAGTATTTGAAAAAATTCTGCTTAGACGTTTAATTCCAATTCTGGAAGACAAACAGCTCATACCAAATCTCAAATTTGGTCTTAGAAGTAAACTCAACTATTGACCAAGTACATCGTATAACTGATGTAATAGAAAAGGCATATGAACAAAAGCTCGTTTTTTTCTGCCACATTTCACGATGTTTCTCAAGCCTTTGACAAAGTTTGGCACGAAGGCCTGAAATATAAACTATGACGATCTCTACCGGGGAAACTGTTTAGTATTTTATCGAACTATCTCTCTGATATTTATCAATGGAATGAAAGTACTTCAGAAATACTACAATAGTTGGAAAATTAAAATTAACTGGAAAAAATTGCAAGCTATCTTTTTCACGCAAAAAGAAAACCGAGTAGTAATTTTTTGATCAACGGTTGAGTGGTTAGTAGGGAAAAGTCTGTTAAAAATTTAGGCATATATCTGGATACCAAACTGACCTTTCAGGAACATGTTACAAGAACAGTGAAAAAATTTAACATTTCAATTAAAATGCTCTACCCCTTTATAAACCGAAAATCAAGGCTGTCTGTATATAATAAAGTTATAATTCATAAGCTAATTTTCCAAGCCATGGGGAAGTTGCGCGCAATGTCACATTAAGAAATTCCAAATATCGCAAAACAAACTGCTAAAGATGATACTAAATCTGCCTTGGCATCACTCAACACAAAATTTGCACAGAAGGGCGAATGTTGAATACGTTTTTCAAAAAGCCTAAAAGCTAGATTCTTATCGAGATGTGAACTTGCCGATAACCCACTCATAAAAGAACTTAATCTAGCAACGGAGGCGGCACCTCCATAGCACAGCATCATTATATGAATAGCCATGTTTTTAGTAGCTTTAAATTTATTCTTGTTTGACTGTTATTTTTTTTGTTATTTATTTATTTATGTACTTAGTTATTTGTTTATTTATTCATCTATTTATTTACTTATTTATTTATCTATTTATATATTTATTTATTTGTTTATTTATTTATTTTCTTATTTGTCTATTTATTTATTTTTTACTTACTAATTGTAATATATATACACAATACAATTTACATGAAGGTTTTTTTTTAATTTTTTTCCTTCAAAAGCATTCACGAGCGACTAAAAATTTTAAACTTTAATAATATTATTCCAGCAAGATAAATATGTATCAAATCTCTACACACACACTTTATAATGTATGAAATTTACACTGGAAATAAATCTATCTATCTATCTATCTCTCTGATACGATCTTCCGTATGAAGCAAGGAACTAAATACTCTGCCCTTAAAAATATAAATGCTGGTGTACCGCAAGGGAGTGTTCTTGGCCCTCTGCTATACCTACGGTATACTAGTGATTTACCACAAGAAAAACACACTGTTCTAGGCACAATTGCTGACGACACCGCTATTTTGGTAACAGTCAAAACGGTTGAAGAGTCTACAGCATAATTACACCGTTCACTAGATCGGATACACGAATGCATGAACTTATGGCGAATTGTTAGTAATGAAAGCAAATCAGTCCATATTAATTTCACTTATAGGCACGTTCATAACTTGCCAGTTTACCTAAATCGTGTCCAAATACCCTTTGGCAATGAAGCAAAATACCTCGGGATGACTCTTGACGTGAAACTCAAGTGGAGGGAGCACGTTAAGAAGAAACGTGCAGAACTTGACATGACATATAAAGATTTGTACTGGCTTATTGGTAAACATTCCAAGCTAAGTATTGAAAACCAACTGCTTGTATACAAGCAAATCCTAAAACCTATTTGGACATATGGCGTACAACTTTGGGGTTGTACCTAAGCAAGTCATTTGAACATAGTACAGACTTTTCAAAATAAGGTACTTAGAACTATCGTTAATGCACCATCCTATATCAGAAACGACGATATCCACAGAGACCTAGGAATATTACCACCCCAAGATGAAGTTAAGAACTTTGCTTATAAACATAAGCGCCGCCTAGAAGAGCATATAAACTCTGCAGTTTACCCGATCCTTGAGGAAACTAATGTCTTGCGCCGACTACAAAGGACTAGACCCCTTGATCTCGTGCGTTAGTCTACACCCGCGCATGGTTGCGGTGTTAGCAAGAACGTTCATTCGAGAATAACCTGCCGATCAGTACTTAAATCATGAAATACGAACTACTGTATACGAATACTTAGTTGTACTCTTAATAAATTCAGGGAGCTGGTTTTAGTGAGTAAAAATCTCACACTTCTATGTGCGAACGTTCGCCATAGAGTCTTGTCGAAGATTTCAACCTACCCACGAAAAAAAAGAAAAAGTCTTGTTTGGAGTTTACGCAGCTTGTCTTGACATCGAAGTTACGTACGATCGTCGACAATGATGTTGAAAAACCGTGCTACGCCTTGTAGTAATCTAGTTTCGACATTTTGAAAACTTGATTAAAATACACAAACACATTTTTTTGGTGTGCTTCCGTTTTGTGGCATTAAATGGCATTGGAATCCCGGGTCAGCAATGTAGGGAAGGAATATGTTCATCCTTTCAATTCCTGGTATGGCACCACCACGGGTTTCTTCAGGAATATCGAAAAGGAACTGATTACTCAACCGTTCCATGTTATGTAACTCGAGTGTTTACAGGTTCTTGTTATTATCCCCTGTGTGCTCGAAACGCCAGGAATTATAGTTTTTGGTTTTTCTTTAGTCTTCAAACGTCAACTTGAGGGAAAGAACCTTCTTTGAGTAACATTTTTATGCACACCAAATCGAGTGACCCCATAAGTCCCTCATAAGTGTTCGTTCGGAGTGTTCCTTAAGCCTTTATTCACACCCCCCAATGTGCAAACTTAAAACAGGCGTTAAAAGACTTCCGAATAAAGGTTGCTAAGCAACAATGTGGCATGTGCAGAAATGAAGTATTACAGATATAGCCGACTTCACAGCTGATTGCCCCCTAGTCCATCGACGAATCTGAGTGCCTTTTTGACAGATATTCATGAATTTTTGACAATTATTCACGAAATAACGTAAATGCAGTCCTCTGATTGGTCAATTTGGTTTATGAACACGTTATAAAAAACAGTTGTCAAAAATCTTAAGGGGCAAGAGAGGTAGAAGTCGGGCATCTCTGTAATACTTCATTTCTGGACATGTGTATGCTGTAGTCTGTGGGAGAATGAGCAAGAGCTGCTTGTCGGCTTACAAACAGCGACTTATTGAGAAGCCATTTCATAAATTTCAACCTTCCCCAAGCATTGTAGTTAATTCGTGAGAAATTACAGAACACAAACTAGGAATGTGAGCACTGTCGTCAGTGTTATGTGACACATTCGACAAAGATGACACATTTTGCTAGTTCTCAGCGTGTTCATGTGACTCGCTCGGGAACGTACACTTTCAATTAAAGCTAATTTCCCGATTCATTCCAAGAACAGTCCGCCTCCGACGATGCATTTTTATGAAATCGCACACTGCTTCCAGCAACTGGCAAATTATATTCGTGGACCCCAGCTTGTGAACACAGCCAATTCAGATGCACGCAGCGCCACGGAATGACAAATTTAAATCTAGAAGGCACCGGGAAGAATTTCAAAGAAGTTTCCAGCGAAAACTCTTGTCTGAACAGACATTTCAATCACAAACATGCTTCGGAGTGAGATTTCTATCCACGTTGAGGAGTGGCCTTATCGTTTATTTATAGGCCTTATTTATCAGCTGATACTGATAATTGATTAATGCACACGTCGCATTGCACAACCCGCCACACATTCATACACAGATTTTCAGACCCTTATCGTGTCAGATAAACTATCTGATAGTCTCCAATAAATCAGGCAGCACGTCATCCAGCCCCGTGGAAGTCAGTGCCACGGGAACTCCTATCACGGAATCTAACCTCTTTCAGAAGGCACACTCGTACAGCCCTCCGTCGCACTTGACTGTCGTTCAAATGTCAAAAGTAATTTCCAGCAACAATCAGCTGCTACGGCGATACAGTGAAATATTCAACATGCCCACGGAACATATAATCATTCCATAACATGCAATCGTACGAAATTGTACACGCAGACACTTGACACTCCTGGCACACAAGTTGTCATCAATAATTAAATTACGAGCGGATAGCAGGAGCTTAAGACTCGTCAAACTCACCTTGTATCGTTCGAAGCCCTTCAAATGGGCTTCGGTCAGATATTTCACTCCCAGCATTCTGCGGACGCAACGTGCTGACCTAGTTTCGAGCACTGCCTGACGGTATGGGAAGATGAGCACTTGCACTTGCACTTGCACTTGCACTTGGAAGACCACTTAAACGATCCCGACGTCACACTGCTGTCGGCGTGTATCACCACCAGCTCGGCCGACCTCGCACAATCCACTGCACGTCTCGACTATTTTCAGCCACGAACTGAACGATTGATAAAATTTTTAAATAAGACCACAATCGCGCGATTTGTGTTTATCTGACGGATAGCGAGTCCCGATTTTGACACGTGCTATTTTCAGCCGAATGTACCCCGATGCCTTGTGATAAGATAGCTTGTCCACGACAACGGAAAGAGTGAAAAAAAAAGTCCAGCTGGAGTGCGGGACTCTATGTTTAACTTGGTCTGTCGTAAGACTTGTGGACGGAGTGTAAAGAACGCGACTGGGGCGGCTGTCGGTCGGTAGCAGACTAAGTGAGCACGCAAGTGAAATGCTTTCGGATGTTCGACTGACTGACACACTGCTGCTCGGCCCTAGCATTGAGCGACAACAGAGAATCGAAATCGACTGCCGTTCTAGTTGTTCTTTTGTGTTGTTGCTGTTTTGATTATTCTGCTTTACGTTAAATTTAATTAGTGTCGGTGGCGATTACACTCTCTGTGCTCGGAGCAGGAGATTACTCGTATTGATTCAAAAAGTTTGGCTCCGTTGCTGATAGTGATGCGGTTAACAATAATCGCCGTCCAGTCGAGGGCGGCAGAAGAATGATGCCTTGATCGGGTGTCTTTCGCTTGGTTGCGACAGTCGTGGACTTCGTTCACGAGTGGCGAATCACTGATTGACGGGGTTCATAAATAAAGGCGAGCTACTATATCTCTCAGCTGGGTTTTTTTTTGTCACATTTATTTATTTTCCAAAATATGTTCTCTGTCAAGATTGATAATTCACAATCAACAAATATTCCACTTTAAACAATTTTATCATTTCTAGGCGACTAAAAGCGAAACTAGCTACTCGGGAATAATAAAATAAAAGGAACAGTGGACTCCCTTCAAGTCGAGTTTTCACGGGATACCATGATCTGTTCGAGTTAGAGGCTGTTTGACTTAGAGAGGATGTTTAGTATGGATTCTTGAGGGGAATGGGTGCAAAATTTGGCGAAAAAATTTGAGTTGGAGGGAAATCCATTTAGGGAGAGTCCACTGTAATTCAAGGGAATAAAATGAAATAGTGATTCGGTGATGCTTCAGTTCTAGTTTGTAACCAACATTAGTCAAACTGCCCCATCATAATGGGCGTCGGGGACTTACGTAATCTTAAGCAATCGTGAGAAAACACAGAAATGGTACACTGGACTACAATAACCCTACTTCGTTCAGTTTCGTTTACTTTAATTGGGAGCATAATGACGTCATGATAAGTGGTTATAAAATTTTTTGACTTTAGGCAAATAGGTCTTAAAGAGATGGTGTACGAAAGGCGATTCACACAATTGCCTTCAAAAAATGGATTTAGGGTTTTTGATTGGTTTTAACTAAATTTTCTCTATCAAAAATCTTTCGTTTGGTTGAAATGACTTATGCCCGAAACACGCGTTTGCGTTGGCTTTCAACGCTCACAATTCAATGGCCAGGCACAAAATACAGCGATGGCCTGCGTTAGTGAAAAATGGGAGAGATGGAAGGATCGTAATAAAACGTAAAACGTAAGGATATTGTGTTAATAACGTTAACGATAACGTGTTGGATATTTTTTGACAGAGAGGGCGCTGTGGAGTGACTTTCTCCCAAATTGAGAGATTTTCTACCAAATTGAGAGTATTTTGTGTCAACTGTCGTTTGAGAAATGAAAACAGCTGATTAAAAATAATTTAACGACAAAAGTCATTTCAAATGAGTGACTGCAGAAAGGCGGCAATATTTTTCATCTCGCAGATGAGAGAGAGAACAGCTGATAAATTGAGTATTTATTTCAACGCAGTGCGTCATCGCACTCTCTCCTATCTCACTATTGTGTTTCAGGCATTAAGCAAACTGCTTCCAGTCGTTATAATTTAGTCAGAAAAATTCATATTTAAGTCTTAAGTTACTGTCTTTCTGTGTTTCAGTTTCTGACTTAAGACCTTATTGCCTGACATAAGATAATTTTGTCAGAAGCAGTTATACGGTTTATGAAAGTTGACGATGCTTCTGACTACTTTCTGTTTAGTTCTCGTATAAGCTTATTTTCTTCCAGCTACGTACGTTCCGCTAATTGAGATCGTTTTGCATCTGTGGACGCCAACGGAGGGTGGTCTGATTTTACCGCTTTGTCCCTCGAAGCTTTCCGAACTTTCCAAGAGCTTTCGTTTTCATTCGCCAAATATTTTTCAAAATTTCCAAATGTTTCGTCGCTGCGCTTATAAGTTTTCAAATCGAACAAATCTCTTTACAAATCCAGTACGCCATTAATGCCTGAGACACAATAGTGCGTTTGCCCTGGCGTTGGCTTTCAACACACACAATTCAATGGCCAACCACAAAATACTGCGTCGATCTGCGTTAGTGAAAATTGAAAGAGATGAGAGGATCGTAACAAAACGTAAAAGGTTGGCCATCGCACGTCATTATTCAACATGTTGGATATTTTTTGACAGAGAGGTGCGCTGTGAGAGAGATTCTCTCCCAGATTGAGAGTTTTCTTCCAAATTGAGAGTATTTTGTGACAACTCTCATTTTTGAAATGAAAACAGCTGATTAAAAATAATTTAACGACAAAAGTCATTTCAAATGAGTGTATGCAGAAAGGCGGCAATATTTGTCATCTCGCAGATGAGAGAGTATTTATTTCAACGCAGTGCGTCATCGCACTCTCTCCGTAACATGAAGTCGGCTGACGGCTGAGGGGGTTTTTCTAAACGTCAGACTAAGAAAGGCCTGCGTAATCCATGTTCATTAATGCAGATTTACGATCATACTAAGTTAGGTGAACTGCACTACCTACTGTTCATAAACGTCAATATGTCATAAATGTCGGGCAGATTGTGCAGTCATGATTTTTTGACTGCAAAAAGGGCGGGATTGGAGAAAAATCTTGAGAATAGGCATTATTTCAGAACTATTTTTACTCGCATTATATACACACTCAGATATATATTTTATTATTACCTTTACATAATAGTATTTTTTGAAGGGAAAACAAAGGTTCTGTATGGAAAAGTACCCATATAAGGCTATTAATACAAAATAGAATTTGTATGGAGGCCGAGTTTAACGCCGGCAAGAAGAAAAAAATTTGATTGTGGAGGACAGTTCTGTCCAAAATGAAGGCAACATATCCATTTTTGGAGCTAGTTGTTCGGGACATTAAGAAAAAATTTGAAAACTTAATGACGACCTATAAGCGAATAAAATATCGCAATAAGTAATCTGGAGTTTTTTGGAATATTTGATAAAGTCTACGGTGGAAGCCACAGTGTATCTCCTCCACAAAACATCCTTTGTTCAAGCTCGTCATTTCTACATGAGCAAAATGAATCTGCTGAGGACGAAAGCCTTTTCGAAACACCAACTAGAAGAAAACGTACTAAGGAAGACGAACTCCTTGCATTTTTAAAGAAGGAACCAGAAAAGCACGACTTAAAGCACAAAGAACTTAAAGTAATCGAGAAACAAAAAATGGAAACTGAAGAACGCAGATTGGAGCTAACCGCGAGCCTTTAAGAACTATTAACTCAATCAAATTGAAAGAAACGTACGATTACCTCATGCAACATTTGAATACCTGATTTTTTTAAAACCTTAATTTATAAATGAATTATATAATAAATGAATTATATATTATACCTTATGAACAAAATAGCATAGCAATCTGATTTATCTTTTGTTTTGCTTCTTCGTTTGTGCTTGGGTTGTTTTGACTACACTCATTCCGAGCGTGCTCATCAATTTCTGTCCTAGTCCGTCTTTCTCTATTATAATATTGCGTAAGACGATGCAAGTCATAACAATAAATTTTAAATATTTCAGGTCTTTTATTTCAACATGTTTTAGAATTCTGAACTTTTGTTTTAATCTACCAAACGCCTGTTCAATACAGACCCTTGTAGAACTATGAATAAATTGAATTTCCTTTCCATAGAAGAAAGACATCCATTGTCTCGGTAGGGGACAAGAAGGTACACAAGTTGTAAGTGGATACGCTGAATCACCTAAATTAAGACCACAGCCTACTACATCCTCCGAATTAGCCCTTAACTTCTTCCCGATTGGACTACTTTCCCAAACGTTAGCGTCATGACAACTTCCCGGAAAACCGAAAAATACATCGATGAATTATAGGATTTATTAAGTAACTTTTAATTAACTAGATAAGTGACGTTTACTTGAAGATTACTTGGGCATATTCTTTTTCTATTGTAGTAGCTTACTTTATCACAAGAAGGATCAAGGATGGGAATGTGACTACAGTCCCTACAACCGACTACATAAGGAATTGTATAGATTCTGGAAGCCCTCCATGATTTTTTTGCGTTCGTTTGTACTTGAAGGCCATTTCATAAATTTCCGCCTCAACTGATATAAAAGTTGAGTTATTTCCAAAAAGTAATTAAATGCAGCTCCAATTGCAACATTGAATAGATTGGACAATTCTCTGAAACACGAACCGTTGGCTAGTTTCCAGATCGCTAGGACAGGACAAAGCTATTTTCAGTGCTACTTTTGGTCGGCCGGTGGTCCTTGTTTTCCATAAAATGTTTAGCTCCTTTTCAACAAACTATGGATAGGAATCTTTGAACTTATTTATTTTATATTTTGCATGGGGAATAACTTACATTGAATGTGGATCTGGATATCCTAAAATTGCTTTGAAACACATCGTCGGATAACTTTAGAATTATATTTATAAAGCATGGATTTTTTGGAATAACTCTATATTTTCTCAGACTTACAAAACTTTTTAAAATTTTATTCCTCGTTTTTGTTCGAGAAATATTTTTTTGCAATTTTTTGTTATGTTTTTTTCCGCCAGTAACTCAAAAATCAAACTTCGTATCATTTGTCTTGCAGCCATTTCTGACGTTTATGAACACTCAATGACTGATGACAATCGTTCTAAAGCAGGGCTGCAAAAATTCTGCAGCCTGCTTGTGTTCAGAAACGCATGAGCGATTGTACTAGCGCAGATTTCCTACGTTTATGAAAACACCCAAAATCATAAAACAGCTGTCAACAGAACAATTACTCATTTCAGGTGATAGTTGCAATACGAACGAGTACTCAAGTTCATCTTTAAATTAATATAGCTAGCCTAAAAAAATTCAAGAACTTCTGATTTCTAAACAGAAAAAAATATCAGTAATTAGCTGTCATTTGAAATGTTGACGTTTCAGTGGGAACACACAATTGGATTTCGAATTTTTTTTCCCGAATCGATGAATTTAGGTGCGGTGTAAATGTAGGTACATTTGCATTTTTTTTCCTCAATTACCTTCCAAGCCCATCCACACGCCAATTGGCAAGTGCGATCCTTCGTTTCCCCACGTCGGTATTGGTGGACCATTTCTTGTAGACAGCATATGCTTTGTCATTCTTTTTTATTTCCTTATTTCAACTGCAGTTGGGCCTTAATGGTACGGGTCACAGAAACTTGTTGTCTTACAAATCAACTTATACTGTTAACATATACATACAGTGGACCCTCCCTATGTCGAACTCTCCCTAAGTCGAAACTAAAACTTTATCTCGAACTTTTTCGACATATTTTACAGATACTTCCCTCAAATTTCCGTGCAAAAACCTCTCTCTAAGTCAAACTCTCTCTAACTCGAACAGATTATGGTATCTCGTGACAATTCGACTTGGGGGGTCTTACAAATCAACTTATACTGTTAACATATACATACAGTGGACCCTCCCTATGTCGAACTCTCCCTAAGTCGAAACTAAAACTTTATCTCGAACTTTTTCGACATATTTTACAGATACTTCCCTCAAATTTCCGTGCAAAAACCTCTCTCTAAGTCAAACTCTCTCTAACTCGTAGGTACAGATTGCGACTTGTCTTGATCTGATATTTACTTCTGCAGAAAATTTCCCACGGCTCCACAGCTTTCCAGATCCCATTCTTGAAGTAAAGTAAAGGTTATGTTAGGTTGAGGTGGCTGACTACCGCGCATACGGACAGCAGACACACTTAGGCCAAACATAGGTCCATTGTGTTACTACGCGGATCTTAGGCCACCTTTTCCGCAAACCAATTCTTGCTTCTGATAAAGCGAAGGCTGATTCTGATGCTGCTCAGTTCAGCCAGATGAACAAAGAAATGGGCCCCCAGAAGTCTGAATCTACGGGATGGGGGAGCACTGCAGCTGCATAGCAAGTGATCAATGGTTTCTTCCTCATCCTCGTCCTCGCAGCTTCTACAGAAATCATCATAGGGAAGGCCTAGTCTAGAGGCGTGAGTTCCGATGGAACAATGCCCTGTTAAAACGACAATAAGAGATCTAAGGTTTGGCCTGCTTCATCTGATCAAGCTGAGCGATCGCTTGGAATCGATCATAGGCCATAGTTGTTTGGAAATGAGGCATCCTGTGCCTAATATCCATCCGCTGTTTTTAGAGCAAGAGTTTCAAGCTATAGCAGATGTTTTATAGTAGCGATATGCAAGGAGAGTGGGTCTCCACCCGGAAAGAGCACGGAGTTTGTGCCCTTTCTGGGGAGCTCGTCCGCTTTGGAATGTCACAGTGTCCCAACATAAGTTGGATGCTAAAGTACTTGGCCATCTCGTTAAGAGATAGGCGGAAATTAAGAGAAGTCTTGGAATTAAAGCTGACTGAATCCAGAGATTTGATCGCTGACTGGCTATCGGAACAGACGATATCTGTGCGCGATATTACATTGTTTTTCAGCCAGGACAGGCTTTCCTTAATCGCTAAAGTTTCAGCCTAAAAGACGCTACAGTGATTAGGTAGTCGCAAAGATAGCTGGAAATTTAGATCCTTGGAATAGACACCAGCACCCACACCTGCATCCATCTTCGATCCATCTGCAAAGATTCGCAGTGAACCTTCCAGAGTTTGGTGCTCAGACTCCCAGTAAATGTAAAGTAAAATAATTGTTAAATTCCAAAATAGCACAAGGGATCCAACCAGAATCTAAGTGGGCCACAACTGCTACAATGGTGGTAATCTCCCAAACCTAAATTCCAAAATATTCAAGACTTTTCTCAAAAATGTCTTCCGATGAGCAACCAAGCAACAGAATACCAGAGCTTCCAATGCACTCGAAAATTGATTTAAAAAGTAAATTTAAACTTTAGCCAAAAAGCAAAACTGCATGCTGCTGAACCGGAGGTGGTTGCAATTGCAATTGCAGCCATAAAGTCAATATTACACTTGCTATTAGCGAGGTACTAGCCAATATACTCAAACCACAATAGCGCGTCCGGGTGGTCGTACATTGACATTTTCTGTTGAATGCATCTAAATCCTCCTACAATTAGACAAGAAGCAAATTACCTGACTGGTACGCATTAAAACTGGACACGGACACTGCGTCTAGCCAATGAAGCCAGAAGACGTGTAGCTTTCCATAATGACTTCGAAGGTAACAGTACTACACCACCTCGGTATCTGCCCAGCCCTTGCAGAAACTAGAAGAATAATACTAGGGGTTCATTATTTTAACGACCTCCAAACCTAACGCAAACATCAAATGGTTATAAAATGTTCAAAGCAGACATCTGAGTGCGACAACATTTACTGAAACAGGGGAACTACAGTAAGATCAAGGTGGAGCCCGCTTACAAACCCGAAACGAGTGGAATGAACGTACAGTTTTATACCGACTAGAAAAAGGTCAAATTTAAGAAGCCTTTTCTGGACAGCTATTCCTCTTTGAAAATTGTCAGTGACTCGAAAGAGGTGGGCTGTGAAAATATTTTTGTTGTATCAGGAATCGAACCCAGACATCGAGATTCGATGTTTTACGAGTCGTCACGTCGCATATGCCCACAACGTCTCATATCTAAATACTAACTGCCAAACTTAGCAAGTATCGATTTCCAAAGCACGAATACGTGGTAAAATCGGATTCTTATAGTCAAATTTTAAATGCCACCCGTATTAGTTTCGAGACTAATTAATTTCATTTAAATAATAATAATGATAATATCGGTGGAGCTATAGTCCGAGGCGGACCTGACCCTAGATTCTCAGCAACCACTCGTGTTGTGCGCATGCTATAGTTCTTTCAGGAGTGGAAGGGACCTACAGTTTAATGCCGACTCCGAACGGCGAAGTTGAGAAGCTTTTTCAAGACAAGAATACTCTTTAAGCATTGTCAGTGACTCGAAAGAGGTGGAAGCCGTGAATTATGAAAGTTGGCAGATTGGGGATTCGAACCTGGGACCCTCTGCGTAGGAGTCGACGCACTTACCCACTACGCCACGCCGGCCCCAATATCATTTAAATGTGGCCCTTAATGTACGTTACATCATTACCGAGGACAAAATGCCATCCCACGAGTTATTTGCAATCCTTCGAGGGAACAATTTTAACCTTAACTGGCTACACAAGCAGTCGCAAGGCCAATGATTGATAAAGTTGCGTAGCTTCATACATTCCCACATAATTGGCCTATCTCCTTGCTCCAAATGGAAAAATAATGATTGTTACAGAATTTAAATAATAAATTACTTTAAAATTTCATCGATACATTTGCCCTCAATTTTCGATTCCGACGTCAGGTTACAAACTTTACCACCACTCCAAGTTCTTTTCGGTCAGTCTCCATCAGGCAATTAACTCTCGTCGAACGTAATTGAATTTATTAATAATTTCTGAGTTAAGGCATTACACAGTCGACTTGGCTGAACCTTAAGACCAACTTTTCGTTCTCACTTCTTCCAACCCGTTCCAAAAGTTTCCACCTAAATCGATCGATTACGAACTCGATGTTGACATGCAGGGCAGCCGCATATGCCTGAATGGACATTCTCCCACTATGCATGAACTGGCATGAACTATCGCTTACTATGGGTAATCTTTGCAATGGGAAATTTAAAGCTAGAAGTTTGGTTTTCCTGGAATGACCCAAGGGCTGGGTGCTGTGCGTGTTAGATTTCACACAAATCTTTCATGTTTGTCTAAATCTTTGACATGAAGTTTTGACTGCGGGAATGAAACGTGCGTCGTGGTCATGTGACGGGAAACGATTGAAGGAAAATTGTTTAAGAGTATTTTGTGGTCGTAAGGGACATGCAAGGAAATTGTAGTTAGTCGACGAGACTGTTCGAAATTGATTTTTTGTGACCAGTCGCAGAATTGAAAGGAAGAAGCTCTCGCCAAGTAGTCTTCAACATTTGCACTCTATTTTAGTCGTTTTCTGCTTAACTTACGAATCCACCATGCACATGACACAAAATATCGTGCCTCAGTCTACTGAAACATTATTTTAGTTGCTACTGTAATCAGACTAAATTTGACCTAATTCATGATAGTTGCAGTCTGCGCTTTACTGTGGGTGACACACACCGGATAAAGCGAAACGTGTTTTTTGTTTCGTGAAACTAGAGATCATTGTTTCTTCTGATGAAACAAAACGTTTTTGTTTTGAAGCGTTTCGGTGCTGGCTGTGGGAAATAATGCCATTGAATACAAGCAACACACACCGAATGCAACAAAAATATACAGACCATAGCAAAACAGAAAAATATGTTTCTGTTCCGTTAGGTAACCTGTTAATTTTTACGATAATTCGTATTTTGTTTTCTGATAGCGTTTTCGATGAATCAAGGTAAATAATCAAAAGTTTCAATTCGCATTCTGGTGTAATTATAAAATTTTTCAGGATAAGTTCTTCTCTGCTATTTTCAAGTTTTTTATCACATCCTCCGCCATTCGTTTTAGATTGCAGTAAAACTTCCCTATAGCGGACACCAGCGAGACAATCATGATTGTCCGTTATGTAGAGGTGTCCGTTCTATAGGGGTTGATATACACGAATATCTTAATGCCAGAACCGTGACGAATAGCCTGTAAAGAGAAGTATCCATTTTAGAGGTGTGTCCGTAAGGAGAAGTTTCACTGTATATGGATGTACCCACAACTCTTTGCTATTTGCGTCCTCCTGCGATTTCGTTTTCTCAGTTGCTTCAAAAATTGTGTATAAGATTGGCACAACTTCATCGTCAGGGTCCGACCACAGGTTGAACACACTAGGAGCAAGTTGCATATTCCATTTTATTTTATTTTAGCCCACATCAAATAAAACAAGAAAACACAAACGTTTTGTATTGTTAAGTTTTGACTACCGAAACAAACACATTTTGCTTTGTCCGGTGTGTGTTTTCAGGCTTATACAACATGGACAACAATGTCGCCTTAGGGTTCATGTCCTGTGGAAGAAAATTATTCCATTTATTTATCAGCATTTTAAGTTTCCTCTCGTAAATGCTTACTTAACAGTTTGCCTTCGAAACAAAGCTTGTATGCTGAAAAATGAATCATTTTTGCTCATCCATGACTAATGCCGTCCTCCAGAGAGAGATTATAGTCAGACTTCCCAACTACACCCACTGGTTTATTGTTTGCGAGGAACACTAGAAAATGTTCTCCATTTGTTTGTGTCAGAGTGAAGAGTGACAGGGCCAGCGTTACCAGATTATTTTGTTCAAACCTGCTAAAGCTAGGACGAGAATCTGCTAAATCGGTTAGAATGCTGCGATCGATTTCTCCTTAAGAAATACGTTTATTTTAGCGCATTTACAGTGTTGTATTAAGTATTAATTGCGGCGACAGTGGGGTTGTGGGTCTGTTTGTCGGCTTCTAAGCAACTGAACGTAGCTGCCTGGGTTCGATACTCGTTACTAAATAATTTTCTTTACTGACAATACTCAAAGAGTAACAACTATCTAGTAAACATAAATAATTTCTGTCATAGAAGATGCTAATTTATGAAGGATGATCATTTCTAAATTTACATATTTACAAAGTTATTGACTGAAATTATTCGGAATCGAATTCATTAAAGATAGCATTTGATTTGTTGTTGAATGAAGTTGTAACAGCTTTTACTTTCAGAAGTCCCCTGAATTACTTGCAAAATTGGAGCAACATTTTCGTTACAAAAACAGGAAACTGCTAAATCTGGTATCGCTGGAGAAGGTTGCACTTCATTCGTTGCTCTGAAAGAATTGCGCAGAGAATAATTTGGCACAAGAAGAAATCCAGGAGTTGCATATAGTATCTTCAGGGAATCGAGAATTTATCAAAAACTAGTTTAATTTCTTGATAGCGCTGTGCAACGAACGTTTTTCGTGCGGGAAATGTTCCCATTGCAACTCTGTACTCCTCAGGGGTCCTTAAAATTGGGTCAAGAATGCATGCACATGCAGATTAGACTAGATACATCGTAGTATCGCAAATATTTATTATTATTTTTTTTAAATATTTCTTTATTGAACATAAATGAACGGATAGTTAATTTATCCGTCAACATCTTCCGATGACTTTTTTCCCGGATTTCGAATGTCGATTGTGTATATAGTTAGAGAGAGATGTATGCAATTTAGTATTAGTTAATCTGACTTCCTCAATTTGAAGGTTGTCGAACGTATCGCTTTCAGAGAAAGTGCAAATTCAGCTACAAACTTTCAAGGGGTAATACATATCCCTAGCACTTTTCTTGAAGTAGCAAACCACAAATGGGCTAGATTGCCAAGCTAAGCAACATAAAAAATATATGGCCTGAGCCAATCTGAAACAAATGATCTCGTCCGACGAACCTGTCATGTTATCGCTACATTGGTGGCGGTTTGTACGGGCTACTGGATTGGAGATTGTTCAATAGCTCATAGAAATAACTGAATGACCAAAAATACAGGGAAATTGAATATTAATTTTTATTTTGCACAAAAGGAAGACGTCCGCTCTGGACCGTGGACTGTAATGAAAAGTTCACAAAAAGAATATATTTCTCCATTGTACCAGCGCTTCTGTCTCGTACGCTCATTGTCGCGACATCTCGGTCGCAACCACCGCTACCCAGCGCACTATGAAAAGGGGTGTGGCTTGCGCGCGTGCTCTGCTCTGTCCTTCATCGTCCCTTATTTTCGGTCGCAACCACCGCTATCCTTCCGGGAATTGCTCGCGCTGGCTGCTACGCACGTTGTCTGGCTATCGCCGCTCGGGTTGATGATGGTTATTTTTCATGAACAGACATGATTATGATGATCATGTCCGTTCATGACTGCGATTCTTAACAGAGATTATACCATCAAACTAGGTGTCTCATTGTCGTCAGTGCACCAACAAAGCTCTCAGAGGGAAACTTTAACATAATTTCATTTGTGCCTGTGCACCTTTTGGTAGAGCCAGAGAGCACTTAGTAGACCCTTCTAACGCATTTGCGTCAACTGCATTAAAAAATACGACACCTCTTAAAATCATTATTACAACAAGTCGTTTACAATAATCAAGTCGTATAGTAGTCGTATTTATTATATATCTTTCAATTTCACATGATTATTTTCACATGGGTATTCGCCGTCTCACTCCTAACCTGGTTGGGTGCATGTACCATCTCATCTGTAAGATCATCATCCTGGAGAAGATCGAGCAAGACTCGTACGCCAACACTAGAGGCACGATCTTCCAAAAGTCCGTGCAACTTTTAGCATACGCGGATGACATTGACGTGATTGGCAGAATACAGCGAGTCATCAACGAGGTGTTTGTTGGCTCTTAAATGGAGTCGGCCAAAATGGATTTAGCGGTGAACGAGTGCAAATGAAGTATATTTTGTCATCGAGAAAAGACGAACAACATCGACGACTGGGCCAGAACCTCACCATAGGCAGCTATAACTTCGAGGTAGTGAAGGGCTTCGTCTACCTCGGCTCCCAGGTAAACAGTACGAAAAAAATCGGTGCCGAGATTAAAAGCAGAATAACTCTTGCCAATCGCTGTTTCTTTGGGCTCAAGAGGCAATTGAGTAGTAGAGTCCTCTCTCGAAGGACCAAGCTAACATTATATAACACCTTGATCATCCATGTCCTCATCTATGGCGCGGAAGCCTGGACAATCTAAATAACTAAATAAAGAGGTCCTTGTTATTTGTGGGCGTCAGGCGTCTACGGGCCATGTACGCTTTATGCCATGTAGACCGTATGGACAATAGAGCTCCGGGCCGAAGAGTCCGAACCTGTGGGACAATGCAACAGAAGACGCCCGCTTTACAAACTTGGCGTGCGGTACTGGAGGAAGGTAGCTAGAGACCGATGTAGTCGGAGAGGCTTGTTGGTTGAGGCCCAGGTGCACCCCGGACTGTGGCTCCAGTTAAGGAAGAAGAATTGCTAATCGGGGTCTCACAGAACCACGACTTCTACCTACCTAGTCCTAGTCTCGCGTAATCATCGATTTTAGAAGAAGAATTGCTAACCGGGGTCTCACAGAACCACGACTTCTACCTACCTAGTCCTAGTCTCACTTAATCATCGATTTTAGAAGAAGAATTGCTAATCGGGGTCTCACAGAACCACGACTTCTACCTACCTAGTCCTAGTCTCGCTTAATCATCGATTTTAGAAGAAGAATTGCTAATCGGGGTCTCACAGAACCACGACTTCTACCTACCTAGTCCTAGTCTCGCCTAATCATCGATTTTAGAAGAAGAATTGCTAATCGGGGTCTCACAGAACCACGACTTCTACCTGCCTAGTCCTAGTCTCGCTTAATCATCGATTTTAGAAGAAGAATTGCTAACCGGGGTCTCACAGAACCACGACTTCTACCTACCTAGTCCTAGTCTCGCTTAATCATCGATTTTAGAAGAAGAATTGCTAACCGGGGTCTCACAGAACCACGACTTCTACCTACCTAGTCCTAGTCTCACTTAATCATCGATTTTAGAAGAAGAATTGCTAATCGGGGTCTCACAGAACCACGACTTCTACCTACCTAGTCCTAGTCTCGCTTAATCATCGATTTTAGAAGAAGAATTGCTAATCGGGGTCTCACAGAACCACGACTTCTACCTACCTAGTCCTAGTCTCGCTTAATCATCGATTTTTTCCGACCCACCCGTGGGATAAATCCTCTGAAAAAGAGATTCCAAGTTATTCAACATCTGGCTACTGGATTGGAGATTGTTCAATAGCTCATAGAAATAACTGAATGACCAAAAATACAGGGAAATTGAATATTAATTTTTATTTTGCACAAAAGGAAGACGTCCGCTCTGGACCGTGGACTGTAATGAAAAGTTCACAAAAAGAATATATTTCTCCATTGTACCAGCGCTTCTGTCTCGTACGCTCATTGTCGCGACATCTCGGTCGCAACCACCGCTACCCAGCGCACTATGAAAAGGGGTGTGGCTTGCGCGCGTGCTCTGCTCTGTCCTTCATCGTCCCTTATTTTCGGTCGCAACCACCGCTATCCTTCCGGGAATTGCTCGCGCTGGCTGCTACGCACGTTGTCTGGCTATCGCCGCTCGGGTTGATGATGGTTATTTTTCATGAACAGACATGATTATGATGATCATGTCCGTTCATGACTGCGATTCTTAACAGAGATTATACCATCAAACTAGGTGTCTCATTGTCGTCAGTGCACCAACAAAGCTCTCAGAGGGAAACTTTAACATAATTTCATTTGTGCCTGTGCACCTTTTGGTAGAGCCAGAGAGCACTTAGTAGACCCTTCTAACGCATTTGCGTCAACTGCATTAAAAAATACGACACCTCTTAAAATCATTATTACAACAAGTCGTTTACAATAATCAAGTCGTATAGTAGTCGTATTTATTATATATCTTTCAATTTCACATGATTATTTTCACATGGGTATTCGCCGTCTCACTCCTAACCTGGTTGGGTGCATGTACCATCTCATCTGTAAGATCATCATCCTGGAGAAGATCGAGCAAGACTCGTACGCCAACACTAGAGGCACGATCTTCCAAAAGTCCGTGCAACTTTTAGCATACGCGGATGACATTGACGTGATTGGCAGAATACAGCGAGTCATCAACGAGGTGTTTGTTGGCTCTTAAATGGAGTCGGCCAAAATGGATTTAGCGGTGAACGAGTGCAAATGAAGTATATTTTGTCATCGAGAAAAGACGAACAACATCGACGACTGGGCCAGAACCTCACCATAGGCAGCTATAACTTCGAGGTAGTGAAGGGCTTCGTCTACCTCGGCTCCCAGGTAAACAGTACGAAAAAAATCGGTGCCGAGATTAAAAGCAGAATAACTCTTGCCAATCGCTGTTTCTTTGGGCTCAAGAGGCAATTGAGTAGTAGAGTCCTCTCTCGAAGGACCAAGCTAACATTATATAACACCTTGATCATCCATGTCCTCATCTATGGCGCGGAAGCCTGGACAATCTAAATAACTAAATAAAGAGGTCCTTGTTATTTGTGGGCGTCAGGCGTCTACGGGCCATGTACGCTTTATGCCATGTAGACCGTATGGACAATAGAGCTCCGGGCCGAAGAGTCCGAACCTGTGGGACAATGCAACAGAAGACGCCCGCTTTACAAACTTGGCGTGCGGTACTGGAGGAAGGTAGCTAGAGACCGATGTAGTCGGAGAGGCTTGTTGGTTGAGGCCCAGGTGCACCCCGGACTGTGGCTCCAGTTAAGGAAGAAGAATTGCTAATCGGGGTCTCACAGAACCACGACTTCTACCTACCTAGTCCTAGTCTCGCGTAATCATCGATTTTAGAAGAAGAATTGCTAACCGGGGTCTCACAGAACCACGACTTCTACCTACCTAGTCCTAGTCTCACTTAATCATCGATTTTAGAAGAAGAATTGCTAATCGGGGTCTCACAGAACCACGACTTCTACCTACCTAGTCCTAGTCTCGCTTAATCATCGATTTTAGAAGAAGAATTGCTAATCGGGGTCTCACAGAACCACGACTTCTACCTACCTAGTCCTAGTCTCGCCTAATCATCGATTTTAGAAGAAGAATTGCTAATCGGGGTCTCACAGAACCACGACTTCTACCTGCCTAGTCCTAGTCTCGCTTAATCATCGATTTTAGAAGAAGAATTGCTAACCGGGGTCTCACAGAACCACGACTTCTACCTACCTAGTCCTAGTCTCGCTTAATCATCGATTTTAGAAGAAGAATTGCTAACCGGGGTCTCACAGAACCACGACTTCTACCTACCTAGTCCTAGTCTCACTTAATCATCGATTTTAGAAGAAGAATTGCTAATCGGGGTCTCACAGAACCACGACTTCTACCTACCTAGTCCTAGTCTCGCTTAATCATCGATTTTAGAAGAAGAATTGCTAATCGGGGTCTCACAGAACCACGACTTCTACCTACCTAGTCCTAGTCTCGCTTAATCATCGATTTTTTCCGACCCACCCGTGGGATAAATCCTCTGAAAAAGAGATTCCAAGTTATTCAACATCTGGCTACTGGATTGGAGATTGTTCAATAGCTCATAGAAATAACTGAATGACCAAAAATACAGGGAAATTGAATATTAATTTTTATTTTGCACAAAAGGAAGACGTCCGCTCTGGACCGTGGACTGTAATGAAAAGTTCACAAAAAGAATATATTTCTCCATTGTACCAGCGCTTCTGTCTCGTACGCTCATTGTCGCGACATCTCGGTCGCAACCACCGCTACCCAGCGCACTATGAAAAGGGGTGTGGCTTGCGCGCGTGCTCTGCTCTGTCCTTCATCGTCCCTTATTTTCGGTCGCAACCACCGCTATCCTTCCGGGAATTGCTCGCGCTGGCTGCTACGCACGTTGTCTGGCTATCGCCGCTCGGGTTGATGATGGTTATTTTTCATGAACAGACATGATTATGATGATCATGTCCGTTCATGACTGCGATTCTTAACAGAGATTATACCATCAAACTAGGTGTCTCATTGTCGTCAGTGCACCAACAAAGCTCTCAGAGGGAAACTTTAACATAATTTCATTTGTGCCTGTGCACCTTTTGGTAGAGCCAGAGAGCACTTAGTAGACCCTTCTAACGCATTTGCGTCAACTGCATTAAAAAATACGACACCTCTTAAAATCATTATTACAACAAGTCGTTTACAATAATCAAGTCGTATAGTAGTCGTATTTATTATATATCTTTCAATTTCACATGATTATTTTCACATGGGTATTCGCCGTCTCACTCCTAACCTGGTTGGGTGCATGTACCATCTCATCTGTAAGATCATCATCCTGGAGAAGATCGAGCAAGACTCGTACGCCAACACTAGAGGCACGATCTTCCAAAAGTCCGTGCAACTTTTAGCATACGCGGATGACATTGACGTGATTGGCAGAATACAGCGAGTCATCAACGAGGTGTTTGTTGGCTCTTAAATGGAGTCGGCCAAAATGGATTTAGCGGTGAACGAGTGCAAATGAAGTATATTTTGTCATCGAGAAAAGACGAACAACATCGACGACTGGGCCAGAACCTCACCATAGGCAGCTATAACTTCGAGGTAGTGAAGGGCTTCGTCTACCTCGGCTCCCAGGTAAACAGTACGAAAAAAATCGGTGCCGAGATTAAAAGCAGAATAACTCTTGCCAATCGCTGTTTCTTTGGGCTCAAGAGGCAATTGAGTAGTAGAGTCCTCTCTCGAAGGACCAAGCTAACATTATATAACACCTTGATCATCCATGTCCTCATCTATGGCGCGGAAGCCTGGACAATCTAAATAACTAAATAAAGAGGTCCTTGTTATTTGTGGGCGTCAGGCGTCTACGGGCCATGTACGCTTTATGCCATGTAGACCGTATGGACAATAGAGCTCCGGGCCGAAGAGTCCGAACCTGTGGGACAATGCAACAGAAGACGCCCGCTTTACAAACTTGGCGTGCGGTACTGGAGGAAGGTAGCTAGAGACCGATGTAGTCGGAGAGGCTTGTTGGTTGAGGCCCAGGTGCACCCCGGACTGTGGCTCCAGTTAAGGAAGAAGAATTGCTAATCGGGGTCTCACAGAACCACGACTTCTACCTACCTAGTCCTAGTCTCGCGTAATCATCGATTTTAGAAGAAGAATTGCTAACCGGGGTCTCACAGAACCACGACTTCTACCTACCTAGTCCTAGTCTCACTTAATCATCGATTTTAGAAGAAGAATTGCTAATCGGGGTCTCACAGAACCACGACTTCTACCTACCTAGTCCTAGTCTCGCTTAATCATCGATTTTAGAAGAAGAATTGCTAATCGGGGTCTCACAGAACCACGACTTCTACCTACCTAGTCCTAGTCTCGCCTAATCATCGATTTTAGAAGAAGAATTGCTAATCGGGGTCTCACAGAACCACGACTTCTACCTGCCTAGTCCTAGTCTCGCTTAATCATCGATTTTAGAAGAAGAATTGCTAACCGGGGTCTCACAGAACCACGACTTCTACCTACCTAGTCCTAGTCTCGCTTAATCATCGATTTTAGAAGAAGAATTGCTAACCGGGGTCTCACAGAACCACGACTTCTACCTACCTAGTCCTAGTCTCACTTAATCATCGATTTTAGAAGAAGAATTGCTAATCGGGGTCTCACAGAACCACGACTTCTACCTACCTAGTCCTAGTCTCGCTTAATCATCGATTTTAGAAGAAGAATTGCTAATCGGGGTCTCACAGAACCACGACTTCTACCTACCTAGTCCTAGTCTCGCTTAATCATCGATTTTTTCCGACCCACCCGTGGGATAAATCCTCTGAAAAAGAGATTCCAAGTTATTCAACATCTGTTGCAAAACTACAATCTACATTCAGATGCCATTGGTCATATGTGTGGATTTCAAGGCGTCGCTATGCGTTTTCTGTTAGCCCATGTCCTAACCCAGGGTCTCAGCAATCTGTCTGCCAAGTTTCATCCAAATCCGAACATCTGTTCATGAGTTAGAGCTCCACAAACGTCCAAACATCCACACCTTCTAATTTTTAATGTGATTATGACTTTTGCCTTTTTTAAATTTGAAAACCCCCGGTTTCCTTACGTTAAATGGACTGATGCACCGTCTACACCTGATTTTAAATAAAAAGAACTACTCACCCAATCATATATTCATACCACACCGAATGGAATGCGAAATGCCTTCGTCCGTGACTTAAAAATGTTTGTTCGCCGGGATGCCACAGATCCGCAGACACTCCCTTCCTGACGGTGTTAATTAAAATTCAATGTTCACACCAATCTGCATGAGAGGTACCCAGCCACACAGACACCGTCCTCGGTCTGGTCTCGACGATCATCCAGTCTGAGCCATCATCCATGCACACGAGCACACACCACCCTAGTCAACGTCCCAGCCGCAGAAGCCTGACCGTGGCAATCCCGCGATTAAGACCCCTAATCCTCCAATTAAAACCAGTCGCTAACCATCCGTGGTGGGGCAGCGAACAGCGCCGGCTCCTTGGACAGCTCACTGCGAGCCTGTCCAACAGATTTATTCGAATAAATGGAAAATATGTCCCTGTCTCGTGCTGAACACGTTACCATATGCCGAGTGCTTAGTGGAGCCGCACCGCACGAAAGGAAGAAGCGAGGTTTTTTTTGGATGAAAATCTCTTAAATTCGCACTAGTCCAGCTCCGTCTCCGTTTCGTTCGCTCGCCATCCACACAGTTGCATGGTAAATTAGATCCTTGAAATATAGTAGTTCCATATATTTCCTGGCGGCCGCCGACGCCGCCGCTGCCACCGCCGCTCCCCACTCAAGCACCATCATCCTTTAATTCTGCGAGGCAGGTTGGTTTGCCTGTGTTTTTTGCTCCTTGTACTCACTTCCGCACTTCATCGCCCCTCGGTCGGTGTCCAGTTTTCAGTTCGCGGAATCCCACCGGGACACGAAGACTTTGTTAAGTTCATGCGGCAGATGAATTGGTAAGAAAGTGCAGCGCAGCGCACTATAAATGGTCGGTCCTTCTGGTTCCGCACTTTAGTAGCAAATGCTGTTTCACATCATAAATCTCGTTAGTCCCTCGTTCCGGGTCTGCATAGCGGCGCGACTCACGGGGGGTGGTTGCTGTCACCGCCGGCGCGGTGCGGCTGTGCTGGTGAGTAAAGGTTCTATTCTGTTTTTTCCCTTTGTCAAGGATTCCCACCACTGATGAATGGACGACGAGACGAAGAAGAATGAACGAGAGAATAATGTTTTGATGAATCTCCTCTGTGGCCGCTGGGGATGGTGAGGAATCGACATTTGAAACCCGGCCCGTGCCGCTGAGCTGCTGAGCGATGGCCGACGCGACGGTGGAATGAGGTCACTAATTTGGGTTCAATTAAAATGAAATTGAAATCGACGAATTCGGAAGAAGAGGAAGAATAAGAAATGATTAAGTTCTCTCAGATCCTGTCGGAGATTATTTCCACTCAATCAGCGTTTGCATTGAAACGCTGATCAAGAAAATGAGATTCTAATCGAAATCCAATGCTGACAAGTTTAGGCCTTTGCGTCAAAAGATTGCATGTACGCCTGTACATAATGTGATACGCTAAGGCGATTTCGATGGACTGACTTCCGGGTCAACGAATCCAAAACATCGTGGCGTGAATGGGGGGAGGGCTGCGATTAGTTAGTGTGGCAACTACTTTTGGAGGGAAATGAATTCATTAATGAATAAATGGTGTACGCGCTAATCAATAGCAAGAGACGCAATCAGGCGGAGTGAATGCATTTTGTTTTGCTGAAAAGTTGGAGTAAACACATCAGTAGAAGTCAACACAATTGTCACCTCGTGTGTTTTAATGCTAATAGCTGGCTGATAAGAAAGAGTGTGGGACAGATTACAAGCTCAGAGGTTTGTTCGTTCTGTAATTCGTTCTGTTATCAGTTTCCAAGGAACTTTGAAATTATTTCGCAATCTACAGCATTGACATGAGCACAGAAACGGTTTAATTTGATTGGAACGTGGATTCTTGCGTGATTATGTGAAATGTTTCTGATCAAGCCAAGCGCCGGACTTATGCGCGTGACCTTATTCTGTAACCTTGGCGCGCTATTGAAGAATGTTTATATGCCTTCCGAGTTTTGTGGATGGGGCATGGTAAATTTTGTAGATAATCTGGTACATGCTCCTTGCCAGAACATACCCTCCGAGATTAAAGGGCTCTAAGGTTGTAGCATAACGACTGGATGACGCAGTTGGTTGAGTGCCTGCCCCTGGTTAGCGGGTCCCCGGCTCAAATCTCAGCGAAAGCAAAGTTAATACGCTTTTATCTGGTTTTCAAATCTGGTCCAGTCACCATTTGCCGTTGCGATCAAATTAACGGCACTATCAGTGCAGTAGTCAATCACTGGTAGTAGTCTGGCTATGGTTATCACAATGGACCAAAATGAGCTAAGTGTGCTGGTGAATTCACTAGTAGCCAGCAGCCCGAAACTACTAATGCACTAAGTTGTTTTGCGAACGACAGCACCACAGTTCTTCATATTCCTTCACAGATAAACGTCCTTCGACTCATAGGCTTACATAGTTAAACACACCTCATACATCTGGACTGCGACTTTTGGGCGTTGTCCAGAAAGTAGTCTTCAAAATGATAGGGGACAGATCCATCACTGAAACAATTGAACACCATCGTAATGTTGCCTGTCTCTCTTTATTTTATCGATATTTCCACAAGCGATGATCAGCTGAACTGTCCGGTTGTGTTCCTCCTTTTAAACGATACAATCGGGATGCAAGTGCATCTAGGAATACCCATCAGTTTATACCCGGGACCAGTTTTGGACGGCTATTGTTTTGGTTTGTGCATTTTGTCTTGCCACGACTGTCTTGAAAAAAATGTATATATAAATTAAGTTTTCGTATTAAGAAAACTTCAAAAAAATATTTTTTTGAGGCTTCTCCTCTTTATTCAACCGATTCTTACAGAAGTTACTTAAAAACTGAAGACAAAGTGTTCTTAAAACTAACTTAACACCTTTGCGGCGGAACTGTGGGAACAAAGGAAAGATAGGAGAATGAAATTGAAGATCTTTGTTTGTCTCTCCAGACGCAAAGTCAGCGAAATACACTGGGAGCGTGTTGGATCTTCTATTTGAAATGTGGGAAAGTGTCGGATGCTTGATGCTAGGAATGTAGAATGGTGTCAGGTGTTTTCCACTGTTGTACTCGTGGAAGCAATCATGTTAGGAATGTGGGATATTATGATGTGTTAACAATGTTGTTCGTTAACTTATATACTAGTGGACGAACTACAGGCTTGGGTGCATTGTCCTCCACGATCGGGCCATGTATCACACGATTTGTTGGGCCACTGATCGTACCATGTTTTTTTTTTTACTTTTTTTGGATTTTGTTGGTCTCTTTTTTTTTTTTTTAATAGACTGCCGCAATGCTGTCCCATATGCCCAGTGAAAGGTGGATACCAGTACCAAGAGCTGATGACTGATGGCAGTGCATACAAATTCACTTTAAATCGGGATTGTGAACGCTGTGGACATACCCGCTGATGGACACCGTTTTTCTTGTTTTATCTTTATTTTTGCTAATAAAACCCTTAATAATCAAACATTGATTTTCGTGTTGTCTTGTTGTGGTGTTTCTTCGTTCTTGTTACAAATTTGTCTGTCTGCAGAACGTTCTTCGTAAGACAGCTGTATACATCGGATGTATACACGGATGTCTAATGCCTTATCCAACTCTACCTTTCTCTCTCATTATTGTGTTCAGAGATTTAAAATCAATGTGCATTGGTAGCTGTGTTTTTTTGCGAGCGTATATACGCTTAAATTTAAATTTGCATGTAAAGTACACTAACAACAAATCCTATATCCGCTTAAGTTACTCATCATATCTATCGCCGCTTAAGAAATAAGCGCGGATAAAAACATAGCTTCCAATCTTTATTTTCTGTGTGTTCATTCCTGAATTTATTCATTCATTGTTTAGGTTGCTGTATGTGGCTTACATTTGCAAGTGTGGTTCATGTATTAGATCATTTTTAATTGTTTTGGCATCCATAACTATGCAATTTTCGGTATACCTAGAGTGTCTCTGCTATACATTCCGTTAAGGTTTCGTAATCGATTCTTTTCATTTGATGAACATTTTTTTTATTTTATAATTATTAAGTGGTTTTGCTTTTAAAGTGATGGTCACGCTACACAGTCACAAAACGAAGATTGTGACCATCAAAGATCAACCATCACCTTCCACGAGCACACCCCTGACTGCTTAGCAAATGTCATAAATGTCGGCGGTGCTGCCAAGATTTTATGATGAATCATTAAGTGCCGATGATAGTTTTTTATTTATACGGTTGCAAAAAAACACATCTAATGTTTGCTACAGACTTGCTTCAAAGTACATTATTAAACCTACTACCTTTGGATGCATTTGAGTACGTTTTTTCCAATAGAATAAGTACGCTGCCTTACCAAAAGGGAAGGAACGCTGTTATTAACACGAAGGCCTTAATTGCATAAAAGACGAACAACATTTGTGACGCTTTCAGAATGATGCACAGAACTGAAGTAGATACACTCACACTGTATATAAAATCGTCATCATCATAATCATCTTCTGACCCACACGATCCAATAAAGGGGTCGCGTAGGTAAACCACCCACGAAAGATCTCCAGACAACACGATCCTCCGCCATCGACTCTAACTCATCTGGGGTTATGCCCCGAGCTTATGGACTTGGTCCAACCATCTCATCCTGGGTCAGCCAAGTGGTCGCTTACCTGATGAATTTGCATTCAAGGCCCGCCTCGGAAGTCGTGATGGTGGGGACATACGTGCTACGTGACCAAACCAACGAATCATAGCTCTCTCTGTTCGGATAAGCAGCTGCTCAACCATGAGTTCCTCGCGCACTATCGCGTTTCCCTCCCGATGAGTATTTCCCACAACAGCACGAAGAAATCTCATCTCGGCAGCTTGTATTCGCGATCTTATTCTTTCGGTCATTACTCAAATTTCGTGACCATAGGTGAACAAATACTGAGTTGAAAACTGCTAACTTGGCTTTCACACTGGCTAACTCGGCCTTCCTGATTACAGATCTCCCAAGATGTGTCACAACTGGCCCAGCTTAACCAATCCCACAGAAAAGCTCAGCATTACTCCTCCCATCACTCGTGAAGAAGACCCCGAGATACTTAAACTTCTTCACCTGCTTCAACGGGACTCCACTAACATGTAGAGTGCATAGAACAGGCGTTCTGGAAATTACCACAACCTCTGATTTGTCCACGTTAACCTTCATCCCAGCATCAGCACATACGGTCACAAACCTATCGAGTGCGTGCTGGAGTTCCGTCTGGGGAGTTGGGGGAATAACTTTCAACTCTCAAAATGTGAAACATTCCTGGACCAGGCTGTACTGCAACATTCTGTCCATATAAACAATGAAACCTTGGCGAAGCTAACGCCCAAGGTGAAAGGTGTTGATTTAGCACCGTTAACCCGAACACAGCTGCTGCAGTTTTTGCATAGAGATTGAATGGCCCTCAAAGGAGGACCTTCAATCCCATACTCCTGCAGAACACTCCAGAGTTTACCTCGCGGAACTCGGTCATATGCCTTTTCCAAGTCTTCCAAGTCTAAACAGCTGTTGATGGATTTGGGCTTCTCAATCCTTGACTCGACCATAGCTCTAGATCGCGCTTCAAAAACTAAGCGTAGACTTTTCCGGGGAGACTTAAAAGGGGTAATGCCCCTGTAGCTGGAGCAGTGTCTTTTGTCCCCCTTCTTCAATAGAGGGGCAATCATCCCAGTTTGCCAAGAGCCATAAATTCTTTTGCCTTAAGCATGTTTGGTCGGATTTCATCCACACCGGCGGATTTGCCAACTTTTAGCGAATCTATCGCCAAAATGACTTCCTGCACCGTTGGTCTATTCTCCGCCCCACTTAAGACTTCGTGTCTGTTATCCTCAGTGCCCTGTTCGGGATTGAGCAGCTACGAAAAGTGCTCGCATCGGCGTAAGATGTTCTCCTCATTGGAAAGCAACAACAAGGAAGTTGCAGTTGCAGAGTAACTCTTGAAAGTGATCTGACGTGTTCAGTCCCAAAGTTTTATTAAAAGTGCCTTCCCAATAACTTTCATCAATAAAATTAAACAACAGGGTTTGTAAATTTTATTTTTCAATTATATACTTACTGCTAATACAAAAAAAAAAAAAAATAAATAAATAAATAAAATGGTACGGTGTGGAAACTGCGAGGAAGACATCTCCACCGAGAGTGATTGTGTCAAGTGCTCCGCTTGCCCAAGGAAACTGCATTTCGGCTGCACTACCATCACAGCCAGAACCTTCAGGGGGATGTCGACAGTGCAGAAAAAATCCTGGAAGTGTTAATACTGCCGCGTACGTCCCACCATAGATCAAGCTCCACAAGCGGAAAAACATCCTGATGCGCATGAGCACAGGAGATCTTCAGAGACCATCAGCGCAGATGTCAAAAGGGACATCACTGAAATTAAGGAAACGCTGAAAGAATATTTAATATCTGTAGATTTCTTGTCTAAGGGATATGATGACGTGAAGGAGACAATACGCAAAAATAATGAGCTCTTACATGCATTGACGGGACAGATCAACGATCTGAAAACTCAATGTGAGCTTAAGGACACGATCATTACAAACATGCAAAAACAAATTAACAAAATGGAACAAGAGGCAATCAAGAACAACATAGAAATTACAAACATTCCTTTTAATAAAGATGAAAACTTGCTGGACGTGGTGAAGGATATTGCTGCTGCGGTAGGTTCTGAAATTAAAGAAACTGACGTTGAAAGCGTATATCGCATTAACACACGACAAACCTCAGAAGCACCGAAGTTAGTGATATCTTTTACTAATTCAATGTGCAAGCAAAAGATCTTGAAATCCGCAAAATCACGAGGTCCTTTGAAGGCGATGAATGTTGTAAAAAGTCTCAATATGCCAAAAATCAGTGAGAGTAGGAAAACCGAAATCTTACACAGCAAAATCTATATAAACAATCAACTAACGGCGACAAACAGAAAACTTTTATGGCAAGCGAAAACAAAGGCCAGAAATGCCGGTTGGAAATTTGTATGGGTTAATGACTGTTGACTGACAGAGGTTTCATGGTGCGATTATCGTCCAGCTATAGCAATCTGCAAAATATTGAGTGGGGTGTACCCCAAGGATCGATACTGGGACGACTTCTCTTCATTATATACGTGAACGATATGCTATCTGTGTTGCAAAATAGCGTTGGCTTCCAATATGCGGACGACACTGCCATAGTTGTGAGCCACAAAGACATTGAGATTGCTACTCAGACAATGCAAACAGAGTTTAACACTATTTTGCGGTGGTGTCACGACAATGGTTTAGTTATTAACTCGAAGAAGACCAAAGTAATGCATATTCGACCCTACCACCTAGTAAGAAATCGAATAAGAATACGATTCCACAATTTTGATTGCCTGCACAAGTCGCATCAAACACCTGAGACAGATGGTTGCGCAGAGTATATAGATACAGTGGACGTCTATCGATATATCGGCGTGGATGTAGACTGCAACTTTAAGTGGGATCACCACATAAGGTATCTGTGCAAGAGACTTCGACAGTCGACATACGCTCTTTACCATCTGAGCAACCACACGTCGTTTGAAGTACTAATGCAAGTTTACTACTCTCTGGTGGAGTCGGTACTTCAGTACGGAATAACAGCGTGGGGTAATGCAGCGCAATACAGAATTATGGAACTCCAAAGGGCTCAAAACCGGATTCTTAAGATTCTCTTACGATCTAAGTATGGTAGTCGCTATGTAGAAAATTTGTATTGTCCTAGTGAAAATCTAAATGTACTAACCGTCCAAAAACTTTTTCTTTTTAATTTCATTAACGAGACCTACAACGACCAACGCTTTAAACAAGCGATTGATCACGGCGTCAATACAAGGCAAAGGGTAAATGGACTACTGAAAATACCAAGAATACACAACTCATATGGAAGAAAGCAACTTTCATTTGCGGTGCCAAGAATATACAACCAACTTCCACGCTCCCTATTGAGTATACAGCCGGCGCACACCAGGAAAAAAGAAATAAAGAAACATGTATTATTGAATCATATTCACTTATAAACTGTATAATAATCTAAGTTCCCAAAATAATGAGAATTACTCTGCTTTAAATGTAAAATCACTTATTTTGAATAATCTTCTGCAGAAAAGCCTCTAGGCTTCGCAGATTCTCTATTGTCTCTTGTGTAACCATAGAATTAATTTTTATAGATATTGTAATAAGGCCAACTAACGTCCCACATGGACTCTCCTCTACAGCTTCAAGGTTTTATCCAGCATTGAAGAGATAACTCCATGGTGACGTTTGAAGGCATTCTTATATTGTATTGCAATTGAAAGTTGTAAATTAATTTAGACAATAAACATCACTCACTCACTCACTCCTTCCTCTGAGACGGCGAATGGTTTCCGGAACACCTTTTTCGCAGATTTTTTGGTAGCTTTACAACTTCCCGCCGAACTCCTTCCAAGTTCGCACAGCCAATTTGCAAGTTCTTCGTGTCGCCAGTGTCTGTAGGTTTTCTTCTTCTCTCTAATGTCTTCTTGAACTCGGGGTGTTTTAAATCACGCAATTCTTTTCTCACCACCAGCCGCCACTACAAGCCACTTCACTCCACAAACATCCCGTGCAGGTCTAATTGCATTAAAAAAGACGTTTTACATGATAAATCAACTCCACTGTGACTGCCCAACAAAATTATTCATATCACGATAGATTGCTGACATTATCTGCCTCAAACCGTCTGAGTAAAGAAACAATAAGCTATCAAACATCATCAGTCATTAATCAACCTACACAATACACTTGGCAATTAATTTAAATCACACTTTAAACTGTGCTCCTATCGACGTGCATCATCATTCCGCTATGAATTCAATTTTGAGTGTTTAAGTATTTTTTAATAACCCTTGATTTATTGATAATTTTTCTGTAAATAATGTGGTGTCACTAATTGAATAGGCTCTCAAAATGTAATACACTTGTTTTTATCTTATCCCCTTCATTCGCTGAGCTATCCAATTCCACATCTGACAAAATTTATCTCCGTTCATTTAGAAAATGTTCAAATGCTGTCTCTAATGACTCTCACGCTATAAATAACAACAAGTGGTCTGGAAAATCGATCGGCAGTCAGTTTAATTGACACCTTGCAGTACGTTCCGCACGCATGCAATCCATTTTATGGCGATAGCTATCAATACCCTGTTTCGAACTGACAAAAAAAAAGCCGATAATGAATGAGTTGAAGTACGAAAGAGGTGTTGCGTGAATATGTTGAAATTGGCGTATTCGTTCGTTATTGCCGGGTTAGGTTTCCACACAAAATGTTTAAATGTGGACACACGCAATGCAAACATATCACCACTAGTTAGCTAGCTGCAGTTTATTGGAGTGCGTATTTAATTGATATTTTATTTGAAAACTACGGAACTCAGCGATATGAATCATTCAAGTGGTAAATGTTGCAAAATGCATCGTGGTATAAGGCAACATCATCAATCATCATGTTACACTCCACAAAATGGACGATGATAGAAGAGAAATTCGTCCCCCGACCTAGACGAGCTTAAAAAAGTGATATTGAGACTGAAGTCGAATTAAGCTGCAAAACTCTTTAAGCCAGCGGGAGATGAGCTGGTAAGACTCATGCACAAACTCAAAACCAAGCGACATATGGTTTCTTGACACATGGACAATCCCAAGACCAGATAAAGAAGCTTTATCTTCTCGAGAGACATGTTCTGCTTTCAACCGTAGATCCTGCTTGCGTTTCTAGAGAAGAAGACGGGCTGACAGCGACATGAGACTAACCAGGCGTATACGGATGGCTACGCCAAAAAGAGCTAAGAGTCTTCGACCCCGCATCAGAGAGTCGTCAAACTAGTGGCGTACACAAGTGGACGACCTCAGCCAACTTGGCGTGCAAAATTGAAGGCAGCTGGGCAAATATCTTGTTGATGGCTGAGGCCGAAGTCCAGCCCGGTCTGTATCGCCAGAAGAAGAAGATCATCAACAGTAAAATCTTTTTCCAAGCTTTCAGTTTATAAAGGTACAGACCAGACTTGTAGGACTTCTTTCTCTTGTTAGGACTCTACAGTCCGAGGTAGATCTACTACCCGGCCGGCCCGATCCTTCGCCAGCTGTCACCATTTTCCCTCGACTTCTGTGCACCACATTGACCCTTCACGTCCTCTATCGTCCCACAGGCTCAGAGTAGAAGATTCTTTGGGCCGGAGCTGAGTTGTCCATTTGCTCTACATGGCCTATCTATCTTAGACGTTGGATCCGAAGACGCTTGGCTAGACTCATGTCGCTATACAGCTCATACAGTTCGTGGTTGAACCTTCTTCTCCAAATGCCATCAACGAAAAGATATATGACAAAATAAATTTAAATAAACTTGAAGCTTTTTTTTTGTAATTTGCGCGTGCTCAAGGGATTGCTTATACCCTTATGTGCCTGTGAGAGGAGGTACCTGTGCACATTGGTCTTAAATGTCTGCGGGTTGTAGTCTGTGGGAAATATTAGGCTGGGAAGAGTATTCCATATTCGTGAAGTGCGGCTGAAGAACGAGTCTCTGAATTTGTGCGTCCGAAAGTAGGCTTAAGGTTATTCTGATGGGCATTGTTGGCGAGACGGGTATTGCGGGTGAATTCATGGAGAGGAGGAATGCAGTTGGCTAGCTCAATTGAGCATCGTTTGGTGAAATAACGATAAAACACGGAAAAAGAAGAGACGGTACGTCGATGTTCGAGCGAGTCTTATGACCAGAGATAATGGATGATAGAGATATCCAACTTCGGCCATTTTTACCCCAAGCCCACAACGAAGATGTAGTGGTAATCCCTTGTATTTCACTTATACATTTACAACGCTCGTCAATTCACCACAATATGGCGGCCGATTCGTGAATTTTGTGGGAAAAAAGCGGCAGATTCATGAATTTAGTGGGAATCTATGTACTTTCCATGTAACGTACATGGGTATGTTGTTCGGAGGGTATTCAAAAGTTGACTAGTATTTTTAAGGGAATTTACTTACATTGTTATATGGACTTTTGTGAATAAAAATGTATTGCAATGTCCATTTAACTGGAACTATTTTACCTAAAATTAATTATTTAATGTATATATAGCCTATTCATAAACCATACCTGACAAATTAACTCAAAAAATTAAGCCCGCTTTATACACTTTATACACTTAAATCAGGAATTCTGAAAAACTCATGAATTCAATTTAAACAATTTGATAAGAAAAATGGCAACACATCTATCCCTCGTTTTACACGGTAGATACGTTCCTGACAAAAACCGTGTAATTCGAAAAATTAATTTTTAAATGGAAAAATCGTGTTAAACGAAAACAACTATAAACAAGCTTTTTTTAGACATTTCTTGAACACAAAATATGACTAAAACACTTAATAAAATATAAAAGTATCATTTAAATCATAGAAAACATAAAAACAATTAAATTTATTTGTAAAATGAAAACAAAAGCATAACAAATTTATTTCATAGCAAAAAAAAATATACATATGTATTGGACTTCATTCATAATTCTCTAATTAAGTCTTCGTTTTTCTTTATTGTTCGTATTGTTGCTTCATTCATAAAATAAAATTTAGCAACATCTACTATCCTTTCTTTTCTTAGACGGTCCAAAATTTCAATTTTTGTTTCCAAAGATATAATTTTTCTCTTAATCTCTGTTTTGTTAATTTTTACTTTTGGTATGGTAAAACGAAAATTTAAAATTAATTAAAAGGATGTTTTAAAACATAATTCTTATTTAGTTACTTACTTCAAATAATTTACACAATATGTATAAAATTGTGAAAACTAATACGAAATTATGATAAATAAAAAATTTAAAATGTGTAGGTAAACAATGATGATACTCGTTCTGTTGTATAAAATCCATTAATTCATAAACACATACAATTTGGCTTTGGACACTTAAAGGGGAATTCCCATTTTATTTTGTGTTCTTATCAAAGAACAACATATACATACATATATAAGTTTATGACAGTAGAGCATGTATACGTCTGAAGTGTTACCAGATTTATAATTAAGTATGTATAAATAAATTCGCGTGCAGTCAAAATTTGGCATTTTTTAAAAATTTTACTTTTTAAGATTTTGATTTTAAAAACCGTGTAAGATCGAAAACGTGCAGAACGAGTAGCGTGTAAAACGAGGGATAGGTGTATATTGCAACTTTTACTAATGCTAAAAATTGGTTGTCAAAACATCTTATTTGTGATTCACGCTTCAATAATATTTTTGTTATTGGTTAACTGAACGTGTGAGTGTATTATTAATTTTTATTCATATGAAAAAATTCACACTATGTTGTGCATTCATTAATTATGTCCAAGTATTTCAGATTGTAAATTGCTCAAAGTTTTATTGAATGGATTTCATGAACATAAGCTTTGTTCGTTCGTTTACCCCTCCATACTGTGTTGAAAATTGAACACCGAAATTTGAAAAAACGTTCAAATAACGAGCGAATTTTCAAATGAGAACTCAAATTCACCCCAATACTAAGGTGGGGAAGGGTATCAGCTGTTCCACAGCTGTTCTCAAGAGCTCACACGTATTCACAGACAGGGGACAAAAAGCGTATAAAAAACGCTGTCAGATGAAATCAAGGGGCTAATGACTCTGCGATATTGTTGTCTCCTATAAGTCTTATCGCTCGCTTTTGGATTCTATCAAGTAGGTGCAGGGTGGTCTTGGGGACACTAGACCATATGTGCGTTGAACTTAAGCTTGGGCCGGATGTACGCCTTATAAATTCAAGCCAAATCAGAAGGGGTGAAATATTTCTTGCATCGATTAAGGAAACCTAAATATTTTGCAGCATTTTTGGCGACCTCAAAAATTTGATCGTTCCAACTAAGTGTTCTGTTGATACACATACCAAGGATGTAAAGTTTACCGGTTGCATCGACACAAGCGCCATTCATGGATAAGGGCTGAATATCAAGGGTTCGCTTGAGTGACAGCAGACACCATTGAGTTTTTGAAGAATTGAATTCCACTCTATTGTTTTTTTCCCAGTTAATTATGCTGTCAAGATCGGAATTTAATGTGCTTAACATACGCTGCCTACGTCTCCTACGCAGAGGGTCCCAGGTTCGAATCCCTAATCTAGCAACTTTCATAATTCACGGCTTCCACCTATTTCGAGTCACTGACAATGCTCAAAAGAGTATTCCTGTCTAGAAAAAGCTTCTCAACTTAGCCGTTCGGAGTCGGTATTAAACTGTAGGTCCCTTCCACTCGTGAAAGAACAATACCACGCACAACACGAGTGGTTGCTGATAAGCTAGGCCCAGGTCCGCCTTGGACTGTCGCGCCACCAAAAATGAAAAAAAAAATAAACATACGCTGCCGTTCCAATTCTACGGGCGAAGAGCGGGGTCGTGAGTCTTGAAACGAATATGAAAATCTGAGGGTACTGTCATCAGCGAAGGAATGGATTGGATTAGAAGTAGCAGACAAGAGATCATTTAAAAAAAATGAGAAAGAGTGTCGGAGACAGAACTGAGCCTTGGGGAACACCACCAAAGCTGCATTCAAGACATTCGTTTTTTACATATATCCCAACAGCAACAATCGAAACCTGAATTCGATAAGTTAGATAAGTTCATTCGAGAACTATCTTAATGTACAGTATTGCCTAATATATATATATATATATATGAATTACAGTTTTGTACTGTTCGTAATATATACACTTTCTATCCACAATTTCCTCAAGGATAATGCAAACTACACTCATTGGATAGAAAGTGTGTTTTTTAGAAGTAGAGTTGAATCTGGGAAAGATGAACAGATAAAAAACATGCTCCGTTCATCTTTTCAAGAATCAAACAAATAAAAAAGTGAAGTTATTTATAAAAAGTATAAAAACAGTTTTCTTAGGACTTTTTTCTGCTCTATCGTAGGCTGTAGCCTGGAAGAAATTTGTCTTACAAATCCGTCCATCTTTCCAAATTGTTCACCTTATAGAACAGTTCAATATGATATAAAACACTTGAAGATAATCTTAACGTCTATGGAGGTGGAGATGAATAATAATATTATATACATTTAATAAAAATTGTCGGTCTTTTAATGGCATTCTAAGATAGACGATAAGCGTGTAAAGAACAGCGATCGGACCTCAAAAAGAAGGTATTTTCTCTTTCTTTGTAATATCTTCATATTCTTCGTTTTCTTTGTGTTTTTGTAACTTTTTGCATTTTATGTGTTATTTCAATTTATTATTATTTTATTAAAATCGAATGAATTAGAAAGACCTTATTTTTCTATAAATCTGAAATGTGAACGCCATTCAACCGAGGAACCGAAAGAATCAGAAATTATGCTTCTCATAGATGGTAACCTTCTGCCCGGTATAGCTCCAGATAGCTAACAAACGACTGATTCGGATTTTCCTCAACATTGCGCTCCATGTCAAAAACTTCGTCTCTTCGCACTATTTGTCATCTTTCTATCAATCATCATCTATCAATTATCTTTAATTTGTCTATCGTCTATTGTCTACGGTGTGCGAAAACGATTCATCGAGAATATATCGCTTAGATGGAGTACAAGGAAAAAGAGTCAGAAAATATTAACTCTACTCTTGAACTCTTTGCAAACTTCTTCCAATCTACTTTTTCCACTTCAAACTCCAATAATTTCTCTCCATATACCTTCCCTAGTTCTGTAGCCATTGGGTCGTTAGCATTAAATTATACTTCAACTGAAGTCTTTCTAGCACTTCAGAATTTAAAGTCAGACCCCAGTTGTGGAGTGGATGGTATACCATCCATTATTCTTAAATACTGTGCTGACTCACTCTGCTGTCCTCTTCTACACATTTTCAATCTGTCATTATCTGAAGGTGTTTTTCTAGATAATTGAAAAGAATCATTCTTAGTTCCCATTCACAAAACGGGGTCTAAAAATAATGTGCAAAACTATAGAGGAATTTGCAAACTCTCGGCAATTCCAAAATTATTTGAATGTATAGTCAAGAATAAGACTGAATTCTTAATCAAAGAGCACATATCAGAAGCGCAGCACGGTTTCATATCTGGACGATCGACTTCTACTAACCTATCAATTTATTCTTCTTTCGTGATCAATGAGATTGAAAACAAGAAACAGGTTGATGCAATTTACACTGATTTCAGTAAAGCTTTTGATTCCGTCAACCACTCGCTTTTAATAAACAAACTCAAAGCGTTTGGGTTCCATTCCAATTTTCTTAATTGGATATCTTCCTTCGTCCAAAATAGAACCCGAAGAGTTAAAATTGGTAATTCCTTATCTAAGCTAATTCAATGTTGGTCGGGTGTACCGCAAGGTAGTCACTTTGGCCCTTTATTATTTATAATATTCATTAACGATATTACTCTCCCAGTTAAACACAGTAGATGTTTGCTATATGCTGACGACATGAAAATATTCAAAACAATTCGAAATTTTAATGACTGTATCATGCTTCAATCAGATATAAACAGCATCTTTGATTGGTGTGTAAATAATGAACTTGGTCTTAACTTAAGTAAATGCAATTATATCTCTTTTACGAAATCAGCTTTTCAAATCCAGTTTAATTATTCAATTGGTAATTCATATCTTTCGACTGTAAGCAGTGTCAAAGATTTGGGTGTTATGTTTAACTCCCCATTTTCATTTCAAAATCATATCTCTCATATTTTAGCAAAAGCCAACTCAGCAGTCGGCTTCATCAAACGTAATACTAAAGGATTTACTGATCCATTTGCCTTATTAGCACTGTATATTTCCCTAGTCCGACCTTACCTTGAATATGCGGTCGTAGTCTGGAACCCGGCTTTCAGCACTTTTTCCGAACGTATTGAAAAAGTTCAAAAGCGATTCACCAAGTACATCTTCTTTAAAATGCACTGGAATTTTCATCCTAGCTACAAAACTAGATGCCAACTGCTTGGTATAAAGTCTGTACCAACTAGACGCACTATCCACGATGTTATATTTGTCAGGGATATACTCTGCAATCATATAAAATGTTCATGTCTCTTATCTGAGATTCAATTTCATATGCCTTCAAGGTCACTCCGTACTTGGGATTTTTTATTTGAAAGGTTTCATAGCACAGACTATGGTAAAAACGAACCATTAACAAGAATAATTCGTGTTTTTAACGAACATTCACAACATTTGGATCTGTCCCATACTAGACAGCACTTTAAAAGTAACCTTTTTACTTTTTAAAATGTATTGAGTTCTGAAATAAAGTATTAACTTATCATTAAATATTGTACAATTATAAAACACTTCACAAAATCTGTTAATACAGATTTTAGATAAATAAATAAATAAATAAAAATAAATATTATGTCGACTGTAAAATGGACGTACGTCGAGTTGGGCGAATTGAACCGTGGTTTTTAAAAAATGGCAAAACTTTCTAACCACAACTCTCAACTGTCAAATTGACAATCAATACAAACAATCTTGCCAGTTTAAAAACAATACTTCTAAAAAAAAAATATAACGTTTTATTATACATCTACTATTACGTCCTAGAAGTAGATGTATAATCGCTACCAACAAAAAAGGAAGATGTTTTGTCAATTGATAGGCATTTCAAAAACTCCTCTGATGGTATCTTCTTCACCACCTCACCAGGAAGTAAATGTGTACGTATTTGTACATTTGTGTATCTTGTTCGCTTCACATAGCCGCTGTGCTGAGAACGTGTCTTATCCAGGTCACCAGTTTAAGGCCCAAACTCATAAAATCCGTTGCGTGCGTTGCGTTCTGTCAAAAAATTAACAACTCATAAGCTAATGAGTGGGAGGGACAAAGTTTAATTCATCACAACGCATTGAATTGGTCAACTTTTAACTTCTTGTGCGCTTGACATATGTTTCCATGGAAATTGTTGAAAATATAGGTAATAGGTAATCAATCTGTCTGAAATTGAGTGACAATTTACGTACGTCGAACGTTTTGACCGGAAATGAAGTAATCCTTCTACATCTCTTGCCCCCTAAAATGTTTGACAACTGTCTTTTATATCGTTTTCTCAAATCAAATTGACCAATCAGAAAACGGCTTTCACCTTATTTCGTGAATAACCGTCAAAAATTCATGAGTATCTGTAAAAAAAAAAGGCACATTTCGTCGATGGAGTAGGGAGCAATACTTCATGGGATAATACTTCATTTCTGCTTTTAACATTTTGTGTGGTTGCAGCACAACAACTACGTTTTTTTGTAGATTCCAAATGCAAAGTACGGAACTGACTCTATTTGTTTTTCTGTGACATGTGACATTTCTAGGTACCTCACGGCGCTGTCTAATTTAGTCCGGTATGAATTTTATCAGGAGGGTCCAGGATGCGAATTACGACCTCATCAAGAAATTCGAATATACGGAAAACGATGCATGATGAAATGGCTTTATTTAATTTGGTTTTGACACTGAAAGCTACCATTCAAGCTAACCACTCCCTTAGCCTATGAGCATTCGCATCAATTATGGCAAGAAAATTAAACGAAGTCACTTATTGACACGAGAAAGCTATATCATCCGCGAATGTCTTGGGTTGAACCTTATCAACAAGATGCGGATACAATCATCTAGGCAATCAATATGTCTGAAATTGAGTGACACTCGTACTTCGTACGTTTGGACTTATCGAAGAGCAGAGCAGAGTGTGTTCCACTCTTGGTACGACAAGGTATACGAATACCCATACGATTTACGGCACATGGGCACAAGGACAATAACTTTGGCTTTAACAAATGTTGAAGGTATTTGTAGAGGGTTTTTTTTTAAATTTTTTATCAACAATTTGAGTTTGAATGCGAATTATTCAAAATTATTCACATGAATTATTTGATGTGGGTTAGGTTAGGTTAGGTAGACATTCACCAGCGCACTTAGACCATATCGGTCCATTATGATACCCAAAGCCAGACTACTACCACTGATTGACTACTCCAGTGATATTGCCGTAAATTTGATCCCAATGGCAAATGGTGACTGGACCAGATTTTGAAAACTATATAAAAGATTATTAACTTTGCTTTCACTGGGATTGGAACCAGGGACCACGCTAACCAGGGGCAGGCACTCTACCAACTGCGCCATCCAGTCGTAATATATAATTTGATGTAAGTTTTACAGCCCAATTCTGGCCAACCTAAGTGATGTGTTTTAAGTTACAACTACCTCACAAGAGCATGGTGAGTCACAAATTGTGAGGTTTTCGTATTCTGAGCAAAACCTTACAGCTTGTGAGCATCACAAGAACCGTCAAAATTGTGATGTTCTCATGAGCACATCACAAGGCAAACTAACAACAAAAGAACTGTCACACACAAGGAAAAATAAACAGATGTTGATTTTATTTTGGCGTTTAGCTCATCTGCGAATGCGGCCCAATAATTCTGCATCCTATTCGGGTTAGTTGGATCATTTTTGCCCAGAAGAAAATCGGGATTCATTTGCAAGAAATTCGTACAATGGTCCAACTGCTCCTGGGATGTAGGCTGATATTTTCTTGTTCCTGCAAAATATTCATTATTAATAAATATTTATACATATTTCATTAATATACTCAATATTACCTCGTTCGGTACGTTCTGCCATTATTTTGTAGATATTACGTTTCCAAAATCAAGTATTAGTAGACCGGTCAGTAAGAAAAAAAAAGCGCGAATATAATAATTGTCAAAAAAAAAACAATTTTTGACATGGCAACGAATTCACCTCACCATGGTGACTATTCTTGTGTGTTTTCTTGTGAGGTTTTCACCAGAATAACAAAAAGCTGAAACCTCACAAGGTATGCATCATAATTTTCGCATTTCACTGACATTCGTGCGTTGTGACCACATCATGACCAGAATAGGGGTGTTATATTGACTAGCTTTCAAATTCTTGTTTCCGTCGTTATTTCTTTCTTCTTTACTTGGCGCTACAGTCCGGGGGGGACCTGGGCCTCAACCAACAAGCCTCTCCAACTAGCACGGTCTCCGGCTAGCTGTTTCCAGTGTAGCACCACAAGTAGGTTGAAGTCCTTCTCCACCTGGGTGCGCCACCTTAAACGCGGGCATCCTCTGTTGCGTTGTCCCACGGGGTTCGGAGTCGAAGACTCTCCCGACCGGAGCTGAGTTGTCCATATGCTCTACATGGCCTAGCCATCTTAGGCCTTGTATCCGAACGCGTCTGACTAGACTCATGTCGCTGTACAGCCCGTACAGTTCGTGGTTGAATCTTCTCCTCCAGAAACCGTCAACACATATATGACCAAAGATCGCACGCAGAGCTTTTCTCTCGAAGAGACCAAGGACTTCCTCATCCGATTTTGAGATGGTTCCTATCTCCGCGCCGTACAGCAGGACTGGGATGATCAAGGTCTTATATAAAGTCAGATTGGTCCTTCGAGAGATGGCTCTACTACTCAATTGCCTCTTGAGCCCATAGAAACAGCGGTTGGCAGGAGTTACTCTACTGCTTTGTACTGTTTACTGCGGAGCCAAGGTAGACGAAGTCCTTGACTACCTCGAAGTTTTAGCTGCCCATTGTGACGCTCTGTCCAAGACGCTGATGTTGTGTGTCCTTTCTCGATGACAGCATATACCGCTAGACCCATTTTAGCCGCTTTCGCCTCAATGCCAGCAAACGCTGCTTTGACAGCTCGCTCAATGTCATCGGCGTATGCTAACAGTTGAACGGACTTCTGGAAGATCGTGCCTCTAGTGTTGGCGTGTGAGTCTTCCACGATCTTCTCCAGGCTGATGTTAAACACATGATGTCATGTGATTGACAGCGCGTCGCCTTGTCTAAAACCTTTTTTGACATTGAAGTTCTCGATGAGTTCGTTACCGACCTTGATGGAGCAGCGAGAATTCTGCATCGTCATCCTGCACAACCTGACGAGTTTGGCAGGAATGTCAAAACTAGACATGGCGTTGTATAGCATGTCTCTATGCACGATGCCATATGCGGCCTTGAAATCGACAAAAAGGTGGTGGGTATCGATCTGAATTTCTTGGGTTTTTTCCAGGATCTGCCTTAATGTGAAGATTTGGTCGATGGTGAACTTCCCGGGCCTGAGGCTACACTGATATGGACCTATCGGGTTATTTATAATCGGATTCAGGCGAGTACACAAAACGGCAGAGAGGATCATGTAAACGATGTTCAGGAGACTTATCCCTCGTTAGATGGCGCAGTCAAAGGGGTCTCCTTTCTTGTGGATCGGGCAAACGATACTGAGATTGCCGTCTTTGTTTAATTTATTTTAATTTATTTTTTTTCCATTTTAAGTAATTTTTTTTTAAATTGCTAACTTCTAAACTTGGAAATGGAAACCCCAGTAAAAAATGCAAGTTTTTAACCGCTCTACAAAATTCCGTTAACATTACATGGCGCCAAATCTATCGTACTCTCCCCCTTCTGTGAATGTTAATCTAATTTTTAAATCATATGCATACCCTGTAGTCTGTGTGCATTCCTTCAAACGATTTATTTTATTATTGCCCAGGTGATGCAATTTGTATTCGGAGAAATAAAGGAATAATCTACATTGTTTCGTTCGAGATGTACGCGTCACTCCAATTAAACCGCCCACAGACAAGATTCAATCAATTCCACAGTATTTTCTTTTCTCTTTAATCGTAACTTAAGTCTCATCGCACATACAAACACAGTAAGTAAACAAATAAATACACAATCACATCTAAAGTGAACATATGATTTATGCTTAAGAGTAAACCCCCAAGTCCGTCCTAATTAAGCCATCTCGACGTCTCCGACGATGTGAGTCCCGCTCGCCTGAGGCGCGACAGCATCGGTCGATATATGTCCGAACTGAACGGCAATATGACACCCCGTTCCTGAATCTCACCTGAAATATAGCACAACATACATTTTCATTTGAGCCACAACAAAGGGTGGGTGAGCCTTGGACTTACCATCCAAAATCATCTTCGCCGCAATCGCCGCAGGTGTTCCCACAGTAACTGCCATGGCTGAATGGCCATTTGGCTGCCCGTAGACGACGAAATTAATGCCTCGCTCCTCGCGCCGGCCGTCGTTCCAGCGAATAACGACCTCGTGCCGCAGTATCACCAAATCACGCTCGCTGTTCTCTGTAACCAAACTGACATTGAGACCATTTCCCGCATCGGCGGCGTGACACACAAGCTTTCACTTACCGAACGCCAGTCGCTTTGACAGGTAATGACTTAAAGTATCCAGCGGGGTATTCAGCCGCACAACAGGTGTGTCGTCTAGCAATCCCAGACTCTCGATGCCCTCGATGTTCCCCACCCTGTCCATGAGTTTCTGCTTCAGGTTTTCGTAGAAGATGCTCGAGTCTGCCATTCCCAGGAGGTTTATGACTAGCTGCCTCCAGGTGACATCCGGGCCGTTGGGGTGCAGCATTGGATGGGGCTCCGGATCGATGAGCCCCAGCAGCTGCATTGGCTGGATGCACTCCGCGAAACCCTTGTAGCGAATAGTCCCCCTCACCAGGGTGTGGATGTCTCTGCCCAGACCGTACAGCTCGGAGTACTGAGTGGAGTCCCTGTTGGGGAATCCTTCCAGCGCGAATCCGGGGAGGAAATCCAAAGTTTTCGCCGCCGACATCAGATCCCCGCCACCAGAGATCTCCACAATTTGACCCTTATTCAAGTACTTGGCCGCCGAGAGAGTGTTAATAAGAGCTCCCCGCGGGGACCAAGAGAACTTGTATCGCAGAGCGTTGTTCGAGTGCTCCGGCGCTGGGAGGCCACCGCAGTAACTTATGAAGGACTCCACCACGCCGCCGTGCTCCTGGATGTCGTGAATGCATTCCAGAGCGAGCAGGTGATCAATGCCGGGGTCCAGGCCCACTTCGTTCATAATCGTCACCCCGTTCTTTTTGGCCTCCTCGTGGAGGTCTCTTATCTGGTCGTTGAGGTAACTCGCCGTGACCATGTGAGTTTTCTCCTCAACGCAGAACCGTGCGACAATTTCATGCAGACTGTATGGGAGGAGTGATATAACAACGTCGGCACGTCCGCAGAGCTCTTGTAAGTGAGCCGTGCTCTCGGTGACGTTGATATACAAACTCTCAACTCCGGGGTAGACGTTGGCCAATCTGTCGGATTCTTCTTTCACTTGTGATGCGACTGTAATGGAAACCCCCTTCTCTCGGTGCAGCCACTCGACCAAGGGTGCAGAGACCATGCCTGCGCCCAGGACAAGCACTCGCTTGTTGTTCTCCCCGTTGCCCTCCGTGCTGTGGTGGGACCTAAATCTGAAACAGAAACGTCGCTGGGGATGTGTTCTTTTTCGAGCTAGTAAATGCAATTACTCACGAGTTATTCTCCCTCAGTTCCTGGATGTACTCGTAGTTCTCTGTTAACTTGCCATTACTAGCAATTATGGCCGAGTGGATGGGATAGGGAAACTTCTCGTCCTCGAGCGGCTTGGCAGCGTCACTGCGAATGATGTCGTGCACGTAAGGCTGCAGCAGTTCACCAAAGAGATCCGTCGACTCCCTGGGTATTTGTGTCGGCATATTGTCTATGGAGCACACGAGCACTCCGGGTCCTTTGAAACTTTTCGTATCCTTGTTTCGGTCCGCGTCATACAAGCAAAATGGGGTGTCTATTGTGGTACACTCGTTCATGAACTCAATGGAACCACCTGGGTCAGCAGATATATCACAGATAGCCAGCATTCGATGGGGCAGCGAGGGTGAGCCCTTGCTTGTTGGCAGCCATGGCGTATTAGCCGGCCGGAGAAGGCTTTTCGCGTCTGGAATGGTAATGAGTTTCGGGCTGCCCACGGCCCAATAGATTCCATTTATAATAACCGATGCGTAGGGGGCGACTTTTTTGTTGAACGTCGAGATATAACGCTCGGGATACTGGTCGTACTCTTGTTGATCGAAGCCACCTCCCTCGCGGCGTTCCAAGTGGTCGGAGCGACTCACTTCACAGCCGTACAGTTTGTTTTGACCTGGAAGTGAAGTTGAAGTGAGGGTCGTTAGAAGTCGGATGATTGTGGAATGATGATGGATTGAGGGAGCGCTGGAAACTGTTTGACAACAAAGGGAAATGGGATTTGCTGCAGCGAAGGGACAAGTTCTTTGATGTATTTTGTAGATGTTGCGCAGGCAATGCAAAGACAGTCAAACATCGGTCTCGAAAATAATTCCTCTTGCGGCAAGACACAATAGGTTGGAAGCGCTAAATAATTGGACACTCGAAAAGGAGGCCAGTCGACCGACTACGGCTCACCGAGTTCGAAGTCTGGTTTTGGTATCCATTCGTCGCCTAATGAGTCGAAAAGGCCAAGGTCTGCTTAATGGTCTCCCAATTACCGGAGTCCTATTTCGGTCCTACAGCGAGGCTCTGAAATGTGACCTGACAGAGCTTATGATGACTGTGTCATCTCTTCCGCCTATTGGAAGAAGATTTATATTGGAGTCAATCGCCTCTACCTCGAGCTGATTACGGAGAATAATGACGAGCTCCTGTCGCTCCTGTTGGCTACAAGGACGCATCAAACTCGCATCTTTTAAGCACAGAGGTCAGGTGGCCTGTACAAAAATGCAATCATCTAGTTAGGGAAGCTGTGGAGTGACGCCCAACTAGAGGACGCACGCTGGGACGAAATCCCTAGCATGCCCAGGACTCGAGCCTGGATCCCGGCATATCCTGTAGACGCTCTCTCAATATTGTAGTTCATTTAGGGTTGCAGGTTTCCAGATCTCCCAACAAGCAACTGGAAGATTGCAAAGCTTGAGTAACCCAAAGGAAACTCTTTAATAAGAAGTACGTAGTCCGCCTGGCCGAAACCAACGGCGCCATCCACTACCGCTTCGGGTGGATTACACTGAAGATGTACAAAAAGGACTGGGAGGAACCCGCGAAGGCGACGCAACCCTCTTCCACTCAGTCCTCTGCTACACCGCCGGCACTAAGATAGCCGTCGACTCTGCAGTGGTGGAGGGATGCCCTGCCACGAAGGAACCTAAGCCCTCCACCTCTAAATCTGTCGATAACGTGAAGGCGTTGTCAGCCGTTATTACCCCGATGACCGTGGAGGTGAGTGGGAAAGGTGTCATGGAGTACTCACCCAATCCAGAGTTTCGGGATCAAGAGATTGATTTCATCGGTCTATCCGACCTCGAACTCGGGAATACACCTCCAAACAGTCAGCTCTAAGCACGTTCCTCAAACTTCCGCCGATAAATCAAGGCAAGGTAATTCAAGGCATGAATACAAAAACGTATAAGCAGGTTCCATCCCAATGTTCCATTTAGAACATTCTTTGTTTCTTCAAGTCTGAGAGACTCCTTGGAGATGTAAAGTAAAACGAAAATCGAATAGTATTGAGCTGATCGCGATAAAGTAGAAAATGTCCTCGATTACCTCGTTACGATTGCAAAGCGTGCATATAGCATTGCCGTCGTGCCGATGTGGCATATAATTGAGTTTCAGAAGTTCAGTTTTATTACGCTTATTTGCTTGGCTGAAAATTGTGATTTAAAGTTGTTATTAGGCCCTACAGTGTGGTTAAAAAGTTTATAGACAAGCCTCGAAGAAGAAGATTTGGCTCTGTTTATACAATCATTATACACAATATCATCGGGTTTCTTTATGCATTGATAAATTTTATCTTGCCATTCATTGACCTTAGCCCCTGTGAGACCCAAGCCAATGTTATGCTAACATACGAGTTCATTCCATTCTCTGAAGGGTGATTGGTTGTACTGAAGCGCCGCTTAAAGAAGCCTCTTCTGAAGACTGTTGTTCGACCTGCACATAACTTTAATTATATAGTCCGCATTTGCTTTCAAATTTTTACGTAGTTTTCAGGAAGACCAGATTCGACGTAGATGGCGTATGAGGGGGTTGTCGTCGGGAGTTTAAAGATTCGCGTGAAGAAAAACCGTTGGACGGTTTCATGCTCTTCAAAGTATTGGAAGTTCATTCAGGCTTGTTTTAAGGCTGAATCTTTAATATTTCAAGATAGCTAGGAGAAAGATTTTTTAAGAACTCAAGCGGAATACCATCCACACCTGGAGCCTTATTATTTTTCATATCTGCCAGTGCTGCTATTAGCTCACAGGACCTACGCCCATCTTCGAGAAAAATTTTGGTTAGCGTAGCAGAGACATGCATTCATGGTAGCATCGACCACGATTCGTTGGTTGCCAGAGACACTTTTCCACATTAGGTTGATGGCTGTTTTAGCAGTTTCTGATATTTCATGAATATGTGCATTCATGTCAAGGTTCGACTTAATAAGAAAACCTAGGTAGCTAAATCCTTGACAACTTCAATCGGCTCGCCCTCCAAGGACCAGTATTCTCAGGCAGTTCTGCTACCCCTGCCAGTTCTGAAAAGCAACATTTTTGACTTTGAGGTGTTAAAAAAGTTGCAGTAGTTTTGCAATTTGTTTATTGGCAACCAAAGAATATGTGGACTTTCAGCCAAAATAACTAGATCATCAGCATACAAAAGCACCTTGACTTCAACATCACCAGACCTAACACCTCCCGGTAGATAATTTGCTATGTCGTCTATGTAAAGGGCGAATAAAACAGGACTAAGTACACAGCCCTGTGGAACTCCAATTTTTACCTCAGAATAGTCTGACAGAACACTACCATTCCATATCGTAGCAGAAGTTTGTGTGGTGAGTTCCTTCTTCTTCTTCTTCTTCTTCTTCTGGTAACGCCGCAGTCCGGGGTGGATCTGGGCCTAAACCAGCCTCAACCTCTCCAGCAGGCACGATCTTTAGCCAGCTGTCTCCAACTGCGCACACGAAGTCGATTGAGGTCCTTCTCCACCTGTGTGCGTCATCGGTTCCGTGGGCGTCCTCTATTGCGTTATCCCACTGGTTCGGAGTCAAAGACTGAGTTTGCGCGGTTTGTTTGAGAAAGCGATTCAAGCTTTAACAGATGTTTTATAGTAGCGATAGGCATGGAGGGTGGGTCTCCACCCGGAAAGAGCACGGTGTTTGTGACCTTTCTAGCGAGTTCTTCCACTTCGCAATTCTTCGGGATGTCACAAGTCTTGAAATTAGTGACTGAATTCAGAGATTTTATCGCTGCCTGGCTATCGGAACAGATGATGATATCTGTGCGCGATATTACATTATTTTTTTAGCCAGGACAGGGCTTCCTTAATCGCTATAGTTTCAGACTGAAAAACGCTACAGTGATTAGGTAGTCGGAAAGATGGCTGAATATTTAGATCCTTGGAATAGACACCAGCACCCACACCTGCATCCATCTTCGATCCGTCTGCGAAGATTCACAGTGGACCTTCCAGCGTCTGGTGTTCAGACTCCCAATAAAATCTGGGCGGTATGCGGGTTGAGAAATTCTTCTAGAAGTTTAGGTAGAGTGAGGTCTGTTTCTATGGGTATAGAGGCATAGAGGCGTAATATAGGATCGTTGAATGTCCAGACTGCAGTTCTGCGATCATAATCTGATAGTCGTGCTAGCTGCTGTCTGTATGCCAATTTTTTCTATCGGTGGCCGTTTGAGGAGTATGTTTTGTGCTTCGGAAGAGGTAGTCCTTAGCGCACTCTAGCAAGTGGGATGATGCCCCAATGGAGGATAAAGATTACGACAGTAAAGACGAATTTTTTAATTTCCTAGAAAGGACATACGCTCAATGCCCCAGCTACGACACAACGATTAAAAAAGGGCAAGAAGGACATCTTTGCTAGAGTCATCGGGAAGTATAGTCTGCATGACAAAACGTCCGAGAACGGACTCAGGCTGTTGGACTTCGCAACGGGCTGAAACCTCTCTGTAGCCAGTACGCGGTTTCTTCACTTCAACATACACAAAAGGCGATCACCTCATTAATCACCCGGCAACCAGGCTGAACACAATGCGATCGACTTCAGACACTCCTCCAGTATGCTCGTTGTCCGAACAATCCGGGGAGCCAACACCGACTCGGATCATTTCCTTGTTTTAGCCAAGATAAGAACACGGATATCAAGAGAACAGCGGTATCGAGAAAAGACAACACGGTTTAACGTCGGAATGCTACAATCGCAATGGACTGCTAGGCTGGGCCATTTAGAGCTCATGGACAACACTGCTCCAGCCCGAGGACTCTTCGACTCCGAACCTGTGGACAAAGCAAAAGAAGATGGATGGTATTGCATAGTATTGTATTGCGACTCAATTAATTTTCTGATCATACGCTCGCAGATAGTTGAGAAAAACCAAAAACAGACTTGTAGACAGCACATCTCGGCGGAAATTAACAACTGTAAGCCGGATTTGTTCGCTTAATACGAGATTTAAAAATTCAGGGCTTGCACTGTTCCCAGGAGTCTGTTGAGTCTAGAACTTCTGATTAAACATATAATCAATAGCAGGCAATTAATGGACTTATTAATTTCGAAACAATTCAGTCCGTTGATTGAAGATAGCCACAATTTAAATCACAAAGTATATTCATAACTAACCAACTGAAAGAGAGTCGCCGTATTGTAGTGGGTTAGTGCGTCGACTTCTACGCAGAGGGTGCCAGGTTCGAATCCCCAATCTACCAACTTTTATAATTCACGGCTTGCACATCTTCCGGGTCACTGACAATGCTCAAAGAGTATTCCTGTCTAGGAAAAGCTTCTCAACTTCTCCATTCGGAGTCGGTATAAAGCTGTAGGTCCCTTCCACTCGTGAAAGAACAATAGCACGCACAACCCGAGTAGTTGCTGAGAAGCTAGGTCCGCCTCGGACTGTCGCGCCAACAATATTATTATTATTATTAAACTACTGAAACTTATGTTAATTTCTACTTACTTCCATGCTCAGCAACCTTCCGCAGTGTCTCCGGAGGCACGTATTCAATTGGCAGTTCTTGGAAGACCTCCTGCGCTCCCTGCGACACATTGCCGGATCCGGTGAAGACAAACGTCAGTGGGCCAATAGACCGTGGCATCATGCCCAAGGCAATCTCGTACCCGCAATCCCGAATAGCCTGCCGCGCCATCGACGAATTCCTGTAATTGTGCGCCGGTCCAATATGCATAAACGGTGTATGATGACCCAAGGCCAGCAGTCGTAATCCGATGCCGTGCAGTATGTTAACCATGCCAGCGATGCCGGCGTACTTGCCAAACGCCACCTGACGGGATCCCCTCTCATCGACAATCCTCTCGTAGTCGATAAGCCGGATTTTCTACAAAGGAACACATTCAATTAAAACATCTCGCGCCAAGGGAACCATCACGACTCACCTTCTCCAGGACTGCATCCAGCAGGGGCATGTTTGACTCCTGCGCCTTGATTGTGTGCGAGAAGAAGCAGTAGGTTTTACCCGGGATTAATGCCTCGATAGGGACCTGCTTAACGCCGAAAATCACGGACGCTTCACTAATGTCCTCCTGGATGACAGCGCCGGAGCTTAAGTACGCCTGATTCGGAAGAGATAGAGGGAGAAAATTAAATGGGATCCACCAAGGGAATGCCGTTGAATACGCCACGGGCTGAAACTTTACTCATGGCTTGCGGGGATTACGCCGGCAAGAGGTAACGTACGCAGGCGATTTTAAAAATGTTTTTTAATGCATATCCTCTGCCAGTGCAAACATGTGCATACATGGGTACACACGTAGTGTATTACGATTTTTTTGGTTGTCGCTGCGGCATTGCAGTAAATTGATAAATCCCAATTCTTTGTGGATTAAGCTTTTAATTGCGCTCTTTACGACGTGCTGTCGGTCGTACGGGTATTATAAAAATTCAGTTGTCGTTCACTCGACGCTCAGACGCTCCAGCATCGGCATTAATTAATATTCCTGACAATCGAAAAGGAGGGTAAGTCTTCTGATTGATGCGTTCAAAGACAAACAGCATCTGTCAGCGCCGGTTGGGACTTACCAGTGTCGGTACTCGGTAGTAAGTGGATTTTTTAATTGCGCTTAAGAGTGATTATATTTATGTTCGAAATGATCTGATTAAGGAGCAGCAGGCAGCCCGGGCCGGGTAGAAATGAGAGACGAGCCGGAGTCTCTGTTCCTGATCTCCAAAGGGAATTGAATTGGATCCATTTAATGAGGATTAATCAAGATCTGAGATGGAGATGCGTTTATCATTGACCTCCTTTGTCGGAAGTGCGAAGTGAAGGATGCTTATAAGGGATTTCGATTACATTTAGTGGGAATTCAAGAATTACGATGTATGCCTTGAGTGCATTGACAAATGTCCTAGGCATTGCCTTGAGAGTGTTCAATGCGACCAATGGGATACCCCAGGGCACAGATGCGTCACCGCTTCTTTTAAACACTCACTTAACAAGACTCTCGATGAGGATGTCGTATTAAGGTTATGTGGAGAAAACTGGAAAAATTGACTTGAAAATGAATACTTGAGAAGAACTGAATACTTGAACAGTAGCCAGAAAATTAAACCAACAAATTGATGGATAGGTATTTTCCTACATGGAATCATTACGAATAAGATCCCGGAATACTTATATGAAAAACTTCATTTTACTCGTTCTCATAGAACTCTGTGCCTAAATTCACCGTGCCACCTCTATCTGAACTCCTTCCGTTTGTTCTTTATCTATGCCATTAATCTATGGAAATCTCTTCCAATTACTCTCAGAACTACCTGTGCTACCACACGATTTAAAAACGCAATTTTAATCATTTAGAGTTGATATAAATGGGAAAGTAACTCTGTCTGTCTGCCTGTTACCCTTTCGGGTCTAAACCAATGAACCGATTTTGATGAAATTTGGTACAGAGATAGATTTGAGCTTGGAGATGTACTTAGTCTACTTATTCCGGTTCTAAGGAGGAAATGGGGTAAAAACCGCATTATTTCATCTTCACACAGTCCTGGCTCATTAATGGCTTATCGGATTGAAAAACTAAAAAAATGCTTTTTAGTAAAGTTATCCCCTATTCATTTGAGCTATTAACCATGCTTTTGCATTGTCCTGAATCTGAGCAATGCTCAAAAGAATGCAACTAATTATCGTTTAAAAGACCATCGGCAACAATAAACCAGCAGTGGTGACTATTGACAAGGTGTGTTGTTCTACCCACGCAGTATAATATATACACTGCATTCTCGATTATCGCAACTAAAAGCAACTGGGGTAGTTGCAATGACCGAGGTTGTTGCAATAACCTAGAATCTTTTTAAGAATAATTCGAATCAGAAAACAAAACACTTTTTTATTCGATATAATATATTTTTCTTAATTTTATTAAAAATCAAAACAAAAAGAAAAATAAGTAAATTAATTGAAATTGTACACACATAACTGTTCCCATATACGTACATATTATTTTGTCTTAAAACAATTAGTTTTTCTATTGAACTTTCCAGCTTGCAATATTTTTCAAAATAGCTATTTCTCGAAGTTTCTGAAGATTCATAATCTGGTCTATAAGGGATGGACTTTCTTCAGCCCATTGAATGGCTATGTTGAAACTTCTTATGGCCGTCTCAGTCTTTATTTTTGTATTAGAAATGTCGACATCGGTGTCACTTTCCCGAATAGTTCAACTGCTTCATTTTCCTCATTATTATGAATTGTTTTAGACTCTCAATTATTAATTTCATCATTGGAAATCGATTCGCTTCGCGAAATTTCATGCAAAATGGTTCTTATGGATTCAGTGATAGATTGAGCTCTTAATATTCTTAAAGGTAATCCCTCTCCATCATTCCAATTGCTACCAGATGTGATCAACACATTCCAGCATTTATTTTTTATTGAATCCATCCCAAGCATTAGACAGACACATTCAAACAATTTACATGGTACATCAGTGAAAGAGACTCTCAATTATCGGTACAATAACTGCCCAGACAGTGGAGAAATAAAAAACACAAATACAACTCAGAGCAAGCGAGAGAAAGGACACACGAACAAGAGTTGCACTTATCGAGTTTCTGTTTTGAAAAGTTGCGATAACTGCGTCAATAATGATGTAAATTTAGCTGTTGCGAAAATCAAGAGTTGCGATAATCGAGAACGTACTGTATATGCACCTGTACCTCAGTTTACGCGGTTTCGAATTAACGCGGTTTTTAAAATCAAAAAAAAAAATATTGATATTTACTTAATTTATTTTAACTTTGCTTTAAATCTGGCAATACTTATTATTTAGTCTTAAATTACAACGAGATGTTACTGATCTATTAAAACAATATTAAGAAGTCTACAAAGATATGACTAATAAAAATAAGCAACAAAAGCTTATTTCAGAATATTTTCCTAAAGAAAGATCTCTTCAAACTCTGACTCAAACCAATATAACAATTCTAGGAGCAGAATCTAATGAGATGTTTTTATCCAGTGATGAGTCAGACATTAGACAATTTCGTAAAAAAGACTATTCGTTGAAACCGATAGCGATTGAGTTCGCTTAAAAATAAAGAAGAGCTGTATTTATAGGTACTTTTTTCCAAATGTAGTTTCATATATAATGAAGTATGTGCATTTATTTTTTTTAATGAAATATATTTTTTGTTTTACCCATTTTTTTGTTTTTTATTACTTAAATGATACTTTTATATCTTATTTACAGTACAAAGCCATATTTTGTGTTCAAAAAATATTTTAAAAATCTTATTTATAGTCGGATTCGCTTTACGCGGGTTTTCCATATAAAAATGTTTGAATCGATTTACGCGGTTTTGTCAGGAACTTATCTACCCCGTAAACCGAGGTACAGGTGTATTCGATATTGAAATTCCAGTGTGTTCTCTCTTTCAAATCGTAACAAAAACCGAAACCATCCGTCTGCGAAATACTCAAATTGAACATGTTACTGCCGTGCTTAAAACTACACACACCATGCCAAAGGTCGGTCGCCACTGCTGATTGATTGTTGTCGATAGTCAGACTGCGGCGTGGTATGGCCAAATACAATTTTTTAATGCGGCCTATAATAATTTACTTTACAATGACGCCTTAACAAAGGTTGAAGACCAAGTGCATTACTGGAAAAAAATGTATCTGATTTTGGGATGAGCAGTCAGCAAAGAAGATTCAACCACGAACTGTACGTGAGCGTAGTCAGGCGTCTAGGGATTCAACGCCTAAGATGGCGTTGAAAATATGAGTGAAAATAATGAAGAAATTCGCAATATTTTGAAATTTTTGTATAAAAACGAGAAGAATGCCGCGCAAGCCACCGATGAAATTTGTGAAGTTTACGGACACGATGCTGTATCAGTTCGTGTTGCACAACAATGGTTCGTTCTGGAATATTCGATGTGAAAGATTCAACTCGCTCTGGTCGACCTAACGTTGAAAAAGTCGATGAAATTATGGTAAAGATTGTCCAGGACCGTCACATAAGCAGCCATGACATCCAGCCAAGGAATTAAACATTGATCATTAAACGGTGATCATAACCATTTAAAAAAAGCTGCCTACAAAACGAAGCTCGATGTTTGGTTACAACATGAATTGTCTGTGAACAAATTTTGATTAGAAATAGGAAAAGGCTCTTTTCGACTACCCATTATATTGTATCGATTGAGAAAAAATAAAATCTATCTATCTATCTATGTAAATCTCTATCTATGTTTGCTTCGTGACTTAGGAGCGTCTACCGATTTGGCATCTCATAGATTACATCAAATAAACTACATTAATTAAAAAATAATGTATTAATAAATGGTTTAGACTCCAATCGAGACAAGCTAGAATCAATTTCGTCCCAAAGTTTATTAAAAGTTCTTATATACCTTGTAATAGGTTCATTACAACCATAGTTGGTTCTATGCCTCTTATCGTAGAGTAAATTTCTCGCCCGCAGAGATCTTTTGGGAGCATATAGATCCATGAGGAAAAGTAATTCTGGTGAATGTACACGGTAATTAATAATGTCGCGGATAAACATGGCTGACGCTGCCTTACGCCTGAAACTTAAGGTTTGCAAGTCTATTATTTTACACATCTGTCGTTATATTTAGTTAGTTCTTCGAAAGTATGTAACTTACGGACAGCATATCTCGGGAAATTCTTTTGTAGTCTTTCGAATCTGAGCTCTGGTGTATTATATGGGGAATCCCAAATTATGGAAGAGTATTCCAAATAAGTTGGACTTAAGCTATATCCCGAAAATCTTTACTATTTCTCTTCGCAATTGTTAATCATAATGTAATGAAACATTTAATTTAGCATCAAAAAGTAACCGAGATCTTTAACTTCTCCTAAGTGATCCTTTATGAAATAATCATAGACAATCGGGGATGTAATTCGATGTGCAGTGAAGATATTACATTTTCGAATAATAAGCTCTAGTCCATTTTCTTTACACAAATGCACTAGAGTATGGATATCGAGTTGGAACTTAATGCAATCAGTTCAACTATTTATAGATAATTACAATTTGAAGTCGTCTGCGAATGTTAAAATTTTACAGTACTTGAAAATTTCATGAACATCGTTTATGAACAAAGGAAATAGTAATGGCCCTTAATGGCTACCTTGTGGCACGCCCTATGTAACTTTTATTACCCGAGATGTAGAACTATAGATCTTTACCAATTGCTTCCTACCCTTTAAGTAATTGGAAAACCACTTCAACATTGAAGAATGGAATCCCAAAGACTTTAACTTGCTTAAAATCAAAGTCTGATATACTTTATCGAAGGCATTAGAGAAATCGGTGTAAAGTACATCAACAACAAGATTTTCTACATTTTCATAAATATAATAAAATAGTGATAAATTTGTTGTACATGATCTGCTCAGCATAAAGCCATACTGGTTATAAGAAATAGTACTTTTACAATGAAATTTAATTTTTCTTTTACAATGCTTTCAAATAATTTTGGTATTGGAAAAGATTAGTTTATGTCAACCTTAAGTAAGATGTTCGGCGTGAGCAAAACTGGCAGCACCTACAATGATGCGTTCCAATTCCGCTGCAACGAATGGCGTGCCTTTTGGCCTGTCAGGTTTGCTCTCGTCATTCCAGTTTGTAAAGTTAAAGGCAGCGCATGGCTACGGCATACCAAAGAAAAGAAATAAAGTATATTACAGTATTGATGAAAGCTTTGATATTGGTCTATAGTTTTCTACTTTTTGCCTTTTGCCTTTATATATAGGCACAAGGCAATAATACTTCAATTCATTTAAAAATTCACCGTTTTTTAGCGATTGATTAAATATAATTTTAAATTTGAATTGAAATTGATTTCATCCACACTGGCGGATTTGCCAACTTTCAGGGATTCAATCGCTAAAATGACTTCCTCCGCCGTTGGACTATTCTCCCCCCACTTAAGACTACGAGTCGGCAGACTCTCACTGACCAGTTCGGGATTGAGTACCACCGAAAAGTGATCCCCCCACCTGCAACAATTTTAAATTGAATGTTAGGTACAATAGTCAATAGATTTCCCAAAAGTCATACTTAATACTGCATAAATTTTGGTCCAAAAGCCCCTGCTATTAAGACAATAACGGTTTCTTTGTATCGTATAATTCATTTTCAGGTAATTCGTCCTCAGTTAGTAAGGAAAATTCAAAATGTTCAGTAGTGTTCCGTAAGTGAAAAAAAATCAGAGTAATTTGTGAAATTTTATGTTGTTTCATACAGCCGTTGAAGCCGGTGAAAGAAAAGCTACCATTTTTTTTTGGAAACTTTTTTTTAGTTATTTTTTTTTTACTGCTTTTCTTAATTTTTGTGATGAATTGAAGTAACAATATATTTTCTTTTCTTGACTTTTAAAACTAAATTAAGTATAAAATAAAGATGATTTCATTTTTATGCTATAATTTATGTGGGGGGCTCGTTACTGGAACGCTAAAAGCTCGAATTAGGAACAGGGTGGGCTCGATACAGGTTCATGTCTCATTTTCTACTTTAATTAAATTTATTAAATTTGAGTCCTATACTTGAAAATGCTATTATTTATATCAAACAGTAATAAATAAAGCTTTCTTTAAATGATAAAAATATTTTCATATATCTAAGCAATTCATTTTAAGAGAGCAACGAAGTCAAAACATTGTTTTAAAGGGATTGTCTACTGGGTTGTTTACCCTACCTTTTTTCAGTTTGGAATTTTTTTGTAGGTCAGAACCCCTTTATAAGCTGTCAAACACGCTCTCTCACAATCAATAGAAGGTTTTGCACAATTCATAGAATCAATTACTAAGTAATCATATTTCTGTCGAATTCGTTGCACAGTTCAAATTCAATATGTAATAATCACCATCCGGTCGCAAATCAATCGTAGATTAGTCATACATATTTCTCGGAATCTCAGAGCAACAAGCATCAAACTCAGGAATATTGCTAAACATGATGTTTTTTTCATTAATCTGAATAATTTAAAAAATATGTGGCTTATCACTTCGACATGTTCCTATCAACAAATTTGCTGTTTCTATGAACAGGGTAACAGCGGATTTGGAGCACTCACTGGAATGATGTGATTTGAACTTCATTGAACTCTTGGCGAAAAATCATATTGGCAAAAAGACCTCCAGGTAACCTTGTCTAATTATAGACTCAGCAGCAAGTAGGCGGCATATTTAAGTTTTAGGTTAATTGAAACAAAGTAATCTTGTAGACATCATAATGACGTCTATCATTTTATTGAGATAAGAAAAGAGATCCGTCTTAGCAAATTTTTATAAAGCCATTTATGATCATTGTAATAAACTGCTTTCATAAGTACTTCATTTGGTGAATGAAATCTGGAGACAAGTTTAAGCAAACTTTTTAGCGCCAGAATCAGATATCTAATTAATTAGCGCACGCAGAATTTTTCCAATCTCCAAGGAGGATATGAGGCTAGCCGTGGCGTAGTGAGTTGGTGCGTCGACTCCTACGCAGAGGGTATAGGTTCGAATACCGAATTTGCAACCTTTTATAATTCACGGCTGCAACTTTTTAGAGCCACTGAAAATGCTCAAAGAGTATTCCTGTCTAGAAATAGCTTCTCAACTTGGCCGTTCGGAGTCGGCATTAAACGGTAGGTCCCATCCACTCGCGAAAGAACAATAGCAGGCGCAAACGAGTGGTTGCTGTGAAAGCTAGGCACAGGTCAGTGAATTCACCAGCACACTTAGACCATGTTGGTCCATTGTGATACCCATGGTCAGACGACTACCACTGATTGAAATGGTGACTGGACTAGATATGAAAACCAAATAAAAGCGTATTAACTTAATTTCCACTGGGATTCGAACCAGAGACCCCGCTAACCAGGGACACTTAACCATGATATTCTTTAAAATGTTGTTGCTTGTTGGTTTTGCTTATTTAATACGCGAGTGTGTGCCCTCATCCATAGCTGGGTTTGTGTGTACATCCATACATAGATTGGATGGATTGAGAAGGTAAGAAAAGGGCAAAAATGTTTATGGTTTCCTTTGCTTATGGTGACCCATCGATCGATTGCGACACCAAACAAAGTAAAGGGTTGCAGCAAAATGAAATATGAAAAAATGTGTGTGTATAACAAAATTACAACACACTGGCATCTCTGACTACTCAACTTGAAATGGTTTGATACAACAACCATTTGTTGGCCATTTTTTAACTCTATTATCTGTGGTTCTACTCAATAATAATAATATATAATATGGGTGGCACGACAGTCCGAGGTGGACCTGGGCCTAGCTTCTCAGCAACCACTCGTTTTGTGCGTGCTATTGTTCTTTCGTGAGATGGTACCTTCCGTTTAATGCCGACTCCGAACGGCGAAGTTGAGAAGCTCTTTCTAGACAGGAATACTCTTTGAGCATTGTCAGTGACTCGAAAGAGGTGGAAGCCGTGAATTATGAAAGTTGGTAGATTGGGGTAGAACCTGGTAGAACCTGGCACCCTCTGCGTAGGAGTCGACGCACTTACCCACTACGCCACGGCGACCACTGGTTCTACTCAAACCCTTGCAAATATACGACATACGCGAAATTACCTTTCCATGTTATTCTTTTATGTAGAATGCTGTATAAGCGTACGACCAATATGGGCACAGATATAAAGATTTTTAAAGGGGATATGTATAACCAATATAATTGAAAACAAGCTGTGCCCCAAGTTGAAACAAGTTTCTATTTAATGAAATCTTCAACATGAAACTTAAATGAGCAGCATTACCCCACGAATTTCAGGACCGCGCTAGAATGGTACACGCAGAATCTGATGCAAGTCAACGAAACTTACTTATCAAACTTGGGATACATGGATGGCGCCTCCCATCTTTCATGGTCGGTCCTGGGCACATTGCTCTCAGTCATCAAGCGCAAGTTGTTATGCGTCAGTGAAGGCTTGGAGATTCGGTCTTCCTCTTCTTTTCAAACCAGGAAACTGGGATTAGAATAGCATTGCATTGCTGTTCATGCACTCAATTTCACCCAGCCAGTAAAGTCGACGTACAGATGGTATAGATCGTAGAGTTCACGGTTATGTCTTCCTCCATTTACCTTCTTCGCAAGCAGGGCTCTGTATCTGACACATAAAGTTACTTTCGAAGGCACCAAGAACCAATTTCTTTGTTTAGCTTATCGTGTAGCGTTCCCAAAATAAGAGTTTTGTAGAGCATAACTTTCGTTTTTCGAATCAGAAGTTTAAACCAATTGTTTCGACAAAGAGAATTCTTTCAATATCTACTAACATGATGGAAATCAATAGGCTTACGGTATGCAACTGGGGAGCAGGATAAAGATCCCAAATCATCAGTACAAATAGTATATTTCTGATTGCAGATGTATCGCTTGTGTGAGAGAACACAACGCATAGCATGTGTTGTTCATGCAAATGCTATGTCCATTTCTGAGACAGCAGCGCCACTTTTGCTTACTGACTGCGAAATTATACTAGAATTTCGTTCAAAATCCACGTCACGCCGAACATACTATAGCGTGGTCTTCTGATTTCCATCGTATCCGTAAGACAAATAAAAGTCTCTTTCTTTATTTTAATTTTCACTTGGAATATAGGGCAATATATCTTTGCTCAATCTTGTTTGGATTGCAGCTTGCAGATTGGTTCTTATCAGAGAATTTGTACTGAAGTGATAATCACACTGTCTGCGAGGGAATTAACAGATGTTGTTGCCAAGATGATGACATCGGTTACATCATATTCATAATCATGCATATTTGCATCTATAATACAATGTCTTACAAAATACTCCAAAATAATAGGCGAGTGATGAATGCGATTCCATCAGCTCGGCGACCGCTTAGCAGACACATAATGAGGTGGTTGGACCATGTCATAACAGCATAACTTCTGATTATTCCCTGGAAGAATGATCACATGGAATGGGAAGAAACGGGCACAATATGCATGTATAGTACATGTGTACAACTTCGAGTTAGCCAGATCCATACCATGATCAAACGCAGAATAATGAACCATCCATATGAACTCACTACGAATCGCGAACTTCAAAACTTCGTTTTCTCATTTAAAGAGAGCTGTGGGTACAATTTGAGCAAACTCACAATTCAGTTCGAACATTTTTATCAGAAATGAAGTATTAAAGAGATAGCCGACTTCACCGCTGATTGCCACCTAGTCCATCGACGAATTTGAGTGCCTTTTTGACAGATATTCATGAATTTTTTACGGTTATTTACAAAAAAACGTAAATGCCGTTCTCTGATTGGTCAATTTGGTTTATGAACACGTTATAAAAAACAGTTGTCAAAAATTTTAAGGAGCAAGAGAGGTAGAAGTCGAGCATCTCTTTAATACTTAATTTCTGGTTTTTATCGTGAATTTGTGGATCGCGTTTGCCTCTTTCGTGTAATGCGAACTCAGATTAACAGTTCGCAAATAAAATGATAGATTGGTGGATAAAAGAATTTAAATCGCTGATATCCTCATCAGCTTACTTAAACTGATTATTGAGATTTTAGTCGATAGAAAAACTCGATAATTCAGTTCCCATATTCTCACATACCAAGAAGTATAACCTTTTGTTTATTCAGTGGACTCCCCCCAAGTCGAATTATCACGGGATACCATAATTTGTTCGAGTTAGAGAGAGTTTGACTCAGAGAGAGATTTTTGTATGGAAAATTAAGGGATTTTTCTGTAAAATATGACGAAAAAGTTCGAGTTAGAGTTTCGAGAGTCCACTGTATTTGATAAAAATTGGTTGTTTCTGAAAGTTCGCTTTAGCAGCTCATACGAATGACAATTAACTCTTGCCAGGCGGTATACTTTTAGGCTCAGGAAGCAATTTAGCACTTTTACGATGGATCAAACTGGTTTATACTCTCAAGGTGTAGAGGCTTGTTAGTTCAGGCTCTGGACGAACCACCGTTTGAAGGAGTTCCGTACCTTTTTGAAAAAGAACAGAGAACTGAATGTGTTTCTACCGTATGTCGAAACACAATGCATGTGTGTCATGACAATGGCCAAGTTGAGACTAAAATGGACAATTCACGATGACCTCTTCTTCCTCAGTCGTAGGGCAATCGTCGTAGATCCGATATCCAATCAAATAAAGATTTCTGGCTTTAATCAAAACTCCCCCGCTCTAGTTTCATCCTAATAGGCCGTATTCGTTTGTGTGCTTTTGGATTGCTACAGATTCCTCTAGACCAGATCCCTCTTTTTACCAGATCCCTCCGTTTGTTTGGGAACCAACACATTCCCAAGAGAGGCTGTATTTCTATTCGATTTGCGTTTGAGTTTGAGTAACCAACGCTACGGCTCTGATTGTCGACTATATGCGTAAGTTAGAACAATCACATTAGCTAACAATTTGAACCACACATTCATCGACTCAAACCTACTTTAATATAATTCGTAACCATTTGTGAACAAAGCAATTCACCTATTATTTGGGATTACGTGGTGGCAGAGAAATAACATTCCAGATGGATGAGCACGTGTTTGTTAATTTAACCTCTTAATCACTGTACACGGGTAACGAATATGGTTTCTGTGGAAATTTATTGAATGATGTTGTGTGTAGATGAAAGCATAAAATTCTAAGAATAGAAAGTTGCAAATACCTCAGACAAATAACGAACAGGATTCCAAGAACGAACCCGGTTACTTCACGGGGAAATTGGGTGTACCTAAGTCCAATTGAGTTTGATACGTTCCTCGAGAAATTCTTCTGAATTGGAGTGCTAACCTGTCATCCATTAGCAACACTGCAATAAACGTCAATACACGTCCGTGCCTTGATTCAACACAGATGTTTAATGCCGATTAACCACGTGGAATAGCTGCCAAACCAACGGCGTTTTCCATTCTTTCCGGCAACGATTTGATAACCTGATGTGTGTGGTTCAGTCACAATACTTGCTATTTTCGGAACGGACCTCTAATCAGTGGCACAATGAGTTTCAAAATGTCAGGGCAACGGTTGAGTGGGTGTGGTATTCACACTGGCACGTGTCACGTGGTAAATGTAAAGGGAAACAATTAAGGGAACGCTTTCTTGAGGTTGGTGCCAATTGCAAACAGAAGTGGGCGCCACAATCAAAGGCACACCATCGCATGTTACCTTGTGATGACGTTTACATATTTGACATGGTCCATATTTCTGGTATTCAGTATTACAAAAGTAATACGTGGGAAAGAATAATTCCAAGAAGTCACTCGTTTGATGGATAAACTGAAATGTGCTTCTATGTGGTTGTTTGGATTTTTAGGATTGAGCCTCCCTTGTGCTTACTTGGAATCTCAAAGCATATTCTGATTGCCATGGATTCCATTATGGTTAGACAACATCACAACAGATTCAAGCAAATAGTTACGATAGTTATGAAATATGGAGCATTTAGCTGACTTGAGTGACGGTGAACGAGAGAAAATTTAAGTAAGGCACATCATTAAGTGACTACTAAAACTTTAAGATATCTGCCGACCAGTGGCGTGGCATTCATATGGTCGGATTCCTACCGAGTTGCATTTTAAAATTCCACTCTTCAACAATGTATCGATACAACAAGTAACATGAATCCTAATATGTGCGTATAAACATAATGTGTGTCTGTTTCCTACACCTGTACATGCAAGAGACAAATTCTACGAACACACAAGCCCACAACCTGCTTGCCAATCGTTTTCATATCGTTCTACTGCTCTACGTAAACATACACTATAAACATCATTGCATGCCTCTTCTCGAACATCACCATCTTAATAGCCCAGAGAACAACGGCAAAGCGGCAGCTAAATAAAGAGTGAAAAATCATAGTAACCCGAAAAATCTCAGGTTATACAATATCTGGCTGGTTAGAAGAAATTGTGTCTCTGTCCTTGTTTTGCCTTCATCGTTGTTCATAATACTGGCTCAAACATAGCCCGTTATTTACTGGGAAAACATGTTGTGTACAAGTGTTCAAGGAAACTACCGTGGTACAAAAAATCCATCTATAGACTAAAATCTGGATTTTCAATTTAATTCAAATCCTGAGTTAATTTTGGGACATCCACTTGAAATATATAGATGGACATATTAATTTCTTGTTTAACAATGTTTTAACAATAACGATATTTTTGTTGTAGCCTGCACAGAGATGCGGTTTTTAAAAACATTACAGCTAAAACTACAATTGTCTTAAAAGTAAGTTCTGTATTGTTGAATTGCCTGAATTGTCGCCTGTCTCTTACACCTAAGCCGACTCAAACCGAGTAACATTTATTTCAAACCGACTTGGCAAGACCGATGAAACGAACGGAATACAAAGTATTGTGTGCTTGGTGTGCAGAAATGAAGTATTACAGAGAAGTCTGGCATTTCTACCACTCTTGCCCCTTAAAATGTTTGACATCTGTTTTTTATAACGTTTTCTTAAACCAAATTGATCAATCAGAGATCACGTTATTTAGTGAATAATCGTCAAAAATTCGTGAATATTTGTCTAAAAAAGCACTCAAATTCGTCGATGGATTAGGGGGCAATCAGCTGCAAATTCGGCTGTGTAATACTTCATTTCTGTTTTGTGTATATATAAAATTCTCTTCTCTTGTTTGACGAGTCAAAGCAAGTAAGGCCGCTTCTACACTCGCTTAATTCGTCGGCGATTTTTTCAAATTTACTTTGTGATCTAAAGTCACTTTCACACAGGAAATTTTTTCAATTTCGCCGTCGCAGATATGTTCGTGACTGTTTCTTTTTCTCTATACGTTGCTACCCGGATTGGTTTACAGATCAGAGGATTTTTTGTGATGGAGAAACTTCACAAAGCTTAGTGCTTAGCTTTGTTGAAGATTGTATGAAAATAAATTTCGAAGCGAATAGTGAAGTTGGCATTTTAATGACATTAATAGAACTTTTTAATGTAATACATGATGCTAAGGCTTAGAGCACCGTTTTTTCACTCTGTCTATGCACAACGGATGAGCTGCGTTACATAAAATTGCCTGCCCCTGATGTAGAGTTATAAGTAACTCGATGGTAAGAGCAGTCCATGTGAAAGATTTCATTGGCAAAATTTGACCAATTTTTAAATATTCCGATCTATCGCGTTCGCAAGCCGACGTCAAAATACAATACTAATAAAATGAGATACCAACAGGCAACAAGAAATAATATTTATTTTGTTCACGCAATTTATGTACATTTAAAAAGGTTCTATTCCTCTATATGCAAGTATGACAGTTTTCATCTTCTAAAAAACACAATCATAAAGATTAGAGATCGACAGACATTCATTTCCTTGCAATCAATACCAAAATTATGCACTTCCTTCCCAAAGAACCCCGACCTCATAAAATGTCATGCGTTCTAGGCATCCTATAATTGTTCCGCACGCCAGACTCACGACGAACATACGAATAAAGCAACTCGAAGATAAAGAGAAGCGAGAAAAAAGAGAATACGCAAAATCCAAAAGCAAGCTCCGAGTACACGAAACGCGGGCTACACCTAACACGTCTCACCTTCCTTGCCGACAAGGTGTAAAAATCGCCGACAAAAGTTTCCTGTGTGAAAGCGGCTTAAGTTGGGTCGTGTTGCCGACAAGGTGTAAAAATCGACGACAAAAGTTTCTTGTTTGAAAGCGGCCTAAGTTGCGTCGCGGCGTACGAGTAGAAGAAAATACGAAGAGAGATAAAAAAGAGAGACATATTGAAATAATTTGCACACACACAGCCGGTATTGGCTTGGCTGCCCCGTGTGCTTATGGCTTCCATTGCCAAAAAAATCGTTTTAGGATACATATAGAACACCAAAACCGACCCGAAACAATATATAATTGGCCATACAACTCGACTTGCCCCATTCCATAATCCATATTTTTTGCTTTCAGTTCATAATCAAACCGAGCTCAGCCCGGGTTACAACTCGGTCTGTTTCTATTTTAATCCGGGGTAACTCGGTTTGAAAAACTGAAAGCAGTCAGCCGTCTGCTTCGCTTTATCAAAAGCACTATAAGTTTTGCGGAATAGTTATCCATAGATTTGCGGGGAACCCAATGTACCCTTTCTGGCCAAGTGTGGCTACTGTCCTTCTGCATAGCAGTCACCCAATTCAACATAACCTAACCTAAGCTCAGTAAGTTAAAGCAACATTGGAGGAAAACTATGGAAAGCACCACCATTTAAGAGATTTAAGACTGTTTTCGTCAAATGTTATATATTTCTTTGCGAATCTATTGCTCAGTTTCACAGTGGAAGGTTAAAATGCAGCTTCAGCTCAACGTTTTATTCTTTTTCAGAGTTTTGTTTAAATCTTGAACTGCGTTCAATTAATAGCTTAAGTTGAACGAAAGTATGCTGGCGTTTATGCCTGCAACAGTATAGTGCGCTGCGCCAGCCGACTTTATGTTACGATGACGCACTGCGTTGAAATAAATACTCAATTTATCAGCTGTTCTCTCTCTCATCCGCTAGATGGAAAATATTGCCGCCTTTCTGCATACACTCATTTGAAATGACTTTTGTCGTTAAATTATTTTTAATCAGCTGTTTTCGTTTCTTAAATGACAGTTGACACAAAATACTCTCAATTTGGAAGAAAACTCTCAATCTGGGAAAAAATCTCTCTCACAGCGCACCCCTCTGTCAAAAAATATCCAACATGTTGAATAATGACGTGCGATGGACTTCGTTTTACGTTTTATTACCATCCTCTCAATCTCTCTCATTATTCACTGACGCAGGTCGACTCTGTATTTTGTGCTTGGCCATTGAATTGTGTGTGTTGAAAGCCAACGCCAGCGCAAACGCACTATTGTGTTTCAGGCATTATTCACTGACGCAGGTCGACGCTGTATTTTGCGCTTGGCCATTGAATTGTGTGTGTTGAAAGCCAACGCCAGCGCAAACGCACTATTGTATTTCAGGCATGAGACATCAGCTGAATTTCGCCCTATTTTTGAGTTTTCGCATGTTGTTCACAACGTACCTGACTTTCGATAATGAGATCCATTCCTTGAATTGAAATCAGTTGCAATGGATTCAAATACAAGTCGATTTATTTATTTTCTCTTTTTAGACAGTGACTAATTTTTTAACCCTCTAAGTCGCTAAAAACTACTATATTTCCACATCTTTCAAACAAATTACAGAATTGTCCGTTCGAGTTTGTTCATCCGTTAGAAGATTAATGGCTATGTCCATTTGTATTATTTTTCGTTAACTGGTCAGAACGGGGAATGGACGTGATATTTTTGATTACCAATTATAGTAAATAAGCGCAGCAAAAGTTCCAAATGACTGCACCAAAAGCATTTTAAAACTACAAAGTATAACAAATGGAAGTACAAAATGGAAAGAGTGCTGTCATATTTTGTTCGATCTCAAGACACAAATGATGTTCAAGCGAACTTAAGTTCAGATCAGTCCAACCGGACGAATAAAAGTACTCCATTTCAGCTAAAACACTGTGAAACTGGGCATTATATTCGTCATTTGATTCATTTTGATTTCATTTCATGCATCATCATTGGATGCTTTATAATTCTCGTAAAACAGCGATTCAACCGATAACACACAATAACTCGTAAAGAACTTCAACAAAAGTTGTCCATGGCCTTGTGAAAGTATTCGCTTATTTAGTGCTCGGATAAGCACTGGGTGCAATGAACGGGGGAATTTTATCATTCCAAGCAACATTTGAATACGCCACATACGCGAATACATACTCTCTCCAGATAAGGCCGGTTTGTTTATCAAAAATAAAAATAAAGGAAATCTCATCAAAAACAAACGCTGATTTGCGTATTTGTTGAATGTACGTACACCTTCTTCAAATCGACACATTTTACTGCTTTATTGTTGACTGCCCTCACTTTTGTGACCAACGAAGGATATGATAGAAAAAACACCCCGCACAACGTCCAAAAGTTCATAAAAATGGTTTCGAAATTATAAATGTACTCACCTGCATAGGATAAGCTCGTCGATTTGAAGGTTGAACGATCACCTTCACGCCCTGCTTCACCAATTTCTGCACATGCGATGGCCCGAACGGTGCCCGGCGCTCCCATACCGACTGATCCTCCCGTCGTATCGCGATCACTTTTCCCTGCTAATGATTTGAGAAAAAATATCAAAATATTCATAACCTTAAGAAAAACCGAACAGAAACAATTTTCCACAAGGTTATGACTAGAAACAAATCAATATACATGTCGCCATCGATTGAAAGAGAGCCGTACTAAATCCTTAGCGGAAGTGACCTTCGATCCGCTTCCCTTTTGCAAAATGCGCATCATTTTGTTCCCCGTTTTTGAACAAAGAATAAATAACAAATTCCTCTTAACTTCGCACTTGTTGAACAGAAAAAATCAAATAAGCACTTCAATTCAAGCAATACGTCTTCACTCGACCAACGTTCCGAGATAAAATGCGGGACCGAATCTACCATGAGGCAGTGATCGGGGATCGCGTTGATATTCCTCTTTTTTTTCGGGCGTGATAAGATTATCTTTCAGTCAAAAAAGATGAAATGAACTGAATCAAATTGTGTTCGAGCAAATCCATGGGAGTTCACAGCAAGCAGTGGAAAGGATTTCACTGATAGCAACTTCGTCGGATGTCAGATAAGCCAGCCGGAGGCAATCAGTTGATGTTGCTACTGGGGACCAGAGTAGATTGTGAATGATACCGATTGACTGGAACTGGTCTCTGGCTTATCAGCGCTCATTGATTAACTATTATTTTTTCGCATTTTGAGGTTGTTTTCTATGCCGAAGATCTACGAGCATCGATAAGGAAGCTGTCGGAAAAACCCCTCCCCTTGACGGAAGGAGCTGGCGTGGGATTTATTTATGGCTTGACACTTGACGTAGCCATGTTGTTAGCTGGGGGCCGCGTTATCTCTTCAACGCGAACGCAATAAAGAACGAATCTTTAAAACGACGAAAACAAAAACAGAATAAATATAACTTACACGCAAAACGTGACCATTAGGGTCATGATAAGCAGATTTCTGAAATATGCGATGAGATGGAACTGGTTCAACATGATAGACTGGCTATGTGGGCCTGGGCACGGAATTGAAAATTACTTTTATCGAATACAAACGGTTCTTACATTGCAAATACTCTCAAGCTCTGGAAATTGATACATACTGTCCTCTTAATGTACTATGTTTAATGAGAAGAGATGAATAAATGATGATTCAGCTTCGGCAGGAATTCAATTGAGACTTTAAAACGCTAAGGTGGCAGTGGCGTACTTCTGGCTTAACTTCCCTCGAGTCACTGACATTGCGCAGAGAGTATTCCTGCAAAAATGCCTCTTGCCAACGTAAAAAGAAGATATGCAAGTCTGCGCCATTAACTTTGGTGATTGCAGCAGAGAGAGTCGCATGTGAGTGTTGCATGACCATCCAACATACAGTGTATCAAAGTAAAACTTGTGCAAAAAGTATTTTACGGACACAAGAAACATTCAGGAATCACCGTGTCATTTCCTTGAATTCTTCAAATGTAAGAAGAAACTCATTTATATTACAAACTCATTTTAGGCACCACTTAATAGTTTTGGAACAAAAAGGTACATATATAAGACATTTTATTCATAGAACCTAAATCCTGAAAATATAGATTTGGATGAGGAGAATGAATTTGAAATTACCGAAAATGACGATCATTTGGAGGAGATTGATGAGTGTGAGCTTTTAAATCAAATGGAAGTGGTTAAAGATCGAAATGAGATAAAGATCCAGTTGAAATAAAACGATTCGCAGTGGCTTTGATTTTTATTTGTCAAAATATATGAAGAAGAAATTTATTTGTTCGAAATTGATATCAAAATAAAGTACTACATAGGAAATTTGAACTGTTAAAGACCCACCATATTTTACGAATTACTGGATACTTTTTTCGTAGTCAATATTTCGGAAAAGCACTTTTAAGTAGTAGAATACATTTATGGTGGAAATAAGAAAGAAAGAATTAAGGAATGAATTCTGTCTGACATGAATGCTTGGAATTTTACTTTGCCTCAAAAGCTGACAACTTGCTGAACTGGAATCGACACGTTTTCTTTGTAAGAACGTTTTTTCCCAAAAATTTCTAAGAAAATACTTTTAGCTTTGTAACTGTTAAAGCACTCAGCAAAAAAGGGACAAAGCGACAAAAAAAATTACAGAATTACAAATTAAAGAGTACAAATTTTGGCAGGAGTTAGAATTACAAGACACATAATGTAAAAAAATAGGTGTTCGAATTAGTGGAGCGTTCGAATTACCGAGTGTTCGAAATAGTACTGTTGAATGTGAAAAAAATTCGATGTCATTTCCGAATTTACGTGCAAAATCCTACTTTGTGTGTTTTTTTCATCGCTATCGATAGTGAAGTGAAGTAAGATTCAGAAAAACGATTCGCAGTGGCTTTGATTTTTATCCGTCAAAATATAGAAAACGAAATTTATTTGAAATTGATGTCAAAATGTATGAACAAAAAATCGAAGTCGAATCTTTATCGGCAGCCACTTTTCACTGCCGGCAGTTACAGGCAGTAGGTTGTTGTATGTGCTTTACGTGCAAAACCATACTTCACTATTTATAGATTTTTGTAAAAAAAAACACGGCTTATGTATAGTATAAAAAACGGCTACTTTTTGAAGCCGACGTAGATAAGTTTTTGGAATCTTTTGAATAACTTCTCTTCACTGATAAGCAGTACATCCAAACAAATAAACAAATATAGAGGATTAATATCTTTTTAAAAACGAACATGAATATTTTTGTGAAAGAACAAAGACAACATATATCATTTTATTTTAATTTATTTTATTTTTACTTTTATTAGATTAAAGTATTTTTTATCTTTGTTACATGAACGGATTTTTTTTAAATACTTTACTTTCTGTATTTGTGTGAAAATGTAAACTTTTTTGTATTATATCTGAAGTGTTCATACGTACATAAAAGAAAACTCGAATGTAAAAACAAAATTTTGGCATTTTAACAGGCAATCTAAGAACGACAGTTACATGCGAGCTTTAGTCTTACTTCTTCTGTGTAGTCTTACTTCCAATATATTCTTTAATTAATTATATTTCAAAAAATAAGATGAGCGGAGAAGTTAATAACATGACAAAAACACATCAAGCTAAATAAGAGGAAATTCAAATATAAGCGTTCCCAAGCTTGTTGAATCGGCTGAGATGTGCAATAGCTAACAATGTATTTCATATACTAATTGATTCATTATAAAAAAGCATCCGAACAATGGACTATAAACTCTGAACTCAGAAAAAAACTACTGCTATACAACAGTCTAAAATTAAGAGAAACACAACTTCAATCTCCAGATATAAATGGCTGAAACTCAATGCTGCGTTGCTGCTACAGTTGTATTCAAAACAATCACAAAAGCATTTTAAAGGCAGCTCCAAAAATACTGCGTTTAGTTTATACAATTTTGAGATATGAGAAGAATGTAATAAAATGCAAAGAAAATGTACTATCCTTCTCTAATGTTTCGAAAATGTAAGGTACTAAAGATATAGCCGACATGTCCACCGACGAATTTAATCATCTTTTTGACAGTTATTCACTAATTTTTGAAAGTTATTCACGAAATCATGTAAATGGTATCCTCATATTGATTCGTTTGATCCGAAAAAACGATATTGTTTTTTTTTATAAAGAGTTTTCCAATAGGAAATTGACAACTTTCAATTTAATTTGTGAACGCACTCTTTCACTAATCATCAAACTCAACATTTTCATCGTGGTAAAGTACACGAACGAACAACGTCTACCAACTATAAAAATTTTCTACGGAAATTCGGACTCGGTGACCGCAACTTTAAGAGCGTTAACTCCAATTTTCGACGAAGCTCATTTTTGGCTCAATGGGCTCGTCATTAAGCAAAATATGCATTATTGGTCGAGTGAAAATTCTTATGTTCTTCATTAATCACCACTGCGTCTACAAAGAATAAAGGTCCAAACCCATAAATAAATCGTAGTTGCCGAATTGCAAAGAGGTGCCAAATGAGTACGTTGCGTGCCCTATACACTCTTGCATACATCTAAGAAATTCGAAATCTTAAAGTTCATGAATTTTTAAGAATTTTTCAAAAACAATCACATAAGGAGCACCCGAATGAATTTCCATCGAAACATCTGTCGAACGCACAGAGAGTTAAAAGTTGGCCAATTCCATCCGTTATTGTAAATTTCACTTGTAAACAGCATTTGCTGTCTTTCTTCCTCTCATAAGGGCTATGAGTTGTCAATTTTTTGACATGACACAACGCACGCTATGGATTTCATGGGCTTGGGCCTTAACTGTTCGGTGCGGTTTGCATGCGGGCGGCGTTATTGGGCCATATAGATCCTCACATTACTGTGAATAATCAGCGTTAACGTGCTATGATTACCGATTATTTTTGGCCCGAATTGGAAGATGTGGACTTGGACGACATATGGTTTTAACAGTATGGTGCCACAAGCCACACAGCACATGTTAGAATCGATTTATTGAAGTAAGTATGTTTTGAGAGTAAGTATGCTGAGCGTGTTATCTCAAGAAATGGGCCAGTCGATTGGCCTCCTCGTTCATTCGATTTAAAGCCACTTGACAATTTTATGTGGGGCCACGTCAAGTCACTGGTTTATGCCAACAAGCCGATGACGTTCGAAGAACTCAGAGCCAACACTGAAAGCGAAATAGCGAGATAGCGTTTCGGCCGAAATGTATGACCGTGTCGTTGAAACTTAGGTTCAACGAATCCCCCTGCAAACGTGCCCGGAGTGGCCATATGAACGAAGTCCAGTTCCATTCATAAATGTTTTGATTGTACTTCAAGCCGATAATAAAGTTTGTGAAATATCTCAAATTGTTTGCGTTTCATTTAAAAAAAAGTTGTCAAGTCCTTATTGGAAAACCCTCTATTAATGTAATATAAAATAATTTAAGGGCAAAGTGAGTTAGAAGTCCGCTGTCGTTTTCTGTTTCTGCCTTCGCCATGTTGAAAGATTTCCTCAAGAGCTGCGTAGAGAGTTGATATACAAATATATGTTTAAATCGATATTTCAGGTTATTTTTTTATGTCAACCGAAATTTGACAATCAAAAACAGCTGATAAGTCTGGAATGTCATTTCAATTTAATTGTCTGAAGGACTGCATTCGTAAACCGAAAACGGTACCACTAACGCAGTATTGTGTTTCTCTTTTAATGTAATAAAAAAATTGTGGGGTTAAGTGGCAGACCGAATAAGACTGTGTCATTTTGCGCGTTCAACGCATGTTTAATTAATTGATGTGACATTCAACTCTATAATGTATTTTTAATCCACACGTAAATAAAGAGTGTCAGTAACTTTTTATTACCTTGTTGCCAAAAAAATGTGTGTAGTTTATCTTAGAAATTATAACTATTGTACTTAAATTATGGGTTTACGTCGGGTAGAGAGTTAGGTTAGGTAGGCTGGCTGGTCAATGCACTAGACCAGCACACTTAGAGCATATTGGTCAATTGTGATACCAATAGTCAGACTACTACCACTGATTGACTACTCCAGTGATAGCGCCGTTAATTTGATCCCAACGGCAAATGGTGACTGGAACAGTTTTGAAACCATATAAAAGCGTATTAACGCTGCTTTCACTGGGATTCGAACCGGGGACCACTCTAACAAGGGGCAGACGATTATTTATTTTTCACGGCTCCACCTCTTTCGAGTCACTGACAATGCTTAAAGAGTACTCCAGTCTAGAAAAAGCATCTCCACTTCTCCGTTCGGAGTCAGAATAAAACTGTAGGTCCCTTCCAGTCGTAAAAGAACAATAGCACGCATGATAAGAATGGTTGCTGGGAAGCTAGGCCCAGGTCCACCTCGGAATGTTACTCCACCCATTTTCTATTATTATACTTAAGTTGTAAGAAAAATGAAAATAAGTCTACTCTAAAAAAAATTTAGAACGCCGTTCTGTTGAGATGTGTAAGCATGGATATAGGCATATACATACATATATAAGTAGTGTATCTTGTGTTTTTTGAAGTATATATTATTTTATGTTAAAATTTAAATTAGTTTGTAAATTTTATACAAAACGTGTTGTTTTATTATCTTCTTCTATAATATTTTGTATCTCTTCAAATTTTCTTATTTTTTGTTAGTCCTTAATTTTAAACAATGACAAAGGAAGATGTAAGAAAATTATCCATGGGAACAAATTTAATGCACTTTAATTAAACATTAATGATTCAGTCGCAATTTACATACAAGAATGAAGTAGTGTGAATGAGTGTGTTTCCATTGGACCCACCACGTTAGTTAAGATTAAATAATTTAGTTTGGATGGCTGAGCTTTTCTGCAAGAAGCGATACCATGAAGGCTAACGTACAAAGGTATGAGGTGGCTTTCAAAGAAAAAAATAAAAAATTCTGAAACATACCAAACAATTAAGAAAAGAATTATTAAATAAAAGTCATAAAAACAAATAACCATAAAAAACATGGCATAAGTTATTTATGTGCCTCAGTCATATCACATAGCACGTGCCCGTACTGTTACAGTTCGAACCAAAAGGCACTATGTATCCGCATTGTATCTATCAAAATGTTATTTATCCAAATTCAGCATAAATCGCAATCGAAGTTCTCTTGTCAGCGAAGGTTGTGCAATTTCTATGTATGTGTGATCTCGCTTGAAGCAATCAATTTTAATGTTCATAAAATTAGTATAAATAGAAAGAAACTTCAATAAAAGTGTGACTACAACCAGTTTGAATAAAATCATCATTCAAAATCAAACATTCTCAATGATTTTGATTTATAAGCAATTGTTAGATATTTAAGCTAGTTTTAAGTGCTTTTGTCTAGTATGTTTGAATGAATGGGAAAATGAATTTATGAATGAAATAAAAATGTAAAAGAATTACTATTTGTAGAGAGGATGTACCTCACAATGCAAAATATTTTTTATACTAACGTCAAAATTGTTTACTCTGAAGCGGGTCGCAACCGGTTTAGTCGCGGTAACATTCATTCGACTATAATTTGCTGTGAATATTTCTTTGACGTGGGACCCCCTCGCATCTGATAAGCACCTTATGTTGAGCTTCTTATGACGAGGAGCTCCACTTTCAATAGGCAAAGTGTAAGGTTCCATAAAACTTTCATTGGGCAATGGAATAAAGGCATCTTCCACAAATGTCGCACCAGCCCTAGGGTATGTTGGCTTAATTTTTATCTTACTCGATTTATCTAGACATTCAAAGCTTTTGTGGCTTCTTTTTCTGTTGTTTTGTCCATGTGTTTTGTTGAGACCCAGAAAAGCACTTTCGGACTGAATTCCGTTATCCATGTCAACTAGTTTTGATTTTATTGCATCGCCACTGATGTCCATGCCACTGCTTTCGATTCCCATTATTAATGCATCTCCAAGACCAGATAGAATTATTGCGCCTATCCACTCATCACTGATGGGAAAACCTATTCCACGTAGCTTATTCGCAGCATTCGTGATCTGACTAATGTAGTCAGACATAGACGAACACTCGTCCCTGTGCACTGTTAACATTTTTCTCACCAAACCGATTTTGCGAGTCAGGCCCGTGTCATCGAACATTCCTTTTAATATTTTCCAAATCTGCAGTGCAGAGTCAGCATTTTGGATGTGAACATAAAGTGATTCATCTATTGACAGAACGATTTTGGCTTTTGCCTTTTTTAGTTTCAGATCATCCTCTTCTTTAACCGGTTCCAATATGCAACCGCCTAATTCGGAATATTCAAGTACATTTTTTATGGCAAACTGCCATGCATGGTAATTCTCACTGTAGGCGAAAAAACACGTTATAATCTGATTCTAGATTTGGCAAAAGAAGTGAAAGTGAAAGAATGAAAAGATTCAATAGAAAAAAATAAATTTAAGAATAGTTTAAATTTGTATTGCAATCCAGCTATAAGTGATACCAAATATCAGTTAATTCATATTACTTTAACTCATGTGAATCAAAAGTGAAAGTCTTACTAGATGAATGGACTCATTACTGTGAAAAATGTGTCAGATCTAAGGAAGAGTATTAATCAATGTAATAATAGGTGTGTTTTTTTTGCAAGCTTAAATTTCAATTTGCATGTAAAATAAACTAACAACAAATCCTACATATATCCGCTTAAGGTACTTATCATATCTATCGCTGCTTATGAAATAAGCGCGGATAAGAACAATGCTTCTAATCATTATTTTCTGTGTGCTCATTCCTGAATTTATTTATTCACTGTTTAGGTTCCTATATGTGGCTTACATTTGTAGGTATGGTTGATGTATTAGATCATTTTTAAATGTTTTCGCATTCATAAGTATGCAACTTTTGGTATACCCAGAGTGTCTCTGCTATACATTCCGTTTAAGTTTCGTAATCGATTCTTTTCACTTGATGGAAATTGTTTTTATCTTATAATTATTGAGTGTTTCTTAAAGTGATGGTCACGCTACACAGTCACAAAACGAAGAGTGTGACCATCATAGATCAACCATCACTTTCCACGAGTACACCCCTGATTGCTTAGCAAATGTCATAAATGTCGCCGGGGTGCCAAGATTTTATGATGAATCATTAAGCGCCGATTCGTTTTTTTGAGCACTTACAAATTAGGCGTATATACGCTTGCAAAAAAACACAGCTAATGAATATGTTTTAAGATAAATAGGGTAAAACACCCAGTTTCGAGCCCCCTTAAAGAAAATTTTGAGTTCGGTGCTCTCTTCAAATTAGATGCTTAGATATATGAAAACAATGTTGATGATGATACTATTTGATATAAATAAAAATGTTATGTAAGTATATGATTCGGAATTAAGTAAAGTAAAAAATGAGACATGAGTCAATACCGAGTCCCGTCTGTTCCTAATTCGAGCCCTTAGCGGTGTAGTAACGAGCCCCCCATATGAATCATAACATAAGAATACAATCATCGTCATTTACCAGTTAATTTATTTAAAAGGTTGAAAAGAAAAATATAAAGCACACACGACAATGTTTCATATAAAATATAAAGCATTCAAAAACAAAAAAAACTGACCAAAAAACATTAATAAAGTTATATTTTGTTAGTTGATCAGTGGGTTTTAAATCAATAAGTCTTCACTCCCAAGCATAATTTGTATATTCACGTTAAAAAATTACAACATAACACATAATTATAAAGTATACTTGGTTTATATGATTCGGGTTTTTATAAAAATCTCATTTGATCTTGAATCTTAAACGATAAAACGAATCTAGAATGGTCGGACAAAAACGCCATTATCTTAGATGTGAATACATTACCTAAACAGAATTTTACATTTCAAAGAGTATTATTTCTATGTGTAACAACCTTTATGGCAAAGGTTAGAATTAATATACTTAAATACTTATGACATATTGCATGAAAACAATAATAAGAAATCTTATTAGTAAGAATCATATATTCATAATATACCGTATTTTAATTTTTTGTTAAAAATCGGCTGGGCTCGTTATTGGAACTTGATTATTCAAGGTTAATCCAATACCGAGCCCTCTTCCGGCTCCGGCTTATTTTTTTCGTCCCAGTAACAAAAAATATAATTTGGTGCCAAAACCGTATTTTTCTGAAAAGCAGGGACTTAGCTTTTAACACAAATCCATACAGAGAACTCGCTATTGGGAGGGGCCTCGAAATAAGGTCCTTTATCCTACATCTTGTTCAAGTGTAACTTTGGGATTGAATTATATGAGTACTACCTAAAATAACACATTAATGTAAATTCTTGTCTATATTACACATTGTTTGTTAATATAACTTTGTTTGTGTAAACAAGGAATTAATTCCTATGTCATTACAAGGGCTGTGGAGAAGAAGACTACCACAAACTGCCTTATTCGAGCCTTACTTTGCTACACTCTACGACGTGATCTAAATGGTTTTTTTAAGTAACGAGAAAATTCTGATTTACGCTAAGCAGCGCATTAAGGGTCTGACTTCATGTCTTCAACCATATCTATGTATGAAGAATATGAACAGATTATTGTGTGTAAGATTTTATATATATAAAAAATATATATAAATATAAATATATATAAATATATGAAAAAAAAATTAACGGCTTGTATAAGCGTCACAGTTTCAATAAAAAAAAATAAGAGTTATTTTCACTGAATTAGTTTTTTTTCAGAAATTTGCAATTAATTCCAAATCCATTTGAAAACAATTGTCATTACTTTCGTTACTGACAGGATTTCGACAGTGATTTCCGCGATTCCTTGATATTTCAACATAAGATTATACATTATCTGTACATGCAAAAAGAGCAAAAAGAGAAGAGAAGAAGAAAGAAACAAGAAAAAAAATTAATCACTTTTAAATAATTAAAGGAGCCTACGCCTGCAACCCTGGATGGGGTCCTTCTTCTCATGATCCATGATTTAATGAGTGTTAATTCAAAGTTGCAGCTGTGGTATGATGGGTGTTCCACTCCACGGAATAGACGATGATAGAAGAAAATTCAGTCTCCCTCACAGGCACAGCCTCTACAGAAGCTGAATAGCCTATTCATGAACTCATACGTCAAAGTTGGTCAGAATAATGCAGCATCGTATCGTATCGCATCGTTTTCCCGATCCCAAAAATGAGACCCCTTCAACTGCGCCTAGAACCGCGTACAGATCGACACTCACCACGCATGCGCATGGAGACCACCCATAAAACACCATGTCTATTTTTGACAATAACCGTGTTTTTTTCATCGCTATCGATAGAGAAATGATGTAGGATGCAAAAAAACGATTTGGAGTGGCTTTGATTTTTATCTGTGAGAATATATGAAGAAAACAATTTATATGAAAAAAAATTCGAACTCGAATTTTTATCGGCAGCCACTTTTCTCTGCCGATATTATATGCAGTTATAGGCAGTAGGTTGTTGTATGTGCTTTACGTGCAAAATCCTACTTCACTATTTATAGATTTGTGAAAAAACACGGCTATTCTGTAGCGACACTCTATCGATAGTTGCCTCTCTGCATCTCAATAGCTACAAAATACCAATTACCAACTGAAAACCAATCCAATAACCATCAGAAATTTCAAACCATTATTTAATAAAAGTTTAAAAGATAGTTCGAATTTCTTCCATCATATTCTAGATACTTCCCTTGTTCCTTAGTCTGATTCCTTCTTCTTGGCATCCGATTTCAAACTACCCATCCATTTCGATTTCCAAACACTATACTGTGCGGTTGTCTTTTGTTTAAGTTTCCAACCTTATAATACTGTATATTCCATTTCGAAAATACTACTGTCCTTATTTCTTTTCGTGTCCATAACTTGCTTAAATTCTTGTCGTGATATAAAACTTTTTAAAATTATAATTATTCCGTATATCAGTACATCCTTCCGAATCGTTTTATTCAATTCATATCTCTATGTTGTTGTGTTTAATGCTCACTAATATTCATTCCTTTTGTACTGTTCTACGTACCATTGTTCATTAATAGCAGTTTTTTGCAAGCGTATATGCGCTTAAATTATAAGTGCCCAAAAAATGATCTTCGGCGCTTTATAATTCATCATAAAATCTTGGCAGTACCGACGATATTTATTACTATTGTGACAGTCAGGGTGTGGAATCGTGTAAGGTGATAGTTGATCGTTAATGGGTAAAATCTTCGGTTTGCGATTGTGTAGCGTGACCATCACTTTAAACAATTCATTTTTAATAATTATAAAATAAAAACAATTTCCATCAAGTGAAAAGAATCGATTACGAAACCTAAACGGAATGTATAGCAGAGACACTCTGGGTATACCAAATGTTACATACTTATGAATGCAAAAACATTTAAAAATGATCTAATACATCAACCATATATACAAAAGTAAGCCACATACAGGAACATAAACAATGAATGAATAAATTCAGGAATGAACACACAGAAAATAATGATTGGAAGCATTGTTTTTATCCGCGGTTATTTCTTAAGCGGCGATAGATATGATGAGTATCTTAAGCGGATATAGGATTTGTTGTTAGTGTATTTTACATGCAAATTGAAATTTAAGCGTATATACGCTTGAAAAAAAAAACACAGCGAATTTAAACATTCACATAACTTAGTGTGTGTGTCAAAGACTAGACACCACAATTCCTACAAAACTCGTCAGGTTGTGTAGGAAGACGCTGCTGCATCTTGGACGGTAATGAACTTCTCAAGACCTTCAATGTCAAAAAATAATAAATTGGACAAGGCCACGCGCTGTCATGTGACTTCTTCAACTAAATTCCTGAAACGATCCTTTGGTCCTGAACACACTAGATGTGTGTTAACTCGCATGGTGACCTGAAATCAAGTATCAGCGTCAGCTTTACCCAGTTAAACCAAGAAATATTCAAATTCTTGGGTCATCTTGTACAATTTGGGTAGTAGATCTGGTAGATTCATAAAATGTCATTAAATTGTAGCAGATTTACTACATTTCTGGCAAAGTCCCAACACTGCCAGCAACACCGTTCCGTAATATATGTTGGGAAGCACTGTGGATGTGGCGCAACTACTACAACATGATGGCAAAACATTTGTTTCTCTAAAACTATTTTCATTTTGCTTTGTTTTCAAAATTGGTTCCTAATTGAAAAAAAACAGGTGCTGTAGCATTTGATGCCTGGTTCGAACATTAGTTTAATTTTTATTGTTCTGCACTTGCTCGACATTATTGCATGCTTGGGAATGAATGTTTATTGCATCAAAGACATGAACCTATACTAAATTGGGTTCTCCACTGTCTGTGGATTACGGTTCGATTGCTGGCGATTGATGTACGGAATTGTTTTTTTTTTTTTTTGGATTTCCATAGCGAATATATTGGGTCACAATTACCAACGAATTAATATCCGATGAGGGCGATAAGCACAAATCAAAGATTTTTTAAATAATTGCTCGAGCTCGCATGGTTATTTCAGAGGGAGCATCTCACGTATTCACAGACGCTTCAAATACAACAATCTCCCAACAGAATTTCAGGGGCTGTAGACGAAGATGTTCAACATGTCTTTGAGTTGATTTCTGGATACAAGTGCAAGATCACTAACTAGATAACAGCTGAATCAACATATGCAGGTTGGTAAGTAATTACCGTAGCAGATGTTGAATAGATTCCGTTCCTTCTCCGTGTCTGCAGCTTCTGCAACAGTCGCTGTTGAATCGACATAAGTACAATTGCTTTTTCATTTCATTGAATCTCTTCCAGGGTACCAATTCACTTTGAATGAGCCTTAAAAACTCGATCCCTTCCATCCCGTCTCCCCTCAGTCTTTCATCCTTCAAAGAGCCCCCGTTTTGTTAAATAATTCACACTTTTCTTTTTTTTAGAATTGAAAGCATTGCCATGTTTGTTTATTTATTCTATAAATAAAAATTATATTTTGAATGGATAATTTGAGAACATATTGAAAATAAAAACAATAGTGTGTATAGGTATATTTATGTAATAAAAAAAAATGACAACGATTACAAAATGTGAAACAAGTTCACTTTCTCTCCAACCCCCGGGGCAGCATGTGATCTCCTCACCCAGTGGGGGTGGGGTTTATGGTCTTATTTATTCTCGACACTGTGTGAATTTAAATAAATCTACATCTAAAATAATTAAATATATTTATATGTTTAATACATTCATATTCATTTGATTATAATGAAGAATGATGGGTGTTCTTATGGGTGAAGTTTCATTTAGCTTACGCTGAATGAAAGTAATAACGATAATGATTGGATTTGCGAATAAATTTGCATTCGGTATGTACATACACACACGCATTATTTGGTTAATAGTGTAATACCAATTCAAGAAATATATTAACAATAACAAATAGATCCAAAAAGTGATACAACAGCGATTATAGTGCTGGCGTTTCAGGCAGAAGGGATGCGAAGAACGACACCACAAATGTGCGAACGAATGCTATTAGTGATGTGGAAGGTTGCTCAGTTCCAGGTGGCGTGACGGAACTTGATGTGATATCTGCACGGGCAGTTGACCCGGCACCGGTGGCAGCAGCGGCGCCAGCACCAGCAGCAGGAGCAGCACTGGGACCTGCAGCAGCATTGTTTTGATCTGCATCACCAGCAGCAGCAGGATCAACCGGCGGGTTGGGATTGAGCGGATCACGTTCCTGTGGCTCCGCTGGAGCGTTGTTATCATTTACATTTTGGTTATTGTTATTATTTCTGGACCTTCGTGATTGGAAGAAGCCAGTGTGATATCTAGAAAAACGGACAACATCAATGCATTTCTTTGAGTGTGTTTGAATGTGTTATACTTACAAATAGATTCCCACAGCAATTACAGCCACCACGAGGCACCTAAGCGGAGAAGAATAGAAGTAGACCAGTGTTAGCAAGGCAAGTAGTCGCGTGACTGAGTAAAAGCTGTCCAGCCAGTCGCGATTCTCTTGTTCTTCTTGAACAATGTTCGGGAAGCGAGGTTGTGCTTGTTCCGCGTTTTCTGGTTGCGCCGGAGCCGGTGGTGGCGGAACTGGTGTTGGAGCGGCCGTCGCGGCAGCGGCAGCAGCTGCTGGTTGTGGCTGAGCCGGTTTCGCCGGTATCACAGGTATAACCCTAGGGGCAAAAGCGGCCGCTGCAGCACGGCTAGTACTAGGACCGTCTAGATCTACTGTCGGTATACTCCTCGGTGCTCCTGCACTACTGGCCGTCGCAACTTGTGGAGCTGAAGTATTCTGCTGTGGAAAATACTGCGGTGGAGGGGGCAAAAATATTGGTACATTTGCCGGGAACGACTGCATTTGAGCTGCATTAAGTGTTTCGTCAGCCCTAAAAGAAAAGCTAGTGTTTCAGTCAAATCTTTTTACGGTTCTCCCATGTGAACTTACATCTTAAGACACTGTTCCATGTAGTTTGCATAAACCTGCTGCACCCAATTGTACACAGCTACTTGATGTTCTGGAGGCAAGGAAGGATTTATCGGAGGTAAACCATATGGCATAAAATTGGGATAGCCCATATTTATGCTGGGAAAACTATTGGGACAGCCAGGTGTTGCGGCGCCAACTGCTTGTGGAATGATAAACGGATTAGCCATATTTGGTGTTTGCTGTGGAGCCTGCAACACTGGAGTTGATGAAGTCTTTGCTGCTGCTGCTAGTGCTGCTTTTGAAGTTGATGCTACTGGAGCGGCAGACGACGCGGCAGCACTACGATATCGCAATTCATTTGCTAGAGCAGCTTTAGAGGTTGACGCTACTGGTGCTGCTGCCGACGATGCTGAGGTGTTCCGGTGGCGAAGACCATCGGCTGATGTCGATGGTGCGGGGGATGACATTGCTTTCTCTTGGTTCAGTTTTTGCAATGGATTTTCTTGAGGCTGAACTTGCGGTGGTGTGGGTTTTAAAGCGCTAATCTTTGGTGTGTATACTATATGGAATATATGATTTTCGGTTTCAACATCTTTATAACTTCGAAGAATGTCTTTGAGGACCAGCTCATCGCTGAGCAATCGCCCCGAGTAGATGAGCTTTTGTTCCGACACAGTCTGAAAGAAAGAAGAGAGATACAAGGATTTAGTAAATAAATTATTCATTCATAATGATTGCGTTATCGCGCATCCCATAAAAAAAACCATCACTGAGAGGAATTAACACACAATGAATAACCTCCAATGGATGCTCTAAACTAACATTAAAGACGGCCATAAATACGATCCGGGTTGTTAAAGAGTTTTGAGGAAGCATTTAAATTCCATTTCAAATACAGAATAACTTTTACTTCTTCTTCCTAAGGCGCTACAGCCCGGGGCGAACCTGGGCCTAACCCAACATGCCTCTCTAGCCGTCCTGATCTCTCGCCAGCTGTCTCTAGATTCCACCAGGCCGGCTGAGGTCTCCCTCGACTTGTCCACCAAGTACGAGTGGCGTTGTCCTACAGGCTGAAAGTCGAAGATACATTGGCCTGAAACTAAGTTGTCCATACGCTCAACATGGCCAATGTACTTAATAAATAACTTGTATTGTTTCATGTTTTTTGTGCTCAAGAGGAAGAGGTCTCTTGAAAAGAATCTAGCTAATTTCATATGACACTGACCATCTCGTCCTGCTGCAGGAAGAAGAGGCATGGGCAATTTCAAAAGCTGATGAAGAAGGTCTTTCAATTCAATTCAAATTTCTGCTTCGGAACATTGACCTGTTCGCGTTGAGGCCATCTGTGGGAGAAGATTTAACCCCGAACTGGAAAGGCTTTTTACAGCTCTACGGGTGTAAGTAGACGTTTACTAAACCAATGCCTGAACTAGTTTGGCCATGTGGATCGCAAGGACACCGGGACTACGCCCGAAGAGTCTATAACTCTGAAGCTGTAAGACAATGCTACAGAAAATATGTGAAGAAGGACCTTAACCATCTTGGAGGCAACTAGACAGAGGTTGCGCTTGATGGAGAAGCGTGCTGATGGGCAGGGTAATCCCAGACTGTAGCTTTCCCACTAAGAATTCATATTCCATCATCCTTGAAATGTTTTGCTGGCGTGTGGCTTTGCGGCAAACGAAAGTAAGCTTGATTTGGCATTATGTAAAGATTTGAATAACAAATGTGTTGCTACTACGAATTTTGATTTAATTTTGTTGATATTTTATTGCATCGTTAATTTTAACGCCAATGAATTAAGTTTTAGTTCCATGAACAGACCAATACACAAACAAACACTTCTACAACAGACCAATCATGAATAAAGAATGGTTAACACGCACTCCGATGGTGCTACATTTTTGTGCGATTCAAATAACGAACCTAGAACACCTATTGACTTACAGAATCCTCTTGTACAATAGTTAAGCAAAGCATTTATCTTTCAAGTGACGTTTAAGACTTCAGATCAGTTGACTCGAAATAATAAGACACAGTTCCCAAAACACAGGCTTTTTTTTCTCGTTTTGAAAACGAAATGAGATCAATTTCTTATTTCCTGTATAGCACTCTGTTCATCTCCACGCCCATTTAAATCATAATAACACGCACGTCTCAAAGTCAAGGGCAAACACTACGAGTTGTAGTCGTAATAAATTAAATGATTGATTGGTATTCACTTACAAGTGCTCCCTTTATCGTTGTCACAGTTGGAGTGAGTTTGTGTATATGAATGCACCCAATCCCGTACCTACTCTAAGTCCTATAGTCATTCCGAAAAAACACTACACGTTACTACACGTGCCCCAAGAGATCTTTAAAAACTATCAAGCAAGCTCGTGAGTCTAAAGTGGATATTAATGACAGATATGTGGTTTTATTCAGAAATCAAATAAAGATTTACTTTTTTGGCATTTTTTCTCTGTACTTCTCTGAAAATAATCTGAAACAACTTTATCTCTATCAACTACTCAACTTCGACTACTTCTTTGTGTAGCGCTACAGTCCGGGGGGGACCTAAACTTAATTCAACATGAAGTACACGTGTGCTAAACCGCCACCACTAAATCTCAGCCATTGGCGGATTATAATTAACATGAAGGACAAATTGAATTAAGCAGCAACATTTTAGCAGTGCGCGACTTTTAAGCTTGGATGTCATACGCGGACTAAAGAGTGCGTGCGTGTATGACTGTGCGAAGAAGGATAGAACTGCATTCATCATACACATAAAGGAGAAGGAAGATGGCGGACTAGAGTGGACGATTTTCAATGACAGCGGACAAATCCTGACTCGCAAACCACGGCGGATTATAGTAGTTTTCGGATAGTTGAGCGACGGAATAGCTGTAGTTCCAGCGAGATAGTCATATGGAATAAAATTCAAGGTAGAAGGAGATATCATCAATTCTATAAGACTTCTTCAAAGCTATAACTTTTGTTGGTGTCTCTTCAAAGGTTTGGAATCTAATTAATCAGACATCTAAACTCTTACCCTTTACAAGACATGCGAGTAAAGAGCCTTGAAGCATTTTCGTTTTTTGAATTAATAACTTTTGTATCATAACTATTTAGCACGGCGTAATGGGTAGGAATGAAGGTAGCGATGGCCATCGTTGAACAACTGAGTTCCTAGCAAACTTGATGTAAGAGTCAACATAAACGGCCAGAGAAACAATAAGTTTGAAATGCTCTCGACTCTTCCTATCCCCTACGACATCTGCAGAGATCCTTCGTATTAGCACCTAGCCTACATGCGTGCCCTCCTTGCAAGCATTTTTTTTAGGTTAGGATCTTTTTGAACGGTTTGGGGTTAATTTTGAGCTAGAACATAATGCATTTTGTGTCTTCTTAACATTACGTTAATTTTTCATTTTCAATGTGCTGAGAGGAGTCCCTAAACAAAAGCTGGGGAGCTCATCCGCTGCAAAGTCTCCTGGGACCCAAACTCAACATAGGCATATTTCATTTGTGTATGACTATCTCGTTTCGTCTCGGAGTTGGAGTTTAAAGACAATATGTTCAGAGCCCCGATAGCAGACTGGCCATTTCAAAGACTTTATCTTCTCACGAGGAGTTTGGCGTGGCGTTGTGGGTTTGTGCGTCGACTCCTACGTAATTGAACCTCGCTGTCTGGGTTCGATTTCCGGTACGGCAAAAAAATAATTTCCCGACCCCACCTCCTTCGAGTCACTGACTATGCTCAAATATTAATAACTGTCAAGAAAAAGCTTCTCAAATTGGCGGTTAAAAGTCGACATAAAACGGCAGATCCCTTACACTCGTGAGAGAACAATAGCACGTTCATGAGTGCTTGCTGCACAAGCTGTACGGGCTGTAACCATATTATTATTATATCCCCATTATCATTTGCTCCCCGAAATCAGGGGCAGGCTGGCCACAAGACGCTCGCATACGGCGGGCGGGCTTTGAATACGATTGCATCAGGTAGGCGTTTGACCCGATCGAGTTGCCGGGAGACCTCTCTTTGGTGGATCATGCGGGCATGACGATGATAATCCTTCCTTGATCTCAGGCTGAGAAGCACTTTAGTGATCACGAAGTCTCTCGCTGTATGATGTTAGTTCTGAATAGACACTGCATGCCGTTTCACTTCCGTAACGTGAAACGTATGCTATATATATATATATAGCTGTAGACTATTTCCTTCTATTCACTCGCACACAAACGGATGAAGTATAGAACTCCGATGGCAATTACATTTGCACATTTGTCGTGAAAATACAATTGAATCACAACAAAAGCTTAATGGAAAACGTTTGATTATGCAGAACTCCTTCGCTTCACAGATCCACTCGAAACAGAAGACTAAACATATCAAACGTTTCGACACGACGCAAAATTGTTCCTCTCATTAAGTCGCTTGTGATAAGAGATTGTTTTTAAAACATTGCTTCGTAATCAGAAGATACTGTCAGAGGAAAAGCTGCCTGGGTCTTAATTAAAATTGTTTGCTGATATTTATAAATTATTACACATACTTATAAATATATGTGTGAACAAAATGTGTTTGTGATACCAAACGTTTTGCCATTGCAAAAGCTTGTTGAGAGACTCTTAAAATATACGATCATGAAGCTTTTTTTGTAATGTCAACAAGAACAATTAGAACGCCATCCCAATGAAGCACATCAGCTGTACTGAAACTGTATGTACACAAGTGATAACCAGAAACCATAACGACTGTCTATTAAACAACACTGGAACAAAAATTGATACGCTCTTGTTGCATCAGACACTCGTCTCTCCTCAACATATGACAGCCGCAAATTGAAGGTAGGAAAAAAATCAATGAGCTCAACTCACACCATGAAGGTTTAATGGTTCCAGCGCCCGGATGCCAGAAAAGTCCCTGAATCTAGAATGTGGCAGATAAGATATGCCATGCCGCTCAAATATTTTTCTATTTTTAATTAGAAAGTATGTAGGTATGTTTGTTGCGATTTTCGTTAATTGTTTTTGTACTTGAATGATGCAATGTGGCAGATCACCTACCGGGTTAGAGGGGTACACTTTAGTCAAGTGGGCCTTAAGCTGTCGTATAGTCCAGGTGGGGACACTATGAATGATCTGATCCTCGAACTGTTGATTCGCTGACTTTACAATCAGGCGAATATCGGTCAGCGGTAGCGACGATGAAGTCGTCGGAGTTGCGTTCTCCTCCATTGCACGTATTGAATTTCTCCCACCAATGATTGCTGATTTTCGGTGCACTGTTCCTGTTAAATTCCTTCACAAAACTATTGAGAATTTTCATACAAATGAAATACTCGGTTATGGTCACGACCAATTTTCACTTTGGCAATTTATGAAGCTTTCTATTTTCGTTTTTGACTGGGAACTTGAGCACTCAACTCGCCATTCGAACAACGTTCTGTGTTGCAGAAACAATTTGATAACAAGTTTTCACATGAACTTTGTTCTATTTTCTAAATTTTATCTCGATAAGTTCTTCCAATTTCGTCGTAGAAAATACTTTTTTCGTTTTACTAATATTTTTCTTTATTTGCAAGTGACATCTGTGTTGTAGATGAGTGGTGTCAAAGTAGAACACAGACAAGTTAACGGAGCGAGGGGTCGTTGTTTTGACAGCAATATTTTGGATTTGTACGTTTCCGATTGGTCGATGTGATGTGAGCGTGAGGGATAGAGCGAGATGGGAGAGATTAGAAATTTTCATAGTGTTAATCAAATGACGTGTATTGTTTAAGTTGTTTGAAGATTCAATTGTTTTGTTGTGATGCGATAGTGATTTGGGGTTGTGTAATGATAATTACTAGATATTAAAAAATAAACTTTTATAATTTCGCTTAGGCCATCTAGGGACAAGCACGTGAACTAAGCAATGATGGAGGTGTGCTTCTTAAACTGTGCTGAAAGGAGTCCAATCTGAGTGGTGGAAATCATTCGATTTTTTATTTTGGCATCGATTAATTTGTCGTGAAGAAAATGCTTATTATTACCGCAATGTAAACCCTGCCACATCAACTTGAATAAAAGCTTCTAATAACTCTAATGCGATTTGTGATTGTTAATCTAGGCTGCGGATGGTACCATTTATCGCCTGAAACAGGTGCTATGGAAGAGCCTCACAGATTTGTGATTAATTCCTTTTGGAAGGGAAGAGGGGCATTTATATTTGGAAATCGCTGCAATTGGAGATTCTCCATTTAGATAATTCATACATCTGCTGAATAGAATGGGTTATAAATCATAGATCCAATTGCGTAAATACCTGGTTCGTGTTATTTGTCACTAAAAAGAATAAGGAAGGAAATGTATCTATTTTATATTCCATTATATCCATTATTCGCATTGCTTCATTTACTTACGCATTGCTTCAGAATTATACCCTTCATTTATTTACTTCAGAAATAATACGACTCTAATACCTAGTGACATCAATTGGAATGTAAGCATTTTCTTTCTCTTTGTATAATAACCGAATAACTAAAAATAATTTACTATTAAAGTCACCCTGTACACCTTCGATCTTTCAAACTTCATCTGTCAACGGACAGCACACTTTGACATAAGCCATCTGTAGCTAATCTAACTGGCGCGTAGTTTGCTTTCTGCACAATTTCGCATTTGTAATTAAACTGTTCAATATATATCATAATTGTTGTTCAAGTATTACATTCGTCACAAATCATAATTTTGTAAACAGCCAAAATGGCTCAAAATCCTCCCCCTTCTGTGGATGTTACAGTAAATAAATTTATTCCTTTGTTTCGATCAACACTTTCACGTTACCGGCATGTATTTGCTTATTTATATTTTCTCACCAGGACATTCAATTCAAAGTGCACGACAGATTCGCCGTATTTAATGTTGCTGACAAATTAAGGAGCTCGGTTAATCTCTTAGCAGTGGCCAGCAATTATGGGCTTATGTTTGTCGGCAATCCTAATGAAGCTGAACTCAAGGGTGAGACCATAACCTCGTGTGTCTTGAGACGATAATCATAAATGTGATTTTCCCCTAGTTATCCTGATAAAAGACTTAGTGGAGAGCAAAAATAGTGGCAAAGGACTTCATGCGAGACAGGTTCAGCTGCCAAACCTTCCGAATTGCATAGCAGTGAGTAGTGATGGATCAATGCTGGCAATCAACTATACCCAAAATGGATGCGGATTTGTTATTATATACAGCGTGCCAAGCTTCACAACAGCAGTAAGTAAACACCCCTTCGAACTTAACAAAGGTAAATGGACTTCTATTTGCAGAACATCAAATCCCTTCACAATATCCGACTGCCGGGAGATGAGAATATATCAGCCTTGCAGTTGCTTTGGAATCCCGTGATTTCCGGAAGTCTTGCCGTAGTGATGAGCAACGGGGCATTGGGCATGTATGACTTCAAGAACAATTCATATGAATTCCACACATTAGACAGCAAGGAACAAATAAATTGTGGCTCATGGAGTCCGAAAGGAAAGCAAATTGTATTGGGCTTTCCCAACGGCAAACTTGCACAGTACAAACCAGACTTGAAGCTCGCACGGACTATTGTCTGTCCACCAAACATTCATCCCGGGCCATTTGACACGATATCCATTCAATGGTTGTCAACATTTCAGTTTGCCGTAGTTTTCCTTCAAAAAGGCGATGAGGCAACGCCATCGTTGTACATTGTGCACGCACCAAAGGTTGGAACTCCAACATATACCAATTATTACGACATTTGCTATAGCGGCACAGGACCCAGATTGCAGCAGGTAAACCTAACACATATTCAGCCATGGAACTTGCTCCTAGTGACGTCGGCAAATGGAGTTGAAATAGGAATCTTGGGGACAAAGGAAACAACCGAAGCCCCAACGTGGATTCAGTACACTTTGCTGGATGAGGCACGCATTGAAATGCCTCTCACCGAGGACAAGGATGAGACCTATCCAATTGGATTTGCACTCGACACGTCATCAACTCATTCGTTGACAATAGCTGAGAAGAACATGCCAGTTATGCCAATGATTCATGTGTTGTCCACGCACGGTCAGCTGGTTGCCTTCAATTTCTTGAATTTACAACCGAACACCCCAGACATATGCTCGCCACCTCCGCCGCCGTCTGACACGTCGGGCATGTCACAATTCAAACCAGTCGGTGAGATGCTCACCCAGAGAAAGTCGGAGATTACCATACCGGCAGTGAGTGTGTCAGTCCCTGCTCCCAATCAGACTGCTCCAACTGAATTATCGTTCGCCTCGCTTGGCGCGACATCAACTCCAGCGTTGGTAAGAATTTTCTTGAATTGAATCTTTCTTGATTGGTTATTCACGCGTTTTTTAGGAGAAGCCTAAGCCCATATTTGGTACAGCGTCAGCAGGGTCATCTATGTTTGGAGCACCAAGTACTGGTTTCAGTTTCAATCCTCAGGCATCCGCTCCTATCGCAACAAGCGCACCGTCTTTCTTTAGAAACCCTGCTCCTCAACAGAATCCGCAACCATCTATTGGAGTCGGTAAGTACTCGAAATCAGGTCTTGATCGTACATTTAACTCCTGCCTCACTAGCTGAAGTTAAGAAGCAGCAAGAGCCACAACCAGTATCTATTTTGGCAGCCACCAGCAATCAGGAAAAGTCCAAACCGCTGTTTACCGTTCAACCAACTTTCACTCCTCCGACAACAGTGGTGCACGCTCCTACAGTCCAAAGTCAACAGTCACAACAGCAAATTAATCTTCCCCAGATGAATGCCAACGAAATCGATGACATTGTAAACGAAATGATCGTATTCCAAATTAACTCATTCGATATGGAACTGAAGAAGCTAGCCAGTCAATCGAAGGGATTGTTGAACAACGTAGGATCATCCGCTTCAATTCAAGCGAATAGTGTAAAAGTTTGTATTTGCTTTCAGATTGGAAGCCCCGACGAGATGAAGACGTACACGAAGAGATTGAATGATCTGCAGGAAATCGTTGAGCAAGCGGACGACAAGGAGTTCGAGTCCGACTTGCAAGGCCTTCGAAACTTGTTGAACGAAACCTACACAATGGTCGCTGAATGCCGCAGCAAGCTGAACATGTACAACAATCCAGAGTGAGTGTGCTTTTCTTGCCGCGTATCGAATCCCTTCTAAACTCTAACTCACAGCATAGCGAAACTAAAGAGTTCAACAAATTGCAATCCAATCAATCGCCGTCAGCTGGCCAAACTCCAAAGTTACCTGGCCAACAACCAGGCACAGCTGCAAATCATAAACAACCAAATCGACGCGCAATGGTCGAACTTCCAGGATGTCGTCCGGAGGAATTCAAAGACACAGATGCATACTCCCTGCTTGGAGGGGATCTACCAGCGGATGACAAAGCTGAAGGATATGATTGCTCGGGAGCGCACCAAGCTCAATTTCATCAAATCCAAACTGAAGGAAAAAGGAATGCTGAACAATCAACTGAGAAACACAACGAAACCAGAAGTGTAAGTTCAACTCCATACCCGTCTTTATGTTGTGAGGCTTAATGCAAGCGTCGTTATTCTAGGACAATGGAATCGCTAACAGACACAATTTTGTCCATGAGCCTGGGCCCAGCAGTTGAAGAAAGCCGTTCGAAACTGACAAAGGAAAAGCTGGACGCGATTCGAGAGAGACTTGAAAATCGCAAAATCACAATAATCAAACCGCAACGTCCCGACCGCGTTGGCCTCAACTCCGAGGTCATTCTGGAGACAAAGCTCAAGAGCGACCGCAAGATACGCGACGGTGCGGCAACTAACATGGACAAAATGGAACAGGAACGCATAAAAACAGAGCAGCAGAGGGTGCTCACAAAGCCGACGGCAACCAAGGCAGTGGCATCCAGTATGTCGGCGATTTCTCAGCCCAGTATGGCGTCGATGTCGCAGCCCAATGCCCCGGCAACATTTGGCTTTGGAGGCACAAGTCCGTTCGTGAAGCCAAATTCAGGAAAACCAGATGAATTCAAGAAAGAACAGCAGCATCAGCAGCCAGCCATAGTCAAACCAGTCGCATCGACTGCGGCACCGATGTTCCTCAAATCCACGCCATCAACCACCGCGACCACATCGGCTTTTGGTGGTTTCGGGACACCATCCAGCACTTCAAGTGCAGGATTCCCAGGATTGACCATAACACAGAGTCCGATGCCAGCGTTCTCGGGCTTCGGAACTAACAAACCACTCACGTTCGGGGCTCCGAAGCCATTGATCCCCAACGTGCCCGCGAAAGAAGTCGCAAACAACGAGAACACATTGAAGGAACAAACACCGCAAATCGGCTTCGCCCCAAAGCCCATGGCCTCCGAAGCCAAACCTTTCGCAATGCCGAGCTTCACGTCTCCATTCACTGCAGTGGCCCCATCCAAGCCAGCCGCTGTCGACGTTGGGGATAAGGAGAACAAGACACCTGATGCACAGTCATTCATGCCTGTCGCAACAAAATCCGAAATAGCACCTGTTTCCAGTTCTGCACCGACCCTTACTTTCGGTTCAGCAAGCGCCACAAGTCAAGGACAACCAGCTGGTTTCTCATTTGGAACAGGGAATGGCGCAACTTTGGCCAAGCCAACGACAGCGTCACCATCTGGACCCTTTTCCTTCTCATTCAGCTCTGCATTGAACGGTGGCACTGACACCACGACCACAGCTCCAAAGACCATGTTCGGCAGTATCTCAAAGCCGGCGGCAGCAGCGACACCAGTTGTACCTAAGTCTGAAGCTCCCTCAGAGGTGACACAGTCATCAGTAAAACCAGAGTCAACCGAGACCAGTAGTGAAGGGTGAGTCTTCTGCGAGAAGTAGCAATGAATATACGTAACTCTTGTTTTTCGGTTATTTTTATGCAAAGACTTACTTTCAGCTCCTTGAATCTTGGCACCTTGGGACTGCCAGCCACACCGAACCTCTCCCCCACGCCATCTGCATCTGCAGTGCAGCCAAGCACTACAGTATCTGCGGCACCCGTCAAAACAACACCAGCGCCGGCTGCCGACCCCACCGACTCCCTGTTTGGAGGCCTGAATATATGCAAGCCCTTGGGCTCCGAAAATGGTAACTATTCCTGGCTCCCATTCATCCCAAGCATTGAACTTAAATCATGTCTTGAACAAACTAGGTGCATTCAAGTCGACATTTGGGGGAGGACATATATTTGGCTCCACTTCATTTGCGTCAACCGAGGCGACTCCGGATACTAAGTCTATATTTGGAGCCGCTGCTCCATCGAAGGAACCGCCAGCATTCACAGGCTTCGGCACAACCACCGAAACAACCAAACCTGTCCCTGATGCAACCTCCATCACAACAACAGCTGCACCCACTGCCGCTGCAGCTACCACAACATCCACGACATCCGTTTTTGCACCCAAAGAAACGCAATCATTTAGTTTTGGCCTGGGGACGTCGACGTCCACCACTGTTGCAGGCTCAATAGCCACGGGACAGGCAGCGCAAACCACAACAGCTCCGTCGATGTTTTCCGCTCTGTCAGCAACTTCGACCTTCGGAACGCCATCTACTGCAACTACAACAGTGGCCACGTCTGCCGCATCAGGTGGACCGGTTTTCAGTAGTCTCTCATTTGGAACACCGACCACTCAGCCAACTTCTTCAATTTTCGGAGCAGCAGCAACTTCGGGTTCCACGACAACCTCATCGGCGGTGTCACCCTCGGCTCCTCAATTCCTCAACTCCAACACCGCGTCTATGCCAGCTGCAACACCCTTCGGCGGAGCAGTCGCTACATCTGCCGGCTCAATATTTTCATCAGTAGCGGCGACAACGACTCCCGCTGTATCAACTGCTTCGAGCGGCATATTTGGTGTCATACCCAAGCCGGATCAATCCGTTTTCAATCAGTCTGAGGGTAACATCTTCGCCAGTGGCGGAAATGTTTTCGGCGCTCAACCCTCCGCTTTTGGCGCTCAACCAACCGCCAACGCAGGTGGGTCTATATTTGGCGGCGCTGCATCAGCCACTAATGCGTTTGGATCCAACACCGGTTCGAATATATTTGCAAGTCCCACTACCAATGCCGCCCCGAATGTGTTTGCCGCGGCTGCACAAGCAACGGGCGCTTCTGGAGGCTCCATGTTCGAGCAGTCCGCTGCTTCCGGTCAGTCGGGAGGCTCTCTTTTCGGTGGAACTGCGACAGGGTTCGGAACACCGAGCAGTCCGTTCGGTGCTAGCACCGCTTCATCAGGCGGGTCCATTTTTGGCGGATCTGCAACGTCTCCGAAAGCAACCAGCTTCGGTGCGCCTGCTCCGTCAGTCTTTGGATCAGCCAATTCCAGTGGATTTGGCATGTTCTCACAAACCCCGGCATTTGGATCGCCCAATCCAGTGGGTGGAAATGCTGGCGGTGGTTCTTTTGCGCAAGGAGGTTCGTCTATAGCGCAGACAGGGTTCGGATCTCCGACTGGTGCAACGGCCTTCACGAAGCCAGTCTTCGGGGCGGCACCTTCATTTGGAGGTGCACCAACGTTCGGTTCACCGCCAAGCTTTGGCGCTGCTGCTTTTGGAGGTCCAAAAGCGTTCGGCTCATTTGCTGCACCCAACGCTGCCGGTGGAGCTTTCACCTCACCAACACAGAAGAACAACTTATTCGAGGCACTGGGGTCGTCTGACACTGGGTTATCGTTTGGAAATTTGGCTCAGAACACTAACGCTAATCAACAGAAACCAGCTTTTGGCGGGTAAGTTCTTTCCACACAATCAAGAAGTCTTGTGTGCTCTAATGCGTTTTACTTTCAGGTCTTCCTTCATGAGTTACAGGTCTTAAATCACACGGACGCATACTAATTATTTCTTGTTTTCTTGTTCAAATATAGTTTTTCAAAATAAATACCACGTATAACTAGCAACGAAAGTGTCGGTTTGTCTTTCAATAAGACAACGACCCCAGACATACCTCTTGCCTCGTACAGGAATGGCTTGTATGCCACACCAAACAATTGAAAACACCTTCCCAATCTCCTGATATGAACCCTATAGAGAATTTATGGGACGAATTGAGCTCTTGAGAAATAATAGGCCAAAATTGATCCCTCAGTTACCAAAAAATTGGTCGAATCTATACCGAAAAGGATGAGAGCAGTGATATCCTCAAAAGAAAATTGAACGCCTTACTAACAACCATTCTATTTATTTAATTCACGTTATCACCTTTAAGTTATCCTGGTTTTACTTAGATTAACGGGAAAATAAGTTTTGTTCTACGGAATAAATGTTTACGTTTATAGTTGATCGAATAATAAAGCGAACCATATTTACTTTTTTGAATTTTACTGTGTCTTAAAAAGAGAATAACTGAAGAAGAAGACGCACCACCTGGCCGACTTGGCCAGAATGTCACCACAGACAACTACCGCATCGAGGTAGTGAGGGCTTCGTTTACCTTGGCTTCCAAGTAAACAGGATTAAACCCTTAAGATGACTAGACCATGTGCAGCGCATTGACAACACTGCTCCAACCCGAAGTACCGATGGCGCACCCAGCTGGAGAAGAACCTCAACCAATGTGGAGTGCGAAACTGGAGACAGCTGGCTAATGATCATGCCAGCTCGACTTTTCTGGTTACTGATCTACCAAGCTATTTCGAAATTGACCTAGTTTGGCAAACCTTCACAGCAATTGCCAGCATTACTCCTCCCATCACTCGAGGTACTTAAACTCCCCCACTTGCTTCAATGGGACTCCACTAACGTGCAGAATACATTTAAGAGCAGGTCTGTCTTCCATTGCTGCCGGTACAGGACACGCTGCTTCCAGTCCAGTCAAAACCAAGTTGTCTTATAAGAAATATATAATTACTTCGTTTTTATACTAGAGATTCGGTCTACCTCTCCTCTCCTCGAACCAGGAGGCTCGTATTCGAAGGCCGTCTTTGCTGATGTATTGGTGTACATGCGCTCGATGTGTGGAGTTATATATCCGACGTAGAATTTTTCTTTCGAGGCACCAAGAAACAGCTCTACCATTTGCTTATCGTCCAGTTTCTAGCTTAATAAGCACAACTATATTATCTGCAAACAGAACATGATTTGCCCTCAACTCTCCCAATGTGAAAACTTAGTCACTTCATCCAATCCATATTAGATGTATACAAGTAAAAGTAGAGGCGACAAGACCCATCCATGACGAAGTTCAACGCCCATGGTGAACACAACTCCTACAATTTGTGTATGGAGACTAAATACGATTAGATTAGTTTGCGACAAGTTTGGTTTGTCATGAAAGAGAAATTAGTGAAAAACTAGTCCACCAGGAAGAAATTCGCACTGTTCTTGGACTTGGACTTGTCCATATATAACTCTACAACGCGCACTCCTGAGCGCAAACTTGCCCGGAGTTAAAAAAGTATGCCCCAGTAGTTGGAGCTCTCTCCACGATAAGGATCATCACACAGAACGACAGAGAAAGCTACTAACCATCGGTAGTTGCCTCAAACAAATTATGATATTTTTTTTTTCTTGTTGATGGTTCTTCTTTTTTATTTGGCGCTATAATCCAAGGTGGACCTGGGCCTCAACCAACAAGTCTTTCTATCTAGCGCGATCTCTAGCTAGCTGGTTCCAGCTTCCCACTCCAAGTTGTTAAAGTCCTTTTCCACTTGGGGTACGCAATTTTAGATGAGAGCGTTCCCGGTTTCGTTGTCCCAATAGCCGTTGGTTTGGAGTTGAAGACTCTCCGAGTAGGAAATTATCTATACGCTCTCCATACCGCTATACAACGCGTACAGTTCGTGGTTGGATCCTCTTCTCCAAACGTCGTAGAAGAATACAGGAGTTCAAGGACACCTCATCCACTTTCGAGATTGTCCATGCCTCCGGGCCGTATCGCAGGACGGGGGTGATCAAGGTTTTATACAGAGTCAACTTCGTCTTCCGAGGTAGAGCTCTGTTACTCAATTGCCTCTTGAGCCCAAAGAAAGTTTTGCCGTCGTTCACCCCTAAACCCATCCGCGTATGCAAGCAATTGTACGGACTTTTGGAAGATCGTGCCTCTTGTGTTGGCGAGTGAGTTTTGCTCGATCTTCTTAAGAATGATGTTAAAAAAATCACATGACAGCTCGTCGCCTGGGGTTATGGCCGTAGGAATAAAATCGCGAATACAAGCTGTCGAAATGAAAGGAGGATAGCCACGGCGCAGACAAGTGAAAAAGAACCTCAATAATCCATCCTGATTCCCTTAATCGTGTCATCCAAAATTATGTGTCACTGTGACAAATTTGTATTCTCTTAATCACTTTATGCGACATTTGTCACCCACCGACATAAATATGTAAATTAGAATCGAAAATGTTCGTGTGTTGCCATTTAGTTGCATTTTTTGGGGTTCGACGTTGAATGGGTATTTCTGACATCACTAGAATTTATGAATAGAGGCTTTGTTGGAAGGTGACAGAAAAATGTGAGTCGATGGTTTGCCACTTCGTTTAAGTAAAAAGGGGATTGAAAGTAGCTAGCTGAATAAACTTGTATGACGAGAGCCACAAAGGAGGTATACAAGGGACTGTAGTGTCACGTAAAAAAGCGATGAAAGCTGCCATCATCTATTACTTGTTATCTTTTTTAACTTAAAATTACAACGATTTCTTCTTCTTCTTCTTCTGGTGGCGCTACAGTCCGGGGTGGACCTGGGCCTTAACCAGTAAGCCTCACCAGCCGGCACGATCTTTAGCCAGCTGCCTCCAACTGCGCACACCAAGTCGATTGAGGTCCTTCTCCAGCTGGGTGCGCCATCGGTTCCGTAGGCGTCCTCTTTTGCGTTGTCCCACTGGTTCGGAGTCGAAGGCTCTTCGGGCTGGAGCAGTGTTGTCCATGCGCTCTACATGGCCGAGTCATCTTAGGCGTTGAATCCGTAGACGCTTGACTAGACTCATGCCGCTGTACAGTTCGTGGTTGAATCTTCTTTTTCAATAACCATGAACGCAGACAGGACCAAAGATTGAAAGCAGAACTTTTCTCTAGAAAAGACCAAGTGCTTCTTCATCCGCTTTTGAGATTGTCCATGCCTCCGCACCATAGAGCAGGACAGGGATGATCAAGGTATTATATAATGATAGCTTGGTTCTTCGAGAGAGGACTCTACCGCTAAACCCATTTTGTCCGCCTCCGCTTCAATACTAGCAAACGCTTCTGTGTTCTGCCAATCACGTCAATGTCATCCGCGTATGCTAGCAGTTGTACGAACTTTTGGAAGATCGTGCCTCTAGTGTTGGCGTGTGAGTCTTGCACGATATTTTCCAGGATTTTCTTGTAAGCTATCTTCCATAGACTCACCCCTCGGTAGTTGGCGCAGTCAAAGGGGTCTCCTTTCTTGTGGATCAGGCAAACGATACTGAGGTTCCACTCGTCGGGCATGCTTTCCTCCGACCATATCTTACAGATGAGCTGGTGCATGCGCCCAACCAGATCATCACCAGCTGCCTTAAAGATTTCAGCGGACAGTCCGTCTCCACCAGCAGTCTCGATATCGCTATCTTGCCTTCGTCTAGGTCGGAGGGACGGAATTCTCTTCGATCATCGTCAATTGCGTTGAGTGGAAAATTCTGCCTGACCGCGGTATTGGAGTCTTCCTCGCCGTATAACAGCCTACAGAAATGTTCTTCCCAGATTCTCAGTATCGACTGCGAATCTACTACGGACAACTCGTCTGCGGCACGACAATCAACGATTTGGGATATCCTAAGGTATTCGAAAATGATATAGTCCTTATTGGTTATGTACTTGCCACAACTCGACATCCAATTCGCCAACCGCTATACCAATTCCTCATACATAAATGTTTATTCGTTGGACTCGCCGACAGTAAAAGAGAGGTTGGATCGAACTGGTTAACAAAAAACACTTTTTGCATATAACAAGAAAGCTTTTGTCTAATTATGTTTTGGAGAAGGATGAGGATAATAGAAATAAAATTAAAATGATTCAAAATCAGCGTTCAGACACAACAATTTGTCGCGACAATTTGTTTGAAAATCGTGGTTGATGGGCCAAGTTGTCAATGTGAACGGTCGTTACAACAACACGGCAGACTTGTTTTGCGGTAGACAAAGCATTTTGATCAGAGATAACATATAATAATTATCCTTTATCTCTGATTTTGATTTATCAGTTTCACCAAATCAGCGCGACAAATTGTTGTATCTGAACGCCGCTAAATAGATTTCTTCATAATTAGATTTTTATTAAATTTAAGAAATTTTATCAACAAAATAGTTATTCCGTTGTAAATTGCAACAGCAATATAAATGTAAATGATTATCGTCTATATTTTGCTTCAGAGACTTCTAATTGTAATGTTCAACAGTAATTCGCTAGCATACGTGAACCGTGACCATCCCCGACAGCGCCCAAAATTTTCAGGAAAGCAGTCGAAATATGAATGAATATGAACTAACTTTTGAACCAACACTAAATAAATGCTACTCTTCTGTTTTATTCTATACCCAAGTCATTACGCCAGTCATTACATTATAAAAAATACCATCCGATCAACTTGTTAAAGAAAAAAACTTTACTTTGGTTCTAATAAATTCCATCACTTTAATCAATAGCGCAAAAGTTCAGCCTGTTATTTGGACAAAATTGGTTTACGCATCATTGCAAAATCCTTGAGCCTACCTGTGGGGATCGCATTCAACGCCCGCCTCGGAGTACGTTGAAGTATGCGGGCTGTCCCACTCGGCAGATGGTAGGGTTTAGCCTGAAGGAACTATGACTACGGCAACCCTTTAATGGCAACAAAAGCCGTTTAGGGGGTGAAGGGGAAGACACGCTATGGAAAAACCAGTGCGTGCGGAGATCGAAAGGCAACAAACAAGGGCATCGACACATGTAACGTCTCATCGCTCACAGGAAAGGATATCGAGCTAGTTGAGGAAGCTGCCAGGTATAGTTTGGACATCATGAATATCTCTTGGAAGAAGAAAATGGGGATCTAGAACTGTGGACCCTTTCGACGGGTGGAAATTCTTCCTGTCCGGAGTTACACCTCAAATGTCTGCACAGACGGGAGTGGGAATAGTCAAACCCAGGCTGACAGACAGGATAATGGAGTGACTACCACTAGGAGGGAGGAGTCGGGATCTGCAGAGTGTGAGTACGCGGCATTCCTGAATGAAGTTGGGGTTCCCATTGATAGGGTAGCCGAGATGGATTCATATATCCTGATGGGTGGCTTCAATGCTCTCGTGGATGTGGATGTAACGACGTGGGGGAGTGTGATTAGGAGGAACGGTGATCCCCACCAGAATGCGAACGGAGAGATGTTGTTAGACTTTCGCTGTGCAAATGGTATGCGCTTGTGGCATGAACACCTACTTTCCGCACAAAGGCATCCATAAACACACGAGGTACCGTCAGTCTTCAGCGGAAATCATTTATAGATCCCTTTGTGGTACCATCGTGTTTGAAATGGATGGTTTGTGACGTTCGTGTAATGAGAAGGGCTGAACTGTCAACTGATCATCACCTGGTGTTGTGTACGCTGTATTTCACTGGAAACCAAGAGTCTCTGCATCTGGACCTGATGCAATTGAGATAAATATAGTGATCAAATGAGGGTAGTTAGGCAATTCAAATTAGTAAGCACCTTTCTTGTTACAAATTTTCTTGACCAGTGTTATAATCGCATTCAATTCCAAAATGGTGCCTTTGCACATGCTTTGTGGACATTCGATTTTTTTGGCAATACCGCATTTGCGCTGCCACCCAGTATCATGTACACAGTTGCATAAAAAGACAATTTTATCATTTTTAAAATAATGTTTTTTTTTGTTTATTTTGTTCTTTGTAAATTACAAATAAGATCTTGTTTTGTTTTTCCTTTCTTTTCCATTTTATCTATTTGCACTCGTGCCTACAATAATTTTAATCAATCATTTTAATATTACTTTCAATAGTTAAATTTCGTTTTAGTCAATCGAATAATTTCTTGTTATTTATGTAAATTCCAATTTTTGGTTAAGTTTTCTCTTCGTTCTTGTTTTCTTTAAAGTACAAAAAATGTTTAAAATATGTTTTACACTTAAGTAATCTTTTCATTTTACTGTTGCAATGGTTTTTTGAATTTTGGTTAATTTGATTCTTCTCGTAATTTCAATTTATTCGGTTTTTAGTTTTTCTCCATAAATTGTTCAATCGGTTCTTGTAAAAAATCTTATCAAAAAAAGAAGAAAAAAAATGTTATAAACAAATTTAAAAGCTTTACATGGAATGAGTTACACATTCTCAAATGCTGTACCCACGCGAAGCGAAGCGCGTGGTCGATCTCCCCGCGGCATTGTGAGCATGTGAACATTCTCTCTTTAAGGAAGCAATTTATTGTAAATAAAATAATTTCTCTGTTTAATGCTAAACCAGATATAAATCACAAGTGAAAATTATAGTAAAACGTCTCGCAATGGAAACAAACAATCGCTTGTTTCATTTATTTCGTTTTGTTTTCATTTTCTTATATAAAAATATTATTCTTTGTTGTTAATTGCAATTGGTTAAGTGTGTGTTTTTTGTTTTATCTTTCATTCCTTTCCTAAAGTATGTATTATACAAACAAAAATAATAAAAAAAAAACATATACATATTTATATATAATCGAAGCTTTGGACTTAGACTTATGTTTATGAAAAAAAATTGGTTAAGCAAAATAAAAACATCTCTCCTCGTGTGATCGATCTCCTGTGTGTGGGTTCGCGCTCATCTCTCATTAAGGTGTGTATGTACAAAGAATAGTTAAATAAATAAAATAGGAGTAATAAAATGCAAATTAAATTCGTTTTTTCGTTAATTCGCCGATTTTCGCGCCATCTTTTTGCTTGTTTAGTTTAGAGTGTTTTGTTAGAACGTCTACATTGAATGCCTACAGCCTACTAGGATAATCTCTATAAATTCGACAACCGTGAGTTGTTGTTCTTGTTGTGTGTGTTTGTTTGCTAAAAATGTATCACCTACTCTAAGTGCTGAGGGGGAACCAAACATTCCGGTTATTCGTTAAGAAAACAAACAAAAATCATGAAAAAAATAAAATCAATCAGAAAACAAGAAAATTTTGTTTGACCTAGAAAGCGTAACTCTCCTGCTCTTTCTATCTTCACAACTACTATTTTAATTAATGATGTAAAATCACGAGAGAATGGCAACACTTCGTCGCGGACCACCTTGGCTTATGTTGTCCATCGAAGACCATTTCTTGATGCCGTTTTTGAGCGCTTCTGCGGTTACTTTGTCTTGCATTACTCGCGACATAGCCTCAAGCTTTTGTGCGCGCTCTTTGGACAATGGCTCTGTGGGGAATGACAAATCGTTTGCCTCCGCTAGGGTTCTCAAGTCGAAATAGTACTTTGCGTAAACGGACGACGGTACGTTTATGTTGAACTGCAGCAGTTCGAGAAACTGTCGCTCCAGCTCGTTCATGTCTTCAACGGTGATATCTTTTAAAATTTGGCAGTAGTCGACGTTCCATACAGCTTGATCGTCCCATACTTTGCTGGCAAGAAGGATCGCCCCCAGGACCATCCGCTTCCAATTGCACGGACCGACATCCAACTCAGCGTAGGTGAGCAATCTCTCCAGATAGACTAGGGTGATGATAGCGCACTCAGCAGTGAGTTGGGCCGCATTAAATAGGGTTCGCACAAACTTGTATATTTGCCTGTGTTCGGGGTTGTGGCTGTCATAATCCTCTGGCACTGTGTCGTGAGTGAGTGGATGGAGCTTTTCGTCAAAAATATCCAACCTCCGGTCCAACCCTCGATTCTTTATGTGATAGTATATGGCTAGCGATACACATTTGACTGTGTTCTTTAGATTTGGTTGCGACACTGTACTATCGTCCAAATATATTGTCGAGCACGATGAACTCTTCTTGAGTCCGCCACCAATACTTCCTTGTTGCTGTGCGATCTGGTGCTGGGAACGTTTTCGCGTTATACCACCATTTTCGACTTTCGATCGTTCCAAGAACATTGTAGCAGCCATCGGATCAACTGACGGATCCAAGTCTCCCTCCAGAGCTTCTCGCTCCGATATATGCTGCAGGTTGTTTGTGTACTGCTCGCCCTCCGGTTGACGTTCCTCGTATACCGGGGGAACTTCTTTGATTTTACGTTCGGGCTGTGGACTCGAATACGCGCAGCAAGAATTTTTGTTTCCCATTTTGTCTGTCTGTTTGGTGTGTACAATTTACTAAGTGTTACGTATCTCAGTCTCGTTTTGTGTCTTTTCTCTTTGTGAGGATTCGTGAACAGAGATAAAGGAAATGTGTGTGTCTTTAGATTCTTCTTGCGACTGACTAGTAAATGATTGGTAGAAAAAATATACGTATGTAATTATTTATAGGAGTGTGCGGGTGTAAGTGCCCAAATTGCGTGTGTCTTCGTATCTATAAATGACTTGTGTGTTGTCTTTAGAATAAGGAATTGAAGTTCGGCGGTGATCATTAGCGTAAATAATAAAAAATAGATTGCTTATCTATAGTTTTTGTAATTAGAAGATCTCGTATTATTTGTTGTCTTATTTGGCACTTCTTCGACATGGCCGTTCTGAGAGAGTTTAAATTTTGGATCAATTTTTCAATTCATCATCTTGTGGTTGCTCACATCTGGATCGGTTTGGCTGTTGCTTTCGAGAGATAAGTGACCAAAGTCATAGATTCTTGTCCGTGGTGAAGTCTATATCTGAAAGAGAAAAATAAAGCTTTTTTAGTTCTGACTTATCTATTAATAGTTTAAGAAGTCAATTATGTGTTCTATACTGAAAAGAAGTTGATTAGAATAAAGACTGTCGAAAATGTCTTAAGATCGTCACGGAAATTAAAGCGGTGTTGGGTGAGATACAAAGATTTATCGACGAGCACACCAATTGGGTTTGTCCAACGCCACATTTTGATTTAGGGTCTCCATTAACATCCTTATGCTCAAGAATTGAAGCCAGTTGACTATGGACTGCTCCACACTGGAACTGGAACAAGTATCAGTCAGCACAGCCCTGAAACAAATCTACGGTGGTACGAACTCACAAAACATCACTCAACTATTCTCAACGAATGCATCTTCCTTCCCAAAGGAATCGATCGTCTACTACTACATCTTCGAGAAGAAGTTCTTCGCTTGTCCCTGCGAATATACACAGACGGGTAGACACTATATAGAGCATTGCGCAATTGGTATACTCCACGCCCGAAGGTTGTAATATCGATACAATACTTTCTGGAGAAGGTGGATGGACTGCCTTCTGCAGCCAAACTGACCTAACTTAACTACGGAGTGTACTATAGAGCATACCTACGCCTTAAGCGCCCTGGCTTGCTTTTTTCAGCGACATGGCTCATTTTGTTTATACCGACGGTAAAGAAAAACACTCACATATAGGGAAAGCATGTACAAAATCCACCATCACGCTCTGTGCGGTATTTGGACCATACACCTTTCAGAAAGGAATCGCCATACACGTAAGTAATGAAACTAGACGTTTTGTGAATTTTTTGTAAATCAAAGATACGGGTGTGGAAGACATGTGCTTCCAAAAAGACGGTACCTCATCTCACACATGATACGTTCTGGCTTTAATATAATAATATGGGACTAGCTTCTCAGCACCCGTCGTGCAAACGCAAAATACTACGTATTAACTCTCAGTACCGCTTTACACAGCAGATTTTTGTTGCGACTAAGAAGGTACCTAGCGTTTTATGTTCACTCCAATCGGTCAACTTGGGAAGCTTTTTCCAGACAGTTATAATCTTTGAGCATTTTCAGTGACTCGATAGAGGTGTGTGGGCTGTGAAGAGTAATTTGCTTGGATTCGAACCCAGGCAACGTAAGCTCAGGTGCGTAGGGATCGACGCATCAACCCACAACGCCACTGCCGCCAAGCTTTAGCTTTATTGCAAGAAAAATTCACTCGGCGTCTTATTTTACGGATGTTACGATTTATGTACCCCGGGGCAAACGTGAACTCCACAAACGACATCATAGTGGAAAGAACTGAGCTCAAATCTCATGAGTCGAAGGACCAAAATGATGCTCTAGAAAACATTTGTTTGGCTATATAGACCCGAAAGCTGCATGTAAGTAAAACGACAGAACTAATTCTTGATAACTTCGAAAGAAAAATTCTTCGTCGGAAATACGGTCCCATCTGAGAGGAAGTTGAATGAAGGACAAGACGTAACCGCCAACTCGACGAGCTGTACCAAGATGTGAATTAGCCCGGAATGCAAAAAAGGATCGGCCACATCGAGGGCATGAAAACCAATGCTCGAGCAGAGATGGTCTTCGAATAGGATTCTCTTGGTTCCAGAACGAGAAGAAGACAGAATTTTCGTTGTAAAGACCAAGTCATGGTGTATGCAAGACAGCTTGATCTTGATAACTGGAAGCAGAGTTACCAGGACATTCAGCGATGGAAGGCAGCTCATCGTACCCTCAGGCACAGACCCTCCATGTGTCGTAGACCTGCTAACGCGGTTTGGTGATGTGAACTGACTGGAGGTCAAATTGGCGACGTCGGATTTCTTTTTGTTGGACTATGCAAAAAACCTAGCTTATGCCCACAATCTGTTCTCTCTCTCTCTCTCTCTCTCTTGACGCTTCGGAAATGAAGCAATGTCCAGTCATCGTCGAGTTAATGTCCAATATGTAGGTAGGTAGGTAGATAGGAAGTAATTTTTCGGAGAGTGTAAAAGCGATTCGCACATGCTCGCCTCATGAAGTTACTTTTAAGAATGAACTTGGGCCAAAGTAGGTCCGTTGTAATCCCACGTGAGTTAACAAACAAGTAATTGTGTCGACATGATGACTATGGCAACCAGCCAGTTTCGTCACTAAGCTCAAGTTTTGATTTGACCGATGTTTCATTACGGTCATTTAGATTATCAAAGGAGGTGCCTATTAGGGCTTTCCTAATCGAGGCGAGGGCAGGGCAGCTACAAAGAAGGCGATGTACCCTTGCCTCCTCATTTTCTTCTAGCCAACTGCTGAAGCAATCATTTGAGAATTTAGGTTGGGTTAAGAAGAGGGGCTGCTAGTGAGTTAACCAGCACACTTAGACCATGTTGATACCCATAGTCAGACTACTACCACTGATTGACGAACTCCAGTGATAGCGCCGTTAATTTGATTATATCGGAAAAGGTGAGTGGACCAGATTTGAAAACCAACTAAAAGCGTATCAACCTTGCTTTCGCTGGGATTCATGCAGGAGACTCCGCTAACCCGGGGGCAACCAGGATAACCCACTGCGTTATCCAATCAATTCTTCATTTGAGAATAGTAATAGTCTTTTTTGCGTGTAGACCAAATAGGCAGTGTCCCGCGATTATTCTCTTTAAGGAGATGAAGCTATCAGATCTTTTTGGATCGAGACGAGGCCAGATTTGCTTAAAGATTTGGCAAGTGGCGCCTGTCTTCAATCTGACAATGACTTTTTGTTATACTGAGAATGTTGAGCGGTAACTTGAAGGTGGCTAAGGGAGTATCTATATATGTCACAACAGGTTTCGTCATCAGGCAGTTTTGTGGCGGTTTTTGCGAGTTTGTCAGCTCGCTTGTCAGTTCTCCGCAATGCTTAATAAGCAAGTCACCCAAAATTGTTTTTCTAGAAATGGAATTCTGAAGATCAAGAAGTTTCGAATGATATTACAGTAGAACAGTCGCTCCGATTAGTTCGATCCTAGTGCGAGTCGAGAAACTTCTCCCAACTCCTCGGCTATAAACAGCCCGTCATGGAGCAACACTGCAGTCGAGTTTAGAACTTCATCATATTGCCATTCAATCTTTTCTGTTCATCCAGGAACCAGTCAAGTTTAGAAGATCATCATATTGTCATTCAATCTTTTCTGTTCATCCTACTTTTTTTATGTTCCTACTCCCTGTCCCAAATATGACGGAATAGAGGGTTTCTACTGCTTATTCAATTTATAATTTTTTAGAAATCTAAATCGTAAATTCGTTTTGAATGGATGGCCCTGTTTTCTCTGCCAAATGTGCCACAATTATGGAAGTACTCTCGCAACTTGAGATCAGTTCACCCACAGTACCTTACGGAAACTTCGTGCATATTGAAAAGCATACCGCTCTCAATTCGAGAGCTAAACGCCCAATTAAAATGATAAGCACGTAACAACAATGTAACTATCTTTCAAATCACTCCAGAAAGTCATTCACAGCAAACAGCTCTTGTGCCAAAAAATACACGACTTGAGAGTTTATATCCTAGACTAACTTTAAAGCCGTAATCATGCGTAAGTGTATTACCCTAATTGCTTATCAAGTTAATGCTACACATAAAACATGCATACGCCCAAACACGCACACAATTTCGAAAAACAAAATGCCAGGCGTTTAAACAACATCTGTGGAATGTGTAAATTGTGGGAATTTATGTTTGGTGTCATCTATAAAACATCGCTTTGAAGATGATTATGTACAAAAGCAATCATGGGAAAAGTTCGCATTCTAAAAAAAAACTAGGTTCTCTCGATTTTATTACACAAATACACACAACATGACTTTCAATTAAGAACATCACGAGCGAAGTGTCTCGAGAAACATCATAGTCGTAACTGAAAAGCAATCGATTTCAGTTTCGTAGACATTTCACTTTGCACGCGTTGAGAATCGAATCGGCGGACGAAACAGAAAATAGAAGACTCCCAATGGATTCACAACAGAGCACCCTGAAGATATTCCAAAAAATGCCATGATTTGTACATACTTTTATTGCTTTAATGTAAATAAAGGAAACCCACGAAGTGGCTGACACAGAACGCAGTCCTTAGCTGAGCGTAAGTAAATTGATGTCACCAGTCGCTGAAAACTAATCTCTTTCCAATCAAATTGTCTTGACAACTCAGTTATTAAACTCTACTGGGAGGTGCACACTATTGGCTTCCAAGACCACAAATCATCAATCTGAAAGCACATTTAAGGCTTTTGTTTTCGAACTTCAAACACAAGACACCGCAGAGCCGAAATTTCGCTAGCAAACGCGTCACGAATGATTAATTGGTCTGTTTGCGTTGAATTACAGGTCGGATTTAATTAACATGCACATCGCAAACGGTAAAGAATAAAAGCACTTTATTGATCAGACACAAACCGGAACGGAAACACCACATTGCAGGAATCTGGTCGTGAAAAAACTTTAAAACAGCGCCCGAACACTGTGTCGACAAATGCGGGTATCACTGCGGGTCGACGAAAGTAACAATTCACAGCACAAATAGTAGATTTGTCGAATGTGGAGCAAATAATTGTTCTACTTGGGTTTAGATAATGAAAATCAACAAACGGGCGACCGAAGATGATAATTAATACCGCACAGCGCCAGAAAACGAATGCCGACCGCGACCTAGGTGTTGTAAGCTCTCAATGGAGCAAGGCTGCTATCGATATCGCATCTCGCCTCCCTGCAGAGTCGAAGTACGTTGTCTATGAGCACATCATTCTGCAATGCAGTGTTATCTTCTCCGTGCTTGTCGACAAACGCAAACTGGAATGTATTCTGTTGCATGAATAATTAAATTGAAGTTGAAATGCGGTGCAGAGGTTCCCAGTCTAGGGAGGGCGGTCCAGCCAATAGCCCTGGGCGCACACCAATCGAACGATATATCTTTATTTAGAAGCAGCGCAACATTTGGGTGGTGCAAGTTGGACAGCCAAGTTGCGGGAGTAGTTCATTGACACAGGTGCAGTACAACTCCCAGCCCATCATCCAAACGCGAGACACATCAATTTAAATGCAGGAACGAGCATCCTCTTATCGGAACTTACAACACAGCAGAAAAAAAAATTCATCATAAATTATCACACACTCAGTATCGAATTAATAATCTTCGGTAGATAGGGACAAAGTCTAAGGGAACATCGTGCAACCAAGCCGGTTGTTAATTGAATGGAATTTCTGTTTTCTTCTTTGCTTTTTTCATCGTTTTCATGCAAAATATCTGCACAAAATAAGAACAGAAAAAAATATTTTACTTCACTCACTCACCGACGACAACTGATTCATGTTAATGATTTCTTTTGAAGGATCGGGAACCCATTTGTTTCGTTTCTTTTCTTGTATTCTTTCGTATTGAAATTTTCAATGGAATTTCTTTATCTCGGCACGAGTTGATGAGATTTTTGTATGCTAAAACGAATTCGCGATAACGAAAACTATCTGCGATTGTTTATTTATCGAAATGAATCTGTGAAAATTCATGTGAAAAGTTGAAAAACTTTTGCGAAAAAATTACACCGAAGCTGCATGCACAACAAAGCAGATGACAGCCATTTTAATCAGACTTTGGTTCGTACTGTAGGCAAGTGTGGTAAAATGGTTCGTGCATGGGGAACTGTGGTAGTTATATCGGAGTTATTGAATGATGAATGCAAGGAAGATTTTTCGCTTTAAATAATTTCAAATTAATTAAAAAAAGAAGGAATATTTAATTTCACCTTATATGGAGAACAATTGTTTTTGTTGAACTGACAATATTTATCAAACCTGCGGCATGACAGCAGAAGCTCCATACAGGGTGTCTTGAAAGAGGTGAATCTGTTGATAATTTTGATAAACCCCAAATAATGTTTAAGGCGATGCACCACCAAGAATTTCCGCAAAACTCGTTGACAGCCACTCGTTCAACTTACTTAAGTAGTTGTACTTTGTTACTGATGCTACGACGAGTGTATAGTAATGCTTTGTCTGATTCATTGCAAAAAATAAAACAAATCCATTACTCACTCCACAGAATCTAGGTCAACAACTTGAATGCTGTCAATGACTAATGAGAGAGGCCATAGTGATAGACGATGTTTTACTAAAAGCGGGACACATATTATCCCAAGAATTTACGTAATCAAGTCATGGTCTCAATTAGTGAGCCTGATTGTCGGAACCATCTTTAGACGAGATAGCTGAAAGTTTCAAGATCAGCCTCATGTGGGTGCCGGAAGATTGTGATACACCGGTAAATCGAGTTGTGCATAAACTCATTAGGTGTGGTATGATCTCTTTTCTCTTGCCAAAGGAACTTCCCTCTATGCCTAGGGAAGGCCATTGGGGTAGCCCAATGTAACCCAATATGCATGTCCGGTAATTATACCCACTGCCGCCCTAATTTTGGGTCTTTTATGATATCAGACTAACAGATCTTTTGGGGTCAAGACTTGGCCAGATTTGTTTGGTAATTTGGCACGTGTTGCCTGTGTTCCATCTGGCATTGTCTTCAAGTATACTTTGTTTGGTGAGTTGTAACTTAAAGGAAGGAGTTGTCACTTATAGGAGTCCCTAAGTTACAGAAGGATCAGCCATCAGCCATCAGCCATCAGCCATCAGCCATCAGCCATCATCCATCAGCCATCAGCCATCAGCCATCAGCCATCAGCCATCAGCCATCAGCCATCAGCCATCAGCCATCAGCCATCAGCCATCAGCCATCAGCCATCAGCCATCAGCCATCAGCCATCAGCCATCAGCCATCAGCCATCAGCCATCAGCCATCAGCCATCAGCCATCAGCCATCAGCCATCAGCCATCAGCCATCAGCCATCAGTCGTCAGTCGTCAGCCATTAGCCGTCAGCCATCAGCCATCAGCCATCAGCCGTCAGCCGTCAGCCATCAGCCATCAGCTATCAGCCATCAGCCATCAGCCATCAGCCATCATCCATCAGTCATCAGCCATCAGAAATCAGCCATAAGCCATCAGAAATCACCCATCAGCCACAAGCCACTCCACCACCCATCAGCCACCATCGACCGCGACGACCCACTAGGCGTGAGCCATAATTCATAAAAAACCAGTCACAAGACTATAGCCATAAGCCATCAGCCACAAGCCATCATCCAAATCCAACAGCTAGTCAGTAACTACTAGCCCCAAATTGAGATCCACAAGCAAAGTGTCCGTAGCCATCAATCACCATCCACAAGCCGGTGGATGGAACCGACAAGGCTCCATATTGTCTTTTTGGCCCGGGACCCAACACAGGCGAATTCGAAACTGTTCGGAGATGTGCGACAGCTTATGACTATTGTTATGATATTGATTGCTGCCTGGCTATCCGTAAAGAACCAGATATCATGGGCGGATATCACGTTCAACCTCAGCCAGGACAGAGCTTAGCTGATCGCCATTATTTACGCTTGGAAAACGCTGCAGTGATTACGTAGATGAATTGATTTATTGAGATTAAGATGTTCAGATAAAATTCCACGTCTGTGTATTACCGAATACCGTAAACTATGACTATGTGTTACAGAATGACCAGTACATTGCCGCCATACTGACCTATTTTTCGGAATTAGGGCTTTGAAGTTTTTCTCTGAGAAGAAAACAGGTGAAGTTACGGGCGTACTTTTTCAATAATTTAAGCGAGCTGAATAACATCAGCTTAAGATAACTTAATCGCTTCGTAGAACGCACTAACTGGGTTCTGGAGTACTGGAAGGAGTGATCCAATCCACGTGGTGTCATAATAGTCAGGTTATGTTTTGTTGTAGTGAGTCCCGCCATCAGATAAAAACGGTCCACTTAGCCTCTGATCGTGTGATGTCCTTCCATTATTTTCCGACATATCTTCTATCTAGTCCTCTCTAAAATTCCTACATAAATAGTTGTAGGGCACTTCTATATTCTTCTCCCTTGATTGTACATAAGGCATCGACTGGTATATTAGTAGGCATCTGTACTATATTAGTAATTTTTTGGTTCAGTGCAGGCCAATATAATCATAGGTGGAGCAATTTATGACAATAATGACATCTGGTAATAACCTTGATTCCGTTAATTTTAGTGATAAGAAGGATGTCTGATCTCTAGAGTGTTTAGAGACAAGTTCCTTCATTTCATTTGATTTATTGATTAGTATTACTGTACATTAAGAATATTCTATTGTTTAAGAAGTACAGGGCTTAAAGTATAACATTGGATAAATATAGTGAAAATGACATACATACTTTCATTTTACAGTTTAGAATAATTGAAAATATAAATGTGAGAGCACAATTCCGCAATATTAAAAATAAATATACGTGCAACCCCATTCAGATTAAATTTATGGAAATTATTTCAGTTTAAGTTGGACAAGTAAAAGAAACAAGTTGAACAAAATTGTCTGTACTCGGTCTTTGATGGTATTTGTGGAGGTAGATGATTGCATAGATGTACATCATGAATGAAGAAATGCCTGCGCGATGATAAGCATGTATGAACAGACGTTTTCAACGTAATATTACGAGTCGATTTACAGAAAGTAATTTTTTCATAAAGATAGGTAGGTTGTTTGCCATGAATGACTTTGAAGAGTAGAACGCATGTTCTATAATTTAGAAATGCTTCCAATTCTCAGTATCGACTGCGACTCTACTACTAGTTGTCCATTCTCGTCCCGGCAGGCTTCTGTCCGAACCTTATATCCACTGGATAACTGTTTCACCCTCTGGTAAAACTTTCGGACATCGTTCCTACCGTAGCACCTCTCCATCTCTTCGATCGCGCGCTTCTCGTGCTCTTTCTTCTTTCTTCTGAGAAGCCGGGTCTCATCCCTTCGTCTCTGTTCGTAGAGCTCACGAACAGCTCTCGTCGTTCGTTGCAGCGTTGCTTTGAAGGCTTCCAGCTTCACTGCATGTGCCAGCCTACACTCGTTGTCAAACCATGGGTTTTTTCTAGGTGGTGCCGTAAAACCCAGCACATCAGTGGCAGCATCTTTGATGGCTTCTTGACAACGCTTCCAATCTTCTTCGATTGTTTGCGCAGGTGGCGACGAACTTAGAGACAGATTCCGGGAGACTCGAACGGCAAAGATCCTAGCAGTCCGTTGCGATTGTAGCTTTCCGACGTCAAACCGTGGTGTCCTTTCTCGACTCCGTTGATCTCTTGATATCCGAGTTCTTACCTTGGCTACAACAAGGAAATGGTCCGAGTCGATGTTGGCTCCTCGGAACGTTCGGACATCAAGAATGCTGGAGGAGTGTCTGACGTCGATCGCAACATGATCAATCTGGTTGATGGTTGATTGATCGGGGGACCGCCAGGTCCCTTTATGGATGTTGAGGTGTGCGAACCACGTGCTAGCTACAGACAGATTACGTCCCGTGACAAAGTCCACCAGCCTGAGTCCGTTATCGGATGTAGTGTCGTGCAGGCTGTGTTTCCCGATGACTTTGGCAAAGATGTCTTCCTTACCCAGCTTTGCATTGAAATCTCCTAGAACGATCTTGGTGTCGAAGCTGGGGCACTGATCGTAGGTCCTTTCTAGGAGATCATAGAAGTCATCCTTGCTGTTGTCATCTTTGTCCTCTGTCGGGGCGTGGGCGCAAATCAGGCTGATGTTCCCGAATTTAGCCTTGATGCGGATTGTTATGAGGCGTTCGCTTTTACAGACAAAGCTTAAGACTTTTTGCCTAAGTCTGCCTCGAACAACAAATCCACATCCAAATAAGCGCCTCTCCCTGTTGCAATCACCGTAGTAGATGTCGCAGTTTCTTATCCTCTTCTTGCCCGGCCCATTCCACCTGCTTTGTAGCAGTCCAGGGCCTCCGCGAGTTCTTCGGCTGCACGTGGTCTGTTAAGGGACCTAACATTCCACGTGCAGAACCGAAAATCGTTGTCCTTGTAACGTTTGCTGGGGTCGTCAACATTAATTCCGTCCGTATCCGAGGCAGTTGGTTGTCTCTGAACCATAATATTTTTACGTGGTGAGGGAGTTAACCCCACGCACAACACCCAACTGGGAGGCCAGGCCCTATTCTTTAACCCTCAGGCGGAGGGTCCGGGTTTATCCGGAGTCGGTAACCTCGCTGAGGCTGTGACCGCCGCCGTTGTCCCTAATCGACCTGGCATTGAAAGAACCTTCTAGACCTGTGCTCCGAAAATGTCGAGGTAGCTTTAGAAGGACTGCGCACCAGGTAACTCCGTCTGACTGGAGTTTCGGGTGCCGCCGTTGGCCAGACAGTTACCAGCTCCTCCGCCGCCATCCATAAAGAGAGATGAGCCCTGGTACAGGCACACTCTTCCCCCTCTTTCGTCTGCAGCCGCCAACGACGTCCCACGGGGGTTGGTTACCCCATCTTCGATCGAAGGTGCTCGGCTCCCAGATTTCACCACGTGGAGGTGAGAGTAGGAGTTCGCTGATAGAGGCTAAGTGCAGACGCTTGTGCCAGCATGAGACGCCATATCAACGCTTTGAAATCCACTTCTACCTCTCTTGCCAATTAAAATGTTTGACAACTGCTTTATATAACGTGTTCTCAAACCAAATTGACCAATCAGAGGACGGCACTTACGTTATTTCGTGAATACCCGTCAAAAATTCATGTCAAAAAGGCATTCAAATTTGTTGATGGACTAGAGGGCAATCAGCTGTCAAGTCAGCTATCTCAGAAAGACTTCATTTCTGCCAGTGACCTCGTAGAATGCTATACATTGCTCTATTTAAGAATTTTTGTAAGCTGTCTAACATTGTATTATTTGTGAGATGAATATTCTTAAAACAGTACTCAAAATGAGGTTTAATAGTGCTATTATAAACATTTATTGCACAAATAGTTGAAATTGGTTTGCTGATTCTCCCATAGAAACTAACTTTCTTGCTTATATTCTTGAATATGTATTCAATGTGATTACTTAAACTTCATAATTAGTTAATAACAACACATCGATATTTAATTTCACTAACATTTTCGACAATCTCATAACTTATAACAACATTCACGTCTGTTGACCATTTATAAACATACATTTAGTTTTACAAACATTTAAACATAGTTTGTTCATTTGGAACCAATCACTTACTTTCTGCAGATCTTGATTAATTTTAGCTATACCTTCTTCTTCTTCTGGTGGCGCTACAGTCCGGGGTGGACCTGGGCTTCAGCTAACAAGCTTCTCCAGCCGGTACGTTCTTTAGCCAGCTGTCTCCAATTTCGCGCACCAAGTTGGTTGAGGTCCTTCTCCACCTGGGTCCGCCATCGGTTCCGAAGACTCTTCGGGCTGGAGCAGTATTGTCCATGCGCTCTACATCTTAGGCGTTGAATCCGTAGACGCCTGGCTAGGCTCATGTCGCTGTACAGCCAGTACGGTTCATGGTTGAATCTTCTTCTCCAAAAACCACCAATGCACACAGGACCAACGATCGAACGCAAAACTTTTCTCTCGAAAAGACCAAGTGCTTCTTCATCCGCTTTTGTGATTGTCCATGCTTCCGCGCCATAGAGTAGGACAGGGATGATCAACGTGTTATATAATGTTAGCTTGGTCCTTCGAGAGAGGACTCTACTACTCAATTGCCTCTTGAGCCCAAAGAAACAGCGATTGGCAAGAGTAATTCTACGTTTAATCCCGGTACTGGTGTTGTTCGTACTGTTCACTTACGAGCCGAGGTAGACGAAGTCCTTGACTACCTCGAAGTTATAGCTGACTACGGTGACGTTCTGGCAAAGTCGTCGATGTTATGCGCCCTTTCCCGATGACAGCATATACTTCGTTTTGCCCTCACGACCAATCACGTCAATGTCATCCGCGAATGCTAACAGTTGTACGAACTTTTGGAAGATCGTGCCTCTTGTGTTAGCGTGTGAGTTCGGCACGTCCTTCTCAACAATAATGCCAAAAAAGACACATGACAGCGCGTCGCCCAGTCTACGACCATTTTTGACATTGAAGGTCTCGTTGGGTTTGCTTCCGACCTTGATGGAGCAGTGAGAATATAGTTACTCCTCTACTGGTTGCACTTTATGGCCAGTGTGTCCAAGTTCAATGCCCCTCGCACGCCGAAGTGAGCATGCTCTCTGCGTCCAATAGCACCTAATCCAACCTAAGCTTGCACGTTGCGTCAAACCTACCTTATATCTTTCTTCAGTTATGTGGGCCACCTTCAGAAACTAGACATATAGTATACTCATAGCAAGCATGTAGTGTATGTAGTAAAACGTCACAAAAATAAATCAAACTCAAATCTCGAAAAAGAGTACAAAATAAAACCCGAAAATCTGTCGAAAGATGTCCAAAGTCGACCCTCAGCTTCAAATCTTTGAAGAAGACGACAGCGATGACGATTGTTTCCAGTATTTTGATGCAGCCGTACCAACCACATCGCACTCACTGTCCGAAAGCAAGTCACGCAATATCCTGAAAACACATCCTGAAGTATCAGAGCCCTTAGACGTATGATATACACTTTTGACCGATCATTCATGATCTCTGTATAGATCCGCCTCTTCTCAGGAAGTCGACAGCTGGTCATTTGATGCGTTCCTGCTGGCAGATGCGACTGAACAAAGGCCACTACCAGTGCTTGGTGAAACTCTCTTCAACCGGTACGGTCTTATAGAGACACTCCGCATTCCTCCCTTGACAGTGAGCGCCTTCCTAAACCGACTTGAAGATGGCTACGGCAACAATGAATACCACAATTCTATTCACGCGACAGCCGTGGCCCAAACCATGCACTACTTTCTCAGCACATCGGGCCTAAAGAGGTTCCTGAGCAATTTGGAGATCTTCGCCGGCTTGTTTGCCGCTATAATACACGATTACGATCACAACGGCATGACGAACAAGTTTCTGGTAATGACCGGAGCGCACAGCGCGTTGCTGTACAACGATCGGTCGGTTCAGGAAAACCACCACCTCAGTGCGGCTTTCTTCGTCCTCAAGGAACCGGAGTGCAACATGCTGGCACACTTGTCACACGAAGAGTATCGTCATTTTCGAACCATGGTTATAGACATGGTCCTGTGCACGGACATGGCGTTTCACTTTCAGATGGTGAAGGACATGAAGGCTCGAGTGAACGACCAGTCGCCCGTAACGGATAAAAACAAGGTTATGTCTTTTGTCTTGCACACATGTGACATTGCGTCCTGTTGCCAGGGGTGGAGCTTGCACATCCGGTGGCTGCGACGTCTGCTTAAAGAGTTCTTCAAGCAGGGCGATCTGGAGAAAGAGCTTGGTCTGCCAGTGAGTCCAATGTGCGACAGGGAAACCACTTTGGTGCCAGAGTCACAAATCCACTGGATGGACTTCGTAGTGGAGCCAACGATAACAACGTGTGCCAATTTAATAGAGCGAATTTTGAGCGATGGCTCGTCGGATGACAGTGCTCTGGGTAGCGTAATGAATTCGATTGATAAACCGTGGATTGAGTGCATGCGGGAGAACAAGAGGATGTGGAAGACTAAAGTAGCCCAGGGGAAAGGTATTTTTTCTTTCGTTTTGAAGTTTTAGTTTTAAATAAGTGTCATGCTGCCATGATCTTCAAATGTCCCAGAGCAGAAATGAAGTATTACAGAGATGCCCGACTTCTACCTCTCTTTCCCCTTAAGATTTTTGACAACTGGTTTTTATAACGTGTTCATAAACCAAATTGACAAATCAGAGGACGGCATTTACGTTTTTTCCGTCAAAAATTCGTGAATATCTGTCAAAAGTCACTTAAATTCGTCGATGGACTAGGGAGCAATCAGCTGTGAAGTCGGCTATCTCTGCAATACTTCATTTCTTTCCCAGAGGGACAGTGGCGAATGATACTCTAAGAATTTGATTTTGCCTTATTCTTCGGCTGACGTATGAAATTCGTATGAACCTGGATCACAGTTAACAAGCCTCTCTAATTAGCATGGTCTTGTGTTAGATGCCTCCAGTTTCGTGCGTTTTGCTGAGAATGATGCATCTTACAAGCTTGGCACTAGTTTTGTGAGCAGTTCATGAAGGAATTAGTTCAAAAGAGAGTTCTAACAAGTGAACAAGTGAACTAGTTCATAATGTCATATTATTTTAGTTTATTTAGTCCAGTAGTTCAGCAAACTCAGGTTAACCACTCTCTGCAGTGAACTTCGTTGGACTAAATGAACAAGAAGAAGGAACTAGCTCTGGCGAGAACTAAAACCCACAAGCATACAGGGACGCCACTGGAAGCGCAGTCTTCTTTTACCGCCTTGTGCATGGGAGTTTAATTTGAAGGATTTTCGTGCTGCTCCAAACTCGAACAGTGCATACAGGACCGATGGAATCTTTTCGAAGCGACCCAAAATGTCTCCCTCCACTTTTGATAATATCAATGCTTCTAAACCATACAGCGGCTGCCAAACTGTTGTAGTTAGTTTATGTGAGAGCGAGAGTGCTTTATACTTCAATTGCCCTCTAAGCCCCACAACATAGCAATTGTTAAGAATAATCCCCCGATTTACCTCTGCATTTGTGCCATTACTTGAGTTTATCCCAAAGTATAGATAGAAAAAGTCCCACACTACCTCTAAATAATTTTTAGTTTTGTCAAAGACGTCGGTGTTGGGGGACCTTTTTTGTAGACTGTGCGTACTGCACAGGTCCCATTTCATCCACTTCTTTCTATAGTAACAAATGCCAATGACAGATCGATGCGTTATTCCGATGATGTCAATGTCATCCGTACACGGTAGCAACTGTACAGACTTGTGAAAGATTGTTTCTTCAGTTTTGACGTCTGAGTTGCTCCAAGAGACTGATTGAAAATGTCGAATGACAGTGCGTCGCCCTGGCTTACGTAGATTTCGACATGAAAGTTCCCGGTGACAACCTTACCGACCTTGACGGAGCAACGGGCATTCTTCCGACCGACTGACATGTTTTGCAAGTATGTCAGTGTTTGAGAATGCGTGTTATTGAGATTGTTGTAATTAAATTCACTTGTTGATCCAGTAAAATAATTGTTCAGTACTCATGACGTATGTATTTGCCATTGTATAAATTATGTTGTTCGTCACTGTATATATGTAAGTACAAATTTGCTGTTAATCACTGTACATAAATCATATGTCCTTGAAATATTTTGCATAACAAAAATAAGATAAAAAAAATCACAGTAGGATTGTATGATGCATAGGATCTGGATGATCATACGATCGATGCACTTATTCAAGTACAGTGTGTGTGTATCATCAGGAATTGCATTGCAAGGTACATGCAAACAGAATTTGTGTTTCTCGGTCACTTGATTTTTGGCCATGTCAGGAGACAGTTGGTGACTATACAAACTTCATATTTTCAATCTCCATAATATATATAAAATTACTCTTTTGTTCGTATTCACTCGTTTATTTGTTTTTGAAATAAAATTAATCTTTAAGTTGTTGGTTTCTTCGAATTTTGTTTAATCATGTTCACTTGTTACAAGTTTATTTCGTAACAGCCAGGTTAGGGTAGGTTAGGGGCTGACGGCTCAGCCTCACATAGACCTGTTGGTCAATAGTGCTACCACTAAGAGTAAACCTAGTTGTAGTCCACTGCAGTTTAACGATGGCTACATCATCTAACGATTTAAAGAATGGCTAAATCAGGAATGGTAGTTTTGGCTAAATCAGGGCAGGAAAAATGAAGATGCTTCAGAGTTTCAGCATCTGTCTTTGCAGTTTCTGCATCTATCAGCGGCAATCAGGCCTAGCCTATGAGCATAGTAACTTACTAGGCAGTGGCCAGTAATGATCCCTACAAGTATACTGCATTTAACCCTCGGTAACAAGATTATTAGTTTTTTTTGTTACTGTTGTGTTTGGGCCGAACGATTTTTTCTTGTTTCAGAAATTATGTGGCATGAATGAGTCTTGTGACATGAATTACTACAAATCCACGCATTGTTTGCTGTAATAAATATTTCATTGTCGAGTTCATTGAAGAAACATTTTATCGGAGCTGCAATGCTTAGTTTGTCAAGTGGCATTGTCACGTCACACTTAGCTAGTTCGTCAGTTGTTTCGTTTTCCTGGATTTCCATGCGTCCAGGAACCCATCTGAGGCAGACTGCTTTATTACAACGGAGGTCCTGCAGCGCTTCGAAGCAGTTGAGTATCGTTTTGGACTTTACTTTATAACGTTACTTTGAGCGCTACCTGACTGTCTACAAAGATTTTAATGCAAGTGCGGCTTGCGCTGCATTTCAGGCTCTCCGCTGCTTTTTTAATGGCTACCAGTTCAGCCTGAAAGAGGCTGCTTCTTTCGTCCAGCTTGTGGCAGTTTTTGCATTGTATACACCAGCACCGACCCCTTCACACTGCTTTGAGCCGTCTGTGTATACATTAATAGAGTTTTCCGGCTCAGCTGAGGTTTCTGACCAGTGCTCCCTTGTCGGGATTATAATTGAAAATTTATGATCGAAGAGGGAAGATGTATGGGCTTTTGGGGGCCAACTATGTAACTCGATTCTACAAAATTATTGTTCGAATTCGAAAAGTCAGTACCATGTATTTATGTAGCAAATTTTATTCTGCGATAGTCGAAATAATCAAGTACTGCCAAGTTTTGTTTAGTTTCCTTTTCGCATATCTAGTACCATGTAATCCGAAAATAAATGTCAAAATCAACTAAATTTGAACAAAATTTTTTCGACATCAAATGTGTTATCGGAAAAAGGTGCAATGAAAAGCAAAAAGAATTTATTCAATCCAACGTTAATTTTTATTTATTCAAGGTTTGGGCTTATTTCAAGGTTCATACAAAATCAAAACTGATGAAAAATAAACAGGCATTATCCGGAACTGGTGGAGGTCCATCAAAATATTGCTTTTATTTAGTTGTTTGACATGTATTCTGTCAAATTTAAAACGATACTCGATCGAAAGTAGGAAATTTTGCACAAAATACTTGACATAACCGGCATTCGATTCTACTTTCAAACATGGTACCAATGAAGTGTAGAATCGGAAACAACTTTCGAAGAGAAACAGAATTAGAATCGAGTTACATAGTTGGCCCCCAGATATTCTGTTACAATGATGAGAAGTTCTAAATTTGAAATTGCTGTAGAATTGTTGTAGAATTGTTTGCTTTCCGATTGATCTGCTTTGCATAATTTGCGCAAAGTTTGCATTTCCGAACAGACTTGGTCTCTATCAATGCTGCCATACGCGGGCTTAAAATGGATGAACGGAGATATTTTGTAAGGCCTGTTCGAATATTAATATCTGGTCAGTACTGGACTGCTTAATTTAGAAACGCATTGATATTGACAAATCAGACTGTTGATGAATCAAGGCGCTTGCACAGAATGTTGGAGACGTTTCTATAAAAACTTACACCTCTGTTCAATGTATAGGACATTCTGAGGACAAGTGAGGCTCGATCGAGAAATCGCATTTCCTCAACATGGACACATGGACCAGCTATTTTAGTTGCCGTCTACGTTTTCGTCCTCTTAAACTCTGGACATGATCTGGTCGATGCACCCTACCAGAACATCGCCATCGGTCCTTAAACGCTCTAATGCCAAACAATCTGAGCCGTCGAGATTTCAGTTCTGTTTATACAGACTACTTTATCGGATGGAGCTTGAATTTTTTGTCTCTATCACTCTCTTCTATTTATGTTAGCTACTAATAGTGATTCTTAAATTCAGCCACTTTAGGAATCACGCGTAAAAGAGTCTGTATGGATTTCCCTGTGGCTGGTGCCCGGCTAACTATTCGTTTTTTCATAATATATGAATTTTGATTGTTAATTATGTATTTCTTTGCAGGTGTAGTTGCTGCAAGTGGTAAGCTTCGTACTATATCACAGTAAATCCAAGAAACTTCTGAATTCTTTCGGCATTTTATTTGACTCACTTGTTCAATAAATTCGTATATATTTGAATTCGACAGTTGTTTTTTTCGGCAGTTCCTGGAAAGAAATGTAAATCGACTCCAACCTCCACCTTTGCGTTGATTTCAAGGCAGCATCTGACAGCGTGCATAGGGACGAGGTATGCAACGTTATGCCTGGTTTTGACATTCCTGCCAAACTCGTCGGGCTGTGCAGGGTGACGATGAAGAATTGCCGTTGCTCCATCAAGGTCGGTAACGAGCTCACCGGGACCTTCAATGTCAAAAAAGGTTTCAGACAAGGCGACGTGCTGTCATGTGACTTCTTTAACATCATCCTGGAGAAGATCGTGCAAGACCCACACGCCAACACTAGAGGCGCGATCTTTCAGAAGTCCGTACAACTGTTATCGTACGCGGATGACATTGACGTGATTGGCAGAACACAGCGAGCCGCAAAATGAAGTATATGCTGTCATCAAGAAAGGACACACAACATCGACGTCCTGGACAGAGCGTCACAATGGGCAGCTATAACTTCGAGTTAGTCAAGGACTTCGTCTACTTCGGCTCCGCAGTAAATAGTACGAACAACATCAGTATCGAGATCAAACGCAGAGTAACTGTTATTTCTATCGGCTCACGGGGCAATTGAGTAGTAGAGGTATCTCTCGAATGACCTAGCTGACTTTATACAAGACCTTGATCATCCCAGTCCTGGGAGCGAAGGCATAGACCATCTCCCATGCGGATGAGGAAGTCATTGGTCTCTTCGAGAGCAAAGCTCTGCGTGCGATCTTTGGTTTTCAGAGAAGATTCAACCACGAACTGTACGGGGTGTACAGCAACATGAGTCTAGTCAGGCGTCTTCGGATCCAACACCTAAGATGGCTAGGCCATGTAGAAAGTATGGACAACTCATCTCCGGCCCGAAGAGTCATCGACTTCGAAGCCGTGGGACATCGTGCGCACCCTGGTGGAGAAGGACCTCAATCAACTTAGAGTGCGGCACTGGAGTCAGTCTAGTCAAAGACCGTGCTTGTTGATTGAGGCCCAAGTCCAACCCGGACTGTAGCGGCAAATAAAGAAAGAAGAAGATAAAAATAAGAAGATGTAACAGTACAACGAATGTTTTTCATTCTTATATTAACGTGATTTGCCTAGCGAAACAGGCACAGGGTCCGCACGTAATTTAATAAGAATTTTGACTTTCTTTGAGTAAGGTGCAAGTTGTTTGCATTGGGCCACGCAGTGCCCTTTATAACGAGACACTCGGGAGCATCAGAATCGGGCTAATGGATAGGCGGCAATTCATAAAACACTTTGAATTAAATTTGTCTGCATCAGGGATTAAATAACCACCTGCCTGTCGGAACAAAAAAAAAAGGGAAACAACAAAATTCCATATGAATTCAGAATTGCCAACTTTGTAGTTCACAATACAAGTGGATATCAATTTGTTTGTCGTTTTGAGACGCACTTCATAAGTCGAACAACAAATACGATTTTCATAAGCGAAGTTACTGTTATCTTTTAATGACGTAAGTCGACCATTTAAACGGCCCCGTACTACCGATTCTACACTGTCGTTTTGTGACAAGGCGTTAAGTGACTGTCCTAATAAGGGTGATTATGAAAACAACAAAATATAATCGATTGCTAAAATCGCAATACTTACTGTAGACTAGAACTGACAGGTCTTATACCTTGTTTTTCTTTATTGCATCTTAGCCACTTCATTGACAATAGAACAGCGGCAAGAACTTTTCGATTATTTAGACCTGTGTTATTGATTTTTTTTTTGCATTATCCATAACGTCATCCATTATATTCCACGATCGCAAAATGAATCGATTTAGATATCTTCTGTTTGAATAAAACGAAACGGATTCTTTTTGTGTTTTATTTTATTAATTCTTACGTAAACTCCTACATCATATTCCCATTTCTGTTTATTTTTGTGTTTGTTTTGTTTTTTTTTTTCTTATTTATTCTGCTAGTACGAGTACTTTGTGAAATGAATAAGAGTTTATGACCTTCTTAAGATTAGTCGAATATGATTTCATTTTTGTTTAGCTCAGTATTTAAGTTAAGTTCTTGTTAATACAGTTATATAAATACTCTAACAAGACATAATAAAATATTTTTATATTATTCCTCTTGCTGACTTTTTTTTTGTTTTTTCATTTTGGTAGACAAGTATTTACAGATCAAATTATAACATTGAAGAATTCATTTAAGATTGTGTTATGGTTGCAACAAAATGTAATAGATTTACTCTTGAACATTGGCTAGATTATAACATTTCTAGACTATTATATTGTTATGAGTTTTCTTTCATTCTAATTATCTACTAATATTATTCCTTGTCAAATTTACTATTTCAATCTCTTGCGCGCACTTAGGCCGTGTAGTATCGTCGAACTTCCCTTACCATCATTTCTTAGATTTCATATTGTTTAACATACATAATTTGTTTCTCTTTCTTTCTTTTAATAAACTAGTTTTAAATGATTGCTTCTTTATTTTTGTCGTAAGTTAATCATAATTATATATATTTTTCTTTTTTGTTACTCTCTTCTTCGGTAGTATATCCTAAAATCCGAAATAAACAATAACATATTTAACACTACATTCTTCTTAAGGGGATATGGTTTTTTATTTTGTTTAAACGTTTTTCTTTTTTTTTTGTTAGACATTGCTTTGTTTTAGAATTAATTTATATTTTATATTATTAAAAGGGGGCGTGGCAACTCCAAAAATAGTTTAGCAACACAAAGTGTTTTGTTTTTGTGTTCGAAATATACAAACGTAATACATTTTGTTTGCTTGTAATTTGGTAGATAGATAAATTGTATTTTTTGTACTTTGAAGATTGTAGAAAGGAGGGGAAAATGCAAATAGAGAAGAGAAATTGGTGGAAAGAGATAGGTACGTTATAAACATTAAACGTACTTAGAGGAGGATTGATATAAGAGACAGAGAGAGAGATAGAGAGAGAAAGAGAGAAATTATTTTCAAGTCTTAAAAAGGATTATTTATATTTTTATTTAACTATTTCCTTATTTTCCTTATAAAAGACATCCTTGTATTATTGCCAAATGAAGAGAAAAAAATCAAAACTATTTTTTTACATGCTGACGTTTTTGCTATTGATGCTGTATAAAAGCGGTGCGTTCATTCTGTAATATTCTCTTACATGTTAGATTATACATACATATACTTTTTTATATATATATATAATTTTAGTAGGTTTTTTTTTCATTATTATGTTAAATGTACTTTTTGCATTATAATCTACCTTAATAAAGCTATGATCCCAATTTCAGCTGATATAATGGTACCTTACTGCTAAGTGAATTTACCATTGCTCTTCTCTTGTATCTATTCTTGGGATGATCGGTTATTTTTGACTATTATTCAATGTGATTTTTTATTTATTTTTATTTATGTTAAATGTAGTGATCGAGAAACCGCGGGAATTTTATGTTAGAATTTGTTTGTAGTAAAGTGTGCATGTGATTGTTTGAGATAGATGTTTTATGGACGTTGTACATCTTGAGATCTGATCAATGTGTTTCGTGTTTAACGAACAAACAAACTTTTTTGGCGACGAATTTATTTTGAAAAAATTTTGAGATCTGATCAATGTGGAAACATAATCGTACGTTTTCTTTTTACTTTTAGGCTTATGCATTAGACTATTAGACTGCTGTGGGTGCTGCATACGCTGATTTCATTAAATATGAAATATCACATGGCAAGGGTTCAGCTGGGAAATCGGTTGCAGAATGCTGAGTACAGTGTTTCTACGGTGCATTAGGTCCTAAGGAAGTTCTATTCGAATATGCGAATGTTATCTTACTCGAATGGATACAGAATAGATAATTTTGGAGCAATATCTTTGGTTAGGTCAGTCAATTAATAGTTAAATGAGTGCTGAACATGTTAGGAAGGCATAACACGGGAACTGGAGATTTCTTAAAGCCACAACCCCTATTATCGATGACGAATTAGTCCGCTGGTGGAAATTGTTACTAGCGTTTGCGAGTCGCGCAAATGATGGGTGTTTTCATAAACGTCAGACTTACAAAGCACTTATAATAAATGTTAATACCTTTTTTGTAATGATTTGTTTGTAATTACGGTGTTATATTTTTTGTCAGCAGCTCCGAAATTAAATTCCGCCCCATTTCTGACGTTTATGGATGATCAATATTTTTTGACAATTGTACTAAGCAGCCCTACAGACGTTTTTGAGCGCGTTTGTGTTCAAAAACGTACGAGAAGAGAAATGCGGTTATACAAGCCAAGATTTCGGACGGTTATAAAAACACCCGATGTTCCACTCAAATGTCAAAATCTGTGCGAACTTGATTCTCTCCATATTACACTTTGATGACTTTCACCTATACCTCCTTTGCTATATTTAAATTACACGAATTAAAACGTTTGGAAAAATGAACATGAGCATTTGTAGTAATTAGCAACAGTCACACTCAGGTCCGCTTTGTTGACATGCGGATCTAGTCGATCGTATTCCGCACACCAGTTAGTGCTTCCGAAAAAGCGATGACTGACACTTATGCTGCTCAATTCACCCAGTATGTGGAAAAAGTAAGTCCCTAACTGACTCCTCCGAGAGGGTGTTGCAATTACTGAGTACATGCACAATATTTTCCTTCTCGTACTTGTTTCTCAATTTCCTGCAGAAGTTGCTGTAGAGGAAGATCAATTCAGTGCCCAGTGATGACGACGATATGAGATTCGTTTTACTGATCCTGACCTGTGAGATTGTATCGGATCAAGAGAAGGCAATCATTTTTTCGTAGTGAGGCACCCTGTGCCATATTTGTTACAAAAGTTACAAAATGACTAAATTACCATTTTTGTAAAATTAAGACTGTTAAGGGGATTGAAACACTCGGGTTCCGATTACCCTCAATCTAAGCGCAAAAGTGTAGAAGAACCAATTTAAGGTTTAAGATATACTGGCTTTTCGATTCTTTTCAGTTTTTATAGCGCGGCGTTTGTGGACTCTGGCTGAGAAGTGTATTAGTTTTCATGTCCAAATTTGAATTCATTCAATGTGAACAACAAAAAGTGTGTTTAGCCATTTATAAACTGTCTTAATTTAATAGTGCAGAAACGTTGAGAATGTTGCATGTATACAGTCTAATCCAAAGGCCTTGGTGACCACTTTGTGTCACGAAATAATGTTACAAACATTTCAAAGAAGATGGCAATTATAGGTTTATGATTATAAACCTCGTTATTAATGTTAAAATTTCATTTGGATCAGTGCAGATAATTTTGAAAGGAATTGTGAGTAGATAACTCATGGTTTTTTCATCACAGTGTGACTTCTGGCTGTTCCTTAGCCCAAGAGACCGCCTCGGGTACAACTTTAGACAAGATTGAGGAGATAAAACCAAGTTACTGTGCAGGTCGACTGCAAAATGGATTACAGAATTAGACGAAACCATAGCCAGTTTAATTTTCTTTTCTCTTAAGTTAATCATCGTACAACAATTGTATCAATACTGAGAATAAATTAAGTTTATTCTTATACATATACGTCTAAGAAATAAAGCCTAGGCTCATGGCTAGGTTATTTTAGGTAGGGGGGCTGCTAGTGCATTCACCAGCACGCTAAGACTATGTTGGTCCATTATCACACCCACGATCAGACTACTACCACTGATTGACCACTCCCGTGATAGTGGCGTTAATTTGATCCCAACGGCAAATGGTGACTGGACCAGATTTAAAAACCAGATAAAAGCGTATTAACTTTGCTTTCGCCGGGATTCGAACCGAGGACCCCCCCAGTCAGGCACTCAACCAACTGCGCAATTCACTCTTCATTAGGCTCATGGCTACTATAGTGTAAAGAGAAGATTAGTTCGTCTTTGAAGTAAATTTAGAAGAAATAGAAGAGGACTTCCAAGGCCTTCTTACTTTTTGCTTAGAGTTAGATAGATCTTCAAATTCTTCAATGAAGTTTCTTCTTGTCATTAAAACTGATCAAAACACCAGTTTACATGTCTTCACTGTCCCTGTACTTTCTACAATAGTCAGCATTAAAAGTTCTAATTAAGCTCCACGACTTACAGTGGTTACCACAATTCGTGACATGACTAAGTTACAGCACTTAAATAAACAAGATTTTAAACAATCTAGTTTCTACAAACAATTACTTTCCAACGAGATTGTACATAATTTCATTAATTCCGAGGATAGCTTTTAATATATTCTTTAAGCCTACAATAAATCATAAATAAATACTAAGTGGATTCAAGACAAGATAAAGTTCATTAAACTTTAAGATTTAGCGTATTCCTGTTCAAATAAAGTAATGTATATAATCTATTGCTTCCTATATAATTTGCCATCAATGCCATCAAGTTTCACTTTAAGACGCGATTAAGAAATCTAAAACAAAATGAGTACAACAAAAAAAAAACAATATAAAGTTCATCTGTAAATGTGTAGAGATCAAAGAGCAATGGTAAAATCTTAAAAGACTGGTCCCTTAATCAGACATTTTGAAAAATTTTTCATCGAAACAAAATGTAAGTTTACAATATATAAAAATAAATTTTCTTGGAAAATTAGGAGACATCGATATAGTATTTGTATATTTATATTAGTTTTCATTTTTTTTTTGGTTTTTCTTTTTATATATATTTGTTTTGTTTCTGTATGCATAAGTTGTTATTTATATGTGTATTTGTGTTTCGGCTTTGAACTTTTTGTTGTTGCAGAAAAAAAAAAGAAATTAAGTGAAATTACTTAGATTTGTCTGTAAAATTACTGTTTGATAATGTTTTCGATTTAATTAAAGTTTGCAAATTTTATGGAAGATAAGAGATTTGGAGTTATTTCGAGTTAAATGCACGTTCGTGAGAGATACTAAGAAATTATATGAATAAAAATGCATATGGTGTTTTTGTTTTATTGTATGTATACAAAAATGTTATTGTTTTTTTGTTGATTTCTATGAATTAAATTAGCCTTTATAAATCTTATTTTGAAGTTGTATAATATTTGAGACGGTTTTCTGTATGAAACGTTGTTAATGTGCACAAGTGGTGAATGGAGTAAATCATAAGACTGAGATAACGTGGGCGACTTAGCAAACAAATTCAAATTAGGTACAGCTATTTTTAATTGATTTGAAATTTTCGGATAGTGCTCATCACCATGAATATTGACGTGATGTGAGAATAAAGTCGTTTGCAACAATAGAATAGACTTAAACTTCCATTGTACTCAACGTCATTCGAAATAGGGAAACACATTGAAAAATTGCATTAAAACTGATTCAAATACGAGCTCATTGTCTGACTTAAAACCCTTTCGAAAGTATTAAGATACATTTGATTTATCCGTGAATAAGTATAGCTACTGTTTAATTTTGCCATGAATGTTGTAATACATATTTTATCTCTGGCTCAGAATATCTTAATAGGCTTTAAATAGACTTCCCGACATATTTTTGAGCAATGCACATCTATTCATTAAACAGAAAAAACAAATGTAGAAAGCGTTATAAAATGTCTGTTTGAAAGGCACACAACTGATATGAAACACAAGATTGGTCGCAAATGATTTTTAATCAGAGTATTCAAAACGAAGGCGGCAGTGATATATCATAATCAAAATTGTTGCTTACGGAAAAACATACAAAAAAAATATAAATAAAAAAAAATCATAATACTTGTTTGATTCCCTTTTATTTTCAGATAAAACAAAACATAGAAAAAAAATAAACATTTAGTAGTTATGAAAGGAATAAAAAAAAATCGTGTAAAAAACAATAATAATTAATTAACATTTAGTACAAGGTTCTTTGTTTGCATTTCATTAAATCAAATAAAAGAAGATACAATTACATGCCATTAATAGTTTTTTTTTTTACAACAATCAAACTAAGATTATTATTGCCAATATTTAATTATTATATTTGTTTTCATTTATTTTTTATTTAAACATTTTGATTTTATATACAAAAAACATTTGTGTGTTAATTAAAATTACAATTATGGTGTTTTCACTTAGTTTTTCTTCTTGTTGCTTTACTTAATTCAACAGAGTTAAGAGAGATTTCAAGAATTTTTAGCTTTATTTTATATTCTTAGGTTTTTAGATTAAGCTTTTTTCTTCTTATCAATTAAAAATTAATGAAATTATAATGTTACACAGTACGATAATGAATATATTTTTATGTATGTATATAATTTCTGTTCTTTTTTTTAGGTGTAAATTGTTGTTTTTGAATTTGTTTAATGCAAAGTATAACACTAGTATATTTTCTTTTTATACATAATACAAGCTAATTCGAAAGCACTAATCCTCATTTGTTTTTGTGGGATTTCCACTGTCATCGGTTGTTTTGTCTGAATCCTCTGGAGCGTTTTCAATGGCGGTGGCAGCGGCCCGAGCTTCGGCATCTTTTGAGAAAAAAAAAAAGTTAAATTTCATTATTTGTTGGTTATATTTGTTGGGCTTAATATGGTGCGGGTGATTAAAATCAATTTCAAGGTTTTTAAATTAAGGGTTTGAATTAGGTAAGGTACAAGTGGTTAACTAAATGAAGCAGATGCATCAGATGCCACTTTGTCATTGTCCTTCCACGAGGATATAATAAGTTCTATGTTGTGCTTTTAATAAAGCGCTTGAGATGGCTAGCAATACTGAGCTCGCCAAAGTTATGGAAGAAATATGCTCCAAAGTGGATATTTCCTCGAATGGAAAGGAGCTACATTACCTAAGAAGGCGCGTAAAAGTTTCTTTTTCCTCATCTCTGCAAACGTCGTGGAAGAGCAGACTCATCCAGGGGCTTGTGTGCCACAGCACAGTTCCTATTTATGACGTCCAACCGTTCTAAAGCGGATTGGGCCATGGGAGCACTTGTTGCTTGAGTTTGATTAAACTAGATTAGTAATGTGAAATAGAGCCTCGTAATGTCTTCGGATCATCTGCGACTAGTATCGTGTCAAGCAAGAAAATACGTTTTGCTTTAGGAAGAGGCATGGATGGCAGGTTCTAACTTGGAGGAAGTGAATCACCGGTTTTGTGAGTTCATCGACAAGTCTTGGCAACCATATGCAGTCAATATTACAATACTTGGAAGTCAAGAGAAAGGCTTCATTTCAGGGATATGTTAGGTTAGGTTGAAGTGGCTGTCTGCTTCGCAGAGCAACAGCAGTCACACTTAGGCCAGCATAGGACCATTGTGTTACCACGCGGTTCTATGGAAACCTACTCCGCAAACCAGTTAATAATAATAATATGGGTGGCGCGACAGTCCGTAGAGGGCCAGGGCCTAGCTTCTCAGCAACCACTCGTGTTGTGCATGCTATTGTTCTCTAACGCGTGGAAGGGACATACAGTTTAACATTAACGACTCCGAACGGCAAAGTTGAGAAGCTTTTTCTAGACAGGAATACTCTTTGAGCATTGTCAGTGACTCGAAAGAGGTGGAGTCGTGAAATATGAAAGGTGATAAATTCGGGTATCGAACCTGGCACCCTCTGCGTAGGAGTCGACGCACTAACCCACTACGCCACGGCGACCCACAAACCAGTTAGTGTTTTAAAATAAAGCGAAGCAGATGGCTGGCTCTAATGTTCCTCAGTTCAGCCAAGTTAGCGAAGTACTGGGCCTGCATAAGTCTGAATCTGCGGGAAGAGAGAGCACTGCAGGTGTTCAATCATTTCTTCCTCATCCTCGTCTTATATTGAGGAAGGCCTTGTCTAGAGACGTGATTTTCTTTTGGCATGGTGCCCCGTCAAACACCAAGGAGAGATCTGAGATTCAGCCAGCTTAATCTGATCAAGCTAAGCGATCGTTTAGGAACCATCATAGGCCAGAGTTGTTTGGTGATGAGACATCCTGTGCCTGATGTCGATCTGTGGTTTGCTTGAGCAAGTGTTTCAAGATTTAGCAGGTGCTTTATAGTGGCGATAGGCATATAGGGTGGGCCTCCACCCGGAAACAGTACCTTTCTTACTATCGGGTTCTATCGCACTTAGAAAATTATCTGTAATGTCGCAGTGTCCTGGCACCCACGTAAGATGGATGTTAAAATACTTAGCCATATCGTTAAGAGATAAGCGGCAATTAAGGAAAGTCTTGGAGTCTTGGTCTTGGAGTGACAGAGTTCAGAGATTTGATGGCTGACAGAACAGATGGCAATATCTGTGCTTGATATAACTGTATCGAACTGCATGAGTATATAACTTAGCAGTCGATGATTTGTTTTATGATGGTGTAAGAGGACAAGATAATAATTCTGGAATGAAGATTGGGGAGTCTAACTCTGACTGTGAAGGAGAAAGGTTTTATATAATAATAAAGTTATTTAAATAATAAAGTTATTTTTTCGTCCATTATAATAAGTTTTGTGTTTTATATAATTGGAACCCTGGGTATCGACTAAAATACAATAATATTGTTTTTACAGGGCTTCCTTAATCGCTATAGTTTCAGCCTGAAAGACGCTACAGTGATTTGGTAAACGTGGAGATTTGGTAAACGTGGTTGTTCAGATTTTCGGAAGGATATTTTTGGATTGATAAAGTGACAGCATTTTGAGATTTGTTCTCTGATCTTTTTGCATTTTTGAACTTTAGATTGATTTGAATTCCCAAGATGTGTTCGTTTTTTACAATTAGTATGAAGTTGTTCTGAATTTGTTATCCTTTTTGTAACTATTTATAGTAGTTTTGGAAAAGCAAAAAGGTCACACGAACAAAACCACAGAAAGCAATATTTCTTTGAGCAATTGATTATGACAAAGCATGTATTTATTCGATAAATTGATACGTGTTGGCACTACGATGTAGTCGATTCTTATGGAATTTTGTCACGAAGTTATTTATATTTCTGTCACACTGTGCCGTCAAAAGTGCGTGGTTGGATAAACATACACGAGACATAATTTTTATTTGTAACAGACGGCGATTCGATTGCGTCAACTAGTATTCTGAAACTACATATGTAAATTTATACATTTATGGAGCATTGAGGTGGAGATTGAAAGATTGTTGTTGATTGTTGGTTTGCTGCAGTATCTGATTAATGCACGTGTAACTATAAAATGCCGATTTGAATAAAGAAGCATGCTCAAGTCTCTGTGAGAAAATTTTGTTGATGTCGAGCCATTCATTATCATTCATATTTTCTTATTTTTCTTAATTTTCAGAAATGGTTGTCAATTTCATTCTCTAAATCAGTCTTTCTCATTAAATTTAACTACTCCATTTGATCGGCTATTCTTTCTCATTTAAAAAAAAAGTGTTAAGAACCTAGGAGTAATGCTTAATTCATCTTTTTCACCTAACACACATATAAATTATACGTTGTCTAAAGCCAACTTAGCAGTCGGCTTCATAAAGCGTAACACAAAAGGATTCACTGATCCATTCGCCTATTATCCCTGTACGTCTCCATGGTCAGGCCTATTTTTGAATATGCGGTGGTTGTATGGAATCCTAATTTTGTCATACAATAAATATTTACAAAATTCATATTTTCTAAAATGCGATGGAATTTTCATCCGAACTATATGGAAAGGTTTTCAACACAGTATTTGTTCCAACTCACCTATGGCCATGAAGTTTGGGTAATGACCAAAAGAATAAGATCGCGAAAACAAGCTGCCGAGATGAGATTTCTTCGTGCTGTTGTGGGAATTACTCGCCGGGATAGAGTGAGAAACACGATAGTGCGCGAGGAACTCAACGTTGAGCAGCTGCCTATTCGAACGGAAAGAGCTATGCTTCGTGGGTTTGGTCACTTAGAACGAATGTCCCCACTATCACGACTTTCGAGGCGGACCTTGAATGCGATTCCATCAGGTGGGCGACCACTTGGCAGACCCAGGATGAGATGGTTGGACCAAGTCCATAAGCTCGCCTGGTTACGCTGGGGCATAAACCCTGATGAATTAGAGTCGATGGCGGAGGATCGAGTTGCATGGGATCTCTGGTGCGTGGTTTAACCCAGCGACCACTTTAGTGGATCATGCGGGTCAGAGGATGATGATGACTGTATGGAAAGGTGACTAAACGGTTTAAAATCTCTAAAAACTAGACGTAATGTTTGCTAGGGATGTTTTTATCTTTTCATATAAAATGTTCATATCCTTCGCCATTATTTCAAATTTATTTGTCCATTAGGCCACTCCGTACTCAATAGTTATTATTTGAAACGTTCCATGAGTCGGAATACGGAAGACATGAACCACTCACAAGGGTAATTAGATCTTTCAACGAGTATTCACAAAATCTGAATATATCTGATTGCAGACTGCATTTAAACAAATTATTATTAAGCCTATTTACTTTTTAAATTCTTGTTCATTAAAATATGATTAAGATTACTTTCTCATGTATAAGAGTTCATCATCGGGTAGTAGATAAACTTGTAACTTGTAGAATATATCAGTAAATAATATTTATAATAACGTTTTCATAAATATTACTTTACCAAGATTATTTCAAAGTGGCTTATGGCAGGGCCCATACATCAGCTCATTTTTAAGTCGTTAATTCAAGGACTGCGACCCACATGCACCACGCCATTGATGTGATTGGTGGTCGAACACAGCAAACCGTCAATAAAGCGTTTGCTATTGAAACGGAGGTGGGCAAATTCGGTTTGCCGGTGCATGAGGGCTAAACGAAGAGAAAGGACGCATAACACCGATGCACATAGGAGTATTCGAATTGAAATCTGGACAAAAGTCGATTTTCTGAAAAGTATAACTTTGAAGTAAAATCTGTTCATATGACAGTCGACTGTTTTTTTTTTCAATTGCATTTTTTGTAATTCATGGTTATTCGGTAAGTATTGTTAAAAGAGTGATTGTGAGTGGCTGTGATTACAAACCTAAAATTTTCAAATGGAAAATTGCTTCGAGGACTGATCGGCAAAAGTTATTCTGCGTTTAATCTCGGTACTGGTGGTATTCGTACTTCGGAACAGAGATAGACGAAGTCCTTGATATAATTAATTAAGTTAGTTTCGGAAATAAACAATTTCTTTTGTTTCCTTCAATGACAGTGGGAAAACAATGTGCCATATGTTGCTATTTTTTGTGATTTTTTTTAATGTCTTCATATAATTCTTTGGGGTAAGTTTGACTATTTTTTATTTGATTCCAAAATATTTGTTTCCGAACATTTCTGGATAAGAACATTCTGTAAAGGAAAGAAATCTTCAATCTTCTCTTGATGAAAATATTGAAGAAAATGAAGAATTTAAGAAAACGGCTTTTACGTACTTTATTTAAGAGTCATCAGGAGAATACAATCAATTCATATTTATCTACATAAAACCGTATGAAATGTACATATCTGAAAATTTTTTTTTTAATTGCAAAACCTATCATTTTCAATAAAAACAAATTGTTTCACTTCAAAAAATATGTTTGTCCTGGTTTTCTATACAAATACTCATAATGTGCGACGACTCGGCCAGAAGGTCACAGTAGGCAGCTATTATTTCGAGGTAGTTAGGGACTTCGTCTATCTCGGCTCCTCAGTACGAATACCACCAGTACAGAGATTAAACGCAGAATAACTTCTGACGATCTGTTTGTTTCTTTAGGATCAAAAGGCAATTGAGTAGTAGAATAGTCCCTCGAAGTATTAAGCTAATATTATATAACACCTTGGTCATTGCCGTCTTGCTCTATGGATCGGAAACATGAGCAGATAGAAGAAGAGAGATACGTTCTGCGTTCATTCTTTGCTCTTTCTTGCATTCACGGTTTTTGTGAAACAGGTTCAACCACGAGGGGAGAGACTTGATGGCAGAGACTCTGGTTCACCCCGGACTATGCCACCAGACGAGGAAGAAGCTAAGGTGTCGCCAATATTTTAATTCAAGACCAGTCTTCATTTTTAGGACTTTGGTCTGTTTTACTGCATCCGAATTTTTTATGGGGCTATTTGAAAGGCGAAGTGTACTTTAACAACCCAGAGACTATAAGAATGCTGGAGCAGACTATTTGATATGCATGAAGCAGAAAGATTACATGAAATAAGCCATTTTCATATAGAGTCGAACTTCGATAAGTCAAACTTCGATAAATCGAATGAAATTGGTTGGCAATAGTGCCAGGACTGAGATTTACGTGTAATTTGGTCTTGATAATTTGAATTTGAACCCTTGATAAGTCAGAAGGGAAATTTCCAAATTCTGTGTAAAGATTGTTGTTTGTTTTTTAAGGCATCGCTTTCGGGGCACTGCGTTTTTGTGTCCATTTTGACCTAGTATAAACAAAATCTTGGTTTTGGTGAATATTTTGGTGGTTGGTTGGTTTTGGTGATATATTTGAGGGGGAAAGAGGATGAAATTCCTTTGATTTTCAGAACTGGACGCCAAAATGAAAGAAATGAGGAAGGAATTCAACAGCAGATGGAATTTGAAGCTTGAAAAAAGTATCAGAAATATACAAGGCGTTAAGTATGATCATTTTCTGCAGGCGATATTGTTACTTGTTACTGAGTTTCCGCAGGCTGAAGATACAGCTGAGATATTTAGATGTGAATCTTCACAGTTCGACACTACTGATGACAGCGGCAGTGATAAAATAGGGAAAGACTTGGCGATAATTGAGGATAATTTGATTCAACCGCCTTCAAACGAGTTGACCGCAAATTCATTTTTATACTAAAAGACTCATGAAACAACAAGTGATTCTGTGTACCTACAATGGTTTAAATTCCATTGAAACTCTTTTTAAAAAAGAAAATAAATTTGCCATTCAGTCATGTGTAACAGACTATTTTAAATTATAATTATATATCTTCTAGGTTTTATGTTTTATATCGCAGATAAATAAATATTTATATCAATTTTGTATTTTACTTGATAACTCGAAGTCTTGAAAACTCGAAGTGTTGATAACTCGATTTTGCTTGTGGCATGTGGGGGTTCGACTCTAAATGCAAATTTCCATAAAATTTATTTAAAGTGCAAGACAAATAATTATTACATGGGTTTTACGCGTTTAAAATCGGTGGATGTTCTTTGGCCCTGTACTGTTTCTAAAATTTAAAAATTTTCTGGAGTGCATCTGCTGTGTAATCTTGGGATCGCTCCTCTGTGTAGTATATCAAACATTTTTGTGGAAACAACCCAATTTCTCTAAGGACAGAGTCCTCCCACCACTACACCTCTGCTAGTGAATAATGTGGAGAGAAATCCATTTAATAACAACAAAGTAAAACATTTACTGCGAATATGCGGAGTTTCAATTAATTAAAGAAATGTTCGTGAAAGCTTGCTTTTTGATGCCAAAAAATAGATCCACTTCCGTTTTTGCTCCACCGTCGTAGTTCAAAAGCAAAACATTGAAAATCAGATCAGAATTCCAATCTAAGAAGACCGCCTTGAAAAATAATTGGAAAATGTCATTCCTCAAATGCCAGGTAGTCAAAAATGACACCGTCAGCACTAATTTGATATTTTGTGTAAATTCGAAGCAGCGCGCAACATCTCTTAGATTTCCAAACATCAAAGGCGCCTAATTCCACGCGCCAGCTAATTAGGATATCATGCTACGGCAACGTTGGTAGTAATTCTCCCCCCCCCCACCCCTGTCATCACCTCGTTTATATTTACCTTTGACAGCCTGCTCCTTCCAGATCTTTTTGTTCTCAGTGAGGCATGTTACCCATGGTTTTCGAACACGAAACTTTTGCTTTCCACCACTGGGTACATTCGATGCCGCTTCCTCGGTGCCGTTCTTCGATACCTCCACACCTTCGCTGATAGCCTCGCACGCTGGTTTTCCCACCGACGAACCGCCACCGCCCCCGCTACCGCTACCATCTTCAATGTTGGCATTGGCATTCTTGCACATGGGCGCAATCGGTGCCAGGACGTACTCCAACATATCGGCACACACAGACATACTGGGATCCACGATGAAATCGATAAAACCGATTTGTGACTCGGCCACCAGTGTGTTGTTTCTATCACACAGTGGACTGAATGGCAATCCCAATTCCCGCTCTAGATCGCCTTGCCTGAAGAACTCCTCCAGCAGCAACATCGTCCAGCGATGATGCAGGGACCACCTCTTGGCAGGATGCGATATATCACAACAGTGCAATACTAGCGCCAGCGCTTTTGATTTGTCCACCGTTGGCTCGGCCAACGTGAGTAGGTTCTTCATGTTTTTCAGTTGTTGGAAATGGAACGACATGTCTGTGGACAGGACCATGTCGATGATCAGGGTCCTCAGTTCGCGGAACTCCTCGCGCGACAAATTTGACAAAATGTTACAATCGTCCTCTTTGAGCACACGGAACGCGGCGCTGATGTGATGATTCTCCAGTACCGCACGGTCGTTGTAAACCAAAGCGGTCTCCGATCCGGACATCACGTGGAAATTGTTGGTGGTACCCGTGTGTTCGAAGTCATGTATTAAGGCAGCCAAGAGAGTGGCGAAGATCTCCAGATCAGTCATCCAGTTCATTAGGCCCGTCTGACAGAGCATGAAGTGAATCGTTTGAGTGACATCGGCCGCATGCAAGTTGTTGTGATATGGATTACGGAAGCGGCAGTATCCCTCCTCGATGCGATTCAGGAACGTTTCCAGCGTTGCGGGCGCGATTTTGAACTTGTGAATGATGCCGTAGCGATTGAGCAAATCATAACCCAGATATTTGACTGGTTGGCCATTGGCCGCCTCCGCTAAGGCGAACACATCGAACGACCAGTCGTCAAGAGTCTGAAAAAGAAAATTTTAATTTGTGTTACTGCAAGAAGTTAAATAAATAAGGAAAAAATGTGGAAAAAAAAATCAAGAAATATATTACGTATACGACTCAGTCATCTGAAGATGTGATACATTGATATACTAATGTCATTTGTGACACGACAATCAAATTTTCACGTCGTGAAGCTAGACATGAACATTTCGCTTTGACATGTAGTTATTCATTTTCTGCAATTTGCCGCATCTGCCAGCTGTCACTACCGTCAACTGATGGTACTATCGAGTTTTACATTGTTAATCCTCATAATTGTAAGCTTCCAAAACTGTTAACTGTCAACTCCTGCTCAATAGTCACAATTGTCAAGTTCCTTAACTGTTAACTGTCACTACCGTCAACTGCGGCTACTGTCAACCGCCATAAATGTCAATAGTCATAATTGTCAACTTCCACAACTTCTGCAGCCGTATATTGCTGTCAACTGTCATGCAAACAGTCCCTATTTTCAACATTTCTAGCTACAACCGTCACATGCAACTTATGTCAACTCTGACTTCTGTCAACTGGCAGAACTGTCAAAAGTCAACATTTTCAACTTCAAAATTCACTATTGTTTAGGCAAAAATTGTCAACTGCCACATCTACCAACGTCTTCGATCGTTGATACTCCAGCAGCTATCAACTGTGACAACTGTCAACAATCACTTTTGTTAAATTTCACAACTCCTGCAACTGCGACTACTGTCAACTGCCATGACTGTCAACTTCCACAATTGGCAAAAGCGACTTTTGTTAAATTTTAGAGCTAATGCACCAATCAACTGCCACTTACGACAACTGCTGCTGCTGTCAATGGCCACAACTGTCAACAGTCACTACTATAAATTGCAGCTCTTATCTATTTCAACTGCGTCAACTGCGGCTACTGTCGCCTGCCATAGATCAAATAGTCAAAAGCAACCCATCCATAACCCCTGCAACCGTCAAGCGCGACTACTGTAAACTATTACAACTGCCAACATTCACTATGGTCAACTTTCACAGCTCTTGTAAGTTTGAACTGTGGCCCCTATCTACTACCAAAGCAGTCAAAGTCCACGACTGTCAATCGCCACTAACGTCAAATGTCATTAATGTCGTCAGCTGTCAACAGTCACAATTGCTCCCACAACTCCTGCAGCAGTCAAAATTGTCCAGTCAGGCAAAAATTGTCAACATCCACATCTATCAACGTCTGCGGTCGCTTGCCACAACTCCAGCAGCTATCAACTGTGACTACACTCAACAATAACTTCTGTTAAATTTCGCAACTCCTGGCTGTCTACTTCCACAACTGGCAAAAGCGACTTTTGTTCAATTCTAGAGCTCATGCACCAATAAACAGCCACTAACGACAACTGCGGCTGCTGTCAATTGCCACAACTGTCAAAAGTCACTACTATAAATTGCAGCTTCTATCTATTGCCACTACCGTCAACTCCGGCTACTGTCGCCTGACATAAATCAAATAGTCAAGAGTAACTTCCATAACCCCTGCAACCGTCAATTGCGACTAATGTCTATTGCCACCACTGTCGGCACTCACTTGAAAGACTCCTGCAACTGGCAACTGCGATTATTGTAAACTATTGCAACTGTCAACATTCACTATGGTCAACTTTCACAGCTCTTGTAACTGTGAACTGTGGCCCCTATCTACTACCACAGCAGCTAAAGTCCACGACTGTCAATTGCCACTAACGTCAAATGTCACTTATGTCGTCAGCTGTCAACAGTCACAATTGCTCCCACAACTCCTGCAGCAGTCAAAATTGTCCAGTTAGACAAAAATTGTCAACTTCCACAACTGCAGCAACCGTTTACTGTGAATTTTGTCAACTTCTATAATACCCCATTTGTCAACTGCCACATCCATCTTCTGCCACAAGTGTCTACTACCAAAATTCTTACTCTCACAGTCATCAATTTCATCAGACAACTGTCAACTGCTGCAAACCGGCAACTACAACTATGGTCAAATTTCACAACTGCCTACTGCCACCACTGTCAACTTCGATAACTATCAACTGGCACTACCGTCAACTGCGGCTGCGGTTGACTGCCACAACTATCAACAGTCACTATTGCTTATTTTCAACGCTCCTAACACTGTCACTCCTTTTAACTGCGACTGCTGTCAAGTACGGCTTCTGTTAACTGCCACAACTGTCACTACCATCAACTGCGGCTACTGTCGCCTGTCATAAGTGTCAACAGTCACTTCCATAACCCCTTCAACCGTCAATTGCGACTAATGTCTATTGCCACCACCGTCAACAGACACTTGAACGACTTCTGCAACTGGCAACGGGGACTACTAAAAACTATCTCAACTGTCAACAATCACTGTTGTTAATTTTTACAGCTCCTGTAACCGTAAACTGTCACTAATTTCAACTGTCACAAATATCAACTGTCACAAATATCAACTGTCACAAATAACAACTGTCTACCGCCACTAATGTTTACTATCGCAAGTGTCAATGTTAATAGCTATCAACTGTCACACTGTATCAATTTGCTCTCTTTTGTTTGGAGTACTGCAAAATGAAAAACATGTTCATGATTTTGGAACACCCTTTATAAACACAGTTGGGCTTCATAGTTTGTTAAAATCGGTGCAATTTATCTGATTGATCTATCTGTCAATGTCGAAATGAACTCACCTTTAAAACTTTAACAACATCAGGAGGAAACTGCATCAGGGCCGAGCTGGACACCCGCCTGTATATTCGATCCACAAATATACCAGCACGTATGGCATGTGCCACCGATCTGAATTTCGGCTTCTCATCGTTCCTCTTCCTGGTTGTAGCCAATTGCCGTGTGAAAGTGGAAGCCAGCCACTCACGGACCTCTGGCGGTACAGCATCCGGTTGCACCTCGGACAGTTCGTCATCCTCATCAGCGAGCCTCCTGTTTGTTGAGTTGTTTGCGTGTTTTTGGATTTTTCCAGAAGGAATGTGAGGACACAATTTCGAAACAATGTTCCAAAATATCGGGACAAGGAAGGGGGGAGAAAGTACAAAATTGCGATTAGTATACGATCTTCAGAATACATTTTAGGAATTAAGAAAAATAAAAAAATGAATATCAAACTTAAGACAAACTCAAGCGACTGGAAAAAAAAATGTACAAAAAATAAAATAATTCATAAAAAGATATGTTTCATTTTTCAGAAAAACAAATGTTTTAGTAACGTGTGTCTTTATACAAAATATTAATCATGCTGAGTTAAAACATTTACAAGGTAAGTTTTGTTGGCTTTCTTTGTAAAGTGAAACGTAAAAAGTGAATGAGAGAATTTAAATTTTACGCAAGAGTGTTGTTAGAATGGTGTACTGTGCAGCAAGTGGTGTGAAAGATGTCAAGATAGTGAAACAGTTCTCATGCGTTTGTGCAGCAGTCATCTATTGGCATTGCAAGTAACATTCAAGAAGAATACACAAAAAGACAAAACACGCACACACACATTCAACAGAAGTCCTAATGTTCCCAGAAACAGAAACATGATGCAAATGATACTTAATTATGTGATGATGGAGAGTGTTTTGTTTTTTTGAAGGATAAGTTTATGTGGCATGAGGTTGTAGTAGATTATTTGTTAATGGAATGGTTGTGTGTGTGGTGTCTGCATGAAGGTGTCATCTTAAAATATGATTGCTTACTAATAATGCTGGAAGCGTTTGAGATTAGCGTTAAAGCAGTGAATTTATACAGATCTTTACATTATATACAGATTTCAAGAGCTACTCGCTGTTCGTGTGGATTGAAAAGTACAGTGAGGGGCATTTTTTGTTATTTTAAAAGAAGTTATTACGATTATGGATCTATACCGTTATCGTCTCTTGGCTTATTACGTAGTTTGGATGATGGCGATGTTTATTGAACTATTTAATTAATTAATTATTAAGTTCTTATACGTTTTTTTGCTGATTTAAGTTTAAATGGTCACACGTAATTGTACTGCGTATAAGATCACAGTCACCCCGAAAAAAATTTCACGATCGTGGAATCAGCAACAGATGAATGTTCAAATATTAACAGCTGGGCAGACCCGTGCGTTCAAATGTCCAAACAGATGCCACAATGATGCATAATTTCACCTAATCTCTCTATTATTCCTGTTCTTGGGTCTGCACGATATAAAAAATCTTAAGTACAATTTTCCTTTTCTTGGAATCACTAAGTGCTACGAAACTTTTAGCGCAGCCTTCTGTTCAAATATTTAGATACCCCCATTCTTCAAAGTACCCAATGTACCTTTTTGGTAATCCTTGAGAGAGCTACGACCTATCCGAAACATTAAACCCAAAAAGTAAAAATCCCTAATGAATCCCTTGAAACCAGATCAGTTTAGCAAACACATAATTTGTTCAATAACACAGATTAATCATAACAGATCGCAAAAACCGGAGTAAAAATCAGCCTAAGCTCAAAGGTGTGATATATCATTTTGTGTTTGGATTAGCGGCAGTGGCTGCACCGCTGCCTGGGTTCGATTCCCGGTACGACATAAAAGTAAGTTTCACTGCCCCACCTCTTTCGAGTCACGGACAATGCTCAAAGCGTAATAACTGTCCAGAAAAAGCTTCTCAAAACTTGGCCGTTCGGAGTCGACATAAAACTTCAGGTGGATTTCACTCGCAGAACAAAATTATGCACAACACGAGTGGTTGCGGTAGAAGCCAGGAACTGGCTCCTAGTGGCTGTAGCGCCACCCATAAATATAATATTATTATAGAATATATAATATTGATGGCGCGACAGTCCGAGGCGGACCTGGGCCTAGCTTCTCAGCAACCACTCGCGTTGTGCGTGCTATTGTTCTTTCACGAGTGGAAGGGACCTACAGTTTAATGTCGACTCCGAACGAAGTTGAGAAGCTTTTTCTAGACAAGAATACTCTTTGAGCATTGTCAGTGACTCGAAAGAGGTGGAGCCGTGAATTATCAAAGGTGGTAAATTCTGGTATCGAACCTGGCACCCTCTGCGTAGGAGTCGACGCACTTACCCACTACGCCACGGCAACCACAAACATAATATTATTATTTGAATTTAATTGGTTTATGAGAAGAGACAGCTTGCAGAAACTCTCTTTTTTAAATTTGGGTATTCCAATCCATCAAACTTCATAGCTTTAAAGTTCGGCAAGAGTTCTAAGTCAAAATTATGTGATTTTGAATGCTTGGAATATGTCCGCTTGTATGCAACTTATTCACTGTTTGCGTTGATGGCATTGGGAGAGGAATTACTAATATTATATAGCTGAAGAGTTTGTTTGGTGCACCGCGCCAACTTCAGGAACTACTGGTTTGAATTGAAAAATTATTTTTTGTCATTTATCGAGGAAGGTTTTAAACGGAAGAAATTATTCCTTTTTGAGAGCTTCCGTTGTGTACGCCTAATGTAAACGGTTTAAGTTACACAAAAATCATGTATGATGGAACTGTTCCTCCTTAAGTTCTAAGAAATTCGTGACAGCATAATTTTAAAACTTTTGAAGATTGACTTAGTATAACCTCTTTTATGGTCAAATCAAATCAGATTTGTTCGAAAGTAATATTATTTATCCAACCGCGATAGCTGATATTCACGCGGATGGAGTAGCGGGGAGCAGATACTAATATAAGTTTCCAGCTATAATTTACGTTCCATGTCTTATCTTCAACAGGGTTAGACGTTCTGCTTCCTCAGGATGCGATGGACTTAAAAAAAATCAACACACCCTTTTTGTATGCCAGTACCGTTATGATCGCTTTGTTTTTATATATTATATAGAATTTAGCAATAGAATTTGTACATACAGTCAATCACAAAAGTAAGTAAGAAATTGCATTTAAGATTGTTTCTTTTAGTCCCGTTGGAGATTATTTTTTGTTGAAATAGACAACTTTAGGCTGTGTACTTACTTTTTTGTGATTGACTGTACATACTACTTTATAAGTTAAGGCTCATGTTTTCAAACAACAAAATGGTGACCAATTTTTTTTCCAATTGTAATGCTTCAGCAGATGTCAAAGACGAATGAAACCGTTGTATTTAGCGCAATGAGTCCAGGCCGCTATAAACGGTTACATCAGGTGATCCTATCGAAAATCTACCTGCCTCACGCGTAAGAATAATGAAGTTAAAACTACTGGATAGGGAAACCTAGTTGTAGTAAACAATTAAAAACAATGGGAAGGGTGTGTTTAGTCAGTAAAAATGTGACACTACTATGAATACACGGGTATCATGAAGAATACACGGGTATTATTGAAGAGTCACACCAACCCACGAAAAAAATAAAAAATAAGAAAAAAAAAACTTTTCACGTTTGTCGAACGTACGAAAGCTGTTAAAAAAGTATATACACAACGCGAATTTCATCGTGAGGTCGTCTGTCATAATACCTTAAGTGTGCAGGCAATTTTTCGCACCGTGAAAAAGTTTGAACTTGAGCAGACTCTTTTGGACGGACAGCGATTGGTGCAAAATGAAGAATTGTAATAATAATTAAATGTAATTATAAATTTGCTGAGTCCGTTATTTGTTGTGCGGACGATGAATTTCAGCCGGTCGACAATAATCAACGCCGCTATATCCGAGATGTGGTTCCAACATTTGTAAAAAAAAAGGAAATTTGGCAACAGGGTCATCTCACAGCGACTTTTCATAAATTCATAAATTAACCAGAGTGATGATGCGATGATACAACTTACGTGATCATCGTTCCTTGTCACCATTCGCTTTATTTCTGGGGCTTTTCTTCGAGGCTTCGTCTTGTTCTTAGACTTTACTAACAGGCGAACCACGTAAGACGAGCTCTCTGGCAAACATTTAAAAGCGCTTTTGTCGGAATAACCACAACAACTGGATCGACCGCTGGAAACACTGAAGCACAGCGAAACCGATGCGGCCATTTGAATGGTGGGCTGTGCCTGTGTACGCATGTGTCATTTTAACGCGCGATGCCGCAGCGTCAACGCGTAAACATGCATAAGTTGGCGGGAAATTAAAATTTAAAAAAAAAACGTCTTACATTGATGAATTTGATATAGAATTATTTATCAATGAGAAAAAGTTTTCCAGATTGTTGCTTCCTAGGATAGTATGCATAGGAAGCAACAATCCGACCGACAAAATAAAATATTCCTTTTGTTAACCGATAATCAACAAAAGGATGTACCCAATAACGTTTTATTTTAAATAACATAGTTTTCATGCACTGGGTACGTGAAAATGACACGTTTCTTATTTCAAACCTCCTTTCCTGCAAGCCAAACCCGAACTGAAGTCCTGTATCCTGCGAGAAAAAAAACCCGCATGTGTGCATTGAACTATTGCGACACCGCAGCGTTACGGTAGCGACACCACGTGTTAAAATGACGCATGTATGCACCGGGCCTAATACATATAAGTATATAGGCATAAATTTAGCTTCAGAATAAAGCGACAATAATTTTACTTTCACAATGTTGTTGTTTTCAATTTGTTTTCCTATTATTTTTATCGGGTCACCCTGTGGCAACCATACAAATATTCTAAAGTCCATTCGGACGAAGTGTTTCGAATAAAAATGTTGATAATATATATGTATATGCATTGTGCGATAGACATGTTCGCATAAAATTACGCGGACATGTCCATTTTGAAACAATGCATCGAAATTGAATGTCTACAATAGCAAAACGTTCCAGGAAACCACTTTGCCTTTAACACAAACAAATCCGGTCACCCTTCAATTGCAATTGTTCAATTTCGATAAATTCCATTGCAAAACTTTTGTAACTGTAACTAAAATCAATTTAGATAAATCAGTACACTTTGAAGAATGACATCCGGCGGCAGTAACCACAAAACATAACCGCGCCATCATGTTCCACAACACTCGCAGTAACTGCTGATGTTATCCCCGCAGGATCAATTCGCTTTACGAGCCATCATCGAAGTGAATGGCTTGTGTTTGATATTTCTCTTTTTGTTGCGTCGAAGAAATGAATTTTGATATTCGGCAAATAGGAATTTTATAACCACCACTATCGGTTTCAGTTTTCTGGCGGTAAAATGTCCTCCGGGACTAATAGGACTATGGACGGATTTTTTACGATAAGTTGAACATTTTATTTCCTCGTCTTTGTGCGCTTCATCTGTGCTGTTAAAAATGTATAAAACGTCAATGACAGATAATTCGATAAGCAGTGCTGCTTGAGGGAATGGCCGTATCCCCGAAATAGGTGACCTGGAGTAATGCTTCTTAAACTGGAAATCTTTTATTCGAGGCAATTCGATTGTCATCATAATTAAGGCTGGCAAAAAGGTTTCTTCGAGCTAATTTCGCATGAAATTCCATGTAAATGTGTGTTTTTAAAAGGGGTCACGCACTTGTCGGGGGTAATCTCCGTCAGATATGCTCGGTTAGACGCAAGGATATCGAAGCAAGGCCCGACAAAAGGAATACGAGTACCTACCTCTTCTGCCTCATTGTAGCTAACTGCGGGTGACATACATAATGCAGATGGGAAAAAAGGAATCAAACAGAACAAAAGTTCTTGGAACAAAAAACTTTTTCCTCATCGTCGAATTGATACAGACATTCGGAGGTTGTTTAAAGGTTACTCTCCTTTTTTGTGAAAGCCTGGGTACCCAAGAAATGGTGACAAGATATTCTCTCAAACGTATGGAAGGTCGGGGAAGGGAATTCAATCTTGCATTGTTCTTGCGGGGGAATTTCTTAATTCACCCGAGGAACAAGGACTCGCCGACATTCTGGTGAGTTGTGGTTGCCGCAGGGCCATTGTTAGTTGACGGTATGCGCAAGAACACATATTTATTTTTTGATTATAACTTTATAACGTGAATTTAATTTGTTGACTTTTGGAAAGTTGCCGGTCTCGGGAGATGTTTCCGAGGAATGGGGATGGTACTTAAGGCGCGGTTTTTATTGTTTGTATGAGGTGCACAAATTCCTTCGGGTGGGCTTGAATGTGGAGGAGAATGTTAAAAGTTACTTTTCGGCTCTAAACAAGTCCTGTCTGAGGCATTATTACGAGAGAAACAGCATTTTTAATTAGCAATGGGACCAGTTCACATTGAGAAAGCGATTGTTTTGCTCGTCTTCCATGAACCTACGAATAAGGAGGTTTTTTAAAAATGGAATGAGATTAGTTATCGCAATTGTTTCAATGAAACACTCGACAAGAAAGAAATCGATGGATTTGCGCCCGATATATGTATGTATTTGTATATGTATGCTGGATAATCACTCTTATTCTTAATCGTGTCACATGTCATTGTGACAACTTTGCATCCAATTTGTCACTTAAATGCCATTAAGACAGCTATTGGTTCGAATGCTGCCGTGTGTGTATCCGAAATACACGCCATTGAGATCTGCGGCCGATACCATTTCCTCAAAGGTATCGCGCTAGAATAAGTATATATATTTTTAGACAGTCAGATAGCACTTTACGAACTTAAGTCCAACTTAATGGAATCTAAGACGTTCAAATGTTGCTATGACGCCTTTCAATCCCCTGTCAGACACAACAAAGAGAATCTCGTCAGGGTCACTAGACACAGTTAAAGAATCTGTAGATGAACCCGACAACGTTTGTTCCATTGGGAGCTACTCACTTCAGTGGAACTAAAGAGATCCACTATAAAAGATACAAGGAAAGTAGTGCCTACGACTTTTGGATTAACACCTTCGATACAATAGATCGATCTCCATTATGGCATCAGTTGTATAAGAGGAACAATTATATCAAGATTGAAACCTAGGTCATCAGTAATGTCTGAAACAGAATGCGGTTATGATGCAATCAGTGGGCTACGAATAAACTTAAGCGTTGAATGTTAAGGTTCAACACCGGCGCGAAAGTGTAGAGGCAAAAAGGGTGGTACCTCTGCACGTTGGTCTTAAATGTCCTTGGACTATAGTCAGCAGAGATAATGGATGATAGAGATATTCAACTTCGGCCATTTTTACCCCTAGCCCACAACGAAGATATAGTGGTTATCCTAGTATTTCACTTATACATTTACAACGCTCGTCAATTCACCACAATATGGCGGCCGATTCGTGAATTTTGTGGGAAAAAAGCGGCAGATTCATGAATTTAGTGGGAATCCATGTACTTTCCATGTAACGTACATGGGTATGTTGTTCGGAGGGTGTTGAAAAGTTGACTAGTATTTCTAAGGGAATTTTCTTACAATGTTATATGGACTTTCGTGAATAAAATTGTATTGCAATGTCCATTTAACTGGACCTAAAATTAATTCTTAAGTGTATATGTAGCCTATTCATAAACCATACCTGACAAATTAACAACAAAAAATGAAGCCCGCTTTATACGCTTAAATCATGAATTCTGAAAAACTGAAGAATTCAATTTAAACAATATGATAAGAACAATGGCAAGATATTGCAACATTTACTAATGCTAAAAAATGGTTGTCAAAACATCTTATTTGTGATTCACGCTTCAATAATATTTTTATTATTGGTTAACTGAACGTGTGAACGTATTATTGTTTTTTATTCATATGAAAAAATGTACACTATGTAGTGCATTCATTAATTATGTCCAAGTATTTCAGATTGTAAATTGCTCAATGTTCTAATGAATCGACTTCATGAACATAAGCTTTGTTCGTTCGTTTACCCCTCCATACTGTGTTGAAAATTGAACACCGAAATTTGAAAAAACTTTTAAATAACGAGCAAATTTTCAAATAAGAACTCTAATTCACCCCATTACTAAGGTGGGGAAGGGTATCAGCTGTCTCCACAGCTGTTCTCAAGAGCTCACACGTATTCACAGACAGGGGACAAAAAGCGTATAAAAACGCTGTCAGATGAAATCAAGGGGCAAGGGAGGTAGAAGTTGGATATCTCTATTATAGGTTATCTCTGATAGTCAGTAAGGAGTATTAGGCAATGATATAAGGAGAATTCGATACTCGCTAAAAAATCCAGCCTATTAATTTAAATGTACGCAGCCTCGAGGGTAAACTGATTAGAGTAAAGGGTAAACTGATTAGAGTGTCTGGTGAGACGCGTATTGTGGGTGCAGCAGGGAGTTGGTGAATGCAATTTTCAAGCTTCCGTGATCATTGTTCCTTAAATTATCGATGGAACAAGGAGAATTTAGACACAGTTCGTCCGTGTTCTAGTGAGGCTTTAGATTTCTATGATTTCAGTAGGTCACCTTTGGGTTCTATGTGGTAAGTGGAGGGTAATTTTTTTGGTACAAGATATGTGCGTTGCACAATGCATAATGGGGCGTTACATCTATGTATGCTGACACGAGCGCATACGAATTTTTCATTTCATTTTTAACCTCTTTTAAAACACATCTACACGTCCAAAATCGTACCAAAAAATCCTAAGAACTGATTTGAGAATGAACGTGTGAGTGCGGGGGAAATAAATACGATCAAGGCAAACAGCTACGTTTTCCGACAAATTGTCTAGACTGAAGTCAAAAGAGGTAACTGTGTTTCCTTCTTTTTCCTTGACTTTTTGCACATCGACTTGATTATATGAACTCGTTGCAAATGTATGAGTACGAGTTCATAAAAACAAATTCCAGTACATACATTTAGCTTGTTCATATAATCTAGACTCTACTGTATGGCTTTAGTAACTGATTTATTTCAAAAGCCTGCCTGTTCAGTATGAAGGGCAACCAGAAATATTACTAGAGTTCTAAGAAATTTTCATATAATATTTTATTAAAACCTCGAAGTCGGCATTTGACCATCTAAATGTTGTCGCTGCAGCGATAGGAAGTATGTCTATATTGCTCACCACGCTTAGACTGTAAGCAAGGGAGGGAGTAATCATCCCGAACTCAGTGTTACGGCAGGTTAAATTATTTATGAGTCCCATAAGATTAAAAAACGAGACATTTTAAAAATGTATGAATCCCAACAAAGGTTTTGATAAATCTTTGATAATTATTGAAAACATTAACTAAATGTTAATTCATTTAAATATTACTAAATATTATTTACTATTTGTTGATCATAATAATAATAATATAATATAAGTGGCGCTAGAGTCCGAGGTGGACCTGGGCCTAGCTTCTTAGCAACCACTCGTGTTGTGCGTGCTATTGTTCTTTCACAAGAGGAAGGGACCTACAGTTTTATGCCGACTCCGAATGGCAAACTTGAGAAGCTTTTTCTAGACAGGAGTACTCTTTGAGCATTGTCAGTGACTCGAAAGAGGTGGAGCCGTGAATTATGAAAGGCGGTAAATTCGGGTATCTAACCTGGCACCCTCTGCGTAGGAGTCGACGCACTTGTCCACTATGCCACGGTTGATCATACACGCATATATAATGTACATATACTTACGACATATGTACTTAGCCTAGAAAAATGAATAGTGGCGGTTTACTTCTCAACATAGTCTGATTTTACCTCGTTACACTTGAAACAGCAATGCTTCTTATTATTTAACTTATTTAAAACGTCTGAAAAATACGTTTTCTGAGGCTCTCAAAGTAGGCCTTCGTGGCGGCGATAACCTCCTTATTCGATTCAAATTTCTGCCGGAGCAATATTTTCAAGTTTGCCATACCTGGAGAATACGGTGGGCGGGACAACAGTTCATAGCCTGTTGCGGTTTTTGTGCTGAGTGAGCAAACGCAGCATCCATCGCGCTATCTGCTTTCTCATCGCCAATATTTCATGCAGGATATGACCCACGCAGTCTTTTGAGATGGCTAATGTCTCGGCTAACTCGATCCGCCAATGCGACATCATGGATTTTTGTCACGTTATCCTCCGTGGTAGTCGTTTTCGGGACACCAGAGCATGGCTGCGACCACTTTGGAATCCTCTTAACCAATTATTGACGGTCGCCATCGAAAAAGAAGTCTCACCCTACACCGCATCCAAGTACTCTTTGATTTCGCTGCGCGATTTCCCTTCCAAAAACAAGAATTGAATCACTGACCGATATTGCTTTCCTAAAATCCGCGGACATACCCACTCGGGCACTAGGGCCGGCATAGGGCGTACTTATCGGACCACCCTTGTATATAATAAAATAAATCATACATTGTAAAATTATGAAAAAGTGAAATAAAATTACGTTAGGTGTTTATTTGTAGTCGAAGTCAAATCTTAGGAAAAATGAATCCGCGAGTCAAGCTAAACAAAAATGAGCCCCTTTAGAGTCAATTGTGTCCCTGTGGTAACACTGAATCTATAGAATTTAGAGTTAGTATATCTTCCTCTTTATCCCTGCAACTTTTGAAAAAGTCGATTTGAGGGAGACGCCTAGTGTAAGCATGTGTGTCTACAGCGTACTGGTCAGTTATGACGCTGACAAGTTATAAAAACGGTACAAATTACGGACCTGGGAGAAATTAATGATCCTGCGTTTCACCGGCTTTTTTTTAGAGCGAATGAATGAAGGATATTAAAATTATAAGTTAGTTGTCGTGGCTCGTGCATGTTCGATACCCACCCGGTACGAAAAAACAGTTTTCATAAAAGAAAAATGGTTTCCGTTTCTTCTAGTCACTGATAATGCTCTAAAAGTATGAAAGCTAGGAAGTGAGAGAACAATAGCGTACTCCATACTATTGGATGTCGCAGAAGCCAGGCCCAGGGCAACTACGGACTTTACATTGTAAGACCACACAAACATCTTTGACTTTGAGATGTTCTTGGTTAGGAAAACCCACAAATTAATCGCTTTATAGACTTGCAGAAATAAGTTGGGTTCAAGCAAACATCGACTAAGGTCTTGACTTAACATGTGGAGATTTTCATAAATTAAAGTTAACACTTCACAAGTGAGGTGCCACACAAATGGTCGCATTATCAGCCATGTGGCTTCGAGTTTCACTGAACAAAATCACATTTTAATCAATTTCAACCCAAACGGCTTATCAAAAATGCTAATTTGGTCACGATAAAATCAAACTACAGCACACAGACTTCACGTCACTTTTCGTTGCTATCGCCCAAGCCGAATGAAGTGAAACTTTATGCTTATCAAATCATATTTAAAACAAAATGTGGGTGTACCCCTGTGCGAAGGCTGCTTGCGGTTTGCTGTGATCCGCATTCATTAACAAAGGTCTTCCGACAAATGAGCACACACTCAAACGCAACGGTGAGGCATTTGCTAATTGCTAATTACAAATTAATCGGATTATGGAAACGCCGATGGAATTTATCAAATATTTCCGATAAAGAGCAAACAGTACGAGCGCGGAATGTGTCTGACACATAATTGGGAAATAATTAAATTCCACTTCACTTTCATTGAACTTCGCTGGGGAATCCAAGTTTTATCTATCTTCACAGTAGGTTGACCATGCACACACAGGACGTAGAGAGAGGTATCGAACTCTCTTACTTGGAGGCTAATTGCACAAGTTTGCTAGCACTTACTTCCAGTCAATGGTCAATTTGTGCCTGAACTTGCTGCCTTGGATTCGCAAAACATTCTGCTGAATCGCGTGGATGCAGAAGTGCGCAGAATTTCAGGAAACTTTCTCTAATTGAGAACAATCTTGACAACAGTTTACACATCACCATCGGAATTCCGGACGGTACACCCGCTTGATGGGAGGCAATCAGAAGCAATCGAAAATTGGATTTGTTTCGTTTGTTCATCACTGCCACCACCCCAGTGGATCACTATTCACTGGAACCGTCCATAAGGGCGATGCTGTGAGAGTAACGCATTAAAACTTTGCCCATCGTGTTGCACTTCGATGGGAAACTTTTCAGAACATCCTGACAGCCGGATAAAGTTGGCACATTTTTCACCGAGTCTTGCCAAGGTACACGTACACACTTACTTTCACTCCAAAGGGCGCTGATGCTGAGTTGGGTGAACACACCGGCAGTGGCGAGTGGCTAGTGTGGTGGAGGGCGTGCTTTAAGCGAGCTAACTATATTTTGCTGTGCTCGGGGAGTTTGAGATATATGTTCACACATTCTTTTTACACTTTCCTTCGGTCAAGCATTTACAATTTTTTATTATTTTTCAAACCCTTTCCCCAACGCGCACCTTTTCTTCTTCTGCTGCTGCTCCTTGGCACGGAATTGAATTATGAACTGTATCAGCTCAACAGTGATTACACTCTGTTGTCGACTCATTCGTCTTGGGCGACTCATGCCTGGCGGGGTGTACTCGAGTCCGAACCAACCGAACACTGGTTAATGCTTTCAAGTATTGTCACTACACGAGTAAATTGTGGCCAAAGGATTACCACCGAAACGCAAATCGCAAATGTAAGGAGTTTCTTCTCCAGTGGATTGTGTTCTTGTACTTTGCAACGAAACGAAACTTTCCGAAAGGTATTTTTAGACGTTAGTCCTTCGCACGTTTGGTTTAAACTAAGAATAAGAGACACGAAACGAACGTAGAGGAGTGATATTATGCTTCTTGGGTTAACTTTTATTTTTATTGGACTCCTTTGGGTGAAGGAGCGCTGACGTATAAGGAATTAACAACAACAAAATGGTGATTAAAGCCACGAAATGGCAAGGAAATTGCACAAACGCCGCACAATACACAGCCGCACATAGCGACACGAATTGGCTGCGAAGGGTTCGATGGCGCACGAATGCCAGCAAACACGAAACCGAGTAGAAAATCCCGTGTACCTATCACATAACTAGCAATATTTCCATTTAATAAAGTTCCCTGCTCCTCTAATGGGGAAAAGTCAGGTGTTCGGGGCGCGCGGGCCGTGGAGAAAAGAAAACAACACCCAAAACCGGAAGATTGCCTGTGGCAGCGCTCGCGGTCTGGAGAAAGTAATTGAGTAAACAGCTGTCATCCTGTGGGCAGAGTTGTCAAAACAATGTTGACATCTGTAAGCAGCTGGAATCGAATCGTTGGCGAACACAGCCGGGAGCAATGTTTTGTGGAAGCGCTGCTGCAAGCGGTACAATGACATGAGTCATAGTCGAACAACTTGAGTGTTTGCATGCGAGCGACCTCATCTATGTTCTTCCAGCAGACGTCAATGGCACTCTCGAAGCCTTGACTCGGGTAATGGATACGATTTCGTGACAATTTCTGTCTGCCGATCGATTATTATTTGTGAATTTGTTTTACGATGTACATGAGGACATCTATTCATTTAATCCCTTCGAGGAATTCCCCCTCAGTTTGTAGGCGTGCAACAGATAATCTGCACGCTACACAATCCTTGCACTTCATGTGACACTCAAGTGACAGGAGTTTGTGCAAGAAATTGGGGGACGTATTACTTTTATGCGTCTTCCATAGATTCTCGTAAGAGATATCATTAAAATCGATTCTATGGACAAATTCATCCAGTCTTATGCTACGAAATCGCGAGATTTCATCAAATTTCTCGAAACCTCCGTGATGTCTTCATACATTTTCAGGATTTCGAAACTTCGTGCTTTCGGTGAAATCTAGTTGAAACTTTCTTGAGTTCATCCGTCCATGAGAGGTTGTCAAAACGAACAAGCCTAGAATGTGATTAATTATGGTGTTAATTTTATCTCTCTCTTATATTTTCTGTATTCCCAACACTTCTATTAACCCATTTTCAAGCTTTTGCAATAGAATGGCCAGTAAATACCAGGTGAGTGCTAAACACCCAAGATAAGTAAGACTGTGATTTTCGTCAATCAAATACATTAATTAACGAACTCAATTAAGCATTTGAGAATGGCGCTAGCAGACTAGCAAATATGTGCATTACCTCAGTTCATAAGCCACATTGTAATTAGTCCTAAACTTACAGATGTCAGAGAGATTGCATAGTCGAACAAATAAACGGGAAAACAGTCGGATTTGAGAAAGAAAATCAGAAATCAGCTATTAACGATCATATGCCTGACTCTCCTACTGATCGTCCATTTTTTCACCAAAGAAGTTGGCGAAATTAAGTAAATGTTAATTTTAAGGGTTATGAAGTCTGCTATAACCTTGGTGCTTGATCTCTAAAAGATAGTCCGACTTATATTTTCTAGGATTCCCAGACAACCCAGAAATCTGACATCTTAGTTTGCAAAATTTGTTTTGTACACGTATTAATCTATTACTCTCTCTATCGGGAGTGGAAAGTGACTTAAAACTGAGTTCGAATCACTGCATCGGTGAACGGATCGTCGATTATACGAACAGAAATTACGTTACTCGTCATACGAAAGAACGTATTGCGATCATGTCATACGAATGCTGACGGAAGGTAATTATTCTGTGTAGGAGATATTGTAATAGAGTGGAACGTAGTAAATGTAATAGTTATACGTCAATTATGGGTCATTTGTGAAATAATTTACGTAAATGTAAAGACTAAAACAAGCAATGGATTCTATTTTGCAATTTTACTCGAGTTCCCCTGATTCAGAAGATATTATTATTGTAAAAAGATTGGTCCGAAGGCAGTTAAAAGAAAAAAGTAACCCTGAAAATGCTTTGAAAGACAATAGGAATATATTAGACTTTGATTTTCAAATTCATTAAACGTTTTCGCTTGAATAAGGCGGCGTTAAAACACATTCTCTATAAACTTGAACAATAGCCACATCTTCTACTGCATTACCTCCTATGCTAAAATTAGTATCGATACTTTCGCTGCCATGACATGGACTATTTAATTGATTTCTTTTTACAAGGAACTTATCTTGTTGTCATTGCATTTTATGTATATACTTACTATTTTTTAACTGTTATTCATATGATTCATTAATTTAATAATTCGTAATTTACCTTGTGTTTCGCCGTGGCGTAGTCGGTAAGTGCGTCCGTGGTGCCAGGTACGATACCCGAATTTACCACCTTTGATAAGTCACGGCTCCACCTCTTTCGAGTCACTGAAGATACTCAAAGAGTATTCCTGTCTAGAAAAAGCGTTCCAACTTTGCCGTTCGGAGTCGGCCAAAAACTGTAGGTCCCTTCCACTCTTGAAAGAACAATAGCACGCACAACACGAGTGATTGCTGAAAAGCTAGGCCCAGGTCCGCCTCAGACTGTATCGCCACCCATATTATTATTATTATAATTCATCATTCAAATCAATACGTTCATTGTCTAATGACGTTTTGATTAGTTCAATACGTTCACGTGCACGGTAACGTGTTGTGTGATCCCAAATCACGTTCACGTCTATATGTTCACGTGTCCTGTAATCGCAAATACACGTTTTCGATAGCGTTTCACTCGTTCACGGATGCGGTGATTTGATCCCTGGTCTTATTGAATAAGAGAACTAAACAAATCTCAACAAACAAATTTCATTCATGTGCGTTTCCAAAACTAATATGCCATTTTTGTTGTTTTACAAACAGTGGTAATGCGTGTAATGCTCGTTTATACAATCCAATTCGATTTTGTTATACGATTCTTACATGTACAGTGGCGAGCAAAACGGGATACATAAATTCAGGTTTTTGCGTTTTTCATCAATAAAATAGTTTCCTTACGACGGATTGGATTTAAATTTTCAGCTTCCACCGGATTGGAACTTGTTGATTTTGACTCGTTTATAGTCTGCCACAGTTTAGCTTTTATGTTCTTTGCAGAAAATTAGTTGGGCCTATATTTTTTTCCCATATTTTAGGACAACTTTTTGTAGTGGAGACCAGAAAATTCTACCAAGTGTCATTTTAAAAGTCCTCTCGCGCAATGTAAGCATTTGCTTTTGGTGTTCTGGCACAATTTTTTGTTGAACTGATCTCAATAAGGTGAGGAACAGCAATTTTGGGCACCCACCTTTATTCTGCACGATCTCAATTTGTGTGCCCCTTTTCGTACTATATTTACGGTGGGATGGGACCACATCTCTGTGCTTCATCCCATGATTCAGGACATTTTTGAGACATAATAACCTTGTTGTTCTCACTATTTTTTATAAATTTCTTTATATTAGTTTTTAAAATTTATACTTTCAAAATTTAAAAATAAAAAGTTGATTTTTCAACTAGAATATCGCTGCTACCGCTCAATATGATGCCAAAATCACAATGCCGAAATATATCATACAGTACGCCAAGTTTAGACCTAACGGTAAATGCATAAAAGAAAGAACGAACAATTAAAACGTGCAGAGCTGAATACATGGGGTCAGTTTGGTTTTATTTTAGTTGTTTTAATTGTACGATTTCAATCAACGATAATTTAATAAGACAATAGCTTTGGAAATTTCAATCAAATCCGTCATAAGGAAACAATTTTGTTGACGAATAAACAAAAACCAAACTCATGTACACATGTATCCACAGATCGCAAAATGAGAACTTCAATGTCCACCAGGTCAACATAAAGAAACACAAGACAATTTTACAAAAACAACAAGTTTTTTTTTTACAGCTTCCGCTAACTTTTACTACACATATAGAAATTGTACGTTTTAATATCATCATATCACTTCACAAAGGAAATTCGAGTACATAGAGCTGAAATCAATTGTGCAGAGCTGATTCTTGGTGCCTTCGAAAAATAAAGTCTACGTTAGATGTATGGTCCGATTTGCGAAGTAGTCAAATTAAGGAAAAGACAGAACATCGAACTCTTCGAGCTGTACCAAGATTTGGAACTACAGTTTGAAGGCGAAAATCCGTCGATTGTACTGGAGTGGCCACATAGAACACATGGACACCAATGCTGAACTTAAGAGGGGCTTCGAATTTAAGCCTCCTGGTTCGAGAAGGAGTGGTAAGCCGAATGTCCGGCATAAAGACTAATTAATCGGATTGGTTCTTTTAAAGCGAAGAAAAAGAATAGGATAATTTGAAAATTTTTAGCAATTTTAAGATTAATATATGTTCGTAATAATATATATTAATACTAATATATGACGCACCGTCCGCAATTATTTACAATTGCGAACGAATCACATCCACCGTTCCATAAATATTAAAATACGAAATGAGTGGTTATTGCCGAAACAAATATACAAACAAAACTCCATTTTTGAGAAATTTCATAAAAGTAAAACAATTTTATTGCATTCTCCTATAGACAATCCCCTCAGTTAACATCGAAGGATACCTCCTTACAAAATAAGTCAACATTAATTCCTTTCTCTCTTTACGCTCCCATCTCAGTGCGAACTTACATTTCGTGTTAGAAATAATCAAACTCACACCCAGAACGAGCGAACTAAACAATGAAGTCGTAGAAGAGATTAACAGACCCATCATTCAATTCCGATCGAATAGTGCCAAGTCTCCAATCGAACGCAGGTAACAGTTTCGTTCACAACATTAAGCCGAAATTATCGCACAATTATTCTCGCCCTCACCCCAGTGCGCGCCGTTACTGTGTTCGCCGACAAAATGTAATGAAACCAATTTATATAAAAAGGAAAGAGGTCTCACGATACTTCGAACACTGAGCCCATTAATACCCTCCAGCCATCCCAGTCGGAAACTTATTAAGTGCGATGTGCTTAAGGTAAGAGACCAGAAACTATGCGGTTCATTTGAGCCCCTAAGGAGCGTTAGGGGTTTGTTTAGTGCCAAATGGGCTGCAGCGAACTTCACCGGAAGGAAAAGGAAATGGGATAGGCTCGCCTCACCTCCATCACCTCCAGCTCCGGCCGCAGATAAGAGAGATAAGTTTCACCGTAAATTTTAGTATTTGCGTGCCAGAGCACAGACAAAGTCGAAGTTCAAATAGCAGTACACCAATTGAAGTTGGGATACACAATTTAGTTGCGAACTGCACGAGATGCTTCGTGGGCCTTGCTTGAGGATGGCCAAGGCGAATTGAAATAAAGCGATTTCGAGGAGCCATGTTTTCTTGTGATAAATTAGCTTGCCCTGGGATCATGAATTCGAAATGAATGCTCTGCAATGTTGGAGTTGAATTGCAAATACTTTCAACTTGCCATGGGAGTTAATGGAACGTTCTGGGGACACTCAGAGTTCAGACACATACATCACGTGGTGGGTTAGTGGCGGGTACTAGTTGTGCATTGAATGTCGTTTTGTGGTTTGTAAATTTATATGACTTCCCATTCGAATGGAGTTCCTGTTTTTCTATGTGTGCTTGTTTGTTTCTAGTAGCTTGAACTATAAGAGGTCACTGAAGGCATTGAGAGACAATCACGAACAGCTAACAGCTAAAATGACTAACGACTAGCTGGATTTGCAAAGTGTGTCGGTGAGTCTATGATTTTGGGGTGACAATAACCATGAATTCAATCGCGTTGTGTGTGCTTTTTTGCACTAGATTAAATGAAATCGTATCGCAGAAGGCTGTTTCTTTGAGCTCAGGAGGCGAGTGAGCCGTCCCTAAAAGGATAAAGTTGACTTTACGTTATACACTGGACATGTATAGCCTCAGAAGCTTTGCTTTCTTTGAGAGAAAAGTTATACGTGTGATCTTCGGCCCAAGGAGGTTCAACCCCGAACTGTGCGGAATGTACAGCGACATGACCCGAGTCAGACGCCTACGGATCGAATGTTTAAGTTGGCTGGGCCATGTAGAACGCATGAACAACTTAGCTCCTACTCCGAAATTCAAACCTATGGGACAACTGAGAATACCTGCGTACAAGATGGTGGAACCCAATTGAAGAAGTACCACAATCGTTTGGTCCCCGCAACTGGAGAAATCTATCCAGAGATCGCGCTAGCTGGAGAGACTTGTTGGTCGAGGTCCAGGTCCATCACGGACCGTAGCGACACACGAAGAGACGTACGGGCCAGATTCCGCAAGTGTGGTGCCACAGTGCAAGCTTTTGAACCGCTGTCACAAGTGTATTAGAATACTCATTTGGTAGCTTTTCTCGGCTGTGCGGTCTAAAACGGTATTTTAACGTCAAAAAATGAAAGTAGGCTGTAACTGCCTGGTGGTGTCAAAATAATAAACTATTTTCTTTGCGCATGTTTATTCACTGGGATATACGAATAAGACTGAGACATTGCGTGGTGTGAATACAAATTGAGCGTGAATGTGTGTTTTCTCAGTATTTTGGAGGGAACACTCCACATAGTGTGAATAAAAGTAGATTTCGTTAAGTTTTTTAGTAGATGTTGCCTACATTTTGGTGTGAATGAAGATGAAATATTCTGACTGAATTCTTGATGAAGTAGAGCGTGCCTTGGAGACAGAAAAAAGTTGTACTGTTTCGGAAGAGGAATGTTTTGAAGGATTAAGTAAAAAACCTTCAAGAAAGGAAATCTGGAATGGAAGAAGTTCAAACTGTGGATCTATCAATGTCAATGTCCTCACCAACTCCAACTAAGAATCCTGGATCATAAATATATCGAAGAAATATGTTCATCTTCGAAATTCTTAGTATGGCACCGCCACGATTTAAGATAATCGGAAAGGAACTGATTACTTAACCATTCTAAAGACTTAATACATTTAACTTCATACTTGCCTCCAGACAAGCACACACGGGCAGGAGTATTGAAAACTTGAAGCAGAACCGACAAAGCGAGGCATCAGGCATTGGAAATACGGTGGTCAGACGCTACTTTCGTGCTTCAAGACAACTAATGTTAGAGCCCCTAAGAAGAAGGCTGAAGAAGCGGAACCAATTTTTGGTTTTTTGAAAGAATATATCTCCTATTTGATGAGAGAATAAGCGCGAGATTATCTGAATACAGATGTTTGCGTTGAGTTAAGTGATTCATTTAGGCTAGCGATCCAAAATTTGACTTATAGAATGCACATTGTATGACGCGGCGTAATCGTGGTTCGAATTTATACTAAATTATGTGCTAAAGTAAATGCCAGGCCAGGCATCCTCTTTCGAGTCACCGACAATGCTCAACGAGTATTCCTGTCTAGAAAAAGCTTCTCAACTTCGCCGTTCGGAGTCGGCATTAAACTGAAGATCCGTTCCACTCGTGAAAGAACAATAGCACGCACAACACGAGTGTTTGTTGAGAAGCTAGGCCTAGGCCCGCCTCGAACTTTCGCGCCGCCAATATTATGATATTAAATGTTACGCACTGCTTTTTGTATAAATTAGTAAAGTTTCCACCATCCAAAATTAATTTTAATTATTATTACCGATGGCCGCATATTTCACCCCTATTTCACAGATGATACATCACATACATTTCATACAACATACAAAACTGTGATACATCATACACATCATACAATTTTCTGTTTCACAGATTCTACTGGAAGTATTGTATGATATGTTAATAGTTTTTTAGTTAGTGTAGTTTAGTAGTTTTTAAATAGTGTCGTGAATTAAACCCAAACACCATACAAACAAACGAAAAACTAAATAATGGAGTTCCTCAATAATGAAAAAAAATATTATTTCGAAATTATTGAGATTAATTCTATTATAAGACAATTTTTTTAAATAGTACATGATTTAAAATAAAAATTTCTTTACGAACTAGCATTCCTTGTTCCTACATGTCTAATTTAAGAAAAAAATATGAACAATCATTCATTATTCAAAAATCATTTTTCATTTCTCATTTGAAAATTGATTTTTGTAGTTACTACAGCAGTTTTAAGTGCTGTATGAAATGTATGTTAAAATTTGAAGGAAACTGCTGTATGATGTGTATGACATTTTTCTGTGAAAAATAATCATACAACTTTCCCATATTTCCAGTGTAAGCTTTATGTGATACACGCTGCAATACAGCGGCTCATACAACAAATCTGAGAAACGAAAATCATACAGCGAAAGTGTCAGAATCAAACAATGTATGAGATGTATGTTCTGTGAAATAGGCTCCTGGTGGGATTATAAGAACAAACTAAAATAAAAGCCTCAAATAAAGGCGAATTTAAAGCTACCAACTGAAACACAACCATAAAATTCAAGCACTCACGGAGCAACTTGAGATAATTCTGCTCACAAAAAATTACGTGTTTTATCAAGTACTTATTTTGTTTTAACATAAATAAACATTTTAATAATAAATAAAAAATTTTAAAAAGTAAAAAATATAATATATATCATAAAAATTTAAAATAATAAACATTTTACTTTTAAACACACTTCTTCTGCGCTCAAATTCAAGACGAAGTTCATTTGACCTTTGACATGTCTTATTTTTTCATTGCTATGGTGGCAATAGTGAAACTCAGGCGAATTAAGAAACTCGCGAACCGTAATAGCTCGACTTGCTACATTCGCAGTTAGGAAGCAAGCGAACGTTCGAATTGCCATCAGTAATAGGGATACCAAATTAAAATGTCTGGTCTAAAGGAAATTGTTTGTAATATACATATTTATGTATACATATATATATTTAATCAAAATTTCTTTTCTATCAGCTGGTGTGGTCGCCGTGGCGTAGTGGGTTAGAGCCTCGACTCCTACGCAGAGGGTGCCAGGTTCGATATCCGAATTTACCACCTTTGATAAGTCACGGCTCCACCTCTTTCGAGTCACTGACAATGCTCAAAGAGTATTTCCTGTCTAGAAGAAGCTTCTCTAATTCGCCGTTCGGAGTCGCCATTAAACTGTATGTCCCTTCCACGCGTTAGAGAACAATAGCACGCACAACACGAGTGGTTGATGAGAAGCTAGGCCCAGGTCCGCCTCGGACTGTATCGCCACCCATAGTTTTATTCTTATTATTATTATCAGCTGGTGTTATGGCCATTTTCTTTCCACTCTTCGTGTTTGTTGCGTACAAAATCTCCGTTTCTAAGTACGAATGGATGACATTAAAACTTCGTTTAATCCGGCTGGAGAGTCTTCGACTCCGAACGCGTGCGACAACGTAACAGAGGACGCCCGCGTTTAAGATTGCGCACCCATGTGGAGAAAGACCTCAACCAACTTGGCGTTCGACAGTGGAGGCTGCTTGTGATAGGCAGCTAGTGAGAGGCTTGTGGTTGCAAAAAAAGTAACCGTGCTTTTTCGACTCTGTTTGTTTTTTTTTCTCAAATTATCTTCTCAACATCATGGGAAAGCAATTAAAAGCATAACTTGTTAAATCCATGCACGTCAATGTCAAATATTGAACCTTTTACATTTTAAAAATGTTGTACCCATTCAGTTAAAGAGAGTCCGAGGTGAATTTAGGCCTAGCTTCTACAGCTAGCACCCTTTGTGAGTGCTTTGGTACTGGTACGGGACCAATAGCTTTATCCCAACTCCGAATGGCGATGTTTGAGAAGCTCTTTTTAACAGAAATACCCCTTGAGCATTTGCAGTGACGCGAAAGAGGTGGAGTGGTAAATTATGAATGTTGCAAGTTTCGAGGATTGAGCACAGAACCGCCATCGAATATTCTTCACAGAATCCTTTAAGTCTCTTTTACGTACCCGAAAATTAAATAGGTTTTAAAACTACTTTATCAAACTCCAAAGTTTAAGATTTATTAAGGCCGGTGCTTACGAAATTCAGAGAATAAATTGTAAGTCCTCAAAAACTTTTTTCCAAGAATTTTTAAGGCCTCGTGTTCCTTTAAAATATAAAAGCAAAGCAATCACATACACTCGTGCGGACACATGTTAGACATGCAGTACACACGCACGAATATACATGCCATCACACATATCGACTTTAAAACCTTTAGGCGATTGCAAATAAGCACCCTTTTTACGATTCAAAACAGGGAATATATTCCGCCCTACATTTTTTTCCACAAGATAAGTCAGGTAATAAAACGAAGTTAACGAGGTCTTTCAACTCAGATCCTGTCGCTCAACAGAACGTAAAAATAAACAATGATGAAATGTGTCCCGTATATTGGAAGAAGAGTATCTGAGTTTGAATTTGAATTTGCAACAGTAAGCATGGCGACCGAAATTTAGTAAATAAACCAGTCCAGTTGGTACTAAAGCAGGTTCATAAATTAAGTTACAGACAATTTCACTTAATCAACTCACTCTTCACATTTTGTATCCTTTACAACACTTCAGTCACGAAAGAGTGATGAAAAAACATGAAAAACATGATAAAATTATAATCCAATTGATTTTCGCTAAAGCGATGGCTTACTCTGCGGACTTTTCCATAACGTTTCGCGTTACAGTAAAACACTTTTATTCTGCACTAAAGATTACAATCGAACATTATTTACAGTCTCAGACCCGCTGTCTGCCTGTTTTGAACGCGCACTAAAACCGAACGCGAGTATTAAATTCTACACACCGCACCTTTGCCGCCAGTGGTGCCCAGTCACAGTTCTTGACAAATAATTTCGAAACTTTGTGATTGATAATTTGTTAGCCCATCGCAGTGCTGAGTTGATTGATTATGAAAAAACGAAGAAAACAAATAAAAACAAGAAATGTAAATGAAACGGCCGCAGTGTTGCTTCCGAAAATCTTATCAACATTTTAAATTGAAATTGTCATTTCGCGCGTTCGGACAAGTGACGAGAGGCATTCGCGTGATTCCGCCTCTGGCATAACTAGTGGCAATCAATTATCTTGCGGTGACCTGAGAGTTTATCATTTTCGTGGTCAAGTTTGGATAGATTAGATAGATTTGCTGGGAAAGCCATCGGCGGTGAAGTTTGCGACTAACTTAAATTGCTAATTTGGGCATGTTCTTGTGGCGAGCAATCGCAAGGTTTTCGGAGGGTGACTTGGATGTGGTTAGTCAGACCTGTCAACAACAAGGCAGGCCTATCACCCGGCAAACCGACAGCCAATCACTAAAATATAACGCATTCTAGAAGGACGTGTGAATTTGAAAGTACATTCAGTAATGCTTGATTTTATCCGGGTAATGCCCAGTTCAACAATTACCCGAGCACCCGAGTAATATCCGAAAATACGTGTTCCCGGGTATCTGAGTAGGTTACCGGCTAGCCTGAGTAATCACTGATGGTCCTGGACATGCTACTTCGAGTCGTCAAGACCAAGCGACGACTTGGCCTTTGTACCGGAGATTCGGTCTTCCTCTTGTTCTCGAACCAAGAGGCTCCTATTCGAAGACCCTCTGCGTTGTGTCCATGAGCTTGATGTGTCCGAGCCAGTATAGTCGACGGATTTTTGAATTCCGGACTACATCCATCCGGAAGGCGGCTTGTAGAGTTCGTGTTTTGTGTCATCTCCTCGAAGGCACCAAGAATCAGCTCTGCGATTTTGCTTAGCGTCCAGCCTTTGGCTCCATATAGCAGGACAGACAAAATAAGTTTGAGAGTTTTGTAGAGCATCTACAAAGGAGTTTTGAGCCCAGTTGTTCGACAACTGAAGGAACACAGGCTGCCAAGAGCGGTTCTACGACGGATCCCCACTGTGATGTCGTTTGTGGATTTTGCGTTTGCCTCGAGGTAGGCCACCTCATTTACTAACTCGAAATTCTAGCTGGCGATCGTCATATTTTGTCCTATTTTGTCCTGGGGTGCGATGGATATCAGGCCACATATGACAGTGTGCATAGGGACGAACTATAGATACAGGATGGGGCACGAATGTTGTTTGTTGAAATCAAAACGCGATAACTTTTTTTCTGTGTGATTAATCGACTTAATTTTTTTTTGGCAGGTTGACTATTAAAATCTATTAAAATGAATGCTTGGAATCCCGAAAAGAGAATTTGTATAGTGCAGCGGTACCATGCTTTTCAGTCCTTCATTTCCGTCAAAGGGAATTTAGGCGGGAGTTTGGCAGCACTCTCCCGAGTAGATGGACCATTATGAGGCTGGTAAACATGTTTGCAGAATCTGGAAGCAGCGAACGAAGACCGTGACATCGAGATCACAATGTTCGGGTTCAAGACACAATCGTGGCTATAGGATCCTCTATCCAGGCAAACCCAAGCATTTCGACTCAAAACTTATCCGCGCAAACTGGTCATTACAACGAATAATTCATGATGACTTAAACTCGTCTCCGTACAAGCTAAACAAACCCTCTGGATTATCCTATTTTGCCGAAAAATGATTGAAATGACCAAAGAAATAAATTGTTTGTTTATGTCTGGTGAGGTCCATTTTGATCTAAACGGCACTGTAAACAAGCAAAATTGCCTTATTTGGAGTGAATCTAATCCATAAATACTCCATGAGACGGAACTGCAACCAGAACGAGTTACTGTGTGGTGCGCAGTTTCATCAAGGTGCATTGTGGGACCATACTTGTTTGAAGAAAACGTGGTAACAGTCACTAGCAATGGAGTCCGTTATTTAAAGATGTTAAGGGAGATTTGTTTACCCAGAACTGTGCCGAAGAAAGATTCGTGTGGACACCATTTGGTTCCAGCAAGATGGAGCAACTGCACACATAGCCAGACCTAGTTCCCAAGCAAGATAATTTCCAGAAACTCCACTTTCCGCTGGCCCCCAAGGTCACTTGACCTTTTATGGGCTTTTGTCAAGCAAGAGGTCTACAAAACGAAACCTAGAAATTCGACTGAATTGAAGCAATCCATTACAACAATAATTGAGGCTATCCCGACTTCAACTCTTTACGCCGCGTGGATGAGAAGCTCATTTACGGTCTATCATATTTAAAAACAATTAGCAATATAAAATAAAATTGAATTCTCCATTATATAAAAAAAAATAAATAAAATACATTGATTATAAAAAAAAAATTATTTGAGTTTCTTATTGTAGCACAATTGGTGCGCCACCCTGTACATGCCTAGTTTTGACATTCCTGCTTAAACTCGTCAGACTGAGCACATGACGATGGAGAATTCTCGCTGCTCCATCAACGTCAGTGACGAACTCAACAAGACCTTTAATGTCTAAAAAGGATTTAGACAAGGTGACGCGCGTCATGTGACTTTGAATTTATATATATTTAATATTATCGTTGAGAAGATCGTGCAAGACTCACTGGCGACTTCAACACAAGAGACACGATCTTCCAAAAGACTGTACAATTGCTAGCATACGCAAGCGACATTGACGTGGTTCGTCGAACACAGAGAGCCGTTAATGAGGCGTTTGTTACTAAAGTAGGTCTGGCGATAAACGAGGGCAAAACAAAGTACATGCTGGCACCAAGAAAAGACGCCCAACATCGACGACTCGGCCAGAACGTCACTGTAGGCAGCTACACCTTCGAGGTAGTAAAAGACTTCGTCTATCTCGGCTCCGCGGTAAACAGTACAAACAGCATCAGTACCGATATCAGACTCCTCCGTCTGATAATAGATAACTCTTGCCAATCGCTGTTTACATGGACTCAAGAGGTAATTGAGTAACAGAGCCCTCATTCGGAAGACCAAGTTGACTCTGAATAAGACCTTGTTCATCCCCGTCCTTATCTACGGCGCAGAGGCATGGACTGGGATATCCAAACCGGATGAAAAGGCTCTTGCTCTCTTCGAGAGAAAAGTTCTTCGAGCGATTTTTGGTGATGTTTGCGTTGATGACATTTGACAGCGACATAATTCTAGTCAGGCGTCTACGGATCCAACGCCTTAGATGGTTAAGCCATGTAGAGCGTATAGACAGTTTAACTCCGATGTGTGCGAAACTGGAAACAGCTGGCGAGGCTGGAGCAGCATGTTGGATGAGGCCCAAGTCCACCCTGGACTGCAGCGCCATGTGAAGAAGAAGAATGTTTGCGACAGAACGTTTCTTGGCGAACAGCATATATTTTGTTTTGTCCTTATTGCTTTCAAGACCAGCCCGCTTCGCCTCTTCTTCATTTGTCGTGAAACGCACGCTGGGAACGCTCGACGATGTCGAAGTCATCTACCTAACCCAACTGTTGGACTGACTTGTAGAAAACAGTGCCTTGCGTGTACTCCAGGACTCGTGTATCATCCCTTAAGCTCTGCTATTTCCGTATGTTGAGAAAAGGAGGAGTTGATTAACTCATGGGTTGTAATTTGAAAGATTAAACCATACAATTTTAGTGAATGAAAGCAAATCCTGAAGTTGAAGAGAAAAATCCCAAAGTTGTGTTTAACTTTGGTGAACACAATGACTCTAAGTCAGCCATCGCATCGAATAGCTCATTGCGACGAATGCCGTCGTATGCGGCTTTAAAATCGATAAAAATGTGGTACGTATCGATTTGAAACTCGCTGGTCTTCCCCAGAATTTGCCTTAATGTGCAGATTTATTTCAGAACTGGTACGTGTCGACTTGTGGGGTGCAAAATTGCTTTAAATGTTCACACACAGTACGCTTGTCAGGAACTTGTAGGCGACGTTAAACAGGGATATACCTCTAAAGTTGTTACAAGAGCTATGATCACCTTTTTCGTGGCTGGATGGGCCACATGCGTGTGCCAAGAGCTCTAATATTCAGAAGCACTCGGTTGCACGAAAAGAAAAACATACCAGCAGACAGCTTCTAAAACTCAGTCAACTTGGGATCAGTTTCTTAAATTCCAGCAAACGCAGTTCATCCAATCTTCTTGAAATAAATATTTAATGAAACCATAGTAGTTGTGAGTCCTAGACTAGACTCTCCTCTCATGATGCAAGGAAAAGCTACCAATTCTGAGAGATAAAACATGATTAAAACACCCCCAAGCATCAACAGCACCACTCACACCGCCATCCCAGCAAAGATAAATTTCAATCAAAACCAATTTCATTACTCAAAGATGCAAGATACCTTCAGCGAACCCCTCTGAACTAACAGCAGCTTCTGTCAGACGGATGAAACAAAATAGGAGAAAGGATGTTAGAAACATGTAATTCGAAGAAAATCTCCTGGCTGATGTCACATCCACGCGAGCATACTGTCCATCAATGGCAGGCGCACGTAAAATGTATTATCTTCTGGACTGGTAGTCCATCGGCCAGATTGTCCGTCCGTGCGAGGGATGATGAACTAAATGACAATAAATCGTTATCCTTCGACAACAGCACACCAGACCAGACTGACCAGGGAAGCCCTGGGAACTTTTGTGATTGAGCAAAGTCAAAGTGAAGAAGGGATTTGGCTATTCTTATCCTCAACACAGGGATGTGTGTGTGTGTGTGTGTGTAATAGGATTAAAGCTTTTGTACGAGAAAATTCCCTTTATTTTGTACGCAAATTAATGAGATGCGTTTTATCTTCGAGAAAGTATGCTTCAAATAAGGACTTATTGATGACCCTTATGTCTGGCCTTTCATTTTCAAACATTATTCTCAATACTTGATGAGAAGATAATGTATTCAAAGCTGCTGTGTCAGCAAAAAGGAGGATGGTTGGTAAGTTGATGCGTCTTCATCGGAAAGAGTTTGAATCACGTATTGGGTCGGTGGATGGTTTTGGAGTGGTGTGTGGATATATTCACGGGAATATACATTACGCATGTATTTTCTTCTAGGCTAGAGGTGGTCTTGTCTTATTTTACACATGCAATTCAAATTATTCAATTTATTTATTGAGACCTATAATTTAAGCTGATTTTGGATACACCTGAAATCATACAAACGAAGCAGCGGTGCCCCAAGAGACTAACTTTTAATCGTTGCAAGCTATGTTGATGTACTAAAACGGGTTGTGGCCATCTCATCGAGGTCCTTGCCGAATTATATGCATGACCACGTAGAGTAGAAGAATTTTAGACATCTGAATGCTCGTCTGTTTGTACACGCAAAACTTCGAAGCCATTGGGCATATCCTCAGGAAATTTTGACACTTTATTACGAACTTTATTCATCCCTTATATTCACGATTTTAAAAACATTCCGTTCGTATTGACGACGTCTTTCGTTTTTTCAGGCAGCCTGCCAAACTAGACGAGATATGTATCAGAAACCCAGAAAATCATCGCTCTTTTTGAACAAACTCAAATTGGATTTTAAATACTCGATAAGCCTAATGGTGGTGGCTGATGAACTGATTCCACAACTGGAACGTGTGTATAAGAGTGGAACAAGCAGGCAATCGATTGTTCAACTACTTTAATAATATCAGTCAGCGAAAAGCTTTCAATTTGGTTCAATTTGATGATTTGTTCAAGAAAGCCTAAATGGAAATTTGAATGACTTAACTTCACCAACGTAACTAAGTAACGGCCGTCTTATAAGGATGCCGTCTCTTTCTACCCAATCACAACTCTCCTGCTTCCTACGAAGCGAGCGTCACAGGGCCAGGGCTTAGTTTCTCCAGCAACTACTGGTGTTGCGCAACAACATTTGTGAATTTTTTCTCAATCAATAGTTGGATAGAGGCTCAAACTTCTAATCCTATCTTATCTCAACTTCATTGACCCGCTCGATCCACTATAGGGGTCCCAGTGGTAAGGCATACATGAGAAATCTCCTGTTCATTCGATCCTTCGCCATCGACTCGTAGTCATCTGGAGTTGCGTCCAAGCGCAACAAGGCGAGTTTTGGGACTTAGCCCAACTACTTATCCTCGGTCTGACAAGCGGTCCAGTACATGATGGAATAGTTTTAAAGGCACGCCTGGTGATGTCCCGATCCCCCGCCCCTTTCTTAATCATTGCCTTGTTTTAGGCCATACAATAGGCGCAAAACTGTCCTTTTTGTTACGAAGTGCCTGAGCTTACGATGATATTATTCAGCTCACTAAAATGTTCCAAGAAATTTGTCACTAAGTTGAATTCTGAAGTCTACCGACTGGACGAGCAGAACAAACAACAATTAAGGCTATGCTTTGAAAGGAAATTTGCATTCACGATTCGTCGCAGTTTGCCTGCCCAAAAGCCATACACCCCTTGATGCCTTTTCTGGCTCTTTGATCGATATCATCTCTGATACAGAGTGATGCAATAATCTGGAACGTGTAAATATATGCAGCTATATTTACCTATCCTTCATGCATTTGTGATATTTTGCAGAGAACCATCCAGTGTCATTAGAATGATTGTTAGATTACCACTTTTACCTGCAAGGAATCCTGAGAAGAGACTGCTAACGCAAGTGCAAGTTAATTTTTGCTCTCGGTTGAGACTTCTTCTTCTTCAGGTGGCGCTACAGTCCGGGGTGGACCTGGGCCTCAACCAGTAAGCGTCTCCAGCCGGCACGATCTTTTGCCATCTGTCTCCAACTGCGCACACCAAGTTGGTTGAGGTCCTTCTCCACCTGGGTGCACCATCGGTTCCGTGGGCCTCTTCTATTGCGTTGTCCCACTCGTTCAGAGTCGAAGACTCTTCGGGCTGGAGCAGTGTTGCAGTGTATTTTAAAATCTCGAAAGGCAAGGTTTCATACGCATTTGACAGTTTATTTCAAGTTAACATTCTTATTGACTTGAGAGAGTGGTTTGAAGGCGAAAGTTATTGCCTCTGGAAAATAACTTAGATCCTCGGCATTCGGAGTTGATTCATTTACCATTTACGGAGTCATTAAACTACTTCGCGATACCACAATAAATATGAGCAAAATATTAAAGGCGTGGAAACCGTTCTTGACTCAGTGTATATAAAAATGAATCGCTATTTCCTTTGGTCACGACATAACTTTAGAACGGCTGTACCGATTTCATTCATATTATTTTCTAAGTTTCCTAATACTTTGCAGAATGTTCTTACGGAAAAATTCTGCAGAAAATTGGTTAATTTCAGAAAATCACTATTTTAAATGGCAATGCCAAACTCCAAGTGCATGACATTACGTTCCAAGCGATATAGGTATTATACCATCGATGCTGACAGAAATTCACAGAATGTCAGCAGAATGCAACATAATGTTCGTCGGCAGTCCGCGACATAAATAGTACGTTAAGGATGCTCAGATGTCGGATGTAAGTCATTATGTCACATCAGATTTGTTTTATCTGGCTTACACGTGAAATACACACTGGAAAGAAAGTAGTAAAGAATTATTTCCTGCTCAATCACGCAATGATCGCCACGACATCACTGCAAGGAGTGAATTTATTCAGCGTATCTACCATAACTACAGCTAGTATCCAATAATTTCTCACTCAGAAGACAAGCATAAAATTATATTAATGTACATATATGGAAATAAACAACAACAAGATAATATCTGAAACAACATTACACAATCTGACCGAATATTAATCTCTCATCAAATTACAGTTTTCGAAAATATTTGCCCTCCACTCATTTTCAAACCACCTCAGTCACACGAACGAACAATTTGCATTGACATTGAAAAACAACGTCTAACACGACATCATTCCGGCAAATTAAAAGTGCCCGAACGCCATGGTTGTTTGCACTTTGTCTGCTGGTGTCCTTTAAGAAGTTTGTGTAAATAAAATAACGACTTCCTGCTATCTTACTATCTTCCATTTCCTTGTTCATTGTTTACCTTCTCAAGGCAACTAAGAGCAAACGGAAGTTGTTTTGATTAAGCTGCTGCTCCTACTAGGATTCAGGTCAATCGGTGGCTTTTCCGCCTCGGAGCCGTAGTGAATTTCCGTGGGTTACTCCGTCATCCGCAACTGAACGCATTCATGTCGTGTCACTGTCAAGGACAATTCCAGACCGCACATCAATCTACAACCAAGGGGTAGCAATTCTGCAGAATTTTATTTACACAACCCCTCCGGTTGTGGTTCGTGGTGCAAACAAGTGGTCACGCATTTCCCCAGTACCCCGTTTGCACAGCTATCCAAGATCGAAGACAAAGGCCTTCAGGCCATCTCGTGAAGCATTCAGTTTATGTCTGCGTCACGGCACCGTAATTAATAGCAGAGGGGGGAGTTACAAATATTCCAATTGGCTTGGGTAATGCCCTTCAACTTTTCGTCCTTACAAATTCTTTTGATATCCATCACCTTCGCTCTGTTTTACCTCCAAGTCGTGTCTAATTTCATTTCCATAGTAAGTGCGGAATTGAATGGAGCCTGACGCGTCCCACTCTCCCAGCCTGCGGCCATCCTGAGAGGGTGTGGAAAACTCAATCTTGAGTTTTCGCCACTATTTCCGCCGCTCTCTGCCATTATCATGGTTAAACGATTTCTGATGAGGAAATAAAGTGGTTTCGAAGCGGATGAGCAAACGGCCGGCGTGGCAATAGAGAGACAATCTCAGGTTTAGGCAATCCAATTGGAAATATCATTTTGTTGTGTTCGATTCGGGTGGGTAATTGGCCGGTTCTTGGCGGTAGGGATGCGTGGGGGCGTTGCGGTGATGCGAGCTGGTATTTCGCAAAGATTACATCGTAGCCGAAGATTGATTTCTTAATTAAATCGTAGATCAAAACCACGAGCGTGTAATTGCTCGGAGAATTGTGTTTCTTTGAGGGCGAAACACGCGTCCACGGAATTTGCTGTGACCGACGAGTATAGGTGGTACACACCTCCTGGCGGACAAAGTCGGCGGCTTAATTGAAAATTTTCAACGTCAGACGGAGAGCTTGTTAGGAAACATTTTCGTTTTGTTCTTGTTACTTTTCTCCTTGTGCAGTTAATTGGAAATAAATTTATGTATTTCGAAGTTCTCAGATTAATGTCATTTCACTTTGTGAAGTGAAATCTGAAAAAGTTGATGTTGAATATTGATTTTGACATCCTGTCGATGACAGTTTCTTGAAGCATAGATTTAAGACAGGTCACATGGCGGAAGGCGGCGCACGTATTTCATATGAAAATGTAACCTCCTTAAGGCGTACTGTGAATGTGCGTTTCTTGTGGAAGGTGGATTTGCAAAGAAACACGTCTGTTGACAATTGACATCCGACATTACATCAAGGATGTTAAGGAAGCACAAACGTTTCGTGTGCGTTATTGGTGATTTTTTTCTCAACCTCATGTATATACATACATGTACTCGCATGTATATACATACATTCGTGAGGGAAGAATACAAACAACATTCGCATGATGTGGCAATGTGGAACGGAGGAATTCCTGGATTCCCAGAACTGTGGATAAATAGAAGCTTAATCGATTGACCGAAAATGCGAATATGTGTTGAAAAATTTCTCGTTTCCATGATTCTCTTTTTCAGTTGACGAAGAGCCAGATGACATTCATACGAAGACAGTGAATTGGGATCGAATTGTCGAACAAGCAGGTTTCGGTTGTGGAACTACGATGTTGTGATGAACCGAAGATTTCTTAAACCGAGTTAACCCGAACAACCACACCGGGTTGCAACTCGAGTTGGCTAACTCGGTTTCAAACAAAATTATTTGATTTATTGATTGTCAAGCTGATTCAAACCTAACTCGGGTGATCTTGGTACACTGTTAATAAAATAAATTCACCATACCGAATATTGTGCAAACTTGATGAACGGACCTCGATATAACGTTTTTCTCGATTTAACGAACGTTTCGAATCCCCCTATAGTGACATGCTCTCCAGTTGCAGCATATCAAAATTCTAATGTTTATAAACATGCATACACAGCCTAAGTCTAAGTGGTCTTAGTGGATGCATTATATGGAGAAGACAAACATATGTCTCCAAGTCCATAAAGTTCGGGTACAGTCTGCCCAAACCCAAGCACAAACAACCTGTTACTAAGCAGGCTTGACAAACAAAAGACGCCGGCGCAACAAGTATGTACACAGATGTATGTATGTTGTTTACGAATTATTATCACGTGTCTCTTTTCTAAACGCTCTTTTTGTAAAGTGTCCTTTTTGTCTCTTTTTGTCGGTATTGCTTATGTTTGTTAGTTTTATGTTTTAAGAAAATATAGTTTTGGACGACTAAGAACAAAGTCAACTTTGGTTTTCTTCCCGTTATTTGGTGTTTTGATTTTTAACCGTATTCCACTGTAAAATAACTCTTTTTTAAATAACGAATGACGAATTTAGAATCATAGCGGAATAGGAATGTCCACATCTATTCAAAGAATGTTGTGAACTTGTAAGCTTTATATCATCATCATCATCTTCTTCTGACCCGTGTGATCCACTAAAGGGGCCGCGGGGTAAACCACGCGCAAGAAATCTTTAGGCAACTCAATCCTCCGCTGTCGACTCAAAATCATCAGGGGTTATGCCCAAGAGTAAGCAGGCAATCTTATGGACTTAGTCCAACCATCTCATACTGGGTCTGTCAAGTGGTCGCCTACCTGATGGAATCACACTCATTCTTCAACAGTTACGGATACGTTACATTTTTCTTAAGATAATCGTTGTTGTTTGATTCTCAGAATGCACTGTTTCTTGTTTTTTATTTGAAAATGTTTTCGTTTATTAGTGGTGACGAATAGAGTACCTACGTAATGTTGAGGTTACTTTGTTGAGGAAAATAGTCCAACCCAACTAATACATATATAACAAACCTCATTGTAACGAATTCCTTGTTATAACTAATATTTTCTAATTCCCTTGAGGTTGGTTATATTGAGGTTCTACTGTATATTATCTGCATCATAATTCACTTGGTTTGAGATTGAGACGCCATCGAAGAAAACGGCCTAACTCAAATATGTAGGCACATATGTGCAAAAAGAAACAGCGATAGAACAGCAGGTACCATATACGATAGACAACAAAAGAACCGATTTACACAAAATAATACCGAATGCCAATCGGGCAGTACAACTCGATTCGTACACAGTCCATGCGTATGCACAATGTGCTCACTTTATTTAAAAGAAACCGAAATCGAATGTCTGTTCACTTCACGCCGATTCGAACCTTTTGCAGTTTTGCTGTTTAGTTTCAGTAACTCGGCTTGACATAAATTTAACTCGGCTCAACTCGATACACGAAAGTCCCTTGGATAAGTCACAATAGAGCGGTCGCGCGTTGATATCTCGCAGACCGTAATTTCGTAAGTTTAATTTTTTGTGGGGATTTTATTTGTATAAAATGTTGTTATTATATAAAATGTATTTCAGAATATTTTGACTTGCTAAACGCGCGCGTTCTATTGTGATTTTGAAAAACTAAGGTTGCCGCGTTTTGAAATAACACCCTTGTAACTCTATGAAATTCGTACCAACGCCTATAAAAGGAGGCCGATAGCGCGAACTTACTGCTTTCTACTTGCGATTTGGCCTTAACTGCAAAGCAGTCGTGAGACGGTAGTCGTAAAATTATTAAAGTCTTCAATTGTATTATTAATCAGTAAATATTATTAACATAGGTGCCGCTACAGTCCGAGGTGGGCCTAGACCAGCTTCTACAGCATTCGGTGTAGGTGGAACTTTACATTAATTTATAATCTTAATTTAATTCAGCCCTTATGTAGTTCCAAGTTCTTCTTTCAGGATTCCTAAGAAACCCAAATCATTGGTACACTGAACACGATTCCTCCAAATGGCATTTGCCTCAAAAAAAATAAGCGCTATCGGGGTTGCAATTTTAGATCTAGACTTGGATGTAGATATAATGTATATGATAGCTTACGTGAATACATGTTACGTACTCATACCGTAGACCCATTTTTTGTGAAATTTAATTACAAATTGATATTATTTGGCTTGAAATTTGAAAAAAAAACAAAAATGAATTACCTGTTACCAAAATTAAAATTCGTCCGCCAAAACTGCACGATTGGATCTTCGTCGTCTATTTAAAGATTTTATGAAAACCCTTATCCATCTGTTTTGACATTGAAACGGTTACGCACACAATTTGGTTAGAAAATAAGAGTTAAAACTTTGATTGACTTAAATGTGACTTATAAATAAATTATAAACAAGAACATTTCACAAATATGGTTGTTAACAATTTGTGCATATATTCAAAGTATGTAGTTTTTAATGTAACGGGTAAGAATGTTGATTTCCATTCGGGTCCAATGAGGACTGAAAACATTTTCAAATGCTGTTTATGTGCTTGCACTGTCCCCAAAACAATGCTCACTTGATGAAAAGGGATGATGGCAATGATGATGCACAAAACACACATAACTCCTACATATCGAAGATATCTTGGTATTGCTCACTCTCTGTAGCACCCCGCATGATTTAATGTGTATCTTAAGTTTTCTGCAAACAATAATATTAAAATGGAGATTAACCACTTCAACTCTTAGGGCCCTTGTTGTTAATCTAATAATAATCATAACGCCTAACATCTACAGCATCCACTAGGCTTGTGCGTTATATTCAACCCACAATTTGATGCCCAGTTCGAACTTGGACCTGATACATGGTTTAAGATTAACAACTGAAATCGTCCTTTTCACTAGGAAATAATAAAATCCTCTAAATGGCACCAGTATTAAGTTCTCGAATAATGCGAGAACTTCAGACTTACATATGCTATACAGTAAACTACACTGAAAGCTCAACACAAAGAGAAGAATGTCATTACGGTTTTATATACGAGCAAGGAAGCCATTTGACACAAATAGGGTCTTCTACCTCATATGGCACACTGGCTTCTTATGGCTGTCATCAGACATTCTCGTATACGGCGTATGGTGGCCCATACTCAAAGTCGGTACCCATCTCAATAAGTTAAATAAGTTAGAGATAAAAGCCTGCATCCGCATCAGCGGAGCTCTTAAACTACTCCCACTGATGCGTTGGAAATTTTCATCAACCTTACCCATTAACAGCAACCAACTGCTCAGTTCGTTATGTATGAACACACCAAAATTCGTCACGAGCAAAACATCACCTCGATTTACTTGGACTACACTTACCCTTTGGTAAAACAATACAGTGATCCAAGACGGATGGTGAAATAGGAAGTGTGAAAATTGAACAAATCACTGCAGCGTCTTTCAAGCGAAAGTAATGGCGCTTAGAGATGCCCTATCCTTGCTAAGATGGAACCTGATATCCACACGCGATATCTGTATCTTTACGGATAGCCAAGCAGGAACCAAAACCGCGGAATCTTTCTCTATAAACTCTTATTTAATAATCGACTGACGTGTATCTCTTAACGAGATTTCCGAACAGTTCAACATTCGCCGGTGCTGAGTGCCAGGCCATAGAGACATCCCGGGAAACTTCTAAGCTGATGAACTAACTAAACATGTCTTTAGACTGCCAGTTGATGAATCTCTCGGTTATTCAGTATATACGGTCACCATCAATGATCTTCGCTACAGGTAAATCTGAAATAATTTGATTGTGTCTCAAATCGAAGGTATGGTTTCAACAGGATTGTAGGATCAATTCTGTTTGCATATACATTTTCGCTTATTATGCATTCAGTTTAGCTTCTTTTGAACTCACGAGCTTAGCATGGAATTTTCTTTGTTCGAAGTTAGCTACGGATAAATGGTCATTCATATGAGCTCACTGCGAATCGCGAACTTTCATTCACAGAGAGCAATTAATAGCAATAATTTAATCAAAACACACACAACATCGCGATGTTTGGATTGCGTTTGTCTACAGTTTGCAAAGAGCAGGGTCTTTTGAGAAACAAAGATGATGATATTATGTAACAGATCTTGTCCATGCACACAATCGGCAAACTCTTGACTCTTTTAAAACTTTCTTGTCCGATATGTGCCAAAAAAATACCTCCTGTGGAGGGTATTTGAATGATGTTATATTCCATTCATAATGACAAGATACTAGGATTTTATTGAAATGAAAATGGGATCGAAATCTAAATCATAAATCTGTTATAATTGAAATTATGTATTTTGGAATTGTAATTTATAGAAGAGTTTTCTGAATCATTGGATATTGCTTAATAATTTGACAGAAAGTGAAAATCATTGACAGTCGACTCTCACACTTTTTCGGAGTTCACACTTAAGACACAGAAAATGAGTAGAATTTCGTTTATATGTATATCTTAAATAAATATTCATAAGGTTCCCCCCATCCCAAACGGATTTCTGACAGAAGCATTATTTAATTATTTAATCCATTGACCGTGTTGCAACAGTAGCAGTTTATTCATATCGAAACTGGGAATACAGAGAATGCCCAAACACGGTTACCATCACTGGCCAATGTTGTTAACAGCTTTTTAATCCTCGTTATTGGTAGCAAATAGTTTCCAACTTAATTACAAAATTTAGCAAATAAAAAAACCATTAATATTAATAAGCTCTGGGAACTATCGATTCCAATTAGCCTTCTCTCGGTCTGATGTTTGCATAAACGAACGAACGAATTTGTAATTTCTGTTAATTCTTTGAACACAAATACTCTGACCACATGCAGTGTACACAAAGTAATTCAATTTGTAAATTCAGCGCTATTTGTATGCCATCAGCCTCGTATGAATTTAACTGGAAATTGACTTTCAACAATTGGATTTGGTGGTCTGCGTCAAAATAGTTTAATCGACTTGTCAAGGGACTTTCGGCGATAACATTAAAGAAACTTATCAACCACTGCCGAACAGAGGTTGCTAAGATAAAAGATGACCACCTAAAGATAATGTTTGTGGTATACATAACCAGGTACGGGATGTTAACCCAGCGTGAATGTGCGGTCAGCCTTAAAGTGAACATCTCTATGTTTTAAGTTTTGCCTATGGATTTGAAGGACTTGAAGGTGTACAAGGTGTAACGAGTCCAGAAGGAGGGTTCACTTATGAGTCTTGATCATGTTGAAAAAGATAAAGGCCCTATGTGCTTGGGAATTCGTTAGAAAAATGAACAACTCATAAAGCCTTATGAGAGGGAAAGGGTTAATAAAATAAAAACTAGGTCAATTACATATCTTATTTAACTAACCTGCTGGCTCTCGGCGGACACTCTAAGGTAAGACAATGGGGAACTGTTTTGTTTAAATAGCAAACGTTGACGAAGTTATTACTCAGAAATTGTTTTGTTCGAGGGATCAGAGCTTGACTGGAGCAGAGATGGTGGACCCGTGAATTGAAATTATTGATTGTGGTACCAGAAATTGAAATTAATCCCAGTCAGTTAATCTTATGGCATAGGAATTTGATTATACGACCGTCATGGCAGCCGCGTGAATAACGTAATTTGTAGGTAAAATTTCCCATTTCCCAGCACGCTGTCAATAACGCGTAGACTTGTTTGCTTCCAAGTCCAAGTTTTGAATGAAAAAGTCTGCAATCGTGTCTTTACCGTTCATCGTTGGCAGTTAGATATGTTTTAAATATCATAATTTTTTAAGCAGCGCATAAAGCTGAACAACGATGTTATGGTGTTTCGACAATGGATCTCGAATTAATTTTCTTAATTAATTAATTAATTCTTTAATGTTTTTTTCAGCATGAGTTAATTTATGATGAATTGTAAAACCAAATTAACATCAACTCCCGTAATACAGTTGGCAAATCGAACGTTCGATGAAAAATGTTGAACTATCGCATTGAACAAACTGCATAGTTGACGAGCTAATTTCACTTATTGCTCACATTTCCAACAATTTTCGAGACTTAAATCGAATCAAATCGTAATTCCGTTTATTCATTCGACTCCCCAACCGTAATTGGGGGTAAAACTACAGATAATTGTCAAATCAGCTGACACAGCTGTCACCAACAAATGAGCCCTTTAGACAGTTCATATCGAAATCGAAGTTCGAAAACCGAATCTGTGGTCTCCAAGTCAACGAGGGCTCAAGATAGCTTGGTTTTGATAACTGAAAGCAGGGTGGTCAGGACCAGAAATTTTGACAGCGATTCGAAAATAAAAATTGTTTATTATTCATATATTCTGACAGATAAAAAATCAAAGTCACTGCGAATCGTTTTTTTTTTAATCTTACTTCACTTCACTATCGACAGCGATGAAAAAAACACGGCCAATATCTGCTAAGTCCGATTGATATAAAAAGCGTCACTTTAATACTTAACTGACCTTTTGCCCACGACTATCACCGATGGACGGAAGCTATTGCTCAAGCTCATAACCTACATGGGTCGAGGGCCTATTATTGAACATCTATTTTTCTCATTACAGCCGTGTTTTTTTTTTCAAAAGGCTATAAATAGTGAAGTAGGATTTTGAACGTAAAATACATACAACAACTCACCGCCTCTCACTGTGTATAATATCGGCAGTGAAAAGTGATTGCCTATAAAAATTCAAGTTCGATTTTTTGTTCATATATTTTGACATTGATTCGAACATATGAATAGTTTTTCTTCATATTTGAAGTATAGATACACGACTTTTTGAATCTCACTTCACTTCACGATCGACACTAACGATGAAAACACAGCTAATGTATTTTATAATTCGAACTTTTGACAACATTTTTATTCTGTATTTTGAAATTTTCACGTCGCTTCTTTGCTGAGTACTTTAACAGTTACAGAACTAAAAGTATTTTCTCAGAAATATTAGTAGACAACATTTTACGATGAGGAGGTATCGATTTAAGTTCAGAAGGTTTTGAAAAAATTCCAAGCATTTTAATCGGACGGAATTCATTCCTTAATAATTTCTTTGTTATTTCGACAATTAAATGCATTCTGCTCCTTGAAACTACTTTACTCCGCTTTTTCATCCAGTAATTCGAAAACCTCCGTAGTTCGAATTGGGGTAGGTCTCTAATAGTTCGAATTACGGAGGTGGTAGGTACTGTAATCACAAAGCTCATTTTAAATCGTAGTCAAAAAATCACGTAGTAGTTTCTAATTGGCAAGTTACAAAAGTACGCTCTCAAATGTTTTAAACAGAAATGAATTATTACACAGATGCCTGACTTCTATCTCTCTTGAACCTTAAAATGTTTGACAACTGTTTTTTATTACGTTTTCGTAAACCAAATTGACAAATCAGAGGACGGCATTTACGATATTTCGTGAATAACCGTTAAAAATTCATGAATATCTGTCAAAAAAGTACTCAAATTCGTCGATGGACTAGGAGGCAATCAGCTATATCTGTAATACTTCATTTCTGGTTTTAAACGACAGAAATGAGAAAGAAACATGGAATCTCAACAATACTTGATTTCTTTTTCTGGCGGAGTACCGATTAGAAGTGGAATCCCAATTCGCATATCAATATCTACCGAGTATGGCCCTTAGACTCAAAACCTCTTCAGACATCTATTATACCCACAAGGACCCTTGAGTATGATGAGAACCCATACTTTGATTGATGGGCCGGTTTCTCAATGAATATATGTACAAAGCAAATGCCCCACATTTCTTTAAGTTTCTTACCAGAATCTCCAGGAACTACCGAGTTCTCTTTCCACTTTCCATTTAATTATCCTGTCGAGACCAAGGATCGTATTTTAAACCAATAATTCTTGGAGAATTTAATTTATTTCGTCTGCAGGCAGAGAGGCTTACAGCAAAATTCCTATTCCACAGAAAAGAATGAAGTATTCACCTACTCGTTCAGCGAAGACCACTCACTAGGTCGGCCCTGTTTTATTTGAAATTCATATTTAAAGCACTTCTACCGTTGTTTTTCACTCCATTTGCTTCCATTACGTTACAAATGAGCTTGTCGGCGAGGATGTTGAAAAATGTTTTAGCATGCTGCGCGTACACGTATGTACGCCAGTGCCCCCCGCCCGCGATAATACACACTTAATGTCAAACTAGATACTTTATCGTTCGTGCAGATGGGTGCTATTTGTTTCTATGTTCTGTGTCTCATAAAGTGCGTCAATTTCACCATACAGACTAACACACAGGTGCGCAAAATGAGAACATATTTTCGTGACTTCTGTGCAGAGTGAGTGTTAAGTGAGAAATGCGGTGCAGTTGGCAAACGAAACAAAGCACAGATTCACATCACATCGAGAATAAGTTGATAGATACAGACGCGCACACACCTATTTTGGGAATTCTGAAATTTTGGATCGATGAGGTCGTGGGATCTATAAACATGAATAAAATTCACCGTAATGTATTCTATTTTCACCTTTGCTGAATATTTATGTCGGTTAATGAATTGTGTCTTCCTTTAAAATAAACAAAACACATTATGAGCAGGGATTGAGAAATTCTTGTGTTTGTGGATGGGTGGAGACCCTTCCTTGAATCTCCTTAAAGCTAAATTTGTATGCTAAGTCAGTCGGTAAATTGGTCAAGGACAATGTAAGCCGGTGTGGAGGACAGAACCGAAGAACCACAATTAGACTCTTCTACGTATTCCTGTGTTCCACCCCCTGCCTGTGGTGGGGAAACAACAAAGTGTCCATCAGGTGGATTAGATTGGCCTAATACGAAATGAAATTAGTTCTCCTTCGAACTGAGGGCAGTACGTGCCGATTGCCAACCAGTTGCGTGTACAGCCTATCCCTCATTAAGTAGGGCATCGTCGTTTCTTCTTCCTCCACAGGACACGCGACCGATTCTTAAGTGGACTTATCCTTTTCCGGATACGTTTGTATATTCGTTGCCTGTGTACGGAAGAGGAGCGAGAGGGTTGGGAGCAGCAATGTACACACTCTAATATTGTCCTTGAAGAAGCTTTTTTGTGAGCACCTAAGTAATCCCAATTTTATCCCTTCCAAGTGTAGCTGCCAACGGCAGCCAAACACCCATTTGACAGTGGCAATAAATATTTATCCTAAGAACTACAACACACTCGCCCTCGAAGTAAACACATTCCTTCCGATTTCAGAAGGATGTCGTTGCTGGGGACCGACAGAGAAAATAAATCCTTTGCTACACGTTTTTTTTCGGTTTCCTCGCTTGAAATTAAGAGTGTTTGTGTACCCATTGAGGATAGAATGTTCGATGTTTGGGTATGGGATTAGCCAAAGGACTCTGTCGGTGGAGAGTGTGGTGCAAAAAGTTTGCCTTTGCTCGGATTTGTCTGCAAAAGACTTGCTACACCACCATCACCTGGAAAAGTTCTTTTAACTTTCTTGCAAATTGTGCAAATTGGTTGATATTGGTTCTATGCGATCTTTTAAATTTAACGCGCACAGTACCTCTCAAGTTTACTACAAATCGTCGCAGACTATGTTGCTGTAGCATTTTCCTTTGCCGCACTCACAGGGATTTTTCTTTCATGGTTGTGCAAATAAAAATGTCGATATAAAGGAGAAACTTCATCGTTTGTTGAAGAACTACTTCAGGCGAGTCTTACGGAACCGTGTGCGCTACGTGACTAGAATTTGAATGGTCCTTGCAAGGATTATGTTTCAATTACACACCCGAATCCTTAAATCAGGCATGGAACGAATAGCAAGTGCCCCGAAAGTGTCAGACGATTATTCGCTCGCTTATTTAATTCATCAGCTTCCTCTATAAATTAATCACCACCAATTCAAAAAAAGGATGATTTAATTTTAAATTTGAATTCAAATTCAAAAAATTCGCATGAAAAAAATCAGCCTCGCCCAACCCTGTATAAAATCGCTGCAGTCAAACTCACCACACTTAGCAGAGTCGGTAATCCACTCCCCGTCGATAACACAGTTCACATCTGACAGTTGGCCATTTAGCATGTAAAGAAATGCCGCCAAAAACAGCAAAAAAATTTTATCAACACATTTCACATTCCATGTGATTGTTTTTAATTTTTATTTCGTGTTTTTTGTGTTCAATTTCCCATCGCCATACCATGTCGAAGTTGAAGACTGAAAAAGTGACGAGTACACAAAGTGAAAATGCAAGCGATGAATCAGGTGGTGTGAGTAGAATTAGCGTCGATCGGTTAAGAGATGTAGTTGAGCAAAAGTAACATTTTGTAGGATGAGACAGCAAGCGTTAGTACGAGTACGTCAAGAAGTAAATCGCCCTCAGCCAGACGAACAATACGTGGCCGACGAAGAAAATCATCTAAAGTGCAGAAACCACCGTACAAGTACAAGTAAGTCTCGTATGCATGCTCGCTGTGGTGGTATTTATCTGATGTGAAAATTACATTTGCAGCTGCAGTCTGAAAGAGGATCATGGGCAAGCCATATTCGGTGTACGTTTCAATCACTGCCTGGCCAAAGATCAGCCAATGGTGTTCGCCACAGTGGGCACGACGCGTGTGACGGTGTATGAATGCCCCCGGGAGGGTGGAATAAAACTTGTTCAGTGCTACTCGGACCCTGATGTATGTGCAATCGCTGGGAAGTCAGCATCAGTTTGAATGTTTCTTTGTTCATTTTGTAGGTAGATGAGAATTTCTACACCTGCGCTTGGTCGTATGATTCACGTAATGGAGAGCCACTCCTGGCGGCTGCGGGTTACCGTGGAGTTATTCGAATTTTGAATACGAAAACACACGAGTGTGTAAAACACTACATTGGCCATGGACACGCAATAAATGAGCTGAAGTTCCACCCGAAAACGCCGTACTTGCTGCTCTCTGGCAGCAAAGATCATTCGCTTCGTTTGTGGAACATCCAGTCGGACGTGTGCATTGCCATTTTCGGCGGAGTCGAAGGCCACCGCGATGAAGTGCTCAGTGTGGACTTCGATCTGCGTGGCAACCGCATCATGTCAAGTGGTATGGACCATTCCCTGAAACTCTGGCGCATAGACAAGCCCGAGTTCAAGGAAGCTATTGAGAAGAGTCGAACATTCAACCCCAACAAGTCCGTGCTGCCATTTCCCACCGTGAAGGAGCACTTTCCAGACTTCAGCACGCGGGACATTCATCGCAACTACGTTGACTGCGTTCAGTGGTTCGGCGACTTTGTGCTCTCGAAGTCCTGCGAGAATTCGATTGTGTGCTGGAAACCGGGTCGCATAAACCAGCCGGAAACAGAACTGAAAGTCTCGGATTCAACGAGCACCATAATTCACAACTTCGACTACGCGGAGTGCGAGATATGGTTCGTGCGGTTTGACTTCAATTTCTGGCACAAGGTGATTGCGTTGGGTAATCAGCATGGCAAGACATTTGTCTGGGAACTCGACGCATCGGATCCCACGCAGACGAAGGGATCTATCTTGAACAACATCAAGTGCAATACAGCCATAAGGCAGACTTCGTTTTCGAGGGACGCCAGTGTTTTGGTGTGCGTCTGTGACGACGGCACTGTGTGGCGATGGGATCGCAGGGCCTGATCTCGTGGTTGTATTATTTTATTGTATTTTATTATAATCTTAATATATAGGTAATTTTATTAATACGAATGGGTTTGTCTTTTGATTTGTTGTTGGAAATGAAGGGAGTGTTGTTCTGATTATTAGAAGAATGAGAATACATTTCTTCTTGGAGGTGCGAGGAGTTTGATGTGGACTATAGGCGTAGCAAAGAAATTCACTTTCCCATCTGAAATGCGCAAGGAAAGGCAGTTGAGCGACGGAGAACAGCGATCGTGCTCAAGACTTTTGCAAATAAAGCAAAATCCCGAATTCATTGACGTTGCGTGCGCCAAAAGACATATAAATCTCATAGACGGACTACTGCCATTATCACGGCAGTAGAGCGACTGAACATCCACGGCTAAGAAATAGAGTCGACTCAAATCACTTCACTTTGGAGAAGTCGTCCTACTGAACAAGAACATACACCTCGAGGTTTCTTAGAGAAAAACTCAGTCGGCGTTCTTCCAATTCTGAGTAGAAGTCTGATCATATCAGAGTTGTATTGAGAATTATTGACTCCTGTTGAGGGAAATTGGGAGAGATTTATTTTGGAGCATACCCTCTAAGGCAGTATCCTTTAGGATTTTGAGAATGATAGATGGTTATTGTGATTTCGATTCGTCCTCTGATATAAGGTGCTTGTTCAGATATTATTGGCTTCTATCGCAAAATTCCAGTACATGTTCTGCAATTTCATTAGATTCTCCCCCAGAATCTGCAGAGACGTACGTCTCATACCGCTAATTTTTTTAAGTGTTTCCTGAGTCTGCAGTGCCCTGTTAGGAATCCTGTTAGGATACGGAACTTGAAAGATGCCTCAAACCTCGGTCGCTTATATTGACCCAAGAGTTTCTTGGCTTGCTTCATGCCAAGCTCCAGGTTTCATGACGATTGAGTAACATCTTCGTGTAAGCCGACAAAAACAAGGATTAATATAAATCTACTCGAACGATTGCAATACAACTGTAGCGACATTCAGGCAACGGTTATGACTACTAAAGAGGTACAGTTGGAGCTTGGAGAGTCTCGGAAATGGAAACCTTGCGCTGTCGAAGATTCGAACCATTAATAAATGAAAAATAAAATCCAATTTCGGGTTCTGTCTCTTTCCCTCTCACTAGGGCTTATGAGTTGTTTTTTGAAATTACGCACCTCACGCAACAGATTCTAGGCTTCAACCTCTCGTTCATGATGACGAAAAACGAGAAAGTAGTGGAATTCCCCTGTATCTATTTTACATATAATTTTTAAAAAACCACCCATAAGAACTGACAGGTTTTTACAGCCACGGAACGAAAAGTCATGAAAAACACTGTCTGATGAAATCAAGGGGGAAGAGAGGTAGAAGTTGAATATCTCCTTGCTCATTTATTTCGCATTTGAACAATTGAGACCAGCCACAGCTACAAAGAAAATCTAGCAGATAATCCTTTCAACCGTTGAAGAATTTGACAAATAACGACGCATTTTTAACAGTTTATTTTGAACAGAAGTATTAAATTGGCGTATTTTATATAATTATTTATTTTTTATTATTATATAAATCAATTGTTTTGTACAAATCACTAGTTTTCTCAGATTCAGACACTATTCTCGTCCTAAACGCGTAGGTTGCGCAAGATGACGATAGGAATTCTCGCTGCTCCCCATCAATCGATCGGTAGCGAGCTCACCGAGATCTTTAATGTCAAAAAAGGTTTCATGTGACTTTTTCAGACTGACGTGCAGAACTTAAGGCTCCGGGACATAGAATACTTTACTTGCACATCGTCAAAGCTGCCGTTCACGGTGAAGTACCTGACGCAAGGGATGTGTGACACAGTGAATACTTCAACGCACAGATGATTTCATTTGACAGTTTCAAGTTTCAAGTGAAAATTCAAGTTGTTTTGCTTATTTATGCACAATTAAAATATGTTTTATTATAAATACTCAATTACAAACTTTTATTTATATTTTTATGTATTTTGGACTTTTCTTCGGTGAGAACCAACTCCCAGACTCCAACATACAATTCAAATTCTATTGAAATATCACTATCAGAAATGAAGTATTACAGAGATGCCCGACTTCTACCCCTCTTTCCCCTTAAGATTTTTGATAACTGTTTTTTATAACGTGTTCATAAAGTCGGTTATCTCTGTAATACTTCATTTGTGATCACAATGTGACGATTGTCAACGTAAAAGTTAAGTACCTATATCCCTCGCGTGAGCGTCAGCGTTGGTCTATGTGTCACCTCCCATAAGAACACATGTATTTTATGTATCTGTCAAAGTATTGCTGACGCTCACTTATGTGAAGTATTCTATGTGCCGGAGCCTTTACTCGGCAATACAAGAGACACGATCTTCCAAAAGTGCATACAACTGCTAGCATACGCTGATGACATTGACGTGATTGGTCATAAACAACGATTCGTCTTTGAGGCGTTTACTGGTATTGAAACGGAGGCGTCCAAAATGAGTTTAGCGGTGAATGAGGGCAAACTGTCTGTTATGCTGTCATCGATAAATGACGCACAACATCGACGACTCGAAGTAGTGAGTGCCTGGGTAAACAGGACAAACTTCATCAGTACCGATAACAAACGGAAAATAGTTCTTGCCAACCGCTGTGTTTTTTGGGCTCATAAGGCAATTGAGTAATAGAGCCTCTGGGAAGACTAAGTTCACTCTGTATAAGATTCTGATTATGACCGTTCTGATGTTCCTGCGAAAACTCTTCGGCCGCAGCTTAGTTGTCCAACGCTCTACATAGCCTATAAGCCCGCTACGAGTAGCCTTGTGTTTAAGCCACAAATAAAGTACTATAGAGACGCCAACTTCAAACCTAATTGCCCCCATACTCATTGACGACTTTAAGTGACTTTTTGACAGTTGAACGGCATTCACGAAATGATGTGAATCAGAGATAACCTATAATATATCATCCATTATCTCTGATGTGAATACTGTTCTCAAGTTGGCTACCTCCATAATACGTACTTCATTTCTGGTTTAAACATTCGGACAGCGCTGATAGGTTTCTGCAGATATATATATATTGACCTGCAGTATATAATTCCGAACGGACTAAAATATCGAGTAAGTACAAGACTACAAACGGTGCCGTGATATTGTGTCAAATTGGCATAATGACGCTTTTGAAAGTGTCATAAGGCCGAATATTAGCTTTTGGCATAATTTTGGGCTTTTCGTACTTGGGTATTATGTAGGTTTCCCGAGTAAATATAATTAAACTTTATCTCCAGGAGCCTGCCTGACAGTTCTTGACATACCCTTAACGGAGCGACGAATTCGCGTGTGCGGTTAAACCCTGCGGAAAAAATGTTCAAATCCTGTTAGCGAGCCACCCACCTCATATATTTTTTCATTTGGCACAATGTCAAGGCACCCTACAAACTACGCAAAAATACTGTATTGAATGTCTACGTACACTATGATTTACTATGAATAAGTACAGAAAAGTTTCTTGAATACACTAATTACTTGCCTTTCGGTCAAGTGCAGCCTACTGTTCAAAATGTTCAGACGTAGACCATTTCACAAACGCAGTAAATTTACTAGTGTGCTTCAATTTTTACAAGAACTCATAATATCTTGTCATTAATTGAACAATCCAAATTGAACTGTCATTCTTCCGGATCTGTACTTGGGAACAGGTGGCGCCAAACAAACTTTGCCCTGTAACGGCGTTCTCAGTCACTCCCGCACTCCAATGCGACCACAAACGCTTTACATCAACCCCTCAGAATAAGATAAAGCACAAACAACCCACCATTCAAGCAAGCTGTGGTAAAAATTCAATTAAGAACCCAAAAAGTCGATTCCGATGGCCATTTAAACAGGGTTTAAGAAAATTCCTTAACGCCTGTAGCTGTTATATTTCCATTAATTACCCCATAGCTTTACTGTATCTAGAAAGCGCTTTCAATTCGCCGAAATGCGTCACCTTGAGTCGCGATAACGTTGATGTAAGACGGCAATAGCAGCATAAGTCAATTTTACGTACCCCAATTAGTGTTATGTCACCGCCAGATAAGGCTTCGGCTAATTATGCTTTAACGTCCACAACCCTTTGCTTTCAAAATCATCTAAACCACAGGCTCCTACCCCATTTCTTCTTAGTCAATTATTTTACTTGTGTCAGAACTCAATTAAAACACCAGCTTCATCATCCATAAAAAAAATGATTTAATCCGCCAAAAGGATGAATAAAATACGGAATCAACCAATTAAAAGACCCCAACTCAAAACGCACAAGACGTTCAACAAACAAAAAAAATAAACGAAGATTCCCAAGAAAACGAGGTAATCGTCTTCGACTATTCCAATCTGTTCTTCAGAAAAGTTCTCCATCGAATCAATAGAACTCAATTAACCACACAACAAATAAAACCCACCCAACCCACAACAGGGAGAGATTTAAACCCGCTCCCCCAAAAAATGCGAAGAGGCTGTCTATTCAAGCAAATTGAGTTTTCGTCCTGTCGACGATAACCTTGTGTTCCCACTCAATGAAAAGCAAACTCTGCAAAGTCCCTTCTCAAAGACATCTGCTATTGTTACACCACTGACAGTTGACTATTGACAGATACAGCTCTGTGTCAAAAAAAAAAAAACATGTTGATTGAAGTTGTTTTATTTGGCGATTTATGAAAAGAGATGAGTATGTACACACATGTAGAAAATAAACAAAGAACAGAAAATAAAGATCACATCTAGGAGAAATTAGAACACATGCACATTCAAGTTGACAGATGAAGTAGTTAGTATGTTTTTACAGGCGTCAACAGATTTGACAGATAGACAGATAGAAGAGGGAAGACAGATATGTTTCTATTTACAAGAGCTGGATTGTATATATATAAAAGGTCTAAAGTTTGTATAGTACAAGAAGGAGGCTGAAAGGGACGATAGACAGATAGAAAGATAAAATATAACTACCGCTATATACAGTCTTCATTTTACAATATAAACATAGAAAAATGAAATTTAAGCTCCACTCATAGTGTGGGCATAGGCTTGCTTGTATGTACATATTTTTGAGTTGAGCTTGAAGAACAGGTCAAACAAAAACAGGAACACTCAACAAAAACGTCATATTTGTAGGTTAGGCTTCAATATGTACACAAAACACAATCGGACAAGTTAATCTTTATTTTTTTTTGGTTCAAAACGAGAAACGAGCATAGAAAAAACAGTGTTCTGAATTTATTTGTTGTCTTCGTTTGTGTGAAGGAAAACGCAATAGTTTGGATTAATTGAACGAGAACACAAAACAAACATAAATCACAAATAAAAGTTAAGGTGGAAGAACATTTTGTTTCAAAACAAAGGTTTCAGTACGTTTTGTCGCTCGTCATTGATCTCGCCCAGACTGGTGTTCGCAGGCGTCTCTGTCTGTGGATTGTTGCTTTGTTACTATTACTACTACTGCTGCCACTTGTTGTTGTTGATGTTGATGTTGCCGTCGTCGTCGTTGCCGTCGCGGCCGTATTTGACGTTGGTGGTGTTGCAGGTGCTGTCACATTTTGCTCAGAATTGGCAGTTGAAGTGCCATCGTCATTCTGTGATACTGGCGGCCCAGTTGGGCCACTGTGCGTTTGAGGCGCTAATGACACACCTTTTGTACGGCCTTCTATACTCGTTTGATTGCAGTTGGCCAGATTTTGTTGCTGTTGTTGCTGTTGCTGATTATCATCACTTATTCTACTTAGAGTAACATTGCTATTGTTATCGTCGTTAGCATTGCAATTGGTGTTCGTCGGCGTGCTTGCTGCGAGACGGTTCTTTTTCGCCGGAGTACCATCTGGACTGCAGCAGTAATAGTAAGTTATGTGTGTTGTGTGTTTATGTGTGTTTATTTTGATTTTTTGGCAACCATACCCAGAGAGAGACGTACCAAAATTAATGAAAATATTGATAAAAATAAATGTCGTTTTGTTTTTATTTTACAAATTTTCGTATGGTTTAGCGACAGCAGGGAAAAAAGAGAAAATAAAATCATTGAAAATGTAAAATTTGCATTTTTTGGTTTCTTTTAAGGTTTTTTTTTGTTTTTTTTTTAGACTAAATCTAGATCAATTTCAATCTTTTCTACCACACATAAGTTATGCAACGCATATTTACGTATATAACATCCCTGACAAAATCACTATCATTTTTCTAACACTGCGGCTAATTGGATGACGGAAAGGGAAACATTTCCCTCACAAAGAAAGAGCTAAATGTTAGTGAACATGGGGTGAATGGCAAAGAAAAAAATGTCTATCTTTCGATTTATGAGGGAGCTAACATAATTTAAACAGTTGGTTGGTGAGGTATTTTCGGCGTTTTTTTTCGAATGCGGCGAATGACAGCTAACGGGTAAATGAGTTCGATTTATGTTTTAAACGGTATTTATGTATATTGGCAAAGACTAAGGCAAAGAATAAACGTTTGAAAAATGAATAGGTACATAGTAAGGAGGGAGAAGTTATGAAATCATTTTGAGAAGAATTCGCAGACAGTTTTTGGTAACAGAAATCGGAAGAGTAGTGAAAGTTTTAGTTTTCAGTGAAGAGAATTTTATCCTAATTGATGCTGACAAAAGTTACACTGAAAGCCTTTTAATTCAATATTCCTTGCACATGCATTCGTGTTGTTGTCCCTAATTGGACATGAATATTGTAGATGAAATTTCAGTTGACCATCAGATGTACACAACATGCCGACAGGGATGTTTGCAAAAAGAGAAAATGTGGAAAATTGGACAAAAAACAAAAAACAAATAACAACATTCGTGTCGATAGGAAGAAATCAATAAAATAGATAGAGTGAGAAAGAGAATTGTGTGCATTTTGTTACGAAAATATTATTAATCGTGAGCCATGGTTTGACAGATTCAAAGTACTGCTGGAAGACTGAACATTTACATTAACTTGGACTAAATGCGACGACAGTCTTAACTATAAGTTATTCTAGTTGATAGTCGGTCAATTTGTGAATCTTTTAAGGGTTTTTAGTTTTAAAATCACACATTTGGGCAACGGACGTCTTCCTTCAATTGATTGATGCAGTTTGCAGAGAATGAGTTTAAAGTCGTTAACAGTGATGGACATAATCGAGCTATTTTAAGAATCGAGATATTTTAATAACCGAGTTATCACTCGAGATGGGCGCGTTCGAATGATTATTCGAGTTTTAGTCGATTAGTACCAGATCTCGATTCTCAAAATCATTCGAATGACTACTAACTAATTACTAACAACAAATACAAGATAAGTCGATGTCACACTTCAGCGAGAGAACAAGTAAGAATTAGTTCTCGTCGAAAAATACTAATCAGGAACATAGCCAGAATGAAATAAAATAGCAAAGGAATAGAACTCAAGTTTTTTTTCTGGCGTGTAAAAACAGAGTTAGATGCACCAATTACTCCAATTCTCGGCTCATTAATTACAAAATTCGAATTCATTTGAATGATTTTGATGAGACGCAATTATTTAGTTCTCTTGTGTCAGTAGTAAGTAATTAGTTGGTAGTTATTTGGCTCAGTTAGTAGTCATTCGAATGATTTTGAGAATCTAGATGTTCTCGAGATGCCTTTTGAATCGATTATCCTTCGAATTATGATTTCAATACGCCGAATAGTCGTGAAGACTTTAATAATGGTTTGAAAAGACAACAAATTGACTTTAGTTGCATCTCATCCTGTTTTGAGGCGGAGAGACCCGACCGACTATTTTTTGTGCCAACTCACTTTATTTCGCTTATTCTTTCAATGAAATCTACAAAACTGCATCATTCTTTCCCGGAGGGGCACAATTTGTTGCATAGCCCAGCAATGCATTGCTCAATCACTGGGTTGGTAAAAAGTGTGACAAAAGCAGGAACAATGCCCAGTTTAATGCGACTTTCTTAGTTACTGCTTAGTTTACTTCAGAGTGAACAATTTCTACTGCCAGGACTTCTCCTGTTCACATATAGTATTCTGTCATAACCGACGAAGAAGCACTACACCTTCTCACAAACTGTGCGTCAAAATAAATTCCCACAGTACTCCTATCATCAGTCGTTAAAGTGAAGTTCCTGGTATATACACACGCATTCATAGCATCTTTTGCCCTTTGTTTACCGCAAAAACGGTGGTATACATATTTTTTAATTATGACCAAAAGGCGCATGTTTGGAAAACCAAAATCCAAAGAAGCACTCTTAAACAAAACAAAAGTTAATGGGAAATTGATTGCTTCAGGGATTTCATCCAAAGTTCTAAGGTAGATAAGCGTCTTTCCATCAACTTTATAATTATTCATCTTAATTGCAACGTAATTTGAAGATTTAATAAAAGGTATAGGTATTCACCTCCAAACCAAGACTTGTTGTGGATTAAATAAATTTTATTTCAGGAACTTTGTTGATTGTCAGATTTTATGCGAAGACGGGATAATTCGCGATGAGCCACTGTAATTGTCAAGTTATATGGAGTTTGGGCGAAGGGGATTGGAAATGATTGTAGTTGCAAATAGAAGGAAGTCAATGAAATAAGACAGTTGACGGAGTAAATCAACGAATAAGCCGGTCTAAAAGTGTCTACGTGCGTTCAAATTAATATCCAAATGCATTCGAAAACAAAGCGTGTATTTGCATAGATGATTGCATGATTTCATTCATTTTATCTACCCTCCGATGGCAGTAGATCAACCAATGGTCAAGGCTAAAGACCCACCAATAATAGACTTCTGGAAATTCGAGCTCTTGGCCAAATGAACGAAAAGGAGCCAGAAGCATCATCAACTTTCATCATACTTTACACAATATTTCAAAATCTTTGGTATTGTTTGTCACTGTCCATCTGGCATTTACGTATGAAGACGCTCCCTCACATTGAAGAAAACATGAATGAACGAAACTCAACGAAACCGATGGCAGTAGTTATTTTGGATAAAATATAAATTTCGGTGCATTCATTTGATTAGGTAAGTTGGCGTAAGTCTTATACCGTTCATTATGGTTCGACTTTAAGTGAGAAAAAGTGAACGAGACTTAACGAAACTGGGCGATAGTATCCACTTCGGGACTGTTTGCATCATTTCGGTGTATTCACTCGAGTACTTAAGTTGACCACAGTCTACGGTTGGGTCTTATAGAAGCCAAAGCTAACGACACTTAACGAAACTTAACGAATGGGGTACACCACAGTGTATCATTTCGGTGTTTTCACTGAAGTAGGTACTTAAGTTACCTTAAGTCTATATGTGAACTTTGAGAAATCTAAAGTGAACGACACTTAACGAAACTGATAGAAGTGCTTATTTCATTGTGTATCCTTTCTGATTACTTGACTGAATGTGACTTAACGTCCACAATGTTTCGGCGTGACCCTTAAGACACCATTTCAGAGAAATTCAGATGTTTAATTGAAGGGGATTCGAAATAAAAATTTTGAGTGGGTTATGGTTTAAAATTTTGTTGATTATTTGGTTTGAAAGCTTATTCACCAGTACTAGTATGATGAAAACATCGTCGATAAACTCAATTAGGGTACAGAAACAACAATGGACAACCTCTCAGATTATTCGTCTATGTCATATGAATCTGCGAATTCTTATCAAGGAATGATTTCTCCATGAGACAGGGTATATTCATTAAGGCGAAACATGATGGTAATGAGAAATGTAAATGAAAGGAACGAAAATAAAGAAACTATTTTTTTATCTACGATAGCATTGTTTAATTCAAAGATACTGATCTAATGCGTTCTAATTTACGCTTCGAATTGAGAAATCAAATAACGACATGAAATGAGAATGAAACATCAAATTCATCTAAAACAAAAGGGTTATGATACAGACAAGAGTTGTCTTCAAATTTTCTTTACTAATTCAGGCGACTCTCTGGCCTGCTGAAGGCAAGGCTTTTACTTTAACTTTCTTATTTTTATTTTTTTGTTCATATTAATTTTTCTTAATGAAACAATGAAATCAAGTCTCTAGAATGAAATTACTCTACGCATTTGCCAACAAAAACTACACTTACTCTTTATTTTCGACGGAATTTTGCCCTGATAATGGTTTTTCACGCGTAATTAAAATGGAGGGGCTTCTGTAATATAGTTATCAATAATTTTGAAAAAAAAGAAGATACATCAATTCTTTTTCGACTTTAAGGTGATAACGTGAAAGAAGAAGACGAAAAAAGGAGGATTTGAAAATTTAAGAAAATCATAAGAACACAGACGGAAAAGTTATTCAAAAAAAAGATTCCATAGAAAACAACATTGAGAGGGAAAAAAAGATACAATAAAATAAAAATCATATATATCCTCAAATATTAGTTCCTAATCTCACCACTCCATCCAATTGACTAATTGTTTAAATACAAACAAATTTAGTTACATTAAATACCTTATAAAAAAATTTAAATGTATATATTGTTTCTTTTTTTTTTGTCAAAAGTTTCCTCAACTTTCTTAGATTTTTTTTCGGTTTTGCATAATTTCTCTCTAAACATGGATGATTGAAAAGATACACTTATGAGCATGCATTAAGCGCGCGATACTTACTTTGTTTCGTCTATAAATACTGCTTCGAGGACACGTGCGGCGTAGTGAAGATTTTTTTGTAAAACTTCAGCTGAGATTTCCCCAGACTGAAGCAGGCGCAGGAGACAGCGGAGTCTGCAAATAAAAAATAAATGTGTTTAACAAGTGAACTTTTGAATTTTTATTTAAAAATGGTTTCCCATATATTTACGATGAACAATCAGAGAAACAGAGCTGTAAAGAAAAGCTAGTCTAAGAAAATTCTGTCATAGTCTTCGACTCCGCATCAGGGCAATAGAGGACAAATGGAGAAGGACCTCAACCAGAGATAAGGGATAATAGAGATATTCAACTTCGGTCATTTTTTCCCCTACTCTACACCGGAGAAAAATGCAAGGGTAGTGGTTTTCCCTTGTATTTCACAAATTCTTTTACACAAACCATGGATCCAACACGCAATGACAGCAGATTCGTGGATTTCAGTGGGAAATGGCCGCAGATTCGTGCGTTTAGTGGGAAAAAATGGCGGCACATTGCTAAATTTACCGACGATCCATATATGTTGTTCGGAGGGTGTTCAAAAGTTGACTCGTATTTTTAAGAGCATATATTTACTTATATTGTTATATGGATTTTCGTGAGTAAAAATGATAAAAACTATTTGACCCCAATTTAATTCTTAAGTATATATACAGCCTAGTCATAAACCACACCTGACAAATCAACTCAAAAAATGACTTCCACTGCATTCGCTTACTTCATGAATTCAGAAGACTCATGAATTTAATTTACATAATTTGATAAAAACAATGGCAAGATATTGCAACTATTAGTTATGCATAAAAATGGTTGTCAAAATTAGCAATTAATTTGTGTCGTCCAAAATTCGCATAACATAAGCTGTCAGTTGGATATCTCCAATATCCCTTATCTCTGATCTGAACCAACTAGGCGTTGGAAACTTCACGCAGCTGCCTAAAAAACTTGTCAGCTGAAGAGGCTAACAGACTGTAGTTACAGAAGAAGAATAATAATAATAATATAATATAATAATATGGGTGTAATACTCGTGTTGTGTGTGCTATTGTTATCTCACGCGTGGAAGGGACCTACAGTTTAATGCCGACTCCGAACGGCGTAGTTGAGAAGCTTTTTCTAGACAGGATATACTCTTTGAGCATTGTCAGTGACTCGAAAGAGGTGGAGCCGTGAAATATGAATGGTGGTAAATTTGGGTATTGAACCTGGCACCCTCTGCGTAGGAGTCGACACACTAACCCTCTACGCCACGGCGACCCGAAGAAGAAGAAGCTTAATGGAAATTCTTCTCAATTTTGTTTTTCCTATATACTCTGCACAGGCTGATCAGTCTCAGGTCAGCTGAACTTATAACGAGGAAATATATATAATGAGAGAAATTCTTAACAAATTCACTCAAAAAGAGTGTCTTAAATAAGTACCATCTACTAAGCCAGTCCAGTTTGAGTTCTTCTGTTAAAATTTTTTATTTGAGAAGGTACTAGTCCCAGAAAAGTCGAGGGAGATGTATTATAAGGTGTCGTCTACGTAATAGTATCCACAAAATACAGACAAATGCAGACAAATGCCTCGCTTGCATTTTTACGCCGTCTGAACATCGAGATTCGCACTAACCGTGTGACAATAAATATAAATTTCTGTGTTCCCACGCCGCGACGTGTGTCTACCCGATCTTTGCGACGGCGCTTTGAGAAGGTTAGGTTAGATTGAGGCGGCTGACTGCCGCGCAGAAGGAGAGCAGACACACTAAGGCCAAGCGAAGGCCCATTGAGTTATCACGCGGATCAAGGGTACCTATTCCGCAAACCAGTCAGTGCTTTTAATAAAGCGAAGAAGAAGGCTGATTCTGCTCAGCTCAGCCAGCCCCCAGACGTCCGAATCTAGGGGATGAGAGAGCCCTGCAGCTGCATAGCAAGTGTTCAATGGTTTCTTACTCATCCTCGTTCATGCAGCTTCGACAGAAATCTTTGTAAAAAAAGGGCTAGTCTACATGCGTTCAGTTCCGATGGCACAATGCTGTTAGATCACAAATAGTAGAGATCTGAGATTTGGCCTGCTTAATCGGATCAAGCTAAGCGATCGTTTGGGATCGATCAGAGCGATCGTTTGGGCCAGAGTTTCGTTTCAAGCTTTAGCAGATGTTTTATAGCAGTGATAGGCGTTGAGCCACTCTCCCGGAAAGAGTACAGAATTTGTGCCCTTTCTAGCGAGTTTCGTCCTCTTCGCAATTCTCTGGAATCTTACCGTGTCTCGGCACCCACATCTCAGTAAGAGATATGCGGCAATTAAGGGAATTCTTGGAGTTAAAAGTGAACTGAACTCAGAGATTTGATCGCTGTCTGGCTACCGGAACAGATGACGATATCTATGCGCGATATTACATTGTTTTTTAGGACAGGGCTTTCAGCCTGAAAGACACTACAGTGATAAGGTAGTCGGAAAGATAGCTGGATATTTAGATCCTTGATGCCAGCAACCACACCTGCATCCATCTTCGACACTTTGAGAAACTTCACCCCGTTTTCGAGAGCGTAGCATTTCAACCGTCGACGAGTGACTAATTTCTATCACAACATAATTTTTATTTTTAAACATTTAGAAATATTATGCTTGAACGAAGACGTTAAGCTTTGGAGTAGAGGACAGTGGGGTAAAAAGTAACACTTTTACTAAAATCGATGTTCCTGCTCTAATTTTTGAGATGAATCAATTTCAATTACTAAAGCATGTTTCAACTAGGAATATTGTAATATAGATAAATATATCAGTGGTCGCCGTGGCGTAGTGGGTAAGTGCGTCGACTCCTACGCAGAGGGTGCCAGGTTCGATACCCTCAAAGAGTATATCCTGTCTAGAAAAAGCTTCTCAACTACGCCGTTCGGAGTCGGCATTAAACTGTAGGTCCCTTCCACGCGTGAAAGAACAATAGCACGCACAACACAAGTGGTTGCTGAGTAGCTAGGGCCAGGTCCACCTCGGACTGTCGAGCCACCCATAATATATATTATTTCAACGTTTCTCATGGTACAGTAAAAAAAAGTCCGTGTGTTACAATTTGCCACTTGTAATAACAACTAAAATATAGAGCCCGTTTTTTAAACTATAATTTATTTTTAAAACAAGAAATTTCAGAGGCTATTCAATTTAAATTGAAATTAAGAAACGTCACCCGAGTTGTTGACTATGGGCACTTTTGTGCGGTGTGTCCCCTTTTACAATGAACCAGTTTCTCACCTGAGAAAATGGTTTGCAACATATTAGGTACAAAGATTGCTCACATTTGTCCTCGGATGAGCAATTTTCTTTTTCTCACTGATTGTTGTTTTCCTGTTTTATTTTCCCGTGTAAGAGGTCCTTCTCTGGTTAATATAGCTGATTTTCAGGATTTCCTAGCAGCGTTCTGTTTTCTTCGTTCCGCATTCGGATACGGCCATATTTTCGCAGGCATAAATAAAGCTGATTATACATCCGATAGAGCTGGTAAACAGTGCTCACGTTCAAAGCGATCGGTCTAAAAAACCAGCGAAGTAGGTTGTGACATGTTACAACTTGCCTCGGGATGGAATTATACAGAACAAACAAAATTTGCAAAGTGAGAAATTGTAGGCAATACTTCGATAGGTATGGAAAAAATGTGTGATTTGAATTCTCAGAGGATTTTTTTTGGCTGTTACTTCTTACCCCTGTTACTTCTCGCCCCACTCTCCAAGCTTAAAGGGTTTCGGAAAATATAGACATTACCGGCAATGATGCAGCGGATGAACTTCAAAGGAAAAGAGGCAAGAGAAGAGAGGTGGGATGGGCCACCACCTGCGAGGCCTCTCGGACGCGTTGGTCCAAGATAAGCAATCCAAACACAGGCAGACTTCTTCAGATATATTGCCATAATTATCTGAAGTACCATGAAATGAAATTGAGACTAGGCAGCTGCTTAATACCCAGAGGTTCCCGCGACGATGCGGAGAAAGAGGACACTTCTTATAACCTCTATCACAGTATCTGCCAGTTGCCAATACCGAACATATCCACTCAAATATTTTTCCTTAGGATCTCTGGATGGATTTTCTCAGGATGGCTGAGCAACACACTAATATCCCGATTAGGAGTTTTAGATTTTAGATTCCTCTAACGAGTCCTGGGTTAGATTCCTCTAACGAGTCCTGAGACAGCCCATCTATACATCTAGTTAACCTAACCTAACCTCTGCTGCTTAGCACAAGCTTATCAAGCTTCGACGTCAGCTTTAAAGTCAGCGTAAAACTATAGGTCCCCCTTCTCGTGAGAGAACAGTAACATGCACAATGAGAGTGTTGTTGCATGCTACATACGGCACGACGTCTCATTATTTTTTGTTTTTATTTATGTTTGAATCATATTAAATAAGAGACATTTTAGACGCGGGAAGCCAATAACAGCAATGTCAACCGTGTATACTTACTGCTGAACGTCAGAGATTGAAGATCGTGCTTCTAGTCTTGGCTTGTGATTAATGTGAAATTTAAGTTATAAAAATCGAAGGCTTGGCGTTGCTTGACATTTTGCAAATTTTGACATCAATTGTCAGTGTTACTCAATGTTTACGTATTTACCTACATTGTACAACAATATTTGACATAGAGTTGAAAAAAAATGTGCTTCGTTTGTCAGGCATATTTAACAAGTCAGCTAATCTGTTGGCTGAATCTCAAATTCTTTAAACAAAATATCGATGAATTGAGTAGACAGTAATTCAACTTAAATTCGCTTCCCTCACTAGGGGGAGCAATGACAGTTATCAAGAGGAAACTTCTCACTACCTCTGTCACAGTCTTATCCTAGAAATGACAAACATTTGAAGAATAGAAGTCTGGTAGTGTTCAGACCTTTAGTGCAAACTGGACTCATCCCTTTCAGGTTCATACTATAAACGAGATTTTTGGATACCGCTGGTTATCAAAGAGATTATATTCCCTAGACAGCTAATCTTCCCGCAACCCAAACCAAAAGATAGCATAAAATAAGAGTCTGATGACGGATCATGAGAAACTCCCCACACCTCAGCGCAATTTTTAAATCCATTGTCCCAATGTCTTTGTGATGTTCAGTCAAAGAAAAGTCTAGACATTTAATCAGCGGCAGTTATTTTCTCTGCGAAAATAGTCTTTGACAACGATTGGTATGCTGGGCAAGTTAAAGGATTGTCACAATCACTCAGAAGGTATATGTCTCTTAAAGGGTGCCAATTCTTCACAGTTTATCGGGTTCATCGGTTCATTTTCTTATAAAGGTGGCAACCTTTCAATTTAAAATGGAATACTTTGCGAAATTGGATTTGCAATGGTGAGAGAGTCAATTCTCTGACAAAATTGGATGTCTTCCAAATCCATTAGTGTCTCATCCCCACACACATGAATCCGCTCAGATTTCCCAAGAAAGATGTCCACCCTCAGACGACGTGTTAATTCAAGGGTCAGCTGAAATTTAATCTTCAAAAATCAACTAAATTACAACCGGACAACAAAAGTTTTTCATCCTTTACCGCTTATTGTCTCCCACAAGCTGTGTGCGTGTGTGTGGTTTCAGTGTGTGCGTGCCACTTCGATGCCTCAATCAATCTCAAGCGAAGGAAGAAGGAAAGGAATCAAATAGCAACTCATCCATCTTTGGTGAGCTTCGGGGGAGAATTTATGAAGACATCCTTGCCGACAAACTCAATAAATCACAGCGCCACCGATCAGGATGTCAGGGACGAGTAATTAATGAAAATCAAGTGCAGATAGTGTAACCGTTAATCTCGGGAGTGATACATCTACATCACGGCCAGAGTGACCGCAATGTCAAGGGCGACCTTTAAATTTAAATTTTCCGCACATTTTTCAGACTCCGCGAGCGTTTATTTGGTCGCTAGTCGAGGAGTTTCCCTGCAGGATGTTGTAACAGAGGGGAGCTCGTCACCCAAGATTTGACGGCCAATCAATGGAATCGATGGACTGAAAGACAGGGGAAATCAAACAAACACTTACCTCACTGCAGCCTTGTCGCAGGCATCCGGAGTATCGACGGCAGGTAAATTTTCCGTCGCCAAATCGAGAGTCTCGATTCCATTGTCACTACCGGCCGCCGGTGACATGATACCGCCGCTACGCATTGTCGGTGACATATTGCCGCTGGTCGCTACGGTGGTGGTGGTGTTCGTCGATTGTTGTTGTAGTGTTTGCATTCTTGAGTATTGTTGCAGGTGGTGTGAGGATTGTTGTTGTTCTTGTTGCAGAGCAGTCTGTAGTTCGGACGCTTCCAGCTGATTGGTTGGGCCAGTGCCAGGAGTGAAACTGCCCGGTCCCAATGTTTGCCCCAGATTGCCGGAATCACAGTCACGGCTTTGTGCGGATGGATAATCACAGGGCGTTGCACACGCTGAACCAATGTCTGTTGGTGCTTGGCTCGGTGATGGCAATTGATATTGTGTCGAGTCGGCTGGAAAGCCTAGATTTCCCTTGCGACTATTTGAGCGACGGACGATTGTGAGGGAACCTTGTTCTGGAAAGAGAGAAATTTCAAGATTAATTTTGGTATTTATTGTGGGTTCGTTGAATGGGGAATTGGAAAAATATGGTCGGGACTTGAAGGGGGAAGCAATTAATCTTTTTGCGGGAGAGTAGAGGGTTTGAGGGAGACTTTGGCCCTTATTGCGAGTGTCGACAATCGACCGAATCGCTTGTTGACACATTTATCCACTGATATCACTTCTGGTATTGTGTAACTCAGTCGATAGATAGGTCCATCACTGTCAAAGAAAAAGTTCTTATTGTGAATATTTTACAATTTGACAGCTAAAACCCCAATTGTTTGTACATTTTTTAAAGGATTTTATTTTTAATTATTCAATTTGAAAAAAGTATTCATTAGTGTGAAGTAATGAAACGAAATAAACAATATTTAATGCCATCAGTTGTGATGTGAATCGGACGAAGAAATTTGAAGTGATGTGCTTGAAACTACACTTAAAAGGAGGCGGTTAAGGGACAACTCTGTGATTACGTGCTCAAGATTTCTACCAAAATAGTGTCGGCAGTGAATTTTATGTTAGTTCAGCGCAATCAAATGTGTTTCCGGTATTTAAAGAAATAACAAATATATAAGTTAATACATTATTTCATGTTTACGGATACATATGAATTTTCCTATCTTACTCCATTCTATACGCAGTCAATTCTTTCCCCCATATTTTGCTTCCTAATGCAAAAATTCAGAAGCCTTGTATTCAGGCTTTATTGAAAGAAATCGTCTCTTAACACGTTCTTTATTATCTTCAAACAAGAAAAAGTGAGGCCCCGATTGCGAGTGTAGACTATCGATTGAAATCTATTTTGGTATTGTGTAAATCAATCGACTGAGAATTGTATTATTGTGAATTAAAAACGTGCTATGACACGTGGGTCGCCGTGGCGTAGTGGGTAAGTGCGTCGACTCCTACGCAGAGGGTGCCAGGTTCGATACCCGAATTTACCATCTTTGATAATTCACGGTTCCACCTCTTTCGAGTCACTGACAATGCTCAAAGAGTATTTCTGTCTAGAAAAAGCTTCTCAAATTCGCCGTTCGGAGTCGGCATTAAACTGTAGGTCCCTTCCACGCGTGAAAGAACAATAGCACGCACAACACGAGTGGTTGCTGAGAAGCTAGGCCCGCGGACTGTCTCGCCACCCATATTATTATTATGATATGACAAATTTGAAAACGTCTGACATTTGAGGATGTCAGATGAATTAATTCGTGTCTACACAGACGTGAGACATACACCATTAGTTAGAGGGAGATGTGTGGACCTCGCCGGTACAATGTGATCAAGCACTTGTGTGCGTATCGAAACAAATCATGTGTACAAATACTCGCATGAATTAATACATTTCGGGACATATTTTATTCATTGTTTTCTTTGTTTTTTTTATTTGAAACTATCTTTGTTCGAAATTGAAATTAGAATAAAAGTGTTATGATTTTACTTACTTCACTTATGATTTAATATGATTTAATTTAATTTGACTAAACATGATTTAATAATTTAACAACAATAAGAATGTGAGAAAAATTAATGACATAATTTATTTTTATACAAATAGTAGAGTAATATGCCACATCAACTGTTGTACGTTATTATTTTGTGACGGGTGGGGTCGCTTTAAAAAAAAACGCATTGTACAGAAAGTATTTTAACAAATTAAAAACAAAACAATATTACGAGAGCAAGTCCACAATACAAAAGATAAAAAATAGAAGTAAGATAAATAAACTAAACCAGAATATAAGAAACAATACTTAAGCAATGTGCTACTGAACCCGAAGTATATAATCCAAATTAATTATGTCTAAGCTAAAGACCCATTTTTTTTAAGAATTCTTGTACACGCAATAGGAAGTCTTAGTGATCTGATGTAAAGAGGAAGCTTTTTAAATAACCGGGCCACTGTTACAGTAAACGAATTACGAAAAGCTGTTGTACGGAAGTAGGAAGGAGACAGAATTTAAATTATAATTGTCAAGTATTCTGAATTAAAGATTACCGGATCTTTTGTAAGATATCTTTAACACTTTATAGCAGTATAAATGTCGAACTGGAAGAATTTTCAAATTTGTAAATAAAGGAAAACTAGGATGAAGAATATGCTTTTTGATTATACTTAAATAGTAAAGATACAACAATAAAAGTTAATTTGCATATGAATGATGAAAACATTGTTTATTTTATTATTTTCTTTGGGACGAAAATCATCGACCATAAATTTGTAAACGACAACATTTGAAAGAAAAATCGACAAAGCAATCGAGCAATCGACTGTGACAATACCAAAACAACGACGATCGACAATCTGGGCCTGAGATATGTTGTTTTGTATTCTAGGAGACACGGATGTTTGCATTTTCCACTAAAATCTCCACATGCTTCTTATTTGTTACTCGCCGTGACATAGCGCTTCATATTACAAAAGCCCAAATGATTTGCATTAATATGGTTTCATGTTCAGTCAAAAATTCTTAGTCGACAACAACAACGACGACACAAATTTACAATCGCTAAAAAATGACTGTCAAGTCGAAAAATATCGACTGCGAATGACATTCGCAATACCAAACTTCAGAATCGATAGTCGACCGTCGACAAGTAGCGATTATCAGTCGATAGTCGACACTCGCAATAGGGGCCATTGTCATCGAAAAATGCTATGCCAATAAAGCTCAATGGACACCAACTAGGCTTGTGTATTTTAGTTTAGTACAGAGAGTGCTCAGTTTCTTTATTGAACTAGTTCGTTCTTCTAGTTCATTTAGTTCACTTGAAGTCACTGCTTATCTATGTGACGTGTTATTGTGTAGCAAATTTTGAATAGTATGAATAGAGTATGCGTGGATATTCCTCCCATCAATATTTGTTGGTGAAACTGAAACTAAAGTGAAACAACTATCGCTCATTGATGAACTACATGCATGCATGTATGACAAATTCTCCTTGTTGAATACAGGTCCGGAACTACCCAACTCCAGTACAACGCACACATTATTAAAATTCCCTTCACCACCGATAACTCAACGATGCTCGGTGCGCATGTTAGTTAAACAAAAATAACCCCGATCCTGATGTGCGAAGAACACGCACTCGATATAGTTCAGTTAGGTTCGACCGACGTCAGTTATTCATTTGAATCCAAGCATACACATTGAGTATACATGTATGCAGGGTAGGTTAGGTTAGGCAGGCGGGCTGCTAGTGCATTCATCAGCACACTTAGACCATATTGGTCCATTGTGATACCCATTGTCAGACTACTATCACTGATTGACCAACTCCAATGATAGTGCGGTTAATTTGATTCCAACGGCAAATGGTGACTAGACCAGATTTAAAAACTAGATGAAAGCGTATTAACTTTGCTTTCACTGGGATTCGAACCGAGGACCCCGCTAACCAAGGGCAGGCACACTACCAACTGCGTCATCCAGTCGCTAAATAAAAAAAAAAGTATGCAGAATAAGGTATTCCTGAGTTTGTCGAACTACGATATTGTGAACTAGTTCACATAGTTCACTTGTAAGAGCTGTTTTATGAAATAGTTCGTTGGATTATAGTCGCACTCATATAAGAATATTCTGATTCTAGACTGACTGCCTTGTCGGTCATCCAATTTCAGCAGAAAGAAGTGTGTTATTATCTGTCGAACACCAGTCACTGTTTGCCAGTGTGCACATTTTTGAACTGTGTCTGCCAAACTTTCACTATTTTTGAGATATTAGGTCTGTTCCCGTATGCAAAAAACAGTACAAAATAGCGAAAATCTGTTCCAAAAAAATGCCAAAAATATGCGTTTTATGTCAAACGAGAGCTCTCTCGAGAGAGTACAAAATTTCCCCACCCTGTTCATTTTAACACAAGAATTTTCTGTGAGTAGTTTGTTATTCTTCTGTCAAATCAATTGATGTGTCAAATACTCAAATAGTTTGCTGGACATTTGGTTTTGTCTTCGCAAATCGCCTCTCTCTGAGAGATTTTTCCCCCAATCCTTGCCCCAAATTAACAGACTTCACAATTTGGTGCAGGAAGTACGGGAACATAACTTATAGGTCAGAAGTATTGCAGAGATAGCCGACTGCATAGCTGATAGCCTCCTAGTCATTTGACGAATTGGAGTACTTTTTTGACAGATATTCATGAATTTTTGGTGGTTATTCACGAAATGCCGTCCTCTGATTGGTCTGACTGTAATACTTCACTTCTGGTTCCCGTATTTACTGCAGAAAGAACCCTCGTTTGACATAAAACCCATATTTTTAGCTTACGGGAACAAAATTTCGTAGATTTTCGTTCTTTTGTACTGTTTATTTTAGGGTACAGCAACGTTATGTTGTATCGTTTGACGCTTAAATAAAATCCTAAAATGTAACCTGTCAAATTGTTTATTTTCAGTGTTGTCAACAATTTACTGCACAAATGGCTATACATTTAAATCTTGGTTTAATTTGGAGACACCCTTTGCTACGCACCTATGTTGTTGCTTTTGCAGAGGCCTTTAAATGTCTTTCTTGAGTCTCGGAACTATTATTTCTAAATTGATTGACACAATGCGCATACTGTTTCCATTAAAAACATAAGGTAAGTAAATATTCTGAGCTGTCCTTTCATTCTAATTCCCGTGAGTAAAATCTTCTTCATTCAAGACATTTAATTAACGTCAGCTACATTTCTTCTCCCCCTTGGCCATTTCCGTCACGAAGCAAATGACTATATCCAAATGCATTTGAACTGTAAGTGTATTCACAAGAACTCTAAGCACAACGTGACTGCTGGATACACAACCTCGCACAGTCAATTTCCAGCAACTGCTGCAAACATCAGATCCAGGTGGCATTTCTGCTGAAAGGATATTTCACATAATTTCTCAGGAATGTTCAACAACAGCAATTGAAATAAGGAATTACAAAAATCCCTCAAAGCGTCATTGGATGTCCTAGACCTTTGCATTCACCTGCCGTGCACCTCCTTAATACTGCTGTCGGCGAACGAATTACTGTCCTCTGCACGCGTTGGAAGTGTAAGTGCACGACGACGCCACCTACAGTCAATGCAAAACCCACTTTATTTTTGATCCTTTCAACTGGCAAAAAAAAGGTGGACTCCGTCTTGCTGTGTACTTACAGCAGGTACAGTTTCGCAATTTACCCTTAGTCCTTCTTATCCCGGCATCCTTTTGCGTTTCATATTTAAATTAATTCACCTTTGTCCCGGTGTTGACATTCAAGACGGCAGTGTTTCGAGTGAGACACCCCACTTCTGAGACTGTTTTGAAATTTTGTAATGATTGCAGAGAGAGAGAGAGAGGGAGAGAGAGGAGATGGAGCAATCTTATTAGCAATGTTTGACCCGGAGTGCCGTCACGGAACGTTCAAATGCCCGGATTGAGGAAAGGATCAATTAGGATTTGGAGCCCTCCGGGGACGTGGAAGTGCAGGTTTGTCTAATTTGATTACAATTTCAATTGGGCTTTACTTACTTGACACTTGACCATTTACTGGGCCCGCACTGCTCTGCTGCACACCGGTTGGACTGTTTGACTTGGATCTCTCCACTCCACTGCTACTCCGTCTATCCGATGGGGTGGCGATAGTAGTATCCTCACGACCGGTTCGATTGTCTGGCGTACTGGCAACTGAAAAGGAAATGAAACAAACGGCATGAATTCGGTGAAATATTTATGTCTTTTGTTTGAGGAGAGTTTCTTAAGAGAATCCTCTCCAGATGGGATTTTCAAGGAGGAGAGGTGTTTCTATGTAGGATTGTTGATTGTGTTTCGGTAGGAAGGACTCTGTTGAGTTAATAATTAAAATAATGAATCCTTAGCAACTGAAGAGGGTTGTAGGGGGATTTTCGAATGGAAACAGGGGATGGTTTTCAACTTAAATATATTTTGGATGAAATTCAATTGAAACAAACGCGTGACAGAACTGATTTCCATCAGGAATTCCTCCGCTCCATCGACCACGCCTAATCTCAGTTCATGCACAGATGCCGCATGTAACGAGGGAAATCTTTCATCTTTACCACTCCAGCACCCACCTGCCCTGACGTCGAAAAAGTAGTTTCCTCGAAATAATTCCTCTTACAAGAGACGTCAAACCGGATACTAAACCGCCCGCATGTACACGACAACGAACATGTTTGTATTGCTATAACTTCGGCGTGCAGGAGCAAACCGATGTACAAGCACCGCACCACCGAAGACCGAGGCAGCTTTAAATATCCCCCAACAGGTAGTTCAGCAAGGGTGCGGTCGAAATTAAATTCCGTTTTAATAACGTGGCTAGATGGATGTTCATGGTTACGTTGATGGAAAAATGGGGATGCTGAACACCACCACAAGGGGTCTTCGCCCGTGGTGCTGGGTGGGTGCTGAAGAAGTGGGTCGGGCCTCACGAGCCTTTGATGTGGGTGGCCGTGTTGTTGGGGAAGTTATTGTGAAACTCTGTGCCGCGGCTGGAGAACTATATCCTAGTTGTTACAAATTTTATTACTTGGAGTGATGGTTATCAGGGTGTTAAACTTTTACTCACTTCAACTACACCATCTTCCAAGAAACTGGAAGGGTCCCGTGAGTAAGGGTGGCGCTGAAGGGTTTTTATTGCTTGATTTTCAGGTCCACTACGTGATCGTTTTCATTTTCGCTCAGGGAGCAAACCTTTATTGAGGCGTTGGAATGGAGAATATTTGTAATAGTCGATAATGAAAAAATATGGCCTTATTTTGGTACGTGAACTAGGAGTTATTGATGCTTGGCATGATTATGAAAAACAACGCAACGGAGGGAGAGCCGTAAACATTTATTGGATTCGAAGTACCAATAATCGACGCACATTAAAGAAAACTTTCATATTTATATGTTCTTTCATAGATGGGTTTCGTTTAACCCTTGGCCTTTGGAAATTTGTAAGAAATTATCTTTTGATCGGTCGTTAAACGCCGACACACTACCTTACCAATGGCCTCTTTAGACTTGGCACTTTCCGTGTCAATAGATATCACTTCTTTCCATAAAGAAGAGGTTCGAAATGAAAATTATAAACGAGTAATTCGGGCTTGGAGGCAGGTATTCTCATATTTATAACCAACAAGGTGCCCCAAGGGCACAAATGCTTGCAAAACAAACTCTGCTAACTGGTTTCGGAAGAACAGCCTCTTAGAGAACTATTTCTTAGACGGGATCTTTCCTGCTAAGCATGGAGCGAAATCTAATTGGTAAGAGCTGGAGTACCGCAAGGTAGTGTCCTTGACCCTCTTCTTTACATGATTTATTCTAGCGATATACCGTAGGAACCGTGCTTGCACATTTGCCGACTATACGGACATTTTGGAAATATATAGTTAAAATAATGAAGATTAAGTAAAGGACGAAACGAGTTACATACAGTTACGGGCAAAAGAAGAGGACAACAAAATTTCTTTTTAGATTTCATTCCAAAGCGCATTTTAGGATAGTATACCTAGTTCTTGTCAGTTAATAAATTCAAATTCACAAGTAGCGGAATGGAGTCTTTGCGAATGCAGTGCAGCGTTGCAGATAATGACGTTTGTTTATTATGCCCAATGATTCCGGTCCCGATTCCGACCGTCGACGTTTTATTGGTCATTGATGACCTGGCCATAGATACGCTGTCCTGATATTATCTCACATATAACATATTATATGGCGTAAGTGCTTAGCGTGTCATTTTGGGCACGAACAAAAAAACAGAAAAAATTATGATTTTTTTTTAACTTTTTATTTTGAACACTTGAATTACTTTAGACCCAATTATGAATATGGAAATGATTTTTTCGGAGTCGTATTCGACCGATTTACCAGAAATATTCATGTTTGAAAATCCCAAATTTACAAAAATGCGTAGCGTCGTCCGGCGCAAACTTAATTGTATTCCACTCTTTCAAATTCAGTTGGATTCAAACGACAACCGGGGTATACAGTTTAATTTGAATAGCAGAACGTAATAAAACTACTCGTACGCAGATTGGAATATTTTTGTTAAACAAACTTTTTGTTCAAAGGGGGCGTGCCCAAAATGGACTCGTGCGCATTTAGGGGTTAAGACAGGGTTTTCTTGTGATACTAGTTTATACGAAATAAGCTCGTTTATAAGAGATGTGAAGAGTTTGAGAATTGACAACAAATTTACGATTTTTTTATACTATTTGCTTTGTTAGTGCTATATTTTCGACAGCTTAGCACGCAATGTTTCAAAGTCGGAGATGATCAATTCAATTAGCCAACTGAAAAGCCTCATTTACTCAAAAAACTCTTTCAAATGTTTATTGAATGTTATTACAAAAATGTTAGATCTGTGAAAATGTTTCCTTGCACTTTTACCATTTTACGGCCCCGATTGCATGTGTCGATTGTCGACCAAGAATCGACATTTGTCGACGGACGATTTATTTCGGTATTGCGATTGTCTATTGTGAACGATATTTGTTGAGTTCGTTAAAAAATTTCTAATCGCCAGTTTTCGTGCTGCAGAAAATGTCATAAAATAAACTTTGTTTTCATGATGCATATGTAAATTAACTTATACTGTTGTATATTTAAAACATTTATATTTTGATTTCAATTTCGAACGAAGAAACATAGGTTTAAATAAAAATCAAACAAAAGAATGAATTAGATATGTTCCGAAACGTATTAATTCATATAAGTATTTACTCAAATAATTAGTTTCCATGCGCACACAAGTGCTTGATTACATTGTACCGGCGAGGCCCACATAATAATAATAATAATATAGGTGGCGCGACAGTCCGAGCTAGACCTGGGCCTAGCTTTCTCAGCAACCACGTGTGTTGTGCGTGCTATTGATCTTTCACGCGTGGAAGGGACCTACAGTTTAATGCCGACTCCGAACGGCGAATTTGAGAAGCTTTTTCTAGACAGGAATCCTCTTTGAGCATTGTCAGTGACTCGAAAGAGGTGGAGTCGTGAAATACGAAAGGTGGTAAATTCGGGTATCGAACCTGGCACCCTCTGCGTAGGAGTCGACGCACTTACCCACTACGCCACGGCGACCATAATTTGTTGATATGAAGAAAAATTCATTCATACTAAAACGACTGGATGGTGCAGTTGGTTAAGTGCCTTCCCTTGATTAGTGCGAACGCAATACAGTCTTCAAATCTGGTCCCACAACCATTTGCTGTTGGAGCAAATTAGCGGCACTAGTCTGACTAGGATATCATAATGGACCAAAGTGGTCTGGGTGAGGTTAGGTTTTGGAAGGGGAGCGCGATGACTGAACATCACTTCCACTCGGGGGCCTTAGGGCCCATTGTGTAACAATTCTGTTAACCTATTCTGTTAAGTGATGGCTTAAGCTACCTCGTGCTCTTAACGAATCTTAGAAGATCGAATGTATCCGCATTCGCTAAGCCCGCAGTCTCTGTGAAGAATCTTTGGCCCTGCGTAGCTAGGCGCCGATTTTGGAGGGCTGAGAAGAGGCAAAGCGGATTTTGGATCGTTTTGGTCTCTTCCTCGTCAACGCCGACTGAGAACGCTTGAGTTTGCATTCCATTTCCGGAACATTGTCCCGATACCCTGTAACCACCCCGACGAGCACACAGATTGAGTTAAGGTTCAACGCCAGAAGCTTCTTTGCTTTGCCGTTGTTAAGCTCTGGCCACGTTGATCTTGTCTTGTGACAGTCGTCTCTTGCGAGACAAGACTAGTTGGCTTCTTTTAGTATGGTGTCACTTATGGTCCGGTGTAGTGCACTGATCGCTGGCTGCAGTGATGTGCTCCGTTCGCGGATGTCCATTTCAGACCCAATTCATCCTCTCTCTCGTTTCCTGCTATTGAGCTGTGGCCTTGGACCCAGCAGAGAGATTCATAACAGTCCCTGATATCATCGTTTTTTTTTTTATAATTTGCGCCTTCTCAAGGGATTGCTAATACTCTTATGTGTCCGGGGTCAAGATACAGCACGGGCTGAAGGTACAGAGGGAGAAAGGGAGAGGAGGTACCTGTGCACATTGGTCTTAAATATCTGCGGGTTGTAGTCTGTGGGAAATATTAGGCTGGGAAGAACGAGTCTCCGAATTCAACTGTGCGTCCGAAAGTAGGTTTAAGGGTATAGTTGGCTAGCTCACTTAAGCATCGTTTGTTGAAATAGAGATAAAACACGGACAAAGAAGAGTGATCTTGGGGGCGCCAGACCAGATATCAGCGTTGTACTCAAGCTTGGGCCGGATGTAAGTCGTATGAATCAAAGGGGGTGAAATATCATTGACTGAGGAAACCTAAACATTTCGCGGCACTTTTTTTTTTTGGTGACCTCAAATATTTTCCGGTTTCATCGACACAAGCGCCATTCATGGATAATGGCTGATTATCAAGGGTTCGCTTGAGTGACAGCAGACAGCGTTAAGTTTTTGAAGTATTGTACTCTACTCTATTGTTTTTTACCCAGTTAATTATTTTGTCAAGATCGGAATTCAATGTGCTTAACATACGCTGCCGTTCCAATTCTACGGCCGAAGGGCGGGGTCGTGAGTCTTGGAACGAATATGAAAAGCTGAGGGTGCTGTCATCAGCGAAGGAATGAATTGGATTAGAAGTAGCAGACAAGAGATCATTATATAAAAACGAGAAAGAGTGTCGGAGACAGAATTGAGCCTTGGGGAACACCAGCATTTATTTGGTGGATGTCAGATTTGAACCTATCCAAAACAACTTGAATTGAATGGTTCTCAAGGTAATTTATAATCCATAGAAGAAGAGATTCATCGAAACCATAGGCACACATTTTCGACAAGAGAGCTTGATGCCAAACTCTATCAAATGCTTTAGAAATATCAAGCGCAACGATCTTGCTTTCGCCTGCATTGTGCAAAGATGGGTCCCACTTTTCGGTGAGATAAGCTATCAGATCACCAGTGGACCGGTCGCTGCGAAAACCATATTGCCGGTCATTAAGAAGCTTCCGCGATTCAAGATATTTCATAAGCTGCCAATTTATCAGCGTTTCCATAACCTTAGAAAGAAGGGGCGTAAGTGCTGTACGTCGGTACGAGGCGGGTGACGATGATTCGCCATTTTTTGGGGCTGGACAAATGCTGTTTTCCATCTGCTCGGAAAGAGAAAAATAGAGATAGATGAGTCTAAATGATTCTTGTTTGTGCAAGGTGCCCAAGTAAGTGAAAAGGCCAATCTCATGGTTGTTGATAACGACTCGACGTTCGAAAGCGGGAAACAGGGTTGGTAAACATGGTCTAAGTGTGCTCGAGAATCCTTCCCTTTCCTCCTCTACCCTTGACGATCTTCCTAAAAGTATAGAATCAGTGTGGTGGAATTTTATGGGACTTGATTGAACTTGATTTTGTTCTTCGAATTGCATTGCTCTCATTCCTTGCATACTCCTCAAGTTCTGCTTAAATTTATCTATTTACTAGATCTAATATTGTCTGTCTGCACTGCAGACTACGGATTCATTTGTTATTGTCATCATGAGTCGCACTCTATTTTCAGAGTACTTTCCGCCTGAGAGACCTTCCCACAATGAGACCCACACATCCAAGGTCTACTTGCGCTCAGCCAATTTATTAAGTCTATCGAGTGGACTCTCCGCCAGTTCTTGACGTTCATAGATAAGTCATATATCTATGAATTCAAATCTCAAATGAGATTCTATTATCTCTTAGTCTCAGTACTGTCTGAAGTACAACTTCACCACTCTCTTAACGATAACGAGTGCAAACTCGTTGAAAGAGTTTAACTTTATAAATTATTCTCTCATCTGCTCAAACGAATCTTGAAGATTGATTATTTGTTTCCAGATTAACCGCCGACGTGAAGGAAGTGTGTATAAGTGTGGCTGACAAAGATCTGTTGGGAAAAATTAAATTAGCCATATCAGAATTGAGAACGTTGACGTTGTTTGTACACGTGTAACTACTTCATTCACTTTTCCGTTCGAATCTTGATTATATTTGAAATAGAAAGGTGATGTCGACATCTTCGTTTTCTTCTGCTCCGCCAAATCTAATGTTTGCTTAGGTTAAGGCCATCAGTTAACGAACGTTGACACATTTTGCGACGTGACTTTATGATCAGTTGAAGGATAAGCTTTTGCGTAGTAGGCTTCTTTCTGACTCGGGAGAGTCCTTTCAAACCGCCGAAACCGCAACACTTTTGCCATTCATCCTCAATGTTCAACGCACGCGAATCCAACACTCAATCGGCTGCCATAAATCCACATCTAGCTACAAAACCAATCAAAGGACAGTAAAATCAAACACATTCATGTTTTTTTTTTTAGAATAGCGATTTTTTTTCTTTTCAATTAATTCACACAATCATTTCATCAACACAAGGCACAATAAGTTCTTAACACGAGCCACGTGTCATTTTAAGGCTCCTTCCCATCCTAGCTGCCTTGGTTGCCGCACAATCGAACAGACAGGGATTGTTATAGGTGACTGCATCGGAACCGCAAACAGGATCGAAGTTCCTCGGGCAAACGCAGAAAGGTTGCTTGTCCTCCTCATCAGCAGCGCTGACGCTCAGGACGACGGCGAAGAAAATCGCAAAGAATACTGCTAATAATTTCATGTTTGATTCTTACGTGGGACGTAGTCGGTAATACTCCCTTCGATTTGAATGCGAACGCTTTTATACTTTCGTTTATCTGTTTGATTTGAAATTCTGTTTTATTGATACTTATCGATAGCAAGTGGGGAATTCATATTTATTTTTGTTTACCGAGTCTGTTTCGAGCAGGGGGTTGGTTGGGTTATATTGGGAATGTCTGAAGTACGCACACATGCAGAGGAGCCGAGGGTCTTGAATTGAAGCACTTCCATACTTGTGGCCTGGTCTCGTGGCGTGCGTCGCAAATGAATTACATTCTAGCTCTTAGTGCACTTGCAACTTAGAGTTGATTTTAAAATGTTTCTCTTCGCACGTAGTTTATGCAGTAGCACCCGTAACACGAGTGGTTCCTGTCGGCCCAAGTCTAGGCTTCCAGAAGAGAAAGACTTGTTGTATGCCATTTGTCACATGGCGCAACATTGTGCAATGCGAAAAATAGATTGAATGCAATGACTGAACTCGTTGCATTGTTGATGTGCTGATTCTTCAGGGACCCGGTTCACTGAAGCCGATCTGTAAACTCACAGCACAGGTTTTGGAGATCGGTGTTGAGGATATTTTTACAAAAAATGTAGTCAATGCGTGACGTGAATAAAAACTGAGTAAACGCTCCGAGTAAGAACACATGAGTCGAGTATGTTCGTTAAAGGAAATTCTCAATTTGGTGTGAATAAAAAATTACGTCAAAGTAGGTACTCTCCCTTCAGTTAACATTTGAAAACTAGGATTCTTGGCGTTTAAGGGTGAGTGCAAAGTCGGGTAAAGGTGGGTGCAAAATATACGCGAAACGCGAAAAAAAATAGTTATGACTCATGGCCTTTCGAGGATACAGGGGATAATTTTAAGAACGTGCATTGATTCGAGTGTGATAACATGGAATGGTTAAGTACTCATTTCCTTTTCGATATTCCTGAAGAAACCTGAAACCTGAAAACCATTTTTAAAACATAATAAGATCTCGTAGTACTTGAACTATGTTTCAAATTTCATTAAGATCGGTTCACGGGTTCAAAAGTTACAGATTTATTTCCAACTCTCCTATACAACGGGACCACTGTGTGCCGTACCTTTGATTGTTTTTGGTCTTTTGATGTAAAGGGTAGATTGCGTGTCTTTTTCTTATCCTCTTTTGATTTGACGCGGGCCTTCATGTTATCAATTTTTTTTTTTTACTTGCGAGATGTTCAAATTAAAGACATAGATTTTTTATTTCGACATACATTGCTTTTTATTTTTCCAGCATGCGCGGATAAAATTGCAACCACTTGATGAAATCATCATTTTCCATTCCAGATTTCCTTTTATTTTAGGATTAAGGTTTAATCCGTCAAAGCATTCCTCTTCCGATGCGGTATTTTCCATTATTTAAGATTTAAAAAAATGTTTTCACTTGTTTCTCTCTTGAAGTCACCTCCTATGCACACTCAACTTCTACAAGCGATATCTGAGCATATTCCATCTTTATTCACAGAGAAACGGAGGAAAGACAGCTGTCAAAATATGTTAGCGGAGAGGATTCGTTAAACTTAACGAAATACATTTTTATTCACACCAGATGGATCATTTCCTCCAAAATGAAATGGAAATGCTGGAAACTGGAAGTGCTGACACTCAGTTTTTATTCACATCACCCAATGCCTCGTGTGGATATTGGATGGGACACTCCATTTAATGTAAATAAAAGTAAATTTCGTTAAAATTAACGAAAATCCTCTCACCCACATATTTTGACAGTTGAAAGGTGCTTCCATTTTTGCAAACACATACTTTGGACATGACATTCATCGTCGAGCAGTTTGATTATACAAGGATTTTAATCCGTACACCAAGAGGCAAATATAAGGGATTTTTGAGTCACGGTGCTTGTGGGATGTAGTGCAACAACCATGACACTAGACCGCGACTCAGAATTAGCCGAAAGCTTTTGTTCAGATCTAATTGTGGGTCTCAGTGTCTGTCAAAACCGGAAAATGTTAAATCCCAAAGGGAGTATGAAACCTCGCGTCGTTCAGAAACAACTAATTTACAAATACTTCTTGGTATGCAAAAAGATGTGGGCAGAATTATCGAGTTTATTATAATAATAATATAATTTTTATAATTTTTAAATTATTTAAAAATTTTTAAATTATTTTTATAATTTTTTTTATTATAATAATAATATGACCTGGGCCTGGTCATATATGACCTGGGCCTGGTCATATATGACCTGGGCCTGGTGTTGTGCGTGCTATTGTTCTTTCATGAGTGGAAGGGACCTACAGTTTAATGTCGACTCCGAACGGCGAATGTGAGAAGCTTTTTCTAGACAGGAATACTGTTTGAACATTGTCAGTGACTTGAAAGAGGTGGAGCCGTGAATTATGATAGGTGGTACATTCGGGTTTCGAACCTGGCACCCTCTGCGTAGGAGTCGACGCACTTACTCACTACGCCACGGCGACCCGAGTTTATTAATCGTCTAAGATCTCAGCAATGATTATCCCTCATTAACAAACTTAACCTCTTTCTCCACGAATCAATAATTCTTTTTGCGAACTGTCAATTTGAGTTCGCAATACACAAAAGAGGCAAAGGCGATCCACACATTCATGACCCATTACTCTCTGCGAATGAGAAAACTTCATATCAGAAATGAAGTATTACAGAGATATCCGACTTCTACCTCTCTTTCGTAACGTGTTCATAAGCCAAATCGACCAATCAGAGGACGGCATTTACGTAATTTCGTGAATAACCGTCAAAAATTCATTCAATATCTGTCAAAAAAGCACTTAAATTCGTCGATGGACTAGTGGGCAATCAGCTGTAAAGTCGGCTATCTCTGTAATACTTCATTTCTGCTCCATACGAATGAAGCGTCAGGATTTGCGATATTCGCGATGCGTAGAGAGCTTGGTATGAATGGCCATTAGCACTTCAATAACATGGCCCACGTTTGCCACCTTGTGGATTGCATTTTTAGTTTGACAAGTCGCAAAGAAAATTCAAATATACAGTGAAACTTCTCTCTTTGCGGACACTTCTCTAAAACGGGCAGTTCGTGATTTGCTCGGCATGAAGATAAAGCTATTCGTCCATTCACTTCGTGGGGTTGAATTCCTTTAGAATGGACCAACCGTATACCGGACACGGACATGAATTTCAGCCGAATGATTGAATCCATGCTTCTTCTGAATTCTATTGCTCTATATGTGTACAAATATCCACTAACTCGTTGTCCGCTTGTAGAGACGGACGCACTCTTTGCATAAAACCAAGTTATTGGCATAAACAAAAACGCGAAATTAACAAAATTAATTTTTTTCTACGCATTATGGCTTCATTAGTAAGAACAAACATTCCCATTAATTATGAACATACACCGTCGTTCAAGAGGCTGCCTTGACTGGCAGCGTCGCATTCTTCTTCTTCTTTATTTGGCGCTACATTCCGGGGTGGACCTGGGCCTCAACCAACAAGCCTCGCCAGCTAACACGGTCTTTGGTTAGCTGTCTCCAGTGTCGCACGCCAAGTTGGTTTACGTCCTTCTTAAACGCGGACGTCCTCTGTTACTTTGTCCCACATGTTCAGAGTCGAAGACTGTTCGGGCCGAAGCTGAGTTGTCCATGCGCTCTACATGGCCTTGCCATCTTAGACTTTGGTTCCGAAGACGCCTGACGAAACTCATGACGCTGTACAGCTCGTACAGTTCGTGGTTGAATCTTCTCCTCCAGAAACCGTCAACGCAAGCAGGACCAAAGATCGCACGTAGAGTTTTTCTCTCGAAGAGACCAAGGACTTCCTCATCTGCTTTTGAGATTATCCATGCCTCCGAGTGATGCATTCTGTCACCCCAAATTTCCCAAGACCTTGTTGATGATTTCGGGCTGTAGCTCACGAATTGCTTGGATGATATTGCCCATAAGTGATCGAATCGTTTCCGGGATATTGGCTTAACATCGGTCATTCACGGTTCCCAATGAAATATGTCCAAAAGAGTCAAATCGCAGTTCCGCATCTACTATACGGCTTAGAACACGATTTAGGAATTTGGTGCGCAACAGATCGATTGTTACATGGACTGTGGGACATTGCGCGCCATGCTGCATGAATCAGAGGTCGTCCAAATCTTTGATTTTAGTAAGGTTCTGTAGAAAAGTTGTTCCCAGATTAATTTTCGAAGAAACATGAAGCTCTCAGTCACAGCAGCCGCATTGTCAACTGTGCGTCAACGAGGACCAAAAGTGTTGTCCACTAGCATACCAGTCTTCTCGAACTTTTTGCACAACTTGCGTACAGCAGTCGCGGTACAGTGCTTCAGTTCATCCAAGAGTTTTTTTTCAAAGACGCACTGCTTGGGCTACACAACACTTACTTTGGAAATAGGTTTTCAATATTTCCCAATGTTCAAGCGTATATTGACTCATTTCGTTTCGCGGAGGTATGATACTGGCGTCCTGTCAAGATTCTGAGCGGGATACAGATACAGGATTATCAAAATTACCAATGATTTAAAAAAAAAAAATACTAGATGTTCCACCCCTGCACCTATTTCGGAACAAAGTTGAAACTAATTGAGTGTTACGCTGTTTAGTTCCATCAGAAAATTGAGAGTTACCGTTTTTATTCTAAAAGCTGAACGGGAAAAGCACTTACTTTTCAACAAAAAGTGGAAGTTTGTCAATGTTTCATTTGTCAACTTTCATAAATAACTTTACTCCTTTTAAACGGACTCCTCGGCATTATGGACTACTTATGCTGGTCCCACGGGTGTCCGCAATAGAGAAGTTTTACTGTAGTGTAACATAAAATTCCCGCGGGCATAAAAACCCGAGGCACAGACTACTCGCGGACAGTGCATCGGTCATCGCTAGAGTTAGGGATCTAGAGTTAGGGATCTTTACTCATTTACATATAAACACTTGTAGATCTCAGTTGTATACTATATTATGAATACTTTATTATGAACGCTTTAAAATATTCCAATCAAAGAACCCCTTCGTGACCTCGGAGATTGGCTTTTATTCCCGTTCTCTGCTTGCGGTGCAAAATCGGCGAATATTGAAGAAGGAACTGCGTTCAACTCGTCGCGAGGTGTTGCTGACGAAGACATTTCAATAGTTGACGAATCAACTCTGTCCAACTCGTTGCGTGTTGTTGTTGACTAATCAACTCCGTTCAACTCGTTCCGTGTTGTTGTTGAGGCTGTTGGTGTCATGTTACATGTAACTCCCGCGCGATCACAGTGGTACAAATAAAGACTAAGGTTCATTGCACTAAAAAGTCTGTGTTTTATTTCGCGGCTTGATTTTTGCTTCACAGTAGTCAAACATGACAGAATGGTCTAGAATTCATAAGACTGGCATTCGGACTCAAGTGCTTCTTTAAGACAAAGCGCTTTCTCATACTGCACTTCGAATTGGGTCACTATCTACTCTATTCCCAAGATATGATCATCATTGAAGTCATCCGGCTTTTTTAGTCCAAGGTGTCTCCTGGAGCACACAGTTGGCAATCAAATAAGAAATTCTTAGAAATTCCAGTAATATCTTTAATTGACCGATCGACCTATACATCTTGCGGATGATTTTGGAACCGTGTATGCGTGATGTATTCTGAGCTGTCAGAACTGGGATAGGAATTTACGTGCAAATGGTGAAATGTAGTGCGCAATTAAAAAAATTAGAAAAAATATAAAATCATAATTTTTTATTCCCATAATTGTTTTAATGCCGAGTTAAAATACAGGAGCTTTGATTTAAGGTGTTGTCAAGTGTCTATTTGTGATAGTTTTTGAGGAACACTGCTTTGAAAAGTGTAAACAAATCACCAGTTTGACATGATATTGTTGTTGTTTTATCATTCTTCAACCAAGATACACTGAATGGTGAACAATATTAAGTGTTATTTCGTCATAGTTTGTTAAACAAATTAATTTAAACATATTCAGTGCAGTGTAATCTGCTGAAAATTAGTTTTATGTTTTGACATTTTAAACCAAGCGATGTCAGTTCATCTTTTAGTACTTCTGTAGACACTTCTTCTAGTCCGTACAGAATCACTTTGAATGACCTTGATGTTGGAAGGTCATGTGTAAAAAACTGGATGTTTTTGGCACTAAGCGTGTTACACAACTTTTGGTGTGATTCAACACTTTCACAGTTGATTTTGATACCGATGCTCATTTTTTTGACCGAATAATTGTTTATATGGATGTCTCGGAGGAGCGCATGAACTTCATTCAGAGTTCTATGCAGAACACACACTGATGGTACTTTCGGTTTGTTTTTGTTTGATGTGGATGGAGTTATAATTTCATCACTATCAACGTTATCGTTGTTCGTGTCGCTTAGAGTCTGTAAGGGAGACTTATTTCTTTTATTGATAGTAATGCGATCCTACTAACACAACAATTTGGATTCAGAGCATTTCATAGCACCACGCATCAAGTCCATCGTATCACAAACGATATTAAAAATCATTTCTCAGTGGGCAGAAGTACTGGCATGGTAGTCCTAGACATAGAAAAAGCTTTCGATACCGTTTGGCATGAAGGACTGATACACAAGTTGATAAACTTTAAGTTTCCTTTATACTTAGTCAAAATTATAAAATCGTTCCTCACGTCCCGAAGCTTCAAGGTATTTATTAATCAAAGCTTCTCTGACAGTCAACATATTAAAGCCGGAGTACCACAAGGATCCGTTATTGCACCAGTTTTATTTAATATATATACCTCTGATTTCCCCAACCTGAGAAATTGTAATATTGCCCTATTTGCTGACGATACCTGCATTTATTCCTCAGATTCAATTGGTTTCAACATTGAAACTAATCTTCAATCAGGACTTAATGATCTCCTAGCGTATTGTGGCAACTGGAAACTTAACATAAATGCTTCAAAGACTCAAGCTATCTTTTTTACTCGTAAAAGAAAAGCTTGCTCATTTCCAAGCAACAACCTATCTATAAACGGTACTCAGGTTGAATGGAAATCAAACGTAAAATATCTTGGTATATATCTAGATAAAAAATTAACATTCGGTCTCCATGTACAGAAAATAATAAGAAAAATTAATAACACGATTAGAATCCTTTACCCATTTATATGTAGGAAATCAAAACTTAACGACGACAACAAACTATTAATTTTCAAATCAATTTTTCAATCCATAATATTTTACGGCTCCCCTATATGGAGCAAGTGTGCGAACTGTCACATACGCAAACTTCAAATTGCTCAAAATAAACTGCTTAAAATTATCCTAAATCTTCCATGGTTTTTCTCTACAAGGGAACTTCATAAAATGGCTAATATAGAAACGATCACTACAAGATCTCAACGACTTGACCAGACTGCTGTTTATCATCTGATAATGAATTGATTTCAAACTTACCTAACATAACTTAAAGAAATAATATCTTCGTTATATACCTTTGATTATATCATTAATTTCTGTCTGTATTCACTTATTGATTTATTTATTTATTTACTTGTTTATTTATTATTTATTTATTTATTTATTTATTTATTTATTTATTTATTTACTTATCTATTTATTTATTTATTATTTATTGATTTATTTATTTACATATTTATTTATCTATGTTCTTATTCATTTATATATTTATTAATTGATTAATTTATTTATTTATTTGTATGTTTGTTAATTTATTTATTTATTTATGTATTTATTAATTTGTTCACATATATATTAAATTGCTTGTGTTAAAATCAATTCATAACGGGACTCTCTCTAATGGACATCTCTCTTCCCCCGGCGAAATACACATTCTGCATTACTGCTACCGCATTTTATATTATTTTATCTTTTTATTTTTGTTTAATGAAGGTTTTTAGTGGCTTTTCCTTCAAATCATCATATAACTATATAATATGTAAATACTTGATAGATTGTATAATTTTGTAGATGTAAGATTAAGACAATAATCAAATCTCTATATATAAATATTGTAAATAACAAATTGTTAAGTTGATGCCACAATAAACAATAAACTGTTTCATAAATCTGCTGAAAATTCACTCATTCATACATATGTATGTATGTATGTACATATCCTCCAATGTAGCACAATATTCCATTTGCTTTGTGCAAAATGAAAGAATAATACATTATGTTGGTTGCGTTTATTGCTTGAATTAATTATAAGAAATTGTTAATATCATATAATTAACTTATTGCTTTAAACGGAAATCAATTTCTATGAACTCTTCACTTGCATTACACACAGAAAGCGCCTTGGAATTGTTGCTATATAAGTAGGACGTAATGTGGAATAATGTATGTAATGTGCGAATTTCAGCTGTATTAAACTACTTCAGACATTGTTCTATTATAATACAATGAATATGCAGTAAATCAACACTTAATATTATTCACTATTCGCATAATGACAAAATGCACAATGAATAGTTACTGGTACATAAGTGGTTTGTTTACATTTTTCATTATGCGATTCCAAGTAAACTATCACTTCCAAGAACTTGACAAGCACTAATAACAAAACTGGCACTCTTAATATTATTCAAAATCAATTATTTTATATAAGTTTTACCAAATATAGATCTGCATCGAATTTAAAATTCCCATAAAAATTGCTTCGAGCGAATGAGCTGACGGAATTCGGGTTCGCAAATGAGGTAGTAAAAAATGGCACCAGGGGGTGAAGTCAAATGACGATAGGTCAATTACGTATGATCCAGCAGGTTAGAGCATCGACTTACAAGGAGCCAACTTAGAATATATATAAAGTAATAATAATAAATATGGCAACATCTGCCTGCACTTTTTCTTTAGCTAACAACTATTCCTTCTATTTCATTCTTTCCTAAAATCTATAAACTACTGAAGAGTGTTTATGTGTGCTATCTCTTGTTGTTATCAACTTAATGTAAGAACCAGTGCAAAGAAAAGCTAAAGCTCATTAGATTACCCCTTGTGTATGAATCACCCACTTTAATTTTGCTCATGAGTTATTTATTTATTTTTTTTTCAACTATGGCAGTGATTATTTCAAAGAGATTTAATCATTATTTCTTATCGTATTGGAAATTCCACCGCGTCTGCGGATAGTGTCCTACATAGTTTGTGACTGATACCAACTCTTAGCACGGTTTCTAAATTTTGCAAAAGACTTCGCCAACAATATGAAAATTGTATAAATTTTGAATAGAAACCCAACTTTTTGAGTCATTCGCGCAGACTGAAAACTCATTTTCGTCTCCCATTCCGGCGGTTGTTACAATTTCCTTTTGCATACCAATGAGCTTAGGTTACAGATCCTGCAAATGTGCTAAAGCTATCGAAACTGAGATTTCTATCTGATCCGAGGCATTTTTCATGCGATTCATTTCGTACGAATCAGATGATTCCAATCAACATACGAAGAATCGGCCTTTAAGCTCGTGATTAAACAATTCATAGTTTTCGTCAAAAGTGCCTTCTTTAGAATCATGAATCATTGTTTTTTTCTCGGGACGCTTATGGCTCTTTTCTTTGTCCGTTGATTGTGGAAATGAAGCCGACTCTCAAATTAAAAATGATAAAGTAGCAAATATGAATGAAGATTCAAAGAGATTAGAAGTTCGTAGGATCGTATCTAATATTTGTGCTAATTTGACTACTTACTTATTTATAGATATTTGTTTGTTGACTGAAATCTATTTTATCAGAGCGCGACGGGAAATTGTGAGTGTCCGAGTTTTATAGCGATTACTCATAGTGTTCTAGAAGACGGTTATTGTAGTCATAGTATAAATTAGAATGTGTGTGTGCTTGAATGTTTGTGGAGGTCTACCTTCTAAATGATTGTTTGAATTTGGATGAGACTTGGTCAAAAAAATGTATCGTATTTTGGATTAGGATATAGTCTGCCCCCTACTTCTTTATTTGGAGCAAAGTTAAAGGCTGGGCCAGGCCTTCAACCAACAAGCCTCTCTAACTAGCACGATCTTTGGCTATGTGCATTTAGTGTCGCACTCTAATTTGATGAGGTCCTTCCCCACCTTCAACACTGGCGTCCTCTGTCGCGTTGTCCAACCGATACGGAGTTGAAGACTTCGGGCCGGAGCTGAGTTGTGCATGCGGTGTACATACGTAAGTCACCTTAGGCGTTGGATTCATAATTGGCTCATGTCAGTGTACAGTCCACAAGAACACTTTGTGCTTGAATCTTTTCCAGCAAATACAGTCCTCAAACATTACCAAGGATCGAACGCAGGACTTTCGAAAATACCAAAAACTTCTTCATCCGCTTTGGATATAGTCCATGCCTCTGCTCCGTAAAGGGAGGGAATGATCAAAGATGATGATCAAATCGGACGATCATTAAAAAACAATTTCGGTTTTGGCGCTCTCTTTTCAAGTACCGTGTCTTTCTTCATCTTTATTAATCCCAACGCGTAGACATGTACGATATCAAACACTATCAAAGATACATCTCGTGCCAAAATACATCTCGTGATTTGTGTTAATTTTTTTGTGAATTTTTGTTAAGTCGATATAAGGTAACAATAATATATAATATGGGTGGCGCTGCAGCCCGTAGAGGGCCAGGGCCTAGCTTCTCAGCAACCACTTGTGTTGTGCGTGCTATTGTTCTCTCACGCGTGGAAGGGACCTACAGTTTAATGCCGACTCCGAACGGCAAAGTTGAGAAGCTTTTTCTAGACAGGAATACTCTTTGAGCATTGTCAGTGACTCGAAAGAGGTGGAGCCGTGAAATACGAAAGGTGGTCAATTCGGGTATCGAACCTGGCACCCTCTGCGTAGGAGTCGACGCACTAACCCACAACGCCACGGCGATGATATAAGGTAACAAGTTTTTTAAAAGAGTTGGGTTAAGATTTTGCCGATATTTCTTGCTTTTTTCCAATATATACCTGAGAACTGACCTATATCACAGAATGACTCGATCTATCCTGAAATTAGACAGGTAGGTTATCAGTAAAATAATAGAGGGGCTAACTGAGTATTATCTCATAAGAAACTAGGCCTGAAGGTACAATATAACGACTCCTGCAGAAGATGAACGGATAAAGATGAAGAGGAAAGAATATTACGTTGCATCGGAACATGCCCTGCACTTGAAGAAACCAGAAGTAAGCTGCTAGGCAAGCAGTACTTCAACTAAAAAAAAAGGGTACAAAGGCGTGTAGATTATATATGTCAAGCATATAAATAACGTACACGCTCATGGACACTCGTCCGCAATGGCACGGACATAGTGTAAGGTAGCTTAAGTTTATTAGGGTTAGGGTTTAGTGTTAGAGCTTAGGTTTAGTTAGTATTAAGAAAATTAGCGCCAAGTTTTTTCTAAGTTTTCTTGGCCAGTAAGCACAAAAAATAAAGAATGTCCATATGGACTGCAAAAAAACAGATATTAGTAATAGACACCGAAAGGCAAATAGATAAGTATGTTTAGATTATTTTAGAGCACCTGCGAAGGGTCAGTAGGATAGATTTTAAGAACATGAATTGTTTAGATATTAAGATAGATTTAATCATATTTCTCCAGTTTTAAGAATCATGAATTAAAAAATAAAAATTAATTTCAAAGTTAAAAGTTGAGGTTAGTACTTCAACTACCTCGAAGATCTGAATAATATAGATCTAAAGGAAACTCTACAATTTCTCAAAGCCACCAAATGGCTACAAAACGGGAAAAGAAAAAGTCTCATATGACCAAGCAATCCCAAGATGGATCACAACAAGGTCAAAATAGTAAATGTTTTAAGATTTACTATTTTGTAATTCACTGTACCAGTTTACATTATTATTAAATGCCTGTGGATAGTATATGTTCTAAACGCTAAAGACGCATCCCTGAACTTCTTCTAAAAGCAGCCCCATTAGAGAGAATTGTATGAGCTAGGAGAGGAGGAATAACATGGCTATGTTCATAGTTTTTTAAAGAAGTAATAGAACAGAGGCAAAGAAATAAGATGTCAGTGCGTACGTTAGTTCCGAGATTCGATTCTGGATTCTATCTAGTAAGTGCAGGGAGTCTTGGACCACTGAACCACAGAATCGAATTTGCCCAGCCAAATCAGAGTGAATAGCAGAAGTGGTTGTTGTAGAACTAGGCCTAAATCCACGTCGGAACTGGGCATAGTTCTACAAAAGACAAGGTTTAAGATTAACTATTTTGATTGAGAGCCGAGCGGGAGCACGATGAATGCTCTAAGTGGACATGATTTCTTTTAAATCATGCAGTCACCGTACCTACCTACTTATTATGATTGACATTTTTTTAACACTCGTTTTGACACTCTTGGATAACAATTAGTGTGTATGCGTTCAAAACGAAGTTTGAATTTCTTCGGATCCCGTAAGCGTCGTCTCTCATGCTTCTTCAACGATTACCGACAGTAGAAACATTCCCTCATTCACTACACAAGACACAACATAGTATATGTGTCGTTCAAAGGCCGATTCACATCAATCAACATGATGATCATGACGGCTAGTTTTGATTTTCGTCAAACAAACTGCATCAGAAGCATTTACGTAAGCAAACACATATAAGACTGAACACATAGCTTTAGGTGTCTCATATCTCAACGAGCTATAGGCATGTACTCAGGTGCATCTAAGCAATCCGATAACGTTAATATAAACAACAAATGTGTTGCATAACTTCCTGTTTTTCCTATCTAAGCAATATCCGCTTTTAATCTAGAAAAACGAACATCTGTTTGGTTTCTAACTAGATCAGTAAACTGATGATGTTTTCGTGTCATTTAAACAAATCTTGTTTGCGTAACCTTAAGAAAAAGATTCATAAATGAATACGCAGCAAATCAAGCTTTAGCCGCAGCACCTTATGAATGGCCACAGACATTTATTGCACTTACGACGTGTTTCATTTGTGACACACAAAAATAAACATCTAATCCACCCTTCAACCCACAACAACCTGTCACAGTCATTTCATATGAAAACCCACAAGTGTGCGCTCGAAAATTATCTCACAGCCTAGTCATAAAACTGAATGTCTGTCCACAGATGACTAGGGAATCCAGCTCATGACGGATGAGTAATATTCTGTGTGCTTTGCAACAGTCATTAGCAAAAATGGGTAAACAGAAACTACGCTCTGGAAGATAGCAGATCTTTTTGAGATTTTGTTTTTGCTTCCATTTAAAATAATTAAGTCTCCATGTCTACGAGATTGCTTGGTGACAGAAGTAACTCCATTGTTTGCGTGAGTCAATTAGAAGTCTATTTCGGTATTTCAGATGAGTTCAGTTTGTTTCAATGATCAGCGAGGCAGAACACTAGCTTGAAACACTTTTGGAGACTTTGGAGACCCTTTTCCAACAAGGACCTTTCAAAAAGTTTATTAACGGCTTGAAGTACACTAAAAACATTGGTGAGTGGAACTCCACTTCGTTAATATGGCCACCGCGATACGTTTTGGACCCAAGTTTCAACGACTCGGCCACACTTTTCAACCAAAATGGTCGCTATTTCGCGTTCAATCTTGGCTCTGCGTTCTTCCAACGTCGTCGGCAATGACTTAACGTAGCCCCACAGAAAATAGTCAAGCGGTGTTTAGTCGCACGAATGAGGCGGCCAATCGACTGGCCCATCTGTTGAGATAACAGCCTACTTACTCTTCAATAAATCGATTGTAACGCGTGGCTTGTGGCACCATCCTATTGAAACCACATTTCAGCCAAGTCCATATCTTCCAATTCGGGCCAAAAGTAATCATGGCGCGATAATGCTGACCATTCACAGTAACGTGACGATCGTTATCGTCGACGAAAAATATATATGGAACCTTGAGTAAAAAATGAGATTCGTCGAAAATTGAAGTTAACGCTCTTAAAGTTGCGCTCATCGACTCCGAATTTCGGTATTTAACAATTTTATAATTTGCAGATGTTGCTCGTTCGTGTACTTTACCATGAAGAAAAGGTTGGGGTTTACTGAATAAATTGACAGTGACAGTTTGATGATTAGTGAAAGAGTGCGTTCACAAATTAAATTCAAAGTTGTCAAGCCTGTATTGGAAAACTCTTTAGTTTATGGAGACGTTCTTAAATACGCCCAAGATTTTTTAGGAATGCCAATGGATAAGGAATGTCCTGACGTGGCCGGATTAAAAATACAGAACGGGTCGAATATTTAGATGGATAGAAAGGTACTAGGTGGTACAGTGAAACTTCTCTTTATGGACAGCTTTTACCCACACTTTATTAGGGGCAACTCATTTTCCGGACAATTCTTCGGACACCCCTACATAACGGAAAATCATGATAGGGACGTTACTGTCCGCTTTAGAGAAGATTCACTGTACCAGTTTACATTATTATAAAATGCCTGTGGATAGTATACGTTCTAAACGCTAAAGACGCATCCCTGAACTTCTTCTAAAAGCTGCTCCATTAGAGAGAATTGTATGAGCTAGGAGAGGAGGAATATACATGGCTGTGTTCATAGTTTTCTAAAGAAGTAATAGAACAGAGGCAAAGAAAGAAGATGTCAGTGTGTACGTTAGTTCCGAGATTCGATTCTGGATTCTGTCTAGTAAGTGCAGGGAGCCTTGAAGTACTGCACAACAGAATCGAATTTGCCCCGCCAAATCAGAGTGAAAAATTGTTTACACTGCCAAAACGATAGCAGAAGTGGTTGTTGTAGAACTAGGCCTAAATCAACGAAGGACCTGGGCATAGTTCTACAAAAGACAGACTACATTAAGTTATGGAAGCATTAAATTCAGCTGTCATCATGGTTACACTCTCTCTCGCATCAATTAACTATCAGGCTGCAAGAAAGTATTGATGAAAATGGGACTGTATACCTAGCTTCTACAACGGACTGCAGTGCCCCCATACTATGACTACTAATGGGTAGTCGAAAAAGTCTTTTCGTATTTCTAATCAAACTTTTTTCACAGACAATTACTGTGGTACCCAAACAACGAGCTTCTTTTTTTAGACAGCCTTTTTTAAATGGTTCAGTGCCGTTTGGTGATGAATGTTTAGTTCCTTGGCGATGTCATGGCTGCTTATGTGACGGTCCTGGTCAATCTGTTCCATCATTTTATCGACTTTTTCAACGATAGGTCGACCAAAACGAGGTAAATCTTTCACATCGAAATTCCCAGAAAGGAAGCGAGCAAACCATTCTTGTGCTACACGAACTGATACAGCATCGTCTCCGTAAACTTCACAAATTTCATTGGTGGCTTGCGTGGCATTCTTCCCTTTTTTATACAAAAATTTAAAAATATAGCGAATTTTTTCATTATTTTCACTCATTTTTGAACAGTTGTAACTTTTTTTTAACTTCTCCGAACTTAATTTTTTTTGGTTAAATGAAGCTCAAAATGTCACCTTCCCAAACCATATGGTATGACACAATGTGATTGGTAGCACTGGAGATAGACGACGCCAACGACATCTATTGACAAAATACGAAAATACCTTTTCGACTACAAATTATTAAGTTACACTCTATTGTTTTTGAAACAATTGAATAGTAGGAAATCATAGTACGACTGTTCTAGTTATATGGCGATGGACAGGGTCCTTGTATTAGAAGTAGCAGTGTAGAGATCGTCTACAATATAAAAATGAGAAAAAGTGTCGGTGACAGTGCCGAGCCTTGGGGAACACCAGGAGCGAATATCAACCCGCGCCTATCGAACTCAGCTTCAAATAATTAGTTCGAGCGGTTTTTCCGTCCTCTTTATTTGGCGCTACAGTCCGGGGTGGACCTGGGCCTCGACCAACAAACCTCTCCAGCTAGCACGGTCTCTGGATAGCTGTCTCCAGTGTCGCACGCCAATTTGGTTGAGGTCCTTCTCCACCTGGGTGTGCCACCTTAAACGCGGGCGTCCTCTGTTGCCACGGGTTCGGAGTTAAAGACTCTTCGGGTCGGAGCTGAGTTGTCCATACGCTCTACATAGCCTTGCCATCTTAGGCGTTGGATCCGAAGACGCCTGACTAGACTCATGTTGCTGTACAGCCCGTACAGTTCGTGGTTGAATCTTCTCCTCCAGAAACCGTCAACGCAAACAGGACCAAAGATCGAACGCAGAGCTTTTCTCTTGAAGATACCAAGGATTTTCCTCATCCGCTTTTGAGATTGTCCATGCCGCCGCGCCGTACAGCAAGACTGGGATGATCAAGGTCTTGTATAAAGTCAGCTTGGTCCGTCGAGAGATGGCTCTACTCCTCAGTTGCCTCTTGCGCCCATAGAAACAGCGGTTGGCAAGAGTTACGGTACTGATGCTGTTTGTACTGCTTACTGCGGAGCCGAGGTAGACGAAGTCGGTTTTTTCTAGTACATAGGAAAAGAGACTTTTCGAGTTTGTAGAGAGACCTGTTGAGGCTTCACTTAGTTTTTCAATTGCAGAAATAAAATGTCGCAGTTTGTGATGGCGAGTGTTCATTATTATGACGCATTAAACATACTTAAGGAGTTTACATGTTTTGTGTTTCTTTAACCTAGGTTCTTCGTACAAGTGGACACATTTAAGCAATGTTCTGTATTCTGATGTTACTATGCCTATTGACTGTTAAGACTCACGAAGACGATTTCTGCGCCAAAAATTAAGTCAAGTCGGATAATGAATTCAATGCCATCGGATCACTGCATGGCTTGTTTACAACGAATTTCCAGTTATAGAGACAGGGAAGGGAAGGAGTCTATTGTTCTTATTTTTACTGAGGATATAATGAATGGCGGTTTTAAGATCAATTGTGCCCTTTTAATATCTTTGCTTTCTTAAGAGTTCTCGACTAACGACTAACGACTGGATGGCGCAGTTGGTAGAGTGTCTGCCCATAGTTAGCGGGTTCCCCAGTTCGAGTCCCAATGAAAGCAAAGTTTTTAAACTTTTACTGGTTTTCAAATCTGGTCCAGTCACCATTTGCCGGTGGGATCAAATTGACGGCACTATCACTGGAGTGGTCTACCGGTGGAAGTAGTCTAACTCTGGGTATCACAATGGACCAATATGGTCTAAGTGTGCTGGTGAATGCACTAGCAGCCCCCCTACCTAACCTAACCTAACCTTAAGAGTTCTCCTCACATGCAGTTTTTTTCTGAGTTGGATTGAGGGTTATGAAGCCAGTTTCCTCTGGGAATGTGAATTGATCCAAGTAGCTTTAATACTTTCTCTGATATTAGGTATATCGCAGTACATATTCTATAATTTCATAAGATTCTACACATCTTCTTCTGATACTCCTAGTTTCCTTAGGAGTCTAGTTCTGATCTGATCGGACTATCTAAGTCCTTCCAAAATATTTTTAACCCTCGTTTTGTGGCGGTACTGTTCGAGGTTTACCTGAGCCTTAGACAACAATTTTTTCCAACTGACGCGATGTCTGGCTTTGAGGCGTTCGAATATGCTTGTGCTATGTGGAGGAGAAAGCAGGTTTTTGCTAACAGAAGTAAGCGCAGATAGCATAAGCCGTCGTATCAATGCTTGAAAATTCAAAACAATCTGAAGTTAGTTATTGTACTCTTGCGAGGGATATCGAATTAGTCCGTCCACGGTCAAAACGCTACTCACTCTCGAAAACGGGGAGAGGGGCCTCAAAGCGTCGCCTCGTAGATCAGGTAGACACACGTCGTGCGAACACCGATATTCACTTGTCACACAGTCAGTGCGAAACCCGATGTGCACACAACGTAAAAATGCAAGCGATGCATTTGTCTGCCGAATCACTCACGTAAAGTATTTTGTGAATACAATTACGTAGACGACACTTTACACCGCAGTACCTTCTTCCAATGTAGGCTATATACCACCGATCAGATGACTACGACGACATATATTTTGGCCAGACCTGTGTTCACCTTCGTTTACTGTAGGTAGATAATAAGTTTTCCAGGAGTAGATCATGAGATTCTGTGTTTTCACAGTCGACTAAGATTATCTTGGACATTTCGGCATTTATGTTTGTACATGAATTTCCTGATTCTGCTGACGTCTATTTTGGGTATGTTCAATAATTCTCTCAGGGACTACATGTACATATTGTTAGACTTCGTTTTGTGAAGAAGATTAGTTGCGGGCAGATATAGAGAATATGAGAAGGAAAGAGTTTCCACCTCATTCTCATTCATCTACCGTCTGGCGAATTCGTTTGAAAGATGACTTAATCTTGCGGCATATACTCATATCGTGCAGTGGTCTGTAAAAGAGCCTCTCATTAGGTTACGAACGTTTCTCCAGTGTACCCAGATTGGGCCCTATGTGATATTCAGCGGATTGAATTACTCCTGAAATCAATTGGGGTTGCTGATGTCATTCAGTGCTCAGGTTCTTTAAAAACTATCCCCTTAGATTTGCGTTTCCTCAATTAGACAGAGCACTGTACGGGAGAGGTGATGACATTCTCTTTAACTGTGGCTGTCAAGGTATAACTGCAAAGTAGATTGCTATGACGTCGCCGATAGGCCTCAGTGCTGGCTTCCTTAGTCTGAGACGACAGAGCGACCATTTAAGATACAGTGTTGGCAATATTCCTTAGTTTTACGGCAGGTGGTGCCTTCTGACCATTTGTTTGATGGAAGGCTGTAGGGCGTAGGGTGGATCTCGTCTTGTCTCATATCGTCTCGGTGAGAGAGAAGAGATTATTCCTACCTCACGAGTTCATAGGCACTAAAATCGCCACTTATGTCACAGATTCCCGGTACCTTAATAATCTTCTATTATCAGTCATCTCATTCAGAGATCATCTCGTTCAGAGAAAGCCGGCGATATGAGTTAAGGGAAATACCATGTTACTCATGATCTACATCTCCTTCCAGATGTACCGCAACGTTTCACAAGTCTTGTTCTTAGACATAAAGATTGGTGTGCTGTAATTTATTCAGCTTCGGAGCGTACGTTATTTGTCACGCTTGAAACATTTGAATTCTCACCACCGTCAAGTTGTATCGGACAGGCTCGAAACTAGTCTCGTTTAATTGCAAAGAGCTTTCGTTTCCAATTCAACGAGCCTTCAATTTAAATTCGATGGTGCAGGGTAACAAGAATTGCAATTAAGATAACTCGCATAAATAGACGCCCATCAACTTAGCATGCAAGACTGAAAAGTAGACCCGACTATTCGCTCCAAGTTCATCGCGGGTTAAACCGGTTATTTCCAAGTCCATAGTCCAAGTCCAGCACTGAGTAAAAGTTCAGAACACTGATCGAATTTTAACTAGTTTCACTATTTTAGAGTACGTCACAGTCTATATCGAATGTGAAACACTTAGTGTCTTAAACCGCTCATCAAACTTGTCAACTGAGGTGTTACGTGAATTGAGTGCACAGTTGGTGGCGCAGCCTTGACAATCTACACTTTGTTTTGCGTACCTCAATTTCAACAACAACAATTCAATTTGCGAGTTGGAAGTAAAATAAACAACATTGAACAAGGTAAAAGTAAAGGTCGATGCCATTATTAGTTGTGGAGTTTTCTTCGTGGGGTGCTGCAGTTCTGAGGAAAATGGGCTTGCATGTGGTGAGTGGAATTAACTTCGCACAAGTGAGGGGAGTTGTTGCGGTATCGAGCAATCATATCGCTAAAAATGCAACACTTTCAGTGGAAAATGGTTGCGTAATATAAGAAAACAATAGTGCTCGCATTTCCAATGACTTTTTTTTGTTGATTTAACCCACAAGCGTAAGTTCACCACCAACTGGTATCTCCTGTGTGGTGAAGTTTGATAAGCTTTTCTGCGAAAGCTTTGTACTCTGCGAGCATTGACCGTGACTCGTGAGAGATCGTGCCGTGAATTTCAAAGTGATTGTGGCCCGGGATCGAACCTCCACTTTGAGCGCCGGGCCCAAGAACTTTAGCCGGGACCATGATGTTGCGAAATTAACGATCTAGGCAGCTTTGTATCGTCCGATGGAGGAAAGGATCTGGACGTTAATATCAGAATAGGTAAAGCCCGCAGCGCCCTTGGAATGTTGTCTTCAGTATGGAACTCATGTCAAATATCCCTACGGACCAGACTAAGGCTCTTGTCAAATCCGTACTGCTGTATGTCTGTTGGTAGGTGAGTAACCAACAGACATACAGTGCCTGTTTGACAGGAGCCTTAGTTTGGAAGGGCTGCTCTTGGAGTCACCAGCACTCTAAGACAATATTGGTCCATTGTGATACCCACAGTCAGACGACGACCAATGATTGACCACTCTAGTGACAGTGCTGTTAATTTTAAACCAGCGGGAAAAAAGCGCATTAACTTTGCTCTCAGTGGGATTCGAACCGGGGAACGCACTAACAATGGGCAGGCACTAAACCTACTGCGCCATCCAGTCGTATCGTACGTCGTTTGTCTGTGAACCATGGAATGTCTCTACCTCCATCTCGAGAAGATATGCCGCTGCCTTCGATACATTCTTAAGATTGTTCTTAAAATTGTATCAAACCAAGAATTGTGGCGCACAGGGGTTCAAAAGCTTTAAAGGGCGAAATTAGGCAGCGGAAGTGGGGCTGGATTGGTCGCACGTTGAGAAGATCAAACGATAACATCGCGAAGCAGTCCTTCCAATGGAATCATCAAGGTACACGGTGAGTTGGCAGAGCAGGAACTACTTGGAAATCAACAACATTGGCCGAAGCAGCAACACAGCGTAAAAAGTGGCCACAGCTGAAGTATCTGTGGGTTGCCGTGGCTCAGTAGTTAAGTGCGTCGTCTCCTAAGCAGAGGATGCCAGGCTCGATACCCGAATTTACCACCTTTGATAATTCACGGCCCCACCTCTTTCGAGTCACTGACAATGCTCAACGAGTATTCTTGTCTGGAAAAAGCTTCTCAACTTCGCCGTTCGGAGTCGGCAATAAGCTGTAGGTCCCTTCGACGCGTGAGAGAACAATAGCACGCACAACACGAGTGGTTGCTGAGAAGCTAGGCTCTGGCCCTCTAAGGGCTGTAGCGCCACCCATATTATTATTATAGCTGAAGTATCTGGCCGCCCTGTGACCCACCCGGCGTTGAAGGACTCATATATATGATGCTGCGACGTCCATGGTTGTGATTAAATCACGAACGGCAACTTATCCGAGCAGTCTTTACTAAGCCGAGCTCTTCCGGTTGCTTAAAAAAACGCCTCAACACATTCTCCTGAAGCAGTTGCAGCCTGAGATCTGAAGCGAATACAGTCTACAACATATTCCTCATCAGCTAGCTCTGAAATTAAGTCGATATCCAATTTTGGTCGCCATCCCTATCAGAGAGAGTGGTCTTCTTTGGACAAGTGTTCTCGAACCATCCAACTATTCGCAACATCGCATCTAAAAAATTGTATGCCATCGCTTTTGCACCGTCCTCAAGTGCTTGGCAAAAAAGTGTGCTTCTATTTTCTAGTTTTCTTCTTATCTAATCGCGCAAAGCACCCACAGTCGTCAGAGTCAGTCAGAGATAAGTTAAGAAAATGAAATAAAAGCCTGATCGTTCAAATTGATAAGTCGCCGCCCGGTCGGAGAAAATTGATAAAGAATTCCACAAGATTACAGGAAAAAAAACCAAGACTTTCACAAAACAATGGACTTTAATTTAAGACAAAAACACTTGAACTTAATTCTAAGAGATGAGCTGCGACAATATCCAGTATCCGGATGCGTTAACAAGGTCCCGATCGCATTTGCCTCAGACTGCGACCCTGTCTGCTAAGCTCGCGACTCGCACAATCGAACATGCACTTGTTTCCATATGTCACCTTATCGGATCCACACACTGGCTGGTAGTGTCTGGGGCAGGGGCAAACAGCTTCGGCGCCACCGAACGCAGCCAACGCCACAAAGAGCGCGACAAATAAGGCGAAGAGTTTCATGGTATTTGACAAAAGTTGAACGCGTGTCTTCACTGAACGACAGAATCGAACTGACTGAATATGTCGAACTGCCGAGGGAGTACTTAAATAATGTTTTTTTTTTGTTTGTTATCTTATCGGCAGGTAAGGAAATGAATGATGAATTTTTATTAATCGATTTACCGTGCGCTCGACGTTGCGTCAGTGGGCTTGTTGGATGGGTCTGGAGAAACCCCTTGGGGAGTTACATGGCTTATGCCGGCATGCAGTGTATTGCTAATTGCTGCTCGAGTGAATTCGCAAATCGCATCTTCTTTCATTTATTGTTGCACATTAGTGGGGGGTTTATTTGGTGAAAAGAAACAACGCAAACAGTTCTGTGGGGGTTGGGTTTGTGTACACATTGCTTCGCTTTGGGGAGGTAAGTTGTCAATGTCATTTAAAATGTGTGGTTTTCTTTAAATAAGACGCAGATATTAACATCTGTGTCCTTTTCTGTTTGATTTCCTCTCTCTCTCGAAAATCTTACTTGTTCAAGGTTTAACGCAATGACTTCCGGAGTGACGGTATAAATGTTGGCTTCAATTGGAGCATGTCAAAGGGAGTCGAGATGAATTATTCCAGGAAGTATACCTCTCAAGCCCGGTACCTATAGAACAAATTAAACATGCCATTCTATTTGTTAGAGTAAAAATAATCAACGCCCAAAAGCAACTACTTATAGGGTAGTAAACAACCCTAATTCGATCCCCCTCCCAATAGCGAGCCCCCTTCATGAATTTGGTCCAAAAGCTAAGCGGCTCCTTTTCAGACAATAACGGTTTTTTAACAGAAAATATCAGTCATATCTTTTCTCTGTATCATTAATTTATTATTTCAAAAGCAGAAGTAAGAAAAAGTAGTTATTTATTAAAAAATGAGGGAATCCAATAACGAGACGGGGGGCTCTTTATTAGGTTAACAAAAAATAATCAAGTTCCAGTAACGAGCCCGGCCAATTTTCAACCAAAAATTTAAATAAGCTTTTTTATTTCGATGGACTTTTTTACTAATTGCATTTCTGATTAATGTGTTTATGCAACATGAGATAAGTATTTAAGTATATTAATTCCAAGCTATGCTACAAAAATCTTAACATATAGAAATAATTCCATTTGAACTATAAAAGTCTGATTAGATATGTTTTCACAAGCAAGACAATGCAATTTTTGTCCGACCATACTACATTGATCGTCTTAGATTCAAGTTCAAATAAAAAAAAGTATTTTCTAAGAACCAGTCAACAGGCACACAAACTTTTAATGTTTACATATGAAAACATTTACGTTTCCGAATTTTAGGTGTCTTATTTGTTGTTGTTTCGTACAGCATCGTATAGGACAAGCTACCAATTTTTTTGAATACTTTATAATTATGTTATACTTTTTTTAACGTGTATAAGTATTTTAATAATTAATAGTACAAATTAAATTATATTTTGGATCTATATTGGATTTTTTCATTCCTTCCGTTTCTTATTCATTTAAGACCCATTGAAATACCAACGAGAAAAGAATGGACGCAAAAAGAATATATAACTTTATTAATGTTTTTATTTTATTTTTTATGTTTTTGACTGCTGTTGGTAATTTTTGTTATGAATTTATTAAATGATATGTTTTTCTTTTTTACCTTTTAAATAAATTTACTATAAAATAACGATGATTTCTTTTTGCTCTATGATTTATACGGGGGGCTCGTTATTGGAACGCTTAGGAACACGGGGGGCTCGGTACCGGCGCATGTCTCATTTTCTACTTTCTTTAAATTTATTATATATACCAAAGTTATTACTTATACCAAACAGTAATACATCAAGCTGTCTAGAAATATTCTAATTGTTTTGATTCATCTAAGTAATTGATTTTAAGAGAACAACGAACTCGAAACTTTCCTTGAGGAGGCTCGTTATTGGGTAGTTTGCCCTATACAGTGGCGAGCAAAACTGGATATATAATTTCAGTTTTTGTAGTTTTTTATTACTACATTTTTTTCCTTGCGGCGGAGTTGATTGAAATTTTCAGTTTCCCTCGAATTGGAACTTGTTGTTGATTTTGACTCGTAAACTTTGGTGACTGTAGAAGTCTATAATTCTGCAGTTCAGCTTTTATGTTCCTTGCGGAAATTTAATCGGGCCTAAATTTTGTCTTATATTTTTATATTTTTCTTCCGAAAGTGCTGATGTTTTTATACATATTTTATAGTGAAGACCAGAGTCCTATCGCATAATGCAAGCAGTTGCTTTCGGTGATTTGAGATCAGCTTTTGCCATACGATCTTAAGAAGGTGAGGGACAATAGTTTGGGCACTCACCTTTATTATGGCCGTTCTCAATTAGTTTCCACTTTTCGTACGATAATATGTACGGTGCGGTGATGGTATGTATGTGTTACGTCCCATGATTAAAGACATTTTTGAGACAGCAAAAACCTTGTTGTTCTCAATACTTTAAATATTTCCTTATAATATTTTTCTTTTAAATTTAAAAATAAAAAGTTAATTTTTTAACTAGAATGTCCCTGTTACCGCGCAATGTGATACCATGATTAGAGTGACGTAATGTATCACAAAATAAGATACCCGATTAGGTCTAACGGCACAAAAGAATAAAGAAAAAATTATAACGTGCAAGACTGAATACATGGGACCCGCTCGATTTGTATCTTATTCCAGCCGTTGTAATTGTACTCCTCCTCCATCTTTTAGTAATTAAATGCGTAAATAGCTCTGGAAATTTCAATCAAATCCGTCTTAAGGAAACAACTTTATTGGTGAAAAACCACAAAAACTGAAATTATGTTTCAGTTCTAGTTTTGCTCGTCACTGTACGTAGAAATCAATCAAAATGTGTCACTTGTGACACAGAAGTGTGTTGGTTTTGTCAAGAGAGCATTAATTCGGAAATGACACGTCTTAGAATGTGCCAGGTCTCTAAGGAGCATCATGAGCAAGGAATTGAAATCCTAAAAATAGTCGTACTCGTCTGTTTTTTTGTTTTTTTTTTTAACTTACTCTGATGTTTTTTAAACGAATGGTCTTAAACTTGTGCTTAAAACATTTAAGGTTTTTTTGTAATAAACTGTTTCATTTTAGTTTTATTGGATGCTGATATAAAGACCAGGATTTACTGTTCAATATAGAAGTTAACATGAATTTGCACATGTAGGGTGGCCAGTAATTTATGCATAAAGTTTGTTTTTCTAGAGTCAGAAATTTTGCATTGGCAACATTGTTCTTTCATTATACATTGTTCTGTGCAGAAATGAAGTATTACAGAGATAGCCGACTTCACAGCTAATTGCCCCCTAGTCCAAGTCCGACCACGAATTTGAGTACTTTTTGAAAGATACTCATGCATTTTTGACGGTTATTCACGAAATAACATAAATGCCATCCTCTGATTGGTCAATTAGGTTTAAGAAGTTATAAACAGAAGTTGTCAAACATTTTAAAGGGCAAGAGAGATAGAAGTCGGCTGTCTTTGTAATACTTCATTTCTGGTTCGATAATAGCTGATATGACACTTCTCGGTTGTTGTGAGCTTAGCTTGGTATGAAAATTCATCATGAATAGTCATCGTAACTTACGCACGAGCCTAAAAATTGTAAAAAGCATGGTTTAATTCGCTAAACTCAAACTGAAGCCATTCTCGACACACCATTACATTCAGAAGTCACTTTTCGGTGCGCTATTTTTTGGTGGGTAAAATCACTGGCAAATCATCATCATTTTTTGACCCGCATGTTCCATTATAGTGGGAGTAGCTGTAAACTACGCACGGGGGATCTCCCGGTCATTCGATACTTCGCCATTAACTCTAAAACCGGGCCAGTTTTTGGACTTGGTTTTTCGGATGGTATCGATTTAGGGCCCGCCTAGAAAGTCGTTATGATGGGGACTTATGAGGCACGTGACCAACGTTAAGCTCCTTGTCTATTAACACGCTTTTACCCCATCCGATGTGTGATTCCCTCAAGAGCACGAAGAAATCTTAGCAACTAGTATTCACGAACTTATTCTTTCAGTCACTATCATCAAGATAAAAAAGTTACAGTCAGCAGCATGAAAGCATTATTACTGATGTTTTCGTCTAACACTTAGACTTGGAAGCTAATATGCGACCCTTAAGTTGGGTTAAGTAGGTGGCTGTAAGCGTATTCACTAGCACACTAAGACCATATTGCTCCATTGTGATACCGTCAGACAACTACCACTGATTGACTACTCCAGTGACAGTGCCGTTAATTTAATCCCAACGGCAAATGGTGGACCAGATTTGAAAACCAGGTAAAAGCGTATTAACTGTGTTTTCGGAGACCCCGATGACCAGGGCTAGGCACTATACCAACTGCGCTATCCATCTGTGAAAATTGGACCTTTAGATGTACACGTCAGACGCGTCATATTGCAACGTCAATGCCACAACGTTATCTGTCAAATGAATTCAATTTCTTGGATAAGCCCGTTTTCTTTGATTTATGTCAGTTTAAAGTTCTCCTCGTGTGGGTTGATGTGCCGCAGAGGTTGTCAGGTTCGATCCACGACTGTACCAACTTTCAAACCACCAAAATCTTCCCGAATTTCGCAGTATAGCACAGAAACTGTAAGTTCCTTCGACTTGTGAAAGAACAACAGGACGGCCAATACGAGTGGTAACTAAAAGCTGGGTTCAGATCCTTCCGGACTGTCACGCCACCCGTATAATTATTATTATTTCTTATCTAAAAAAAACATCCTTTATAACTCTGATACAAGTTAAGTTAATAAGCGCGAGGTTCACGGAATAAATTAAACATTAAACATACCTTGCAAACCAGGCGTATTTCTCCGACACTCAAAACGGGGTTCAATCAGTCGATAAAGGCCGATTACTCTCTCCATTTGCGTGCGTCTCTTTAAATCGGCTGTACTGTGTGCCTTGGATCCGTAGATGCCACGATAGGTCTATGGCTATTATCGTCGCTTTTATTTATCTTTTGAATCTTTTCCTCTAGACACTTATCAGAGCTATGTGTGCACTTATATTTCCAAAATTCCAAAGGCCCTTAAGCCTGCTGCGACAGTTTAACCTGCGAAACCCTGACTTATACACCAGACTTGTGAGCACTTTGCCAAGTTTATAGATACTTTGCGAAGCAGGCCCATCTTACAAGCCTTTGCTGGGCAGTTCTGTGTCCCATTTTGATGTGATATTCTGACGGTATAAATATTTTTGGGCATTCATAGATTTTACCACAGTATGTGCAACTTTTCTAATAGCAATAACATTGGCCTAGCTTCTAGAGCAACTATTATTGGTCAATCGCGACCCCGGACGAACTACGGATATATACCGACTTCGAACGGCTGAGCCGGCCTTTTTCTAGACAGAAACACTCTTTGAGCATTATTAGTGAAGCTAAAGACATGAATTATGAAAGTAACTCAATCCGGGGATTGAACCCTCGCGCTGGACACTTCGTTTTTTATTTTTGTTATATTTTTTTTCTCTTTAGACAAAAAAAAACACATTAGCTTGAATATGTAACAATTGTGTTCATTTAAACCCATGGCCCTATGTACTTCAATAAGCTACGTTAGATGTACCTTCCCATTACCGCTGACTTCGCCCCCACTTTCTTTAACTCCTTGTTAAGGCTCTCTAATTTTTTGCAAATAGTTCGGACCACATCGGCGTACGTAGGTTATAAAAGCAGAAAATTATCCCTTAAGTCTTTTTCTTCATCAGTTGATCTGATCCACATTTAAGCAACCTCTCTACATGGTATAGGGGCTGCTAGTGCATTCATCAGCAAACTTAGACCATATTGGTCCATTGTCATACCCATTGTCAGACTACTACCACTGATAGACCCCCCCAGTGATAACGACGTTAATTTGATCCCAACGGCAAATGGTGATTTGACCAGATTTGAAAACCAAATCAAAGCGTATTAACTTTGCTTTCACTGGGATTCGAACCGGGGACCCCGCTAACCAGGGGCAGGCACTCTACCAACTGCGCCATACAGTCGTCCACTTAAGCAATAACTTTTATCTTACATCGTATTTTATATCCCCTGAAAAAATGAAAAGGGATGATAAGTGATGAGCGACGTGTATCCTTCCATGGTGAACCTTGAGACATTTGACAGAGGATCGACTAAGCAAACCCAATCATACATTCAGTCAGGAACACTTTTGGTAGATTTTATACTTGGGTTGAGAGAATGTGACTCTCTTGGCTAAAAGTGACTGGAAGAACTTAAGGAAACTTCCAGAAACCACAAAATTAGAGCATACATTTCGGCGCCGGTAATTAATGTTACGTTTCAACTGACCCCAAACCGCGAGGTTCGGATGAAATTTTATTAAAACCTCAATAGACCGTTCCCACCGAGGCTGAAGTGGTTTCGCTCGCAATTTTCGAGTCACTCGCTCTCAATGGTTTACTGCCCGCCAAAACAAATGTCATATATATGCGAAAATGAACCACAAAAGGATAGAAATTCACGCTGTAGGCTTGTTCGGTTTGACTACCTCTTCTGGAGGGATGAATTCAAGGGGGCTGCAACAAGGTTTATTAGAAACCGCGAGGTTTGCAGACCCCGAAAATATATGGCGAAACCTGGTGGGTTCGGAGAAAATTAATGAAACGTATTGGTTCCGTTTGGTGAAATGTTTAAATTTATGTGACAATACTCCTGACAGGGTAGTGAAACATGAATTGAATAGGTCCTACAATATTCGATAGTGGACAAGACGGTACTATAGGTGAACTCAACCCCCTTTGACGCAGTGCAGTCCAGCACAATCGGACGAACCTGAAGGCAGTTCATACGGGTCAGAACAATACTTTCATTGCTGCATTCGTTATGTTGTTTAGTAAAAATGAGTTGCGGCTTGAAGATGAGCAACAGGGCATATTATATATTTTAAGAGCAATTACTAGTGCCAGCTTAGGTTCTTCTATTGAATCGGTTTATGCTTGAAACAAAGTGCTGCATTGGTGCTACCGTCGAGTTACGGTATGTGAGTGCAACCTAATACCACGTAATAGTGCAGTCTCTGCCAAAAAAGTGTGCGTTCTGTTGACGCAGACCTTACAAATTGACTGACTGATTATTTGTGTGTCAATTGACATTTGACAAATACAAAAAATTGCTGATAACTTGGGATCGCCATTTCAAAGTATACGTTGACGGACTACCTACGTAATGCTCAACGTCGTCTTCAACTTCATTTCGTTTCTCGCATTAACACCACCTTCCTGTGGTCGCACAATGCACCCACAGTCGATTACATTTATCAAATTTACAGATAAGTTAAGATAAGCAAATAAAGGAAAAAACGCGAAATTAAGCCTCTTGCATCAACTTGATACGCCGCCGCCCAGTCAAATAAAATTGATTAAGAATTCCACCAGAAGATAGCAACTAAAACCACAAGTCTTTCACGAAAAAATAATTTTAATGATCTGATGTAAGACAAAAACTCTTTAATTAAATTCTAGCAGATTGGCTACAACAATATCCAGAATCCGGTTGTGTTAACAAGGTCCGGATCGCATTTGCCTCAGACCGCGACCCTGTCTGCCAAGCTGGGTAATCCTGCAATTGAGCTCGCACTTGTTTCCATATGTGACCAGATCGGTTCCACAAACTGGGTCGTATTCTCTAGTGCAAATGCAAATATCCTTAGCGCTACTAAAGGCAACCAACGCCAAAAAAATCACGGCAAAGAAGGCGAAAATCTTCATCTTGTTGTACTTGAACGCTTGTCTTCACTGAACGACAGAATTGAAGTGACTGAGTGTGTCGAACTGCCGAGGGAGTACTTAAATATGTTTTGGAACAATCTTATCGGCGGGCAAATGGAAATGAGTCATTTGTTCAAAATCATTGATTAACTGACCTAACAGTAGGAGTCGATTGCGGGTGAGATGTGGTTGGAAATGCCCCTTGGGGAGTTCCACTAGATTGCTCATTGCGGGTTTAGTGTATTTGCAAATCACATCTCCTTTCTTTTACCATTGCACATTAGTGTGCTGCCAGTTATTTCAATGATTGGGGTTTACTAACTCACTTATCTGGCCTGCGACCATGGAGGGTCTGATCTTGGGGAGGTTGTTGGTTGGAAGTGACTTGGTTCTTGAATATGGGTAAGTAATGATCAGGCTTGTGCCCTAATGCTGACGAATAGGTGTCTTTATCGTTAACGGTCCCCTGCACGTTACATCCAGTCATCAAGACCAATCTGTCCACGATACGCGACTGGAGATTCGGTCATCCTCCCCTTCTCGGAATGGCATTTTTGGATTCGAAAGCCCACTCGGCCAACACTGCAGCTTGCATGTGGCCGATCGAGGGCAGTCGACGGATGTTTGCCTTCGAGACCGCATCCACTGCCTTATGTATCTCATAGAGTTCACAGTTGTGCCTCTTAATATTAAGCTGTACAGATAAAGTAGTTATTATTTAAATGCATGGATTTTTAGTTTAAGTCGAAAGACATAGGATAAGATTAAGTTTAGCTTAGAGTGCTCGCCGAGGGCCAATAAGTTATATATATAGTAATACTGTTCGCCCAACTAGTTTTAAGCATTTTTGTCTAGTATGTAAGTTTGTTATGAATTTGAAATAAAAATTAAAAAAAAAAAACAGTTGTGCCTCTTTCCGCGGAGTTTCATAAATCTTTGTAGCATACTTATAGGCTCCGAGTTAGCAAACATAGAAACCGATCAAATCGATTAGTCCGGTCATGTAAGAGTCGACTTAATCGTTGGCTGCGTGATTCACAGACTTCGTATTTGTGAATTGACTTTAACTAAACATCGCAATTCAAACAGTCTAAGGTCGATTCTCTCAATCGCCAGTCATCTACTAAGCCAGTTTAGCCACTTTAGTTTGTCCGAAGTTGCATGTCTGCAAGCTTCGTTTCTTCCAACTTCCATTCATGCCTGAAACACAATACCGCATTGCTTCAAGTGTCGGCTTTCAAAATAACCAATCATATGTTATTGTTACTTTTTACATTTATTTTGAAAATGGGAGGAATGCCATAAGACGTAAGAGTGAACTGTCTCGGACACCTGAGTCCGAGTACAAGAAGTACTCTCGCAACGATTTCTTGTACAACAGGGCTAACGTGCAAAGAGTAGACAATTTTAGAATTTCACTAACGCGACGACACATTGCAAGGAGTATGATGTCTACCAACAGTCTGATCTTCGGGGCTTATTACCCGAACTTTATGTATGATGAGAGGCCGGCTTTATTCCACCTGAGGCTTTTCTCTATTTCGAGATTCATTAAATCTGATTCAGGACATGAATGGATGTCCTATAATCTTCCACGCTGCACGCCGAACAGTTAACAGGCGACTCCACTATGAATCGGATATCGCTCTTGAACACGAGGAACAACTCCGGTTCAGTAGAGCGATCCCCGATCGAAATAAGAGAGAGAGTGCAAAGGAACGGCACTTCTTTTGGTGGTTACACCAGAACCAGTCTCGCCATCGCTAGCGAATGATCTGATAGTCAGTCTGTTGGACGACAGCCCACTTAAATAGATTTAAGTTAGGTTAAGTTAGATTAAGAAAAAAAAATGTGTACAAAGGCGTGTAGATTATATGTGTGAAGCATATAAATAACGTACACGCCCTTGCCCCCCCGCAAAGTCCGAATATCAGCAAGGTATTCCAGAAAGTGATAAATAGAGTTCTGATCAACTGGACTAAGGACAAGAATATAATTCCGGATAAGCAATCCGGTTTCAAAGCGGGGCATGACACTGTTCATGCTGCGTCGAAACTGGTGTCGGATATCCAATGGAACAAGAGCCAGAAACAATGTACGGGTGCCTTCTTGATTGACCTGGAGAAGGCCTTCGACACTGTATGGTTAGAAGGTCTTTTCTACAAGCTCGATCGGCTAGGCAATAGCGAACCACTACTGTACCTACTCTGTAAAATGCTTACCGGTAGACGGTTCGTAGTCAAGAATGGCAACGTGACCTCCAGAGGGTTATTTGAGGTAAAAAATGGTCTCCAACAGGGTGCCGTTAATTCGCCGATTCTGTTCAACATTTACTTGAGCGATCTGTTAAGTTCTCTTCCTCATGCAATTGCGTATGCCGACGACTTGATCGTGTACAGATCAGGCAAAAAGATCGAGGAAATCACTACTCTCACGCAGGGTGACATCGATTCATTCACGAGAAGTTCCGATAACTGGAAGTTGAGTATCAACTTCCGGTAGTCCGAAACCATTCTGTTCAGAACGCCGTTGTATAAGGCCTCGGCGGATACGAAAAAGAATTGGCGAAAGTTCTCAATCATTGGAAGACACGGGGAACCACTGGCGCAAATGACTGTAGTCAGATACCTGGGGATACCTAGATCAGTATCTATATTTTAACAAACAGGTAGATGCTGCTGTGGCCAGAGCCCGACACTTTTGCCCTTACAAAAAGACTGTTTTCAACAGCCAACTCGATGCGAAGGTCAAGGTTATCTGCTACATGGCCCTCATCCGGCCAATATTCACCTATGGCTGTCCCGTGTGGTTCAACGTGAGTGCAAGCTTGATGGAAAAGATTCGGTTGATTGAGAGGGCTTGTCTTAGGGCTTGCTTTCGAATTTATCGAACTCCAGAGTCCGAGTACATAAAATTCTATTCCAATGAGGTCTTATACAACAGGGCAAACCTGATAAGAGTGGACAATTTCCTGTTGAAGTTGATTCGAGGTTATACTGCTAGAGCGATGAAATCTTCCAATAACTTGATCTCAGGGGCTTACTACCTCAGTCCAGAATACCACGAAAAGGTGCGCCACAGTGGCTTCGTTCCCCCAGAAGCTTTTCTCCATTTAGATAAGTACGGCCTATTACAAGATATGTATGCGGTACCTCTCATTTTTCACATAGCCAGATCAATTGTGGATGGGCGACTCAACCACGACCGTTCCGTCGCACAACGAGTTGAGGAGGGTCTCCTCCGGTTCAGTACGGCGATATCCAGCCGAGACATTCGGGATGTTCCAAGGCTAAATATTTTGGTGGCTGGGGAGCGAGGGAACTTCAGCGTACATATATATATATATATGTGAGTATAACAATATACATGCATGTATATATATGTGTATGTAAGTTCCGTTAAGGTAGTTTTAGGTTTTTTAAGGTAGTATGTAAGATAGTATATAAGTTTTAAGCAAAACAGTTCTGACATCAAGTTTTTTCCATAATTTTCTTAATATTAAGCTGTACATGTAAACATTCATTGATGCCATATATATTCATCATTAGGATGAAAGACATAGAATAAGGTTAAGTTTAGCTTAGAGTGCCCGCCTAGGGCCAGTAAGTTATAAGTAGTAACAATGTACGTACAACTAGGTCTAAGCATTTTTGTCTAGTATATAAGTTGTTATGAATTCCACAATAAAAATGAATTAAGGTGAAAATGACCCCGGAAATGTCACGAACATAGTGTAAGGTAGTTTAAGTTTTATTAGGGTTAGGGTTTAGTTAGAACTTAGGTTTAGTTAGTTTTAAGAAAATCAACGCCAAGTTTTTCTTGGCCAGTAAGAACAAACAATAAAGATTGTCCATATGGACTGCAAAAATACAGATATTAGTAGTAGACGCAGAAAGGCAAATAGATAAGTAAGTTTAGATTATTTTAGAGCACCTGCGAAGGGTCAGTAGGATAGATTTTAAGAACATGAATTGTTTAGATATTATGATAGATTTAATCATTTTAAGAATCATGAATTAAAAAATAATAGTGAATTTTAAAGTTAAGTTAAAAAGTGAACTGTCTCGCAATTTTTCTTAAGCCCATGTTAGACGATATGTGGGAAAGCAGCTTTCAGTTGGCACTTTTATTAAAAATGTACAGTTGTTTTTACAAGCTGAGTGTTTTCAGTGTCAAATGACATTTTGGAAAATGAAAACGAGTGACTAAAATTATTTTAATTTGATATCATGAATTTGAGAAATGAAAACCATTTCCAGTAGGTCTGAAAGGCAAGCTTCCATAACGGGGAAAGGCTTTCAAGAAATCCCATCTAGAAGGGTTACCAAGTTTCAGAAGTCAGCACTTAAAACCTGGACCAAGAGAAGTGGGTACCATGGATCTTTATGACTTGGGCAGTAGTTCCTTGGAATCTTCCACCTGGCCACAGTCCCTACAGATTTTTGCACTAGTGACGCGAATTTTATAAAGATGGAGTTTCCCTAATTCTAACATTCCCTAAATCGAAACTCTGTCTAACTCGAACTTTTTCCCCACATTTTACATACATTTCCCTCAATTTACCAAACCTGACTCAAAGTCCAACTCTCTCTACCTCGAAGAAATTACGGTAACCTGTGACTTAGGGGGTGTCCACAGTAATTTTATCGTCCGTGGCTTTTAAGTGTTCCACGTCAGTTTTATTGAATTCTAGATCTCCTTTGGCTCGTTTGGGATTGTGAACATTCTTGAGTGGTATTACCCTCCTGGTAGTTTCAAAACTGGTTGAATTGTTTATGTACCCATTTGTGTAGGTGAAGGTTAGTGTCCGTATTGTTGAATCCATAAATGGGGAATGGGACCAAAAAAGGGATCTCTGAGCACCTGCCATGGGTTGTACAGCAGCCTTTTCGGCTAAAATTTTAACAGTAGCCGTTTGCGAGAACGTCGTGTCATGCGATAGTAGCGCCATCAGGCGTATTCATCGCAACCACCTCGTACGAGTTGTACGAAGTTATGGCCGTAGTCAGGAAGGCCAAACTCTGTTTAATGAACTAGCTCGGCTTGACTCAGCCACCAAACGTACTGATTTGAGAAGAAGAGGGCAGATCCTCCAACGGAAGAATCAAGTCATCGCGGGCACAAGACAGTTTGGTCTTGATGATTGGAAGTAACGTGCCCAGGTCCGTCAACGATGGAAGGCAGGTGGCTATTCGTCAGCATCAGACCCCTCTTGGCCAACAAGCCTGATGATTACACACTCATCTTTAACAACCTACAGTCTTGTCCAGTCCAGTCAAATTCCTGCACCAATGACCGAAAGGCGAGTATTTGTCTCCATTGTGTGCCCAATGATTACATCAGCACACCTCACCTTAAATCATATGTATCACAAGTGAATGACATAAACTTCATGGCCCCATCAGAGTCAAAAGCATTTCACGACCGAGTGAGCACACAAAATCATCAAAAGTCCACAAAAAGTGTCTCACTCCCAGAAAAAAGTACAACGCAAAAACTACGAGTACAGTGACTCTAATTTAACTCTTCACAGAGCAATCATCTCACCGATGAAAGCTGCGGCAATTACTCACTTAGTTCAGAACGACAAGCCTTCTGCTGAGCTTAATTACCACTGGCGCGTCTGGTCTGTGTTTCTAAGTGTCATTTCCGCTTTTTTCCAAGAGAGCGCGTGCTGCCGCCCGATGATGAGCGTCGTATCTCTAATTAGGAATGTAAATACGTATGCCTGTGGATGGTGTTCACCTAGGCACCAGAGTTGCCGTTGTAATCAACCCCCACAGGCAGCCAATGCGAGTTCATAAAACGTCTCGGCGTCTGGCGGTGCTCTCAGTTTCAAATCAGCTGTCTCGATCTTCAGTCGCACTCAAGCCAGTTCGTTCCACAAACATGAAGTTCTTCGCGTTGTTCTCGATTCTTCTCATAGTGATTGTTGCGTTGGTCGCGCCATCGCAAGGCACATTCTGTCCGTGCAGTGGAGCCAAGGGAGCGGTGTGTGGCACCAATAAGGTCACCTACAACAGTCGCTGCGAATTCGAGTGCACCCAGAGGCAGTACAGGCAGCTGGGCAAGACCCTGGACATTTTGAAGACCGGGCCATGCGACAACGCATGACTGAATGACATCTGGAACATGTCTCTATAAGTGATCTTTTGCATGTGAAGTGACAATGATTGTAAGCCAATAAAAACCTATTAGCAAGCGAAGTGTTTTTGTTTTTTGTTTTCAATGGAATCAGCATAAATAGAGCCGGTTTCTTGGAATCGCTTATCACAAAAGTGGTGAAACTGTTGACGTACTATCATTTTCTTGTGTTGTTCAAATCGAGTTCTGTGAATAGTTGCTTGAGATTTTGTGGATTGTGTTCGAAGAAGAGGAGACAAATATTTATATTCAAACACGTCAGTGACGAGGTCTTGACATTTTGCACGAGCAACAGCTGACTGCTTTGTTTTTGGATTCAGCATGCGATAGCGACAAGACCGCACAAACATAGATAACCCACGTATGACCAAGCGCTAGCACGGAGTACGTTTTCGATTTATGGAGTCTGTCACCTCGCGGATGACAAAGCTTTCGCCAAATACAGGCGCTGATGAGTGATTCGAATGGATTGTGTCAATAGCGAATGCAAATTAAATTTATTTATTGAGTCAACGGGCATTGACTATGCTTGTTGAGCGCTAATTGAAGAGGCTTTAGAAATCACACAATGTAGCATTTCTAGAGGGGGACCTTTTACGATCGTTGGTTAATTAAATGGATTCAAATTTGAGTCATTTCAAAAGATTTTTTTTTCAGCACTGAAGACAAACTAAAATTAAGGGAGCATTTGTGTGGTGGTGAGGGTGAACCAATGAACTAAAAGGCTGAGGATTTTGTAATGAGGCCAAGGTTTTGTCGAAGTTATATCCCTCCCATGGTTGATGACAGTGATTTTAAAATATAGTTATGGACAAAACAAGAAGCCCATTAAAACGTTTTTATTGGCTGCCAATTAACTATTAAGCCTGGCTGCATGTTTTTCGTGGTTGGTAACGGAAACGTGTTCTTAGCAAAAGGGATACCCTGTAAGCATGGATGTATAGTATAGAGAAAATTGTTCAGTAGACAGATCGACCTGCAAATTGTGCTGACAAAATAGTAAAACCGGGGTACTTGCCTTTGATTTTTGAATTGTGGCGACTTATGTTTTATTCCATTTGTTATAATAAAAGTAGACATCTGTATTCTAAGGTGCATAGAATCATTAAAGAAAACAGGAAAAATGGTCCGAGGCGAGCACTGCACAGTAACCGAAAAAGATTTGACACTGAAACTGACGAATGAAAGATGTCGCAGCAAGAGGTGTCCAGACTTATTCTAAATCAATAACAAGTCATAAAAATCGTAAGGCCGACCACGGAAAATATATATTGTTACATAAGTGATGACTTCCCCCAGAGGCGTACCTCTAACACTCGCCCCCACACCGAAGCAAATGCGAGTTGTTGTACTCTCGCGACGCTCAATCGCTTGATCTATTTAACATTGAGTGTGCGTTGGTGGTCTCTTAGCACAATACCAGTCTCCCATATTTTCTCTCTGAGGAGATTTTGGGAAGATCGATCGAAGCCAGGCCAGTAAAAAATTATAAGCTAAAATAATAAAACGTGTTTTTCTTTTAAATACAAGAAGTACTGTATGATATAAAAGATAATAGTCAAATTAAAGGTCTGTCCAAGAAAAGCCGTCTCAAGTCAGCTGCAGAGATTAAGATTGAATTAAGCTTCCTAGTCTACGCTCTATAATTTCAAAGAAGAATTCAAGAAGGACATCTCTTCAGAAGAAGTCCCAGAGTCGCGCCGGTCCTTACTTAAAATTACAGGAAAACCCGTCTTATATTCGCAGAAGACCACTTGAATTTGACAGGTCTTTACTCCAGTGAGACAAATGTGAATTTAGTTTGATTTGGTGGCAAGCGCTATGTATGGTTTCCCAGAAATGTAGGATACAGACCGCAGCGTCTTGGAATAAAATTGAAAAAAATACATTCTGTTGTCTTTTTGTTTTGCCCGTAACTGTATCTTATATAACTAGTGAAACATGTGAAATCTCAGCAAGATTCTTTTTTTTTCCTGTATGAACATTAAAAGGTCTTTACTTTGGAATGGTTGTGTAGCAAACTAAGAAATAGTTCTTCAAATAAAAATAACACACCACTTTATTATTTTTAACTTCATTTATATTTTACATCCGCACTCACTGCTGTCTACTTTTCCAATTAAATGTTTACAATATTGTTCTCACTATGAGTGTATCGTACAGGCAGTTATTTCTTAGAATTAAGATTTTGACTTGAATTTTGCAATGTATGGCTACAGTTGGGAAGGTCTGTCCGAATAGACGAATTAATGAGAGATTTTTTTTCATGCACTATACCACGTTCTTGAACGTAATTGATGAAAAACATGTAAGAACTTAAATCGGAAATTATTTTATCATCACACATCAAACAAGATTGTTCATGTTATCCAAAGGTTAGTTTCATAGCTTGCTTAGTAATAATAATAATAACAATATGGGTGGCGCTACAGCCGGTAGAGGGCCAGGACCTAGCTTCTCAGCAACCACTCGTGCTGTGCGTGGTATTGTTCTCTCACGCGTGGAAGGGACTTACAATTTAATGCCGACTCCGAACGGCGTAGTTGGGAAGAATTTTCTAGACAGGAAATACTCTTAGAGCATTGTCAGTGACTCGAAAGAGGTGAAGCCGTGAAATATGAAAGGTGGTAAATTCGGGTATCGAAACTGGCACCCTCTGCGTAGGAGTCGACGCACTAACCCACTACACCACGGCGACCCACTTGTTTAGCTTGTTTAGTTACCCAAAAAATACACTTGGACAGTAGTTTTATTTATATATATTAAGATTATATTTCTTTCAAAAATCCTTAAAACTTTTCTGTTTTTTTTTATTTTGCAGTACTTTCTGCACAGCTTTTTCTTTTCAAAGAAATAGGTAAAAGTCCGTCGGAATGCTCAGTGATAATAGCTTCAGCCCACTTGTTGCTTTATCAAAAGTCGGAATATCTTCATTTCTATTATCGTTGATAGACCGATTCTTCCCACAATTCAACGAGTCTGTTTTGCGTTGCCAATAATCAGTGGTTTTTCTTCGTGAAGGCTAGCAGCATTTGTACACTCTATGAAGGTAATCCTGAACTTCTTTACTTTTCGGCCTGGAGCTGTTTTTTCACGAGCGTCTAAATGTGGTTTGACTCAACTTAGACAACCAGAACTAGCATTAAAGGCCCCTTATTTTTCCTTTAGTTGAATATGCAATAGTTTCACTGTTTTTTCAGAATTTCTCAGCCAACTGTCGGCTTGTTTTTACTCTGCTTCACAAACCATTTTATGTCGCTCGTTGCATACGAGGTGACTCGCCTTGCCTTAAGGTTTTTCTTTTCAACGTGATTTTATTAGTGGACTACCACTTCTAAAATTGTTTCCTTATATTTTATTCTCGCTGAAATTGTGGATTTGGATACACTGTACTGCCGAGGCAAACTCAACGCGCCTTGACCACTTTCCAATCCATTTTTTTTTTTTATTTTACATTTTTACAGATATTTATTTACGCTACACTGTTCTAAGTATAGTTATAGTTATCAAGAATGAACAAACCAGCAAATGAACGCATGAACATGTTAAATCGTGTGCATACATTTTGTTATATATTGTCCAAGGTATGGAGAACTCTTTTTAAAAAATTGCTGTTCACGCCAGCGGAGTGTTGAAGAAATCAGGGGTTCACGCAACCCAGACACTACTTTACCTCGCTAATTCGAACACTCGTTAATTCGAAGACTCCACTAGTTCGAACACCTATTTTCTTACATTATGTAATTTGTAATTCGAAGACCTGACAAAGTTCGTATTCTGTAATACGATGAGGACGTGTTGAGTTCAGTAGGTTGCGAGGTTTTTCAAACAACTTTTTAAACTTGATTTTTTTTCCCAGACAGAATTCTTTCCTTACTTCTTTTTTTTTTTTTATTTTGACAAATAAATGCATTTTACTACTTAAGGCTGCTTTACAATACTTTTTCATCCGAAATGTTGATTTAAGTTGTCGAGCTCACTGTTTGTGATTCTAATACAGCATCAAATAATGTCGTTGGCACTTTGCTCCCGGCGTATAAAATGGAAATTAATTTTGTTTGCTTTCTGTTTTCAACTTTACACTAAATAATCAGAGAGAGAGATAAACAGAGATAATGGAGGATCGATATATCCAACCATTATCTCTGCTGAAAACGTTCGCTCTCAATTCTATTTCTCATAGCTCACACGAAGAGCACACACCATAAATTCAAAATAGAAAATGACATTGTATGTGTGAATTTTCAAAAATAGTTGAGTTCAACTCGCTGGTTAAATAAGGAGTTGAGACAAACCTGGAGTTGATCAACTCCCATTTTTCCGGGAAATTGAGCAATTGTGAACATGACTACCTTTAGTCTTCCTTTTTGCTCTATACAACCAGTTCGGCTGCACCGCGAATAGCCGAAACCACACTTTCTAAATATAGAAAGCTGTTAACTTTATGGACTCGGTTATATGGTCGATGCTGCCAGTTAGATGTCGAGAGTTGAATTTAAACGCTCTTTGATTTGTACCACACCTAGTGGACCTTCGAGTGTATTGTATTGTGGTATACCTGTTACCTATATTAACTATAGAGTGTGTGCAAAAGTGTCTTTCTGAATCGAACCCTGTATAGCTAAAACTTAAGAAAAAATGATTGGCTTCAAATTGGTACTAATACAAGTTCGTTAAGCAAACAATTAAAAAGTTGTTGCCATAAATATTGCATAACCCAAAAAGTGCCTGTTAAAATGTTGACGGGTATTGTGGTACACTATACCACATTGTTTTACAAATTCTATCCACTTGAATATTTTTGAAATCAAAGGATATTTTTGATTTTATGTTTTTCTTTTTCTAGTGTTATTCTTTTTCAACAATAATTCGAAGGATTTTTGAAGCAACTATAGCTGCGTTTTTTTGCAAGGGTATATACGCCTAAATTTCACTTTGCATGTAAAATACACTAACAACGAGTCCTATATCCGCTTAAGTTACTTATCATATCTATCGCCGCTTAAGAAATAAGCGCGGATAAAAACAATGCTTCCTCATTAATTTCGGTGTATTCATTCCTGAATTCATTCTTTCATTGTTTAGGTTGCTGTATGTGGCTTACACCTGCAGGTGTGGTTGATGTATTTGATCATTTTCAATTATTTTGGCATCCATAAGTATGCAATTTTTGGTATACCCAGAGTGTCTGTGCTGTACATTCCGTTTAGGTTTCGTAATCGATTCTTTTGAATTGATGAACATTTTCCTTATTTTATAATTATTAAGTTTTTTTTGCTTTTAAAGTGATGGTCCCGCTACATAGTCACAAAACGAAGATTGTGATCATCGAAGATCAACCATTACTTTAAACGACTACACCCCTGACTGCTTAGCAAATGTCATAAATGTCGTCGGTGCTGCCAAGATCTTATGATGAATCATTAAGAGCCGATGATAGTTTTTTTGTGCACTTCAAAATTAGGCGTATATACGCTTGCAAAACAACACAGCTTATATTGACCTATGGCTGCTATACCACATTAGCAAATAAGAAGTTATTTAAAAACAATTAGAAAAAAGTACTTACAGCGCAACTAATATATATTAAATAAAGTTGAACAAATCGTTTAATGTGAGATTACCTTGGTTAGAGTAACTAACAAAACAATAAAACAAAAAATAACTTTTTAAAAGCGTCCAATTGTATGTTCGACACAATTGACCAAAAGCGTGAATGGCTTTCAAGCCAACAATGGTGTACTTCTCCGCATTCTGCCAAGTTTCCCTTTTCCGGGAGCTTTATGATCATCTTCATTTTCTACTCCTTAGAACGGCAATTGTTCGCAATTCCAGGCTTTATTTATGCATCCCATGCAGCAAACCTGCTATAAAATGTTTGGCGGCATCGAATTCGATTTGGCTTCAAGTTCAGTTTTCTCGCCTGACTTCGTTATAAAGCATTTTCCCTGACTTTGTCCAACCAATCTAAAATATTTCCAACTCCTTTTGCCTTGTGGATCTGTTGGGTCAATAAGTTGTGTCCGCGTTGTTCGTCTTCTCCATCTATTGACGCTAATCTCTTTGACGATCATTTGGATCTACCAGTCACTCGTATATTCCATTTTTCACCGATAGGGAGAATATACAGTTGTATGCCGACTCTGAACGGCCTTTTTAAAGGTTAAACTCTCACTTTCAGCCAACGGAGATGTGGTGCCGTCATAACGAATGATGTTGTGTTCGTCACCGAAATGTAGACATAAGCCAAGACAAAATCAAGGATTTCACGACAGCCTCTCTCATGTCGATTAAGAGCTTTAACATTTAAATTTTCATTCATCTGTGCCACGTAATAGTTCTGAATGGCAGCAGGTTTCCTGTCAATTCGAAAGGATATTCCATTACACGGCAAATATCAGTTGCACAGTGCGTCCTTAAATCCTAACTCAATCAAGACGAATGACAGACAATATTTCTAGCCTCGACGCGGGAAAATTTGAGCACATATGCACATTAGCAGCTCAGATATCACGTTGCTGCCGCCCGCCCCAACAATGGTTCACAGCATTAAGAGGTGATTTGCTTTCGTTTCAAATCATTTTCTCATCTATCATTTGGAAGGCACTTCCAATTTGTATGCACTTCTCGTCCTGATCCACTCGAGTAATATAATCTCCGCTGTTGTTGTGAAAACAAATCTCTTGCCTCGCCGCCCGACGGATGTCCCAGCATGTGTGTGGATTTTATTTCGGCCAGTATTCCAAACAAATATTGTGCCAAATAACGCCAGCAGACTGATATGCCATGCGACAGACGACACACGAACGAACATCGTTTTTCAATGTCATCCGTGAACTGAGATAAATTGCCAACTTAGATGACGCTGAACACTGTTCCCGGCGAGTACTTAACGCCGAACACAATAGTTTCCAGCGAGACGTATCCAGAATCAGTCGATGGCTTAAACTGAATTTACTTAAGTGACAGCAGAAGCCATTACGTTGTTAAAATCCAATTAGGGGGTGGCAGCACTCGTCCCAAATGTGTGCTCCTTCGCATCAAGACGCAGACTTTGCGCACCACTTCGAACCGCCACTCAATTAGATTAATATGGGATTTTTGTTCGCCTGGATTTGCATTACAATAACAATGCACCCTGTGCATGGGGTGGGAATAACTGAAAAAATGATAAAAGGGAATGCTAAACTGATTTCGGTGTCCCCTCAACGCGAACGCAAGGTGGGAGGAATTTAATTTTGTGCTTGTTTCAGTTTCATGCTCCGAATGGCGATAAAATATATCCCCTATTCATCTGCGCTCCCAGCCCACCCCTGTCCCCTCCTCCAGCGGAGGCATTATCATAACAAGGTTCCCGGAGCTGTTTTCTCAGATGCCACCCGCAGCTCCTTAGTGCATGGCTGGTGAACATTTTAATGAAAGTCTTTCACTCACCGCTCTTGCGGAGTTTTTCGCTGGGCCGGCGACGACGTGCTTTTAGCAAATTTTCACTCTACGCCATCAGCGCTGTCAAAATAATGATTATTGCTGCGTCTAGTCGGCGGGCAGGCCAAGCGTATCTGCGGTGTCGCATCGGCAAATCGCACAAAAAAAACAATTAAGCTCGAGTACGCAATCTTTCGCGTTTGAACATGACGGCGCGTCGGTGGCGTGGTGTTCACCACAATCCGGGGCGGATCTGCGGAGGTGTTCACATGGGATTTTGGTTTGCTAATTTACATGCGCGGTTGCGAACGAGTGCAGAGGTGAACCCATTTAAGTTTCATAATTGAAAATTACTGGGCTGAATGCGTGCGGCTCATTAGTATTCGCGTTATGGATTCAAGTGATTCCACGTCCGCATGGATTGCTGTTAAATAATTTAGTATGACGAATATTCAGTGGGAGCTGGGGACTGCGCGCGATTTGGGCGAGGTATATGCGTTTTTGATTGTCACGGGTTTTGTGTGATTTCTGTTCGGTTTTATCGACCACCCGGGGGGGTTTGTTCATTTAAAGTGCCTGATTTGTGCGGATTGATTGACTGGTGGGGCGGGTGCAGTTGGAGGTGAAATGCAGGAATCACGTTTACTGTTTACTGATTCAATCCATGGGCGCGAAGGGAATCAAAAGTTTGTACGATTTTAATTGCAAATGCAACGAAGTTGTAATTTCCTAGGCGGTGGCCGTTGTGTGGGGTGGATTCAATGTAATGAGATCACAGCTAAGCCTTCTTGTTAAGTTGGCTTATTCGGTGCAAATTGAGATTTAAGAAAGCAGGAGGTTTGTATTTTTTTGAAGTATTGGGTCGAATGTAGGATCAACACTTATTATTGGATTATGCGTCCCACAAATATAATGAAGGGATAACTTCAGTAGACTTATAGGTAGGTTTGCAGGAATGCACATGGAACATTTGAGTAGGATGCATTAACTAATGGAGAACCATTCGGAACGGATAATGAAGCGGTACAAGCTTACGATGGGTGTTGCGATAAGAACACTTAAGTAAAGATTTTTTTACTCCTAGCAAACATCGATTTTTTTTGGATTTACACAACAATAGTAGAATCCTTCAGTTGCATGAACTGAGAACAGTCAATGGAATCAATGGATCCCATTCTACTCACGTAATGCGGTATAAAGAGTAAAAATGTGCTTAAATGAATCAAGAATGTACCAATGGCGCAAGGCAAATAACGGGTGATTTATTTGCCGTTTGTCATTGCTTACTTTGCCTCTTTTTTTGGTTATTCGGATGACACTTTACAAGCACGTTTCATGGCCCTTAACTCCAAGTATACAGTGGTGAGTCCACTAAGTCGAACCCTCTCTAAGTCGAATTCCTCTACAATTCGAATTTGTTAGCCATATTTTCCATAGATACCCCCCAATTTTCCATACAAAAACATCATCTCTAAGCCAAACTCCTTCTAACTTGAATAAAACATAGTATCCCGTGAAAAATCGACTTGGGGAGTCGACTTCAACTCTGGCGCTTTTGTGTACCGTGTCTGTATCCATTGTTTAAAAAATAAAACAGTTTGAGAGGAATGATAAATAAGCGAAATCTAGGGTAAAGCACTCTATTTCCCAATAGCGAGCCCTTGGGATGGACTAGATTCATAAGCTAAGTCCTTGTATTTCAGGTTTTCTTAAAAAAAATACTTATATTATTTCCTTGCATCGTAAAATTCTTATTCGTGTAATTCGCCTACTGTTGGAAGGGAAAATGCTAAATATTCACTAGTGTTTTGTCGGTGAACAAACAAGAAAATAGTATAATTTGTGAAATTTCTTAAGAAACTAGAAACTTTGAACAAAAAAGTAATAGATTTTCATTAATTTTTATTTAGCTAAATAAGGCTTAATATAACAAGAAGAATGTATATTCTGTTGTTTCAATAGAAAAAGTAAGAAAAATTAGTTGTTTATTAAGATTTGTTGGGGGCTCGTAACTGGAAAGAAACAATAAGAGAGCAGCGAGCAAGGGGAGCATCAATCAAGTTCCAATAATGAGCCCAGACGATTTTCAACAAAAAATTTATGTACGGCATTTATTGAAAAAAAGGCTTCTTACTATTAACATTTCTTTTTATTGTTTTGTATATTATTTCCATGCTTTGCCATAAAAGTGGTAACACATAGAAATAATTCTCTTTAAAATGTAAAATTTAAGTATATATTCCCATCGAAGATAATGCCGTTTTTGTCCGACCATCACAGATTGACCGTTTTGGATTTAAGATCAAACTAAATATTTAAAAAAACCCGTCAATGGACACACAAACTTTCGATGTTTATGGGAGGTAGCTAACATGAAACCGTGGAAGAATTGTGTTGAGAGAAATTCGGTCAATCGGGACGATTGCAAGTCAGGATGGCCGAACTGTGGCAACACTGATTCAAGAGAAAGAGAACAAATAATGAAGGATTTTGTTAGATTCAAGATCAAAATAGATATTTATAAAAACCCGTCGATGGACACGTAAACTCTCGATGGTTACGTATAAAATCCTTTATTCAGTCCCCTTTGATGCTGTTTCATATAGAATCGTATAGAACAAGGATACTGTGTAATTACGTTTTATGCTATACATTTTTAACTTGCAAACACGTATGTATAATCATTGTTATAATTTACATTTAAAATAAAATTATGTTTTGAAGGGAAGACTTTTTCATTCCACCCGTTGTTTTTTTCATTCAAAGCCCATTGATCTACAAACAAGACAAGAATGAACGCAAAAAGAAAATATAGCGTTATTAATGTTTTTATGTTCATTTTTTTATGTTTTTGACTTGTTTTGCTAATTTTTGTCAAAATCTTATTTACTGTAAAATAACGATGATTTTATTCTTATCCTATGATTTAAAAGGAATTATCTCATGTCTCTTTTTCTACTTTACTTAAATTTATTAAATCCCAGTAATATACATACTTACAAAAAGTTATTATTTATATAAAATAGAAATACATCAAGCTTTCATTAAAAGATACCATTATTGTCATTTATCCAGGCAAATAATTTAAAGAGAGCATCGAACTCAAAACTTTCCTTTAAGGGGCTCACTACTGGATGTTTTATTCTATTTATAATAATAATATCGGCGGCGCGCCAGTCCGCGTTGGACCTGGGCCTAGCTTCTCAGCAACCACTTGTGTTGTGCGTGCTATTGTTTTTTCACGCGTGGAAGTGACCTCCAGTTTAATGCCGACTCCGAACGGCAAAGTTGAGAAGCTTTTTCTAGACAGGAAAACTCTTTGAGCATTGTCAGTGACTCGAAAGAGGTGGAGCCGTGAATTATGAAAATTGGTAGATTGGGGATTCGAACCTGGCACCCTCTGCGTAGGAGTCGACGCACTAACCCACTACGCCACGGCGATCCACTTGTTTTATTCTATTTATTTGTTTTTAAAATTTGGCGGAAAAATTTTACAGGAGTTCCGCTTTGGGAGGAAAAAAGTACTTAAGTTCTTAATATAGCTAAAAATTTCTTACAACAAAAAAATAAATGAGGACTGCTGAATTCGGGGATAGACCCTGACATCATCTGTGTAGGAGTTGACGCTTTAACCCAATTTTGGGGTTTTTACTTTACTACTTTAAAAAGCGAATTTTTGGAAGACTTACAAAAGAGGAATTTTCAAAATTTCTTGTTTGTTCCTTCATACCTAAATGTGTATTTCTGTATGTCTCTATTCGTATTTTTTTAAAAATACCTTTTTTAATGTCAACAAATTCCTAACCCTGGTTATAAGAAGTAATTATTGTCTGGTTTGAATTTGCCTTTAGTGCCAATTATAGAGTCATATCTTGTATGCGGTACAGTTGGGATGAAGGCTAACGTGCATAAATCAGAGGTTATGGTCACCGCTTGGCAGATCCAGGAGGAGGTGGTTGGACCAAGACCAATAACTCGACTGGTTGCGCTTGGCTTTACCACCTGATGATTTAGAATCCTTGGTGGACGACCGAGTAGCCTGGATATCTCTCGTGTATGGTTTGCAACGTGATTCCTTTAGAGGATCTTTCAAGTCAGAAAACGTGCAGGACACGAACAGACAGGCTTTCTAATGTGCTTCGCTTGCCGTCGGTCTCAAAAGCTTAAAAATATCACACCTGCGGTCTGATCATGTTAATGAAAGAATGGCAATGTCCTCGCGACAGTATCCTTATAACACAGTGCTGAAAGTGTCTTGATCTACCGTGATCATCCCTGTGCAGCTCTTTGGCGCTGAGCTCTCGTATTTTCGAGAGAAGCATTCTGGCGTTCAATATTTGTTCCTGTTTGCGTTGATGCCATTTGGAGAAAAAGATTCAACCATGGACTGCTCTGTACTGCAAAATGAGTAGGATTCAATGCCTAAGATGTCTAGACCACGCAGAGCACAGCCCGAAGAAACTCCGCCCCAGGCGGCGTCCATAAGTGGAAGAAGTCCTCTTGTTGCTAGTAATGGTAGACAGCTGAGAAGCTAGGCCCTGGCCCTCTACGGGCGGTAGAGCCACCCATACTATTATTATTACAATGGTAGGCAGTTGGCTAAGGATCGTGTCAGCTGGAGAACATCGTTGGTTGAGGCGCAGACCCATTCTGGACATTGTCTCTAGTTGTTATTCATTGCGTATTTGCTTATTAATCCGCTTTACAATTGCTTTCTATGTGAAACGAAATCTTGTTATAAAACTTAATGGCAGCCTTGACCTAGTCTTAAATCAGAAGCTATAGCTTTTATGTCCGCCGCTTGTTTTAAATTCAAATTTAAAAGATTTTTACGAGTGACGAACCGCGGAGTATACCGCGTGTGCTTATAATTACAAGTAATGCCTGCTTAAAAACTTTATAATGGCGAAATAAAGTATCTCTTTCAAAAGGGGTGCCATAAGTCTCTGACAGATCCTTAGAAAGTAACTTGCCTGCACGTGAAGCACCTCTCCTCACAAATCCCTTCCTTGACGCAAACTTCTATTCAATCTCGTAGAGCACGTGAAATCCGACACATGTGTGGCAACTGTAGTGAGCCAACTACTAGCTTACGTCAGGTACTCCCTGAAGTATGCAACATCTTCAAGTTGCCGTGTTCAAAGTCTGGTTATGCAACGTTCATTAGTTCACGTTCATCTCCGAGAATTAATTTCTTTCATTCCCAGCCACCAGCACAACTAAGACATCGTACATGTCTAAGGATTTAATTGAAACCCACCATCAGCCCACACTCCGTGGAGGGGATTTATCAAAAAGGCTTACGTTTGACTCTTTTTCCTTCCACTCGCCTTGACAGTCTCTTCAGAAATAAGACCAATTACCAACTGAAATGAAATGAAAATTATTCCGACCACGTCTCGACTTCTAAATTCTCGCTCCCTCGGCACTCACACACACGCTCGGGCGTCTCCTTCAGCTGGATGGCCTGATGTTTTTGTTTGTTATTCCCGCACACACTTGGTCTCTTTCTGCTCGCTTGTTCCTCGGCTCTTATCCCCTGGAATTAATCTGCATAAGGATTTAATTGAATATTCCTCGACGCAGCGTATCTTAAGTTTTGCGCCGTCATAGCCGCATCCCACAAGAGGTATGAAAACAGAATGCAGGAAGTAGGAGGAAGGAGGCCCTCACCTCCTTGCATTCGTTGTCGACGTGGAAGTGGCTGCAGCCGTAGGATGCTATCTCGCCTCAACTTCAAACGGTTCTGTGCAGCGCAGAATGCCGGTGAGGTGAGTGCTGGCCCGTGTGAGGGTGCCTTTGAATCGCCGCTGGACAAGGGCTTCCACAGGATTTCAGAAATCATTGTTGCCATAAATAGTTCCCACTGAAGTTGTTCGTTTCGAACACGAACATCTTCACACACCTCATTGACCAAAGCGAGCTCTTCTTTCGAATGCAAAAAGGAGACATCCTCGGATGAGGATAAGGACCCGAACTAGCTTATGGCGAACCGAAAGCCATTAATATTTTGCCATAGCCTTTCAATTACACTTCGCTTGTTTTCTAAACTTCACCCTTCCGTTTGACCGCATAATACAGTCATTTAGTCTGTGTGAGGGTGATGTTTTTATAGCCGACAGGACCCCCATGTCTGCCCATAAAATTCTGACATGTGTGCGCTTATGTCAACAACCGGGGCATCCCCCACGCCTAGCTGGTTGTCATCGTGTCCTCGTCAATGGCATAAATTATTCCTGTTTACTTCCTTTTTGTGTCACAAGTTGAAAAAAAAGAGAGAATCGCACGAACGCACAGTACACAGACAGCACTTGGAAAACATGAGAAACTTTCGCCTGTGTGTGGTGTCTGCTCGAAGAGAGATGAGTTGCTGATGCGACGACATTCAATTTACTGCGATAGTGGCAGCTGCCATACTGTTTCTGATGTCCCCACGATGCGGGCGGGAATTATGCACACAGTCAGATGAGGATTGTGGCGGCGGCGGCGGTGGTCTGGGTCTGGGCACATTACAAAGGGAGGAATTCCTGACCCGTTTCTAATGGCGGTGATAACAAGTTGATTGCTTTCTGGTGTCTGGCTGGAATCCAGAAAATGGGCGCGACAACGAATCTGCGTTGAATGCGAATTAGATAAGCGACTTGTTTTGTGCCAGATCGATGGATGTGGAAGGCAGTTGAGGTAGTTCAAGGAAAGTGCGATGCATGTGGACATGCCTTGAAGATTAGGCGACTTTTTGCGTTCAATTTTAACGATTTTAAGCGGCAGTCGATTGCGACGGTGCGTCGAAAATGATGTTTATGAGATTTGAGATGGAAGTCCGTAGAGTTTCAGAGATTGTTTTTACATACGTACTGTAACCTCGCTAGCCCGGACACTTCAGTGTCTGGACGCCTCTATATTTCGGACACTTTCAAAATATTACCCCTACACTCTGGACAGAGTATTAAAGTTTGTATATGTTTTAACTCTGTTCTCTCTAAATGACATCCTCGATGGGCCGATAACCAATGATGAGCTCAGAAGACTGCTATTTGAACTGAAGGACAACTGAATTCTACAAATACAGTACCAACAATCTGAAAGAAAACCTCATAAGGTTGTATAACAACATTTTAAATTTGGGAGTAGTACCGCAGCGGTTCAGAGAAGCACTGATATTCCCTATCCATAAAAAAGGTGATACTGCGGAGCCTGCAAACTATCGAGGTATATCTTTCTTAAGCGCATCGTATACAATTTTCACTTCAATACTGCAAAACCGGCTAAGCACTTGGATAGAAACCAACGACTTAGTAAAGCAGTTCAAGCTGGATTCAGATTCGGCTATTCAACTATCGACCACATCTTTGTGTTGAATAGCATAGCCAGTTCATACATAAATCGGAATAAGAAGCTGTATGCATTCTTCGTAGATTTTCAAGCATCGTTCGATTCAGTGAACAGAAACGCTTTGTTTTATAAACTGTTTGGATTGCGGATGTGATCGAAATTCGGGAAAGTCTTGCAAAATCTCTACGGAAGCACAAAGGCAGCTGTGTGGAATGGGGAGGAACTATCGGCATGGTTCCGTACTTATTCGGGGTTAAGACAAGGATGTTCGCTAAGCCCTAGCATGTTTGCCCTCTTCATAGCTGTTAATGTGGACCTGCTTCCTGGTGGGGTGGAATATGCGGGAATCTCTCTCTCTCTCTCTTCAAAGAGCTTCTTTGCAGACGACATTGTGCTGTTGGCAAAATCACCAGAGTCTCTTCAGTTGATGATTAATAAGCTATATGAATACTAACTAACTATAGAGTATATACGTGAACTTACAAAAATCAAAGATAATAATATTCAAAAGAGGAGGCGGTAGAACAGCGCGTAATGAGAAATTACATTATAATAGAATAAATATAGAAGTTGTCAAAGAGTATAAGTATCTAGGAATTTTATTAACTAGTAATCTTAATATGAAGAGACATCTCCAGGAAAAGCTCAACAAATCAAGGTCTGTTGTAAATATGGCGTGGAAGAGGTGCTTCAATAATCCCAACTTCAACCATAGCAGTAAATTCGAGGTATTTGAAGCGGTTTCGGAGGCGGTAATGTTATACGCGGCGCAAGTGTGGGGACATAAAGCCTCTGAGGAAGTGGAGAGGATGCAACGTTTTTTTATTAAAAGGATTTTCCATTTGCCTACAATGAAGCCAAACTACATACTTATGCTGGAAACAGGATTACCTCCTCTATTTGTAAAAACACTCAAGATGCAAGTCAATTACATACTGCGGGTAATGAAAATGCCAGATAACCGACTTCCGAAAATAGTGGCTTTGCAAACAATTCGGAGAAAAACAGCGTGGTATCAAGAATGGTTGGAATTTGCGCATACATGTGGTACACAGTTGAACGTGGAATGCCTGGACTGGGAAGATTCACTGCACCTATTAATAAAACAAGTCGATGAGGAGGCGAGAAAGAAATTTCTGGAGAAAGCAACTTCGCGTCTTCAACGCATCGCAGTACATACAACCGGCTCAATTACAATCTGGGGATTAGAAATTATTTCAAAGATTCGAATAGTATCCGCGAAATATCAACAATGTTCAAGCTGCGTGCAGAACTACTAAAACTTCATTTTATTCCCTACAGGGAGGACCTCCCGATACTATGCGGCATGTCTAATCCAAATGAAAGAGAAGATGTCATGCACTTCATAGGCAGGTGTCCAATTTTGAATGAGACTAGAAGTGTTTTTGAGAAAGACTACTTATCTGAAATGGAAATAGTATCACTGCTCAATGAAATGAATGTAATAAAGCTATTTAAATACTGTGAAATTGCTTTAAAATATAGGGAAAGTATATTAATAGAATCTTTCTAAAATTACTAAATTGATAGAGTTATACACTTAAATTATATATACCTTAATTAAAGAAATTAGATGCAATGTTTAGTAACGTAATAATTGCCAATCTGGCAGACGGCAAAGGCATGCTAATTGATTTTATATAATATTTTTTTTTAATAAAATTACTTACTTACTGAGTGGTCGCCGTGGCGTAGTAGGTTAGTGCGTCGACTCCTACGCAGAGGGTGCCGAATTTACCACCTATCATAATTCCCGGCTCCACCTCTTTCGAGTCACTGACAATGCTCAAAGAGTATTCCTGTCTAGAAAGAGCTTCTCAAATTCGCCGCTCGGAGTCGGCATAAAACTCTAGGTCCCTTCCACTCGTGAAAGAACAATAGCACGCACAACAGGAGTGGTTGCTAAGAAGCTAGGGCTAGGTTCACCTCGAACTGTCGCGCCACCCATATTCTTATTATTATTATGTACATACAGATGCATATATGTATGTTCAAATAATTAAGATAATTCCCCTAATAATTGCCTTGCAGTCGGCTCTTGAGTCTAGAAATTGTGCATTTGCCATTTGCAAGGTTACGTATTTTTGGAAAATTTCAAACAATGAAGCAAGAAAATGTTGGCCATTGCCAGTGTGCAGAACAAAATAATGCAAGTTAACAATTTGAAACCTCACTCCACTTGTCTGAGATGACCAGTGAAAAGAGTACGTGACATCAAACGCATTCCAGAAGGGAACCGCAACATCTGGAGGCAGTAAATTAGAATTTGATCACCCGAAACTCGAGTATTGGAATGCAATACGATACACGAGCATAGTACCAAGAAGAGAGCACCCATCATCAACCAAAAACAATAGAACCCTCACACACATGAACATACTACTCGAACACCATATAAACATCCCGGTCAGTCGGCGCAGCACGTCCAATCGATCCGCAGCAGCAGTACGAGCAAGCCGCTCTTAGTTTTAGTTCTTATCCTTTTGTTTACATCTACGTCTTTTTGGAGTTTGTAATAATAAAGTTTTTTTTAATTAAAATTCTAAAATTAAAATTTAATTTGCATATCAAATGGATATCATTTTACTAAAGAGGTTGAGCGTAAAAGCCGAAAAGATATTTTCAGAACAAGAGTTCCAGCCAAAAATAAAAACCTACTTATTTCCTACTCTTTAAAGATTTTTGAAATGCGTACATTGGCATACAAGGTACGTACATGCATATAAATTTCTATCTGTAAAGAAAAAAATAATTAGGTGTGTGTAAAGTTGTCGGTTGTAGAGATCACTTTGTTTTCTCTCTTTACTCCAGGCGTTTCGGTATTCCGGACACACCCAAAGTTTTATGTGTCTGAACTAACTACAGGCTGTTCTGTATTAATGTTTCGCAAAATGTGTAAATTACCCCGGGCGAACCAGGGAATTAACTAACAAACCTGTCCAGCTAGCGCGGCTTGGTTTCGCTGTCTCATGTGCCGTACAACAAGGTCCTTATAAACTTGTGGTCGCCACGTTAAATACGAGCTCCCTACAATTGCGTTGGCATAGCCAAATGGCAAAGAAACCAAGCATTGAATACGTAGTAGCGTCCGTACTTTTCGCGGTTGCATTTGAGACATCGCCCTTAAAACTTTCCTCTTGTCCATGTCTCCGTGGCGTGGATTAAGACTGGAATGAGCATGGCTTGTAGCTTGATTCTTCAAGACAATGTGTATGGTCTTAAGGTTTTTTTTTTTCGGAAAATATACTCATTTCTAATTAAAAAAAATATATAAAATTAATTTATAAACAGTGAATAATATTCACCGCTGATCGTTGTAGCTTTTACAAGGAAAGTGATGTGAACGACATCGAAATCATGACACTGAAAGACCCACCTTTGGTGCACGTTCACGCGAAGAAAATTGTGCCGGGGTCTTTGCTCAGTTTGATGGTTCCATAAATCTTGCACAATAACAATATGATTCAAAAATTCGTTCGTATTGCGGCTGAACATCGTCAAACACTCAACAGAAGTGCTTGCGCGTATGTCAAGTGTGAGCAATGGCAGCACGGATAACATTTTCAGGTCGAAATGTTCATGTGTTATCAACGAAAATCAATTCTACGATCCTCCGATATTACTCCATAGATGTTATCAACAATTTCTGGCAGACGATCTATTTTTTGTACGACCTGAACTTTGAGTAGTACCTTTGTTGGCACGGCTACAGCGGAACTCAGTAAAACACTTCTTAACCTTTGAAATTCATGCTGCAGATTCAAGTATTTCTCAAATGGTTCTTGTTCAAATGTGGTTTTTTATCAAAAAGTCCAAAGAACTCATTCCTTTTCCATTTTTGTAAAACTGTACACATGAGATCGTCTGCTTTGAATGGCTGAAAGTAGCGTCGTGAGAAATGCGACATTTCCATGTTTTTGTATTTTGAAGACTCACATTTGATCTTCTGTTACGTATTCGAGTGAATAATATGGATAAACTTACTTCGCCTATCTCTTCTCTCTCATCACTTCGAATTATTTCGACAGACGCCGAATTGGGACAACAAAATTTTGCCCGTCCATGGGAGACTTCATATGTCGCACAGATTTCCTTGTAGTCGATGCTCGCCAAAAGACAATTTCTATCAAATTAATTAACAGATCATTTTCAGTGATTTTGTACACAAATTACCTAGAGAATGAGTGGAGCCGTGACTTTGTTGTAGGCCCGTCGAACTCGCGAAGGACCCAAGAGTCAGTTTTTGAATGCCAAATAAAAAGCTTGTCAGATATAATAAGACTTGATGTATATTCTTAGGCGCTTTGAAAGTTAATCCGCTTTTCGTAGTTGAGTGTCTTCCCGTGAACGATGTTTATGTTGAATATGTAGTTGGTCCACGGAAAAATATTTATTCTGTGGTTATTGTTATTCAGAACAGTCGGAGAGTGAGCGTGTCCGTACATTATACAGTGCGGTCCCTTGACGTCATATTTTGTGTCTATTCTCGCTACTGAAAGCACAATCGAGTCGGCTATCGTAAAGCTGCAGCACGCTGTAAATAAAACTTGCGATTGGAGAAAACTCTGGCGCATTGCCCTAAATGAAACCAAATCCACGCATATTAATTTTACCTACATAAACATAGACAATGCAGCGTCTTCATTAACTTGGTATAAATACCGTACGCAAATGAAGCCAAATATGACGGGATGACGCTGGATGCTAAGCTTTAGTGGAAGGCGCACGTAAAGAAAAAACGTGACGAACTTGAGAATCGATAGAGAGAAATGTACTGGCTACTGGGACGACATTACAAGTTAAATGCGTATAACAAACTGCTTATATATAAGCAAGTGCTAAAGCCTGTGTGGACCTACGGTATATAACTTTGGGGTTGCCCAAACGCAAGTAATAGAGAATTCATAAACAAAGTTACAAGAGCTGTCGTGAATGCAAAGAGATCTAGGGATCGCAACCGTGGACGAAGAAGTAAAAAACTTCGCGAGGAAGTTAAGAGTTCGACTTCATGGTCATTGTAACCATGCTATACTCCAAACACTGGATATGAGAAACCTCGTGCGCCGTCCCCAACGAATGAAACCATTGGATTTAGTACAGGCCGCTATAAACGGTCCCAGCAGGTGATATTATCGAAAATATACCTGCCTCACGCGTAAAAATAATGAAGTTAAAATTCTTATTGAAGAAAAAAAAATATTTTGTGTTATATGATAACACATTGGCATCAGAATGTGATTGACTTGGTAAACATCATTTAAACACGTAGGTAGTCTCACACTCGATAAATACTAGTCCTGAATGACTAAGGCATGAGTCGAGAAGTGCTGGGCGTTGTGCATAAGAAAGCAAGTTAAGTATGTTCTTCCATAGGTGTAAGATGTAAGAACATTTTGTGTTGTTGAATGACCAGTTACTTGATGATTGGACATGACTGAGGGTGGGCCTATTATTTTTATTATTGTTGGGGGTTTTCTCCATGTTCATTTCCCCACCCTTTACACGATCTTTCTAGGTCTCTCTCTCGGTTTTCGTTCGAAGTGGAGTAGCGGTCCCGTCTATCTGATCTAAATATGCATTCTCCTTGTTTCTCATTGCTTTCTTGAAATAACAAGACCTCTCTGGACTACTTCTGTACCTTTGTCTTATGTTTCTTATATTTCATTTCTGTCCATATGGAATTTCTTCTGATGTCTGTACCCAAATGTAGCCACAACAGCGACTGGGCCTTGCCCTGGCAGACAACGCTATCGGGTAAATCGTTGGCATGATCCACGATGTGATCCTCGCTGATCGATGAACTAAAGTGTGCAAAGTAGCAGACACCGTTTTGGGTGTCGTACGAAGTGTAAATCAATTTGACATGATAGGTTAGGTAGAGGGGTAGCTAGTGAATTCACCAGCAAACTTAGAACATGTTGGTCCATTCTGATACCCACAGGCAGACTGATACCACTGATTGACCACTCCAGTGACAGTGCCGTTAATTTGATCCGAATGGCAAATGGTGACTGGACCAGATTTGAAAACCTGATAAAAGCGTTTTAACTTTGCTTTCACTGGCACTCGAACCGGAGACCCCGCTAGCCAGGGGCAGGCACTTAACCAAAATGCGCCATCCAGTCGTTATCTGACTTGACAAGTTTTTTTTCCGGTGACGAGACAGAGATACATTATTATATTTCAGAGACCAAGCGATAGTCAACAAACGAATACGTTCCGAAGAAAGCAAGGCGGTCCTTTCGTCCCGAAGTCATTGCCATGATTTTTTCGTGATTCCTTCGAATTCGATTTTTCAGAAAGGAAACTAAATACATGTCTTAGCAACCAGTGCACGGCGTTTTTGTTCAGATATAGAATTAGCTAACTTTGGTAATTATTTTTAAATATTATATATTTTTTGTATGTCCTTTCCACACGTGAAAGAACAATAGCACGCACAACGCGAGTGGTTGCTGAGAAGCTAGGCCCTGGCGCTCTACGGGCTGTAGCGCCACCCATATTATTATTATTATATATTTTCTGGTTACAGCTTTCACTTTTTGAGCATAATCTCGCCGACGTATACCATGCATTCAGACGACGAACATTGAGTTGATTTCTATGACTGTATACAATCAAAGCCGTTCTCCATTTTATTCACTGAAAGACTGAATCTGTTTCCACTGGCAGTAAACAAACGCCTAAGACCTCATCAGTTTAGTTTACATTCTTTGACGCAGTTAAATCCACAAACTAAGCATCTGCGCCCCCCTCAAAGCAATTTCATGATTAAATCGAAATTCACTCTCCAAGCCAAAAATAAACCGCAATGCTCTTTGTACAGAAATATTGAATTCCGTATCTAAACTGCGTCGACAAAGAAAAACCCGTTTGAAGATGCGAAACCTTTCTTAAAATTATCCATCCTCCGAGACGTCTTTGAGCACAATTGGCCATTCGGTCAAGGATCGCACTCAACTAGGTCTCTTAACTTTAACGGGCCCTTTATCGAGGAAAAAAGGGTTCTAAATTTAATGCCCCCCTTAACCTAATTGAGGTTTCCTATTTAAGGCATCCCTACACTCTCTCCCACATAAGGAGTCCGCGATTAAATGCAGCACCCATCGTCAAATGGTTCGCGTCTACTTTTTAATTCATCACAACCCACCCACAAGCCCGAGGAATGAGCGAAGGGATATGACAATATAAATTCCTCTGTGAAATGAATTCCATCAGGAATTGCACCCACCCCCGCCGTCACCCACTCATACCTTTATTGACGCCATCTTTGTTGGCCATCATTAAGGAGGATATTTTTTTTTGTTCGTTCTTCTTCCCTCCTCCCTGAACCGCACAAGGGACACCTGGCATACTAACGTCCGCCACTTGAAGAAAGAATATTGGAATTTTATTATAACAGGAAAATACATATACTGCCTGTGCGGTGTGTGGTATGAGGGGGCGGAGAAGGATACTGTCCCTAAATACCATCCACCTATTTTCATATTCAGGTTAGCAAACTCGCCTGGAAGGTTTCTTCCTTTTTTTTTTTGCTTTGTCCTCTTCACTCTCACATCGTTTGTCTCCTTCGTTGATTATGCGAAATAACGATGTTTAACATTATCATAATATTTTATGATTTCATAAAGGTATCCTTTTGTGAATGGGACCAGCAAAAAAAAAAAGGAAAGAAATCACCGGTGTATGGGAGGTAGTTAGGTCTAAAATTTTATATCAAATTGATTTACATATGTACATATACATGTGCGGTGGCGTGGGGGGACAGGGCGTCTGTATGGGTTCAGGCGGAGGGCGGAGTTTTCATCGTTTTGGAGGTACGCAACGGAAGGAAGAAGGAGTAAATAAAACGAGACTCCTTGTTTGCTTGAATGGAGTGACAAATTGAATTCCTCCCACCGCGCCGCCAAGAAGGACGAGACGTAAGCTGATGGTGGGCTTATTTATTTAAATGAATTAATTATGAAGTCGTTTAAAGGGTTTCCGGCCGTTTTTTTTTGTTCCTCTTTTGTGTTTTGCGCTAATTTAAATTTACTCCTGATTATGCGCCTAAAAGTGGATTACAAGAATGTTAATTTATTTCTAAGAGAAATCCTACAAAACGCAATTGTTAACTTTTGCAAATATATTTTCATAAACACATGCGAGCCTAGCCGCAGATGAAGACTGATGGGATTCGTGGTTGCGCAGGTGTTTGGTGGTGGACTTAAAGGAGAATATTTTTGTGTGTATTATTGCGTGTGGTCGGCTCATAAAATGTGCGGATTTTGAGAGCCACCTGTTATATGTTAATGTTGTGGGGCACAGCGACAAGAATTCTGGACCGTTCATCTGAATTTTTATTACATTTAAGGAATGTACAGCGGACTCTCCCTAAGTCGAACTCTTCTTAAGTCGAAACTCTCCCTTACTCAAACTTTTTCGCCATATTTTACATACATTTCCCTGAACTTTCCATACAAAAACCTCTCTCTAAGTCAAACTCTCTCTAACTCGAACAAATTTTGGTTTCCCGTGATAATTCCACTTAGGGGGAGTCCACTGTATATAGTGCACATCTTTCTGTATTCGTTACTTTTTTACTCAAACTGTGCCACGGAAATAATCGGTCACATAATTTCATCAATTCCTTAGTACCTTCCAGATACTCTGACTAAGTGTAGTTTATCAGAGACTCTGATAAAGTGTATATTCCAGAAGTAAGTTTGGACAATAATTTGAAAGTAGACTGGTGATGATTTTAGTCGATCTCCAGACTTAATTGGGTATTTATATGTCCGGTATATTGTCTCCATTCGAGCTTACGCCAAACTTCATATTTTTGGCAAGTATATGCCCTAATCCCTAAAACGAACAATCTACCCGCAACGAACCCATCGAGACCTTCAAAGTCAAAACTGGATTCCAACAAGGCTACTCGCAGTCATGTTACTCCTTCAACATCATCCTGAAAATATCGTGCAAGACTCATGCGTCAAATCAGAGCAAGATATACTAGAAGCATTGTAACTGCGGACATACGCGGATGACATTTTTGGCAGAACACTGCAAGCCGTCAATGAAGCGTTGAGACGGGAGCGGCTAAAATGGGTCTGGCGGTGAATGCGAGCAACATTAAGTATATGCTGTCCTCAAGAAACGACGTACAACTTCGCAGTCTTGAAGACAGCGTCACAATGGGCAGCTGTAACATGGAGTTAGTCAAGGACTTCGTTCTAACATCAGAACCAAGATTAAGCGCAGAGTAACTCTTGCCGAGAGGATCTAAGTGGGCCACAACTGCTACAATGACAATCACCCTAACCTAACCTAATTCTTGCCAACCGCTGTTTCAATGGGCGATTGAGTAATAGAGCCTCTAATAGACTCTCTCGAAGGACCAACTGGAATTTATATAAAACACTGATCATCCCAATCCTGATTTACGGCGCGGAGGCATGGATAATCTCAAAATTAGATCGTCTCTTCGATAGAAAATGTCTGCGTGCGTTCCATTAGAGGAGGAGATTCAACCACTAACTGTACAGCAACATGAGCCTAGCCAGTCGTCTACGGATCCAGTGCCTAAGATGGCTAGGCCATGTAGACCGCATGGAAGATTCAGTTCCGGTCCGAAGAGTCTTTGACTCCGAACATGTGGGACAAGGCAACAGAAGCGTCAAAGGCGCACTCAGCGTGGAGGGACGTCAAGCTTAGGTTAGGTTAGGTAGGGGGCTGCTAGTGCATTCACCAACACACTTAATCCATGTTGGTCCATTGTGATACCCACAGTCAGACTACCTAACTTACTGTGGTAGTGAGCGCCGTTAATTTCATTCCAACGGCAAATAATGACAAGCGTATTAAATTTGCTTTCACAGAAGACTTCAAACAACTTGGAGTGCGAAATTGAGCTAGCCAGAGATAAAACTAATTAGAAAGACGTGGTGGTTGAGTTCCAGGTCCATCCCAGAACTGTAGCCTTGTGCTATGTTTCTCAGTTGACACAGTATGTTTCCCAATAATTCAGTACACATCTTGTGTTTCGTGACACAGAATGTTATGTCAATCGCTAGGGGAGATGTAAGTTAAATTACAAATGTTGTGCCGTATTGAAAATATATATAATAAATAGAAAATAAATACAACTACACAATTTGATTAATTAAAATCGAGATCACCGACTAATTGGGAGTACGAAACTGTGGCATCGCCCATCCTTGTAAAATTCAGCTTAAAACGCTCAGGAATACTTCCAATTACGATTTTGCACCCGAGGACATCTTGAGAGCTTTCGCTGGGTTTGGATTCATATATATGCAACATTGTGATCCAGCGATGGAACTCAAAATGAAAATGGCTCACCTCAGTTAATATTTATTTCTTTCCAAACGTTGATCATTCTGTTTGACCTAAAAACGTTGAATTTTCTTTCATTCGCAAAGAAAATATTTTTCCAAGTCTCTCCGTTCTTCTGACTAACGAAATGATCGGAGGCCATATATATGGTCTATTATGTATGCTTAGCACCTGGTTTAATTGTTTTTTTTTTTAACAAAAATAAATTTTTAAACGAACATAGAGCATAGACATGACAACAGAACACGGATCCGGAATTACAATCTGTTATCCATTTGTGTAGACACAATGATTTAATGGCACACTGTGCTGTTGCTGTCTTGCTGTTTTCCTTGTAAAGTCAGTTCTTTTGTCTTTATCGGTCGCATACTGTGGAAATCTGTAACTCCCGATGATGACCAGCCAGCTGCAGGTACCCACACTGATCAGGCACATACTTGACACACACACACATCTTATGGAAACACTTGTCACATGCACTTGATATGCACACACTTGCTGGGAGTCAGTCTAGTAGTCACCGAGCAATAAGTGTCAATAGGCGTACATGTACAAAGTACATGCAAAAAAGCAGCAAATTTACTGCCTTATGTCTGATTTCACAGTGCAACCTTATCTGCTAGTTTAGCTAAGTGTAGGATCGAACTTAAACTTCACTTAAGAATATTTCGTTTCCACACTCAATATCTAGGGGTTTGGCATTTCACTATTGAGTCCACCAACCATATGAACAATGAACAAAATAGTGATTGTGACTGAACACGAACAGCACCCCGCTGAGAAAAGGAAAAGAGAATACACCAACTCAACAGGCGAATGTTCATGCATATAAGAATATTGTTGTAATATGCGTACATCTATTAATTTGTGTGCTCTTTGTTTTCTTCAGGAACATTGCCAGGCTAAATAATTGGTTACTTAGAGTACCAATCTCTTTGAATTAAGGGTTGAAATTGTTTAATGGCTGAAACACAATAGTGCGCTGCGCCAGCCGACTTCATGTTACGATGACGCACTGCGTTGAAATAAATACTCAATTTATCAGCTGAAAAATATTGCCGCCTTTCTGCATACACCCATTTGAAATGACTTTTGTGGTTAAATTATTTTTAATCAGCTGTTTTCGTTTCTTAAATGACAGTTGATACAAAATACTCTCAATTTGGAAGGAAACTCTCAATCTTGGAGAAAATTTCTCCCACAGCGCACCCCTCTGTCAGAAAATATCCAACATGTTGAATAATGACGTGCGATGGACTACGTTTTACGTTTTATTACGATTCTCTCAATCTCTCTCATTATTCACTGACGCAGGTCGACGCTGTATTTTGTGATTGGCCATTTAATTGTGTGTGTTGAAAGCCAACGCCAGCGCAAACGCAGTATTGTGTTTCAGGCATAATACACTAACGGCAATTATGTACTATCTGGATTGACACTTAAGCCATCGCATTCGGTGGCTTAAGTTAAACCACTATTTAAGTGAATTCTACAACTTGACTTCCACTGTGAAAACGAAATTTCTATTGATTCTGAGTTTAGTGATGGATGTGACTTAGGCTCACACTGTGAAATCGGGCAATGTTTTAAGAATTAAAACAGAATTAAATTTACAAAATGGCTGCTGGTGTCCCCGTCCGCGACAAGGTTTACAAAATGTATAGAACTTCAATTCAAAATTTACGCTCGTGAGAACTTGTCCCGTTGAGAGGAATGCCCACTTAAGAGATCTATCCGTAATAGGACGATTCACAGTTGTAACATTGTACAAAGTTTAAAAAAATATGATTATTTAGGAAGATTGTAATAACGACAATTTGACTGTGATTGAAATGATGATTTGAATGATCACATGATTTGTCACGTATACCCATTCTAATTATTATTGAATTATTTGAATGGTCTTGTTGATTCTTGTTTTTTGTAAGTTTTTGAAACAGGAACTGTTATAATGTGATTTTTTCTTTGTTTTATTTTGTCACTTTCTGTGCACTTTTTGTACACCATTCCCACCAGATATATACAGTCAGCGATAAAAGTGAGTGTACAGCATAAAGGGGCATGCTTTCTTAGCACAAGATAATGTCAAAGGGTACTCTACGAATTTTCTAAGGTAATAAGTAATGTACATAAAGCAAAATTATCGCTAACTCATAAACTTTAGGCTGTAGACAGCGAGTCTTACACGAACAAATTAAGCAAATAATACGGGTTTTTCGGGGAAGCACCTAACGTGGTCAATTTAGTGCCCATTAGTCAAAAAATGGACGTGTTTGGTTATTTGAACTGTCTAAAGGGTAACCAGCACCTAAGGTGTTTATAAGAAAAGCTCGCAGAGACTCGTGTTTCAGCCGCACTACACGAATATGGAATGCTCTTCCCGCCTGATATTTTCCACAGACTACAATCCGCAGATGTTTAAGACCAATGTGCACAGGCACCTCCTCTGCCTTACTTCCACTATACCTTCAGCCCGTGCTGTGTCTTGACCCCGGACACTTAATAATATTTGTAATCCCTTGAGCGCTTGCAAAATATAAAAAAAAGATATTTCTGATCTAAATTTCTTTACGTTGTTGGATTATGAGCCGCCGTGCACACTTGCAAGTTTTTAAGATTCTCTCATATTATTTTTGTTTTAAGTACATAACTAATTCCTTTAGAAAACTGCAATTGTAATTGAATATTAATTGAGGTGCAGAACACCTATATGCTGTACCCAGACTTTTGGCGATGACTGTATATTGACGTGCGAGTCCCATGCACTGTGAGCTTCAGTGCACATGTAGTTCTATCTATCCACCTAAGGACGGATGCATGCTATTTTTCTTCAGAATGGGGTGCTTCGTGTATGCTTGGCAAATTTGCAATTACATGAAGTGAATCCTTGACTCGGCAAAAAATTGAAATCATACGCAATATAAAAGTGACCAATAAAATTGCACACTGACTGTCTGTACAAATTAAGAAATCGCCGATGGACGTTTGAATGTATTCCAGCCACGACAGCTGCTCCTTAACCATTGGGTCTACTTTTGAGACGATAGGATAATCGAAAATGTATAAAAAAAGATATAGTAGTCACATGTCTTCAAAATGATTTGAAAGAAGGCGACATGAAGATGCAAGGCAACAACGAAATTTTAAAACTTAGTTCACTTTTGGAAAAAGTCCAGTGCCTTTTTTCTGTTTTTAAGCGCTGAATGATTCATATTTGCTCACAACCCCCTTTATCTTCACTATTTTGTGACAAATTGCATCACACGTCATCAAGATGACATGTGATTACAACAGTCCTAAGACCAAGTCACAAGTCTCCTATTCTGACTCATTCGAAACGAAATGCAATTCTGTTTGAAGAATTCGTAACGACCGCGACGACGAGCACTTAAGGGTACTGCCGTCTAATCCTAAAATCCAAAATGGAACAGCAGAATATTTGTACGCTGTAACTTCAAATCCTCTTACTCTGCGGGATTACTTTTACAACGTACTCGGCCAGCGACTGTGTTGTCTGGAAAATACACTGACATTCGCAAGTGTTCTGTTTTTAAAATACTCGCTTGTACACATGCGGGGGTTATCTATTTTGTTTGATTACACTTAGTTTGAGTACATTTTTGTTTTTATCTTATCAGAAGAGCTTGTGGTAGCTGATTGCACAAAGCCCCAGCTGGACTACTTTAGTCTGATGGCATCGTAAATCTTGTAACTTGGGGTGGGTACGTTAGTTACTCCTATACCCTTCACAAATAGTCTGTGGTTTCTAAGTCCCCCACACACAAGATTTTAATGAACTTGTTTGACCGAAAAATAAACAGCAGTCGGTGAAGGTCAGGTTTGTGGTTTCAGAGGACCATATGTTTCACTTCAAACATTCTCCGTCGCTCATTTGTCGAGTGTTGGTTTTAAACTTTAAAGGGAGTACCAAGTGTCATATGAGATTGAGATGAAATACATTTGAGTCATCTGAGAATGGAGGATTGATATGGAACCTTCGGATCATGTTGAAGTGTCTTATTTAACAAATTAAGTGATTCTCATGGTGTGGTGGTAGGACTACGTGGTGGGCGTAGCGTTCTGGGTATGTGTGTCGATCCCTACGGAACTTAACCTCGCTGCCTGAGTTCGACTCCCGCGCGGTACGGCCAAAAATAATTTTCACGGTCTCACCTCTTTCGAGTCACAATGCTCAAGGAGTAATAATTGTCTAATAGCTTCTCAAACTTGTGCGTTCGGATTTTTCATAAATAATAAATCTCATCCACTCGTCGGAGCGCAAAAGCAGGTGCAACACGAGTTGTTGCTGTAGAAGCTAGGGCCAGTTTCGCCTAGCACTGTCCCGGCACACATATATTATTATTTTAAATTTCATCATTAGGTAGTCGTATTTGCTTCGATATGCAGGGGACTTGTCGAAATGCGGAAACGTTTGAGCGTGAATAAACTCTTATGGAACTTAAGTCACAGCCAGACAGCATTGCCGCCTCGACAACAATGGGGTAAGCCCGGAAAAAAATAAGAACATTTTGTTTGCTATTTTGTTCTTAAAGACAAGGAAACTTCACAGAACATCACTTCTTACTTAAGGACATATGGAAAAATATAGCATCTTCAAAAATGTATAAAATCTCACCGTAAAGAAGAATTATAGAGGTGCTCACTAGACTAACTAGAATATGTGGTCAAAGTTTGATTTCTGAAAGCTAGTACCAATTCCAACCATTCCTATGAATTTGATTGAAAACTGTGAAAATAAGGCCATTAAAACGCGGATATCATGCATTAAAACAGACAAAGTGCAATAGCGGAATTTAATAAATCAAGGAACAAACGCATTGGATGTCGGAATTGACCATTTGGAGGACATTTTCATATTGAATGGACGACCTAATTTCATGAGCCCACATTAAATGAAAACAATTCTTTCATCTTGAATTGAATAGATTATGTATTCCAAATTCAACAAGACTCGCCGTTCTCAAGATATAGAATTTTCTCTTCTTTTTGGCTATTCTACCCATCTGTGCACCGTCCCAGGCAGTATCAAAGCAACATTTCTGGCGGTTCGGCGCTGATCAGCTGAAGTGAGTATGGCTCGATTTGGATAAGAATTTACACCGAACGACCATAGACAAGGACGTGATTTTCTAATTGGGTGCTGTAAATTATGGCCGGAGACCTGATTTTGGCTAAAAAATCATCTTCTTGGAAGATACCCATTATTGGCTCTGCAGCCATACATCAGGCCAAATTTAGATTATTGAAGCATACACAATCCACAGGTGGTCGACAAACCTTCAACGAACCCACATAGGTGGTTTTTGTAGACGGTGCAAGATAATGCCACAATCTGTAAAACGGGACTGGCTGTTGTAGGAACTAGGCGCAGGTCTACTACAGGCTGAAGTATCATACATATCATTTGTAGCAGAAATCTGACTATAAGAAGAAAGTGCGATATAAGAAGCTTCCGAGTATACATATATTTTGCTGAGCGGATCCAAAAGACCACGCTAATTTATTTTTATTATTATTTTAAATTATTCACTCGCTCGAATACGTAACAAAAAAAAATAAAATGTAAGTTTCAGTCCCACTTTTAGCCCACTTTGGCCACTAGACTGCACACCTCGCTTGAAAAACCAAGCGAAAACGACCTATGTTGTGAAGAACAGGTGGAAGGGGTGAAGTATTTGTGTCTGTGGGGACAGTCAAGCTGTGCTTAAGACCTCGCTAGCCACTTTAACCGCTTCAATGATAGTTCAAGGGCAAATTTCACTAAAATTCCGGGACACTACGAGATCACGGGATATAAGATCCGACCGATGAATTTGTTGGACAAAGATCAGAAGAGACTATGTAAGGACATAAGTATGTATTGTGACTATCTGTCTCCTTGGTTAGGGCTTCCATCGATGGTTGGCCCTCTCAAGTGCACAACTAGAGGTAGCATGACTCCCCAGTATGCAGACACATCAAGCACATGCTCTCTAACGTCTGCAAGAAATCCTCGGCATTCTTGTTATCTCTTGACAGAAAGGACTTCAGACGACTTACCGGTGTACTAATGGGTCCCTACACCTCTGCCAAACACGTAAGTGTGCTTGCATTGATGAAACCTCGCCATTTCTTGTGATGGGGTTTCTCCAAATATCTTTCTTCAGCTTAAGTTGCCATAGTTACCAAATATAAATGTTTGTCTTGCCTCCATGTAAAGAAGATTCTTAAAAACTTCCACTTCAGTTGTCCTGTCTCCATCCGATGGTCTCTATCGACTGAGTCATCGATGTAAACCAATGCCATCCAATTAGGTTACGCTCCCTTTGTTAACAGAAGCCCATTCAACGCACCGGCTATCCCCATCATCAGTCCAAGGACAAATGAGAATACTATCTCGTTAGGTCTTCTCACTCTCTCTCCGTTTCTGTCAATTCGACATCATCACCTCCAGCATGTGCCAAAGTGGTCCTGCAAGATATGAGCTAGACTAGTGGCAATCATCTCTCACCCTCGGCACTCATTCTTCATTTGGAACAATCTCATTGAATCACATGTCTCGCAGGATGCGTGTGTTCATGCACATATACATCCACTCTCCTAACGAATGCCTGATAATAGAGAAAATTCCTTCAGCTCAATTGGAATTTTCCATTTCCCAGGCAATGCTCAATTTGACTCTTCCTTCTCAAAAAAGAGACGAGACCTTCACACGCAACTACCTCAGGGGCAATTTTCGATTATTAAATCCCCAAATCTGAATGAGAATCCCCGATTCAATTCAATTGGAATTGTGTGTGTAATATGTGGCATGAGACGATGCCATCGGGCTTAGAGCTCTGAGGAATGAGTTGTGTGTCCCCATGCCAGAAGCGACAACAATGGAATGCTACATTCAACTGTGGGAGAGGAATAAACCTTTTCAGTATTTATGAGTGCAAATTCACGCTTGAGGAGTCCGGGATGGGACTGGCAGAGACGGATGAACACCTGATCTAGGGATTTCAAGATACGCTCGTGGAGGAATGGGCGCCATTCGGAGATGTAATTTAATTTACGTCAATTGTCGTTGGATCTTTTCAAAGAATGCGAGGAAAGAAAAAAATATGAAATCTCTTTTCGAATGGGGGTTAACAGCTAAGAACAGTTGTGACATGCTATAATGGGACAAGAAATAAATTTTCCGTCAAATGTCAACGAGTTTTTTTTGATGATGCTGGGATCACAGATTAAGCGGCTGACGATTGGATGAGATTTATTAATTTAACAATGAGGGAAATTAAGCGTCATTTTAATGAATATGTGGATGACTTTTAGGCGCAGTAGAAAAGAATCGGCCATGGGTATAGGGTCATCCGATTCGTTATCAGGCTCTGACACCCCTTCTTCAATTCCGTGTGTCGAAACGATCTATCATCTGAGACTACGTGTCGTTACAAACCACTGCGAGTCTCTTTCCGCGGAAAAAGTTTCTTCGGCAAAAGGGACTATAGAAAAACGACTTTCTGTATGAGAATGCAATAATCGATAACACTTCAGTCAAAAAGCTCATTGCTTAATGTGAAGAATACAAGTCTCATGGAAAAGTGACTGGAAGCCTGACTGGAAGGAGTAAAAGAAACCTTCAGAAGCGAAAAAATGGAGCATAAATTTCGGCGTGGCGAATAAAGACGACAAAGTAGTTTGTACAGTGGTTTTGGAAGATAGTTTACACATTAATTTGGCAACTAAATGACGTCGTGAAATAGTAGTCTTGATTAGGAATTCATGGACACATGGATTTGAACAACGCGATGTAAGCACTAGACATTGTAGGACATAAGGAATAAACAATAAACCGAAAATAGTACTAAATGTAAACTTAAACAATGTACATCAGTTGTATTGTTGAGCCAACACCCTAACCTTTAGTTTGTAAGACTGGTTGTAATCTCAATTGCAAAAGTAATTTATCTGTTCAATACAAATTTTTAAATCGCGTGATGAGGAATCAAGTAAAGTGAAACTTCTATATAGCGGCCAGTTGCGGGACCACCATTGTTGGGTGTTGGGTTGAGTGTTCTTAAATGTCTACATATTAGTATACATCTAGGCACACACTCATTACATGTTTCCGTCGCTTCCATATTCGTTTTAGCATCGGCTGTTCGTTATTAGTAGTACAACAGCCCAATAAGGGTTTAAATTCACGTCAGTGTCTAGTCAGTTTGACTGTACTATACATACAACAGACTTCTTCTCTCTTATAATTATGATACGGCTGGCGAGACAGTCCGAGATTGACCTTGGTCTAGCTTCTACAGCAGCCACTTTTCTTGTGCGTTCTGTTTTCCTATCTTACTCTTTCGCCCCTCATATTTTTTTTTTAAGCTGTGAAGCTTGATTGGCTTAAGGATACAGGAGTTGACTCGTAATTAATTTTTCATGTAAACACTTTTGTTGCTGTAGACTCCGCCACACATTTCGGCGGCAAAGGGCGTTAACTTCTGAGCTCATCTGACGACACCGGTTTATTGTCACAGATCAATGATTTAACGTAGCACCATAAAAAAAAATCTAGGGCGGTTAAGTCCGTATGGTCAGTTGTCGAGTTCTCTCAAAACCCACATTGATGGTCAGGTATAAGTCGCTTCTCTTCTATCAATTTTTGAATGCTTTTTAACAAAAGATTTTTCCAAAATGTTGGATATTATTGACAACAGCGAGTGAGAGTGTATATGGTTTTGGGACCATATACACTTCCACAACGTTTCATGAGTCTGGAACTCTTAATAGCTTAAGGGAAGCGTTAATTTAATAGAGGAGTTTAACTAGGGCCTTTTTCGTGTAGATCTTCAGGATTTATTCGGTTACTAGATTGCAACCAGGAGACTTGTTGTTTTTGAGATTTTCGATTGCCTTGCAGAGTGCGTTCAACTTGCTTTAATATTAAGACATTGTTAACATGAATTCTAGTACGAATAACGCATAGTGTCTGACAAAGTCACAACTGGACAACGCTCGAAAGGGTGCAGCGGATGGCATGTATCTGCATCAGCGGAGCAATACGAACTGCTCCTTCCCCTGCCTTAAACACACTCCTCAACCTTCCGATAGATGCTAGCACGGCGACTAGATTGAAATTGTTTCGTATGTGGAAGGAGCTTAGCTCCGGACAAATACAATAATAATATAATAATATGGGTGGCGCGACAGTCAGAGGTGGACCTGGGCCTAGCTTCTCAGCAACCACGTGTGTTGTGCGTGCTACTGTTCTTTCACGCGTGGAAGGGACCTACAGTTTAATGCCGACTCCGAACGGCGTAGTTGAGAAGAATTTTCTAGACAGGAAATACTCTTTGAACATTGTCAGTGACTCGAAAGAGGTGGAGCCGCGAATTATGGTAGGTGGTAAATTCAGGTATTGAACCTGGCACCCTCTGCTTAGGAGTCGACGCACTTAGTCACTACGCCAAGGCGACCACTCCGGACAAATACAATACTCGAAAAATTTGCATTCGGACGATGGATCGAAGATCTTCGTGGTTGTGGGAGTCTACTCTAAAAATCTGAATTTTCCATTGTCATTCCGACTGCCTTCTCAATGTAGCGTCTTTCAGGCAGAGACTTCAGCGATCAAAGTAGCTATGTCTTGCCAAAAAAAAAAACAATGTAATATTAGGTACAGATATTGTCATCTGTTCCGACAGTCTTTGAGCAGTAAGTCTGCAGTCACATTTAACTCCAAGATGTCTCTCAACTGCCGCATATCTCTTAACAAGATGGCTAAGTATTTCAGCATTCAAATTATGTGGGTGCCAGGATACAGTGATATCCCACAGAATTGCAAAACATCAACACTCATTCCGAACGGATAAACGCCGCCCATGCCTATCGCTACAACAAAATATAAATGGTCCTCCGACACTGGGTGCCTCATTACAAAAGCAATTATATTTTAATATCAAGACTATGTATACCTTTTAACGATTTCTATAGACGCTGCAGAGAGGCGGAGATAACTGCAATGGTCTCGGATCTCGCGGATTTAGTCACTTGGACGCCCCAGAGTTCTATAACCTGAGAACTATGTGAGATTAGCATCAGTCAGCTCAATCACTTAATCAATAGCTCCAGATAGTTTGCGGATTAGGATATACTAGATTTTTGTAGTAGCACAATGGGCATACCTTTGGTCTAAGTGTCGCTACATTTTAGGTAGTCAGCCCTCTAACTTAACCTAACCTATCATAGTATCTACTTCTCGACATAAAACTGTTGGTCTTGATGGAGAAGAATAGCCCATCAAAACATGTGGTAGCTCTAGCCTTGTTTAACTGAAACGAACTGAGAACGTTTTTGTTTTTTTTTTTCCTTTTTTAATAAGGTATCGGGGTTCCGGATACATTTTTAAAGTTCTGTTCTTCAGCAATATTTACCGAATACAATTTATCTTTTTGGAAACCCAAGCAAATGTTCATGTCATAATTGTGTTCAGCAATGCAGCGTACACCTAGCAGTGTGCTGAACAAAGTCAATTTGAAATGTCACGGGTCTACATCACTCATTCAAACATGATGTCGAAATCTAGTGCAATGTTATATGCATTACAAAAATGCCAGAATACAATATCATTCATGAACGACACTTCCCATTCCGTTTAATCACAAAACCGTTGAAATAGATATTTCAATCGGTTTTAGATTTAAATTCCATTTGTACACACATTTATTTCAAACCACAAATCCCTACTCCTTCTCGAGTCTCACTTCAACCCAACTACACTCGAACTCAATAGATGAAATTGTGAAAATCATTTAGCCGTGTTTTACTCTGACAAAACTACCCCAACAGGTACTCAGCGAAAGCAAAAAATGATTGAAATCAATTTTATGGATGGCTGTTTCAAATCCTTTGAAAACCCCACTTTTTCAATTTCATAGTTGATTGAGGACATTTTTTTGTATCTAAAGATCTGGTGGTTGGCGCTGATTGCCAATTCTATAGAAGAGTGTTTGCGGTCCGAAATGCACTGAAGTCCGTCGTTGAAAATTTATGAACTTCAGGATTAATGAGATTATTTATGTGAAAAGCTTCGAATGGATTAATTAAAAATTTAATGAACAGGTGGTCTGAGCAAAGGACGTGGATGAGGTACTCGGAGTAAAACCAATGGAAACAAAATTAAAATCAGTTAACTGTGACATTGTCTAAGTGATGGGTTTCACAAATTAGATACTCGAGAGACAGCTGTGAATTTGATCTAAGGAAACTCATGCAAATTAACCTCCTATGACGTTTCGAAATTAATAATCTGTATTAGAAGAAGGGGACATCATTTTCCATCTCGAATGAACCAAGTTGCAAGGTGTTTTTCCACTTGGGAACCACTCCGTGCCCTTTTTAATAAGAACAGCGACTTTCTTTCGATTTGCTGAGTGACCAAAAAATCGATCAAACAGCCCAGATAACGCACATTTTTGAAAGATTTCAATTGATTTCAACAGTAGCTTTTAAGTTCGAAGGTTGAATTTTAATCAAATTCTTCGTAACGTTAAGTTGGGCATTAGATCCATAGCCGCCTGATTAGACTGATGTCACTGTACTGTTGAATCTCCTTCCTTAGATGTCATCATTGCAATCAGAACAAAATATCGCAAGTAGAACTATTTTCTCGATGACATCAAGGACTTAATTATGTGCCTTATAGGCTGATCAAAAAAAACTTTGAAGATCGGCATTTTTAACAACTTTTTCAATTTCCCACATCACTAATTATCTCACCGGTATTCGATGACATAATAGTGTGGCATGTATAGAGTAACATGAATCTTGAACAGCTAATACAAAAGTTTTAACACCACCATTTACCGATATAGGCGACTATTATAATTCCGAAACCATTCTCAAAACCGGTGTCGTTATTCAAGGACCTATACAAGCTACATGTGCGTCGCCGTGGCGTTGTGGGTTACTCCTACGCAAAGGGTTCCAGGTTCGAATCCACAATCTACCACCTTTGATAATTCACGGCTCCGCCTCTTTCAAGTCACTGACAATGCTCAAAGAGTATTCTTGTCTAGAAAATGCTTCTCAAATTCGCCGTTCGGAGTCGGCATTAAACTGTAGGTCCCTTCCACTCGTGAAAGAACAATAGCACGCACACCACGAGTGGTTGCTGAGAAGCTAGGCCCAGGTCCACCTCGGACTGTCGCGCCACCCATATTATTATTATTACTTAGTGTCCATTACTCTTAAGGGTGTCACATTAATTGGTTACGCAGCTATGTGCAAACGTTCTCATTTAACGGAATTGATTCCCTAACTGTATTCCTGATTGGACGTAAAAGAGTGTCAGATCATCAAGACGATCGTTGCGGGATTTGAGAAATTCCGGCTGAACAAACGCAAGAGACAATCAGAAGGCAGGAGGTGTTGCGTCACTCTCCACGCTTCAGTCTCTCCATATCCTTTTGAAGTTGCCAACTTTTTTTTAACGAGACATTTACGGACAGGAATAATGCATAAATATCAATTTAATGTACGCGATGAATTATGTATTTATTTCCGCACATCGTAGCGTGCCAATTCGCTGGCCTTCAAAAGTCGTTAATTTTCTTTCTTTATCCAAAAGTGAACTTTCTCTGAATCAAAAATCTGAGAAAAAAGTTTGCAAATACTCTGCGTTGAATGATAAGGACTTGATTTCGTGGAGCTCTAGTACGTGATATTCATATTTTCTCAGATAACGATTTCGTGTTGGTGATACTGCCACTTACAAAGCCATCATCCATTAAGCGCGCCACGCACTAGTCCTTCATTTACTTTATCAAAAAAAGACTAGAAATAGTCATGTCCACGAATGGAAATACCCTTAACAGTGATCCGGGCACAGAGTTACACAGACATCGAGGTCACCAGACGTATGACATTTTATCCGAACTCCGTGCGGAAGATAAAGACGTTCATCATTGATGAGAAAGGAATTGCTGTCCGTGCCTCTTATCGAATATTCAATGCCACCCATTCCGCCAGCAGAATCAGCATGCAAATTGGATTTGATATTGGTACACCTTGAATTTTAAGCAGTGAGCCCCAACAGCCGACCCGAACCCGTGTTTAGGTCTCAACTAGACCCAGAGTTGATGAATCATAAGCGGTTCGATTTGGCCGCCCTTTCCGGTAACTTTGCCTCGTCAGTGTTGTAATGCAGACATAAAAATGAGTTGCCACTCGCTTTTGAATTTTCCAGCGATTTAAACGAATTGTGTGGATTCAACCCTCTCGCCCGTGGCGGCAAGACACTTCAGGAAACACAGCAAGTATACAATGCTTACATACGTGCCTCTGCGTCGACAAGAAAAGCGACGACGACGACATTTCCTCGTCGACAGGGTGGGCGGAGACAGAGAATGTTGTATCCACGTGCTTATGCCAAATTAACGAAGGGATGCGGACGGTTTATGACGGATGTACGACCTTGAAGTTGACGAAAATATAAAGAAAACCTTATTTTCGCATTCGCTTACGTCGATTGTCATGGGAAACGTTCGGAAATTGCTACAATTCAAAATGGGGAATGTGTGCCAGGGGAAGGATCCAGCCATCGCACATCTTCCATTTGCCGAAGCCTTACATTGTGCCGCACCAGCAGACAAGAGCACCGAGCAAGGACACGGTTGATTTTCGGGCGGGATGTTACAGCTAATGACAGCGATGCTTGTCAATGTATTCGCAGGCATCCTTGTGCAGAGACGAATGAACAAGCAGACCGTCGGGCGGCTAATTGAAATTGATACTCTGTCCCGTGGAGTGCTGATCAAAAGTCCTGAAAGTGCCTGTATTCGTACATGCATCGAGCAGGCGAAAGGAGTAATTGCTGGATGGCGTGCTAATGTGCCATAAAAAGGACACAAGCCGACGGTGCCGGGGCGGCATAGTGCACGATATGCATTCCACATGATAATGATGATGGTTCTTGTGTGGAGACCGAGACGGCAGCAATTAGCCTGCCGCGTGGGGTGGCATGTGGGGCGCCTAACGATAGTCATGCGATGTTTATGACAGGAATTTTAATTGCGGATTTGTTGGCAGTAACCCGCTGCAGCGGAAATATGGCTAAGCCAACGCTGCAACCTAATCGCGAGCGAAATGCAAATAGATACTTTGTAGCAAGTAGTGAAGAGTGAGTATCACATCCACTCCATGCATATTTGACATGCATCTAAGAGCCGTACACTGCTCTCCTTCGAATGCATGAACCCATGTGTTTCCTTCCATCAATGACATCTGTCTTCCTCAGACAGACGTATTGGATGTAACTTCCTGGGGAATTCTTTGAATCGGATTTGAATGTCAATTTTCATGACAGAACATGATGCCAGAAGAACGAACGAGAGAATTGCCACGGTTGGTGGATCTTTTATCATTTTTCAGGCGCGTCTCCCTCTGCCTCCTCCTCAGACATGGGTAATCGCATTCCTTTCTTTGATTTGAATACATCACATCCTTAGTCCCACTGACATGTGTCATCCGTAATGCGAATTGTGACTGATAGCATTAAATGACAAGCGAACAATTTCAAAATTTTCTAACATTTCCATTGGTTGTGCGGGCGGCAGAGGGAGCGTAATTCGTTTGATGGCGGAGATGGGATTCAGGATACACTGGTGTGGTGGTATCGTATTCAGCTCCCATGTGATGTGGTTGACGCGGAGGGGGGATTCGAGGTCTGCTCGGATGAATATTTCAAATTTTAAGTGCTGTTGTCGGTCGAGCGTTTAGCCAGCGCATAGTGTAAACATTTAAAGAAGACTACTTAAACGTACTAGCTATGGCAGATCAAGTTCATTCTAAGTGGCACTTGAGGGATACTTACTGAGGTCGTTGAAAATTGTTGAAGAAATGGCGAAGCAATGAGTTCCTTATTGGTAAGGATCACACTGGTTCTACGCAAGGTGTGCAGAAATGGAGCCCCATTTTGCAAAGTGGGGTAATCTACGATGATGCAAATTTGCATGGACTTACGTCAAAGGTATCCGGTAGCAATGGGGCTGTGTTGGGCTTAGTGAGCCACTCAGCCACTTCAACCTAACCTAGCCTACGTCAAAGGAAACATTTATTTGCAATCTTAAACATGTTAAGAAGATCAATGCAAAGGTCTTGTCCCATTTTCATGATCATACACTTCAGATGATTATGGCCAGATACTGCTCCAACTACCAATCGGATCAACTTTTTGTCGCCTTGAAGGACTTTGTAGGTTTTAAACTTAGGCCATAGCATCCGAGCAGTCTCACAGATGTAGACACCTCCAATGGTCAATCGTTGTGTTTCTTGACATCTGAAAGAGGTGGTTTGACACATTGGATTGGTTTAGCCACCTTTCTTGGAAAGTTCTCACTTACTGCCTCATTAGCGGCGATCCGCTTATGGCGAGAAACCCAGAAGAACCGTGATCGAGTTGATGTGTGCTTGGAACCTTGAGCACTTCGCGACTGTATGCGACCAGCTTGGACTTGAATTCTATCACCAACATTTGCTTAAATGGCCGCTTAACTGTCAATTAGGATAGTAATATCAGCCGGTGGTATTTTAATTCCCTTCAAAATTCACTTCATTCTAGCCGCTTCCTTGACTGCCAGGACCTCCAAGTGGAAAATTCTGCAATAATTAGGGGTTGTGAGGGAGAAGTGCATGTTGAGCAATTCGGAGAAAAGGCCCGCGCCTGTGGTTTTTGGTATGATCCAGACGGAGATGGTCAAATGGTTGATGGGCTCACACTCTATAAAGAATTGGAAGAGAATAGTCGCTTTCGACTCGTTCAATTTGTCGTTACATGACCACTTGATTTGGATTGAATAATGCTTATAGCGTTCTTTACAGAAGTGACCTGCGTGTAGAGACCAGGTAGAAGAAGGAGAACATCTAAGGCCGCCGTAGGAGACGTGGAAATTGCTCGTGCGACGGCTATGCATGCCAGTGTCTCTGTGTTCTTGTTAAAAGCGATTGCCAATCCTTCGTTTTATCTGTGCTGTGTTGTTGAGTTGCTGTGTTGCTTGCGTTAATTTCGGAGCCTAGGTAGACAAAGTCATTCACTACTTCGAAGTTGTAGCTGTCTATAGTATCGTTTTGCTCAAGACGACGGTGGTGGTGGACCTTTTTCATAGACAGCATATATTTTGACTTTCCTTCGCTGACCGCAAGACCCATCAGCGCCGGTTCTTACTCTAGCCTATTGTGTTCTTCCGATAATCTCAATGTCATTGGAATATGCGACCAGTTGCACTGATTTGGGGAAGATCGTGCTTCTGGTGTTGACGTTTGAGTTACGCGCGATCTTTTCGAGAGTCATAGAAAAGAAATCGCAAAGTGCGAGGACTTGTCTAAATCCTTTTTTGACATCGAAGGTCTTGGTAAAATATTTATCGGCCTTGTCGGAGCATCTGCAAGACAGATGAGTTTTGCAGGGATGACAAATCTATACAATGGCCTACATAGCTCGTCTCAGTAAATGCTGTCATATGCTCCCTTAAAGTCGATAAATAGATGGTAGGTAATTACTTGAAACTCCCCGGTCTTTTCCAAGATCTGCCGTAATGTGAATATTCGGTCAATAGTAGATTTCGCGGCCCAGAATCCGCACTACACAAGACGGCAGGAAAGACCTTATATGCTATATTCAGGAGCCTCAATAATTGGCTCAGTTTGGAGGGTCTCTTCTAGGATCGCCTCTAATAATAGTCTAGTATAAATACAAGACTCAATTTTAAAGTTGTGATTATTTTTTGATTTTTTGCCCCCTAGTCCATTGACGAATTTGAGTGCCTTTTTGACAGATATTCATGAATTTTTGACGGTTATTCACGAATTAACGTAAATGCCGTCCTCGGATTGATCAATTTGGCTTATGAACACGTTATAAAAAACAGTTGGAAAAAGTCTTAAGGGGAAAGAGAGATATCTCTGTAATACTTCATTTCTGTTCATGACCATAACTGTGACAACCAATCACGGCGTGTAAGCCTATAGCTTTTTACTTAATATTTTCGAAAAGTTAATTTCATCTGTAAATGGGTACATAGTCTTGAAAAGGTTTACCATATTTCAGTAGGATTAAATCAGTCGGTTGGGGAGGTAGCTACCCTTCCAAGAAGAGCAGAACTTAAAACTTGTTTGTTTCACTCACCTGAAAAGAAAAGAAAAATAATTTGTTAAGAAATTTAATTGTGAACGAAATGATATTTATAATGTGGGTATGAACAAATGTAGTCGTCGTGAAGTGGATGGCATGTGCGTAGGTGGCGCTACATACCATAGAGGACCAGGGCCTAGCTTCTACAGCAACCACTCGTGTTGTGCGTTCAATTTTTCTCTCACGAGGGAAAGGGACCTACAGTTTTTTGCCGGCTCCGAATGGCCAAGTTTTGAGAAGATTTTTCTAGACAATTATTACTCTTTCAGCATTGCCAGTCTCTCAAAAGAGGTGGGACCGTGAGAATTATTTTTGGTCGTAACGTCCGGGGTCGACGCGTATACCCAATCCCATGGCCGCCACATATTGTGATTAGTGTTGTGAAATAATCGCTAATGGCTCGCAATCGCGGTTTGTGATCGACAGTAATTCAACCTGCGAAAGCTACCCAAACTGCTACTTTTTCAAAGCAACAATCGCAGTTTGAAAACACACTTACGGCTAAGTTGCTGTGTTTTCACAATTACAATCCCAAATTGGACCCCTTAGTTGCTACTTTCCACAACCCCATTCGCATTTTGATTAACACAAACGATTTGATGCTAATGACATTGTGTGGCAAATGTGAATGAAATGGTGTGGGTGTACTAAATCTGAGTATGCTATGCCGAGAGTTGTCATTCATATTTTTTTAAATGTGATATTGCTGTTTTATCCGTCATAAAACCAACGTACAGGGACAATTTTGGTCGCCTTCTGTATACGCTAATAGTGGCGAAAGTTGGAAGTCCTTGCATAAAGGCGCGTTTTTATTGATAATCTATACTCAGCTCAGTTTTGATTCTCAATAAAACGCTCGTTACTCATTTTTTCAAAGGTTGCCGCATGTCTTTATTTTCATGGCATTAGATGTCGAAATACAAATAGAACGCTTCTATATTTTTTTTCTTATTAAATTTGTGTTTTATAATGTTGCACAATGCACAAAAATGGTTTTATTTACTAGAAGCGATTGTATATTAAACAAAGCATGGATTAGAATTTGCAATACGTTATCCTATGTCGAGTTTAGTTGTCAGCGGCGTCTGTGAGTGGTATCTGAAGCGTATCGTGATGCGTCACGTGTATTTGAGATTCTTTAACGCGATGTTCTCTGAGTACTTGTTGCTCAGTAATTGTGCTTGTTGTTGCTTCACGCGTAAAAGAAATACTGAGCTGACTATAGATTCTCAAAAAAATCGCCTTTTGATTAAGGTATTACCAAAAATCAGTAAGGCGCGACGCACGTAGGGCAGCAAATACCGAAAATGACTGGTCGGAGTAGTGGATGTGTTGAGATTTCACATACTGTACACTGACCACGTATATTCATACAATTTAGAATGATTGACTTGAAAGATCGATATTTGGTGTGAGGGGGGCATAAAATAAATGTTTGAACAACTTAAGATCGCAGTTTCAAATCACTGTGATTAGAAAGTCGTAACCACAGTTAAACCTGTGTATACAATATCGCAACTCTAATTGCGCCGACAACCACGAAAAGCAAATTAGTAAGGACCTGGTTAAATTTCTCAAGCAGTCAGAATCTGTACAATTTTTCTAGAACCATAGATTCATCTAATACAACATATTCAAACAGAAAACGAGTTATTTTTATCACTGGTACTATCGGAGCTTGAGGCTTGAGGCTCCAAGAAATAAGTGTGTGTCCCTGCTTATCAACTGTGAGTGGAGCTCTGTCAGACCTGGTCGTTGCTGTTAGCCTTGCACATAGCTCCGCCGATCAGCCGTGAAAAGACAGTTCGACTGGCGTTTGTAGCTTTCCTCCACGAGAGCTTGGAGTTCATAGCCAGCTTTTCAGAACGGGTAGGTGGATTGCCATTTAAATGGGGTTTATGTCTTATTTCTTCGGCAATCTTGTGTGCACGCAACTTTCGGCTTCTCGTCAACCGCTTTAGACTCCTTACATACGGATTTCGTTTCATTTAATCTCTAATTCCTTCTCTGTCGATAATTGCGCAGAAAATAAACGAAATTCTGAGCAAGATGTGGTGCTAAAGTACCAACAAAACCTGTCTAGACATCTTACTTGTTGACATCTAGGTGCCCATTCAATTTGAACACAATTAAGTGAATTAAATAATTTAATATAATCTTTTATGGGTGCAATAAAAATCAATATTTCTAATGCCCCAATCAATTGCATGCAGATTATAAGTCCCCTCAATTTAGCCCGCTTTGATGGCTTGTACCCGTGTGCACAAATATACTTATTGCTCGAATTCAACGATATCTTTCCCAGCTAATGCCCCCTGGCACAGATGATGGTCGTATGGTGGGTGTTCATTGCACCGAAAATAAAATCTCACAGTTCACCACAACAAGTCGTGAAAGACATTAAATTGTCTCGTCGAAGCGTATAGAGCCAATAAACTTGTAGTTTTAATATTTTACAGTGTTTGTTGTTAATACACGAGTTTATGGGTTATCAAGCGGGGCAAAGAGTAGTCAAAATAAAAGGACAACAGATTGGCATGTACGCATAGTGGGTGTGTAATCTTTTAAGTACGTTTCTGAAACTACAGAGTGGGCGACTCACGTTGCAGGTGAGAAATTTTAAGAGACTCAACAACTAATAGTGACTGTGGATGTTATTGGCAAACATTGAGGCGTTAACAGCAGCCGAGAAGGACACGGTTTATTAGTAAAGATCGATCGGCTTTCGTCCCGGCAGAAGGTCAACTTTAAAAATGGTACTTGAGAAGGTTTGGGATTATACCAAACCACCTTTAGCTCTTTTGTAGGTATGGAAAAGGCATATATCCAAGTTCCCCGAGGTAAACTCTGAAGTGTTCGACAGGAGTATGGGATTGAGGATCATCTTTTGACGGCCATTAAGTCTCTCTCTGCAGCGTCTGTGTTTGGGTTAGCGGTGCTAAGTCAACAACTTTCACAGTGGGCGTTGGACTTCGCCAAGGGTGAGTCTTGTCACCTCTTCGTTTCATTATATGGACCGGATGTTGTTGAATGTTTCCAGAACCCCAGTTCAATCCAATCTGCATGTTAGTGGACTCCAATTGAAGCAGGTAGAGAAGTTTAACTATCTCGGGGTCTTCTTCACGAGTGATGGGAGGAGTAATACTGAACTTTCCTGTAGGATTGGTCTGGCTGGGTCAGTTTGGAACAGCTCGGGAGATCTGTAATCAGGAAGGCCGAGCTTAGTGTGAAAGCCACGTTAGCAGTTTTCAACTCAGTATTTGTTACAACTCTCACCTATGGTCACGAAACTTGGGTAAATGACCGAAAGAATAAGATCGCGAATACAAGCTGCTGAACCACTCGCCGGCAGTGTTCGAGGACCCCAACGTTCAGCAGTGGCTTCGTAGAACTGAAAATGCTATGCTTCGATGGTTTGTTCACTTGGCACGAATGTCCCCACCATCACGACTTCCGATTTGGGACTTGAATGCGATTCCATCAGGTAGGTGACCACTTGACAGACCCAGGTGGTTCGACCAGGTTCATTTGCTCGCCTGGTTACGCTTGGGCATAACCCCTGATGAGTTAGAGTCGAGATCTCTCGTGTGTGCTCTACCACCTTAGTGGATCATGCGAGTCAGAAGATGATGATGATGAAGACGATACCGTGATGATACCGTGATGTCGTACTAAAATAATAAATGATTATTAAAAGGTTTGATGTCGTATAAATAATTTTTGTTTTTTAATATATTGAGTGCGCGTCAATGACGGACACCAGCAGAATCAGAAAAAGTTTTCTTTACAAAATGCGAAAACGAAAGCCAAGCGACTAAAAATGTGATAGGATACCGTAACAGGAAATCATGCGCAGTTTCGGTTAGGTCGATTCTGTTCCAGTAATTTCGATGTCAAAGATACAAGTCCGTAACACGTAATCTCCATTGGCCATGAGCATGATGTGCAAAAATCTTGTGGAGGCACATAAATCAGTGACATCGCAAGGATCGTGTCAGAGAATCTCGATTTTACGACATCGCATGGGCTCTATTCAAAAGTAAGGTTAGATTACGTAGGGGGGCTTCTAATGTATTCACCAGCACACTTAGACCATATTGCTCCATTGTGATACGCATTGTCAGACTACTACCACTGATAGACTGCTCCAGTGATAGTGCCATTAATTTGATCCCAACGGCAAATGGTGGACCAGATATGAAAACCAAATAAAAGCGTATTAACTTTTACTGGGATTCGAACCGGGAACCCCGCTAACCAGGGGCAGGCACTCTACCAACTGCGCCATCGTTTGTCTTTTGTTCAAAAGTTGGACGTGGGATCTGACGTATTCATATATGTGCAAGTAGAAGTGTTAGTGAATGTAATTTGTTGGCACTCTTTTAAATGAGTTCGATTTAGATGATTGGTGATTGATTGTACGCTGCTTGATGTTGACTCTCTCGCAGCCAACGTTATGAAGCGACATGGCTTATTTTGCCCACTAAAGAGAAAAGCATGGATGGCTGTTCAGATTGTGGTTGTGATGTTGGGCAGAAATATGTCATGTGGAGACGGTGTCAGGCCAAATCTTCGAGAAGTTAATAAAATTATTGTAATCGTAGAGTCTGACCGTCAAAGCACTGCTTCGATTATCGAGGAGCTAAGCATTGGGCAACTTGAATACTATAGTGTATTGACAACACGTGAGAGTGTGGAAGGTGCTCCGCAATTTATTTATTTATCTACAAGTTACTTACGTACTAACAGATTATGAACTCTTATACATGAGAAAGTAAATCATGTTATTAGGAACAAGGACTTAAGAACTTAATAGGCTTCATAATTAATTTTCAAAATGCAGCCTGACGCTCAGAATATGTACCAAATTAGAATGGTTCTGACCATAGAGACGTACAGGGTTAACAGGGCGAATGGATCAGTGAATCCTTTTGTGTTACGCCTTATAAAGCCGACTGCTGACTTGGCTTTAGATAACGTAACATTTATATGTGTGTTAGGTGAAAAAGATGTGTTAAAAATTACTCCTAGGTGTTTGACGCTTTTCACATCAGAAAGGATAGAGTAGTTAAATTTAATGGGAAAGGCTGATTTAGAGAATGAAATCGCAAGACATTTCTGAAAATGCAGAGTTATACTGTTATTATTACACCATTCCAATATATTATCTATATCAGATTGAAGTAATAAGCAGTCATTTAGATATTAAATACTCTTATAGATTTTCATGTCATCAGTAAGCATTTACTGTGTTTAAGTGCACGCATTATGTCTCCAATGAAAATTATAAAAAGTAAGGGACCTAAATGCCTCCCCCGTGGAACTCTTGAGGTGCATTTTATAATATTGGACAAAGAATTACAGTGACATGCATCGTAGCTCTTGTCTTTGTTGGCTTGTGTGCACGTTTAATCTTGTCTTAGGGCAGTTTTGATTTAAAAAAAAAAAAAGAGATCTGACCACGGCAAGTGCGGTTGTTTTAGGTCGACACTGCAGGTACCACACGACTTAACGCCAACGCAACAACGCCGACCTACTTTTGAAGGGGATGGCAAATGGTGACGAAAAGTAGATCACTTACGACGCTGTTAAGGGCAAACACTCTTGTCTGAAACGCGGTGAGTCGGCGCAAACTGTGGCCAACCCAGAATTGTCGGCCAGAAAGGTCTTGCTTTGATTTTGGTGGGATTGACAGGGAATCATTTACCATGAACTGCTCTACGACAAAACTCTTAATTCGGACCTGTATTGCCAACTATTAGACCTTCTGTAGGAAGAAATCGCTCAGCTTTGGCGATGAATTCTGTTCCATCAGAACAACGACAGGCCACTCACATCGAAAGCGACTCGCCAAAAGCTCCGGGAGCTTGATTGGGAGGTCCTCATGCATCCACTTTATAGTCCGAACCGTGATGGAAAGGTGATAACCACCTGTTTCTGTCCATGGCGAACGATATTGCTGGTAAAACGAAATAAAGAGTTGCGTGCAATGATAGATAATGTGACTGAGTGCAATCGGTTGGCTATTGCTTTGAGTTAGGGCTAGTGGAAATCCGGAATGAACAAGTTTCTTCTATTTGACACATCAAGACGAAACGTGCCATTCGAGACCGAATTGTTGCGAAGCTACGTAATCTTCATATACTACGTTCTTAAATTGTCATTTTCTGTATTATGATAATTGCTCTACTGGCGGCAATCACTGGTCCATCGGTCGACCAGACTCACAAGATACCCGCGAAGCAATAAAAACACACTCATCGCATGTGGTAAACAGAAATCAACTAAAAATTGAACGCTACATCCTCTTCTAATCAAGCCATCCAACAGGTTATCTCTTGTTAACCAATGCCTGATATGGATGCATCTTTCTCCCGACCCGACTAACACTGATCCGGCGTCATCAAGCAAGCAAATAACCAGCCTGTGTGTCGATCACTCGCTCACGTAATCCCACCGAAGCCAGCATCATCGATGTCGACCTTAACATTGCCGCGACATGCTCAATGTCATTGCTCTCATTTCATCTCACAAAAGAGACCTCCCGGCTACTTAAGAGCAACATCGAAGAAACACTTCTGGCAAGAGCACACACTACATCAACCGTTCACCCAGGCCAGCAAGCACCGTCCGTCAGAGTCAGTATTTCTCCCGAACTCGCCCACAGACGACACGGAACTCGCCGAATTCGTCCGAGCACCCTCCCGTCCGCTTCGACATAAGCTATTGATTCGACCAAATCAAACTGAAAACACTTTCAGACGCTGCCGACGACGCTGACAACGAGTTCATTAAAAATAGAAGCACGCCCAGCAGTGAGTGAGCTTCGCACAGAGTGCATCATAGGACACCGGCCGATTCGCTGTGCGATTTAGAAAACAATTTGTTTAATTGAAATTAAATCTAGCAATTGTGCAATTGATTGTGTGTGGGAAAAAAGTCCGGTTCGGTGGTTTTTGCGGCCTCTATTGTGCGCGGTGAGTACGAGTTTAATTGAATCAATAGTGAAGTAAGTACCTTTCAGAGCAGTCCTCTCGAGGCTTGTTGCTGCACAATCCGAAACACACTGCGATGGGGGATCGGCCCGACCGGGAATCCGAGAAACACACAGAAAAAGAAAACTTGTCCGCTGCCGCACTTCTGTGTTCCCGCCAGAAAACAAATCAAGGCTGATTGCGCCGCCGGCCAGCCGCAATTACATAGAAACATTTTTTTTCCTGCGACGCATTAATTTGTCCGTAATTAGGGTTCAAGTGGTGTTGACGATTATTAGCTTGACGCTTGTGTTCGCAGTGAGGGATGGATCTGTGGAAGATTGACTGGTTACGATAGTCCCTTTGTGATAATGACCTGAGTGTGGGTGGCAGTGGACTGTGGCTGCGGACAGTGGCTGTGGGAAGTTAGCGCACACAATTGCGGTTGGTGTTGTGTGTATCGATTTTTTGGCGGAACCAATGGGATGGGGAAGCAATTCATTAACTAAAATTAATAGGTGTGCTACCTTAATTAGGGGGGCGTTCAGTGGCCTATTTCTTCTGCGTTCTTTTTTGCTGCAAACCACGTACGACGCAAGGTCGCTCGGCAGTGCCTGGATGGAAATTGATATTAATTGGCTATGAATATATTAAACACTCTTGTCAGCAGAGGAGTTAAGATTTCGTGCAAATTGGTGCACAGTGATATCAGTTCAATCGTGTCTCGGCTGCTGAGTGGACTTCATCTAAACGTTTTGTTTCAATGTTACCGATTCATCAAACTGTTGACTGATATACGAGAGATTGGCTTTGAATTTCAAAAAAAAATGTGTTTGCATATCGCTCTAGGAACAGTATTCCGAAACATGCCACGTAGTAGAACTTTTCTAAAAATGACGAAAATGCAGAGTCAGCTTTTAGGCGCAGCTTTTAGTGCTGTCAGTTTCTATAGCTGTCACAGCAGAACGATCGATGTGCGATGTGGACTTGAATCTTATGCTCTACTCTTGGTTTAAACTTCAGTTCAACGATTTATTCAGTTCCACACTTTCGTTTAAACCTTGAAATGGGTCCAAAAAATGATTTATGTTTGTCAAATTTTTTTTTGACTTGTTTGTTATTTATCGCCCTTTCCCGTAACAACACGGACGCTATACAAAGATTCCAAATGACAGAACCAAACACGTTTTAAAACCACACAGTAATAGAATGTACATCAATAATCCAATAAGAATTGCAGCAATTGCAGACACGCACCAGTTGGAAGGGTTACCATTTTGTGTTCGATCGCACTACACAAACGAAGTTAAATTTTCACTTGCATATCGGACGAGTTAAACCAACAAATTGAGCTCGATTTAATGCTCAGCTTGACTTAAGTTTAAAACTTCACTGTGGAACTATGCATTACTGTTTTAAACGTTTTAGGGTTGATCGGAGAACAAGTTAAGAAGATCAGTTTTCCAAAGTTGAAGTGAATACTGTTTCCACAAGTACAATTTCTGCCTAAACTTTGACTTTGGTTGTTTTGATCTGGACCTCTTCCATGCATTTGTCATTCCAATCTAATCCAAGTCATTTCACATCATTTATTAATAATAATAATAATAATAATAATATGGGTTGCGCGACAGTCCGAGGTGGACCTGGGCCTAGCTTCTCAGCAACCACTTGTGTTGTGCGTGCTATTGTTCTTTCACGAGTGGAAGGGACCTACAGTTTAATGCCGACTCCGAACGGCGAATTTGAGAAGCTTTTTCTAGACAGGAGTACTCTTTGAGCATTGTCAGTGACTCGAAAGAGGTGGAGCCGTAAATTATGATAGGTGGTAAATTCGGGTATTGAACCTGGCACCCTCTGCGTAGGAATCGACGCACTTACCCACTACGCCACGGCGACCCACACATCATTTATTAGCTTGTTTAAAGTGCTGGGCATGACCAGAGTATCAAACTCTAGGAAAAAGGACAACAAGTTATTAAAGTTCAATGATTATCTCCTAGTCTACCAATGATTTTTTTTCAGTTATTGTGTGTGTCTCGACAATTAAAGATGAACATACGCATTTTGTCAGCATCTATTTATAATGGCAGATGCAAGAGAAGTACGGACAATGGTATGTCCACAGACCTGACTACCTGAGGCACTTGTTGCAAAATGAGAAGTTTAGGCTGGATGAGCGGTCACATGTGCCATAGTTCCAAAATGATCCGGTCAAAACTAAATCGATACCGCTCCCAAAATTCCCTTTCTCAAATCATAGGAGACTGTAGGAAGTTGATTGTTATAAGGACAGCTGTCATAACCTGAGAGTAAAAATGCCAGAAGATTGCACTTCGGCGGGAGATGTTTGCTGGAAGAGTTGAAGAGGAATCGATCTCCCCATTGATCATGTGATAATCGCGGTTTTAAGTGTCAAAGCCTGCACAAGGAAACCGTCTTCCTGAATATTGTCTGCAACCAGCATTGTACTCAGAGGAGGTCTATTTCAACTTACAGAAGTGTACCTCATACATTTGTGCGATGAACGAAGAATTGTATTCCACGGAGGATCACTTGACTGTACAATGATCATTTCTGCCTTCAGTAGAAAACATGTACATAAGCAATACAAATCAAAATAGTGTAGAAGAGGTATCTAATACAATCTCTGACCTTTTGACGTCAGAGATTCATTCAGCCTTTGTTTTTTTCTGACGGTATCTTTAACTTTTCATTGAGTAAAGTAAAGATAATATGGGTGGGGCGACTGTGCGGGTGATAAAAGCCCAGCTTCAACAGCAACCGCTTGTGTTGGAAGATTCGACGCCCAGCGTAAGAGTCGATGCACAAGTACTACGCCTCGGTGACCAAATTTAAATGTTTCAATTGTTAGACTTCGGCGTTCTAACGACATAGCCTGACATGAATCTCTCGAAGTATTCTGTGCAATTCTTCTTTTTTCTGTAGACTACAAATTCTGTTCTACGGCTCTTAAGGGCATGTGGGTAAATATCTCGCATATACTAGCAAAGTTCTGGTGGATAGGGACGTGTTCATGATTTCAAGATATTGTATAAAAGTGTCTTTTTGGCTGGATAGCAAGTTCATGTACTTAAACTTGGTATTGTTTTTGGAAAAAGTTTTCCTTTGACCTTTTTGGTTCAAAAATGTCTTTGGCATGTCTTAAGATAAGTATCATGCGACGAGGGATCAACAAGCAGCCCAAGAATGTAGGTTTTCCCTCAAATCACGAGGAATGCTTTGAGGCGACGGATGGTCTAAGGTGGTTCCTTTTTGGATTCAACATGCATATGAACAAACGAAATTCACTTGTTGTTATTCGGGACCGACGGAGTTCGCATTGTGTTCTATGCTGAAGGCCCGAAGCGGTGAATGACTTTAAGGCGTTCAAAGGAATACTCGTACGTATGAATTCTTGAGAGCATCATAAAATTCAAGTTTGAGACATTGGCTAAGTTTGAAAAGGACTTAGCATGTAGCGGTTTACAATAAAATAATACTCTTACGTCTCAAAGTTTTTACATTAAAGTACTGTATATGGAAATCTGACAAAGAGAACCAGAGAGTAAATAACCAACGATGTCACTTCGTCTCCAAAACAGGAAGTCAATTTAATAATGAATGAATTCTGAAACTCAGTGTGAAAGAAAATGACTGGAAGGAGTTAAGGAAGTTTCCAGAAGCAAAAAATTGGAGTATGCATGTAGGCGCGATGGCAAAATCTGACATGCGAGCAATTTGGATGATGATGGAATTTGCGAAAAAGTAGTGAAGATTGTGTGCTTGATATTGGAGTTGGTTCAGGGGATGAGGATAATGAACAAGAGTACACTACAGTCGAAGTCAGCAGAGTTGAAATAACGTAGTAGGCATGTGTACGAAGCTGTTGGGCATCCTTTAATTTTATTTCTTGAAGGGGAGTCCGCCCGGTGGATGATTTAATTATATATAGGTGTGATTCTTGAGTTTTAAAATACGTGCAATGGTGAAATTGGTAACAGAATCGAATATACGAGCTTAAGTGCTTAGTGGTCGTTTTTGGGATGTGTTTTCATGCGACAACTCTTAGGACCTTCTTTCTCACTGCATTGGCAGTGGTCGGAGGGGATAACGTCAAGAAGATTTTATTAATCCTCAGTGTTCATAGTCGGCAACAAACTGAATGTCTTCTCCACTCGTGCAAGAACAATGACTCGTTCAATACGGTGTCGCGCGTTAATTTTATCCACTGTGCTCACCGGCCCATAAGATAACCAACTCGGGAGCAGATCGTTAATGGGTTCAAGTTTATTGTTGAGAAAGTTTCAGAAACATGCCTCATTTCACTAAGAATATCCCAAAAGTCCACAGAAGCAAAGGTTCCTCCTTAGATTCAACGCTAGTTCATTTGACACATCAAGTCAGGAACCTAAATTTTTCCATAAACCGTTTAACATTTGGGTGATACCCATGTTCATCCCGTACTGTAGAAAAATTTAACAATTTCTTTAGACTTCCTTCACTTTTCAACACCACTGTCAATCCATTATAACAATTTGAATGTAATGATTAACAAAAATGTGCCACAAACGTGTGAATTCACTGAACCATATGCAAACAAAGAGTCATCACAACGTGCACGTATTATTCACTTCTGTGGAAGCAGCGGAAATTATAAAAGCGAGACTCCCACGTTCGTTTAGCGCAACACTTCAGCCAACAGCCGACGACGACGGCTTACATTTATCAGCCGTGACAGTGCATTTGCATATTAACTGATCAATTTGCGTGTTTTGTGTGTTGTATTTCAGGCGCTGAAGGACCCACTCGCCGGAAGGAGGATGCTGCTGCCCCTGGTGTTGTTAGCCGCGATTGGCATAAGTGCCCACGAGGGCACTCAGTCATCTCAGGAGCCCGACTGGTGGCAGAGTACGGTCCTTTATCAGATTTATCCACGGTCCTTCATGGACAGCGACGGTGATGGCATCGGAGATTTGAAGGGTAAGTGTGGTCACCCTTTGTTTTGTGCGTGGATGGTGTTTTTTTTGTTTACACCCCATCCATTGTAGGAATCATTTCGAAGTTATCGCACCTCTCGTCGTCGGGCGTTAAAGCGACGTGGCTAAGCCCGATTTTCCAATCGCCGATGGTTGACTTTGGCTACGACATCTCAAACTTCACAGCCATCCACGCGGAGTACGGGACGATGGAGGACTTCGATGAGCTGGTGGCTGAGGCGAAGCGATTAGGTAAATCCCACTTGATCACATTTTTGGAGGGTTTTAATATTTCTGTTTGCTTGTCGCAGACATAAAGCTGATTCTAGACTTCGTCCCGAATCACTCGTCGGATCAGTGTGAATGGTTCTTGAAATCCGTCCGCCGGGAGCCCGGCTACGATGACTTCTACGTGTGGGCCGATGGGGTGGTAGACGAGGACGGGAACAGGAAGCCACCGAATAACTGGGTAAATTCAACACCATTTTGTGCCGTGTCCCTTGGCTAATCTCTCGTCTGTGTTTAGCAATCGGTGTTCTATGGGCCGGCATGGACTTGGAACGCGGAGCGGGAGCAGTACTACTACCACCAGTTCACGGCGGCCCAGCCCGACTTGAACTACCGCAATCCGAGGGTGATTAAGGCCATGGAGGAGGTCCTTTTGTTCTGGCTGGATAAAGGTGTTAGTGGCTTTCGTGTGGACGCCGTTAATCACTTGTTCGAAGTCGAGGACTTAAGGGACGAGCCGGAGACCGGGTCGGAGAAGGACCCCAACTCGTATGGGTTCACCCACCACTACTACACAAAGGACCTGGTAATTGGGAACCTTCAGAGCCAGTGAATCGCAATGACGCGCGTTTTTCTCGCCCTTAGCCGGAGGTTTACCAAATGATTTACAGCTGGCGGGAGCTGCTGGACAGCTACACGACAGAGCACGGCGGCCCCACTCGGATAATGATGACCGAGGCCTACGCAAATGTGACCTTCCTCATGGAGTACTATGAGAACGAAAGCGGTCGCAAGGGATCGCACATTCCGTTTAATTTTATGATGATTTCGGATCTGGGCAAGACATCGGATGCCAGGGACTTTGTGTTCACGTTTCAGAGGTGGATGACATACATGCCTGTGGGTGGTACAGCTAATTGGGTCCTCGGCAATCACGACCAGCCGAGGGTGGCCTCGAGGTACGGACCGGAGAGAGTCGATGCTATGAACATGCTGCTGATGACACTGCCCGGAGTGGCGGTTACCTACAATGTGAGTATGTGCTTCTGTTTAGATTCGCCTTTTGTGAGTACGGTGTGCTGCGGGAACAGTCCCAACTGACAGCTGTGCAAAGAGGGTTGCTTTTATCTGTTTTTGCGGTTGAATAGGTGAGTGGACACACTTCAGCACTCGCCGCAAGCAGTTGCTCATGATACTTTAAGTCCGTCGGGAAGTAGGTGTTGATATTTGGTGATGGGTGGTCTCCGGAGTGGATGATGTCATAGAGAAAGTTTAAACAGCTTGTCGAGGGCTTAAGAGAGTGACAATCAATTCACAGGGAACTCCATCAAGACTATGACTGGAAGTTGGTGCCAAGATGCTGTCAACTCATCGTCCAATTGAAAAAGGGTGTACTCTTTAAACATCGCAAGTGCACAGGCAGTAACCACTTCCGCCAAGAATGCAAATAAGAGCTTCCAGTCAGCACAAACAGTTTGAATTCCTTTGTGGGGACGAACAGGGTATTGTGATAAAAACATCCGAATCAATCTGCAAAGGCGAACACGAGATAACGAGACCATCACCATACCATCCACTTACGACTTACGAGGGACGAGGCGATAGTCTTGAGAGTAGTCTAGTAGAGCCACGGGGCGTACACGTAACATTATACAAAGGGACGAGGCGATAGTCTTGAGCGTAGTCTAGTAGAGCCACGGGGCGTACACGTAACATTTTACAAAGGGACGAGGAGATAGTCTTGAGAGTAGTCTAGTAGAGCCACGGAGCGTATACGTAACATTTTACAAAGGGACGAGGCGATAGTCTTGAGAGTAGTCTAGTAGAGCCACGGGGCGTACACGTAACATTTTACAAAGGGACGAGGAGATAGTCTTGAGAGTAGTCTAGTAGAGCCACGGGGCGTATTCGTAACATTTTACAAAAGGACGAAGAGAAAGTCTTGAGAGTAGTCTAGTAGAGCCACGGGGCATATTCGTAACATTATACAAAGGGACGAGGAGATAGTCTTGAGAGTTGTCTAGTAGAGCCACGGGGCGTACACGTAACATTTTACAGAGGGACGAGGAGATAGTCTTGAGCGTAGTCTAGTAGAGCCACGGGGCGTACACGTAACATTTTACAGAGGGACGAGGAGATAGTCTTGAGCGTAGTCTAGTAGAGCCACGGGGCGTATTCGTAACATTTTACAAAGGGACGAGGAGATAGCCTTGAGAGTACGACCATGACCGGAAGTTTAAGCAACTCAAAGATGGAATCGATGTCCATGAAGAGGCCAAGGAAGCGGAGAGCATGGAGTATTGTGAATGCGTCGTTGAACTTCTTCTACACCCGGTGAATTTCATGGTAAATCGATGTGATTTCCCGAATGCGTCGTTTGAGCTTTCTTCTTCTAACTGTTGCAAGCAAGAAATTCAGCGAACTGTTCATCTTCTGGTAGAAGCACATCAAAGTCAGGTGAGCCCACAAGGTCAACTCAGTCAATAGCAAACGCAATAGATTTGCATGTTTCCTTCCGATCGCCCGAATCGATCCGCGCAACAATGGCGCAATAACAATATGTGAGGACCCGATCGAATCTGTGTTCCTCTGCATCCATCTCACTTCCGTCGTTCCTAGAACTTTTTTCGTCCTTTTTGATTGATGCGAAGTATAACCAGTGATCCGTTTAGTTCAAGTCCTTCTTTTTCTTATCTAGGGCGACGAAATCGGGATGATTGACAACAGAGACATCTCCTGGGAGGACACCAAAGACCCGCCAGCCTTAAACGTGGGACCGGAAAAGTACAAAGACGTCTCCCGAGATCCTGAGAGGACGCCATTCCAGTGGGACTCCACCAAGAACGCAGGTATCTCGTCCAGAATCTCTGTCATAACTCAAATGCTTTGCTCACACATCACTCGTAGGTTTTTCAACAGCAGCCAAGACCTGGCTGCCAGTGAATCCAAACTACCCAACTCTGAATCTGGCAGCACAAAAGGCAGCCGCACGCAGTCACTACAAGTTGTACAAGAAGCTGACGGGTCTTAAGGAGCTGCCCACGCTGCAGAGAGGAAGCTTCCTTCCAGTGGTTCTGTGTCGTAGGACATTCGCCTTCAAGAGGTAATCATTGCTTAAAAATCCCTCATCTGACCACCATCTACCCCCCCCCTTTTGCAGAGAGTTGAAAGGCCACCCAACCATCATCACCGCAGTGAATGTGAGCCCATCCGAGCTGGTCATCGACCTCAAGCCCTTGGGTGAATTTCCAAGGGAACTATCAATTCTGGCAGTCGGTGTCGACTCAGCCTACACCGAAGGGTAAATATTCCTCTTTTGTTTTCTCGCTGATAAGAGCTCTGACAGGGTGACAGTTGAATGAGGGACCAAGTGTCAATCGATTTTCTGTCACAACTGTCAACCTTATCTGCAGTGCATGTCAAATGTTTGATGTTTTTGTTTCGTTGTTTTTTTCTTTTTTTGTTTTTGTTGTAGTGGTAAAATTGATAGTGGCAACTTTACATTGAAGGGATATGAGGGGATTATCCTAACCACGGCCTAGAATTGTGTGTGTCTATCTGAATCAACGTTTGTGTGTGTTTTTTTGAAAATATAGTTGAACTTGTGCTTTTTTTTATTTTATTTGTGGGGAGAGGGTTACGAACGCATTCAATTGGAAGGGGACTAATTTGATTTGTTGAATTGAGTTTTCCCTTGAAAATGTGTGGCCAACTTTTTATGGCCCTTCGTGGGGGGAAATGAAAAATTGTTTGTTTTTCTGTGATCGTCATCAGTCACGGATGGTCTCGGGCGAGAGTAATTTGAACGACAGATTCGGTGGGTGGGTTGGATGGGAGTGATGATCTGATTTGAGGAGCAGCCAACCAGATGAGGCTCTGCAAACAAACAGAGGCAACTGCCTTCACAAGTATGTCAATAAGGACGTTGTTATTGTCTGTCAAACGGAAGTGTGGAGACTGGCGGAAGCTTCGTGTGTAAGTGCGAGAGATTTCCGAAACTTAAATTTCTCCATGACCCCGATATCAAATAGACGATGAAGAGTAGTTCTTTGCAAAAAAATGTGGGGGCAATTTGTGCTCCTTAAAATCTCGGTGTAAGGACAAAGTTTTTTTTATATCCTTCGCTATGAGACTTCCAAAATTGCCGTTCTGCCTCTTATTACGCTTTAATCTTCATCGGCAGTAGAACTATGTACTCGGTAGTGTTGCTTCTGATTGAAGTCAAGAACTTTTGAATGAAAAGTCTCTGGATGATAAAGTTTGTCGTTATATTTGCTCCTCCAAACCAAAAGCCTTCAACGCAATGGGCAAAGTTTTGAAGTCCCCACAAGCCAGATGCGTTGATATGAAAGCGGGATGTTGTTGGGTTACGCTATGACACTATCACTTTTGATTGAAGCAAAGTTTACCATTATGGTAAAACTGAACGCAACTGATTGAAGCCATCCTCGTAAACACTCTCATAAGGGGAAATACACATGTACAGCTCACTGTACAAAAAGAGTCTACATACATCTGCGTACAAAAAAATCAAAGGATGTGTGTAGACTTTTGCTAAGCATCATTTTAGGTTTTTTTTTTGGGAATTACTTGCTATGTTTACGTAAGATTGATTTGTCTGGTGGAATTATATTGCAGTAGACGCTCGATACAGTGAACCGGACCTGTCCACTGGAACGCGATTGTTCAATGTATCGAGCATTGACTCCTTAAAGCAAGTTTCGTGAAAATGTGTGTTTTTACATATTTACGATTTATCCAAAATATACAATTTAATTACAATTTATTTTTGGAATTGCTTTAGAATGATTTTTAAATGTCCTGAATTTGATACTTTTTTTTCCGACGTGAGTAAACATAAGTAGAGCGTTAACTCAAAGAGTATGTGCACGATGACAGTTGTCCGAGAACAGACTCAGAAATACATATATTAATAGCATGAAAACCGGTATAAAAAAATCCCATGCATTCAACAGCATATGAAAGAAAGTCTTCAACAAACTAATGAAATCAACATTAACTCCAGTAATAAACGAAAACATTTTCAGCCTAAGAGTATACAAGCAACATCGAATTCTAAGACTATACGATGGTATTTGATGATGTGATACATTCGAAAAAAGAACAACTTATTTGGAAACTACAATTGGAAGGAAAACAAATAGAGTTCATAATAACATAGTCTTAAGTTTTCGAAGGTATAGATACGAGCAATGCAGTTAGCTAGTTTAATTGGATATTGATAATGTTTGGAAAGAACGCAGCTAAGAGATTATTTTAAGAAGAAATTTAAGTCTTTGTCTTAAAAACAATAAATTAATCCACTGACGGTACCCTGAAATATTCAATTTCTTAATCTAGGATCATAATAAAAAAAACATGATTTTCCTAAGGGTGTGTTTAAATGTTTATTGGAATGTAAGAAAAATGTTACAAGAGGCTCCAGTAGGAAACCTATTTCATGTCATATCCGCCTTTGGCAGCAAGAGCCTTTTATGTGTAGCATTATGCTGACCTCATCTGCAAGCCACATATTTTGCAAATTTTGTTTTAGAGGAGGTCTAAAGGGATTGTAGTGATGCAAAATAGAATGGAATCAGTTTTAAAAATTATATCAGTTTTTTACTATGCTATAGTGAATGTTTTCTGCAGTCGACATCTGTCAATGCGCAAAAAATTAGATTGTAATCACCACGTTACTGACATCCGGGATTGGATGCTAGTTTATAATTACTTTTTTCCAAATTAAGAGCAAGCATTGGTATTAGTTCAACGGGTGTGGTATTTATACAAAAAACGTTTCAAATGTCAGAGGATGCTCTTATACTTGCGATGTCAACACTGCAAACACGGATTAGATTTATGGAGTTCATATTGCACCTGGGATATAACTTAACCCTTAAAGCATGGAGAACTAATGAGGCTACTCGTGCTATTAAGGAAAAATAACAGGATTCAAGCGGATTTCATATCAATGAAAAATGAATGCTTAGTTCACTAAAATAGACATTTGATTGATAATAAGACTCGCAGTCATATTGTTTATTTATTTATATTATTATACCCTTGGTATCACATGACCGCAACAGTTTACAAAATTTGATTACACGGAGCAGAAGTAATACATAAGGCTCAGAAAAGTAGGAATAAGGAGTAACCACAGAGCCCATCACTCCAGGACATTTTCCCATGCATAGACGAATGGGGATAACATTCACATGATGATAATATCATTCGTCTATTTGCAACCCACTTATGGCCTGAACCAGAACAAAAAAATACCTTCCTTTGAGTGAATAGGCTCTTTAACTAATTCACTAATATATATTATATTTTACTATTTATATATTTCAGATATATAGCTTTTTTCATACAAGCTAAAAATGTCCAACCTTTTCTTCTAATTACTTGTTTTTCACCAAATTCCAGTCCAATTCAAACATGTGTTCGTTGCTCTACGTTTCCTGGTTCAGCTTTTACATGCTTACGCTCCCATAGGAAGCGGACCACTGTGCATCGGTGTTCAATCGAGCCGAATGACCTCCCAATATTCTTGCCAAATATAAGTTTAATTACTTGCTTCTGGATTTTATCTAAGAGATACGGTGCTCTTAGGTTGCATCACACCAGATATAATCGCTGTAATCCAGCTTAAGGTGGATACAATAATACATTAAAGTCAAATCGTATTCGTTTTTCGAAGTGCGTCGACTCCTATGCAGAGGGTGCCAGGTTCGATACCCGAATTTACCACCTTTGATAATTGACGGCTCCACCACATTCGCGTCTAGAAAAAATTTCTCAACTTCGCCGTTCAGAGTTGGCATAAGACTGTAGGTCCCATCTACTCGTGAAAGACCAATATCACGCACAACACGAGTGGCTGCTGAAGAAGCTAGGCATAAGTCCGTCTCCGACTGTAGCGCCACCCATATTATTATTGTTATTATCTAGCTGGACTGGTGGCATACGCGTATTGTAGGGCGGAACAGGAAGGGGTTGCAGCTGAAAAATTTGAGAAAGTTCCAAAAAAGTGTCATGGACCAAAAAAAAATTAGCATCGTTACATATTTTTGACAAAGAATGTTATTTTCAATGCTTTGGTCTTGCCACGGTTACTTACAGCCGAAAAAAAAACGACCGACTAGATCTTCTCAAACTTAAATTGTAAATGAAGAGGTATGGAAATCTAACCCCAGCAACAAAATCGGCCATACGAACTGGTTGACCAATATTCGAGTCGGTATATATGGTTGCATGCGGCTTTGACAGCTTCGGCATACAATTAAGGAGTTGATTTTGTCAGATTATATAAAGACCAGCTTGACTTCTGCATTCTCTACGATTCATCATGCTTTTTTTGCATCTTCTTATTTTCTTGGGCGAATTTACCATCCTTTGAAATAATTCCTTTTCAAATTAATTTCAAATATTGTGGCTCTTAATCAGAATCCAAAAAGGATATGTTGTGAATCTGAAGCCCAACTCCGAATCTTTTACAGGGAACAAATTTCTCTTATAAAATAGTCTCCAAAAGAAATATAATCGGAAGAAAATATAAAAGTGTCAAAATGGAGGTATTTTCGAAAAGTCGTGTCACAGTCTCTGGACGTCAAAAAAGGGTAAAATTGTGACTAAAGTCGTATAGCGGTAACCCTGGGTACAGGTACTTCGTTTTAGAAGTGTTGAAGTAAACGTCCAGGTCCGAGATAAGGGATCATTTTTCACTTATCTCTGGTCTAGGTGGCAGTTGTGGAGTTCACATTTACTGCGAAATCGTTAACTACCTAGAATTTCTTAAACTTGGAGAATGGAAAACGATGATGCTGTCAATGAGCATTTGTAACATAAGTTAAATTCAAACATGTGGGTAAAACCCGGCGGTCGACAACCAGCACGCCACGACTTGTCACATCTGGCGTGACACCGATGCAGGGATCAACATCTGGTATCAGGTGGTCTGTGGCCGTCTTCCTACTCGCATCCAAAGCTCCTGTCGCTTGTATGTTATTTATTTGTTTAAAAATGCTGTACATATATTAGACTCCTAAGACTACAAGCTCATGAAGCTATGTGACGTAAGTACTTAACTGAGACTTGTAGCAGGTTAGTCTTATTGAAAGTCTGAAGGTGGGACGCTTTGGAATCTAGTCACTTTTGAACAATTGAATACATTACAATACTCCGTATACAAGCGAAACCTGAAGACTTCCATAAACAACATCATTTTAGGGAAATAAAATAATGAAGTCACCTTCAGAGAAACTGTTTAAATTCATTTAAAATTCAATCAACGGCTTCAATACCGTAAGCTCCTTCTGAATATACAATCGAGATCTGAGACTGAGATATTCCGCCAGATTAAACGCTAAAGAACAACACTGACTTGTCTGCATATCCAGTCGGCAATTAAAAGTTGCTCCTCCGCATTGGCATTCCAATAACAAGCCATTCTCCTCGCCATCAAATTGAAGTTACAAGCTGGTTAGTTCTCCGTTGAGTCCGCATGAAGGATTGCCTTCCAGCCATCCACATCCCCATCCACCCACAGCCGAATTTCTTGTTAAATGTCTTAATTACTTGTAACCATGCACTTTAATTAAAAAGTCAGTGCTGTTCATTACATTTCTGTCTGGTGTTATTTTTTCCAGGGATACTGTTCTCAGCGACAGAGTTGCCCTGGGCCCATACGAGACACTGGTGCTCAAGGTACGACCAGCCCTGTCAGAGTAAGTGAGCGTAATGCAATTGATGGCAAATTATAAATTTAAGCAATTTTGGTCTCTACTTACAGGGAGCGTCGTGAACTCATCAAAACAATAATTAAAACTGGAAATGTAATTTTGGTCGGTCTGCTCATGTACAAACTTTGGAACAACAAATGGACGAAATTGACTTTCAACAGGTCCGGCGGGGGATTCTAAAAAACACACTAATGACATCCCAGCCTACCGAGAGATGAATGTCGTCGCTGCTTTCTTCCTTTTCTTCGGGCTCTGGCAACGAAAATACGTAACCTGGGCTCCCTTTTGTTGGTTTCGTGAGCGTGCTGGGGTGAGGATTTGAGAGCAATGCGTATCTCATAGTTAAAAATAATTGCTACACCCTCCCTGCCTGTCGAATTTTTGGGAAATGTTTAGACTTTATAGTTTTTTTAAATTAATTTCCGTTAAGTTATGAGATGCTTTTCGGGTGTTTTTCATAAAAACAAAGTTTTCGGGGGTCCAAGGGTTAAAGGAAACTTTTGAAATGCTTCAATAAATTTAATTCGCATTTTGTGTGTGTTTTGTGAATGGGGAAGGGCTTTGGCAGGAGCGCATGTTAACTGGATGAGGGAGTCGACTTAATTGAAAAAGAGTTTTGAAGTGCCTTCCAAATAACATGATACGCTATCAGTTTCAATTGAAAGGACATCCTAAAATAAGGTTTGTTGTAATATTTGTTGAAGCGAGACGCTAAGTTTGCGAATAAAGACTAACAGCAGAGTTAATTAATTACACGACATCCATTAACTGATCTATGCCTTCAGAGATAAAAAGAATAACTGATCTATGCCTTGAGAGATAAGCAGATTAGACTGGACTATTGAGATGTGTTTTTGAATGCAACCGTTTATACTTCAAGTTCTACATTGCGGGTCCAGTGAATGAAAAACCGATAAGAATATTCTTCTGAATCTTGTACCGGATATGGAATGGAACAAGAGCAGGGAACATTGTACCAAAGTCCCCCTGGTCGAACTGAATGTGGCCAGTGTCACCGTATTGTTTGGCTGGTATTAACAGCTTGAGTAATTTCAAGCGACAATGTACGTACTGTGCAACTTACCTACCAGTATCCTGTTCGTTGTCAAATTTCAATTTGATTTCTACCGCTATGTAAGTTCATCCTTTTGAATCTTTTAGTTAACTAAGGCCTTTTGAGCTAAAACAAAGTTCTGGCTGTCACTTAAGGGGGTAGTCAGAGTTGGAACGTTACAAAATAGATGTTTTTCATGATTTTTCATGACTGTGCTTCTTTTAAAAAGAAACATTTTGAATTTTTGCAATCCCTTCGTTCAACCGGAGCATAATGATATGATACTCCGGTTGAACAAAGGGTTTGAAATAATTAATTAAAAAAAAAAAAAATTGGACACAATGAAATTCAAATTTGTTGTTTCAAACGGAATGTCTTTCAAATTGTCGTCTACGAAAGAAAAACCATCCAGAAAAAAGAATCAATGAGAAGGACAATTCAAGTAAAGAATTAGTGATAAAAACTTAAACCTGATCGATTCAGAGTCATAAGCCGTTCTCAAGTTAGTGATCACTTACTTCGAAGACAGGGTTTCAAGTACAACGCGTTTAATGTTTTTAGTACGCTTAGCATGCAGGTAGATTTCAAAGCGTTGGTGTAGCATCTCATGCAGACACAAGCCTCTATCAGCGAACTCCTACTCTCACCTCCACGTGGTGAGATCTGGGAGCCGAGAACCTTCGATCGAAGACGGGGTAACCAACCCCAGATGGGGGAGAGCGTGTCTGTACCAGGGCTCATCTCTCTTTATGGATGGCAACGGAGAAACTGGAAAACTGCCTGGCCAACGGCACAATCCGAAACTCCAGTCCGAAGCTACCTGGTGCGCAGTCCTTCTAGATCCACTTCGACATTTTCGGAGCACAGGTCTAGAAGGTTCTTTCGAGGCCTTGGAATGGAGATGGCGGCGGAAGATCCCTATAGTTTTAGGGACAACGGCGGCGCTTACAGCCTCATCAAGGTTACCGACACCGGATAAACCCGGACCCTCCGCCCGAGGCTTAAAGAATCGGGCTTGGCCTCCCAGTTGGGGGTTGTGCGTTAACTCTCACACCACGCTCAGAGGCAACCAAATGCCTCGGATACGGACGGAATCAATGGACTTTTTTATTTGGCGCTACACTCCGGGGTGGCCCTTGGCGTCAACCAACAAGCCTCTCCAACTAGCACGGTCTCTGGCTAGCTGTCTCCAGTATCGCACGCCAAGTTGGTTGAGGTCCTTCTCCACCTGGGCGCGCCACCTTAAATGCAGTCGTCCTCTGTTACGTTGTCCCACGGGTTCGGAGTGGAAGACTCTTCGGGCCGGAACTGAGTTGTCCATACGCTCTACATGGCCTAGTCATCTTAGGCGTTGGATCCGAAGACGTGTGACTAGACTCATGTCGCTGTACAGCCCGTACATTTCGTGGTTGAATCTTCTCCTCCAGAAACCGTCAACGCAAACAGGACCAAAGATCGCACGCAGAGCTTTTCTCTCGAACATACCAAGGACTTCCTCATCCGCTTTTGAGATTGTCCATGCCGCTGCGCCGTACAGCAGGACTGGGATGATCAAGGTCTTGTGTAATGTCAGCTTGGTTCTTCGAGAGATGGCTCTACTACTCAATTACATCATGAGCCCATAGAAACAGCGGTTTGCAAGGGTTAGTCTGCGTTTGATCTCGCTAGGTAGACGAAGTCCTTGACTACCTCGAAGTTATAGCTGCCCATTGTGACGCTGACAATGCTGTGTGTCTTTTGTTGATGACAGCATATACTTCGTTTTGCCCTCATTCACCGCTAGACCCATTTTAGCCGCTTCCGCCTCAATGACAGCAAACGCCTCATTGACGGCTCGCTGCTTTTGATAATCTATCTTTAAGAAAACACGAAAAAATGCGATGGCTGGAAAGGCATTCCAATATATGTACACCTCATGTGTGATACTGTGACATACCGGACAATTGTAAGGCCGACAAACTCGCTATGTGTGGTGTAACTTCCTTCACATGAGGAGGAGATCCACCTCGTTTAGGTCTCGCTACAGCCTACCAGTGTCCTAAGATTAATACAATTGAACTGAACCTCACTTGACTTAAAATAAATGGCTAACTTTGTCTGCTCAGACTAAGCAGACCTAAATTCAGGAATTAGGATTACATGCCCGAGTTACGTTCGGGAGCGGAAACGTGCATTGTAATTAAATAAAACACAACTGCACTACATAAATATTATAATAATAATATGGGTGACGCGACAGTCCAAGGTGGACCTGGGCCTAGCTTCTCAGCAACCACTCGTGTTGTGCGTGCTATTGTTCTTTCACGAGTGGAAGGGACCTACAGTTTAATGCCGACTCCGAACGGCGAAGTTGAGGCAGCTTTTTCTAGACAGGAATACTCTTTGAGCATTGTCAGTGAATCGAAAGAGGTGGAGCCGTGAATTATGATAGGTGGTAAATTCGGGTATCGAACCTGGCACCCTCTGCGTAGGAGTCGACTCACTTACGCACAACGCCACGGCGACCACTACATAAATATATTTCATAAAATTAATATGAACGACTTCGTCGGTGGTCTGCAATTGACTGATCACAGTATATATGCATCAACAACATTCATGTACAACAGTTAACAACAAAAAAAAAAAAAAACAAGTGGAGAAATGGAAAATGCGCTACTGATGGTAAACACGTAAAAAATGAATGAGAACGAAGGAATAGGGAAGGAAGTAAACAAATATGGGTAATGAGAAATTAGAAAAAGACAAGTGCATGTTGATATGTGGCAGGAGTTGGAAAGTGTTGCAATTGCACCTAACTCCCACAAGATGAGCGGGCACAACGTTTTTTGCACAAGTTGCATGAGTCAAGGCGAGGAAGGAACTACTCTGCTCGCGTAGTGCTTTGAGTAGTCGTATGAACTTATACTTATAGCAGCCTAGTTTTTCAGCGTCAGCATATGTCAACTTAATTTTATAGAAGTAAGTTAATCCGTGTGGTGTCACAATGAGGCAGCCACTCTAAGCTAACCACTAACTTAACTTCCATGTTTTTATAGCTCTTGGAAAAGTATTTCCAACCAAATGTTGGCAAAGGTCTTTTCCAGGCTAACTAGACGAGTACTTATATATCGAGTGATTTCGTAAATTGTCCTCATAACGCTTTCAAAGGCGGAATCTGAGGAAACAAACATATTCACCCCTCAAATATTCTCAAATCCGACGGATCAGAGATTCCCTTCGTGAACGGAAGCTGTGTTTTTTTGCAAGCGTATATACGACTTATTTTAAAGTGCACAAAAAAACGATCATCGGCGCTTAATGGTTCATCATAAAATCTTGGCAGCACCGACGACATTTATGACATTTGCTAAACAGTCAGGGATGTAGTCGTGGAAGGCTATAGTTGATCTTTGATGTTCACAATCTTCGTTTTGTGACTGTATAGCGTGAACCTCAATTTAAAAGCCAACACTTAATAATTATAAAATAAAAAAAATATTTATCAAATGAAAAGAATCGCTTACGAAGCCAAAACGAAATGTATAGCAGAGACACTCTGAGTATACCAAAAATTGCATACTTATGGAGGGCAAAAAAATTGAAAATGATCTAATACATCAACCAAACCTGCAGGTGTAAGCCACATACAGCAACCTAAACAATGAATGAATGAATTCAGGAATGAACACACAGAAAATAATGATTGGAAGCATTGTATTTATCCGCGCTTATTCCTTAAGCGGCGATAGATATGATGAGTAAGTTAAGCGGATATAGGACTCGTTGTTAGTGTATTTTACATGCAAATTGAAATTTAGGCGTATATATGCTTGCAAAAAAATGCAGCTGGATTCGCACTCTCATTAAATCCGTCGGATGCACTATATTATCGACATCACTTCTCTCTTTTTCGAAGTCAGCTGTTCCAAGATCTGACGTCTGATTTAAGAATTTTAATTTGAAATTTAAACATTGAAATTTGAGTTTGTCTTGCCAAATTGTTTGTTTAATGAACATAATGGATAGTATTGCTCGCTTTTTTGATGACACAAAACAAGAGTGAACAAATTAACAGTGCGATCATGTCCAAGGAGAACTGAAAGTAACTGAAAGTGAGCAAGTAAGAAATATGAAGCAAGTTGGATGTATGCATTCTGTACATACATACACACACAGAAAGTAGGGAATAAATAAAATTGCATTTTTTTCAACGAAAACAACACAGGCATATTTCAATGACGAAAATACTGATTCAGGCTTTTTTTTCACTTTTTTGTTCAATCTTTTACTTCTTCATGGCGTATTTTTGTCATGGTTTTCGCTATGTCCGGATATTTTTTTCTTTCCTGCCCTTTGAGTTGTTCCCTGTTTGTAGTTTTCTTCCTAGAATTTCATTTATTAAAATAATGCTAAACAGAGTACAAATAACCTAGTTTTTTACCAGCAATCTACTTAACGACGATTCACTTCGACAAGATTTCGGAATCGAAAATTTGGGAATCAAAGTGACATTTCAATTAAGTGTTAAGCTGATGAACTCGACAGGAGTGCTTCTAGCTCTGCATTGCGCCTTGATGTGGACAGTAAGTGTATGTATCATGTTTTCCTCAGGTTAATAAGGGGCACTACACATCACAAAACCTCATTATATGAGATCTTCCTATTGCGCCTTGAATGCGATTTAGCTTGGAAGACCCAGGAGGGAATGAACAAAAAATTGGCGAACCATTCTAGTCATTGGAGATGAGGTGGGAGAAGAAGACTTGACCAATTTACTTTGCTGATAAAATGGCTTAATATTTGCTATTATTTTCAGTCCAAGCTTACAATTTGAACTTTAAGAGTGCAGACTGCATTTATTCCACAGTCAATTTGTATGATTTGATTTTTGCATCACGATCTTTACTTGTTTATTTAAATGAATTTAAGTTTTCAACGGACGGTTACTTTTGCTGAATTCAAAAACACACAGGAAAATAACAAACTAGGTATGAACTCACGGCGTGTTTACTCACCAAATCGAAGGCACTTAGCACTTGCAAACATCACTGTTAACAATAAATCCTATCACAATATTGACCGTCTCCTTAGCCACTGTCAACAACGGCCAATAATTCGCGAGACAAAACCTGTTCACTTGCTTATTGCGTGATTAATTTGAATAAACAGATATTTTTTTTACAACTTTTAGGATGGAATTGTGAAGTGGGAGATTATTCTTCAAAAGAAAACAAATTCAGTTCGTTGAAGAAAGTATAATTCGACGTTGTCATTCACAATCCCCGGCACAATTTGAAGTGAACTGCGTAGATATGGGTACACTTTCTTCACGTTTCTCCTATTTCCTTGTATCCGTCACACATCTCATTCTTGTCCATCAAAGTATCGAATAGATGTTAATTTTTTAAACCTTAGTGACCTTTAAAGTACTCTCAACAAATTGCAACAATAATGTGGGGTATGTCGGCATAAATACCAGAAATCAATAATTTCACATATACACGACTCATATTTTATTACATTTTATTAAGAACAAACGACGTGATTGTCTGCTACAATTCATGAGAAAAAGCCAAAAATATCTTAAATTCGTCGATGGACAAGGGGACAATCAGCTGCGAAGTTGAACATTATTTGCTATACAATTTCACTCAAAAACTTACAAAAAAAAAACAGTAAACAAATTTTCACAAGTTAAAATAAACGCCAGACATAAAGTCGAACATCCCGGTTAAAGATAAATAACAAAACTAACGCATCTAAGCTTCCCAATTGGTTCCAACCGAATATGTGCCCAAAGCTTTCAATGATCATTGTAATAAAATTTAATTTTGTTATGAATCGAAATGAAGTAAACAATTTTTGGACTAATTCGACGTTAGATGTCAATTAGGAGATGAGTAAAGCCGACGCGAGATGAATGGCTGTAATCTGTTATGGTGCTATTGTTTTGGGAAAACAGAGTTAATTATGTTGAATTCATTGCCACTAACAGCAGATAGATCAATTAACGTTTTCGAAATTGATGCAAGGCCGTTCTCGGTTGGTGGATGAGGGACATGTGAGAATCGCATTTGACATATTTGTATGATGTACATTGTGCTTAATATAAGCGATGAGTTGAAGCACTGACGACCTACAGAGTTTTCCAATAGATGTCTATCGTGTCATCGGATCATTTCAAACTAGCGAAAAAATAAATAGTGCGATGATGTGCTGGCCCTTACTGTATTTCCAAAAAGTCTTAGTGGCGACTGAGCAAAGTCAATCATTCAAGGACCTTTCGCTAAGGATAGAATATACCGAGTTGTGTAAAATAAAGGATAAAAAAAATTCCGATTCAACGATATAGTATACGCATAGTGTACTATGGATATGTACAGTGTAAAACTGGATACATCATTTTAGTTTCTGTGGTTTTACACCAAAAAAATTGTTTCCTTAAAACGGATTTGATTGAAATTTAGAGCTGTTTTCTTGTTTAGTTACTAAAAGAAAGAGGTAATCGTAAATAAAGTAAAAACCATGAGATTTCCATGTATCCAGTTTCGCACGTTTTCATTTTCGTTTTCTTTATTCGTGCATCACCGTTAGGTGTAAACTTGGTTAATCATACTTTATGATAAATTTCGTCATTATGATTCAGGCATCATACTTAACGCTAATAGTAACATTTTAGTTAAAAAATCTGGTTTTCATTTCTAATCTTCTAAAATTTAAGTTTAATGAAATAATGTAGTGCCTGGTTGGAGTGAACCCCTGATTGCGTGAACACCCATCTTTTTCTTATCAAGGGTACTCTATAGCGTGAACAATAGAAATCTCGATAACGTGAACCGAAAATGTATGCACACGACTGAACATGTTCATTCGTTCGTTTGCTGTATTGTTAGTTTTTGCATGTACTGTGCAGTGCGGATAAGTGTTTCTTTTCAAAAATGCCTTTTAAAAAATCGAAATTCTTATCATTAAAAGAAAAAAGAGAAACTGGAAAATGGTGAAGGCGCGTCGAGTTTGTTTCGGCAGTACGGTGTGGCCAAATTTTCAATTTCAGCGAGAATAAAAAAAAGGACAAAATATTAAAAGTAGTGACCGCTAACCAAATCAGTTGGCTGAAAAAAAAAGAAAAATCTTTTGGCAAGGCGAGTATCCTCATATGGAACGAGCGTTATAAATGATTTTCCAAAAGGGGCTTGACAACTTTGCCTTAATTTGTGAACGTACTCTTTCGCAAATCATCAAACTGTCACTGTCAAGTAATCTCAACATGTTCATCATGGTAAAGTACACGAACGAACAATGCCTGCAAATTAAAAAAAAATTCTACCGAAATTCGGAGTCCGCAACTTTAAGAGTGTTAATCTTCTCCAGTGACGAAGCTCATTTTTGGCTCAATGGGTCCGTCAACAAGCAAAATATGCATTATTTGTCGGGTGAAAATCCGCATGTGCTTCATGAATCACCACTCCATCTACAAAAAAGAACTGTTTGATGCGGTTTGCATGCCGGATGCGTTATGGGCCGATCGTCACGTTACTGTGAATGGTCGGCGTTATCACGCCACGATTACCACTTATTTTTAGCAAAAAAGGGAAGATATGGACTTGGACGACATGGGGGTTAAACAGGATAGTGCCCAAAGCCACACAGTCCACCTTACAATCGATTTATTGCAGAGTAAGTATGGTGAGCGGGTTATCTTAAGAAACGGGGCAGTCGATTGGACGTCTCTTTCGTGCGACTTAACTCCGCTTTACTATATTCTGTGTGGCTACGTTAAGTCGTGGGTTTATGCCAACAAGAGTATTCCGAGAAGAGCACATTCCAGAAGAACACAAAGATCACGGTGCACTCCGACATACATAATTTTTTGACAAAATAGAGAAGAGCATAATAAAGGTGAGTTTCCAAAGCTTTGTATCCTCACCTTATTGAGATCAGTATGGCAAAAGCGAATTCCCGATCCGGCTGAAATTTGTATCACATTTCTGGACGAGTTTTTTTTTTAGATCCGAAGCTGTGAGAAAAACCCAAATGTTTAATCAACAAATTTGAGTTTCAACGTCCGTCATTCTTAGAAAAATCAAAATTTCTTAAATCCCTTCTTTCAGCTGTAGCATCCTTTCATGATTATCGTATGATTTTTACAGATTTTTTCGCCGAACCGTATCTCCACCGAGGAATTGTACCTGAGAACGGGACAGGAACTTGTAAACATCACAATATATTGGACACAGCCTATGGCGCGACGATAACCCCATTGCCTAAGATGGCTAGGCAATGTTGAGCGTATGTACAACAGAGCTCCGTCCCGAAGAGTCTTCGACTTCCAACATGTGGGACAACGCAACAGACGTCGCGTGCGATTAATGTGGCGCACCCAGGTGGAGAAGGACCTCAACCAACTTGGCGTGCGGCACTGGAGGCAGCAAGTCACGGCCAGTGGTAATTGGAGAGGCTTGTTGGCTGAGGCCTAGGTCCACCCCAAACTGCAGCGCCAAGTAATGAAGATCATTATCAACAGAAACCTCAACATCGACCATAGGTGATTGTTTGACGATACAATGATCTAAGCAAGAAACAATACAGGACCAAAGAACGAAACCTCCGGCACGCCAGCTTTAACACATTGCCTTGCTTGAATGTACGTTATATTGAAATTAAAATAATTGACTTTGTTTTAACTTTAAAAAGCTTCACAATGAAAGACGAAACGTAATTGGCTAGTATAACAGTTCCTAAGCTGGTTTAAGCCCCTCCCATCGCCACGTGACCTTTTAACACACATGTCGAACAAAAACACCACAAGCATACTCGCATTAAATTGCGACACATTTTTACCTCATTGTCTCAATTAAGCAACGCTATGGCACACATTTGAGTACACAGTCATAAAAGTAAACAAAGACTGCACAATCGCCAGCCGTTTGCAAATACACACATATTCTCAGCATTTACGGCTTTTCGGGAAACGACAAGCAAACACACAAGCCATCGAAAGGAAACTCATTCTTCTGGAAATTATCATAACAAAGTGAAATTATTCGTTCACCTGACAATGACACAGGAGTGCGTATGTAGCTGGCGCACAAGCAAAACAAGCAAATACGCGAGCAACAAAAAGGCCTCCCTTCCCCGTCTAGCTGACACGCTATTTGAACGTTTACTCCTTTCTGCGTTTCGCGTTTCGCATTTCTCGCCCAAGCAATAATCATCAAAAAGAGGCTCAAGCTCCTCAACTCACAGTCTCTGCGCTGAGAGGACACAAAACGCGGAAATACCTAAGGGGGCCCCCATGCCGCCCTTATCGCACACGGGCCTCTGCAGGTCTCCAAGGGCACTTCGGTTCGCAACGTACACAGTTGTTCGCGTGTCCTTTTACTCACAATCCACCGAGCAGCAGCGGTGTACGGAGAACGAATTTGTGCCTCGGTCGCCGAGTCGATGACGACGACGTCAGGCTTTTGTACTGCTGACTGCTGAGGAGAGCTCTCCAGGGTGTGCTCTCGCAAACATCCGTAAAACGCGAGTGTGTGCAAGAGGGCGGATGCAGCTTTTTGTGCTGTCCCCCTCCCCTCACTTGTGTAGGCCATACACATGTCACACGGATAAGACATTTTGCTAACAACAGCTATTATGGGGATCCTTTTCACATCGTGTCGTCCTGGTGAAGTGGAAGCAGATGGAGGAGACAATTTCATCACTTCACACGTCGGCGGCGGCGGTGGTGGTGTCGGTAGATAAGCGAGCACCCCCGGGCCGACGTTCGTTGCCGGTCTAGACGCTTCACCGTGACCGCGAGGAAGGTTACTACCCCCCGTGGCACTGCACCCTGGAACGGGGCAACCAAATCATCTCAGAATTAATTACAGGACATCGCTAATCTCCCGTTCATTTATCACGAGTGATACAGCCTCGGGGGTGTAAGTAATAAACGAACATTAAGGCTGAGGTATATCCTCTGAAAGGCTGACGTGAACGTGAACGCCTCCTACTTATCGGACCGTGATAAATTTTCATTATGAGAGGTTACAGTCAGCCGGCAGTCTCCTTCAGAGGGCATCCCCGCCCGGGGGGCAGTGTAGATTAATGCCGGCAATGTGATATAGTCGTTAACTTGCAAGCATCGCGTTTCAATGGTCCAATGGGGCCTTTATGGGCGCTCTTCATGTGAGTGAGATATGTGTTGAACGAGATGATACTCTTTAATGTCCTTAATGACGCAAGGGGCTGGGGTCCATCGCGGCTGAAGTGTTCAGGCCGATGATTGACGTTGTAGCGATAAAATGCGCAGCGAATTCCGGAGGACTTTTGTTCCTGCGGTTCGCTTTGTGCGCGGTCAAGCGTATGGATTTTCGCTTTTTGATTGTGATGGATGGAGTTTTAATTAAATGTCATAGGACTCGAGTGGATGCGCGATGAGTGCGTGCGGGGGTTATGGGCTTTCGGATTGCGGACGCTATTATCCTTCGGAATATAAAAGTAAGTGGAGCGGGTTTTATTGTCCTCGCATCAAGGGCGGATTTATTTCTTCATTTCAATCGTTGTTAACAATTCGTTATAAAATTCGATGATGACAGCCGGTTAAAGGCTGAATTTTTGAAGTCGATAACCTTGATTTCCTCAACTTTGCCATGATAGACGTGAGTTGAGCGTATGTAGTTTAATGATGGTGCCTTTGAGTCGCAAAGCAGTTACTACTTATGTAGGGTCTCCTTTTATTCACCGGAAACTACAAAATGCTTGTTTAATGATGCGGAATCGAATTGATAATGTTCAGCAGAATTTGCGTGCGGATGGATAAGAATGATTGAGGGCATGAGTCAGCCCAGGGACATCTACAGATATATGATGAGGGGATGTAGATATAGCCAGACAGCTAGCTTATTAGATTGATTTATTCTGCCAAAGCTCCATGGGTTTTGGGAACTCAGGAGTATTTAGGGCTGAGACTGCGGATGAAATAAGTAAAACTCCGGCCTAATGGTTCCATTTTTTTTAGAAGAGAGAAGTGAGAAGTCCCTTCGTGGCCATTAAACGCGTTTAGATGGAATGGGTCTAACGGAAGTGACCGCCAATGACAATCCAATGATGAACGTTGGATGAGAGTGAGGGAGAGTTCGTCTAGAATATCGACTAAGCAATGAAGCTGGAGGTAGTAAGTAAGTGTGACCACTTAGGCGAACATAGACACTTTTGTGAAATTATTCGTTTCAAGCAGTAAAATACAGGCTTTGTAGAAACGAGGACTTTGGCCGGGAGGTCTCCACCGAAATTAATGATGAATTAGTACCCTCTCTACCGAATTTTTAAAAATCTCTGTTCCCTGTCAGTTTGCAAGCACCACAACGTACAAGAGATGGATGTTTAAAAATCTAGCTGTCTAGTTAAGGGATAGAAGGGAGTACAGGGATGATTTCAAATGAAAAGTGGCCTTCTATAAACTTGCCCACCGTCTAGTTCTCAAGTTTTAGGACGAGAATTCTTTACTAGTGACGTCCATCATCGAACTATTTTATGAAACAAGAATTTAGTAACCGAGGTATTTTAATAATCGAATGATCACTCTAGCTGGGCTCATTCGAATGATTTTTCTAGCGAAAATCGAATAGTACACACTGGCTACCAACACAAGATAACTCGATAATGATGAAGTGAACATCTTCAGCGCGAGAACAAGTAACATATACTTCTCGTCGGGAAATACTAATCAGGACCAGCTAGAATAAAAGAAAAACGCAAAGCAAAATATCTCAAGCATTTTTCGGCTCATTAATAAAATATAAAAAAAAAATGTTCATGAGACACATCTATCGAGTTGTCTTGTGTATGTAGTCAGTAATTGGTTAATAGTCATTCGAATGATTTTGTGAATCAAGATGTTCTCAAGATGTTGTATGAATCGATTAATAATAATAATATGGATGGCGCGACAGTCCGAGGTGGACTTGGGCCTAGCTTCTCAGCCAACCACTTGAGCTGTGCGTACTATTGTTCTCTCACGCGTGGAAGGCTCCGAACGGCCAAGTTTGAGAAGCTTTTTCTAGACAGGAAATACTCTCTGAGCATTGTCAGTGACTCGAAAGAGGTGGTGCCGTGAAATGCGAAAGGTGGTAAATTCAGGTATCGAACCTGACATCCTCTGCGTAGGAGTCGACGCACTTACCCACTACGCCACGGCGACCCACGAATCGATTATCATTGGAATTATCATTCGAATGCTCTCATCACTACTCTCTGCGACACCTCCTTGTTATTGATGCTATAGTGGTTGGTGGTTGGTTATCTTAATCGAAAATATTAGTCTAATCCTTAGAGTAGGTTCCTGCTCCCACTCCTTTGATCTGTCTGTAAAGTTTCGTAGAGAGACCATCCAGCACCTGATAGTCAGATTATATCGGGAGATCTGTAATCAGGAAGGCCGAGCTTAGTGTGAAAGCCAAATCAGCAGTTTTCAACTTAGTATTTGTCTCAACTCTCACCTATGGTCACGAAACTTGGGTAATGACCGGAAGAATAAGATCTACGAATACAAGCTCTTGAGATGAGATTTCTTTGTGCTGTTGTGGGAATTACTCGTCGTGATAGGGTGAGAAACACGATAGTGCGCGATAAAATCAACGTTGAGCAGCTGCTTCTTCGAACGGAAAGAAACTTAGCACAAATGTCCGCATTATCACGAGCTTCGAGACGGGCCTTGTATGCGATTCCAGTTGCCTGGAAATCTCTCTTGCGTGGTTTACCTTCGCGACCCCTTTAGTTGAGCATGCGGGTCAGAAGATGATGATGATGAAGAGGAAGATTGGTTTACCGAGAATGGTGAATCGTCCAAAGGACTTATGTACTCATTTGCGAGGCTTCACTAATATGTAACAACTTATGTCAGTTTCGTGCAAGTCATCAGAACATACTTTTCCCGATTTGGAAATTGTATATTAGCGTGATAAAGACTTTTGGGGAAGAAATGGTTTGTGTTTCTGAAAATCCTGCAGAATGGGACTATGATATTGTGGTAGGTTATGGAATCGCCGAATCAGAAGTTCGAAGTACAGACCAAGAAAGAGCAGAATAATGATAAGGCTGATGATTTGTGCAGGCCCCCTTCAGTGAGACTCGGGCGAAGCCTCACTGAGGCTGTGAGTGTCGCTTTTGTCCGCCGCCAGCTCTGTTCCTAGGTTACGGACTAGTTTTTGAAAGAGGCTTTTGCTCCAAATGTATCGGAGCTTCTAGTGACTGGAACTCTCGATGCCATTGGCTAATATAGTTGAAAAGCTCATCCGTCAACATTCGTAAAGAGAGTTTAGCCCTGATACTGATGTCTCACGGGCGTTATGTACTCCAACTTCTGGCGAAGGTGCCAGGAATCACCACGTGGACGTGAGAGTAGAAGTTCGATGACAGAGTCTAAATACAGATAACTATGTCTGCAGGAGATGCTGTGTTAATGCTTTCTTTAATACGACTGGGAGCAAGTGGAGCATTTTCGCAAGCACAATATACAGTAATCCCTGGAGAATTGGCGCTCGCTTGATTGCGTTTCCCGTTTAACTCATCGAAAAACTAAGCAAATAAAAAATTCCAGAAGAAATGTACATAACTTTTCCCGTTTAAATGCATACCCTCTTAACTGAGCTACCCGTTTAATTGCATTGAATGAGGCTAAATTTTTCATAAAACTTCATACAAAATCTCCTGGATAATTGAACACACGCAATAAAAAATACTTTTTTGTGTGCTTAAATAAAATCAAGAAGAGTTGAAATTGAAATTGTCAAATTGAAATGTGTTTACGGCTTAAAAAATCCCAAATAGTTCAATCATCCTCGTTCGGATTGATCTGAATAATAACACGTTTGGATGAATAATTAGAAATGTAAATATGCCATACATTGCATTTATTATATTAATTATTATGCTTGAATACATTTCATGATGTCCACTTCATATTTTACAGGCAACCATGAACAAACAAAAAAACCTCAGGTCGACGCTGAATCGGATTCTACAGAATCAAGATGCCATTCGTTGAAGACTTGTAATCTGTCGATCAAAATATTTAGAAGTGTATTCAAGTGGAAGGAGCTGTTACAGTTTGGTTTAACCAAATAAGGTTGTCTGGAGCTACAGTCTCTTCAAACATGTTATTGGAGAATGCAAAACAGTTTTTAGTTCTTATTGCGTTTTACAAGTAATAAAGCGTGGTTTCCTTTATTGCGTGTGCAAAGCAATTAAGCTGGGTTCTTGTGATTGTGTCCCTCGGTTAAATGCGTCTAAAAACATGAATTTTAGCAAACGCAAATAACCGGGGATTACTGTACACACAGTAGAGTCTCGATTATATGAACTAATTAATGTTAGGTCAGTTCATATAATCGAAAAGTTCACATATCAAATCAAATTTCTTCTTTATTTTATAATTGTTTACATGAGTTAGCAAACATTAAGCTTTTTTTTTAGTTCTTGGGCTAAATTATGTTTAGTGAGCTATGTTTTGGAAAAAATGTTTGATATTTTAGTATGTGTTGTTTGCTTAAAGCTCAATGGTATCAATCTTTTACGAATGTTTCGAAGCATCAAAATTACAGGGAACAAATTTTCAGGAGCCCAATTTAGTATCGTTATAATGGCTGATATCGTCTCTTGTAATTTAACGTGTTATTTGTGATTGATTTGTGTTCCTTTCTTGCACCGGGTTCAGACCGTCTTTTATATTTCCTCTCTTTTTTTAATTGCAGTAATAGTAGACTTCACGACAATACAAGGGCAGACTGCTTTGTCCTCGCCCACACTCAAGCACTCACGAATTTTTCGTGACATTTTTTAAACTCTTTTAAAACACAGTTGCCTACTCGATGCTGCAGAAGCTAGGCCCTGGTCCTCCACTCTAGTTTCACCCATAATTACTATTATTTACTTGTCCAAAGAATCCTAAAAAATTATTTGTAAATTAACGTGAGAAGACAAACAGCTTAGCTTTCCGACAAATTGTCTACAGTGAATTCAAAAGAAATAACTCATTTTATCTTATCCTCATTTTCTAAATTTGCACAGCGACTTGATTATATGAGCTCGTAGTGCAAATGTACGAGGACGAGTTCATATAAGTTAATTTCAGTACATAAAGTTAACAGTTCATATATTCGAGTATTTCATAGAACCGCAGGTTCATATAATCGAGACTACAGCATAATCATGCTTTTGAGCTCACGCTGTCACTTCATAAAATAATCCTGCATACACATAGGCGCAATGTAGTTATATTCTCTTTCAAGAGCGAGAATTGAAATTTAAAATATTGCCCGCGCATCGCCGTCGTCGTCAATGAAACCGTCTTTGCCGGTTTTCCAAAAATGTACTTGCAATTTTGATTGTTCCTACACTTTGGGAGTAATTTTTGTGGATTGCTTTGACGCGACACGAGCAATTTGAACCGATTCACTTAAACCAATAATAACATGCTTACAGTTTACAAGGAGTTCACATTTTATACTTTCTCACCCATTTTTAGTCATTAAATACATGGCTGTCCTCCCACTCACTGTGTTATTAATCCCATGGCATCTACTCGTATTCATGCAACAGTTTTTGATTGACCATAATGATTCAGAGGACATCTTGAATGGTATCGGTTGTGGTTACAGTACGTGGTCATCGCCCACGTTCAACATCAATCAAAATTTAGTAGTTAGTGGTGGCAAGTGGGTAGTGATTAAAACTCCCACTGTAAGCCACTTCAAAACTTAGTGTCCGTTCGAATTACATGAAAGCGTGGTGTTTCAGAGCTTGAATTTAAAATGCTGATTTAAAATAAAATCCTCATGATTCACATTCCATGTAAATATTGCAATCGACACATTCGATTCTCTGAATTTTCCACAATAATTTCTCAAAATAGTGGTGGCATTGGTATGCTTTTATGCTTTTGATGGATAGCATCATTTTCATGTTAACTCGAATAATAGATTCATAATTTGAAATGCCAAAGTTTTAATCAACCATTAAAAATATTCCCTGTAACAAACAGCCAACTGATGTTTGCACGATAAATCATTTAGTACTCCTCCATGCTGAATAGCTGAATTTACATCGTTACAGTGGTAGTACAGCATACAGTAGTAAAAACTATTCTAATTGTCATTATAAATACTTTAGGTTTGTGATTGTTTTTATGGTTATTGCGTTGTGCAGTAAAAATGATATAAAAAATGCCCGCTTTCATGAGAAATGTCACGTCTTGTTCGGCAATGCAGTGGCGTCACGCAATGATAATCAAATTTAAATAACTCTAAATCGGGTAATGGTTCCGCAAGATAAATGTTTGAAAATATGACTGAGCTCATAAAGCTCACTATTGGGAGCTCCAAAGGAGTCAAGTTGGGTATGCTTTTAGTTTACTGCAGCTGTGTGCATCACCCAGGGAGTGGAGTGGAAGTGTTTTAATCGTGTTTATAGTGGTCATTGTTTTCATTGACGTATTCATAAAACAAATTCAGGATAATAAACTGGTATTTCATAAAAATGCTACGAAGCGAGTTTCAAACCGGGAAATTGTCATCGAGTTTGGACAGTAATCAAAATAATATAAATGTGTTTCCGTTTTAACCCAGTAAACAGTTTTTTTTTTTTGTGTTAAGGAAGCGAAATATGATTAAATGACCATTATGTAATGGATAATTGCACAAGGTTGCTTTAAGGCACAAACGCATTGAGTCCTGCCAAAAAATTGACAGCTCATGAGGCCTTAAGAGAAGGAGAGAGATAGTAAATGCAACCACAAGTGAAATTTAATTGCGTAAAAAACGGAATAGATTTTCGAAATATGCAGATAGTGAAAACAAAAAATTTTTGGCCGAAATGCGACAAATATTAGGTCAAGTAAAAGCACGGAATTTGAGGCTCTCTCGTTTGCCTGATCCACAAGAAAGGAGACCCCTTCAACTGTGCCAACTACCGAGGGATAAGTCTCGTCAACATCGCCTATAAGATCCTTGCTGCCGTTTTGTGTGAGCGCCTGAAACCATTCGTCAACAACAAGATAGGTCATTATCAGTGCGGTTTCAGGTGCGGGAAGTACACCATCGACCAAATCTTCACATCACGGCAGATCCTGGAAAAAACCCAAGAAATGCATATCGACACCCACCACCTATTCGTCGATTTCAAGGCCGCATATGACAGCGGGCATAGGGACGAACTATACAACGCCATGTCTCGTTTTGACATTCCTGCCAAACTCGTCAGGTTGTGAAGGGTGACGATGGAGAGCTCTCGCTGCTCCATCAAGGTCGGTAACGAGCTCACCGAGACCTTCGATGTCAAAAAAGGTTTCAGACAAGGCGAGGCCCTGTCATGTGATTTCTTTAACATCATCTGGGAAAAGATCGTGCAAGACTCACTCGCCAAAGCTAGAGGCACGATCTTCCAAAAGTCCGTGCAACTGCTAGCACACGCGGATGACATTGACGTGATTGGTAGGACACAGCGAGCGTTCAATGAAGCGTTTGCTGGTATTGAAGCGGAGGCGGCCAAAATGGGCTTAGCGTGAACGAGGGCAAAACGAAGTATATGCTGTCATCAAGAAAGGACGCACAGCATCGATGACTTGGCCTGAACGTCACCATAGGTAGCTATAACTTCGAGATATTGAATGACCTCGTCTACCTCTGCTCGCAAGTAAACAGTACGAACAAAATCAGTACCGAGATTAAACTCTTGCCAATCGCTATTTCTTATGGCTCAAGAGGCAAAAAGAGTTTAGTAGAGCCCTCTCTCGAAGGACCAAGCTAACATTGTATAACACTTTGATCATCCCTGTCCTGCACTGTGGTGCGGAGGCTTGGACATCTCAAAAGCGGATGAAGATGCACTTGGTATTTTCGAGAGAAAAGTTCTGCGTTCAATCTTTGGTCCTGTCTGCGTTGATGCTGATTGGAGAAGAAGATTCAACCACGAACTGTACGGGCTGTACAGCGATATGAGCCTAGACAGACGGCTACGGATTCAACGCCTAAGATGGCTAGGCCATGTAGAGCGTATGGACAACTCAGTTCCGGCCCGGAGAGCCTTCGACTCCGAACCCGTGGGACAACGCAACAGAGGACGCCCGCGTTTAAGTTGGCGCACCCAGGTGGAGAAGGACCTCAACCAACTTGGCGTACGACACTGGAGACAGCTAGCCTGAGACTGTTCTAACTGGAGAGGCTTCCTGGTTGAGGCTCAGGTCCACCCTGAGCTGTAGCGCCAAATAAAGAAGAGCACGAAATTTGAGGCTGCATTTACCAAAGTAAAAATGGTTCGATTTATAGTATGTGCCAATTTGTAAAAGCCCTCGTTTTACTGGTGCTAGGTCAGGATTATAAGGCGGATGTATAATTATCTTCCAACGCCTGCCGTTGTTCTTATGGAACACAATTCCTCTCCTATGGGCCAAAGCTGGCCGCTTCTGAGCAATTGCTTCCATCAGACGGTCCCAGGGTTGACAATATAGGTCCGAAATATGAGATGTGTAGTGGAGAATTGGAACAGTGCTTAGATGACGATCTGACGCGACGACTTCGATCAAGATCACACGGAAATTAATCAAAATATTCATGTAAGGAGAACATCGAAGGCCTTTCGAAGTGGTGGAAGAGTCAATCCATCTGCTGCATCACTGTAATTTATCCTTTTTGTCAACAGTACTATAATGCACTCGAAACCGAATCTGATACTGAGGGAGGACATCCTTTTAAATAAAAACAAGCCAACAGATATAGTTTAGCTAAATGTCTATGAGATAGTTTAATACATTTTACCTACGTTAATGGAGATAAAAATAACCGCAGAATTGTAGGAAGAAAATCACGAAATCCATTTAAAAACATCCTCAGACTCTATAACAGGGTCCGATCCCGGAGAAAACATCAAGGATGCTCTACTCCTTGTACGTGTTCCTGTTCATATTCAGATTCATTGAGCTGATACCGTCCTGTTCACACTGAAAATACCGAAGTTAATCGCAGTGCTCCATTGAAGTGTCCTAGATTGATGTTAACTTTCGTCGCACAGCAAAACCACGAGCACGTATCCGCCGCCCAAAAATGTCCTCCATCATAAATAGGCAAATTCAATAAAGGATCTCTCTTGAAAATGAGCAAAAGAAATTCAAATTTTCCATCAACGCCACGACGCTCCGACGATAAAGGTCACCTCCAAGACCGAAATCACCTTTCAGTGCCTGGCAGTTCGTTAACGAAGTTAAGACACCCGACAAAGTAACTTTAATACCATTACCTGCAAAAAGGTAGCAGGCGACAAGACGAAACGAGCACACGCCACGCCGCGCCGGGCAGGGGAGGGGGAAACTTTAATTTAAACAACTTCAAAGGACATTTTTGAACGACGAACAAATTTGCTCATCGCATTAATGTTTCCAGGAACGCACGAAAAAAAAACATTATCGCACCATCCTACGCCAAAAAACAACAAAGCAGCCGGCGAACTTCGCCCAAAGAAATTCGGCGAACTTAAGTTTCGACTGTCGTGGGCCAAAGAAAGGCGCACACCCCAAGGACTTCCACATGATGTAGAAGGCAGCCGAAATGCAAAAATAAATAAGGGCAATAAGGAGCAGGGAATTTCCTAATGGCTTAACAGGGGACAGTTGACACCACAATAGAATAACTCGACCTCCCCGGGGACAGGTCCCTTTGATTTCGACCAATTGAAAGGATTTTCCTTCGCCGGCCGGTCTTCAAAATTGAAACACACGCACAAGCTGCGACCTCGAAGGGTTCTTCTGACCGGGACGCGCTCAACCGCATTCAAACGCTAAGCGCTCCTCACACCACAGCTCGGCAATAAATGGGGGATAAGCTCGTGTTGGACAGGGAGCAACGTCGACAGTGCAAAGTGTTGTCCTGCCAAAGCCGAGAGGCGCTCGGTGTTTTTCAATGTGCGACGGGGTGGCGAAAAATATATTTACCTATCCTTTCGAGGTCGGGAATAAATCGAGATACGACGACGCAAGTAAATGATCGATCGGAACTGCTTCCGACTGTAAGTGGCCGCAATAAAGAGCAAAGGGGGGTGTGAATGGATTTACGACTTGGATGATTCTCATTGGCGTCTTCGTTCGCCCAGCGAATGGAAGGCGTGTATTTGCGGATTGATATCCACAAGATAGCACACATCGTAAATCGCATTGGCCGGAGGAGGGATGTGTTTGAGATTTCACTTTATAATAATTCCGCTCGGGGCGGGGGAGCTCGGCTAGTGTGTGCAAATTTGAGATACATACTTTTGTTTTGATTTTGCTGCGGTGACTTATTCGAAGGGTTTCTGCTTCGGACATTCATCACGAATGGCGCAAATTGGGTATTCATGGTGATTCGCTGGGATCTTCGGTTGTGGTGTGGAAATAGAAAAGGATTCTGAATAAATCAAGAGTGGGTCTTGGGTCTGTTCCCTTGGCACTCTATTCAATTTCTGCTCAGACAGCCGGCCCTAACGAAGTGGCAGACAGGGGCTAAAGACAGACATTGAACTGATGACCACCACCACAGACTGCTGCTCAGCTGGGAAATGAATTTTAAAATATGCAGGATCCAACCACTTTGAGAGGTCTGAGTGGCCAGAGAAACATTTTGTCATCCAAGAACTAATCCTCACTTGAGGCATAAGAGTGGAGGGGGGAAACGAAGGGAGTTGATCGATGACTCGTTGTGAGGTCAGAAAAAGGGCATCACACACTAAATCTGGACGTTGAAACGTAAGAAGGTCTGCTTATCACTATATTTGTCCAAGGTGCATTTTATGTTCCAGGTTGATTTTGAAGCGGAGACATTTTGAATTGAATGACATTGGCGTTCGTTAGTCTAAGAGGGTGTAATGCCAACAATGTTTCGCAATGAAGTCTAGCGTGAAATAAGCCTAAAGTGCCGTGCGTCCTTAGTATACCCTAGGGTAGAGTACGCAGCGGGGACTAAAACGCAAAGATATTTATCTTTTAAGGATCTTATTTATGCCTTCAAGAATACTTCTTAATAAGATAAGGAGTCAGCTATTTTTTGCGAGGCTGCAACTATCTTACTAGGCAACAACTACCCTTTTTTATTAAATTTTGACCGTATACTTCGTCCTCTCTTCCTTTCTGTCACATTCGAATACAGCTCACAAAAAATAAATTTTGGTATCGAAAGCAAATTCCTTGTGGGTTTAGCAGTAAATGTAGGCTGAGTTTATGCTGTTAACAAAAAAGGACTCCCAAACCGACTCCCAGTAGACAGAGACTTTGCCTACCTAGGCACTGCTATCAACTCAGGCAACGACACCAGTGCTGAAGTCAAACGAAGAATAACTTTTAGCAATCTCTGCTTCCTTCGACTAAGAGAGCAATTGATAAACAAAGCCATCCCTCGAACAACCGAAGTACCCCTCTATAAGATCGTCATATTCTTGTTGTATGCCTAAAGGCATGGACTTTATCAAAAGCGGTGAAGTTGCTCTTGGCTGCTTTGAGAAGAAAATGTTTCTTTTCGACCCCGCCTTCATGGATGGTGAGTGGAGAAGAATGTACAACAACGATCTGTACGAGCTGTTCAGTGACATCGATTTAGCCAGAAGCAACGATTAAGATGGCTAGGTCATGTAGAAGGGATGGAAACCAATGCTCCATCTCGGAAAGACTTTGAATTCAGCCCCGAAGGACGGCGCAGTAGAGGAAGACCTCGAATCACGTGGCGCCCGCAGGTGGAAAGCGATCTCAACCAATTATGCGTGCGAAACTGGTGGCAGCTAGCTAATGATCGATATGGCTGGAGACGCTTGTTGGTTGAGGCCCAGGTCCACCCCGGGCTGTAGCGTCACCTTAAGTAAGTAAGTAAGTGAGCAATGTCCTTGAATTCAGTGAATAGATTGTGGCCTAATATCAAATATTTACCCTGTCCTTCAACCGGGCATTTCATTGATTTCATTGATCGTCGTGGGTATTCCTATGTCAGTGCATTGGTTTCACGTTGCCTATCCCGGAAACCGAATATGCTTCATCTAGCGCAAGGCGCTGGGCACAAATAAGTGAATGTCGTATGTCACGATCGCTTGGTCGATCGGCGGTTGCATGTGAATCTTATTGTACTGTGATCCTGGAAGGAACGTCAAAAAAAGAGAAGAGAAAAGGGTCTACTTATGATGTGTGGGTGAAGTGTGGTTCCTATGTTGGCTCATCATAGCTGATTGATATTTTTTGCCGAACATCATTATGAGTGAAATTTGGACTCGACAGTCCATGTGTATAAGCAGAACATTCTCAATGTCGTGGGAAATCTCTTGTAAAGCAATTGAGTGAGGCGCTATTTCCCAACCACGAGGCCAGGTCATCTACGTTTGATTTCAACAATCGTTCCCTTCAGCAGATGTTTGAACTTGCGATGGCCATGGATGGAACATATACGCGGGTGGCGCTACAGCCCGTCGTGAGCCAGGGCTTAGCTTCTACAGCAACTAGTCGTGTTGGGAGTGCTATTGTTCTCTCAAGAGTGGAAGGGACCTGCAGTTTTATGCCAAATCCGAATCGAACGGCCAAGTGTGAGAAGCTTTTATTTCAAGACAATAAGCTAGAGTCTTTGAGCCTTGTCAGTGACTCGAAAGAAGTGCGACCTTGAAAATTATCTTCGGTCGTACCGGCCGGGAATCGAACCCAGGTGGCGACGTTAAGTGTTACGACGTGAGTGGGTGGTTTAGAACCTATACCCAATCTAACTACGGTTTGCAAACATCAACGCTTAGGGAAACATTCGGAAAAAAAAGAAACACCCGCTTTTATCTCACCTCCACTTAATTTTTCATAAATAAAGTTACAACCCGTATTCAACAAATAAAAAATAATGTACAAAATTGCATTTAAAAAAAATAAGCAGCAGCACACGTCGCAGAACTCTGAAATTTTCAACAAAAATCATTCTTAAATTTAGATGCTGAATGTGACAATTTTTAAGTCGGTCGACGGTTCGGAAGTTACGAGCACTTTTTAAACGGGAATAGAACTCTCAAGATAAGGGTGGTTGCATCAATCCGGTATGAAACCATTTCAAGTTGCGTCGTAGATATCAACCAACCAGTGTGTTGTTACTTTCATATATACACACACATTTTTCATATTTTCCTTTGGTACAACCATTCATTTTTTTCTACGTCTCAATCGAACATATACGAACGACTGCCTGAGTCACCAAACGAAAAGGAAACAATAAACATTTTTGCACTTTTGTTATGCATGTACATATACACAGCTACACACAAATCATTCAGTTTTGCTGAAATTGTGAATATTAAACTTCGGAACGGAATAGCTATTTTAGATAAAATTTCAGAGCTAGACTAATTACATAATGTGTTACAAGATATGGTTCATGAAGTTTGACTTCAATTTGCACAACAAGTGAACATAGCGCGCAGGTACATACATAGATGGGATTTTCAAGAAGTTTTGTTTTATGAATCGCCTGATATCCCTCCACGTTGTGTGTAAATGGTTGAGAAAAAACCGTAATTTCCGCCCGTTTTGCTGCAGCACACATTGATCATTCAAACTTCAACATGTATGCACACAGTCAACGAATTGTACTCATTAGGCTGCTTTAACAAATTCCCTTTTGTGATCTGAAGCCACATTCACACAGGAAATCTTTCAGTCCCTCCAATTGAGATCTCAATGCTGAACTTTTTCTGTTTCCTACCCCCTCTCCCCAATGCTTCATCTCTTTCTTACACATGTAGAGCATGCTTCCAATACCCAACATTGAGAACATAAGAATAAAGCAACTCAAAGAAAAAAAGAAGAGATATACAAGAGAATAGAATATCCAAAAGCAAACCCCGAGCACACGAGACGCGGGCTACCCCTAACACGTCTAATCTCCCTTGCCAACAAGATGGAAAAATCGCCGACAACATTTTTCTGTGTGAAAGCGGCCTTATGAGAATGAGAATTTTGAATGAGAGATTGGGATATCAATGACAAAATAAAATTCAAATTCGTACGTTGCAATGTCGAGGGCAAAGGATCCAGGGCAGTTATACATTGTCGCTAACGATGTTTCTGAAACAAAAACTGTAGTCTACAAACAAGTTTTATAATAAAAAATAATGGAAAGTTTAATTTTTATGGCGTTTAAGTATTTTAAAAACATTTCTTCAGGATATTTTGAAAAAACTATATTTTCACTACAGGTAAAGTACCGGTTGAAGAAACAAACCCGGGCAAAGCCGGGTACGAAATGTAGTAATAAATAAAATAAGAAAAGAACCACAAATTAAGTTCTCGGTCAAAGCGATCCTACATATTTGGGCATTTTAAGACGGCCCAGTCGCGTCTGTTAATTTGAGCCTAAGATCACTCAATTTTTTTATACAAAAAGATTTCGGATTTTGAGGAGGCTCAATACTGCATTTGTACTATCGAAATGAAAATTGAACGTGTTTGCAACTATATTTGAGACATCCAGGGGCGGAAGCCTCCTTGAACATCTATATACTTTCACTGAACTGAAGCATGTTAAGCAGACATGCCTCCTGCATTAGGTATTGTTTTCAATGTAGTTTTCCTACAAGCTGCCCACATAACGAATGTGATGTGGATATATTCTCTGCTTGCACCCACACTCTCCGTATCTGGCAATACAAGGTAGCCAAAACATTCACTTCATTCACTTGTCCAGGTTGGATTCATTCCTAAGCATTCTGCATGGGCATTCTATTTATGAGCTTAACTACACATTCACGTGAGTAGAATATGAGATTTTGGTTATCAAAGGATCAATAGTTTCGTGCATGTTCTGGAATACATTCGAATGTGTTCATTTATGATTGCCGTCAGTAGGCGCTGAGGCAAATTTAATATTCACTCTAGAGCACAATATGACTTTGGGGTTGCTGCTGATTCTTGTGATTTCAAATTTCATTTCCGATTTGAATTCGTTCTATTTGGAAAGTACTCTTGTTCAGGAAGAACAATAGAGTACTGAAAACTGAAATTCGTTACCTCAGAACGGATGTCTACCAACATTTCGACAAGAGGTACATCTTTTGCAAACAGAATGCCTACTGTGTCTGGGACTAAGGTTGTCGGTAGTGGTTCCGGCAGAGCGGTGGTAAATCTCGCAACATTCCGATATTGATTTCAAAACTGCAAGCAACAGCATTTCCACGCGTGAAAGAACAATAGCACGCACAACACTGAGAAGCTAGGCCCAGGTCCACCTCGGACTGTCGCCAACAGCATTCATAGGGATGAACTATTCGACGTAATTCGGGATGTCGGACATTACGTCGCTGTCGCCAAAAAATACACGCTGCGCTGTGTTGCTGAGTAAACATCACGCGCCCGCATGGAATTTTGTCTTCCTCAGGCAACTCTACAGCCGACATTCTAGTGGAGACACACTGCAGCCCTCACAACAAGTTGGGTTAAAACTGCTGTCAAATGGGTCTACGAAGCATATTGTATGTTTTTGTATTTTCCGGTCCCTGACGACCACTTCTATCAAAAATTTAGCCAGGATGCCTCCTACGCACTGTTACTCGACGATGAAAATGGCAACGGATTGGCCATATATTCCAAACGGGGACAGCTGGGCATCTACCCATTCAATGCATTGTAACCTATTAAAGTAAGACTGCAGAATAACTGGCACTCAAAGAAAAGCCAGCTAAGAACATGAAGCGAAGGTGAAGTGCTGCAGTTGAGGAAAACTGATGCACTACCAATTTAACATGATGGCGCGTAGTAAAGGTCCCAGACACTAACTCGCTGCTTATACAAAAACCTACCCTGGTATTTGAAGGAATGTACATTTTTGATATTTTTTCTCTGTTGTCAACAGTGTGGACTTCGGCATGGGAAATTACGAAGATTGGTAAGAAATTGGTTTTTACCGAAGCTACCACGTAAGATAACACGATCGTTCAGCATTTGAAATCGAGAACGCTGTCTGACGACAAGCAGCGATTGCCACCAACAATGCTGTCAAGACAACGGACATCGATCGTTTAGCATAATTGGTAAGTCAAATTAGGTAAGTTTTTTAAAATGTTTAGACTGAGTAACATCTCAGTAATTTCACTGCAACAATGTTCCTCATAGAGGAGGAAATAAACAAGGACTTAAGTTATACTCCAAGTCGGGACATTTTTTTATACTAAACTTTGACTCTTGTTGTGCACCATATTAATTATAGCAAAGTATACTGTGTACTAAAGTTTTCCTGAAGTTTCGTGCGTTGTTAGTGTGCATCGATTTCTAGGAAATTTCATTTTCGCAAACTTCATCATGCAGCTGGGATTGTTCAAAGTGAATACAAACCGGGAAAAGGCTTCGTGGAAAAACAGCAGCATACGCAAAACCGTTGAGGGATCCAGTAACTAGGACTAGACTACTAAGTCCACCCCTCGATGCTGTGGTTAGTGATGTCGACTATGCCATTTCCTTTTTGATTCACTGCATATCTTTGTCAATGAAACTGCACTCTGCTTGAATGCCAAATACTGTCATAGAAGTAACGTTACTCAAGAGCTCCCTACCTGTGATCATGTCCAAGACCATAAACAGTGATGGTTAACTTGTGGTCACATTGACCAATTTGAGGAAGTTACCAGTCTCATTCTTCTTTATTTGGCGCTACAATCCGGGGTGGACCTGGGCCTCAACCAACAAGCCTCTTCAGCTAGCACGGTCTCTGGCTAGCTGTCTCCAGTGTCGCACGCCAATTTGGTTGAGGTCCTTCTCCACCTGGGTGTGCCACCTTAAACGCGGGCGTCCTCTGTTGCCACGGGTTCGGAGTTGAAGACTCTTCGGATCGGAGCTGAGTTGTCCATACGCTCTACAAGGCCTAGCCCTCTTAGGAATGGAATGATCAAGGTCTTGTATAAAGTCAGCTTGGTCCTTCGAGAGATGGCTCTGCTACGCAATTGCCTCTTGAGCCCATAGAAACAGCTGTTGGCAAGAGTTACTCTGCGTTTGACCTCGGTACTGATGTTGTTTGTACTGTTTACTGCGGAGCCGAGGTAGACGAAGTCCTTCACTACCTCGAAGTTATAGCTGCCCATTGTGACGCTCTGTCCAAGACGTCGATGTTGTGTGTCCTTTCTTGATGACAGCATATACTTCGTTTTACCCCCGTTCACGCTAAACCCATTTTGGCCGCCTCCGCTTCAATACCAAGAAACGCTTCATTGACCGCTAGTTGTGTTCTGCCAATCACGTCAATGTCATCCGCGTATGCTAGCAGTTGCACGGACTTTTGGAAGATCGTGCCTCTAGATTTGGCGAGTGAGTCTTGCACGATCTTCTCAAGAATAATGTTGAAAGAGTCACCAGACAGACTGTCGCCTTGTCTAAAACCTTTTTTGACTTCGAAGGTCTCGGTGAGTTCGTTACCGACCTTGATGGAGCAACGAGAATTCTCCATCGTCATCCTGCACAACCCGACGAGTTAGGCTGAAGTGTCAAAACTAGACATGGCGTTGTATAGCTCGTCCCTATGCACGCTGTCATATGGGGCCATGAAATCGACAATGGGCGTCGATCTGCATTTCTTGGGTTTTTTCCAAGATCTGCCGTAATGTGAAGATTTGGTCGATGGTGGACTTCCCGGGCCTGAAACCGCACTGATAAAGACCTATCTGGTTGTTGACGAATGGTTTCAGGCGCTCACTCTAAACGGCAGTAAGGATTTTATAGGCGATGTTGACGAGACTTATCCCCCGGTAGTTGGCGCAGTTGAAGGGGTCTCCATTCTTGTGGATCGGGCAAACGATACTGAGCTTCCACTCATCGGGCATGCTTTCCTCCGACCATAACTTACATATGAGGTGGTGCATGCGCCCAACAAGATGATCTCCAGCTGCCTTAAAGATTTCAGCGGACAATCCGTCCGCACCGGCAGCTTTGTTAGACTTCAGTCTTGATACTGCTATCTTGACCTCGTCTAAGTCGGGGGGACGGAATTATCGTCGATCTTCGTCCATATTGAGTGGGACATTCTGCCTGACAGCGGTATTGGTGTCATCATTCCCGTTAAGCAGTCTGCAGATATGGTCCTTCCAAATTCTCAGTATCGACTGCGACTCTACTACTATTTCTACTCGTCCCGACAGGCTTCTGTCCGGACCGAACCCTAAATTCACTGGATAACTGTTTCGCCCTTCGGTAAAACTTTGGGACATCGTTCCTACCATAGCACCTCTCCATCTTCTCGATCGCGCGCTAACTAAGTAAATCGGACAGTCTCTAGTTCCTACATATGTATGTGTGTACAAAACGCCTATCTGTGATGCCCATACTATCAAGAGAGCCCCTCTGTGGCAACTTTAAGGCAGTCAACCACACTAACCTAGTTGTTTTAGTGATGCTTTTTCTAGTTGTTCGTAGTGATGTTTGATATCGACAACATATTATGGTTAACTACGTCTCACAACAGTGGAGCTACAGTCGTGTGCTTATTTATAGAGACAAGCAAAATTTGTTGAGTTTTAGATTCTGAAGAAACAGTGAAATTTGTGAGACAAGTTCCGATCTTCAAAGGGATTGGACAGGTGCAGTCGTCTAGGTGCGTTGCTGGCCTGGATGTGAGGCGAAAGACCTAAGCCTTTGTAATAAAACCAGTCATTGACGGACACAAGGAAGAAAAAAAAAACCTTAAATGGTCTAAGAAAGACGAAGAATATACAATGGAGAATTCTGTCAATGTCACTTTAACTTTCAGGTATACAGTGAAAGGGGTGTAAGAAGAAGATCAAATGAAAAACTTTGAACTGGCCATATTGTTCAAGCGTCAGAGGGATAGAGAGTGTGTTTTATTTGAAGATCCTGTAAGTTTGAAGTCAATGGAGACAAGATGAACAGTACCAATTATGTAAAAAATTTGAACACATACCAAACATTTCGTTTATCGCAACCAATTTGCACATGACTGTAGCAATGACGACAAAACAGCAAGACTATACCAGCGGTCATATGAACAAACCGTCGAAGTTGTTCTTTGGCTGTTGAAATAGCTTTATTCATGATTATAAGCTTCGTCGTTAAGGTTAGACAAGAGAGAATTGAAAAACCTACCCAAAAAAAAAATTTCGTCATTAGCCGTGTTTTTTTCACAACAGTGAAGTTTGAAGAAGGAAGAAGAAGGATTTTGCACGTATGTAAAGCACATACCACAACCTACTGCCAATAACTGCCTATAATATCGGCAGTAAAAAGTACCTGCCGATAAAAATTCGACTTCGAATCTTTTTTCATATATTTTGACAGCGATTCGAACATATTAATTGTTTTCTTCATATATTCTGACAGATAAAAATCAAAGCCACTGCGAATCGTATTTTTGCATCTTACTTCACTTCACTATCGATAGTGATGAAAAAAACAACTAATCTGGATAACACTTCACCAGTTTACTTTTCAGAGAAAAATTTAAAACCCTAATTCCGGTAACGGCATACATTTCTAAACAGACGGATCCAAAACGGAAGAAGAAGTAGGTAGTGGAATTTTCTCTGAACATCTTAATCTCAATAAATCAATCGATCTTCCTTATCACTGCAGCATTTTCCAAGCGGAAATAATGGCGATCAGCTAAGCCCTGTCCTGGCTGAAGTGGAACGTCATATTCTCCCGTGATATCTGCATCTTTACGAATAGCCGGGCAGCAATCACTATCATAGCAATAGTCATAAGCCGTGGCACATCTCTTGACGAGATATCCGAACAGTTTCGAATTCGCCTGTGTTGGGTCCCGGGCCAAAGAGACATGATGGGAAACTGCGAAGCTGACAAACTCCCAAAAATCGCCGCATAAAAATAATGTTCGGCATCTGCTTTGACAGCATGTTGCTCCAGCAAGGCAGATCCAAATACTCCTTTGAAGTTGGAATAGGACCATAGAAGCCTTGTCCTTGTGTTAGTGATCACGTAACCCATCTGGCTTGTGGATAGTGGATGATGGCTACTGACACTTTGCTTGTGGATCTCAATTTGCGGCTAGTAGTTACTGACTAGTTGTTGGATTTGGATGATGGCTTGTGGCTGATGGCTTATGTCTTGTGACTGGTTTTTTATGAATAATGGCTCACGACTAGTGGGTCGTCGCGGTCGCTGGTGGCTCTTGGCTCGTAGTTGGGACATGTATCTAATGACTCGTGCCTAGTGGCTTATGGGAGATAGAAGATTATGATGAATGATTGGTGGTTGGCCTCCTGGCTTACGATTGGGTAACCCTTATTGAGTAGCTATTGAGGAGTTGCTTATGGTTGTTGATGGATGGTGGATGACTGCTAGTGGCTTGTGGCTGAAGGCTTATGGCTGATAGCTGATTTCTGATGACTTATGGCTTATGGCTGATGACTGATGACTGTTAGCTGATGGCTGATGGCTGATGGCTTATGGCTGATGGCTGATGGCTGATGGCTGATGATTGATGGCTGATGACTGATGACGGTTAGCTGATGGCTGATGGCTGATGGCTGATGGCTGATGGCTGATAATTGATTCCTGATGGCTGATGGCTTATGGCTGATGGCTGATGGCTCATGGCTGATGGCTGATGACTGATGCTACACTGCCAGATGACAGATCCTTCTGTAGCTTAGCGATTCCTATAGCTTCCTTTAAGTTACAACTCACTAATCAAAGCATACTAGAAGTCAATACCAGATGGAACACAGGCAACACGTGTCAAATTACCAAACAAATCTGGCCCAGTCTTGACCCCAAAAGATCTGTTAGTCTGATATCATTAAAAAGAAGAAAGTTAGCGCGACTGTGGGTATAATTACCGGACACTGCATATTGGGTTTACTCGCGAAAAGACTATTTTCTAACGATTTCTGCAGAAGTAGCCGAGACGAGGAAGAAGAGGAAAGTGTACAACACCTTCTCTGCAACTGCCCGGCACTTGCCTCAGCTGGGAAAGCTAATCTTGGCTCCTATTTCTTGGATAATCTAAGCGAACAGAGGGAGGCATCAATCAAATCGCTATTAGACTTCATCGACAGATCTGGATGTCGTAATAACCACGCTGGCACACTCCCCCTTTCTTTTCAGACAAACCCTTCTTTGGCCTAAATGCATCTAAGCCACCTACTACCTACCTCCCTACCTACGATGTCGACTGTATGAGTCTTTTTCTCGATTGGTGAGCAGGCAGTAATCTCGGTTCTTCGCGAAAAGCGAATTTGCAAGCCATTTACACTGAACTGCATAATTTTGACTTAAGAATCTTCTTCAAAGAACAAAAACAGACGCGTTTGAATTTGATATGTGCAACACAAATATTTGTGACTAACTGTGTCCCGCAGTTTCACCCACCTTAAGCTTGGAAAATATAAGTCGCTTCAACACATAATGTTGTGGTACATAGAATTTCTACGAGACATTTTAAATTTATTTATATAATGAGGAGTCGAAAAAGTCTTTTCGTTTATTTTGTCAATAGATATCGTTGCAGTCGTCTATCTCCAGTGCTACCAAACACGTCTGGTGTTGAAAAGGTGACATTTTAAGCTTCATTTAACCAAACAAATTGAATTCGGAGAAGTGGAACAAAATGTACAGCTGTTCCAAAATGAAAAAATTCGCTATATTTTGAAATTTTTGTGTAAAAAAGGGAAGAATGCTACGCAAGTCACCAATGAGATTTGTGAAGTTTACGGAGACGATCCTGTATCAGTTCGTGTAGTACAACAATGGTTCGCTCGCTTCCGTTCTGAAAATTTCGATATGAAAGATGAAAAAATGAAAAAATATGAAAGTCGATAAAATTATGGAACAGATTGACCAGGACCGTCACATAAGTAGCCATGACATCGCCAAGGAACTAAACATTCATCATCAAATGGTTTTGAACCATTTAAAAAAAGGTTGGCTACAAAAAGAAGCTGGATGTTTAGGTAGCACATGAATTGTCTGTGAAAAAAGTTTGATTAGAAATACGAAAAGACTCGATTCGACTACCCATTATTATATAATTAACGAATTTCGTGGAAAGTACAAAATTCCTCTCAATGAGGTCTGAACACGGCTATTGCCTTTGAAGCTGACCACGCGATCGAGTAATATGTACCGAGAGAGTGAGAATTAGAAGAGTATAGGAAAGTCTGAAGTTAAGTAACGCGCGAATAACAGCAACAGAGAAAAACATATGCGAGATGTATGTTATCGTCACGCTGTAGATGTTTGCTCTCTTGTTCTTGCTCTACTAAGCTTACTCTCGGTGTGCTCATATTTTGTCACACTTTAATCACAGCGCTGCTTTGCTTAATAATTGAAAAAGTAAGTGCCTGTTGAAATTAATTTAGTTCAAATAGAAAATATAATTTTAGGCGCACAATAAATTCGTTAAACATTTCTCAATAAACGACCTAACCAAGGCAAAAATAGTTTTTCAACTCGGGCTTATAGTTCCTGAGGAAAAGGGAAACAAACAAACTCTAGAATTAGTATTGGTTAATTTTCCGTGCCGATGATACCTTCGCAGATAATCATCCCCAATAGCTTATCCATTTCTGGCAGGTCCCACTATTCATCAATCCCTTCCACTGCAGTCCAGTCGCCACTTATCTCGATCAGAAACCGATTTCCTGCGAACTTGAAGTGTCCGAAGCAAGTGAAGCATCAATATGTGAATTACTGTGATGGCCACCCCATGAGTTCTACAAGATGGCGAGGCTCAGGCCTTATCTGCCTAATCTCACCATCCATCTTTGAGTTACTCACTCGTGAGCAAATTGCTTGAAGCCTCCCAGAGATTCCTATCACTGGTTTGACGCTCCATCCTCTGATTCAAGTGGCTGATCAATTATTCCATTGCTGTCACTGTCAACTGTCGTCATAACTAAAGGAGCAACACACACACACAGATGCAGTGTCTTAATAGTTATCCCCTATGAATGCGCATATGAATCGATTTGAATATATTCACCCTCCCCCCGGCACACTGTCAACATGACGACGTAAATTTATGCATGCTCCCTGTGCCATCAGGCTTCTAAGCACATTCCAGTGACAACCGCAATAATCATGCTTACATAAATTAGAGCACGGCATTGTGAAGGGCTCCCAGGTATTTGCCTCGCAAGCACACGCAGTTAATCAGAGTATAAGCTTCATTTGGGTCTGAGCATTTAATTTCGAGAGCGACCCCCGCCGCCGCCGCAATATTGGAGAATTTCCGACAGCCCACAGAACAATACCGCACATCAACAGCTCAATTAAGCATAAATATCGCACTTGGATCACAAGGATTGATGTGTAATCCCCGCGCGCCATGATAGGCATCCAAACGCCGCACCGCCACGTCGCATGCGACAAATTTTCCAATTTAGTCCTGATCTTGGGATAAAGTCACTTCAATCGCTTAAGCTCTCGCAAGTCACCATGACACCCGGGCACTGAAGGCGGCAGGAGCGCACGATGATTTACCGAATACGGGGAGCGCCTTCCTGCCCCTTCTTCCAATTATGGCATTCGTCTAGAGTTTAATTCATGTCTCGAGATCTCACCTCTCCAAATTATAATGTATGCCTCCGGCTTTGCGTGTAAATAACTCGCTCGCTCTCCTCCCGTCGTCGCAGCCTCGTATCCTGGATATCCTTGGGCCCAGAGCGCTGGGATATTTTTGATGGCAGTGCATGCACGGTAGAATGAGAGAACATCGTTCACAATCCCTTATGAAGTCTCATAAATATTTGATAATGCCTGGGATGTACACATTTACCCATCAGCACCAGGCCTCGGTGCTTTCAATTTCGGCAGAAGTAGCTGCTTTTCCTTGCTCCTGGATCCAGGCGCTTCTCGTTGCTGGGAGCAGGAGGGCAACGAGTGCGGAATACGTGTGTAAGGTTGGTAAATTAATTTTAATCTCTCTCAAATTCAGGAGTGGATAATGTGATGTGCCGACTTTACCGCGCAAACAACAAAGCAACGCAGCGCCTGTGAAGTCGGGGACCCTCTATGAATCGAGTTAAATCCGCGGAAAGGAAGATCTTTTTCGCTTCGATTCAAAAATTCGTTTGCTCCCCTTCCTTTGAAGACATGGTTCTGTGGCCTGCTGGTGGTTGCGGAGGCACGGAACACGAGGGTTCATTGAATCTGATCTGTCGTACTCAAATCATGGTCATCGGCATAATTGAGTCGTAAAATCCACGTCACATTGGAGATGAAAACATGAATAGGTGAGTGGGGCCCATTAGAGTCGATGGCGAAGTTCGTGTTAATCGGTTTCTGACCATGTCTGTGGTCGTCTAAGATTTGTTTGAATTTATTAACGAGGCGGTTGATTTATTCATAACCTATTGTCGATATGCTCGTTAGGAGTGGAAGTTGTGGCCAGTTGGGTCGTGCTTTGGCGGCAGCTCATAATGGATGATGTCGCAGTCAATGTTGATTTGGATTTGAGACGAAATTGGGGTCAACGGAAGACATTTCAACTTCGAGTAGTTCAGCCGGATGTACGGGGGGAATAAGTTTAGGTAATTTTATGGGTCGTTATGAGGGATCTAGACTGATGAGCGGACACAATGTTTTTGGTTGGATTATGGCTTTGCTAAGAATGAGACGCGTAAATGGGAGGCTAAGCGTTGGCATTGATCCGAATTTGCATGGAATTCTTCGACTGGGTAGATTCAAAGATTGTGTTCCAATAATGAATTTTTATTCACACCTGGATTGCTGTCGTCATAACCACCGATGTATATTTTTGGAAGGATCGGGCTGCGTGAAGAAGAACAATTGCTAAATTTCGTTCTGCTCGAGACACATCAGACCCAAATGGAACTCGAGGAAGATACTGACTGCTGCAGATTTTGCTATAACCGATTCGTAACTAAATGAAATTGACATTGTTCTGGGTATCAACGCAAATAGATCCGCAATTCCCTGTGATCTTAGCATAATTTTATGGAAACGGACATGAAATATGGATCCAACATCACGACAGGGACGGAATGAGGCTGCGTGACACTGTACGTCCCGATCGGCATCCTCTGGTAACTGGAGTAAGGCAAATCCCCATAAATGGTGTGGTGAAGGGACATCTGACTGGATGTAGTGTCGGCTCATCGACCGCACTTGCTGGTGGTCAGATCACAACTGTCCTGAGACAAGATTGAACATACACACCAGACAACAATCGAATATCGAAGAGCCATATTTGATGGTGATTTTAAAACCCCGTGTCTACAACCAAGAAATTATACCACGACACCCAAAATGCCGGGTATTTTATACATTTTTGTACGTCGGAAGGTGATGTTGTTTCTATTAGTTGTGTCTTAGAATCTTTTGAAGTGTTTATCCAATCAAAGGACAAATCTATACTGGTATGGTAGCTTCTGGAGAAAGATAACAAATCATGGTGAACCTGTGGTAAACGATTTGCGTTGCAAACAGCTTTTTACAAGCATTTATTTGGCTTCTACTTTGATCTTAGACTACAAAACAAAAGACGTAGATTTTTACCAGCTAAATTTTGTAATCCAAAAGAGAGAGCAATAAGATCATCAATCTATGGATAGCAGCAACAGAAGTATGTGCATATATTCCAAAAATAACATATCGGTTGTGGTTCTTTACACTTCACATTAAATTATCAAAATTTAAGGTCCTAAAAGAAAGCCAAAAAATTATACTCAACTACAACAGAAGCAAAGGTGTTCACAATATGGACAAGAGTCTCAGTAAATACACTACGAAGATAATATTTCTTTTTCTTTGAATTTCTTTTTTTTACAACATTGCGGCTGCATTTGCAGCATTCGTGATCCACATGGAAAATAATCTACATTTCAAGAAGCCAACAAACCGTAGAAGGTTGTCCCTACAACCGTTGAGTAAACAATTAGCCATGATAGAGATCCTGAATGGTGCAAAAAATTCACAAACCATGCAAAATTGTTCATCCCAAAGTGAAATTGAAAGTGTAACCAGGTGCATAGGTATATAACTCAGCAGTCGATGATTTGGTTTGTGATGGTCTAAGAGGATTAGAAAATAATTCTGTAACGAAGAGCTGACTGTGAAGGAGAAAGGTTTATATTCGCGATGGAATACAGTGACAGTGGGTTTTTTTTTATAAATTTTCCCACTATTAAAAGATTTGTATTCATTGTTCAAGTGAAGGAAGATGGACCCCCTAAGTATTGACTAAAATACAGAAAGTATGTTGAGCCACCTAGTAGCACCGACTGTTGGCAATCTTGCAGTAAAGGCTCAAAAAGAACATGACAATTTTGGTAGGATCAAGGGAAACTGTTACCTAACCTACGTCCCCGAAGAAGACCAACACGAAACGCCTGCAAAGTATGCAAAAAGGCAGTTTGTGTGCATATAACTCAATTTGATGGATATCTATCCTAAATTTAGTTTCTTAGAAAAATAAATATAATTAAATGACTAAAAAAAAGTGATCTTATAATAAAACAAAAGTCTCTTTTTTCTTCGTTTCTAACCAACAATTTTAAATACACTTTGCACACTCAACTGAAGTGGCTATAGTTGTAACTATTGACCCTAAACGAAAAATATTTTTTTTTTTAAATATGATAAAATACAATGTTGCAAAATTATAGCCGGCAAAAGTGGACTTTAAAATTATAAGAGCACGTAACAAAGTGTTTTGATAATTATAGTCGACATAAAGCCCACTTTATCGTTATCACCTCGTGACAAAGTTAAAGTCAACCGAAACGTCGTTTTAAATATTTAACGTGGAGTTAAGCTTATATATCATGTCATTGCAGTGAAAGAATTTTCTGAACATGTTTTCTGAAGATGAAGACTTCGATATTTTTGAAGACATAAATTTAATGCGCAAACCTAAAGCTTATAAAAATCGTGCCAATCCTTTTGAGGAGCTTGAGGATGGAGAATTTTACTGCCGATATAGATTCGACAAAACCACTGTGCAGTTCCTGATTGATACCATTAATGTAGAAAAACCTCTGAATAATCGGGGACTGCATATTGCTATGTCGTTGCAAGTACTTGTAGCGTTGCATTTTTTCGCTAGAATTGTGCATCAAGATGATGTCGGTAAGTAAACAACATTTGGTATTACATAATTAATTTTAATAATTTTTCCACATTTTAGGAGCTCTTCATGGAATGACACAGGTACAGTAGGGTAAATCATAAAAAAATATCGAAGCAAATTGCTTTGCTGCTGCCGCATTTCATACAGTTCCCATCATCAGTTGAAGAGTACACTGAGACTCAGGCCGTTTCTGACTGCCTCCCAAGGAGCCTTCTTCTTGTTGATCATCCGCAAGTCGTTGCCCTTGTCCTCAGCTGCCGCAACATTTCCTTTTCCATCCTATCCCAATTGTGCTCCCTTTCTCGCTTAGTCTGAAATTTAATCGTTCTTGTCATCTACCATATATCATGTTTAATTTTAAATTATACGTTCACCTTAGATCAGGCAAATTAAAAGATAAACAAACAAGCGAATGACAGCAGTGAAAGTGCGTTTGTTTATCCCATGCTTTATTCGAACTGTCATTTTTAAGTGTGTTTGATTGAAAATTCTCATAGGTACGTTGTAAAGTAGAGGTTAAGCGGCAGGTTAAAAAGTGACTATTTTTGACAAAAAGTTAAAGCATGCTTTTAAGTTTAAAGTTGCGTATAACTAGTTCGGAGTTAAGCTCTTAAAGTGGAGTCGACTATAAATTTGCGCCAATATTTTAAATATTTTAGTGCGTCAATAAAGATACAAAATTAGATTCAGCTGTTGCGATAATCGAGAACGAACTTTTAATAATATTTTAAGTTTGAAAAATAATTTATTTTTTAACAAATACAACTAAACTGCAAGCAAAATGGCCTAAAAAACAAAAATACTACAAAATTAAACTGTGTTAAAAAAGCTTGTGATCAGACGGCTTACCTCTTCAAGGCCGATGGCGATGTTCTGCTAGGGAGCATGGACTAGATCACCTGTAGAATTTGGAAGGACGAAGGCATACCCGACCAATGGAATATCAGCGCCATATGCCCCATCCACAAAAAAGGTGATCCTACGTCTTGCAACAACTATAGAGGTATATTCCTGCTCATCGTCACCTACAAGACACTGTCCAGCGTACTGTGTAAACGTCTAAGGCCGTTTTGCACCGCACTAATCGGCAGGTACCTGTGCGGATTCCGGCCCGGCATATCGACTATAGACCAAATCTTCACACTAAGTCAAATCTTGAAAAAGACCAGCGATTTCCTTTTTATACCTTTTTATCGTTTTAAAGCCGCATACGACAGCATTCAGGAGTTATTCGGTGCGAAGGCAGAATTCGGGATCCCGGGAAAACTGAACCGGTTGTGTCGCACTACGCTAACAAATACGCGATGCACCATGCAGTTTGGCTAGGGGACTTCCGAGCAGTTTGAAATCCGCACCGTATTTCGGCAAGGAGATGCGCTGTCGTGTGATTTCTTCAATTTGGTACTGGAGAATATGGTGCGGCGGGCAGCTGTAAACCCGGAAGGCACTATCTTCTACAGGTCAGTCCAACTGCTGGGATATGCAAACGACATCGACAGCGGCGCGTTACAAACGTGCTGTAGTGGAAGCATTTGCGGCAATTGAAGAAGAGGCGAAGCGAGCTGATCTTAAGGTCAACGTGGATAAAATATGCTGTCGACCAAAAAACGATCCGTCACACACCACCTAGGAGAAAATATCAGAATCGACAGCTACAATTTCGAGGTAGTAAAGGAGTTTGTCTACCCGACGTAGAACCGCCTTTGGCAACCGGTGTTACTTTAGTTTGTCAAAACATTTGGCGTCAGCTGGACGATAAGCAAAACTAAGTTTCTTCTACGTTGGATATATGGTCCCGTCTGCGAGGAAGGCGAGTGGAGGAGAAGTCACAACCGCGAACTCTACGAGCTGTACCAGGATGTGGATGTAGTCCAGAAGGCAAAGATCCGTCTACTGCACTGTCTCGGCCACATGGACAACAATGCTCCAGCTAAGAGGGTCTTCGAATCCGAGCCTCCTGGTTCGAGAATTAGAGGAAGACCGAATCTCCGGTATAAAGACCAAGTAATCGCGGAAGCAAGCCAGCTTGGTCTTGATGACTGGAAGCAACGTGCCCAGGACCGTCAACAATGGAAAGCAGCTATCGCTCGAACCCAATATGGGTCGTCAGCCTGATAAGTAAGTATCTCTAGAACATACTGAACAAATCAGGTGAGGTGCGTTAACTTGTGACGAAACCATTCATCGAATCAGAAGATTCTACCGATCGAAATGGTAACCGTTTGGGTCGAACTCCTACCGTGGATAATCTGGGTTAATTTCCTGACACGATCAACTTTCAAATTTTACGACACCACCTCTTCCGAGTCACTGACACTGCCAAAGGGTATGTGTCCAGAATCCTCAAACATTCCCATTCGGAATCGGGTTAAAATTGTGAGCTCCCTCCATTCGTGAGAGAAGAATAGAATACACAACTCGAGGGAATCAAATAAATTATTATCAATATTGCACATATTGTGAATGCCTGGCACTGCTGGGAATTCAGTCATAATCTTTAGTTCATTAACTCAATGTTTCTTAGGAAAAGTCATAGAATAGCACATTATACACAGCAAAAGCCCAGAACCTGTGAAACAATAACCTTAAGATCATTTCAAGAGATTACTTCGCTTTTGGAACCATTCGCACCGATGATGCAAATCTTGCATGAAAGTATGTTGCGGAGACCATCTCTCTCAGGTGCACTTTATAGTTGACATCCATTCACTCCTCATAATCCCAGCCGTGGACCAAACGAAAAAAACCATCATACGTGCTTAGATGGTCATAAAACTCTTACACAAACTACGTCAATGTGTCCCTTCTGCAAGCAGCATAAAAATAAATCCGTTCACTTCAACGCCAACGCAAAGGATCTTTTGACATCACTATCCCAAATAGAATGAAGACATCTCCGGGAGATATTCCAAGCAAAGCACTCCCCTGACACATTCCCGAGAACAGCTTATGCACACAAAAACCAAGCGAATGTGTGGACAATTCAGGTTAAGGAGTGCCACAGCTTCATCGTAAGTGTTGTACGAATGTCGCGCATTTGTCACGTTAAATTTACGAGCACAAGAACAGTTCACGCTAAGAGAAGATCGGAGGCGAGTCCGCTCCGAAGGGAGAAACAAAAGAACATCGTTACACTTGCTTGCACATCCAGTCATGCTGCAATTGCTATTCGAACAATGTGCACAGTTCAATAATTCTTCGACAGAGAACATAAACATGAACAGGCACACTCTGTCCCACAGGAACCGTTGCGGAAGTATTCGAGCGGTGGACATGCGGCTTCCGCTGACGGTTGAGTGTGAACGGACGAACACGAAAAACACGACTTTATGGCTCCAGCCAACGGCACGGGACAGCAGAAAGGGCCAAAGAACTGAAAACCAGTCTATGAATTGTCCTAATTTTAGTGGTTGCAGGAGATGAGTGTGTAGCTTAGAGGTTCGTCACCGCACATACTTTGCGGATGCTGTTCGAATCGTGGGAGGAGCAGTTTATATGTCTCTCGAATTATTCGCCGTCCGTATGAGAGCGGAGGACTGTCTGTTACTTTACCGAACGAACGGATGACTAAGTGGTTTAATTAAAAGTCCTTGAACAGTGGAATTAATCTACAATGCCACTCGGCGGGGCCTGGATACCGATGGCGGAATGCCTGAGTCCTGCGGTAGACCGGGTTCGCTTTGCTAGCGATAACCAACTTGGAGTGATTTACTGATGGCGGAGCTGGGCTTTCATTGTTCTTCAAATGAGTTGTGTGTTTGTAAATTGAGAAGAGCTTATGCGATAAGCTATCCGAGTCATAATGGGCACGGAGTGTGTAGCACTGGCAATTGGATTAGTTAGTGTACTTGGGAATGAACTGAGTAGAAAGAGCAGTATGTGTGGTTTTAAGAGCAGAAAGGATTTACCAGACAGTTTTAAGCGTAGGGTAAATATGTTGTAACAATTAATATTCCTGCCAATTTATACTTAGCTGAAGATTTGGTTGGTACGTGGGTGACCTCACGTCCTTACGACCATGACTTTGGGGGAGAAAATATTTTATTCCTAAAAATACCAAGATTCACACATGATTTTCAGTTCAACACTCCTTTGGTCTTGCAGCTCTACGAAGAAGTGTTGTCCTGGAAAATACGCGGGCTTCAAATAGGCACGTCCGAAATTTGACAGCTGTTAGCTGCCATTTTGTTGAACCTCCACCTGTCAAATTGACTGTAATTCATTCATACTGTTTTACCAAATCACCATGGATGGACTCCCTTTCTGGAAGAATGGGTAAGTCTTTATTCTCAAATTTGTGACGATATAAATCCACATGAGATCGAACAGAGGCCAAAGCATTCCGAACAAGACACTGTTTGGGCTAGAGCGCCAAACAGTCGGAATCATGACATGAAGATCATGGCAAAAGAAGATAAAAGTAATTAGTTTCACAAGTTTATGACCTCAAGTATTATAATTCACCATTTCCTCGGCCTCTCGCATATCATTTGCACAAAACATGCATTGCAACGGAAATCGTTTGAATATGCGGAAATATTGACGGGAGTGCTCGTTCTCGTTCTTCCAAAAAGCAAAAAAAAATGCACTTTAGTTTTTGCGCCATTGATAGAGAATACTCTAAGTTTTCAGAAAAAGTTTGTTTCCCGTTGGAGCCTCTTGGAGTACTTTTGTTACATCTCATCAAACATCGAAATGCTCCCTCAAAAAGTGGCTTTATTTAAAAATCCGATAATAAATATTGGTAAGGAGTATGAAAAAAACCGTTGACGAAGCCTGACGTCCAAATGTATCCCCTTTAAAAAAATCAACTTTCCAAGAACATAAGTTTAGGAAATAAGACACATCCAATTTGCTTAAAAAATATGTTAGTTTTTGTAAATTTCAAAGTCCCAACTTTGAGCTAACAGCCAAATTGATCATCAAAAGTCAACAAAATCTTGGCTTTTAATGTACTCATATTTGTAAAATCGAAAAACCTATACCATTTAATATAATAATATGGGTGGCGCTACAGTCTGAGGCGGACCTGGGCCTAGCTTCTCAGCAACCACTCGTGTTGTGCGTGCTATAGTTCTTTCACGAGTGGAAGGTTCTTTCACAGCTTAATGCCGACTCGGAACGGCGAAGTTGAGAAGCTTTTTCTAGACAAGAATACTCTTTGAGCATTGTCAGTGACTCGAAAGAGGTGGTGCCGTGGAATATGAAAGGTGGTAAATTCGGGTATCGAACCTGGCACCCTCTGCATAGGCGACCCACAGCCCACCCACCTATACCAATTGCCCGAGAAAAATATGTTACTCTGGGCATACGTTCCCACTGTTCGTCATAGGTTCATACTTCCTTGAGAACGACGTTGAGAAGGTCATCCCCGGCAATGGCGATGATCACCAACTTATTTTGTCCTGAATTGTATGGTATAGACAACCAGGACATGTGGTTCAACAGAACGGCGATGCTACCTGCCACACAGCTCACGTCACAATGGAGTTTCTGCACGGGGGATGCACGATTAAAGCATGGTCATCTCATAAAGAAGTGACTAATTCTTCTTCTTGGGCTTTCTGAAGTCGCAGGTACTTGCGAATAAGCTACCCGATCCTCAACGCCAACCTTACCTCAAATTCAGCCTCATTCATCCTTCAGAGTCATGAACAATTTGACATTTTGGATGCGTGTCACCCAGAGAAGCTGCTGTGAAATTCCATACATTATGGCATCGATAGTATTTTTATAAGTATAAATCTAAATTTAAAGAAAGAAGCGCTTAATGAACGACCGTTTACTTCCTTTTCTTTTTTAGGAACAGGGCAGATGTTGGACAGGTTATATTTTGTCCTCGTCTCTGCAGCTTCTGTACAAGTCGCGATGCGGTAAGTTGAGACGAAATGCATGTGTGGTACCGTGCCAGGAAATGATTGTTTTTAGCATTTCCGTTTCCAAACAGATGATGATGCTTCTTGATCAGCATCGATCATAGAGTCCTTTCTGTTGTCCAGTTGAGGCTGCGTTTTTTTCCTTAGCGGCAGGAATGCATGAGGCATTCTCAGAGATTCACCCAGATCAGATCCATTTTTCCAGAGACTCCGTTTTTCCGCTTCCTTGGATGGTAGTTTGCACTGATACCCGAAATAGGGTCACTGTGTTCACCAGTGACAATCCACCCACGACTGGCCAGTCTCAATGTTAGAATATCCGATGCTATGTCTTTTATTGCCACTTGGCTATCAGAAAAAAATGTTGGTCGTATATAACATTTTAGTCTCTCCACACTACCTCGTATATCGCAGACTCTACATCCTTGTTAGGCTGCAATATCTGGGTGTTAGGGATTGCTCGAACAGTTCAGAGTAGGGAGATCTGCTCTTCGACAAGTTTTTGTTCCTCTGATTGTTTTCGGCCCGGAAAAAGTAGAAGGAAGGGTTTCTCCTACTTTTTAGAGTAAAAACGCGATGAACAAGGTTTTTTCCTCGAAAAGCCCGAGCCACTGAGTCTCAGAGCCTCTCTAGCCAGAGGTATAGAATAGGTCGAGAGGAGAGAATGAAAGGAAGGGCTCGAGTGGTGTTGTAGATTTTATAACAAGATCTTACTATCATGGCGCATAGCCGGAATACCACCCATGGTTGGTTGGCCACATAATAATAATTTGGGTGGCGCTACAGCCCGTATTGTGCCAGGCCTACCTTCAGCATTCACTCGTGTTGTGGGTGCTATTGTTCTCTCACGAGTGGAAGGGACTTACAGTTTTATTCCGACTACGAACGGCCAAGTTTGAGAAGCTTTTTCAAGACAGGTATAACTCTTTGAGCATTGCCGATGAATTGAAAGAGGGACCGTAAACATAATTTGTTGGTCGTACCGACTGCTTAAGTTGCGAAGGGGTCGACGTACATACCCGTAACGCCAATGCCACCACATAGCGATTCATTGTAACGTCCTCTTTTTTCCTTCCAAATAAGTATGGGCTTGTGGTCATAGCAGGAGACGTACATAGGAGAAGTTCAGCAGTAGGCATCGGTACCATTTACTCGCACAGTCGATACAGTGCATTTGCAGAGATCACTTCTCTAAACCTTTAATTGGCGATGAATACAGCAATGCCGCAGATGCGAAGAACTGACACAAATGATTGAAAAGAATTGCATAACTTCAACCTAGACGTGGGCAAGAAAAAGATGTTGAGGCTAAAGCTGAATGCTGCCGATAAAATCTGCCTCCTAAAGTAGACTTCGAAAAAAAAAAAAGAAAAAAAAACCAAATGCAGCCCGATATCGCCTAATAGTCGATTCCATTCTTTCCATTCCAATCCTTGTTTTTGACATTCTTGCCAAACTCTTCAGACTGTGCAGGATGACGATGGAGAATTCTCGTTGCTTTATCCAGGTTGGAAGCGATTGGGACAAATAAGAGCCCGAAGTGCCCCACCATTTAATGACTGTCCCAATTAAGCGGAATTTGTTTTTCCGTTACCATTGCCTTTATTTAATAGTAATGAAAAAGTATTGCATTATTGTATAGTAAATCAGCTCTGTGTAGAGCATGGACATCAGTGTTCCAGTTTGAACAGCCGTCGACTACAGTGGCTAAGGTAACGCACAGAAACGAACAAGGACCTCAGCCAACTTGGGGAACGTAATTGGAGGTAGGTCTTAGTTGAGGCCCAGGTCCCTCCACGACATTAAAATGAAAGGGAGTGATATCTGCACACTCTATTTTTAGTCTTATTTGGTTTTCTTTTTAATAAATCAACCCCTTTTTCTGCTACCCTCGTTTTTACATTTTCAAATGGAAACATTTATTCCGCTTAAACTCATGCAGACCCGATTGGACAGACAATTGGCTTTGATGAGCGGTAGCCACTTGACCAGAGACAGGGTCAGACACATTAGACATTTATTTTCCTTCAAACATGTCACCCCTCTGTCCTTCAAATCCTTTTTGAAATGGAAAATGTGCTCAACTCCTTGTGACCACAAATAAATTGAAAGTGACGTTACAGAGGATGTACCCTTTTCCATATCACCACCTTCCTACGCATGGAAGTCCTTTTATCTCTTTCATCGACCCCTCTTCCCGACGAATATGTGATTAATATCAAAAAAGAAAAATGCTTACCGACAGAGAATTTATTCAAGGACCAAACCAAGGATGCTTACCTGAAAGAAAGAAGAAAAAATGCATCATTTAGAAACAAGCTACAAGTTAAGTCATTTTTAAGTTTCACACGAGGATACACTCGACATAGATACAAATACGTAATCAGGCCCCCATAATGTGGGAAATTTCGAAGAGTTATGATCTGATACGTGAGTGGAATGGACAAGTTATGCAAGCGAGTGTAGACGTCACTTAGGAGTTCACCCTCTCTGATGTCACGCACTGTCATTCGCAATTGGTCAGATTAACAGAGGACTCTCTCGCTCGTTCGTTTTTTTTTTATTAAAATTCCTTTCAGATGACAGACCGCTGAGGAGGGTATAGACCAGCATGGCAACCAGCTCCGAACTTGTGGCATGCCAATGACAGCCGACAGGTCACACTAGGCACTAACGAAGAATTTTAATATCGTGCGGCTGGGGTCTTTAATAAAATGTAAATTTGACGTTGACAGCCCTGACGACAGGGGCTTCATAAACACTGTGCTTAAAAATCCCGTCTTAAGTGCAATTTTCGCCGTAAACTGTAGTTCGCCCTCCATTCATGAAGTTTCACAACATCACCTCCATCGCTTTATCAAAGTTTTAATTAATTTTGACATAAGTAGAAGGCACACATGTATAAATCTGAGCACCGAGCTGCGAGGCACGTCCTGTCTCCATTCTCGGGGGCGAAAAATCACTCGCAGGTGAGACACACACACCCACACACAGGCGAGAGAGCAGAAAAGGGTTCTCAGGTCTCGTCGCATTCATGGCGGAGTTTGTGGCAGTTACGAGCTTCTTTGTATCCTCATTTTGACACAAAAAATAAAAATATTTCCCCCTCCATGGCGGGGGATACAAAACGACCGCGTGTCTGCGTGCACTGTTTGCCTCTGCTTCCTGTGTTTAGTGTTTCACGGCTTACACAGCGATGCCATGTTGTCCCGGGTTGGTCTGCGTACCAGCCAGTATTTTCACTTAAAGTTATGGCCCTGACGTTGATTTTGATGTCCTGAGGCCGGGCGGGCGGACCACCCACCACTGACCAACGGAAGGTAATAGATTCTGAAAAGTTACTTTCACCTTTATGGTTCCTCTGCATATCACTTAGTGGAACTCTGGCCGGTGTTGTTGCTTTCCATTACGTTTGGATTGAGTGGCACTTACAGATGATGGCTTGTCACTGCGCAGCACAAGGTTATCGCTCACGGCACTGACGGGGACAATCGCAAGGGAATGAGGGTTGAAATGCAATCGATGTCGTGCTGGTGGCATTTTGTGGTTAACTGTGGAATTGGGGAGCATATGACAACTTCACTCATGCATCCGAGTGAATAGGAGGGCAGAGGAGATGTTTGCAGTTGGGCCACAGACAAATGCGAAATCAAACCGGAATGTGACATGAGGAACTGCAAGTAAGTCAGACGATTTTGCATATCCCTGAAACGGGTGTCTTGGTAATCGTTGTGTGTCAAAGCACTCTTGCACTGACTGAGTGCCTTGTGGAGACTTGTGACTTTGATTAATGGTTCAGTGTACAAGCAGCAACGCGTGCAGATCACCTTAGGCACAACAAGGTTAAATTTCATTACAGAAAGTCTAATCTGCGCAGATTTAGAAACATTTTTCGATTTTAGGAGGAGCCAAAACGGCACACCACAGGGCTAATTGGATTTTTGCCTAAGTCTAATGGAAACCACAGATTTCACCAACCAACCGCGCTCTCAAAGCGAATTTCATCGGAACAGATTAATTTTGTTTGTTCCTCTTGACTGTTCTGAGAATTCTCATTTCTTCGATGTTTGATTACACGAAAGGAATTATATAAGTGAATGAAAAATGCGAATCGAGGGCGATTTAATTTACCTCTGCTGGAGTGTATCCTTATCGTTTAAGCATTGTTATATGTGATGATCGGGGACTTCTCTGATCATGCAGCTCAGTGAAATAATTAAATAAGTGAGCACTGATTAAGTTCACAGCAAGAAAGGGTATATATGCTCCGACACATAGAATACTTTACTTGAGTAGCATCAGCATGTCAAGGGGATGACCGAATGAATACTTCAACGCACAGCTGATTTCATTTGACAGTTTCAAGTTTGAATTGAAAATTCAAGTAGTTTTGCTTATTTATGCACAATAAAAAATGTGTTCTTATATAAATACTCATTTATCTTTTTATCTACAGTACGAAGTCGGTTAACGCAACCCTTGATTTTCGCAACACTAAGGTCGAAGCACGTATTGACTCTATAAGTGTAACTTTTCAAAAAGGTTACCTCGATCAGTGCAACATGTTCATCTGTTTTTTATTTGTATGTTCTCCTTTTGGTTGGTTACGTCTGTCGTTATTTTACAGTAATATAGTTTCGTGTGGGTCTAGACAGAATTCTTTGTAAGTATAGCTGCGTTTTATTGCAAGCGTATATACGCCTAAATTTCAATTTGCATGTAAAATCCACTAACAACGAGTCCTAGATCCGCTTAACTTACTCATCATATCTATCGCCGCTTAAGGAATAAGCGCGGATAAAAACAATGCTTCCAATCATTATTTTCTGTGTGTTCATTCCTGAATTTATTCATTCATTGTTTAGGTTGCTGTATGTGGCTTACACCTGCAGGTTTGGTTGATGTATTAGATCATTTTTAATTTTGTTGGCATGTATGCAATTTTTGGCATACTCAGAGTGTCTCTGCTATACATTTCGTTTAGGTTTCGTAAACGATTCTTTTCATTTGATGAACATTTTTTTTTATTTTATAATTATTAAGTGTGTTTCTTTTAAAGTTATGATTAGGCTACACAGTCACAAAACGAAGATTGTGACCATCAAAGATCAACCATCGCCTTCCACGATTACACCCCTGACTGCTTAGCAAATGTCATAAATGTCGTCGGTGCTGCCAAGATTTTATGATGAATCATTAAGCGCCATTGATCGTTTTTTTGTGCACTTATAAGTTAAGCGTATATACGCTTGCAAAAAAACACAGCTTATATTTACACATCCAAATGTGTTTCCAAATGTGTGGGTCGCCGTGGCGTAGTGGGTAAGTGCGTCGACTCCTTCGCAGAGGGTGCCAGGTTCGATACCCGAATTGACCACCTTTCATACTTCACAGCTCCACCTCTTTCGAGTCACTGACAATGCTCAAAGAGTACTCCTGTCTAGAAAAAGCTTCCCAACTTTGACGTTCGCAGTCGGCATTAAACTGTAGGTCCCTTCCACGCGTGAAAGAACAGTAGCACACACAACACGAGTGGTTGCTAAGAAGCTAGGGCCAGGTCCGCCTCGGACTGTCGCGCCACCCATATTATTAAATGTGTTTCCTTAGATGGGTGTTACAAGAAATATTACTAAATTATCTATTAAAAAAAGAAGTCAAGTTTTATCCGAAGTTGATAAGGTTGTTTCAGTAAAGCTACTTTGAGAAAAATATAATGTGCACAAGTCAACAATAAGCCGGATAAAAGCAAAGGGAAGTAGTCTTAGACGATTTGTGGCGAGAGCTGAACCTGAAAACGCGTTACACTCAAGTCTTCTGAATATCCACAGATGGAAAAGGCGTTATACGGATGGTTTTACGCGAAGGTAAAATCTGACACTACTATGTGGACACAGGTCACATAGTGTCTTGTTGAAGATGCTCACCAACCCAAGAAACCCAAAAAAAAAAAAAATTTAACGGTTTCAAAAGCAAAGACCTAAACATATTCCACTTTCTAATGAAATTACCAAATCAAAGGCAATCCAATTGCACAAAAAAAAAAACAGCATTTATCTCTGGCAACGGATGAATTGCGAAATTTAAAAAACGACATGGTATTCGAATGTTAAGAATTTGTGGCGAAAAGTTGTCCAATAAATGTGAACTTGTTGAACCGTTAAAGGAACTCAAATTAACTGCTGATCAAATCTACAATGCGGATGAAACTGGTATTTCTACAGGATGTTGCAAAACAAAACACTTGTTACTTTTAATGAAAAGTAAGCAAGGAAAGAGTAACATTCATTGCGTGTATAAATGCATCAGGGATGCACAAGGTAAACCTCTTTGTCACTGGTAAACCAGCCAATCTAAGAGCATTTAAACATTTTGAGAACAAGCCTGTTATTATAAAAATGCATGGATGACATTCCTTTTATTCGAACAATGGTTACACAACGCGTTTGTTCCTGATGTGCGAAAAAGAATACAAATTAGAGTATTTGCGTTAATGAGTTTTTCTTTACAGGTAAGAAATTTTCTCGAATCAAAGGGACTAGAGAAGAAGGCACTGCTGCTTTGGGACAATTCCCCGTGTCATCCCGAAGAAAATGAACTGCAAAGCAATGATGCACTATAATGACGTTTCCAGCAAATTGCAATGCAATTCTTCAGCCTATGGATCAAAATGTTATTAAAATTAAAAAGCTCAACTACAAAAAAAAAAAAATTATTGGTGCACTTAGTTGCCAGTGAGGGCATTGATTTGGAAACAAAAATAATAGCGTTCAACTCAAGGGATGCAATTTTTTTACAAGCAAATGCGTGGGAAAATGTATACCCTTACAATATCAAGAAATGTTGGAATATTTGAATGCCTACCAAGAGTAATTATGATGGGAGGACGACCTTCCATTATTTATCTACACTGTCTACAAATATCTTAAGGGAAATAGAATTGATTTAATCCGTTTCCAATCTGCTTGATGAAATTGTTGTCCCAATATTTACAACTCGATCGAAGATGCCACTGATTGGCTTCACGAACAGGACTCGACGTTCCTCTGCAAATTGTCAGGATCCGGCAGAAATTGAAAGCGCAAATAAAAGTGAAGGTGAAGCTGCCCCGGCCCCCACTTTTATAAAAGTTATAACAGAAGTTGCTGTTCGATCCTTCAACAACAAGAGAACAACATTCCAATAGAAGACAGTTTAACTCTACAAAAAAATAAAACGAGGGCAGTTTTCGAAAATATTGAATCGCAAGAAACTCAGTCTAAAACATCTAACTTCTTTAAAAAAAACCATAATAATTACTCTATGTATCACATGTGTATATATATTTTTGTATGTTACTAACCTTTTGTTTTCTTATTTTTTATTTGGTTTCAAAACTCTGTTTTGTATTTCATTGCCATTTTCTATATAGAAATATGGACATTTGACTACCATTTCTTACACAAAAAAGTGTGACCCAGTAAGTGCAACAACCTCGGTTATTGGAACCGCTGTAATTTCTATTAGTTTCGTAAGCCGAGTTTATACTGTATTTTGAACGTTGCTTCAACGAGAACCAACTCCCATGTCACAATGTGAGGATTGTCAACGCTGAAGGAGAGAGAAAAGTTAAAAGTTGAGTAACTATATCCGTCGCGTGAGCGTCAGCGTTGGTGTATGTGTCACCTCCCTTAAGAACACATGTATTTTATTGTATTCTATCTGCCGGAGCCTTATTAATCTAACAAAACATAATTTGCCCACAGACAGAGATAACCTATAATAGAGATATCCAACTTCTACCTCCCTTGCCCCCTGATTTCATCTGACAGAGTTTTTTAGACGCTTTTTGTCCCCTGTCTGTGAATACGTGTGAGCTCTTGAGAACAGCTGTGGAGACAGCTGATACCCTTCCCCACCTTAGTAATGGGGTGAATTAGAGTTCTTATTTGAAAATTCGCTCGTTATTTGAACATTTTTTTCAAATTTCGGTGTTCAATTTTCAACACAGTATTACTTTCAGTGAAAAGTAAAAGTAAAAATCAGTAAAAAAAAAGTGATATACTGTATACATTTCATACTGTATATATTTCAAAAATATACAAGGTGAGTAGATGATTTTGTACTTTGTGGCCTGGTATGGGTTTTTATGTACAGTGCTGCTGCTGTAAAAATTCATAAAGCTAAGTGTTCAGCTGGGAAAAGAAAAGCCATTGCTCCCGCATTTTTAAAAGAACTGTTGAGTAATTTATCAGCTACAAGATATTCTGTTTTACTAGAAGAATCAACAGACACTTCGCTATTTAAATACTTGTGTATTAGCATACGATATTTAAAAAAAAAAGAAGTTGTATCGTTTTTAACTACTTTGGTATTTTTGAAGTCACAGGGTGTACAGGAAAAATTCTTGCCGAAAAACTTGTAACTTTTCAAAAATCCATTCAACTAAATGCAAGTGACATTTTCGACATTGGCGCCAGTCAGTATCTTTGTGCTATGTCATAGCATACATATTTTATGTACATCAAGGGCATCAAAAGTTCTTCCACCGTAAGTGGATTATATTGTCAGTGAAGGTAATAAATGGGTTGCCACAGTCCACTTCGTTAAAGCAAATATTATGATGTTTATAAATGATGGCAACGAACCACGTAACCTCTAAGCACTTTGCAAAACCCGTTGGCTTTGTCATTTTGATGTAGAAACGCATTTATGATCAGCTTTTAGAACTGATAACTGATTTTAAAATTTGTGCAACAAATGAAAGGTTTTGCTCGGCAACGATCTTAAACAAACTCTTTCAGGTTGCAAGAATATACCTTCTTCTTACAATATATATTAAAATAATAATAAAGAAATGTATAAACTAAACACTTATTTTCAAGCTTCAAACGGTTCGAATCCCAGTGAAAGCAAACTTAATATTTTATTTGGTTTCAAATCTAGTCAAGTCACCATTTGCGTTGGGCGTAAACGATCGAACAAAGCTTATGTTCATGAAGTTGAGTAATTAAAACTTTGAGCTATTTACAATCTGAAATACTTGGCCATAATTAATGAATGCACAACATAGTGTGATTTTTTTCATAAGAATAAAAATTAATAATACATTCACACGTTCAGTTCACCAATAATAAAAATATTATTGAAGCGTGAATCACAAATAAGATGTTTTGACAACCATTTTTTAGCATTAGTAAAAGTTGCAATATATTGCCATTGTTCTTATCAAATTGTTTAAATTGAAATCATGAGTTTTCCACAATCAATGATTTAAGCGTATAAAGCGGGCTTCATTTTTTGAGTTAATTTGTCAGGCATGGTTTATGAATTGGCTATATATACACTTAAGAATTAATTTTAGGTCAAATAGTTCCAGTTAAATGGACATTGCAATACATTGTTATTCCCGAAAGTCCATATAACAGTGTAAGAAAATTCTCTTAAAAATACTAGTCAACTTTTGAACACCCTCCGAACAACAAAACCATGTACGTTACATGGAAAGTACATGGATTCCCACTAAATTCATGAATCTGCCGCTTTTTTCCCACAAAATTCACGAATCGGCCGCCATATTGTAGTGAATTGACGAGCGTTGTAAATGTATAAGTGAAATACAAGGGATTACCACTACATCTTCGTTGTGGGCTAGGGGTAAAAATGACTGAAGTTGGATATCTCTATCATCCATTATCTCTGCCCACAGAGTTGACAGAAGACAGGGGCCGACCGTAAAGTGCTGCACACATCAGCCGCATTCAAAAGACTCATTCAGACGGCATATTTTTTCGGTTTTTATTCACTTCCAGCTACCTGTAGAATTTCACACCTTTATCCAGTCCCTTTTATTCAATTTATATTTTCTGTTCCTTTAAGTCTATTGGAATAAGTTGCTTATTAACAGTTAAATTTATTTTATGTTTTTTTAATTAATAAATAAAATTCAATTGTTAATTTGCTAAATGTATGTGTGTACGTTTTATTTAATGGAATTATCTGCTTTTTGCTATAATGTGAGTGTAGGGTAAGAGGGAAGAACGTCCTCTTCGCAGTAATTGACAGAATTGGAACTTGTAGCTGTGGCTAACGTCTCCAATAAGGGCTATCAAACGCCAAGGTAGATAGCAATGGTAACGTCGAGTAACATGAGAGGTATGTTGCCAACAACATCAGGCATACCCGGGTAGGTAATGGACAAGCTTTCAGCATTGTTCCTTCTGACTTTTTTCCTCGCTGCTTTGCCTCTAAAAGTTCTTCTCTAGTCCTCTCCTAGTTAGATAATGTCATTGGTTACCAATGGAACGTATAAGCGTGAGGTAGTAAAAACCGCCCGTCCTGGGTAGCAGTGCAACCATAAGCATGCCGCCTGTTCTCCTTGGTACAGAAGCCGATTGGCTTGCTGACAGTGCAAGTCTTAAAAAAAACTGCTGACTATTCAGCGTGAGATTTCGTTTCAATAATTTTATCGCAAGTACTTTATGCATGCAGCTATAGACGACATACTTCATTGTGGCACTTCAGTTATAATGAATAAGGCGTTTTTCTTCCACTATCAGACTTAATCGTCTAGGTAAAATTTTTTCGAATACCATTCCCTGAGACTACCATTGTAACTTATACCACTTTCCATTGATTGCTTAATGGGTTCGCATGTTATTTTAGTGTCTCAAGACTTAAAACGTCTATCCACAGTAAGCAGATACTTTTATTCTTCCTAAACGGGCCAGTTGAGCGTTTAGAATTCCCTTATTTTCGTCGTCAGTGATGGATGAGATACCAACATCGTGGTGACAGTTGAATGTATATTTATAAGTACGTTTAGTGCATCACTTCTATTATTTGGTGGTGGTGTGTGACTGTAGGTATTGTGAACCAACTCAGTGTGAAATTTCATAATAGAAGTAAAAGTTGTTAGATAGGGCTTGTCTTAAAGCAATGTGGAGGGATTGCCCCCTAAGGCATGAGGTCATTAGATGCTTTAGATGAACATCGGGGCGTTGGTTAGTCGCAAGTTGTCCCGATAATTCAAGAATTCATTTTTCCGAAGCATTGCATTTGGAGGAAAACCAATCTAAGAGTGTCCTACACAAGTCGAGAACCAGTGCTGTAGACGGATGCGAAAAATTGTGAGTGTGTATTGCTTTTATCTGGCTAATACACATCTCTCCAAATATCCGGTTACGCGGGTTTCCGGGCATTGTGGGAAGTAACCAATTACGTGAGTACTAGGAATTGCCGGTTGAATATCGTGTTCAGAATGAGTAGGCAGAAATTCAAAGAAGTTCTCACTGAAAAAGTGTCCTCTTGTTTTAACTAAATGCACACAGACATGTCCTTTGCCAATTATTCAATCGATTAGATAGTATTTTTAATTGAATGACACATTTTGTTAATTAAACGCAACAAGTCTTGTTTTCTGTTAATTAATTTATTTCTTGCTTATTTTATCAGCCCAACACCTTACGGCTAACCAAGATTTTAGTTATCGAGTAATGCTCGAAAATGCAGGTAATCGAGTATTCGGGTTGGGCAATGGTAGTCCAATAGTCTAGAGTTTGTTCAATTACCGGAAAGAAAATACGAGTGGTTGGCGGGAACAGGGACGTAGCGGATGCAGATTTTTTGACATGACGAGGATGCGGATATTAAAAGGCTCACATACGCGGCTGCTATTTCAGTAATTTGTGTGCGTTATTTTTAATGAACAGCATTTTGGCTGCCTATTCTGGGTATAGGCGATTTAGCGAAGTTTCGAAATTAAGTCCCGCATGGAGGAGGCGACAAATATCTTCGTGCTATGGCGGATAACTAGCTATCTTTCCGATTACCTAATCACTGTAGCATTTTTCAGGAAATCCTGTCCTGGCTAAAAAAAAAACAATGTAATATCGCGCACAGATATCATCATCAATTCCGATAACCAGGCAGCGATGAAATCTCTGGATTAAGTCACCTTCAATTCCAAAACTTCCCTTAATTACCGCCTATCTCTTAACGAGATGACTAAGCATTTTAACATTTAACTTATGTGGGTGCCGGGACACTGTGGCATTCCAGAGAATTGCGAAGCGGATGAATTCGCTAGAACTACTGTTCTTTCCGTTTGAAGACGCACCCTCCATGCCTACCGCTACTATAAAACATCTGCTGAAATTTAAAACACTTGCTCAAACAAGCCGCGGATGCATACCTGGCACAGGATGTCTCTTTACCAAACAACTATGGCCTTTGATCGGTCCCAAGCGATCGGTTAGCTTGATAAGATTAAGCAGGCCAAACCTCAGATCCCTTATTGGCATTTTAACAGGGAATTGTTCTATCGCAACTCACGCCTCTAGACTATGTCTTCCCTATTATGATTTCTGTAGAAGCTGGCTGGACGAGGACGACCATCTAACACTTGCTATGTAGTAGATTCGGTCGCCGTGGCATAGTGGGTAAGTGTAGTGGGTCGACTCCTACGCAGAGGGTGCCAGGTTCGATACCCGAATTTACCACCTTTAATAATTCACGGCTCCGCCTCTTTCGAGTCACTGACAATGCTCAAAGAGTATTCCTGTCTAGAAAAAGCCTCTCAACTTCGCCGTTCGGAGTCGGCACAAAACTGTAGGTCCCTTCCACTCGTGAAAGAACAATAGCACGCACAACACGAGTGATTGCTGAGAAGCTAGGGCCTGGTCCGCCTCGGACTGTCGCGCCACCCATATTATTATTATTATGTAGTAGATTCAGACTTCTTGGGACCCATTTCTTTCTTAATCAGGCTGAACTGAGCAGCACCAGAATCAGCTCCCTTCTTCGCTTTATAAAAGCATATTATTCCGCACATGCCTATGGCCTATGGTAGCCTATGATTCGCGTGGTAACACAATGAGCCTATGATTGACCTAAGTGTGCCTGCTGTCCGTATGCGCGGCAGTCAGCCACCGCAACCTAACTTAACCATGGGGTATAACTTCACAAACTCTTTATTATCCTTATACCGGATTTTCTTGCATTTACTTCGTCTACTGTTCGTGATCTCAAATGTTCTTTTCATCTTGTTTCTTAGTTTAAAAGTAAAAATTGTACTCCAGCGCTTGGAAGGTATCCTACATACATAAATTTTATTTTATTTTAACATCCATGCGGAAGCTACTTCTTCCAGTAGCTTCAAAAATATGGAAACTGAACAAATTGCAATTAATTTAAATCGTATTTCCACATAAATGAATATCTGGGGGTATACACGGGTATTCAGTGTGTGCAGCCTGTTTGCTCAAGCTAGTTTTGGTGCTGCCTTTCTGTCTTGACAGTTGTCGATCTGTAGTTGACAGTTACCTGCTACAGAGAACGACTGGATGGCGCAGTTGGTAGAGTGCCTGCTCCTGGTTAGCGGGGTCCCCGGAAAGCAATATATCACTGGAGAGGTCAATCAGTGGTGATAGTCTGACTATGCGTATCACAATGGATCAATATGGTCTAAGTGTGCTGGCTGGTGATGCACTAGCAGCCCCCCCTACCTAACCTAAATGTGAGGAGACTCGAGGATCCCAATTATTCAACACTAAGATGGAACAGTCTCCGCAAGAAGAAAGCGATGACTGGTTGCATGAACCAGAAAGCCAATTGTACGTCTTTTATATTTTATATCATATTCATATTGTTATCTTTGCACATGTGAATTGCGTGGAGTGCGGGAATCCAAATTTTCTTGCGAGCTTACGCAGCTCGAATTACGAATGCAAAAATTCCAGCCACTTCACGGGACAGTTTTGATTCCTACACTTACATTTGTCACTTGCCATAGAGTCATGCTGAGGAGTGTACATAATAAATTAATATCCAATAATCTTTCCGTCAGTTTGTTTCCGTTTTAAATAACATTCAATCGAACAGTACCCTACATGCTATACATGCACTCTAAGAGACGTCCAACCAGGAGGGAACGCCAATTTTGTAACAGGCCATTCTGTGTTATGCACTAGTCTCGATCTTACTACCTGTCAAAACTGTTTGTGGTAGCTAACTTCAAATAAACTTAAAATCTAATTAATATATTATTTCATTGTATCTTAATGTAATTATGTTATATTTATAATCTAGATTCAGTACTTTTAAATACAAGGAATGAAGTGAAACTCAGATGCACAAACCTTGACTAAGCCTTGTTCCACACTCGCATTGACACAAAGGTTAACGTAGGACCGTGGCGTTGGGAAGGGTGTCAGTTGAGAGAATGCATGGCACAACTGAAACACATTGCATGGATTCAAACACAATTATGTGTTCTTCTAGGTAGGACTGTTGACAGACTCTTATATAATCAACAAATTTGTAAAGGAGAAGCAAGATTCAGTCATTCCCACTACCCAATTCCCGACAGGGTGTCCATAGACAAACAAACTCTGCGTGACGTCTAGTTTCAGTCTCACGAGGTCTATCCGTTTATTTAACAAATAATGCCTAGTCCCTCATTTAAAGGGAAATCAATTTTCATAATCCCTTCATTTATCCTCTTAACCTTATCACAGTAAGTCCGCCAGAGGTCATTCCTGAATGGATGACAAACGGATGAAGAAAACAAATTTCGGTTTAAAGTCAAACAAAGGCACAAAGTCCTCTCATATATGCAGCGCATTTTGATGTGATTTTAAGTGTCCTATCCGAGCACGTATTCCTAGGGCTATGATAAGCTGAAGAGCAATCAAAACAGAGGCGTTCAGTGAAGGCGCACATAATTTGAATTAAATCTATGTCCCCATTCGATCATTTGGGGATCTTTGCTTGGACTGATTCACCTGCCGAGAGTGTGATGCCTCGATGCCTGATGTGAGATGTGAGACCATGCGAGTGCCATCAAGATGTCTGTGTCTGATAATTGAGTCATTTCCATTTCACCCGCCAGACTCCTTAATCGAGTGTGCATTCCATCCCTTCAGAGATAAGGGAATGACACATTTTATTCTCGTCGCGCCACCAAATTTGAAGCAGAAAGAAATTTCCCAGCCACCCAGTTTCATTGTTTTGAATGATTGATAGGATGTACAAACATAATTCGTACCCGCGGTCCATGTGGACGTCCCGGACACGATGTCACCCACGCTCAGCGCCTCAGAGACGCCCCAAGACTTCCATCTGTCCTTTCCCGGTCGCTAAGCATGATAAACCGAACCCAGAGATGAAAGTTCAGTTGGGAGCACGAATAATGAATACCAAGCAGGAAGACCGCGCTCCACACTCTCTCCCCCGCTTTATTCGAAAATCTTCAAAATCGGGTCATGAATGGGGATGTTTGAGCACGATGCTCACCATTGTTTTCACATCGTCGAGGATGATGCCGAAACACAGGAAAACCTGCTTTCGCTGATTAGCAATTTGATGGGGGCCCATGCCCCCCAACAACTCGTCCACCCTGCCAGGGGGATGTGTAGGCTTTGATGGAAATCTCGTGTTTTCGTCAATCAGAGCCGAGTGACGCTGACATGTCGTCTGCTTCATGTTTCAATTTGTCTTCCATCGATCACTGTCAGCGGGGGAGGTGGAGGTTCCGAACGAAGGAGTTCAATTTCCGATGTCCCATCAGCAGCGGTCAGCTTAGAATAATTCAGATGAGCTCCCCAATTGACGAGAGTCGTAAAAAGTGAAGGAAAATCAAGCGACGTCAGTTAATAATTCATCTCGTTTACGAGCCTTGCGTCACAGTACTTAACCTTGCGCCTGACACGCTTGGCCACCGCTCCTTAAGTCCGTCTAAGACCATGTCCTCACTTGTCACTCTGCGTTTGGAGTCAAATAAATCCACGGGAAGTTGGAAGTCGGATTTTAGGGGGTGAAAGAAAAGAAGCGAAAAACACCCATAAAACATCGTTAAACTGATGACTGCGGATGGTCACATCGCGGCGCGTACTACATGTCCTTTGAGGGGTCATTCCAAATCGTCTTTTTCATTAACACGTCGCTCGTTGAATAAAATTGAGTGCGTACTCAGTTTAAATGAAGGATTTATATCGCACAGGGATGTTAATGAGGTTTGAATTTTTCCACGGTACACCCGGACGCCCCTCCATCCAAGTTTCCTCACGACCCAAGTGCCCAGGCGAGAGAGAGACTAATCTTAATGCCAGAAGTGCACGAAAAGACGTAAAAAAGTTTACTGTTTTCCAGGGTTGAGATAAAGACGAGCAGACCGAAAAGAAACGAAAGAAGAGACAAAAAAACAAACAACTTTTTTATTTTATCGAAGACGTGAGCGAAACGGATAACTTGAATGGATTTGCTGATCTACTTCTGTGATTGGGCCATAAAAGTGCAGTTTTGGCGTGTGCATGTACACACTTGGAGATTAAACAAGTGAGCATTAAGTCCTTCGGATGGAGTCTGGGGAGGGGATGCTTAAGACCGGTGGGGTCTGCTGGTCCGAAGGTTAATTATTGGGAGGCAATGAAATTTCTATTTACGGTCCGTAGGTGGCCATGGTTCTGTTTTCGGAGGTTTACAACGTTTAGAGTGCTCCCATTATGTGACTGTCTTAAACGAACAATATTAATCGCGGCATACACTTTTCGTCGGTAATTAAAATTGAACGATGGGCCAAATTATCTCGCTAAGGCCAGTCGTGGAAAAGCCTGGACACGAGATTTTTGTCGATTCTAATTTCATGTATGAGTGAGTTCTTAAAGACCGATGCTTGACGAGGCATGAAATTCTTAATATCGAGTGCTTGGTCATACCTATTGATGGGCACTTTCAGAGGAAATACCCTGGGTATATGTTGTTATCAGGCATACGACCCGTGGAGGGTGCGAGGCTCCTTCCATCGTTGACGGTCCTTAGCACGATACTTCCAGTCATCCAGACCAAGCTGTCTTGGATCCGCGATTCCTTGGTCCTTATATCGGAGATTCGGTCTTCCTCTTCTTCTCGTACCAGGAGGCTCGGATGCCAATACCCTCAGTGCTGGAGATTGTTGTCCATGCGATCGATGTGGCTAAACCATTGCAGTCGAGGGATTTTTGCTTTACGGACTACATCCACTCTACAGCTCGTAGAGCTCGTGGTTGTGTTTTCTCCTCCATTCGAGTTCCGGCGTCGAATTTTTCTTTCATTGGGACCATGAATCAGCTCTTCAGTTTTGCTTATCGTCCAGCTTTCGGTTCCATATAACAGGACTGGCACAATAAGAGATTTTTTAGAGCATGTCTCGGAGGACCAAGATCAGGCCTCTTTTTTCGACAAACCGAAATAACATTGGTTGCCAAGGGTGATTTAACGTCGGATCTCCACTAAGATGTCATTCGTAGAGTTCACGTTTGCTCCATTGGTTGCCAAGGGTGATTTAACGTCGGATCTCCACTAAGATGTCATTCGTAGAGTTCACGTTTGCTCCGAGGTGGAGAAACTCCTTTTCTTTTTTCTTACTCGACAGCATATATTTCGTCTTATCCTCATTTACCTTAAGACCAGCTCATTTCTCTGTAAAATCACCGTGAACGCTTAGACTACAGAACGTTGGGAAAGCACTACGGTGTAGATGTCATCTGCGTTTCCCAACATTTGGACTGACTTGTAGAAGATAGTGCCTTCCGTGTTTACAGCAGCCCGCCGCACTATCTTCCCCTATACCAGATTGAAGAAATCACAGGACTGCACATATCCTTTCCGAAATCCGGTGCAGGTTACAAACGACTCGAAGTCCTGGAGGCAAACTGCACGGTATATTTGTTCGATATAACCAGATCAGTTTACCCGGGATCCCGAACTCAGCCACCGCATCGAATAGCTCCTTGCGATGAGTGCTGAGCGGCTTTAAAATCAATAAAAAGTTGTGCGTATCGATTTGAAAGTGTGAGTCGCCGTGGCGAAGTGGGTTAGTGCGCCGATTCCTACGCAGAGTGTGCCAGGTTCGAATCCCCAATCTACCAACTTTCATAATTCACGGCTTGCACCTCTTTCGAGTCATTGACAATGCTCAAAGAGTATTCCTGTCTAGAAAAAGCTTCTCAACCGTTTGGAGTCGACATTAAACTGTATGTCCCTTCCACTCGTCAAAGAACTATAGGACGCACAACACGAGTGTTTGCTGAGAAGCTAGGCCCAGGTCCCCTCGGACTGTCGCTCCACCAATATATATATATATGTATGTATGGTGTATGGTGAGCGTGGTATCTCAAGAAATGGGTCAGTCGATTGGTCGCTTTGTTCGTGCGATTTAACGACGCTTGACTTTTTTCTGTGCGGCTACGGTAAGTCGTTGGCTTATGACAACAAGCCGAAGACGTTGGAAGAACTCAGAACCAACATTGAACGCGGCCGTTACGGCCAAAATGGGTGTCAGAGTCGTTGAAAATTGGGACCAGCGAATCGAGCGCGGCAAACGTGATGGCCACCACACGTTTGCAGCGCTCAATTCGTTGGAGTTCCATTCATAAATGTTTTGACTGTACTTCAAGCCGATAATAGAGTTTATCAAATATCTCAAATGGTTTTTATTTAAAAAGAAAATTCTCAAATCCTTAAAAGACTGACTAGACTCTGCATCCTTTCTAAACAATCTCGTCAACAAACTTCCTCCCATCGGAGGACTAAATATCAAGTGGCCAAATATCAACTTGCTTGTCACTTTGAAATTATTAGTCGGGAAAAGGAATATCATTTCATTTATTCGAGCATGGAAATGAATATTCTGCTTATAAATATAAATGCTGGTGTACCGCAACGGAGTGTTCCTGGCCCTCTGCTATACCTACTGTATACTAGTGATTTACCACAAGAAGAACACACTATTCTAGGCACATTTGCAGACGACACCGCCATTTTGGTAACAGCCAAAAAGGTTAAAGCGTCTCTAGGAAAATTACAACGTTCACTAGATCAGATACACGAATGGATGAACTTCTGGCGAATTGTCCCTATTGAAAGCACATCAGTCCATATTAATTTCACTTATAGGCAAGTTAATAACTTACCAGTCTTCTTAAATCGTGTCCAAATACTTATTGGCAATGAAGCGAAATACATCGGGATGACTCTTGACGTGAAACTCAAGTGGAAGGAGTACGTCAAGAAGAAACGTGCAGAACTTGACATGAAATATAAAGATCTGTACTGGCTTATTGGTAAACAATCCAAGCTAAGTATTGACAACAAACTGCATGTGTAAAAGCAAATCCTAAAACCTTTTTCGACGTATGGTGTACAACTTTGGGGTTGTACTAACACAAGCAATATGAACATTATACAGACTTTTCAAAATTAGGTGCTTAGAACGATGGTTAATGCACGGTATATCAGAAACGACGATATCCACAGAGGTCTTGAAATATTACCACTCCAAGATGAAGTTAAGAACTTTGCTTATAAACATTAGCGCCGCCTAGAAGAGCACACAAACTCTGCTGTTTACCCGATGCTTGATGAAACTAATGTCTTGCGCCGCCTTCAAAGGACTAGACCCCTTGACCTCCTGCGATAGTCTACACCGGCGCATGGTTGCTGTGATAGCAGGAACTTTCATTGGAGAGCAACCTGCCGATCAGAACCTAAATCATGAAATGTAAACTACTTCTTAAGTGCTTCACTTAGTTGCAGTCTTAAAAAAAACATTCAGTAAGACGGTTTTAGTGAGTAAAAATCTTATACTTCTATGTACGAACGTTCGTCATAGAGTCTTGTCGACCTAATTTATTAAGTGTACAAAAATACTACAAGATTTTATGTGTTATATAAGTATTGAGAATAAGTTATAACAGATCAATCATAAATAACTCATGAATATTAAAACGATATATAGAATAACGATATAATGGCAAACGATGGTATAAATACAATTAATTTTTTGTTTCTTAGTATAAAGATTATTGCAATGGTTATGGTTCAGAATTGAAATGTAAGAGTAGACTCTTCTGGAATGTTGTTGATGAAGTTGTTCTTTGCAATGCGACTGGTAAGTTATTCCACAGCCGTATCGCCAAGACACAAGACAGGAAAGGACACCTCTGCAATTGTGTGTATAAAACGAGGATAAATAAGACAAACTCCTCGACGTGATTGAGTGAAATTTATCAAATTCTTAAGATAAAGCGGGCACTCTTGATATATAATTTTGTGCAACTGTAACAGAATTTTCATATCACGGTATTGATAAAATGACATCCCAAGTAATCTGGTTTTAAATTGACGAACACTAATACATCTAGGAACATAAAAAATATAACCAAACTATTCATTGAAAGCAACATTTAGTTTAGGATTTCACGTAGACAAGGGTACACACAACAGTTAAATGTAAAAAATGGCACAATAAGGCTTTTTACCAGTCTAATTTTCATTTCAGGGTTGAGGAGATAAGTTGAGTGCCTCCAGCTACGTTAGTAGCATAGTGGATTCTGCAATGGCGTCACAACACGTAAGTGATGAGTTTATGGAAAAACCAAGGTATTTCACTTTGTTAACATTCATCATCCCCGTTTAAAATAATAGGTGGACGACTACTCTGATCTATTACCCTATTATGATACAATAGTCCAAGCGTTTTGTGTGTGTTAAGTTTCAGTTTATTTTGCACTGACCATGTATGTATCCAACTTATTGAAGGTTTTTCTCGTATTTTCCTTCAATTTTCGACAGTTTCCATCAAATATAAATAACTTAAAATATAAATATAAACGTTTTTCAGAAGAAAGATGCATAATTCATCACATCTCTGTAATATATATTGTGCGATAAACTAAATCAAATGTAAACTTTTTATACGGAAATAAACTATCTATCTATCTATCTATGTATGTATCCAAGACAAGTTATCAGTAAACGCTGACACAGACTCTGGTAAAGGGTTTTTACAACATGACATATAAACACATACATCATCATCAGTATTTTGCAGTTGGACACGACCTGAGGCAAATCATTGATAAATAATGAGAACAGTAGGGGCCCCAACACAGATCCTTGAGGAACACCACACAATTGACATACGAATCAGACAAACCATCAGAAGTTTCAACAATTTATGGTCTGTTATTCAGATATTCAGTCATTCACTTAAGTGCATGACTTCCAAAGCCAAGACTTCCAAAAATTGTCTTTTAATTTAGTCAGCAATATAAATAGATTATCCAGAGCTGAGTGTTAAGGCTCATTACGTAGCTCGAACCTCTCGAGGGACTTTCAAAATTAAATAATTCAACTGTCATCCCCAAAGGACCAAATTGTAATTGTGATCTCTCATAGAGAAATCCACATCAAGGGCACTCCAAAATTTTGAAGAGTTTACGTATAGACGAGTGAAATTATGGAGGTCTATTCAAGGATATGAACATTTACATATATCTTCGCATGAAGAGAATTAGTCAGGCAGAAACTGTTGTAATTGGGGCTTGGGCTTCAGTCTACCACTTTTTGCTATTTTGAAGAACCTACCAACCTCAGCTCTAAATCTACCACATTTTGCCCTCTGCTCATCATATCCCTAGCATTATTCTGATATATGAAGAAAAGCTATGTATTCTTTTACATTCATTTTTAAATTACTCATCTGCAATGCCAGCTGCACTCGATTTAAAATCATTTACAGTAACCTGAGATGACATTCGCTAGTTTGTCGACCCAGGCGATCGCAGTTTTGTTTACCTTCATCGTGCATCATCGTTTGAGTCGCCGATGGATTTCGAGTTTGCCTACATTTAGCAGCATAAAACCCGATGCGATTTGCTCAGTGTTGTCTTAGGACACAATGACTCCACTGAAGGCGGTATTAATCGTTGTTGGGGTAGGCGGCGGATGGGTGACATTGACTGCGGCGATGGGTACAAGCTATTGAGGTCGACGGGACTTTGAAATTGGCTGGACTGAGAAGGAGAGTCGACGAGAGAGCGAACGGGGAATGGTGGAACGAGTCTTCTTTTGGCAGCAGTGCAGTTCGGCGGCATCGGCGATTTAATTTAATTAAATTTTGTCTCTAATTCACTTTTTGTCAGTAAAATAGTATTTTGCTACATATAAATAATATTATATTGAATTATGTATTTAAATTCAAGAAATAGTTGGTCTGTTAAATGCTAACATTTAAATGCCACAAGTTGTAGGACTTACAAAATTTTTTCCACAAAACGCAGTGAATAATGAAGAACTTAATGCAGAGTGGAGGAAATTTGTAGACGGAAGATAATAGAAACGGCTGCAGATGAAAATGTTCCTTAATGGAATTTATTTCGAATTATTAAAGATGGAATGTGGGTCGCCGTGGCGTAGTGGGTTAGTGCGTTGACTCCTACGCAGAGGGTGCCAGGTTCGATACCCGAATCTACCACCTATCATAATTCACGGCTCCACCTCTTTCGAGTCACTGACAATGCTCAAAGAGTATTCCTGTCTAGAAAAAGCTTCTCAACTTCGCCGTTCGGAGTCGACATTAAACTGTAAGTCCCTTCCACTCGTGTAAGAACAATAGCACGCACAACACGAGTGGTTGCTAAGAAGCTAGGGCCAGGTTCGCCTCGAACTGTCGCCCCACTAATATTATTATATTATTATTATTATAAAGATGGAATGGAAAACTATCCCTACAAAACAGATTCCATCAAGCATGATGCAAACTTATTGTTTACGGCACCTTGCTCTCAGCAAAAAGGATACCATGTGGCATGAAGAGTTAGAGCAATTTGTTCAGTACATGTGATCGACCCTTAAAATGGTGCAGACAAAATAATAAGACTGGGGTACTTGTTTTTAATTTTTGGTCTGTGGCGGGTTATTTTTTATTTAATTTTTGAAGTAATTTTTAATGCTCTACAGCCACCAAAACATCAAATGCCATAAGACCCCCCACGAAAAACATCGCTAAATGATGATAACCAACAAAACCTAACACACACTTCTGAATAAGTGCCCAAATCTCGAAAACGGTGCCTCCGACACAGGACTTTTTTTTCTAGACATCGATAGCGGAAGCAATGACGAATATTTTCATGCCAGATTTTTCTTGCTTGCCCCAATACCAGCCCCATAGGAGTCCAATAGGCGCAGTAGGAGGCGGAGACGCTAACACACACTTCTGAACAAGCGTCTGTTGAATTAATCCCACTAGTCTAATCCCCTACAATATAAAAAATACTTGAAGAAGCAAATTACTTCGGAAGATGTTCCAGAGTAACACCGGTCCTTACCAAAAGCACATGATAAACCGTCTAAAATTCGCAGAAGACCACTTAAGTTTCAAAAAGCAAAAAAATTAAAAATATTCATTAGTCCGGTGCGACAAAAGTGAATTTGGAATGATTTGATGGTCAAAGGTAGATATGACATCAAAAAAATGCAGCAGCGTTTTGGAATAGAATCTACGTCCTATTGTTTTGTCCGTAACTGAACATTTCCTATTCAATATTCAGTCGACTCCGGTTATTTGCAACACAAAAAATGCAGAAAATGTGTTGCAACTAACCGGAGTTTTCATATAAACGAGGTTCGGATATAGGCAACTATGTTGTACCGTGATAAATTTCTTGTTGCATATAACCGAAAGTTTCGTTTAAGCGGAGGCGACTGTACATGCATTTTTTCTTTACTTTGCTAAAACCTTTTCTCCTAACCTACCACTCTTCTACCACCTTTTTTTCTGGCTATCTACCACCATTATTCATTTCCCAAGTCAAATCACTGATGGGATTCCGGATCAACTGTCCAATTATTGTGAGTTTAGAGGCTCTGACTTGGGCATGGTACTAATAGTTTGGCAGGCGCGATAGTACGAGGGCCTATCGAGTGAATACGACCTTCAGTTTTAAACTGACTCGGAACGGCGAAGTTTGAGAAGGTTTTTCTAGACAGGGACTCAAATGAGGTGAAAAGTAAATTCAGGGATTGAACCTGGAACCATCTGCAAAGGAGTCGGCTCACCCACCCACTACAACGGGGCCATGGTCTTGCTTCTAGAAAATCGAATTTAATCCAACAGCTTATGTGGGAGCCCGGGCGCAGTACTATCTGTGCAAAGTGGAGACTCACCACTCTTTCCAGGTGGACCCTAGCCAAGCATACTTCTGTTGCATTTTAAATTCCTTATGTGATTGACCGACGCCAGCTCGTGCTTCCCTGTGTCAGTCGATCCAGTCTTTTATGAAGACAACATCTGTGGTTGATGGCAGTTAAGCTTATTCTCCACAGTCATCCTTTTCGCTCATTGAGATGATTTTTCATCAGATGTACGGCACGGAATAATTTAGCAAAGGCCCAGGTAAGACATCCCATTGAATCATTGTGCTGCTATCGAGTGAGGAGTACGGTTGTGTGCTGTGTGTTCCCACGGTCAAAGTATGAGGATGGAGTGGCATATGCCAGTAAGTACCTTCATCTGAACGTCAGCTTTTGAATGATAAAATAAAATTAATTAAAATTCAGAATAATACGGCACCACAGTTCACCATGAGATATGATTGTCCTTTATGCGGAGAAGTACCTTTTCCTTTGCCGAACAACAAAATTGATTGGAATCGATGAAATAATTTACAAAAGTAATTAAATTCACTGCGCTCCGCAAGCAAAACAAACGAATGCAGCAACTCTGCAACGGCGAAATGAGGACATTTGTGAACTACAACAGCCATTCCTTTTGCGAAGGAATTACCATCGTCTGCTTCGCCTCAGCCAGTCTGGTTCCAATTCGCAGGCATAAATAAGCCGCACAACGAGCCTTTTAATTTATTTGTGGTACGAAACGGAAGTCATTCCGCCCAGTGGCCTGAACGCAAACAAAAACACAAATAAACGCGACCACTGGCACAGAATATCCAACTGCGAACAATGGTTAATAAAGGCCTCTTACAGAAGAAATCGAGACTAAATACTGGCGGCCCTGCTGAAGCCACCGCACAGTGGCTGCTTATGTTGGGCGCCACCCGGTGAAAGTCTGCCCGGCAAAGAGACCACAAAACAAATTTCCCATTTCCGCATTTGTTGTTGTGCAGCCATGACGCAAAGTTGCAAAAAACTGGAAAATGCAAAATGAAAGAGTCCGGTCACGATAAGCGGTGTGTATCCATGAAAATCCGTGTCGCATGCCTCAAGGGGTAATGGCCCGTCGAGGATGACTGTTCTGCATGTTCTGCCTCTTAATTCGTTGCCTTGTGTTTCTCCTTCGTTCTGTGAGCAACTCCTTTGCGCCGATATGCACCTCAACTTATGCAATAGTGTGAAATCTAATTGGTGGTGTTCTGGTGGTTGCGTGATGGTTTGCCATGCGAAACGAAAGACCGGATCGGGCATAACTAGATGTTCCGAAGGCGGAATACCGCAGAGGGAGTCACATTACCGTGCCTTACTGAAGGGGGGCCCCCTAGGAATATGTGGATTTTTAATGGCTTTTCTTTCTTAATTGGGACACTGCATGATGTTCCGCGAGTCGGTATAATTAATACGCAGCAATTAGGGAGTAATTAGGACTGCGCAAGGATTTAGATGCGAACGTCTTACAATTCGGTGAGTTTGGGAGTATGTTTGGGAGCTTCTCTAATTGGGAATGGTTTTCAAATTCAATTGCCGCCCTCTCATTGAATCGGAGTGATATTTGAAGTCCTGCCATGGCGACGGGTGGGGGCTTAGAGATTAAGATATGATTCATCCTGAAGGAGCGCGTCAAAATATTGTGAACTATGTTTTACGCAATATAATCTGATGGCAATTAGATAATGACAAGGACTTTTCATGAGCTTAACATTTTCAAGGGGATTTCACTCTATCATCTAATTGTTTACGAAGATAGGCTTGACAAGGAGAGGCGCTGAGTACGAAGACTTTCTTGGAGCAGCTCTTCTGTTACTAATTGGCATGCACTACTTAAGTCCGCGAAGATTAGCTTGAGGGTGTCAAACATTAAGTCATAAGATTCTAAGTGCATAAGCAGTCGTATGAGCCTTCCACATAATAAGTGGCACAAACCGCATTATGGGCTATCGGAGCAAGAGAGGCCTAATCCGAAAATTACCGAAATAACAATGTTTAAGGCCCTCAGAGCTCTCTAGCGAAGACCAATCTCGATCTGACAGCCTAAAATGGATTTTAAAGAATTGATAGAGGGTATTATCAAATTCACCCATCACTCTGCCTAGAGCCGGGTTTTGAAAGTGTTACTTGTTCACATAAGCCTAATTTTTATAAACTCAAGAACAGAGTGAAGAATTTCAGGATCGTACATTCTCATTACTGAGTCTTCAGACATTTTTTTCAGTATCTTCATCTTCTTCTTCTTCTGGTGGCGCTACAGTCTGGAGTGGACCTGGACTACAACCAGTAAGCCTCTCCAGCCGGCAAGATCTTTAGCCAGCTGTCTCCCACTGCGCACACCAAGTTGATTGAGGTCCTTCTCCACCTGGGTGCGCTATCGGTTCCGTGGGCGTCCTCTATTGCGTTGTCCCACTGGTTCGGAGTCGAAGACTCATCGGGCAAGAACAGTGTTGTCCATGCGCTCTACATGACCCAACCATCTTAGGCGTTGAATCTGCAGACGCCTGACTAGGCTCATGTCGCTGTACAGCCCGTACAATTCGTGGTTGAAGCTTCTTCTCCAATAACCATCAACGCAAACAGGATCAAAGATTGAACGCAGAACTTTTCTCTCAAAAATACCAAGTGCTTCTTCATCCGCTTTTGAGATTGCCCATGGCTCCGCACCATAGAGCAGGACAGGGATATCAAGGTGTTATATAATGTTAGCTTGGTCCTTCGAGAGAGTGCTCTACTACTCTCTTTTTGCCTCTTGAGCCCAAGGAAGCAGCGATTGGCAAGAGTTTAATCTCGGTACTGGTGTTTTTCGTACGGTTCACTTGCGGGCCGAGGTAGACGAAGTCCTTCACTACCTCGAAGTTATAGCTGCCTATGGTAACCTTTTGGCCAAGTCGTCGATGTTGTGTGTCCTTTCTTGATGGCAGCATATACTTCGTTTTGCCCTCGTTCACCGCTTAACCCATTTTGGCCGCCTCCGCTTTAATACCAGCAAACGCTTCATTGACCGCTCGCTGTGTTCTGCCAATTACGTCAATGTCATCCGCCTATGCTAGCAGTTGTACGGACTTTTGGATGATCGTGCCTTTTGTGTGTTAGCATCACTTGGAACTAATACCAGATTACGGAAAAGGTCTGATTCATGCTGCCGCGAGATTCAATTAATTGTTTTAATCAGATAGTGTTGCAGTCATGACGCGTAAAGCCGGAAGAGGCTTTATACTCCAAATGGGTAGTCCAAGTGATTGGAAACGAAAATTACATCTGCAACGAGGCGCGCTTACAGTGAGCTATTGTTGAACCTTCCAGTGCGAATTGGTATTCGAATCATTCAATTTGTGTATACATATCCGGCTCGAAGGACCAACATTCTGCTTTAGTATTATGTTGTTTTTGTTATGGCAATAACTGGACGATAAGCCGAAGAGCGGAGCTGAGTCTTTGTTCTTCAGGAAAATAACTCCCACGGATATTTGATCCTGCGTGCAATGAACGAAGTAAAGAGGGGACTGAATCAATATCACTACGAATATTTGTACGAACTGACTAAACTGAACAATTCGTTGATTTCAAGATCGCTTATGGCAGTGTGCATAGAAACGTATACATCGTCATGCCTATTCTTGCAAATTTCTGCAAAACTCGTCAGATTGTGTAGGATGACGGTAGATCCTCCGGATCCATTAGGGACGCTAGCAAACTTACTAGAACTCTGAATGCAAGAAAATAGTTGCAGGGCCATGCGATCCTGAGCAATTCTGTGGGAGTTCGCGTTGAGACGGAAGAAGTCGAAAAGAAATTAGCGAGGAAGGAGTCCAAAATTATATGCGTATGTCCTGTCTTCAACAAAAAACCACACATTTTCCAGATATCATTTTCCCATGCAGTCAGGGACTTCGTATGTACAACAAAGTACAAAGAACATAAGTGCCGGGATAAAACGCAGGATAACATATTCCAATTATCATTTCTTTGATTCCATGACGAAATCCAATAATAGAGCTCACTTCCGAGCAACCGAAGCGACTTCTAACACGACGTTTATCCTCCCAGGCGTGGTAAAAGCAGCAGTTGTCCTTTCAAAAGATTTGGGTCTGGTTTTCTTGTCCTCAGTCCACAAATCAGTCACGTCAATCCACCTAGCGACGACGACGCCAACTATATAATCCCGATATTTTGTGATCATTGTACTTGTCACCACCACAACACATATGGTGTACATGGAATTATGTAATTAAGTCACAACGCCCAGCGGGAAAATTCCATAGCCTTCTGGCAGCATGCCTATCCGGACAGAATGTTGGGACGTATAAATATCGGAACGGCAGCCGAAGCAGCACAGTTCAGTTTGGAACTTTATTTAGAGTGTTCAAAGTTTCAATCGAGTCAGCCTGAAAGGCTGCAAAGAGTTCAACGAGGATTCTTCATAAGATGAACATCTTCCGCTGACGAACGGAAACGAATTTATCTTAAAGAAAAGGTTTGAATTTTATTGGTTGTTCACCACCTTCTTGGTTGCTTGGTAGTGGGTCGCCGTGGCGTAGTGGGTAAGTGTGTTGACTCCTACGCAGAGGGTGCCAGGTTCGATACCCGAATTTACCACGAACTCTACGGGCTGTAGCGCCACCCATATTAGTATTATATTATTGGTTGCTTTCGGCCTTGGCTGTAACGCCGATGTAAAACTTCGGCTCGAAGGACCAAATTCATGTTTAAGAATGGCATTGTTTCTGCTGAATGGCGCCAAAACCGGAACTGGAGCTGAAGCTTAGAGCTGTTTCTGTTTCTTTTCTCCCATATCTGAACATGCATTAGACATTTGATCCTAACGAAGTAATCACAAATGGAGGCATAATACATTTTTTCAACGTTTACAAATCGTCTTAACTGTTTAATCATTCGTTGATTTCAAGATCACATACGACAGCGTGCATGGAGTCAAGATCAGTTTTGAGGGATTTGCGTTTAGGCGGAGGCAGCCAACAAGGCCGCCGATAGAGGACAAAACTAAGTACATGGTAGAGCGAGTGGATGGCGCGGTAGAGTGAGTGGATGGTGCATTCAGGCGGAGGCAGCTAAAAAGGGCGCCGATGGAGGACAGAACTAAGTACATGGTAGAGCGACTGGATGGCGCAGTTGGTTAATTGCAGAGTTAAAATCCTTTTATCGGGTTTTTTTCAGATCCTTTCCAGTCCAGTCACTATCTGCCGTTAGAATCAAATGACCGAGGCAATATCACTAGAGTGGTCGATCAATGGTAGTAGTTTGATCGGTGGTTGCTGTCTGGCAGTGCAATGGAACAGTCGTTGGTGTTAATAACTTTCTGACAAAAAAAAAAGAAGAAGAGAGTAAGATTTAAAAAAGGGCAATTAAGATTCAATCCTTGGACGGAGTTCGTCAGTGGGCACATATAAGTTTGAGGTAGTGAGGAATTTCGTTTACTTCGGGTTCGCAATGTCAGTACTAACAGCTTCTGATTTTTTTTTTGTTCCCTTTTCATGTGACATTTGAATAATAGAGCTTGAATGATCGTGTGAATTTCATACAACATTCTTATTTATCCGGCCCTAGTGCGCACAGGCATGGATACTGTCAAGGGCAGATGATAAATCCTTTTTTCTCTGGAGAAGTTTTCCCTGCGATCATGTACTGATGGCATCTGGAATACAGCGACATAAGCTTAGCCAAGCATACCCGGATTCAACGCCTATGGCTGGTAAACTATATAATGAACTCGACTGTGGGCACAAACGGCTTCAACCAGCTCTTTGAGGGATGATCAGGTTCTCCTCGGATACAGAGAAGATGACAGTGAGTATAGCGATATACAGCACCCTGTAGTTTTAATGCTTTCATCGGACTTATCAGGTGGAGTATAATTTGGGTCCTGTATGAGTCAATGACATCCACCGGAGAACTCAGGAACTAACGCTGTTTACTTTGTATCTAGGGATCAACGCCTTAAGTGGGTAGCGGTAGGGTATATAGGGCGCATTGATTACAAAGCTCCGGCTCATAGATTTTTCGACTCTGAGACTGTGAGTGAACGCATTAAAGCAACGAACAAGGTACCCGCACTTAAAGTGACACACACAAGTGAAGAGGGACGTCAATCAATTTGTTGGCCGAAACTGAAATCAGATAATCAGAAATCGCACTAGCATGAGAGCCGGCTTGATATTTGTAGCTGAGAATGAAGGTATGATAGCCAGTATAATAAAGAGCTACACAGTGCCATGTTCAGTATTATTGCCACATGCGTTAAATTACAAATGTATCATCCTCGAGTCGTTAGGAAATTCAACGAGATCTTCAATTTAAGAAAAAGCTATTCTCATCGGTCGAGGTCGGCATTAAGGTGTAGATCCCATCCCTTCGTCAAAACAGTACTAAGTCCTCCTCGGACCTTCCTAAAATGAGAATAGAGAGAGACTTACCTATTGTAGGATAGGCGAGCGAGTCAAATGAAGCAACTTGAGAGGAGATGTGCTACTTACGACAGTTTATTGAGAAGGAAGAAAATTGACATGACGGGTTGTATTTATACTTTCATATGAAGCGGTACGCTTATGTAAAGGAAATGAGATAGTGTGAGCATCATACGATATGACAATAGTTTCAGTTAATATTTACTTCTGACAATCTTAAGTATGTGATATACGAAAACACTTACAGTAGTGTACAAAAAAAATGCCTACACTATGACATAGGAATACCCGTCCAGGGTGTTCAAGTCGTTGCTGTATAAGCTAGTACTGAGTCTTCCTCCAACTGTAACGCCCGTATTATTATTACTGAACTAACTACTCGTTGGTATGCCTTGGCTTTTTGGCGACCATGACTGTTAACTCGGCCAAGTCCACACAATGTATAGATCACCGAAACTCTGAAACAACTCCTTTGTCCAGATCTGACCATATCTAGAGACAATACGTTAGGACGTCTATTTTTTCTGGCCACTGCATGACATGGTTGTTACTTTTATGAAACCAGACCCACTCATATAATTCGAGCAAATGGCTTTAAGTTATTTCGCTCCAAAAGAGGAAACACAATGTTTTGGAATTACTGTCAGCCAAAATGGTCTTTGCGAGGATCTGCTACGATCCCTGACTTAATGAGCATCATAAATATTTTGCCGCTGACCAGTAAAGCACGCTGACATATGTGATGTGGATTTAAGGTTGACTACACGAGGCTTCAAACCATAGCTTCATAGATATTGTTTATTGACGAGAGCTTCATCGCTGCAGTCTAAGAGACTGAATGGCTGATTTTTTAAGTAAATCCGAACGCATTACATATATCAAAGTAAACTGACAACAAAAGAACTCTCAATTGTCAAGCGTCGCTCTCATTTGCCAATAGTTGCACAAAATGCCAACTCCAAACCTTGAGAGTAAGGAGAAGAGATATGCATTTTTGGGATCGCTTTTAAAAACTGCTCTCAAAGCTCTCATAATCCAAAAACAATTACGTGACTGCCCGGAACTACCTATTCTTTCAATTACTCTGAAAAACCCAAACCAAACAAAAATAGATATCAAGTAATTACATCGAAAAAATACGTCAAAATCCATTCCCTCTGTTTTTTGTATCGAAATTCAACACCACTTGTTGGTCCTTGGAATCACGGGCGACCACCGACTCTGAAAACGTTGCCACCGCAATTCCTCGCAGCCCTAAAGGCACATGTCCCTGCCTAGCTACGACTGCTCAGATGTCTCCCCATTCACGTCTTTTGCAGGAACCGAACAAAATTCGTATCTTATTTATTTCACAATTTCCTGTCGTTGTGTCTCCTTTCAGCGCTGGTGTTCCTTCCGCCTCCTGTGCCAACACACAGTACTTATTTCCGCTCAAGTAATTGATATATTTTCGCAGACACACGAAAAACAAATAAATAGACCGTCGACTCTGAATCTAATATCCAAGAGTTCGAATCGATCGCGTAATTACTATCATTTCGACGTATAATTTATTCAGTGTCCTGGGCTCTTGGATGCTGTCCCATTCGCTTCGCCCCCACAGTCGCTAATCAGTCAATTTGTGAAGTGTTCATTAAATTGTAATTTCCATTAAAACAGAATAAATTTTCAACTTCATCCACAGCCCATGGCGGATGACTTAAAACTAAGCACTTGTTGATAGGCCGATACAAAAAGTTGTCAAATTTAGTTGACTGTTCTAAAATGAGAATAGAGAGAGAGACTTACCTATGACATAGGAATACCCGTCCAGGGTGAGGACACACTTGCGTGTTGTCCCCCCGCTGGACGGATATCGCAGCGATCTGGAGAATAATCCCTTTGAGTAGAGCGCGCTCTGTCCAGGGCTGTTCATGTTGCTGCCGGTGCAGCTGACTGTGCCATCGTAGCCGATGTTATCACTGCCTAAGGAACTATCACCACCGGTACCACCACCATCCGCGTCACTGTCCGTTTGTATTGATGCGTCCTCGTTCCACGAATCGACCGTACCGACCGGACCGTCCACCTCCCAATTTCTATCTTGTGTCCCGCCGTCCGGGCGATTACTTCCACCACTAGTCACTGTTTGAGCACATGAATTACCTGGATCCGAGACGCTCTTATGCACCAAGTCCTTGGGACGTGCAACAAAGCTGCAGTGCAACGATTGTGGTTTCTCCCTTTTATGGTTGAAATTCTCCAGGCCTTTGTTCGTCGGATTTGTTGCTGCCTTTGGATCGGGCCGCTGGTATTGTGTCCCCTCGACGGAGCCTTCCATTGTACAGTCCTATACCCTAAACATGCATTCATACGCTCACAAAATGACACTGAATAGACCGAGTTGTGGTGCACAAGGACATTACATTTTTTTGTGTTCGTTTTTGTTCCGCTCTGCGCTTGTATTATTTGCAGTCGAGGCTTCCACGCTACACGGAGCAGGGTGGGCACCCTCTCAATTCACTGAACGGTGAGCAGGCGACGTGTCCAATATTGTTGGGTTTATCGAGCGAAAGGATCTCCTGAGCACGGCGTCATTTACAAAATGCAGCTACTTTTCCTGGAATTAAAGTCCGGCTCCCTGCGACAAAATGTTCGTGTGCACGACGAGAAATGGGGGTGTAGCCGAATCGACGTCGCGTCACGAGTCCACCGACACCGCGTATTACCTGCCGTCGAATCCCTGAAGTTCGCGGTTTTATTTCTTGTTTTTGTTTGCTTATATTGAATCCTTTTGAAATGTCTGCAGATTGATCTTTAAATCAAAAGAAAGAACAAAAACGAAAAAAAAAACAAAATGAGAGTGAAACAAAAATCAAAGGAAAGCTGGAACGCCACAGGAAATCTCAATTGAAGTTTCGTCCTTTTGATGACTAAGCGAAGGGGCATCGCGTTTTTTTTTTTTTTTGCAGGATTCCCAAAGGAACTCGTCTGCCATTGATATGGAGATTCTTTTTTGGGGGAGGTGCGGGCATCCTTGTTGATAAAAGAGAATCCCAAACGGAATAAGCCAGAGTCGCTGAAAAAAAAACCGAGTCGGGGGTATGCCGGAATGATTAGCGTGCTGAGGCGGTTGTTTGAAGTATCCTCGCCTCGTGTGGTATGAGAGGATGCAGGGAAAAAAACGTATACGCAAGGGTGAATATTCAGATGTGCAAACTGTAATTAGAAAAAAGCGTGGTTTTACTTCTTTTCAACCACAAACAAGTGTGGGAACATAAGTGAATGGTGTCAAGTGGGTTGTATGACTGGGGGCTCCTCTTGTGTGGTTGCAGGGTGACGAAGAAGCCTTGTGGGAATTAAAACGAATGCTATGTAAATTAATGTAAATTAATGCAAAAAATGGGAGCTCCTCTTGCGCGGGATGATAGAAAAAAATTATGATGAATGAGCTGACTTTAATGGTTCCATTGGAAGTAGCTATTAGGGCTTAAATCAGAAATGAAGAGACTGGAATTTTCACCAGAAAACTTGATTCAGGAAAGGATTGAGTTTAAAGTGTAATAATGAATACCCATCCTATGACCCGTTCACTAAAAAGGCCATCGTGCCTAGTGTAAGAACTAGTGCTCTTGATCTTATCCGGGAAACACCCGTTCCGACGATTACCCGAGGTACCCGGGTAAAGCGGGTAATTCTCAAGTTGACGGCTACCCAACATTGTCGGATAACGGGTACCGGGGCAGGGCAGGAAATACACTAATTCAATAGGAACATGAAGTAAAACATTTTTCGTGAATATTATACCACAGGGAGAAAGGAAAAAAAACAGTGATGAAAACATAAGTCAAAAGTTATACAAAGAAGTAAAAATAATAATGTGGGTTGGCGCCAGTCAGACACGCACTTGGGCCTAGCTTCTACAGCATTACTCGTGTTGTGCGTGCTATTTGTTCTTCCACGCGTGGATGGGATCTACAGTTTAATGACGACTCCGAACGGCGAAATTGAGAAGCTTTTTCTAAACAGGAATACTCTTTGAGCATTGTCAGTGACTCGAAAGAGGCGGAGGCGTGAATTATAAAAGGTGGTAAATTCAGGTATCGATCCTGACATCCTCTGCGTAGAAGTGGACGAACTTACCCACTACGCCATGGCGACCCACAATACAAAGAAGTATTGTCTTTATTTTGCATGCACTGAGTACGAATCGCAATTTAAATTCATTGTAGGGAGAAGTCTTAATGTACGAGTACTCGAAATATTCCGGGTACACACTACCGGTGGGGTACTTTATACTTTGGTACCCTATAATGCGGATGGCGAGGTAAAGAGCTCTTGTAAGAAATAAAGAGACATGTCCCAGCTCAACGACGTCTATAAGATTCCGCTCAGCGTCTTGCGCCGTCTTGTACTCGACTAGTCGACATGAACCAGTGTGACTTCCGACCCGGCAAAGCGCCTGCATACCAAATATTCACACTAAAGCAAATTCGCGAGAACGCTAACCGTGAGCATCATCTTCTGACCCGCATGATCCACTACAGGAGTCGCGGGAGTAAGCCACGCACGAGAGATCCCCAGGCAACTCGATCCTCCGTCATCGACTCAAACTCATCAGGGGCTATGCCTAAAGTGTAACCAAGCGAGTTTATGGACTTGGTCCAACCACTTCATCCTGGGTCTGCCAAGTGGTTGCCTACCTGATGGAATCGCATTCAACGCCCGCCTCGGAAGTCGTGATGGTGGGGACATTCGTGGTACGTGACCAAACCAACGAAGCATAGCTCTTTCCGTTCGATGAAGCAGCTGCTCAACGGTGAGCTTCTGTCGCACTATTGTGCTTCTCATCCTATCCCGGCGAGTAATTCCTTCAATAGCACGAAGAAATCTCTCTCAGCAGCTAACGAGCTTCAAGAAACAGACCTTTATTTTAAAATCGAATATGCGATGGTCGAATTAGGGATTCCGGGAAATTAGATCCGGGTTGAAGATAACTTTGCGGACGTTAAAACATGTAGAGGATATCGGCACAGAGGTACTGGAAAAAATAGAACAGGACAACTGTGAACAGGGAAGCCACTACCTTCTACAAATCAGTGGAACTGTTGAGTCTCGCTCACATCTACATAGTCGTGAAGAAGAACCGGCGAAACGAGCTGGTCTTAATCAGAATGAGGGAAAACACATTCTATATATCGTCGACCAGGAATCGTACTGTCACTCACAAGCTGGGACTGAACATCACGATTCAAAGCTTCAATGGACGCAGGCTTTTGCCTGCATAGGGGCAATTTGCATCTTAGTGAAGATCAGACGTAGAAAGAACCTAAACAACTTTGTTGGTCCCTGGAACTGCTGAAACGAGAAGAAACTCCTATTTTGTCAGCCTGCGGTACCGAGCTTATAGGAGCTAGTTCTTGGTGCCTTTGAAAGAATAATTCGCCGTCGGGTGTCCAAGGGACCCACGGACATTAACGAGGGACTTAAGAGAATATTGGGAAAACGTAAATCCGTCGACTACACTGGCTCGGACACATCGAATGCATGGACAACAATGCGCCTGCTGAGGTGGTCTTCGAATCCGAGCCTCATGGGTCAAAAATGAGAGGAAGACCTAATCATCGGTAAGGAGCACGTCGCTGAAGGAATAGAGATTGGTCTTGATGATGTGACGGGGGGTTTAGTGGGAAATTATTCGGGTTTTCCATACTTTACGAAAATGTGTTCACAGAACCTCGCATCTACCCCAAATCCTATAGTGACCTAAGCAATTTATAGGGAATTCACATTTTTCTTGGGAATTAAAATCCCACCATATACGGGAACTAATTCCACTTTGGTAAAAATATAAAGGGAATTAAGTCTCTCAGACTTAACGACTGGATGGGGTAGTTGGTAGAATGCCTGCCCCTGGTTAGCGAGGTCTCCGGTTCGAATCCCAGTGAAAACAAAGTTAATACGCTTTCATCTGGTTTTCGAATCTGGTCACCATTTGCCGTTGGGATCAAATTAACGGCACTATCACTGCAGTACCTAACCTAACCTATGGGAACTAGGTAATGAGAATTGAGCCCCTCAGTGGACTCGGTGTTTGTGTTTAATTTAGTTCAAATCTTTTGTCAACCAAGGGCTTAAGCGAAAGACCATCGGTGATCCAACGAGAAAAGTAAGTTTTCAACTTCTCCTAAGCTTCCTGTTTCCATGATTAGGACGATCAAAATAAATATTTTGTAGGTATTTTCTTAGACTAGTGGAACACAGTATCCCCTCAAATTAAATTTCAACGTAATACATCTTGTTAGTGGCCTCAATTACATTGCATTCCCCAAATTAATACTTTCCACTTTAGGGATACCTTTTTTTAAGGTAAATCGATTAGAATTTTTGATAACAGCCTTTTTTAAAAAAAAAAGACATAAACGACGTAACATGTCGCACTTTGAACTTATCACAACACTGGTGGGCATAGACAGTGAGAAAACCGCAAATTGATACATTAATAAGCCATTTCCCATCACAACTCTGCCTGTGTATGGGTACACCTCCCCACAGACGAGGAAATCGAGAGGCATATGCAGGAAGTATCGTCCTTGACTGCAATTTAAGAAAAAAAAAACTATTTCCATAAAATGTTGCTTGCGGTTTTATGGGATCGGGTCGTATGTACCATAAATTCTGAAGTTTATGGACATTTTAAAAGTCAACCGCAAATGGATAAGGCATCGGTTCGGATGTGTGGTGACCATTTGGCAAATACATGTGTAATGTGTTTTGTACTTAGTCTTACCAAAACATAAACAGAACAAAGGAATGAATGGTTCCCATTAAAATGGGTTTAAATAATTTTCTTCATTTCAGTAGGGTGATGTAAAACAAACAGAAAAAACCACATCGATAAATTTTAGAAAATGAATGCACCGTATGTGTCTACTAATGGAGCTTCTTGACACCCTGATGAAACTGTGTGTATCGTGGATCACGTAACCAGTTCTCCAGACAGGCCAATTTAAAAAAAAAATTAAAATCTCTTAAATTGACAGCAGAACAGCAGCACTTCGACAGCAGTTTTTCGAGTTCATTCGAAAAACAAAATGCGTTCAATATTTCATCGAAAGTATATTATTATTTTTGTGTTATAGATTGGTTATAGCAACAGTGACCATATTTCGCTGAGCACAACACGGGACAAAATATTAAAAAAAAATTAAGAAAAAGGTGGCTTTCATATTCTATAACTACTATAATAAATAAAAGCCAAGCTAACATTCAGCTAAGCAAAACTTCGCATTACAAATTAATGTTTGCTATTGTTGTTGCTCTGTATGATTAGTTAAGGGTGCGTTTGTACTTTATAGCAGTATGTCATGAAGTATGTTCTACTATCGAGTAGGACCTCACCTACTGAGCCTACTCATTACAAATCGACTGATGTATATATTGTTTGGGGTATCGTAAGGTACCTACTATCTATTCCTTGACAAACAGAAAAATGTATTCTCGTTTATTGTTGGCAGATGGCATAGGCATGTAGACTGGCATTCGCCAATTTCAATCGATGTTAAAAAATTAAGACAGGAGCAATCTGCGAGTAATGTCAGAGAGATAAGTGGATTACGAAATTATTTTCTTCGTATGGGAAATTTACAATTGACGCGCATAAACGCTAGGCCACAGCTAACCCTCCACAGAAATTTTTAAACTATAGACATTTAAAAAATGTTGCAATTACCGAAATGTACTAGTACGAAATGTAGAAGGAACGTTTTCGACAATGAAACACTTGTAATAATAATAATTCTAAAACACTTGTAATATAAGAATGAAAAAAATATATACAGACATTCATGAGCTTTTTAACGCACTCACAACACACACATAAGTTTACCGATTTTAACCAAACTTCACAAAAATAGATAGAACAATACCTAAAAGATGTGAAAGTTTGATTGAAATCGGTAAACGCGTTAAGGCGTGAATCGGCGACAAACATTTGAGGCTCAGTTTTCATTTATATAGATTAGCAAGCCACCGCTTCCCGCTTCTCTAAGCACGCTCTTCCATGGGCAAATTCCCAAAGGGGCTGTTCCCTTTAAAAAAAAAACGTAGCCAATTAAGAGGTGTAAATAGTAGTGTCGGGTTCCCTACTCTAAAACACCCAATATACAGTTGAGGTTGAGAAAACACATACAAACCATCTAAATCTTTACCTCAAATTTTGAAAGACTATCCGTGGGCTTTGTTTAAAGTAATGGCAAAAGCAAGGCAAATAGTAAATTGAAATTTTTTAAAATCAAATGTCAAATCAAGTGGATTCTTTGGAATTCTGGGATTTAAAACGTCTTCTCCTTTATATGTGCCACTCAGAATCGTAACAGATTGTAAATTATCTTTTTCACGGCAAGTCTCGTGCCATTGCAAAGTTGTGGGTGATTAATGTTATGCAGCATTATAATGGGGGCTCCAACTTTTAGCGTTCGTAGGCAGACCCGGTAAGTCAACCGAATACGAAATGTTGAATATTCAGTGGACTCTCCCAAAGTCAAATCCTAAGCTCCCTAACTCGACGTTTTTCGGTACATTTTACGTACATTTCCTTCTATTTTCCATACAAAAATCTGTCTCCAAGTCAAGCTTCCTCTAACTCGAACAATCCCGTGACAATTCGACTTAGGCCGAGTCCACTGTAGCTAATTTTATTTATCTAAGTATTCCTACTTTTGTTATAATTACTACTCAATAAAAAAAAAATTAAATTCAAATTTCATCATCATCATATTCTGACCCGCATGATCCACTAAAGGGGTCGCGGGGGAAGACAACGCACAAGAGGTCTCCAGGCAACTCGATCCTCCGCCATCGACTCTAACTCATCAGGGGTTATGCCCAATCGTAACCAGGCGAGTTTGTGGACTTGGTCCAACTATTTCATCCTGGGTGTACCAAGTGGTCGCCTACCTGATGCAACCGCATTCAAGGCCCGCCTCAGAAGTCGTGATGGTGGGGACATACGTGCTACGTGACAATCCAAATTTATTTTATTTTTCTCAATTACTCCTAACCTTAAAAATAAAAAGATATTTTTCATAGATCATACACCCTTCCGGAATATTTGTCTGGCTACGGCCTTGAGTAGGGCTTGTCTTAGGGCTTGCCTTCGCCTTTATAGAACTCCGGAGTCCCAGTAAATAAAATTCTAATCCTCTAATCTCTGGTGTTTACATCTCCAATCCTCAATACCACGAGAGGGTACGTCACAACGGCTTCTGGTGGCTGGAAACTTCAGCGTTGAACCCTTTGTAAGAGGTGTTTGTCGAATGCAAAATCAGAGGGATAGGTCTCAGTTCGAGGATCAGTGACAGACTCTTTATTTGCAATACTTTATATTCAATAGATTATGAGAGAAGTGATAGTGGAGAGTTATCAGCAGAATCAGCCAATCAGATAGCGCAATCCATAGACTATGTTATTTACATGAACATATACAACATAAGAATGTGAATTTATGTGTAGCATTTACAGTAGCGTGCAAAAGTAAAAAACACCTTTAAACCCCGGTTAGAAAGGATTCTTCAGATGGGGAGTAGTCGGTCCATGGCTAGCAGGGGATTTTTTATATATATATATCAACTGTAACCTATGACCGACTTACATATCTCACGGTAGTCGTAAGGTAGTGAGTAAGTTATAAATATGTGTTAATTACTATAAAAATAAAAAATAAAAAACGAATAACGTATATATATGTATACAAAGCGACTTATATATGCATTGTATATAAGACATGCATTATATGCGTCGACTAATACACAGAGGGTGCCAGGTTCTATACCCGAATACACCACCTTTGATCATTTACGGCTACACCTCCTTCGACTAACTGATAATTCTCAAAGAGTATTTCTGTCTAGAGAAAGCTTCTCAACTTCGCCGTTCGGAGTCGGCATTAAACTGTAGGTCCCTTCCACTCGTGAAAGAACAATAGCACGCACAACACGAGTAGTTGCTGAGAAGCTACCTCGTAGTTGCTGAGAAGCTACCTACCCAGGCCCACCTCGGACTTTCGCGCCAAGTATATTATTATATTATTCTTACTATATAAGGATAGATGCGTATACGCATGTTTATGTGACCAAACAAATGTGTATATGTCTTTATACGTAGATCAGCTTAAGGTAGTTGGTAAGTTTTATTTTAAGGTTGAATGAAAGTTAGCTTCTAATTTCTTTTTAAGAAGAAATGTATTGTCATAAAGTTCTTCTATTTTTTCTAAATATATATTAGTACTGTTTAAATTTTTTGTTTTTATATAATCGTTGTTAGGTTAAGTCGAAAGAAACAGATTAAGATTAAGTTTTGCTTAGAGTACACGCCAAGGGACAGTAAGTTAGAATAAGTAACTAACACTGTTCGTCCAACTTTCCTAGTTGTCTAATTCTATAATAAAAATTAATTAAAATGAAAATGCAATGACGGGCTTGCGTAGAGGACATATCACACTTCATGTTAGATACCGAGTCTATAGCACGTGGTATACATCCCCAATTGTACTATGAAAGGACTTAGTTAGTCACAGACTGGATATGAACGTTGTACTCAGTGCTGGGGTCGGTATATGCCTACCTGAGGACCATTTAATTCTAGCCTATTGTTGATTATGCCGTCAAGCCAAGAATATTATGTCCGGTTGCCAAGTTTTTTCTTAGTTTTCTTGGCCAGTAAGTCGTAAATAATAAAGACTGTCCTAAGGACTAAAACAAAAAAAAAGACGCCGAAAGGCAAATAGTAAGTCAGTAAGATAGAATTAAGAACATGAATTTTTAGATATTAAGATAGCTTTTTATGTCATTTTTGTCTTGTATAAGTTGTCCTGGGAATTAAATAAAAATGAAATTAAAAAAAAAAATTAAATAAAAATGTTCGGTTGATCCCATTAAACAAAAAAAATGTGTAAGTTAACTCCAGCGATTAGGAGAATAGTGCATTTGCAAGTAAGACAGCTGACATTCAAATAACATTCGCAAATCAATGCTAAATGCCGTTCGTATTGGAAGTAAGAAGCGCCGATGTATACCGATGTGCATACGAATCGCTGAATTTCCCACACGATTCCACCCACGATTGTTCATTTATTAATTAAGCTCTTATCATATTTCACGCTTTTTGACCTCTCATTGGATTGATTGTGCAGACTAAAAAAAATGCCGTAGAAATAAGGGAATTTTTTAATTAAATTCACACCCTAGCAAGCCGCAACGGGGAAAAAGGCGTGCGACCATTTGCGCTTTTGAGGTGATCAGGTATATTTTAAAACGCCCCTATTGTTGGTTCGTGCAATTTGTGATCTCCTTTAATCCACACATCGAAATCGCTCTCTCGCGTTAAGCGGTGGTAATTGATTTTTAATTATTTGTCGATTTTATAAGCGCTGCGATGCGAAAAGATAAACGAGCCGGATTGGCGCGGGGGCGTGTGTATTGAATGGCAATTTGTTCGCATTATAATGAACACCGCTCCTCGGAAGGGATTCATAAAAATTTGCAATTCATTTAAGCGCTGGGTTTGATTTTATGCCGGCATTAAATTCAATGCGAATCCATCTGAGTTGGGTGGTGGTTACTGCGAATTGCAGGCGGAACGTCAAATTGGATGTGATTTGAGGCTTCCATTGGGAACTGACAGTTCCTCGATGGGTGAGTCTTTTATTTGCAAAGTCTTGTATTTTCTCTTTTCAGCCATTTAGTCCACCCACTTGTCGGTCCAGCTTGTGAGAGAAAGAGGGAGAGAGAGAGAGATAGAGACAGAGAGAGAGAGAGAGAGAGAGAGATAGAAAGAGAGAGAGAGATAGAAAGAGAGAGAGAGAGATAATGAGGGCGAGAGAGCCAGTATTCTAATGCATTAGCTGTCACTTAAACAGGACTTTCATAGCGGTGTCTCTCTTGACAAAGACAGGCCCTTGGTCTCCGAAGACCAAGGCTCTATGAAAAGCACTCCAGCCAAGTGCCCTTAATCCCGTCCACTTTGCTTAATCAGACCTCGTTGCAATGAGCCACTCAAAATTCAAATCCGATCAATGGCCTACTGCCACTTTGCATTCACTAATGCCAATCGACGGGAAGGTAGATCCATTAAGTGACTCATTGAACAAGTCGCACAGCAAAGATTCAATCCATGGACATTCTCTTATTGCGTGGGCTGCCGACTGCATACAGCACACTTCGCGCAAGCACTCGATGTTGTCATCCACTCGATCTGTGCCTCCTCCAGACAGTCCTTAGCTCAATCTCTCCACATGCCATTCCGGTGCCTCAAAGGCATCACTCATATCGATCCCACCTTAAATTGCAATTGCAATTGCACTCTGCGCGCCATAATCGTGTCGATCCAACGGATCCAAACCAGATTCCATAATCCGCCGTCCGCAGACACCGGCTGCAGTCACCAGGCACAACACGACGTCGACATTTGAGGCTGTGCCGGTCTGAGTCGCCCTCTCCTCGTCTCTCTGGGGGAGAATTAACAAAAAACGCCACATGGCTGATGGCAGATACATTACAGCCTTTTGTGCAACTCATACCTCTGCCATACACGCCGCGGCTGTCATTCATACCCCCGTTCGCGTGACTGACAGAATTGACAGTTCTACATAACTCGATCATACGCTTTCGGATCTGCACTCGTGCGTGCGGCATACGCAACCGCCTCACTCTGTCAGCTCAGGCGCTTCGTCGCCGCGTCTTAAATAATTCATAATTCAATTACACACAATCCAGTGTGTGCGTGTGTATGCTCGCGCCCAGAATCGAATCACTCGCATAATCGATTGCCGCCCCAAAAATAGTCACATGGCCCGAACGGCCCAACCAGGGCGGAGCGGTTAATGATTAGATTTGATTGCGCAACATCAGACTGCCACTGTCGATCCGTAAATCAGCTTCGCTTCACTTTCCTTGTTTCGGCCATTAGCGCGTGTTAATTGCGTTTCGGGAAAGGTGTCTTGGATGGCTTATTGTTCTCGATAAAGTCGACTTTTATTGCAACTTTAATTGGCCACCCGCGAGCAGTTGTGCGTCTGAATGGAGAAGGAATTTTCGATTCGAATTCTGAATTAGTAATATTGGACGTGGCGTGCGGTGGAGCCGGCCGGTGGCGAAGTTGTTGTTTTTGGTTTTTCTTGTGCCGTATTTAGATTAGGTCTGGTGTGGGAGGCGCGATGTTTGTTTGTTTTCGAGCTCAGTTCATATTTGCTAGCCGTCTCGGGGGACATTGATAACTCAGAGCGAAACAAACAAATCGCATCTAATCATGCTGCTTTGTTTATTTCAACTGAATCGAAGTTGAGTGTTTCCGAGTTATGTTTGTTTACCAATCGAATGAATTTGCATTTTCAAATTGAAATGGATTGAAAGTCGGAGTGGTTGACGAGTGCAAGCTGAATGGTAAGTTGCGGGGTCTACCCGGCTTTTCCAATTTGAATAGGCCAAAGGTCTGCTTGTTTCGTTAGCTTTTCCAAAACTCATTAAGCTACCCAAGACAAAGATTTGCGTAATAAATTGAAAAACACGAAAACATTCTAAGAATACAGCCCAAACAATTTTCTACCACAGTTGGCGTGGGAAAGCAGAAGCGGTTTACTTCAATCTGGTTTCTAATGCTAAGCCTCTAGAATAGATACCCCTTACCTGAATTCTGGTCGGAACAATGCGTTTTTCTCCGAGGACATGCAATTGTCTAAGTGCTTCTGATGTGCCTAGCAGGGCAACACTGAAACTCAAATCATGGTATGAAAACATTTCTGGAGCAGGGGGAATGCCATCAACTGTTTTCAAACCGGATGGCAATCATTTGCTTCCTCAAAACTGGAAATAAATAGTTAAGGGAGGGAGGTTGTTGGCGTGTATTTGATTTTTCCGCTTATTGTTTATTTTAATGTCTTAGACTTCGCTGTGAACCTAGCCCTCGTTTTGACAGCAACCAGTCGTGTTGATAGGATCTAGAGTTTCACGTCGCTTCATTAATTCACTGCAATCAGCTGACCACGCAGAGCACAGTAGGAGAGGTCGCCTGCTTTGGAAGTGGCGAATGAATACGTTAGAGCTGCGTATTGATTCGTTTGCATCCCATTTCAGTAGACCGTTGATAGCTTATGAAGGTAAAAAAGCTGTTTCTAGACAGCTACGCTTTTGGGCATTGTCGATAGGTAAAATTACTCGAGTCGAGGGTTGAATCCAGCACCGTCAACATTGGGCTTGACGAACCTACGACTTATGCCCCGGTGACCATAATAACCCTAGTAAGCACTCTCATTTTAAAGGATGGTCTAAGATTCTGGCAAGAAATGGTAAAACAGTAGACGAATACAAGACACAATAAAAAAAAACACTTATGTTGTCGAAGAAGAGCATGCTGAGGATGTTAAAATGTTGATACTCCAAGTTTAAGATATCAAAGCTTAAGGCTCAACCATTATTGACACAGAATGTCAGAACCGAACTGACGCTTGTCGGACGCATCTTCAAATGTCACATAGCTCACAACTGTTTCCGGGTCGTGCGTAACGATCGATTCATTGCGCTCCTACCGGAGTAAGCAACAATAAAGGAAACTTAACGAATTTTATCGAAATTGAACGAAATTATTTCCTATTGAAATTTATCCTATTGACGACACTTCAGTTAAAACGAACAATGACCGATTTTTGCACGTTCTTGAAATAAAATATTGGTCTAGTCAGCTGCGCGGCAGAATTTTTTTCTGCAACGGTAAATTATTTGTCTACAGATGCGATGCATGCATATGTACACATAGAATTTTGCAAAATTTCAGTCTTCTTTTTGTCTTGTATTTATTATTCGTTTTGAGTTTTGTTCAACTCAACTGCAAATTTTTCTGTCTAACGAGTGGTAGTGGAATTTTATTTTTATTATTCGCTTCGTTACTTGTATTATTAACCCTCCCAAAGAGTATTAATTTTCACACTCCACTATATCCGCAATATTTAAGACGAGGAAAGTAAAATACAATTTGAGGCAGCAAAACTTACCGTAAACAATATAAAGAATTCACTACACATTGAGATGGAAAAGACTCCGCTAATATGGATTAAGATAGAGAAGTTTCGATAGGGTGACGGCACTAGTAGTCAAAAATTTTTTCTTATGCTTATTTGGTCTTAAGGAATCCTATGAATAGCGAATTTGGATTATCTGATTAGTTGAAATATGAAGGTTAAACATTTAAGGCCTTATTTAGTTAATAATAATATGGGTGGCGCTACAGTCCGAGGCAGACCTGGGCCTAGCTTCTCAGCAACCACTCGTGTTGTGTGTGCTATTGTTCTCTCACGCGTGGACTTATTAAGTCAATTTCCCACAAAAAAGAAACAATTTACAATAATAGTGAAAAAAATATGATTTTGGAGTAGTCAGCCCCATAAAATCCAATTGTCAGCCACTTGAATATCCATATGAGCCAGCCTCAATTATAGGAAGGGGTCTTATGAGAATTGAAAAAATGTTGACTCCTATTGCCAGCGCCGAACGAAGTGGCTGACTACTGGCGAAGGCCGTCCTTAAATACCATCATCCTACATCTATCAAATTAATTTATATGTCTGATAACGGTTACAACGACATATCGGTTATAACGATCGAATTTGTCAGTCTGTTGAAGGTCGTTATAACCGATTTTGACTGTTTTGTTATTTCGAAAGGGTAGAACATCTGCCTACGCCATGTCCACAAACGAACCTAAACACTCAGCTTCAGAGGCACATACCACATTCTTAATGGAATAAATGGTCGATAGCTCATATTTAGATGATTGCAGGCCTGGTTCAACTCGGATTTTAGTGCCAAAGAAGATGACATGGTGATAACTCCGATATCATCACTTGACTGACGAGGGACTAAGTGATCCGCGACTTTGCCCTTAGCTAGACCATTAAGCTCTCATGACGTGAGAATAGACATTTTCGACGAATAGAAGATATCATATACAAAACTACTCGTGACCAGTGGGTGCTTTCCCTGCCACAAGGGCTGTTTGAACAGCAGAACTTTTCCTGTCTGGTTTCGAGGGGCATTGATTTGGGGCGTAAGATTGGAAAAAGACAACACTTCAATAGCCCATGAAGATATCAATTGTCAGCTTGCTTGTTGTCGACGAATGAAAAAGAAAATAAATCATAAACCTAACGAACTGTAGATATTGTCCTCGGTTCCTGGCTAATCTGTGGGGCTAGGCATCTTAGAAACGCCAAAGGTCCAAAGAATGACCAGAGCCAAGGGATGTCCCTAGCTTGAGGTATTTGCTGATGGTCGACTACGGACTGTGATGTTACTCAAAGATGAAGAAGAAGGTAATAGTGGCATGGGAAATCACTTACAGAATAATTTATCTGCATTAAAATGTACAACGGGATAAGGAGAATGGCAGGAGATTTATACGTCTAAGCCTAAGCGTATTGAAGACGTTTTTGATATCAATACGATTTTATAGCTCCAAAGTCTGAATTGCCTGCTTCACCGCTTCTAGGTTTATACTGTCACCATGTCAAATGCTGGATGATGTGAAATTCTACATTTTACTGAATCACCTCCATTACCCATCCATATGACCCATGGAAAAAACATTTGAAGTTTTGGAACCATAACCCACTCATCATTAAATGAGTCAGTGTCTTCAAATGCCGTCGCCATTCAATCATGCAGTTAAGCCCAAGCAATTCGACACCCTCTGGCAACTCCCCGCAGCAGACAGTCAATGATTCAAATCAACTGCTCATGTGCAGTATTAAGACTTCCATCGCTTACTCATCAAATTCAAATCTCATAAAATTATTGCAACATCAATATTTTAGAATGCCACTTCTTCAGTTTGTGTGTTTGCAGACAACAACACTATAAATATTCATTTGCACTAACTTCTCAACTCCTTCGATATGTACACACACACGCGAGCACTGTAAGCCATTCAACTTTATGGCTAATAAAAAACAGAAAAAACATCAATCTTGACAACTGTCTGACATAAATCAACTTGTCGATGTCTCAACTGACATATCACACCGCTCCAATCGCTTGATGTCCCATTGAGGAGTCCGAATTAAAAATTCAAGTTTGTCTCTAGTTTGTGGTATCGTGTGTGGGGTGGGTTAAAGGTGAAACTGTTAGCTACTCCTCAATTTGTTGTGATTTGTGTTGTTTCGATGTTAACGTTGTATATTTGACACATTGCCAATCGAGGATGTGAGTATTTGGTCGACGATGTTGGACAGGTGTGTGGAAGAGAGGTTGTTACAGAAGAAATTCAGTTTTGAGCTGCAATTGCTTGAGCAATGGGAAAACGCCTTAAGAATGTAGAGTCTTAGATTAAGGCAGGTTTAGATTTAAGCCGTCCAAGAGGTACATTACTGGAGTCAGCTTAAATGATTTACTCAGTCGACTACCGAATAGTCACCAAGCTTTCAGACTATACTAGCTCGCAGTCTGAACACGGGGGCACGCGCTTCTGCTAGGGATCATATCGCCAGATCATCGATGTCAATAACCAAGGAAGTTACCGAAGTTAGGTAGGTTGGTAGGGTGACTAGCATGCTTAGTGTAAAAACGATGTTCTGTTGCCCTGTTTTAGAAATTTATGTGACAGTCCGATGTATTTTGACCATTTTATAATCATTTGATAGTTTTTGGAGTATTTCAAATCCTCAAACGGTTAGCAACTAAAAACTTGTTCTTCCCGAAACAATCAGGGTTTAGAGTAAATCACAATTGCTCTTCAGCTATGATAAACCTAGGTGACCGAATAAGGCAGGATTATGACAAGAGCTATGTTAGTCTATGTATGTCTTCTCTGCCAGCTTGACTTTTCGAAAGCTTTCGATAGGGTAGATCACAACATCCTAAAGTGCACGTTAAAAAACTTGTTTGGTTTGAGTGATAGGTCTGTCAAAGTTTTTGGCAGCTATTGATCTGTAAGATGCAAGAGAGTTGCCACTGGCGTCAAGTCATCTTCTCTTAAAGCCTTAGTTCAAGGAGTTAATCAAGGAGTTCCTCAAGGGTCAATTCTTGGGCCGTTTGGGTAATATCTTCATTGACAAGAAGACCCAACTCAGAGAGCTGGTTAAATGGTTTCCTTAGATGAAGTTGAACGTCGGTGGGATAAAGATGCAGATATCATTGATGAACATACAGAATATATTCTGCCTTCAATAAAATATATTCTGCATGTTCGTCAATGATCTCCCATTAGTCTGCATGCAAACATATGTGCATCTTTATCCTGACGACGTTCAACTTCATCTAAGGAAACCACTTAACCAGCTCTCTGAATTGGGTCTTCTTGTCAATGAATATCTTGCCCGAATTTATGCCTGGTCCATCGCTAATGGACTGCTTCTGAACTCACTAAAATCTCAAGTAATACTTATATAAAAGAAAATTTAACTTGAATATCCTAGCTGATACATGTTTAAACAATAATAAAATTACCGCTGTTGAGCATTGCACTAGTCTTAGTCATAGTGAAATAGTCATTGGTCGGATTTACGGACGTTTATGCAAACTATGACCATCAGCTTATTTTCTCCGGTGGAAACTAGACGCAAGGTACTAGCATTAATGGTCCCCATCGTTATGTGCGGTGATTTTGTTGTTGACTCACTGACCCAGCTTATGCCCTCAACGATTCGGTGGGCTACGTGTACGGCCTTCGAAGATATGACCATATTTCTGTTCACTCAAAAACGCTGCACACTGCAGCAAAACTTTAACTACAAATGTCTTCATACTTATTGGACAAACTCGCCTTTAAACGTTCTGTAAGAAAATTAAGTATCGTTCCTTTCCGTCACAAATATTTGAACTCAAGCCGTTTATTTTCCATTCATGCTGTCTATGGAAGCTATGGAATTTACTACCACCACGAATCGAACTCATTTTTAACCTTAAGTGCAGTCCTCTCGCATTTCTCTTCTTCTATCCCTCTCTTGCTCCCTTCAATCTCCACCCCTCAAGAAATTTAAGCAATTTATTTTTGTACCACAGTTTTAATTTTTAAAAGTTAAACCAGTTTCATTTGCTACTCAATTTTATCCAGGTACTTAAAAAAGATATTAATAATAAATGAAATGTAATTTTAAGATCTTCTTCTTATTTTTTTTGTCAAACATTCGAGGTTGTTGAAAAAAAAACTACCTAGTAATCTTCTTCTAGCTTTTGCAAGTTCCTTCCTCATCATACCTGCAGGTTCGACAGAAGTTATTGTAAGACGTTTCGAGTCATCTGATTTGTTGTCCCGTTATTACTAGGAGAGCTGTAGTTTTGGCTAGAGATAGTTCAGGCCGCGTGCAGGTGGTGTCGTGTGTGGCGTTTGGCTGTTGTAATGATTACATGCAGAAAGGAATGTGTTGTCTTCTGACTCTTGGCCAGTGGGAGCTCTTCGGCCTCTTTTTTCTTCGTTTCCTGAATATCCTTGTGCACAGTAACCGGCGCGTAGAGAAAGCTAGTATCATATATAATAATAATATGATAGGTGCGACAGTCCGAGGCGAATCTGGGCCTAGCTTCCGCAGCAACTACTCATGTTGTGCGTTATATTGTCCTTTCACGAATGGCCTGGAGCTACAGACTTACACAGACTCTGAACGGCGAAGATTGAAAACCTTTTTCTAAACAGCGATTTTTTTTTGAGCATTGTAAGTGACTCGAAAGAGGTAGAGCCGCGAATTATGAAAGGAATTCAGAAATCGAACCGGGCAATGCCGGTGTAGGGTGTAGCCAGGTGGCGGCGACCGCTTAAATTATGGTTAGGAGTGAAAAAACAGTTCTTTTCACCTGTTCTGCGTCAAGCATAGAAGCCATTTGAAAACTGCAGAAAGCAGAAAGAACACCACAATCTTACGAAACAGTTCGAAGACACACGGCTAAGATCACAGACGATGAATAACTTTTTAGAAAGGTTACCAAGTCTATGAAAATAAAAAAAATCATATTGCCCGCTGACTCCCGGTGTTTCCGTCAGTTGCACAGCTTTTCTACAAAGTTGTCCAATGTTGGTCTTCCTAGCAAGAAGCACAAGCTAATGAGCCAACAAATGACATTAAGATTCAAAACACTTCAGTTTAAATCACTCTGTAATTCTGAATGTATCGGGTTTTTGTCTACTACAGGAAAAGGTTCGCACTTTTTCCGCACCATCTCTACTTTGGTAAACACGAATCTGTCTCCGCCCTCGTGCCGTGGATTAAACAATCCAAAATGTGTGTTATCGAAATGGGTTTGAATTCCTGTGGCCTAAGCATACGTATTTCCTCAGGTCTTCCTGAGCAGACTGTTAGGTCTTCCGGGCGGAAATTACGAACCCATTGTAGACGTTTAAATTCAAGTTGTCAATCTACAGGGTCATGGGTTTCATAATGGGTGTAGGTAGTCCAGCTGTAATTACCACCCACCAAAACCACAGCAAATTGACGGGTGCCCCTTAAAGCCCATCAACTTTCTGAACTTCTGTGTCTCGGGGGCACGGTGTCATTTAAAGTAACCGCGACTTAGCAGTTCTTTTAGATTCCCCGGTTTAGACGATGTCGAGGAATTAAGGTCTATACCTACAAATTTAATCAAAAGTGGTATCTTAACTCTACTGAATCGGAATCGGTCATTCTGTGTGAACAAATTAATCCTCGTTTGGCATTGTTTGGACGAAACTTTTTAATTGGCAGGTGGCACGATATCAGTCACTCGTGTTGTGTGTGTTATTGCACTTTTCGGCTGGAAGGGCCTATAAAATATTTGTCAACGAGAATGAAATTGGGTACAAAACAAAATAAAACAAATTTGAGTTCCATTCTATCCCTGCGGGCAATTGATCCCTGTGCGACTTACATTCGATGACCAGAACATTCAAAGCACGTACATCTTCAATGAAGAATGCATTCGAAAATGCCCTAGGGAACACATTCTAGGAATGTCCTTTGCTCAAGTCCTTTACAAAGATGCACAAGAACGGAATTAATTCAGGAAACATGCAAAAATGTCAGTACTGAATTTCTGAAAGGGACTTTCTTACAGGGATTGCTGTTAGATGCAAGAAGCAATGACTACTTCTGATACAAAAATTCATAAGAAGAAATAATTCAATCGGATGTCGGAATAAATTCTATGCCAAGAAGATTAACAAAGTCTATTGACCAATTCATTGACAACTGAGTGACAGCCTTAAAGCTTATAGTGGAATTGCATTGCTGTAATATTTAATCTTCCGTTTTTAGCCATATATTCCTGTACATATCTGGCGAGTCCTTTAGTTTATAAGATATTTTATGAAAAATTAATTAGAAAACATACTAAATGAAGGTTTTTTTTATCATAGTTTTCCTTCAAATGTTCCTTGTAACTAAATGTAGACATTCATTTTCAATAATAATCTATACATTTTCCAGTTGTAAGATATAATGTAAATATCAAATCTCTGTACAAAAAAAAACGTATCTATCTATCTATGCTTTATCGTGGATTTTCCTGAATTTTAATTTAACTCAATTTACATGACATTAATGTTGCGTTCCTCAGATGACATCGACATGTTTCCAATATGCAGTAGTACAGTTTACAGCGATTCATGAATACGCGAAACGTGATGATCTTAAGGTCAATGAGGATAAAACGAAAGAAAGAACCGTTCCATCACACACCAACTGGAACAGAACTGTTGATAAAGGTCTACAATTTTAATTTGTTTAAGGGCTTTGTCCAACTCATCGGGGCAAACGTGAACTCCAGAAATAACAAATTAATGGAGATTCGACGTAGAAACGCTCTTGACAACCTATGTTACTTCGGTTTGTCGAAACAACTGGGGTCAACATTTTTGACTGAAAGGAAGTACTCTTATTTGACCAGTCCTGCTATACGGTGCTGAAAGCTAAGCGATTAATTTTGCGTGGGATATATGTATTATAGCAGCCCTATAAGGAATACAGGCACTCTTCTAAGAAGAATAGAAAAACATGGAAAAGGGACTATCGTTGTGAAAGCAGAGAATATGAATAAAGAGAGATTCATTCTTTTGTAGTTCCCTCAGAGATCTCGCCTACTAAGTGGTTAACATAATTTTCCCCTTCTGCTATGTTCAAATCGCTAACAGTTCCAATTAGAGGAAATAGAGAAGGGGAATAAATGATATTTTGAGAAATAAATCCGTCCGCCTGATCCCGTATCAATGTGTGCCCCGTAAACACATTTCAGAGATCTTGAAACCTAGTTTAACATATAAGAAAATCATGTCGAAAGCTGTCCAAGATTTCCAAGTTTGTTAACTGCAGTCCATCTTAGATTATCTTTGTTTTTATAGGGGATCATTTCATTCTTCATTTGAACCTCGCGGACTATGATCAACGGATCATGACAGCTGACTGATGTAGGGCGATTCTGAATGGTTTACCCCAACAATCTCCGATTTTCAGTCCGACGGAAAGTGAAAATTTCAATCAAATCTGTCACAAGAGAACAATTTTGTTGATAAGAAACCAGAAAACTGAAATGATGTATCCAGCTCTGCCCGCCACTATATCTTAGCTCTTATTTTTGTTTGCTTTGGATGTGTGTCCACTCTTGTATCAGGGCAGTTGTGATCTGACCACGGATGGACTGGCGAGCCGACACAAAGACAACACTCAATCTGAGAGACACGAGAATATGTGTTACTGGGGACCACATATCATCATCTTCTGACCCGCATGATCCACTAAAAATGTTGCGGAGGTAAATCACGCACGAGGTATCTCCAGGCAAACTCAATCCTCCGCCATCGACTCTAACTCATCAGGGGTTATGTTCAAGCGTAACCAGGCGAACTTGTGGACTTGGTACAACCATTTCTTCCTGGGTCTACCAAGTGGTCGCTTACCTGTTGGTGGGCACATTCGTGCTACATGACCAAACCATCGAAGCATAGCGCTTTCCGTTCGAAGAAGCAGCTGCTGAACGTTGAGCTCCTCGCGCACTGTCGTGTTTCTCACCCTATCTCGGCGAGTAATTCCCACAACAACACGAAGAATTCTCATCTCAGCAGCTTGTGTTCGCGATCTTATTCTTTCGGTGATTACTCACATTTCATGACCATAGGTGAGAGTTAGAACAAATACTCAGTTGAAAACTGAAACCTTGACTTTCACACTAATCTCGGCCTTCCTGATTACAGACTTCCCAAGCTGTGTCAAAACTGACCTAACTTGATAAATCCTACAAGAAGGTTCAGTATTACTCCTCCCATCACTCGTGAAGAAGACCCCGAGACACTTAAACTTCTCCACCTGCTTCAATGGGATTCCACTAACATGCAGAGTGCATTGAGCTCGCGTTCTGGAAAATACCATAACCTCTGTTTTGTCCACGTTAACCGTCATCTCAGAATCAGCACATACGGCCACAAACCTGGCGAGTGCGCGCTGGAGCTCCGTCTGGGAAGATGTGAGAATAAACTAAGTCGTCCGCAAAAAGAAGATGAGTTACCCTCAACTCTCCCGATGTGAAACATTCCCCGCCTCGGCTGCGCTGCAACATCCAGTCCATTTAAACAATGAAAAGGAGAGGTGACAATACGCACCCTTGGCGAAGTCCATCGCCCACGGTGAAAGGTGCTAATTTAGCACCGTTATCCCGAACACAGCTGCTACAGTGTGTAGAGATTGTATGGCCCTTAAAATAGGACCCTCGATCCCATACTCCAGAGTTTACCTCGAGGAACTCCTTCATATGCTTTTTCCAAATCTACAAAACAGCTGTAGATAGGCTTGGCATACTCCCAAGCCCTCTCTAGTCCCATTCTTAGAGCGAAAAGGGACCACACACTTCAGTTTTAAAGCCCCTACCTTCTATTTCCTATTTATTTATTTTATCAGAGCAATTTGCGCCAGCTGGCCAACAAAATGAAATGTTCAGGGGAACCAAGCCTGCGGACAGTCTTTTCTTGTACGAATGAGAATAACAAGGCACTCATATTCTCCAACGATAGCTCCAACACAATGAAACCTGATCTTTTGCCCTTCAGATGCCCCAACGAATGATGCATTGTCTCATTCAGGAAACTCCCATTTTTAGTTTAAATTGTCAGGACCACCATTCGTCCTTGAAACCTATCAAAGTTAAGGCACACACTCCATCACTAACTAAAGGTCATTCTGACAAAGTATTTTTGAGCACCCATTTCTCATACCACGCCCTAGTGTAGTCCCCAGCTTACCCACATCCGAGCAAAAGAATCGTCGGCCATTCAAGCACTCAGGCCACCATCGAGTCCCGCTCCATCTGACCAAGGAGCAAGTAAAAGTGAAACTGCACAAGACAACAGATGTAGACGTAATTGCAGTCACCACACCCCATCGCTCCTGCCCTTCGACCTTTTTTCATTGTTTTTTTTTTTTTTTTTGATGGCAACATTCCCAGTCTGTCCGAGAATGTGAATTTGTGAATTGGACACGGTCGGGAGTAGTTTTCACTTTTCGTTCCTTCCCTGCGTTTAACCCGACATTGGATGAAGCACAACTATTATCCAAATCAAGTGCGTTTTTCTTTTCTCTTTTTGGTTCGTTTCGTTTCACAAAGCCATTTGGAAAATATCCAATTTCGCAGAACGATTTCTATGTTCTGTCAAAACGGGAGTACCATCCCGGGTGAATTGTCGGGGCTTGTCCCCCAGTGACGGTAACAAATTGAATGTGAGAAATATCTCATGGATAATTTCACAAGCGTTGTCGCAGCAGCGTCTAGCGATGATTCATTTCACACAGAAAAACCAATTGAATCGTCGGAATGAATATGAAAGAAATCGAAACCGAAGTTTTCGGTTTTATAGTTCATTTGTCGAATTGACGAGTCTTGCCGTCGCAGAATGTGTCTCAGGGCATGAATAACATTCTGCCTGCAATCAGTGGTGAGTGGTGATTGCCGGCTTGGAACCGGTTTCAGCGGGAATCACGCTCAAAATGAGACGGTTTCTGCGGAGAGTGAATGTGATAAATCGTTGGGAACATTGCATAGTCAATGAGTTCATTAAAATGCCATTTCGGACAGTAAACGATTGTTAAAGCGCGGGTAATTTACGTTTGCTGTTGAGACGTAATTGATGCCATTGACGATTTATACTGATTGGCGTTATTTGAGTGATAGATTGTAAAGTCAGTGGTTCGGGCATATGTTCAGCAGGAGGATTGAATATGTTAATTGTGAATATTCGTCTCATTATAATTCCTTTGTTAGCTGGTGTGTGGGTCAGAGTGATGACAAAGAAGATTGTGACGAACAGATGTAATTGTAGATGGCGGATTGGGTCATCTTGCAAAAGATTGCGTTACTTGAATATGTTCATTCTCCTCTACAGGGAGAAACTGATAGGAGACAAATACGAGTATCGTGGCAACTGCTACAATGGTGTAGGGAATTTTGAAACTAGCACTTTTGTGCGCCACTGTCGTAGATGTTCAACTCATATTCTGTGTCAGTTATTTAAATGCAAATGAATTATGTCCACCGATCCGGTGGAGGACCTGAGAACTCTCCACTCATTTGTACATAACAAGTGAAAAAAGATCTGCGAACTCAGAAGCAGGGCTCATTAAACACATTCTTATTGTTTTGTTGTTTTATTGTCTCCACATACGCCTACAGTGGGATAGTTTAACGGAATGATCTCCTATCGCCCAGTGTCCTAATCGCATGGTAATGCGGTGGTTGTGTACAAAACATCGTACCCTTATTGAAGTTATGTTTCGTTTTTGTAAGCCGTGAAATATTTTTATTCATTAAGACTCCAACATTTGTCATTCAACAGTGATAGTGCTCACCAATAACACCAGTCACCTTAGCCATAGTATCTTCGAAAAAAAAAAATGGCGCCCCACACCAGTACTCCTCGAAAGTGAAACTAGAAATCCTCTCGAATTCGTGACAAATTTACCTTGTCAATTAAATAATTAGTCAGATCAAAATGTGAATGCTGTGGTGTTAGCTGCCACACAATAATATTGTTATGAATAGCTCCCTGCTACCATATAATGGAAACTGCCACTTGTCACCCTAAACCGAAGAGCCAGAGTCCCGTACAGACTGCAACTAATCAAGGAATGTCATGTCGAGTATTCCGAAGGATATCTTTTGTTTGTAATTGGTGGTACTCAGGCCATATCTTGATAATGCACCATTTTTCAGTCTGGCCCACCTGAGCTTAGCTATTTCATGGAAGTGCGTAGAGAGCCCTGTTTGTGTTGCACCTCCTCTGAATGCGAAGCTACTTCATTACTGTGACCTGCAACCGAGCTAATTGGACTTTTGAGTCGCCCTTCTAGTTACTCTAGCTCAGCTCGGCATTAGTGTACTGGCTTAGAGTCCCAAGTAAAGGAGGGAGTAGCTTTGATAACTGCTTGGCGATCTGTACAAATGGCAACTTCCTACCTTGGGTGTATGGTAAAGACAACGATACACTGGAATTGTCCGTCAGACTGTACGCTTGAGAAATATTCATAAATTCAACGGCCGCCCATCTTAGAGCCGTGTAGATTGCACTGCACCCCTGTCCACTATGCCATTCCGTTCTTGGTGATTAGAGGTTCGAAGTAGTTTTATAGGTTAAGTTTTGGGACCTGTAGATGATGAGATTTCTCGGTAATAAGTCTAAGATTGGGCCATGATACTCAGACTCTTATCCCGATGACGCTGAGTGTTGTAGTGTTGTAATATGTAAGTTCAAAGATAGAAGACGTAACATTACCGTCAGAGCGTCTGACGGAGTAGAGATGCCATTAGCCAGGGCTAAAGCCCTTCATTTTTTTGATAGCCATTTGCCAGGGTTAAAGCCCAAAATTGTTTCATTGTTTTTACACTACTATTTTAAACATTTTCTCTTAAACTCTCTCTTCAAACTTTTCCTTTTTTTAATTAAATGAATTATTTATGTGTAAAGTGCGGAAATGTTTTATTTCATGGAATAGACTACTGTTGTCCAAAATGTGTGTGTGGGCACGCTGCACTGTGGTTCAAAAGTGGAAATAAATCTCAAAAATGAAATTTGGAATATTGACTTATTGCATTTATTATTATTATACAGAGAAAAGGCCTATGCTTTTTCCAAAATTTTGACAAGTTATGTTAATGTATGTGCGAGATACAGAGCTCTTAAGTTACCCTTTCGTTTAGTTTGGAAATTCATGTTTTTTCTCGCGGTAACGCGTTGGAATGAAAAGTGTAATTTTTTTTTTGACTGTTTGTTCTAATCCAGTTTCTTTAATAAAATCTGTGTTATACAAGCTTGCAAAATAAAAAAATAAAAGTATTAAGTATTACGTGTTATAAATAATATTTTATTATTATTTTTCCATTCAGCTACAGTTTTAGTTCCACAAAGTTCCGAGTTTCGAACGAGTGGTTAAAAGTTTTAGAAGGCTACTGTATTCAGCTAACTATTCTATAAAGAGTGGTACCCTCCCTGGCCCACCAGGACACACAATTTTACAAATTTATTTCGGTGAATCGGTTTTTAAGAACATGGTTAAGTTATAATTTTTTGGCTTATAACAGTTGGGAAGAATGCAGCTAAGTCTTTATTTTGAGAATAGAGTGAACTCCCACTATGTCGAATCGTCACAGGATAATATTATTTGTTCGAGTTAGAAGGAGTTTGACTTAGAGAGAGGTTTTTGTGTGGAAAATTGATGGAAATTTGTATAAAATATAAAGAAAAAGTTCTACTTGGCGAGAGTTTCCACATAGCTAGAGTTTGACTTAGGCAGAGTCACTGTAAATCTTTCGTTTAGATAAAAAATAAATTAATTGACGGGGCTCCAAAATCCAAATATGACTCTTTCGAGTCACTGACAATGCTCAAAGAGTATTTCCTGTCTAGAAAAAGCTTTTCAACTACGCCGTTCGGAGTCGACATTAAACCACGCGTGAGAGAACAATAGCATGCACAACACGAGTGGTTGCTGAGAAGCTAGGCCCTGGCCCTCTACGGGCTAAAGCGCCACCCATATTATTATTATTAATAAAAGAAGCTTTTCTAGAGAGTGTTTTAATGTTTCCTGGACTGTAAAAAAAGGCTCCAAGGGCAGACCTAGTTTTTCGGAAGGCAGCTCTATGTTGTAAAAATCGTATCCTCCTACTGACCGCTTTGGATGCAAGAGCCTTTTAAGTGTAGCAACAGGTTGAAATAAGCTAATATGCCGAAAAATGGCAATTGGCTTATGATGAATACTAGTTCCACAAAATAATAAATATGTAAGTTTTGAACCCGTGGACCTGTCTTAATGTAATTTTAAACATATTGCAAGTGTCAAGCACTCTTTTCGTCATAGTAAGTAATCCCAGTGAACTACATCAACCATTTTTAAGTCACGAAAAGATCTTATGCCACATGCACTATGTCCACGTCCAAGGGTTCAAAAGTAACATATTTATTTTCGCTGCCACACAAAGATTAATGTAATTTTAAACATATTGCAAGTGTCAAGCACTCTTTTCGTTATAGTGAGTTATCCCAGTTAACAACATCAACTATTTTTAAGTCACGAAAAGATCTCATGCCACATGTACTATGTCCACGGGTTCAAAAGTAACATATTTATTTTCGCTGCCACACAAAGCGAATCACCGCTTCCGGCAATTTTGACAGGGCGGAAAGTAAGGGTGTCTTCATCTTCCTTGTGTTTTCTCTATTTTACTTTTCTGTCAGTAGTTGTCCGTCCGTGGTGTGCATTAGGTTACAAGGCTTTCTATCTCTCACTCGTTTCTCCTCTGACTCTCACTTCTATCTTTGCTAACCGGCATGATAATTCGGTGGTTGTGAACATAACACCGTACCCCCTTTGAAGTTATGTTTCGTTGTTTAAGCCGTGTATTGTTTTGATCCATTAAGACTCCAACATTTGTCATTAAACCGTCATAGTAATCACCAATAACAGCAGTAACATTCGCCATAGTATCTTCAATAAAAAAATGGCGCCCCATACAAGTCCTCAAAAGTGGAACTAAAAATCCTCTCGTATTCGTGACAAATTTACCTTGTCATATTCGCAGTTAAAAAAATAGCTGCCATTTTTGCCAAACTGCTGCCAATTTTGTTATGAATAGCTTTCTGGTACCATTTAATGAAAACTTTCACCTGTCACCCTAAACCGAAGAGCAAACCAGAACGGTATGGAACCTAAAAAGCACTCGGTATTCAAACCTAATTCCTTCAGGTTTCTTTTTGTTTTGAAACAGTCAGAGTCAGAATGGCCTGATAGTATTTGTTCTCCAAGCAAATGTTCTCAAAGCACCCCAAATCATCTCAACTGTTCTCAACTTCAGTCTCTCTCTTTAAGGGGAATGCAAAATCAGAAATTTAATTAATTTGTAATAATGCCCAGCTGCACATACTTTCGGTTTACTTTGGAATTTTAATGCATATCCCACAAAAGGAGATAATAAAATCGTTAATTGCGGGAGTAACACTTTCCACGTTTACGGCAGGTTTGATGGCATCTGCCTTTCGAACCGCGAAATGGAGGTTCCTTCGAGTTTTACGACGGAACTCCACGCGGTTTATGCAGAACAGGATTGAATAGTTTAATAAAAAGTTCAAGGTGAAGAATTTTAATTTCATAATGCCTGTTATTGCATCTGCCTCCTGCGTGATTCAATTGGGTGAGTCGATGACTGAGTCTACTTTGAGCTAAAAGGAAGGAGGTAATTTGATTTGCGAATGTCTATGGTTGGTGCCATGGTTTAGTCAGTAACGATGTCGACTGTTACAAATAAGGTTCATGGTTCGAACCCGTCAACAGCTCTACAAGCACTCTAAAGTCAAGCACAATGTTGAGTGAGTTTGGCTGTCCAGAAAAGCGTCTAAAATCTCTCCCCTCCGAGTCGGCATCAAACTCTATGTTTCCTTAGCACTCGGTTACTGTGGAGACTACACCTAAGTCCACCACGAAGACAGAACTTAAGCTCCTTGAATCATTCATCTCCAAGAACCCATCCAAATCCTACAAGACATTGACTGCTCCATAAATACATTCCCTTTCATAACATTCTCTATATTTCATAGCGTCGACGACCACAAAGTCCTCCGATCTCACAATAATTCAATTCAAGTCTTAACTCTCCCAACAGGACACTTCTGCCAAGCCACACGCCACCACTGCTGTCGTCATAGTTTCCTTTGGCCTCGACTGTCCGCATATTTCGCCCTCCTCCCTTCAGCTAAACTCCGATCACGTAGTGGCACTTTCTTAAATCATAACCCTGAGAAATCCTTGCTCGTCCGTGCATTTGAAGGAGCGGCAGCATTACAAATTCCGAGCATGTGATGTTTGCACATTTTTTCTCACACCCCCCGGCAGGTCACCCACACACTCGCGTGAGTCGTGGCAGAACAGCTACGTAAATGTGCTTTGACCTCAGTGCACAATGTAACGCAACCGTTGCTGCTTTCCATTTTCCAATTTGAAAATCTAATCTCGGAACATTTTAGGTGTAAACGCAAAAACGTCCATAAGCCGGTCGGATACTGTATCCTTGGGATGCGCAAAAAAAGGCTCATATCGAACAATCACAAGCATTGTGGGATTGCATCTTCTTCCGAGCGATTTTGTGTGTGCATGTGCAATCAGGCCTGTCAAAGATAGAACGCTTCAATAAGCCGGCGCCCAATGGGATGTGCATATGCCGTGATGTCGCAACAATAAATGCAAGCGACCAAGCGTGCATACAGAACGCCAGAGATTGCGGAGATTTGCAGGAAGCAGGAAGCAGGAAAGAAGGAAACAATTTCCCTCGTTCAGTATAAACTGTCGTTGATTGGTATGGCCCAGGGGTGGTTCACAATATTTCCATACATACGAGTGCATTTGCACAGAGAGGACGACCGAAATATGGACTGAATGGCATGCTAAATTGCTAAAGTGACAAAAGAAACAAATGTCGTGTGGTGTGGGCTAAGAAAGGACAGCTTTGGGATTCAGTTTGGATCGAATCATTACATGCTTCAGATTGCAAGTGGCAATTGACATCCTATTGTCGGATATTGGTGGTGAATGGGTACAGTCAAGGGCACAAGTTCCGTACATATTTTGAGAAAGTTAACTTTTTTTTTAAACTGAAAATTGTTTGCATTTAGTACTTAAATGATATACTTATTCTAGTCTTTTTTTTCTTTTTTTAATTGTTATTGTGCAGCGAAAGCGTCGGCCATATTTTCAAAAGCTTCCATAGTCATCATAATGGCTTCGGAAAACCTGAATATTCTCATCGCATTTAAATTGTCTTCCCTAAAGTTTCTTGCGGCGCACATAGGAGTATTTGCAACAAAAATCTGGACAAAAGCCGATTTTCAAAAAGTAAAATTGAAGCAACTGCTTTCTATAGCGGGCGGCAAATATACATATGTTAATATTATGCATTAGCTTTGTTTGTTGTAAAGTGTGTGCCGTGACAAAAACGAGTTCAAAGTCAGTTGATTTTTTTCTTCCATATTTTTTGTTAATCTTGGTTACTGAGAGAGTGATTGTGATTACTAACCTAAAATTTTGAAATAAGTAATAACAACGGGAAAATAATCTGCCATATTTTGATATTTTTCATGTTTTTTTAAGACTGTAAGTGTTTTGTTGCACTGTACCGTGTCATTTCACTTGATTTAAACTTGTATTGGAAAATTGACTATTCTTATAACCAATTTCAAAAGATCTGTTTCCGGTTTTTCACTTTTTTTATTTAAAATTTGTTTTTTAATTGTAGTTTTAAAATTGTGTGTGATAATTTCTATTATTTGTTAGTGAACTGTCTAAATATACCGTGAGTATTAAGTTTTTATGGAATAAGTCAAAATTAGGCGTTAAAAAGCATTAAACAAACAAAGGAAACTATAGCCATGCTTCTTCCAGAGGACAGAAATGCTGATAATGGTAGTCTTTCATCTCCTTACGAAATACATTAATTTGGTAAATGGTCATCAGAAGAATATAACGATTAATACATTAATTTCTTTTTCTTGAATTTATTTACATAAAACCCCATGAAAAATATCTGATAATTGTTTTACTTGCGAAAATAATCATTTCCAAACAAAAATAAATTGGTTTAATTAAAAACAAGTAATTTTGTCCAGGTTTTCGATACAAATACTCCTAGAGCGGCGTGTGAGTGATGTTAGTGTTTTCACAGCCAGCAGTAAGCAGAATACGCCGTAAATGAGATAAGGCGGTTTTCGCCCTACAATTCTCGTCAATTTAGATTCACAGCACATCTCTCCATTTAATACCCCATCATGTGAACAACTACTTCGTTTTTATGGTTCAATTTGTTTAAACGTGCCTTTGAGGCGATATTGTCGGTTGCTGTCAAAATGTCTTGAGGTTTTTTTTCTTGCAAAGGTTCTTTGTCTTGCACCAAACTATTTGGAAGGGTTACATTTAATTGAACTTTCTAGCTTACTATAACCCACGTTAATACCCATATAAAGTATTAAAAATTACTACAAGATGGTGCAACATCAGTATCGTAAATGGTACAGTGGAATGGGAATATTAGCTGTCGAGCGATGACGTCTTCTCTCAATGGGCACAATATGGTATAGCTTGATCTAAGTGTGACGCGCAAATGGCCACTTACCTGCCTCCCTACATAATCTAAAACTCAGCAAACAAGCTACATCTCTACGACCGTGGAGTTGTGGACATGTGCCTCGACCCCTTCTCAACTGAACCTTGCTGCCGGGGTTCGATTCCCACTTCGCCAAAATCAATTATCACGGCCTCAGCTCTGTCGAGTCACTGGCAATCCTCAAAGAGAAATAAACTGTCTAGAAGAACGCTTCTTAAAGCTCGGAGTCGACATAAAACTACAGACCCCTGAATGTGAGAGATCCCTGAACAATACCACGCACACGAATGTTTGCTTTATAAGCTAGGCCCTTGCTATCGACGGGCTGTAACGCCACACATATTATTATTGTACACCGTCAGATGCTAACTTAAGAACGGTGAATGGTGGATGATGAGTGTTGATCTGAATTTCGGTTATTATATCCAGTATCTTCGGTACTGTGAGCATATTATTTACTCTAGGCTTTCTTGGTCTAGGATAACATCGATGCAGATATCAGAAGGATTCCTTGCACCAGAAGTCGGGTTGAGAATTTTTTAGTTATTTACTTAATAGTTTACAAGAATAACTATATGAGATCACGTAATAAATGTACAAAGATTTTTATTTTTACAAAATATTTTGAAAACTGTTGTTTGACAGGTCTGTTTTTAAGAACCATTACTGAAGCTCAGAATTCACTGGGAAACCGAACGGATTGAACCGAAAATTTGAACTTGGTTTAATGTTCAGCTGAACTTGAGTTGTTCACTGTGAAACTGGGCAATGAATATAATCGTAGACGTATCCTTAATTTGGGTGGCTCGCCGTGGCGTAGTGGGTTAGTGCGTCGACTCCTACGCAGAGGGAGCTAGGTTCGATCCCCGAATTTACCACCTATCATAATTCACGGCTCCACCTCTTTCGAGTCACTGACAATTCTCAAAGAGTGATAACTGTCTAGAAAAAGCTTTTCAACTACGTCGTTCGGAGTCGGCATTAAACTGTAGGTCCCACGCACGCTTGAAAGAACAATATCACGCACAATACGAGTGGTTGCTGAGAAGCTAGACCCTGGCCCTCTACGGGCTGTAGCGCCACCCATATTATATTATATTATATCCTTAATTTGTCTATGATATAATACAATTTTTCGTAGAAAATAAACATACATTATGGCAGAGACGAATAAGCATTGGCAAACCCGAAGGAGAAGAGCTACAGCAAGACATTGGTGACTTATTACCGGCAGATTGATGATTGGGTGGCATGGTGGTCGAGAATCATGATTAGTAGCTAAGGCCTCAAAGGAAAAATATCACAAGCATATTTACAAGGAGATGATATACCCGTAATTCTTGCGATGGCAGCTGGGGTTTTCTTCGAATGAGATGGATGATAGTAAATTTCACTTTTTACGAACCATAAAGTCAAAAAACCGATCATCAACTGATGTATGCCTGTTCGAATGTGCACGAAAAAAATCCTTCACAGATATCAGGTTTGTTGGCTCAGTGGACTGGGGTGTTGCTCATGCCCATTTGGTTTAACGTGAGCCCTTCCCAGATGGAAAAGATGAGGGTGTTCGAGAGACGGTGTCTTAGGACCTGTCTCCGGTTGTATCGGCCACCTGAATCCGAGTACAGGAAGTACTATCGCAACGAGGTCTTGTACAACAGGGCTAACGTAAAAAGAGTGGACAATTTTATAATTTCACTAACGCGACGACACATTGCAAGGAGTATGATGTCTGACAACAGTCTGATATTCGGGGCTTATTACCCGAACTTAATGTATCATGAGAGAGTCCGCCACACCGGCATTATTCCACCTGAGGCTTTTCTCTACTTAGATTCGTTAAATCTGATTCAGGACATGAGTGGATGTCCTATAATCTTCCATGATGTACGCCGAACAGATGACAGGCGACTCCACTATGAATCGGATATCGCTCGCGAACACGAAAATCAACTCCGGTTCAGTAGAGCGATCCCCGCTCGAGACAGGAGTGAGAGAGTGCAAAGGAGCAGCACTTCTTTTGGTGGTTACACCAAAACCAGTCTCCGACATCGCCAGCGCCTGATCTGTTAGTCGGTCTGTTGGACAACAGCCCACTTACCTAGATTTAAGTTAGGTTAAGTTAGATTAAGAAAAACAAAAAAAAGGTGTACAAAGGCGTGTAGATTATATATGTCAAGCATATAAATAGCGTACACGCCCTTGTACACACGTCTGCAATGTCACGAACATAGTGCAAGGTAGTTTAAGTTTTATTAGGGTTAGGGTTTAGTTAGAGCTTAGGTATAGTTAGTTTTAAGAAAATTTAAAAAAAAATGTTAAGAGCTCCATGTTTTTTCTAAGTTTTCTTGGCCAGTAAGCACAAACAATAAATATTGTCCATATGGACCGCAAAAAAACAGATATTAGTAGTAGATGCCGAAAGGCAAATAGATAAGTAAGTTTAGATTATTTTAGAGCAACCGTAGGATAGATTTTAAGAACATGAATTGTTTAGATATTAAGATAGATTTATTCATTTTTGTCTAGTTTTAAGAATCATAAATTAAAAATAAAAAATTAATTTTAAATGTAAAAAAGTGTATTGCTCATGTTATTTTACTTTCTGTGTTCAAAACTGGTTTGAGCTACTCTTTTTTTTATTTGCAATACCACTTTTGTTTTGTATGAATAAACAATGCATATTCTATTTTCGGAAGTATTATATTTGTAATGAAAATTATAATTTATAAAATAAATATTATGTAAGAAAATCGATTTCGTAAACGCATATGACGTTCTTCCTATCGTACGACAGGCTTTTCTATTAGATTGTAAATAAGGAACAATGTTCCTTAGATCGAAACATCATTGCCGCCTGAAGCATAGGGGCTGATATAGGGTCCGGTAATCGTGAAGCCCCACAAGTGCAGGGTTCAAGTTGTAAGGACTCTTGCTACATATGAAGTGCCGCAGAGACATGACGCATTAAAACAATGCCCTTTGCACAGGCACAGGCACTTCTTAAGATTGAGCTTATGGATGAGATTCATACTTAAAACCAGGGTTCTAATAATAATTCAATTTGAAAATTCTGCGATCAAAAACATGCCGCTCATTTGTAAGCACAGTCCTTTCTGAAAACCCGCCTTCTGAAAATAACGATAAATTCGTAGGTTATTAGCCCCTCAAGCAGTAATAAATTGTTAGTCCGCCTGTAGTCTCCTTCTCAGTCCACTCGTCATCCAATTATTTCCACACAACCCGCCATCGCCTCAAGATGGCACCAATCTCCTCACGAATTTATTACTTTAGCCATTTCTTGCCATAAATTACGGTTTGAATGACCAAAGTCTGCAACAACCCCTCCATTCGTGGACGAGTCCCGGTCGTTCGTTTTGCTTTAACAACTTTGGGTCTGGTTCCCGAACCGAATTCATCAGGCGGCCAGACCGGTAAATACTGCAATCATTTGTTTTTAATAGTTTAATGAACTCCGAATCCAATCTCCGGCACGAACGCTATTAAAGCCCGATCTTAAATCCTGCCGCTCACCACGCTGCGGACCTTCTCCAGTTCCCCACGGATTCACCGCCCGAAAGACGTTGAGGTTAAGGTTTTATTCCCTCACATTCTGTGGCAGGCGGCTCTATTATATTATGCCGTTCCCGGTGTTTTTGGGGAACAATCTTTCAACCCGAACACCCCTTTGACAGACATAATAAACTGTTCGTCCATGTAAATCAAGTAAATCACTACCGGCAAAGCCAGACTATCCTCGGGGTGACTTGCCTCCATCCCCGTCCTCACTTTCCAGCTAACAAGTCAACTCGCCTGCAGCCAAAGGGGAGAGGGTCGATGTGGCCCACCAGATACTACGTGTACTCACAGGCATTCCCCTGACGTTTGATGCCTCAAATTTAAGGCCCCAAAAATTTAAGCTCCACCGTAAGGTGTGGAATTTTCTGCTCTAATTTCACTCGACGTTTGTTTGGTTTGTTGTTTTCTGCTCTACGCCCCCGGGTCGTGAGCGACCGTGTGTGTGTGTGTGTGCTGGGGGGCGGAATGGTTTCGGCACATAAGCAGCGTGTTCCCTTTGTTGTCAGTGCTACGCCGCACTCTGATAGATACCCTCACTGACGCGCAGTAGTTATCAGCGAGCGTATAGGGAAATCAATTATGCTAATGGACTTCCTAAACAAAGTACGTTTTATGCTTGTATACTCTTCGGTTTCTTGATTCCCCAGCAAAAAGCCGGCGGAGGGCCGGGAAGTCGATGGCTGGGCGGAAAAGAAAACATTACAACAACCAACAGCGGGCTTCATTGTTCTTGCGGTTCTGCGTTCAAAGCAAGAAGCAAACAACGATTACCATCGCCAGAATGGGACCACTGTTTTTCAGCACAACTCGGTGGAGGCCCGCCACGACTCAAGCTAGGGATATTTTGACGCATTGCGGTTTCGGAACCGCTGTCTTTCAAGAAGCCACTACTTTGATTAAGAACACTCCGCCGAGGGGTCGGGGAAACTACTCTCGTTTGTATTCGTTAACTAAGGAATTAGATTAGCCCGCCCGAGTGTGGGGCGTGTGCCGCTGGGTGGAAGGACTGCGTTCCAAATGCGTCCATATGTGATCGGAGGATAAACGCTGAGTAATGGATTGGATTCTGAGTGAGAGGCGATATGACGATTGTGTCCGATTGATATTCAAAGGAAGATTTATTCGTTAGGCTCCGGATGGCCAAGGACGAGATGTGGCGATATGGACTGAATTTGGAATTCGAATGAGAATGAATGTTGCAAGAGAGGCGAGAGACTGCGAAGGCAAGAGGCAAGAGATTCCGTATATCTCATCTCATGTGATTTAGTTCAGATAACATCAACTCGTGAAGGACACTTTTGAAGTTTCTTTTTGAAACCATGCGCGCTAAATTTTATGTACAGTGCAAAGTTTTGTAGCAGAATAGGGGCTCTTTGCTCCTCCACATGGAGCTTGGATGATGAAATGTACTGATGGCTTATCTTGATTTGTGTGTTCCAAATCCAATGAGTAACTATTGTTACAGAAGTTGGATAAATTATTTTTCACATGAATGATTTTTTTGGGTGCTCGATCCTTTGTTGAGTGTAGCGATACAATCAACGAAAGATGACACAACATTGTAAACAGTGGAGAATGGTGCCAGTGATCAAACTTTGCAGACGGTGCCAAAACGGAGAAAACTTCAAAGAGACAATAAATGTATCCCAAAATTATCATCAAATTTGGGATAAAAGCAGTTTTTGGAGGACTGTACCATGTGCTTGTAGGAAACCTCCACTTGCCTGGATTTGTAAATGTCGTTAGCGTTGTACTGAAATTATCGTATTTGTGATCGAACTGAAAGCAGAATAGAGGCACTACGAAAGGCATTCGAGGCCGGAGCAATGATGAAAGACACAAGTAAAATTATCGAACATAGCAAAAGACTGGGCGGCTCAAGCATTCATTTCTAAAAAGAAGAAGCAAGCATACCCAATGGCATCTTCGCGTAGTGTGAAAAAAAATTCCAAAACGACGAGCTAAATTTTTGGTGGATGTAAGCATACACTCTACAACGAACAGCAAACGCATGAGCATACTCAACGAGTACTGTAGCAAAATGTATGTACTCGTTACTTAGTAACGAACATTTAATAAAGTACCATTTGACGAAACGTTTCTTCTCAGTGAATATCGTTACTATTATGGTATCGTTACTTTATATTTTCTTCTTCTATAGACAACCGACATCGGATATCGTATAGCATGTTATTCTCGTATAGACCCACAAGAGAAACATACCATACATAAACACCACGGAGAGGGTATGCCATTTAAACATACCGATGCGTGAAGCGGCAAAATTAAATAGCAATCTGCCATACCACATCACGCATCTGTACCCTGGAGCGTGTTTATGTTATCGGTATGTCTCTATTGGGTCGCCGTGGCGTAGTGGGTAAGTGCGTCGACTCCTACGCAGAGGCTGCCAGGTTCGATACCCGAATTTACCACCTATCATAATTCACGGCTCCACCTCTTTCGAGTCACTAACAATGCTCAAAGAGTACTCCTGTCTAGAAAAAGCTTCTCAAATTCGCCGTTCGGAGTCGGCATTAAACTGTAGGTCCCTTCCACTCGTGAAAGAACAATAGCACGCACAACACACGTGGTTGCTGAGAAGCTAGGCCCAGGTAAACCTCGGACTGTCGCGCCACCCGTATTATTATATTATGTCTCTATTGAATGCGAGGAGCGTATTTAGATTGCTATGTGTGGAATGAGATGGTATGTGTCTAGTATTCTCGTTTAGATATCTTCGAGAGGGTACAGTGTTGAATCATAAATTAATATTAAAATATCGAGTATTCAGATAAAAAGTAACAAATACGTACGAGTAATAAATTTGTCGTTACTTTTACAGCCCTTAACTCAACGTCAATCTCATGTGAAAGGGGACATTTTCATACCAGAAGTGCTGTCGACGGGACACTTTCGAAGGTCACGACCATTTCGTTTTCCAATATCCAGAAGGTAATTACTTGTGCCTACGATTTCATATACATACTTAATGTACGTAAAATTAGCATGTGCGAAAAATATTACGCGGAAATGTAATCGCTGATTCAAGTGATCCTATATACACGTGCATTTTTGCTTACAAATTTTTGCAAATAAAAAGGAACGAATCGGGTTATCAATACCAGCAGATAAGTCAAAAGCTTGAAGAAATGTTCTAGTTACCATGCTTCTAGCTCTCCCACTTTCAGGAAATACCGTAGTCGGGAAGACAAAGGTGAGCTTACTCATTATTTTGTATCCAAAATCTATTGAAAAACCATAATAATGTTCACAATTGTGACTGTCGAATCTCTCCATCCATCTACATTTCCTTGGAGCAATACAAAGCTACAGACAGTGGATAGTTTCGATTTCCCATCTCACCAGAAACATAGTAATCTGGCAGACACAAGTTAAACATTTCCATTCGCTCGTAATCTCATTGAGAGTTATACACCACAATTTTAACACCCTGGCCTTAATGTGGACTGCACCTTCAACATAAATGACAATAAACTTGGTATCCTTCGAACACTATGACCAAAACCCCGTTACATTGTTCTAGCGTCTAAATCTTTTCAGTCGTGGAACAGCAAGGCAATTATGTTGTCGATATCATCAGCCACCTATTTTTTCCATGAGCATGTCGTTCATGTCGAAGTTCGTCGTTTGTTGAAAAAAAAAGTATCGTGATTTAATCCGATGACGGATCTCCAGGCCTTCAGTATGATATACCGTATTCCGCTGTGCTCAGACTAGTACTAGCAGCTGAGGATGTGGAACGTAATGGTCTTAGAAATTTGAAATCACGTAGTTATGATTTATTTGTGTACTCAAATACGTCCAATAATTGAATGGCAAGGTTACAAATGATAGTTCCTACTAGTTGGAGATGGTGAAATCCGTGAAACTCAAAGGGACACCGAGTTTTTGAGGAATATTTAAAAATTATGAAAGTCTCATGCTCAAACTGAAAATCAACTTGTTGAAACATATTTTCAAAGAAAACTAAAGTGGCCTACAAAAAAAAAACACATGCGCGCATTTTTGTCAGTGCAATGAAGAGGGTCCTGTGTTAAGACTAGTCCGCACACTTTCATCATCGATTTCCGGTCGTTGACAGTACTGAGAAGGAACTGTGGTACATTGAGATACAGCCGTAACTCAAAGAAAAAAACATCACCACCATTATCATATTTTGACACCCATGAACCACTAAAGAGGTCGCGGGGGTTCAAGCACGCACGACAGATCTCCAGGCAACTCCAGCCTGAAGAAAAAAAAATGTTTTGACAAAACCCTAAAAGAAAGGTCAATTAATACTCAATAAATGTTTGTCACAAAATAAAATAAAATAAAATTATTTTGCACAAGTTGGAGATTTTGCTGCTGTTAGTATTTAGTGGGAATTCAAAATAAATGCTGAGATACGAGTGTATCCCAAATAGCATTCCAGGGTTAAGTTACTGGAAGTTATCCTTGAAACAAGGAAATGCTTTTTTTTTGTTTTATTAAAGGCATACATAACATACGAGTGAATTTACACTGAAATTTTCAGTGTATTTTGTTGCAAAGCTCAAAACTTCCCCGTGCTTTAACAAACCGTACGTCCTTAGAAGCAGGGTCTCCTTTACCCCTTCACTCATAATGCATTTTAGGGAATCACCATTCCCATTTGAAATGATCATTACCCTCTTCAAAAATGCAAATTCATCAATCATAGCCAACATCCCCTTATTCTTCAGGAGAGCAATTCGAACTGCCAGCAATGCACTTAATGTATAAAGTTTGTGAAAAAATATCCATATCGTACAGACCGACGACCAAGTTCACTTTAGGTTTTTAAGTAAAAATTTGGCTATGTGATTTTCCAACGTTAAATATGGAAATTAAATAAAACTCTTAAGAATAAATATATAAAGAAAACCTTGCAATGTCTATCATCAAAGTTTGGTCTTATTAAATTAAAGTCGAACTTCGACAACTCGAACCACCACTTTCCATGAATAAAAATCCGAGTTATCAAGTAAGATACAAAATTGATTTGAATATTTATTTATCTGCGAGATACCACATAAAACTTAGTGGAGCATAATTATAATTTAAAATAATCTGTTGCACATGACTGAAGAACGGTGTTTTTTATTTTCTTTTAAAAAAAGATTTCAATGGAATTCAAACCATTGTAGGCAGAATCATTTGTTGTTTCATGAGTCTTATAAAATAAACGTAAAATGAGGAATGAATGAAATAAAATGAAAATGAAAAAAAAAATAAAATGTAAATAAATGAAATAAATACTCGTTTGAAGGTGGTTTGAATTAAATCATCCTCAATTATCCAGTCTTTCTTTCGCTGTCAACGTTATTGTCGAGCTGAGAGGATTCGTATACATATCCAAATATCTTTATCTAAGGGAAACTCCTAAGTAACAATATCGCCATCCACCTGCAAAAGATCATCATACATAACACCTTGTATATTTCTAGTACATTTTCAAGCTTCAAATTCCATCCTCAGTTGAATTTCTCCCTCATTTCTTTCGTTTGAAAATCATAGGACTTTTATCCTCTTGCCACTCTCAGAATATTCACCAAACGAACGATTTCGTTTATACTAGGTCAACGGAACATACAAAAGCTGTGCCCCGAAAACGATTCCCTGTAGAACGATCTTGTGGAGAAGAATTTGGGAATTTGCCTTTAGACTTCGTCTTATGCAAGGTGACGCCAAGAAATCTGATCGAGTTATCAAGATATTCGAGTCATCGAAGTCAAATTACATGCAAATTTAGTCTTGGGGCTGTTGCCAATCCATTTCATTCGAGTTATCGAAGTTCCGTGGTTACAAAACCGTGGGCACAAAAAAAAACTAAAAAAAAGAAGTACGATGTTCCTTAAAAGTCTCCTTGAACATCAGTATCATATTATATTTTCGTTATATAGAGCTTTTAAATAAAATTTAATTCGATTTGTTGTTCTTCGAAGTGACGTCGGTCAACAAAGCATAAAACATTCATTTGCAATAAATTAATAAACAAAAAGAAAGTTAGCGAATATGAGTTGGTTTTCAGATTTAAATTTACGTAGGATGTGTCTACCATCCGGTGGCAGTTCTTTGTGTTTTCAATAAAATTGAGCTCGTCCGATATTTGCATAAACATCGTACACGTGTTTAAAAAAAAGCATGACACGTGTAAGTCAACAGCATTTAAATCAATAAAACTCCGAGACCATTTCATGTAGAGATCGTATCATAATTTCCGATCCGTATGAATTCACATAAATGCTACTTCCCAGAACCCGAACGGGAGAGCCCAATCGGAAGCGCTGTTCCCACAGTTTTTGTTTACATCACAGAGGGACTTCTCGGAATCGGTTGATAACTAATAATGGATCGGATGGAGTAGTTATGAATTTCAATTTGAGGAAGTAATTAAAATTTACCCTTTTTTGTGGTTTTAAAAACATAACATATAAATTTACTTTTTTTTTATCTCATATTACAATAAAGGAAAAGCATGGACGAACGCAGAGAATAACTGCAGAAGCGATGTATTATTTTTCAGGAACCACTACGAGTGCCAGTTAATGAATGTCATCATCGGCTTCCGGTGCACAAGTTAATTCCGGAAAACCATGGTGAACCATACTGAAATACGGTACAGAGGTGCAGAGGGAGATAGTCAGTCGTTGTGACTAACTTTGACTCATCATGAGAAGGTACACACAACTTTCAATTTAGTTGAATGAAAGTTGATATTCGTTTTATTTTATACCAGCATTTCAACTAGAACTCTTTTTACAAGAGCAAAATGGGGATGGACGTGATTTTATTTTAAAGTTTATATTAACACTAATATAAAATAATTTAATATGGGTGGTGCTACAGTCCGAGGTTCTATTATTCTTTGACGGGCGGAGAGGGCGTACAGCTTACTAGTAATTTTTCCGAAAGTCGAAGTTTGAGAAGCATTGTCAGTGAGAGTTGGGGTTGTCGATTTATGAAAGTTTCTTGTTTCGGAAATTTAACCCAGAGATCCAGTGAATGAGTCGATGCAGTGTGGTCGCTGATCTAATCCTTTTGTAACTGTACAACTGTAAAAAAAACAACAAAAAACAAAAAAAAAACCAACAAAACAAAAAACAAAAATACTATATAAGAAAAAGGTGTACAAAGGCGTTTAGATTATATATGTCAAGCATGTAAATAACGTACACGCCCTTGTACACACGTCCGCAAGGTACGGACATAGTGTAGGGTAGTTGAAGTTTATTAGGGTTAGGGTTTAGCGTTAGGGATTAGGTTTAGTTAGTTTTAAGAAAATTTAAAAAAATGTTTAGAGCTCTAATTTTTTCCTAAGTTTTCTTGGCCAGTAAGCACAAACAATAAATATTGTCCATATGGACCGCAAAAAAACAGGTATTAGTAGTAAGTAATTTGAGATTATTTTAGAGCATCTGCGAAGGGTCAGTAGGATAGATTTTAAGAACATGAATTGTTTAGATAATAAGATAGATTTAATCATTTTTGTCTAGTTTTAAGAATCATTAATTAAGAAATAGAAATGAATTTTAAAGTCTAAAGCAACTGTTATACTATGCTTTGAAATGTCATTATAATTGTTATACAATTTTCCCATATCGTTTTTTTGCATATAACACTTATAGGACTTCTTTCTCGGTCGTCGTAGAGTTAAGAATCGTTCAATAAAGTTAATAGTTTGATTTAACAGAACATAATTCGCGTATTTATTTAGATCGTAGTCTCTAGCATTTTATATCTGGTGGATCGGCATTAAATTATACACAGTGTTTAATTTAATTGCAAGCCTTATAGCAACCTTTTAAAAAAGGAGGAAATGAACATTGAATTCTGAGCTTGATAAGTGCAGTCACGAATCCCTTTGAATGGCAATTCGTTTGTTGAGCTAATTCTTGCTGAGAGACTGCTAACTTCGATCACCAGTAACGTGTCATTTTGTTGGGTAAAGTTTGTTTGTTGGTTGAGGCCTATTACCATCTACGAATATATCACCATCGGATAAGGACTTGAATGAAGAAGAATTTACTGAGATTATGTCTCGTGATAATATGAATAAGAAAGTATAAATGCTTGGATGTATGTGGAGCACTACCACCTCAAGGCTTGTGCTCATGTTGATAAAAATTCGGACTTTGACCTCACAAGCACGACAGATCCCAGCGCCCTTTTTTTTGTTTTAAAAAAAATCATCTCCGCCGATCGTGTTATGCGCAAGGTACTGTTCTGAAAACTCCAAAAGGTTGGAGTGAATTTCGAAAAAATTCAGACATTCCAAACTGCTCTTTCAGCGATACTCATAACTAACTTAATTCTATATGAAGACCAAGCTGGACGACTATCGAGATTTAAAAAAAAAAATTGACAATAAACTTCCGATGTGTACAAAATATCGACATCGTCTCAGGTTTCCAGCATGGTGATATAAACGCTGGTCTTAATATTTCTCTCTCAGTCTGAACTCAGTTCAGTGGAAGGGAGATGAACTGAGGACCAAATAACGAGCTCCCACCTTAGGTAGTAGAGTCCATAAATTCACCATCGAATAAAATTGTGATTTCCGTCAAAGAATCGTTATCAACTACCAAAATTGTGACTGCACCTTCGATATTTTCAATCCACTTGTGCATTATCCGGCTCGAAGGACCAACTTTTTGACAGATAAAGCATTTGTTGTGCTAATTCGGTATACAAAATCGAGAGGAGAGCATCAAGCGAGACGGTTATCACAAATAGATCAGGTTTTTAGGTCCTTCGAGCCGGATTGTAAGTAAGTATCTAGGACATGTCGAAGATATAGCCGTGGTTGTGCGTAATGTTCGAAAGAAAAAATGAGTGTTCGTAAGAAAGTGGAGAACGAGAATTATCAGTAATTTTTAATGTTTCGAAAAGAGAAGCAACAGACAGAGCAACAGATCTGATCGCGAATGCAATACAGAGGTCTAAGAGGATCTAGATGACTGCTTGCGCGTGTTCGAAAGCACCATAATGAACAGTATTAAATTGCTCCACCATCTCACACATAACAAATTGATTGGCACTCTTTTTAACCCAAGAATAAACGAACGGATTAAGGTTTCCCATTATCAACCAAGTGTTACTCATGCTGTAAGTACCCAGCTTCTATAAGGATTAAGTTCCCCTAAGTGCCTGGTGTAATTAATCTCATATCAGTTACCCCAACCACTCCTCTGGGTAACTTTCCATTTCAAGTATTTAATTAGGTAGCGCTTAATAGACCCCTTCCTGTGGAAAAGCACACAACTAAATAAATAAAGTTAAAATCTCCCCCGATGAGCGGCACAGAGGAAGGAGGTGCAGAAAAAAATACTTTCGCAGATAAAATTTCCACAAACAGCCACCGGTGACGTGCAAATATTCCATTCCATTTTCCGCATTGCATTGTGAAACTTCTCCTGCAACTGGGACAACGATTATTGCATTTGTGTGGTGGGAACCGAGCAGAACAAAATAAATAAAGGAGAAAACGCAGAAGGCGATAAGTCCTCACGCGAGGCAAAGACAAACCTCACCAACCTGACCGATAAAAAGGACAAGCCAAGTGAAAGTTTTGCCGCAACATAAATAGGTTTTTCCTTTTTTCCGCAGCTCAAATGAGTTATTTCATTTCTCTCAGTCTCTGTGTTGTGGCGAACTGCTTTGGGACTTCTTTTTTTTTTTGTGCTAAGCAAACACCAATTAGTCACCCATTTTTCTGAACATAATCGAAATTGTAATTTGCTGGGGATGTGTGTGAAAGATACGAGTACCTGTGGTTGTGTTCACATGACGTACACTGAAGGGCAGTCGTCAATGGTGTCACAGCAAACAGAGGTAGATAAGGTTAGGGGTGAGGACGTGAGGACAAGAGGGTTTTTTTTTTTAGGTTAAGTGTTGAGAGCTACTCAAGTTGATGATGAAGTTTTCGGATTAATGTCAGGCAGTATGAAGATTTCGTTGAGAGGGGTCTCAAATCTGTTTATATGTCAGTCAGGCTAATGTGGTTGGATGAGAGACTGTCATCTGGTTGAGAGCGCATGTCGCAGGGAAAAGTGTAGTCGAGAGTTTGGACGAAAACATGCATCTTGTGATGTGTGCACGAGTAACGATATTTTCAAGATCAAACAAGGATTTGGACAAGGCGACGCGATGTCAGGCGTATATCTCACCATCGTCCTTGAGAAGATCGTGGAGAACTCACTAATCAACGCAAGAAGCACGATCTTCCAAAAGTCACCGCATGACATCCAGCTGATTAGTCGAACACAGCGAACAAACAATGTTCTAGAATTCATTCTGTTCAACGAAGTATAAGCTAATTTCAAAGATACGCAAACACCATCATCGACTTCAGCAAAGCGTCACCATGGGCAGATTTAGCGCGGAAATAGCCAAGAACTTAGTTTAGCTTGGCTCCCAAGTAAAACGTGCAAGCAATTATACTACCGAGATTAAACGTAGAATGACACTTGCTATAGACTCAAGAGGCAACTGAGTAGTTGAAGCATTATCTCGAAGGATCAAACTGACTCCAGAATCAAGCGGCCGCATGGAAAGTCTCAAGAGTCCTTGTTCATATCATAGTAAGTTATGCGTTCAAACTTTTCGGGCGGTCCTGTCTGGTTTGATGGCGTTTGGATAGGAAGGTTAAACAACGAACTGTGTGAGAGACATAGAGTCAGTCGTGTTCGGTTCCAACACTTAAACGACTAGGCCATGTACGAAACTGGTAAACCTGAAGAGTCTCTCCTCGCTAATGGGACAATGTAATAGCGGACGCCAATAATACGGATTCGGAAACGGGACCTCAACCAAAGAGACGTGCGTATTTGGAGGCAGCCGGCTAAAAATTGTGCCAGCTATAGCGTCTATTGTTGGTTGAGAGCCAGGTTCATCCCAGACCGTAGCCCCATCTGGAGAATGAGTTGTGCCACCGTCTTGATGGTTCTGATTTGGTTCATAGAGCTGGCTGCCGGATTTCATGAATTGATTTCAGTTAATCTTTGGTCCACTGGTGGAGAATTTAGGATGCAAGGAAGTCGACTTGTCATGATTCCCTGACTTTATGTGCTTTAATCATTGAAAAAGTGGACTTTTAGTGTCAAAGAGTCATCGAAGTCGGTAGGTATACAGCGCCAATGAGCGATAATTCCTGCTTTCTGTCCCATCATTAACCACGACTCCTAGGCAATTTGTGATGGGACCTAGTTTCCTGCTTTGAGTTTGTTGTGTTCAGCTGAGCCACATCATCCATTACATGTCATTTGGTCGCTGTTCTGGGTGGCAGTAGCTTGCAAATGGTGTGGGAGTCTTTATAAAATGTTTTCCATCGAAGAGGTCGTAGGATAAGACTTTATCCTTCCATGTGTCTCTGTCTCTCATCCGACAGTCAACTCAAATTTCTCCCTTCCAATACTCAAGGTCCAAGCCCATAGAATCCGTTCTATCAACTAATTGGCAGCTCAAAAGCCCGAATGAGTGGGACAGAGACAGCAAATGCAGCCCACACGTGGAATCCAGGACCACGGATGGAATTGGTCAACTTTTACATTTTTTGCCATTGGCAGATATTTTTTTTACGTGGAAATTCACAATTACTTGTGCTCCTTATGTGATTACTTTTACGATATTTTATGAATGAAATTATACGTTTTTTTTTGATTAAAATTGTTGAATAATTCCTAATAATACAGGGAATTTAAATTTTCTGTATAAGTAAGGACATAGGTCATTTCCAATCCGACAGCTATGATTCTTGTAGACTCCAAACCCAACGTACGCAAAGAATTCTATGGGTTTGTGCCTTTATTCTTAACTATTTGATGCAATAGATGCTACACAATATAAAGTCTAGGCGAAGGCTTATTTCGGACTTGTCGTTGTTACTAAACAGATCTTATGGACGATGCCTTTATTTATATTATTTATTTCTTGCAAAAAAATAAGTACAATTAATTAGATCGAGAGAATATACTTCACTCCAACTTAGCCATGTCCTCACCGTCTATAATATTCTACAGTTGTCAAAAATAACTTAGACTGAAGAATTCTGAACTGTTTGGAAGATAACTGATAACGCTTACCATAAGGTGTTGCAGGCTCTACTCTATCATGCGGAACATTTTTTCCAGAATAATGATGAGACCTTAAATGGCGCCCAACGCAAGACGAACAAGGTGCAATGATCTTAACACTGCATATCTCCTCTTTGAAATTGATTATTTTTGTCTCCTGAAAGCACGTCCATAACCAATGGAAGCCTGTTCCAAGGCATGTCCTGTAACTAAAGTATTTTCGTGATCACTTGTGGAATTTCCCTATTTACTCACTCTTTTCATAACAACAAACTTCACAACAAACCCACAATATCCCTCCCTTCGAATAGAGATAATTTTCCTAGGGGATAGCACACGTATTTTCCAATATTCGATTACGTATTCGATAAGAGTCAGATAATGGAACGATAATAAATGTTGTTAGCCACCAAGGCAATTCGTAATTAATGAGTGACGCAATCGATGAAATAATGCCACATTTTGACAAGAGTGTACAATTTTGGCTTCCATTAGACATGTTTTGATGACATGCCCGTCCACTTGTTGGAAAGGTCAATAAATCATAGACAACAACAGAGATAGGAGACAGCATAGAGTTGATTCCCATGTAGAACTAAACAATGCCTGTGTGTATAAGACCTTGTTTCGCCAAAGATATGGGCGATTGCATTTGTGAATGTACATACACGCGGAAAGTTTTAATTAATGCATTCCTTTCTGTCCCTGCATACTATGGTGCGACAGCAAACGGCGAGATATTTTCCTGGCAGTTATCTTTTCCTCTTTCCGCTCGTGGATCGATAAAAATAGTTTGCCCATCGCGCATACTCTCAAAGAGATAAACGTCATTAAGAAGGATATCATTTTCTTTGTTGTTTGTTCGGTTATTATTTTTTTTTTAACAACGACACGTTATGAGTCTTCAGGTACTTTGAGAAAAGAGATGTGGAAGAATAAAAACGATTTTTGCTTTTGCAGATGTTAGGACTTTTTGGTGTACGTACTGAACTTTCTGGTCTGGTTATTATCTCATACTAACGTCAATTCATGAAAACTTCACTAGTTAATAGGATTTTTAGAGGATTTTTAAAGAGCTCGTATAAAAGCATCCTTAAAAAGGAAAATATCTCCATTCTCAGTGCCAATACAGTAAGATTCCTCTTCACGAACGCCCCTTAATAAGGGACACCTCTACTTACGGACAGTTCGACATGGTGCCGACTTGAATGTATCCGCGTACAGAAATGAAGTATTACAGAGATAGCCGAGTTCACAGCTGATTGCCCCCTAGTCCATTGATGAGTGCCTTTTTGACAGATATTCCCGACGGTTATTCACGAAATAACGTAAATGCTGTCCTCTGATTGGTCCATTTGGTTATAAAAAACAGTTGTCAACAAAGAGAGGTAGAAGTCGGTTATCTCTGTAATATCTCATTTCTGCCCGTGTACTTCATCAATGGAGCTAACTCTTGTTTTTAGTTGAAATTTTTTCGTAGAAGATTGTGACCAAAAGGGAGTTATGGAGTAGTTTCTAAAATGTTGTAAAAAGCGAACCGAATCTACTCCTTTTGGAGTAAAGTCCAAATACTTCTCTTCAACCGCACGATCATTTACCCATCGCTCTTCAGACGAAAAGACCAAAAAAAGATTAATGAAATCGAGCAAGTACCGTCTCCATTTATAGCGTAACTAATGGAAACAGAGATTCATTTTTACATACACTGTTGAACAAAAATATTCGGCATCTGGTTCATATGCGGCTTCAAAGGTAATCCAAAATCAATAAAATCCAAAATCAATAGGCGTGTTTTTTTGAGATACTCAGAAAGCTGTGTAGGAAAATTTCAACACAAAGCAACAACAACGCCTACTGAAACTTTTACTGGAAGATAATTCTGCCTGAAGCCTTTACTCAAGGGTGTGCGTTGAACAATCTCAAACATAGGTGGCATTTCAGATACTACAACTACAAATATTCTTAAAGATACAGCAGAATTTTCGGCATTGGTGTTATAAGTCTGGACATAGGATACCGTATTCCGATCTGCAATCTATCCTTTGCTTAATATACAAACGTATCCAGCCATATTTGTACAACATTGTACGTCTGGTAAAATTTTTACGGAGGTAAAGCAAAGTCACGAACCAGCTTTTGACAGAAAAAAGTAAACCTGGGGCCTATTTCACAGATCATACATCACATACATTTCATACAACATACAAAACTGTCATACATCATACATATCATATAGTTTTCTGTTTCACAGATTCCACTGAAAGTTGTTTGACGCATAGCATTCCTTGCTCCTGCATGTCTAATTTAAAAACAAACATGAAAAATCATTCATTATTCCCAAAAATGCTTATTTTTGTGCATTTTCACATTTGAAAACTAATTCTTGTAGTGGCTAGAGCAGTTTTAAGTGCTGTATGAAAGGTATGTTCAAATTTGAAAGAAACTGCTGTATGATGAGTATGATATGAAAACAGAATCACACAACTTTCCCATATTTCTAGAGTAAATACATGTTGTATTTCGCCGGCTCATACAACAAATCTGAGAAACAGAAATCATACAGCAGAGATGGATGTTCTGTGAAATAGGCCCCTGAGTAAGGAATGTTTTTTTGAGATTTGACTTACTGTGCTGTTTCTACATTTAAAAAAAAACACTCCTAGTAAAGCATCCCAACCAATTTATTATTTAATTAATATCTTTATTCATTTAAAGCAATGATTTGCTTACATTAAGTCTATTTTAGCCAGTTTTCACAATCGAAATGAAAAAAGATAAAAATAACAAAACTTTCCAACTCCAATTTTTAATGAACAAAATGATTCTTCATTAACTTAAAAAACTCAATGTGTCTTTAATGTGTGTAGTCGGTTGTAAGTATCTGTAGTATCCACAATTGTTTAGTTAAATTGGTTCTGCCTTTACAATTAAAGTCGAACGCCGAATAATTCTTTGCCTCAGTGTATACAAATGTTGTTCATTTAAAAAATGGCCTGATGATTAATTCACATTGAACAAATTTGAATGAAATAGTGGTTTTCTGAAATTATGCATCTTCCTGACTAGCTTTCCTAATTTTTCTTTCCTACGAACCTTCTACAAGGTATTAGAAAATTTAGAAAATAAAGATGAATGAAATTGATAAAGCCGTTCTCAAGTTATAGCGTAACCAAGGGAAATAACGATTCATTTGTATATTCAGTACCTTCTCGATTAACTCAACTCCTCGATTTTTGCAACAGCTTAATTTAATTTTTTATCAATATTCACGCAACTTTTCAAGTAGACAGAAGCTCGATACTTTTAACTACCCCAGTTTATATTACTTGCGATAATCGAGAATGTACTGTATGTAGACATATCGGGGACAAGCATATCTTGTCGCATATTTGTGGATTGCATCCGTAGCGATATGCGCGGTAGTGCTGACGGTTCCCGACATCAAGTGTCCTCACAACATTTCCACGAATAACAAGCCACAACACTTAAAGCCAACCACAAAGTTCATCTCATCTAGCAACCAACACCAGTGCTAAATAAGTTCCATCCAAACCCCTCCTGACCACTGTCACTGATGCCATAAACAACCACACAAAAGCACCACTTCAGTCCAAGTCCTCTAGTCACTCTTGTCAAATCCCAATTGCCAGCGTCACTCACTCAATGAAATAGAAATTAGAAAAAAACCCATTATCCCAGGATCAAGTGATTACCCCCTTTGGCCGTCCAATTCAGACAGTCAAGTCAGTCATCAATTTGTTCTGCGAAAACAAGCGTCTCACCACACCCCCTCGACTCGTCTGATCCGCCGGGCAGACCACAGAGAAAAAAGAGAAACGAACGAAGAACGAAGAAAACTTCATCTCAGGATTAATTAGACGAAAAAGCAAATATTTGCGTAATCTCTTACTTAATTCACCCTCCCCGAGGATAGTTAAGGCCCTGCCCTCGCCCGCACTGACCACCGACCGTCCGGTGTTAACGACGAGTGTTTTGGGAATTCAATTAGCCGCATCCGAGTGTTGCTCTGAAGTTGTTTGTCACATCCAAACTCAGTTCGGACCGAATTAGCTAGGTGATTGTGTTAAAAAGTTAATGACGCTCGCTGTGTCAATCCACCACGACGGGCAGGAGCATGCAATTTTATTAATTTTTATTCATACCCACGTCTTGTTAACGAACACACACTCGGAGTGAGGCCGCCCTTTTAATTGTAAAGGGACCCCGAAGACACTAAAGCGCGAACGCAAATTAACCCCAAAAACGAAAACCAGAGGGGCGACGCGAAGTTGCGGTTGCGAAATGAAATGAATGGCACCGCCGCGCAGGGCATAATGGGACAAACGCGAATAAAAGGATCAAACAGAACGGGGGAGTACATAACACACCACTTAAGCTGAAGGATGTAAAATGCTCCTTAAAATTCATAATTAAAAGTCCTTTCTTTTGCTTTGCGTTTCCTTTTTCTCGCTTCCGAGATGAAACGGGAGAGGCCGCCATGGCCGTTTCCTTCCTGATTGGAGGATTAAAGTCGGCAGTGGACGGTCCAATGCTCAGAAGGTCATTATCGCGGACTCGCAGAGCTGAAAGGGGAGCTCAGTGAGATGAGATGGCATCGGGGGTTGGGTGCACACATAAATTCAATGCGCTCTGCACGACCTTGACTGTGATCCCGGGGTGTCATGATTCGTCTGGGAAGATTAGTTAAACCACTGTTTATGCGCTTAGTGCGAAATTTGTCGCCTAGCACGTCGCATCTCCGGCAAATAAACAATGATTACCACACACGGGATGTGTACATTCGCCCGGTGGATTAATTAGCCACCGTGAAGTGTGAGTGGGTGCTGGCAGGACCAGCACGTGCGCATAATTCAGCCATATGCATTCACGGCACAACAGTCGAAGGCGCGAGTCCATCCGAGCAAGAAAGTCCATTACGAAATGGTACAGCGCGGCGATGGGAAAATGTCCTCGTTCCATTTGTAACAATTTCCGCCTGTAGTGTCGGTCAATTAGGCTGCTCCACATTAATTGATCCTTGTCTAATGGATTTCTATTTTCGGACCAAAAAGTGTCTCTCTGCTTCGCTGTCAGTGCGATGAAGAACTGATATTGATGGTGACAGTAGTTTATGTGATGTTGAATGTCGATGCTGAATAAATAACACACGATAGCCGGAGGACACATACGCTGCTGGGGGCGATGTCGCATTCTATTTTTGGTTACTTTTAGTGAGTTCGTCGGTCAAAGTTGGTCACAAATGAGGACATGACTAAGTGTCTGCGTATGGCTTGGGCATTGACAGCAAAAAAAAATGTGTATTTTCGTCGACACACGCTTGTGTGCGCACAAGGAGTGCTTCCCTTTATACTTGTTGAATCCTCGAACAAACATAATTATTTCGTAGATCAAACATTTGAATTACCGCAGTCCATTAGAGCAAGAAATGAGTTGATGATGGAGTTGCAAAGCAAAATGATGTCATTATGCATGGCTCTTAGCTGGTTCTCAAAGATTTGTGTAGGGAGGAGGAGTAAGCTTGGATTGCATCGACGTCCTTGATGTTCATTCTACACTTCAACTCAATCTTGGCTTGTAGCAGCTGATGGATATTATGTAATACCACTATTAACACATAGGGTTCCAAGCAAAATTTGAAGAAATTTCATGGGGTGCCAACACAAACAATTTCCTTATTTATGCTATTGATTACAAAGAACTAAAGAATATTGACATTCAATATATTTACAACGCATACTGGACGTCAAGGACAATAATTTAGTCATGGCAGTCAAAAATGACACATTGGCTGCCATGGCTGCCATGGCTAGCCATGGCAGCCAATGTGTTAAGGGTCATGTATGCAGTAGCCCTCCTTGCGGTATTCCAAGTCCACACAGTTGTCCGTTATACGAGTGGCACATGCGTTTTTAATCGTACGATTATTCAGTCGCGGAAAGGAGAACCCATAACTCTCTCATGGCGACTCACAATCGCAACGACGAAATGTTTTCAATTTGTCCCATTTTTCTTGCGACGCGATTGTCGCAAGTTGAAATGAATCATACGTACTGGCAAGTGTATACACAAACTTGCGATTTAAGTCTTTGCGATTACAAATCGTTTTCGCAACTAAATGTGGGTGTGCACGCACTTGCGATTTTCTATTGGATCACAACTTAGCCGGAAAAAAATGAGATAGTAGCTTTATGCATGAATGCGAGCTTATGCGACTAATGAATCGCAACCATTAAAAAAATGCAACAAGCCCCATTTTATTGACGATGTTTTAGTCGCAAATTAAAATGGAACACCTACAGTATTTTTTTTTTATTATTTTTTATATACAACGCCATGTCTAGTCTTGACATTCCTGCCAAGCTCGTCAGGCTAAGCAGGATAACAATGGAGAATTCTCCCTGCTTCATCAAGGTCAGTCACCAACTCACAGAGATCTTCAATGTCAAAAAAGGTTGACAAGGCGACGCGCTGTCATTTGATTTCTTTAACATCATCTTGGAAAAGATCGTGCAAGACTCATACGCCAACACTAGAGGCACGATCTTCTAGAAGTCCGTAAAACTGCTAGCATACGCGGATGACATTGTCGTGATTGGCAGAACACAGCGAGTCGTGAATGAAGCGTTTGCTGGTATTGAAGCGGAGGCGGCCAAAATGGGTTAAGCGGTGAACGAGGGCAAAACGAACAATATGCTGTCATCGAGAAAGGATGCACAACATCAACCACTTGGCCAAAACGTCACCATAGG